>OX388341.1:16679146-17929146 GCA_947579665.1 Sympetrum striolatum
ATACAATTACGGATTATTAGGATCATTTACGCAGGATAGAAATGTGTTAGGCTACATACTAAAGATAATCTTCTTTTCTAATCTTGACTGACTCATTTATGAGGACGATATTTTTGACCAAAACGGCCGCCTTTTCATCTGTCTCGAGCACTCAGGAATAGACGAGCAGAGAAATGTCAGTCTATTTCCATCCCAAGTAACAGGATTGCTCTTTTGCTACTGGACGTCCGAACAAATATTTGTTTTCCCTCCTGGAGCATTCTCCAAAGCGGCAGGCTATCAGTATCACAGGAATCGCGTCTATATTTTATACCGGGAGAAAACGTACTTCTGTTATGAGGAGATAGGGAAAAAGAACTAATATTGGCGGGCGGATACAATCGCAGTCTAAATTCCGACGAAGAGTTTCGGGGAGTATCCAGGGGAATCAGATTAGACCTTTTTTCAAGAGAGAAAGCGAATTATGTCTCGTCCATCTCCTTTCCCCTTATGACAAAAGACTCGAGACATCTTTTCACAAACCTATCTCCCTCCGGAGAACTAGGAAATTCGAAGCGGAAGCGACTGCGAAGGATAAAGGGGAAGGAAATAAAGACCGAACTGGCGGAGGAAAGGCAAGGAAGAGGGAAGACGGGGAGGCAGTTAAGCGCTAAATGAAGTCTCCTGCAAATTTTCGCAAACGACAATTCATGCCAGTGGTACCATAAATAACGTACTCGCCGTTTGAAGCGTGTTGAAGATGCTATTGTGATCTTTATATTGGTAATTTACTAAAAATTTCAATTCGAAAATATCAATGTACCCAGCTGTACTATTTTATAAAGAAATAATGGTGCAAATAACTAAGATGAAATTCCCATAGAGCAGTTTCACCATGTAACGGCTTCCTCAATCAATTCCATTTCATACTATTGTTAGCATCGACCTTCGTACGTTGTTAGGCGTTTTCAAGCATTAAATGATGGCAAACAGGTTGTTTGGAGATATAGAAAGAAAGAACAACGCATATAAAAGTCCAATTAAATGACCTTGAATTTTAATTTAATATGGCAGTGTTCAAATGTTTTCGTTTTAACGGATAATCATTAATGTAACGTCAACTACACGCCGAAAGGTAGCTCGCAGGGTATTAATGTAGATGTAGATGAGTAAGATAGGGATTAATGCATAATATATGTAAACAAAGAGCGAATGTCGCAATTTTATGCAAGCTTTACGTAGTAAAATGTTTGCATTCTATGGAAGTTTAATGATAACTTTACAATCCTCTGAACATAAGAGACGAAAGTAAAGTAAGTAAGAGGTAAAGTATATCACCGGAATAAAGACAAAAAATAACAAAAAAGAGAAATAAAGACAAAAATTGGCTCTCAAGACGGATTAAGACCAACCATAATTTTATACAGTATATTAATAATCAGTTAAGCATCAACATACTTTTAAGTATTTGAGCTTCTCAAATAAAAGTTAAATATTTAATGAGTAGAAATATTCTTCTAAAAAACAATTTGCGAATAATTTTCCTATTTATCGTTCCGTTCAGCTAACTCTCAACTCTTCTTGGGAAAAAATCATTCGATTAGAGATAGAATGTATCCACTATATCATTCTGGCTAAATTAAAGTTTAGAGGCTTAATAACTCTCCAAAATTCGTCTTTCTTGGCATTCCTTATCGCATTATGACCGATTCCGGAAACAGCGGAAGGACCCGGATCACTGATCTTTTACAACCATAAAATGTATGTACCTCATAACAGACACGCTATCATCATCATAGGTAGGTAAATCTAGAAAAATATACTTATATTAGTTATAAAAGTATAAGTATAAGAAAGATAGGCAAGCAAGCACCGTGAATAAGGATAAAGACGTTTATTAAGAGAAATGAGGGTATGGTGAAGGGAGGAATGAAGAGGAAGGGTAACTGAGATGAGCCATTGACGACCGTCTCTCTGGAAACGTCTCCGTTCGCATCATTCTTCCCTCCGTCTGAATCATAATTCACCCTCAACTAATTAACACTAGCGCCTCAAGGGACGGGAGGAGGGAGTCTTCATAACCCATTATATGTCTACCCTTTATAAACCTCTCTTTTCTGCTCCTTTGACTTGAGATCCTCCCTCTCTCTCCTCTTTCTTCTGATCCCTCCCTCATTTCAGTCTCTTTCCACATTTTACACTCACTGCAGAACTCTTGGTGTATTTGTTCTTTCGCATTGGATGTTGAGAAGATGCCTTAAGACTTGGACGTCGTTTTTGACACTGTCTAAAACTTTGACACCGAGAGAAATGGCGTGTAAATTATGATATGGCTCCACATGTGGCAACGTTGAAATACTCGGTGAATAGTACAAGCAAAAGAATCAATTTTTTTAGTAATTCATAGTGGATGTTAGCAGGATTATTCTTGGTTATTATATCTACTCAAACAAGTGAATTAATTATGATTATGCTATGCCTTGTATTTTCATTTTGTAAATTGTATTTTACCTATTTGTGATTGCGTAATTTTAGAGATTACTTCAATTGAAAATATGCCTTTGCCACCTGAAGCGGGTTCCCACTTGCAGCCTACTTAATAATAATGATATTAATACAGAACCGGTGCTAAGAGTGACGGTAATCTTGGCTATAATCGGCTAATTTTTATGTAATAATTTAAGGTTGAATAGACGAATAGAAGCGGAAATATTGAAGTTAAATTATAGGAAATTATCTATTTGTAGTGGAAATTCATATGAATGAAAAGCCCAGAACGTATTTCACGATCTTGCCAACATTTTATCTTTCTAGCATCATTTAAAAATAAACGAACAAAATAATAAATAAACAGTACCGTTTATAGATAATTAAAGAATATTTTGGAAATTCATCCACTGAGATTTTAACGACAGAAAAAAACTCTTGTTCGGGTTTCTTGTCGAATTCAATAGACTTCAGACGGTTAAAATATTAGATGCAGAAATAGAATGGGAGAGATTTGCGTGACTACAATCTTAAAATTTTTATCTCAGCGTAGGATTAGAAGTTTAAAATCTCCAAAATCCGTCTTTGTCGGTGTTCCTCTTTTTACTTCCCGATAGTCGGAGAAAGTAAGAAAGGAATGCCGCACTCTTTTACGTCCCCTGAAAACGGAGGCATCGCCTTTGGAAAATACTTTGATTACAAAAGAGTGCGGAATTCCTTTCTTGCTTTCTCCGACTTCCGGGAAGTAAAAAAAGGAACGCTGACAAAGATGGCTTTTGGAGATTTCAAGCATCTAATTCATTAACAGCTGTGTTCCAATATTTCTTTCCTTACATCAGCATGGGATATCAATTTTATTTTAACCATCTTTTGATTATGCAAATAATAGGCAACTACTTTTATTCCCACTCCTTCACTTAGAGCAAAGATAATATTTTTCACATACGTTAATTATGCCCTTCCCTTCGTTGGCCTAATTATTTCATGAGTGCTAGTTTTTTTCATGAGCAAGTTCCAAAAATTCGCGCCTTTCCTTCCAAATTACGCTGAAGCAGAATCACCCTCTTTACTTTCCCGGTACTAATTTGTAAAAGAGAAGAACTACTAAATAGCTTGGAAACTATTTCAGAAGCAATCTTTCACTACGGATTCATTGGTTGTAAATTCGAAATACCTACAGCCTCACATGTGATTCTGCTTCACATATATCGCTCTCTAGGCTCGCAATTTTATCACCAGATTTTCTTTCCTTGTATAACATTGCTCAAATTTCTTTCATATATTATAAGTTTATCCCTTCAATATTGCGTAAAATCGCCTCTTTACGTTTACTCTTTATTATGATAATTGTTATTTACCTGCCCAAGATCAACTATAAATGAGAAAAAATGTTATTTGAGGAATATACCATAATATATATCAAAATTGGAAAAAATTGTACAGTCACCTGATTGGGAGTTACCTACTTCTCATAGCAATTGACCAAAAGTAAAATAAATAAATAATAGATATGATACAATAAATTAAACAAAAAACTTCTGGTATAATACAAAATAATATATGAACTTAACAATTTCATAATGTAAAATATTGTACTGCTTACAAACTATCATTGTAAACAAAATTTTTACATCATCGTATTTCATAAGTAGTTCTTAAACAGATAAAATGATTTTTACTTCTTCAGTGGCAGTAGTAATATATTCCGTCAAAAAGGGAAACAAATCTGGACTCAAACATAGATAAGAGCGTCGGAAGAGTTCACATAACTTGTCTTTAAATTCCCTTTTTCCGTAGCATGCTTTTCTCTGCATTTGCTTTGACGGTGCGACATTCTCGACTTCCTGAATCCCTCGTTTCTTCTGTAACAGGAAACGGCGTTCTCTAACGACCCTTTCAGAAATTCCGCCCGTGAGTCCCGAGACAATCTGACACCCCCAATTTCCCCTTCACTCAGTCCTCTAAATTTTACGCGATAATCTAAATTTTAATCGCTTCATTCGAGCCATCCGTACTGACGTCTGCGCATCGCTGAATACTTCGTGCCACCGATTATGTGGCTGAGATTCGATTACGTCTTACTGTGCCGTTAGTTATGAATACGCCTCCAGTAGTGTGACAGCCATTTTAATCCGCCGACGTCTTTCCGTCGACCAATTTAATTCTCGAGAGGAAAACGCGCACTACGTGAGGCATTATCAGAATGCCGGTAACATGGAGGAGGAATCGTATGATAATCCTCGGTATTATTTTCTGTCAAGAGCAAATAATAATGCAGCTTGGGATCTATAAGTGAAAATCTGGTACATTTTATAGAGACGCTCAGATTAACTAACTTAACTGTAAGGAGCCAGTTAAAAACCATTTTTAATAAATTTCTCTGATGGAATATATCAAAGTACGTACATGATCGATATTTTCTTAGCGTAAACTATCCATTATCTTAATAAATAAGGCAGTGCAATAGTGCCTAATCAAAAAATATATTATAATTATAGCATAATAATTCCAGTTTCAAGTAAGTTTTTTATTTCTTCGCAATTTTACTTGATGGCATGTGCTATGGAAGAATTGGTTGTATACGTACATGTTCTCGTAAACTTCCATTATTCTTTCTTGTAATATAATGTGTAATTAATTTTACTATAGTTTATTCAACTAATGAATGGGGATGAGCCGATTAACCATGAAGAAGATTGAGGGAAATCGCTTTTGCTTTCCTTCTTGAACCAGAATGCAGTAAGCTAAAGTAATCCACATAATCACAGCGAAATTATTGTATGAATGGTACTTTTAAAAGGAAACCTATAGAAAATGACTATTGAAAACTCACAGTGTCAGTAGTACGAATATTTAAGATATGCTACGTATAAGAATAGTCTTCTTACTTTTATAACAATATTGATTTTAACCCTAAACAAACAAAGGTAATTTAGTAAAAAGAGGATATATTAAGTAGTTAAGAAATGGCGATAATATTCGATGATTATTTATAGAATTTTTTCCATCAAGGAAAGCGAAAGAAAATTTAAAGGAAATCGCAACAGTCTCAGACAACTCCTTCATCTATTATAAGATTCCATGACGAGTCCGTCCTCAGATAACACACATCAGCGGGGATCAGAGAAGGGTGGAATAGTCTGCAGAATCTACTTTAATGACTCCTTCTCTCATTCCTTTTCAACTTCCTGGAAACAGAGAAGAAAACTCCAATGGAGAATGAAACCCTTATTGGCCAAACCCGACGGTGCTGCCCCTCGCCCGAGCGGCGGACTAAAAAAATAATATCCACTTTTTCAACAAACACGCCTTCTTCTCCGACCTTTTCCTCATCTCTCTCTCTCTCTCTCTCCTACCTCCCGCAAGGCTGTACATCTTCCCCATCCAAGAACTTCCCTCTCTTCCCCTTCCCTCGCCTTTCATTTCCCGCTCGAGTTAAGCTCGTCGCTCCGCTTCCGTTCCCATATAGACAGACCTCTTGTTCTTTCTTTCAACTGTTCCTCTGGATATCCATTTCCCTTACTCGCGCACCATCTCCCTTCTTCCTTTTTCTCCCGTTGCTCCGACGCGTCCTTTCCTCGGGAAAGTGACTTTCCTTCGACGCCACTGCGCTCCTCTCCAGAATGAATTGGGGATTGGCCCTTTCCCTGCTCCTAGTTATCCGATTTTCTATGACAACGGAGGAATTAACCCATTCCATGCGACAAGAATTTTGAATGTTCTAGCATAAGGTATCTTTTATTGATTTTTTCTTTAAAAATTGGTCAACTAGGTAAATTTCATACCTCTAACTCGGATATATATTATTTTTACAAATCGAAAAAAAATTCTTGAAGGTCTTCCGCCACTTTGACTTTTAGGTCGTCGTAACCTTTACGCAACCCGCGCCACACACGTTTCAAATTTTACTATATTTTCTCGCGGAGTAATCTTAATGGTTCAAATTAATAAAGAATAATAAAAATATTTGCATCCACCATTATAGAAATAGATATTAAATAAATTGTTTTAATTAATACAGATACATACATATATAATCTGGTCTTTTTGGCCCCTGTTTTTTCCTTAAATTTACGTTATTTTTACTTTCTTTCAATTTGTACTTGCGATATGTACATCCTGTACTGTTTTACTGACACCATATTATTTAAATTTTTAAATATTTTACTACTTTATACTATATGTGTGCATTGAACATGTTAATATTATATATTAAAATTGTGTACCATTGAACTGTACAATTGAGATATTTTGTCTTCAATATTCATATACTTATTGCTGTTGTAAATAAAATTCTCTCTTCTTTATTCTAGCAATGAAAGTCTTTCTCACCTGTTTCCTATCCCTATTTTGTTTTAATGTCTACGTTACATGTAATATTGACTATGTACTGGATTAATGGTATTTATGCTTTAAAATATGTATACTCTTATTATTTTATGTTCTTATTAAAATCGTTGGCATTTATTTAAATGTTAACATGACTGTGTTTATTGATGTATCCCATATACACCCATGTACCTATTGATAGTGTGTTTATAAAATGTAATCATATTTCTTACCATCTTTTTAGTTATGACTATCGGTAGGTTTGCGCAGGTTTTTCACACCCCCCTTCTTAGAGGGTGTTTCCTGCAGTGGATAAATTTTTTCCCTAAGAATTTCTTAGGTTTTTTACATCCACAATTCTTCTCATATCTTTTTCATACTACCTCTATAAATTAATTATTTATGAATTGTATGACGATGGGTTGGATGGAAGAGGAAATTTTTAGTCTCTATCTCCCCCGAATAAAGCCGTTTTATTATTATTATTATTATATACGTTTTTATTATTCTTTTTTTGTTAACCACTCAACGCCCTCAGCAGTACTTTATTCTTCACTTTTTCTTTTTATAAAAGCTTTTTTTTCCTGTTCTATAATACAAGTATGTTCTAAGTTTTCTGTTATCATACTGATGAATGGAATATTTTTATTTGTCATTTAGTACAGCAAAGAGAAAATTGTATCTTTAATTTTCTTTTCTTCCAGTTTTGATCATGGCTGTGATGAAATGAAAGCTACCGAGGTATGAGTGAATAATTGCACTAATTAAGGACTCCTTACGGAATACCAAAAAAGAGTCATTGTGCTTCACTTGCGTGGACATGTTCCACTTATAGCTTACTGGCTCAGTAAAGAAAGCAATGGCAAACTACCTTACTCCCCATCCTGCCTAGTGCCATCACTGCAAGCTCTTAGTAGCTTATGTTGGAGGGCATGAGGTACTTCGGGCTGAATACATTACAGAATTATGGAAGAACTTTTCATTGCATTCATCCGTGTTTTTTTGTTTTTTGTTATGTATGTAACATCAATTTAAACGGAGAGAATGCGTTGCTGTCGGAATAAAAGAAATACATTCTTCGAATGGGGGTGCGGCGCTGATTCTGCAGCATTACTGGGACAGTAGCAGTGAGCGGTAACTTTGATGCTATACATCCGTTTGCTGATCGAAATGGAAGGGCCAGAGACGCAATAATTCCGAGAAGAAATAAAAGTAAGCTGGGCTTAGCGTCGATCATCCAAACGTCCATTGTTAGGAGAGATAGAAGTAATTTCGAGAGCGGATTTCCCGGAATGGGAGGTCGCGAGGATTTGGTCCGAACAGATGCACGTGAAGTTTCTAAGAGAGAGAGAGAGAGAGAGATTGCTTCCAGGGCTAAATAAGAATTCTCGTTTTTCTCTCTTTTTTGCACAGAATCCTTCGATCTGTTCAGCTATTTGGGAAGCTATTTCTACTCCAACACAAAATGCTCAGTGAAGTGTTACAGCAATAAAAGCAATTTACAAGATTTAATTACGATAAAATAATAATTTTTGTTCGTTTAAAGCAAATACTAAATAATCCCAAAAATTTTATTATGATACCGTTACAGTATAAAATGAAAACAACGTAATTATAATGATTCAAACCCAATGAAACTAATTACTGATTGTATTCAGCTCGGAAAATTGACATTGACAACATATTCACCTTTAGTAAATATACTGAAATAACTTCGGGATATGATTGTACTAAGCTAATGTGTCTATACATACTAGGGGAAATAATTGAAAATTAATAATAAACATGGTTATGCAGATTAAGTAGCCATAATTGTGAAAATGCTATAAAATGAAATATTTAAACACTATTAACAAAAATATCATTTGTAATAGCAGCGACATTGCTATCGTTATTAAACTCCATTCACGATATTTTGCGAGGAAAAAGTTTTTTTTAGAACGATTTTATATTGTTCTTTTTAAAAGTGCTTCGTACGCTGAGGTCACTCGCACATGGGTTCCCAGTGAGAATTGAGCCTGGGGCTGCTTCCACCAAAGCCGTACGCAATTCTCACTTGGCTATCAAAGATTCTCAAAGTTTCATATTACAGATGGTATTATCCTAGTAACATAAAACCACCGCTCATTACTTGTTAGCTATTATAACATAGTATAAATAATAGAATGGTATATTTACTTTGAAGCTGGGGATTAACCCCAGATTTTTGACATCTGAAACTAATGAAATAATGTTAAATAATGAAATTATTTTTTTTTAAAGTCTTAAGTACTAGAATGCTTATAAAAGCATCTTTTAACTCTGTTTGCTCCACACTTATTCAAGACAAATCCTTCTCCATGTCCTAAAAACTAAAAAGCCGAAATTCATTTCTATAGAAAGTTTCATTCAGTGCTATGAATTTAGGAGTATTCCCGGTCAAAGAAAGGAATTAAGTGACCCCAAAGAAGAAACATTTTCACAGATTCTTTAATTTAGATTACATTCGTCCCAAGGAGAAAAATAAAAAATGATTTTATTACGTAACAATTGAATCCAATTCTCGTAAGTTATCGCTCTCTCATTGATCGGAGCACTTGTGAGAGATCCCGCAAGACGAAGCGGATTAGGAGGCCGGTCAAAAATTTTAAACCCCTCTAAACTTTGGGGTCGGTTTCCACGCACAGCGGCGCGTGAGGTGGCGGACCGCAGGTGGAACTGAGAAGTGGGTCATGAATAGGTTTAGTGGCCCTTCGAGGATCAACAGCCTGTGCAAGGGGATGCTTGCGTTTGACTACCCATTGATAGAAGGTTTCGTAACGGAATGCGGCTTAGAGGTATCGGCTTTGGTTGTGTATCTCTTATGTAAAAGTGGGAGTTAAAAGCAAGGATCCGGCGGTTTTAACGGCCGGTCTTTACCACGAGCTCGTCAAGTTCGAGAGAAAGAGGTTTTCATTCCCACTGGACAAACAGACGGAGAAACCGCGACCCAACGAATTGCTGGGCTTCTGAAAGCTATCCACTATCAATCGAAGCACTGCGAGAATTTCCGATCCAAACGAATGCCTTGCAATGTCTCGACCAACAGTTTCCACGAATCTCGTTTCAAGATAGACGTACGTGATTGAGGATACAGTGTAGTCGTACAGAGCTCAAAGTATTTCTACAAAGCATTGAATTTCATTGAATTTTCTTTAAAATTTTTATTTGGCAATCTCTCTTAAAACGCTGCGAGTTCGCTACTTTAGAGCTTTTGACCCCCATACAATTTGTAAATAAAATACAATTCAACGAGCTTGGATGAGAAATTTAAATATCGATACAATAAAAAATACCCTATTGTTTAATTTACAAGTTGAATTTTTCAATATAATCTAACTCGCTCTGAATTAAGAAATAATTCATCAACTTTTTAAGCCCCATTATAAAGTTCAAGTACATTTCGTAAATCATTTACCGTATCCGCTAAGACATTCTAAAATTCCCTCCAATTAACGATCCCTGAGGCACAAACGATGAATAAATTTCTATCTTTCTACATTTTTCCAATTTATATTATTGAATACGATTTTATTTGAGTATTTCTTTATTTTTGTTAATTATTGCATTATCTGAACTTCCTGTGAACTGTTGTAATTTATATGTTACCCATAGGCAATCCACCTATAGTGGTAGCTTGCCTATGTGCATAGATAAAATTACTATTATGATTATCCTACAATATATTAATCTGAAAATTTCATTGATATTACTACAAAAAATAGTATAAAAGAAAACTAAGTTCCAGAATAAACGGAAAATACGAAAGAAAATACCAACAAGCTCGAAGCTAGAATGAAGGTAGGTACACAAAATAGAAAACTAAGTATTTGCTCTTATGGCATATTACTCTTAACGGGTTCTTTACGAACTGCTTGGAAACTATCCATTGTGAAAAGTTCTTCATACTCCAACTCATTCATCAAGTTTCTATCGCCGACGCTAAATCATCCTTAATTGATGTGTTTCTGATGAGCTAGGGGCTATGCTTCTAGTAGTTTCTTTTGCACAGTTTAGGTATTCATCAAATATCAGTAGCAATGCGATGCGAAACGCTGGCAGAGACGGCTATTGCAGAGTTTTAAAACCTCTAATAAGAAACAATACCGTCATAAATTACAGAATACAGAAATATGTGTAGTATATCCGTCAATAAAATATGTTCTTGGAAAACGTCTAGCGGTATGTGTTGGATCCACTTTAACTGCAAAGGGATGGCGGTGATGAAAGGCAGGCTTGGATTTAATTGCAAGAGAAAACGGTGAGAGCAAAGACGCATGAGAATTAGGTTTACGCGAGCAACAACAATGGCGGTTACATTGCCTTTTCTAGGCGCAGCACGTTCAACAATTTGAAGCAAATTTCACTAAGTTACTCAATGGCCGCTCATCCCGTAATCCGCTTGTTCAATCCGACTCGTGCCCCAATTTCTTTGTCCCCTTCCGTTAACGAATAGCGAGAGCTGTTCCAAAGGCATTTTGAAGGTTGAAAGGAGTCTAGGCAAAGCTATCGAGAGTAATGAAACGGCCCGAATTTTATTGCATTTCGACTGAATCCACCATAAAACGGCTACCATTCGAATTTATAATATTCCTTAATAAAATAAGTCTGTAACGATGAAACCGACAAATTTGGTCCTAAATGTAATTGGTGAAAAATATTCCAAACAATATTATCTCTAGGAGGGAATTAAAAATTTATTACAGCTCGCAGTTGTATAGAAATGCTTGTATTTTCAAATTAAGTGTAATTTATTCGTTGAACAAAGAACTAAAATGAATTTATAAAATTTACGCTGAGTCTCAACTCCGTATGTTAACATTCAACTTGGTTACGGAGAATCATATCGATCGACAGTAACTATTCACCCATAAAAATTGCTTAAGCACTATTTCATCGCGATTGTTCATTATAAACATGTCTGGAGCATAATTTGCGACATGAAATTTACCCCTCCATATTTTAAGATTATCTTCTGCTATATGATAGCTAACTTTTAAAGTTGATAATAATCAAACAAGTTCAAAAACATTTTCTTAATTGATATTTGCCTAAATATCGTATCCTATAATACGTAATGGTATTGTGTTCAATAATCCCGGCTAATCGGATTTTTCTGGTTAGGGAATGGTTGTCTGTGTAAGTTGTGTATGTGTGTGTGTGATATTAATAAAAATGCAAAACAAGGGATAAAATTAAAAAAAGGGGGTTATATGGAGGAATAGCCTTCAAAGGCTAAAATTCGCCCATAAAAAGACGGCATTATCATTATTATTATTCTACAGAATGATGTCTCATTCTACTTATGCAACTGAAAATGAGATTGCATGTATAATACGCATTGAGAAACAGTAATGGATAACTTTTACTTTTTCAAGAATATCTCTCAAATTTTAGCATATCATTTCAATTTTTCACTGAATTTTATGGGATATTTTGAAAAATAAAATCTGCTTTGATTCAATGCTTTAACTAAATATTATTACGAAAGAAGAGATTTTTTGCACGACATATTCATGAAATATCACCTCTTAAGCGAAAATAAATGATAACGCCTCTAAAATAACCTCTAAATCTTTGAAGTATACTTAAAATCGATAGCGTTACGCAAAATCTATCATTGATTAAGAATCAACGATCTGAGTATCCAAACACATCTTGAGCTAATCAAAAACACATCAAGTTGTTAAATAAATAACGCCGTATCTATAGTCTCGAGATAGTAAAGAGAGTAAATTAATTTTAGGTACACGCGTAAGTGCAGCGATAATTACAGTAAACGTGGAATAAAATAGACATTGATGGGAGGTAAATTTTAACTATGAACATGAAGTGTGCGACATATATGGAAGACCAGGGTTCAAATCCCAGACAAGTCACTTTTTTCACTTCTGTGCAACCTTAA
Organism: Sympetrum striolatum; assembly: GCA_947579665.1. Classification (NCBI taxonomy): domain Eukaryota; kingdom Metazoa; phylum Arthropoda; class Insecta; order Odonata; family Libellulidae; genus Sympetrum; species Sympetrum striolatum. The sequence continues at coordinate 16,691,865 of OX388341.1, forward strand.
AATAGAAATCATGAATTCCTTAGAGACGGAAGTATGACAGTTATATGAGTTGAAGTTCAGGTAAAATATCTCATTGCGTGATATTTAGTATTAGACAGGAGACGCTAAAAATATTCTACAAATATTTTTTAGGTATTCTAAAGATATTTTTCATGATTTCGAACTACTCGAAAATCTTTAGTTTGCTGATGACGAATTATTGTTTCACTTCGTTTTTATTTCGCACCAATAATATAATCCACAAGCAAATCAACTCCCTCACATTGCTCTTCTTAAGTTGTGCAATAAAGGTAATGAACGTAGGAACTCCGCTAAAATATCAACTTGGTTGGATTTTGTCTCTTAGACTATTTGAGACTAAAACCAGGAGAAAAACTTTAACCATTATTATTCTAATTTCAATCAAATATGGTGCATTTTCAGGCTCATACTACATCTAACACTGTAGTAAAATGAATAGCATGCATATCGTTATCAGTCATATCAGGCGAAAAATCAATTTAGGAGCGTTCATGCATGACGGCATATCAGTGATGAGGTGAGATAATTAAACCACCTCACCGAACGTGTATCAAACGGAAGGACTCACTCGCACGTGGTGATGGCGTGCTCGGAAGGGCATTGATTGCTGCTTCAGTGGGAGTGGAGAGGTCCCGTTGGGTTCGCAGGGCTTCTCCTGGCAGAGCCGCGCCTCCACACCACCCGGAGCGCCGCACTCACTCTCTGAAGACGAGTATAACTGTTGGGGCAAATTCAGAGATTATAGAACGTCGCTCCATGCCTAGGTCTACAAAGCCCCAAATCCATAGCCTGCGAGAATGACAAGTTCGCAAACATGAGAATCATCTCTGGCAAGGTTGTCCAATGCAGAGTACACGAGCCGGAATGCAGTCCGCTGTTATGGTCTGGCAATAAATCCATTTCAAACTAGTCTACTAATGTTCCAAATCATGAAAAATAATGACGATTTTATAAAATTGTTAGTAGTTATTAGCGTGGATAACAGGGTTAAAATGCTTCAACCCGTTTCCATCCAAATCATTACCGTTTTGAATAAATATGCATTGCACTATTTAGTAAAATAGCTGATTAAGATGTTATTAATATAGTTTTTACAATAAATTACAGTTATTTGTTTACATACATGTGTGTTAAGAGTACAAAAATACAAAACACACATAAATAGTTGCATGAAAGTTGGGTTGCCTAACTTGAGGGGTACTTGGTTAACCATTCTGTTCGGAAAATTTTATTTTTCCCTCACTTCTATGTCGTTTTGTCAAGCTTCATGAAGACCTACATTATGTACGAACAAGACAGTAGGTACAGTACCTTTAATAATTTTACTTCTTTGATTACACATAACTGCTAAAAAGAGGAAATCGCTGGTTCTTCAATAGTAATTTTAAGAACCGAAGGTGACTAAACTGTAAATATTATACTGTTTAGATATGAAATCCTTGAATTTTCCAAAATACTATAATTGCTCTAGTTATACCGAAAGAATATTCTTAGACATTGCATTTTCCGAAAATGAAGTTCCTTAGAGTGTGGGAAAACATTTCAGTGCGATATAATGTAAATAATTCTACCTCAAACTCATTCCAAGTACTTTAATAAAATTAATATATTAGCAATAGCTTTTGAATGATGATAATTATTATTAATTGAATTAAAATATGCTACGTATAAATAAAGTGTTACTATAATTATTAATATAATATTGATATAGTTAGTGAAAATTAGAGGATATCATTCAGAAAGGCCTCGTAGATGGAAGAGTAATACCTTTGACATGCACCTCCAGCTGCACTACTCATAACAAAGACCTGGCGGTATACCTGAGCGACCATTCATTGTGTACTAAGCGCTCTATTGTAACGTGTACGAAGCAAGCTCTAAAACGTGGCCGTCATCTGCAAACATCTACTGTAACATCCTATTCTGAGGGCTGAAGTGACTCAGTTACCTCCACACCACCTTCAAAATAAACGAAATGTCTAGAGCTTACAGTTTTTTTAATGAATCATGGAGCTGCTTTTAATTTTATTAATTGTCCTATTTTAAGATACCAAATATTGAAAATAATTAATCAGCATATTTATATGACTGGAATTCTATACCTCATTAGCGGATAATTTACATTATTTTCCCTGTCTTTCTTTCAACTAAAATTTATAAATGGAAATTTATCTCGATCCGAAAGAATAATATATTAATTTTCTTTATGAACTTTTGATTGCTACCCGAAGATATCCCTGAATATTATAATTCCTTCTGTGTATCCAGGCAGTATGATTCCAAAGTAAATTATAATTTATCCGCTGTAACTGAATACGGAATATGAGAATTCAGTGATTAATTCGACGACACTTTATCCATTGACATTTGAAATATTTTATATATCTATAACAAATCACACCATTTTTAAAGCATATACAATGTATTATACTATTATTAATACATCTTTGGTGAAATTGGGACTGAGATCTCTGATTTCATCAATGTATAATCAGACAATCTCGAATAAATAAAATTGGTACAGCTTTTAAGCAGTAACATAAATATAACATGTACAGGTTTTTTAACAAATTAAACAACTGCAATAACTTTTATCATAGAAAATATTCTTAATATTACATAACTAAAACTACAAAAATATCTACAAAGAGAAGGGATGTGTAACAAACCTGCAACAGGTATGAGATAAAAAGAAAGAAAGATAGATTAAAACATGAAAGATGAGGAAAATAACAAAGGGCATTTAAGATACAATATAGAACAGAGCAAAAGTATTGAACATAAAGAAAGCTCTCTAGTCGGACGTGATCATCATGAACACTTACCTCTGTTTGATCTGCATTATTCGTCTGCTCTGACATAACTCTGGTGGAAAGTCCAAGGCCACATTTGGACGAGCATTCTGACCACCCGGAGAATCGCTGGTTGCAGGGAGGAGGTGGTTTCTGAGCTGCAAGAGTGAGTTTGACATCGTATCACACAAGCAAAGACAATCTCCTTACAATAAGCCCAGATATAGTATTGTATATACCTGCTGCAGAATCGCACATCCATTCCCTACAGCACTGCCCGGGAACTTCTACAAGTCTCGGATGGAGGCATGAAACCCCCCTTGGAGTTATGTGTTCCTGGGGACACAACGATGCGCAGGCATATGTTCCATTCTGCCAATGAAGGGAATTCTTTAGATTAGCTTTGCAATATAATCATTAATTTTGACGGATTAATTTATTTCTTTGTCGAACGCAAGGCAATTTATAATGTGCCAATGTAATGTATACTACAAACGATTATGAATTCTTCAACATGTGTCACCAAACATTTTCTGAAAACATCTTTTCTAAGACCTTCTCACAATTTACTTGCTTAAAAGGAAGATAATTTACGATATTCAGTAATATTCTTAACATCTATGAAATCTTTCAATACATAGCCATCAATTGCAAACCAAGCAAGCTATTGGTATTTGAAATAAAGAGCGGGAATGAGATTCATAAATTTGAACGTCCAAACCTCAAATAGTAAGAGCGGTTTTAGTAATAATGTACTTAAAGAAATAATAAGTAATAATTTGCAGATTTATATTATCGGAATATGTCAATGGAAACATAGAAAAGGAGTACGCAAGACGTATTTCAAAAGGTAATTTATAAATCAAATCAAAACTAAAGGTTTGGTGCATCTTTTGCCTGTGGCACTATTTTTCAAATATATTAATCCACAAAATATATGTAAAAATAAGTAAAACAGAAATAGCATGTATGTTTACAAAGAAGAAAAGATTGGGAATAATTTTATACAAGTTTTGTTTGCCCGTAACATAATTTAAAGCAAGTAAATAGGACTTCGACTCTTTATTCATTAAATTTTGAAAGAGATACAAAAGGAGAGATATTGCTGTAAAGAATAATTGTCCGACTGTTGAGAATCATTTCATGTTTTTCAATTTGTGGAAAAATAATCAAGCGTGTAGTTTACACTAATAGAGTAGTAAAGAATTGTAGCTGAAGTTGTAAGGGAAATTTTTATTTCTCGATAATTTAAAGTCAGGTCCTAAACTCCGCAAAAGAACTCTGTTTTAAGACCTTTGCTGTGCTATATCACTGTACGTACCTGACAAGAACATTGCGTCCTGCAGTCAAGATGGAAGGTCTCTCCATTATTGTATGTTTTGTTATAGACGGTGCAAGGAAGTCCTTTGATGACTGTGCAGCATGATCCAGGAAAAGAATGACCATATCCAAGAATGAAAAATTTACGCCATAAATTAATATTTTTAAATTTGCGAGGCCAGTGATAAAAAAATATATCACAGTATATCTCCAATTAAATTAAACCTCATTCCTGAAACGTGAAAAATTATAGAAAATACTTGGCATAGTGCATATAATTTTTAAAATTAACAGTATTTAATATTAATCATAATTTTTATTTTCGGATTTCATCTTATTCTGGGTAGATATTTTTATATTATGCTACTTTTATCTCATATTTTTGTGTAAGTAATTTTTTATTTTTGTGTTTAGAATTTATCAAGTGACAATGAAAAAAATAAATACTAAATATAGGTATTTTATTATGATGATTGAAAATCATACTAAACTGAAAATTTTACTTATGCATTTTTTCCATAACCGCCAAATCTCGACGAACCTTATATGAATTGTGAGAAAAGGAAATCTTTGTCATCTTCCAGAAACTTATATTCAAGCAAAAATGATTTGAAGAAAGGCATTGATTAATTAAGATCAGAAAACTTCCCTACTACTAGAAGGATTGACAAAATATTAATACAATATCTCCTAGAATGCTCTCATTATATCTATTTAATTGCCGTCAAACTTACGAAAAGCTCACATGTGCTAAATAACATCGTTTTTATTTTACTTTGAGGCTAAGAGAAAATAATTACTTTTTCAAATAGGGATTTTTATGAAGTAATGCAGTAACTTGGTTAAAACAAAGATATTGAGTAAGATGTGATCAGAAATTTGTTTTGCAAATTTATACCTTCAATTTGGACAGTTGAATCATTAATATTTCTGTTTTTGTTTAAGTATATCATAGTTTTATCGAAGTTCCACCCACTGTTATAATCAACTCCTTTCCACACACTTAAATTCTGAAGTATCTAAATATGGACGTATATCTACCGAAAGCTATACTTTTAAGTTGCGATGAAAAGCAAAGAAGATAGTGGCTGAAAGGTATATGAAATAGAGTTATCTAAAATTTGTTTTTAATTTCCATTATCTACCATACCATAAGGTCAAAGCCTGAAACGAATCTCAATATCCACCTCACGTTTCATCTTCTTTATTTCCCTTCTCCATTCTGCCACCTAACAGTACGAATATTTGCAGCCGTTAAAGGATACATTAAAAGTTTAAAAATAATAATAATTTCCAATAAAAGTTTTAAAGATAAAATTTAATATTTAATTACAACTTAATTAATGATCATCTTTCGTTTCGTGCTGTTTGCGGAACTCCCCACGTGCCTTCCGAAATTCAAAATGTAACTAAGTTTATCCTCTAATCCATGGAGGTAGCAGGCAGTGAGGGATAACTAGACGCTAAGCTGTCTCTGCTGCGTTCTCTAATTGCTACAGTGAGGAGCAATCCATCATGCCTCTTATCTCCATTACTCTTATTTCATACGAGCGATTCCGCCTACCTAAGTAACACTGTCGCTCCCTAAGTCCGTAAGCTTAGCCACTTCGTAAATGAAGAAAATATCCGCATGTGTGTAATATTTCAACTGGTAGTAATTAATATCGTTTATAAATTAATTTAGAGGTGACCGCAAAAAATATAAATTGATACTCTATATACTCTTATTGAATACACTCTAAGCAAACATTTTTTGCGTCGCTAATGTAGGATATAAGTTAATTTTGGGAGACATTTTGCACTATAAAGTAATTTTGGGAGAGAAGCTCCAGTGGTATTATACCCCAGTCGTCGTATTTTCTGCATTTATCGCTTGCTTTTACTGCAGAGGTCCTTCCCACGTCAGTCTTGTTGATAATTGCATTTGTCTTAGACGGATATTTTGTTAATTATTGTTTTTATTTATTTCAAAGAGATAAACTCTTGACAATTAAAATTAACAGAGCATTGTTGCTCCAATAATTATTAATCTCTGTTATAATATAGAGTGTTTCCTTAGAATTTTTTTCTAATTTAGAACTCCGCAAAAACTTTTTCATTTTGGAATTTTGCTTTGTTATTTTTACATGATCTCGATTACGGAATTCCACCAAATCAAAGTTACTTCATTGGATATTATTTTAATTTAGAATCTAAACAAGGGTACGTACCAACATTAAAATAGGTTATGGAATTGCAATCGAAAAGTTGCTATTTGATGAACCTGATTTTGGTGGGGGCAGTGAGGCAAATCAGAAAATAACACTTGTTTTCTTTCTGCAAGCTTTAGTTGTGCCTTAATTGACATAAAATTGAAGCATCACACTTTATCTTTATTTCGTTCAATCTGCCAAAACCTAATCAGAGAAACTTACTCCCTAATCTCTGTAGAACAGGGCTGCCCAACTTCTTTTTTACTTTCTCCATATACGAAGTATAGAGAAAGTATTGTTTTCATGAAAAAAATCGACTTCGAGATTTCAACGGAAATACACGTTTTGGGGTCCCTAGAACACGTTTTGACCATTTTCGGAATGATGTCTGTGTGTATGTGTGTGTGTGTGTGTGTGTGTGTGTGTGTGTGTGTGTGTGTGTGTGTGTGTGATAGTGGGCGCTCTAACGTAAAAACTATAAGTCGTATCAATACCAAACTTCATATATAGTGCTGTGGTGTGTGCTGTCAGAGTTGATTAGTTTTTGGAGTAAATCGGTCAACCGGAAGTCGAGCTTTATTCATTATAGCTCATTTCCGGTTTTCAAAATATCTCCATAAATATGATATATACGTATATTGTATTACTTATAAAAGTTTTAGATAATGTCATTTACTATAACTTTTGCATTTAACATATTTTTGTATCACCGTTTGATTAGGAGTTATTCGTGAAATACTGATAAACCGGAAGAAGATGATTATGTACTTTGTGGGCGCTCTAACATGATAACTATTTGTCGGATCAACACCAAATTTCATATATAGTACTTTTATTACAGTCGTTAGAGTTGATTAGTTTTTGGAGTAAATCGGTCAACCGGAAGTCGAGCTTCATTCTTCAAAGCTCATTTCCGGTTTTCATAATATCTCCATAAATATGATATTTAGGTATATACTAATATATATTAATGTTTTATAAAATGTAATTTACTATAACTTTTGTATGAAACATATTTTTGTATCACTGATTGTTCAGGAGTTATTCATGAAATACTGATAAACCGGAAGTTGCTCATTATGCACTTTGTGGGCGCTCAGGGCTCTATGGGCGAAAGGCCAATTTCATCGTTTTTCATCGATCATGTCCAGAAAAACATTATTTATAATGTCTTTGACGTCAAAGATGATAATATATAAATTAATCACTCTTCTTTCAAGTTTAGATGGAATATTGAGTTCGAAATTACTGTCGTAGATAAATATTTACATCTTATATATGGAGAAAGTCATGTGCTGGCCACATCAGATTTTTTACCATAGCAACATTTCCCCATTTTTAAAGAAAAAGTAATATGCAAAGCCTATTTCAATAATAACATTAATATTTATTGAGAATTTTTAGGATAAATCGCTTAATTAATAACCCTTTACTTCCACACCCACCACATTTCATTCTCAAATGTTTTTGTATTTTATTAGCTTAGCGATTGAGCTGCCATCTATCTAACCAACAATGAAAATTAGTGAAAAATTTTGTTTGTTATCGTTACAGTGGTTAATTATATTGAGTTTCTTGCGTACATCATATCTGCCATGAATAGATATAATTCTTTTGTGGTTTAAAGGAGATAGATATCAGTTTTGCTTTTCCTAGCAAGGATAGGCTAAGACATAAGTAAACAAGGCTAATGATTCCTTAGCAATGGCAGAAAAAAAACACCTACCATACTTTATATTCTCGTAATACATCGCAACATAGTGGTAACGCAACCCAGCTGTATTTTATCCATGTTCGAGCAAAGTACTTGAGAAACAGGAGTGGCGTTTTTAAGAGGAAGAGAAAGGGATGAAGGAGAGATGTGCTCGAGAGCGGTGGATTGTCGAGAGCGAGGTTGGAGCGACGCGTGGACAGATGATGGATTCTCCGAGGACCGATAGCGGATCTCGAGGGAAGTGGTGACTAATGCTCGAATGTAGGAAATAGTGGAGGAAAGAAAGAGACGTAAAAGGAGACATAAGGAGATGAATGCGTGGACAAGATGAAAGACATACCTAGAGCTCAAATTCCCTAAGAAAGGGAGGAAAATTTTTCCATAGAGAGAGTCTTTTTTGGAATGTTTCTTCTCCGAGCGTTTCGTTTACCATCTCTAAAAATAAGTGTCCATCAACTAAGAAATATTACGTGATATTCTGAATCACAGCTGTTGTCTGCGAGATTTCCCTAGATGTTAGGTTTTCTCGACTTTCTGCTATGATAACGTTTTGGGTGCTAAGATTTTCGGAAACATTTTACCTGTAAGCTTTAGTACAAACTAGAAGTTTTTTCCATGTCCCTCTAAGGAGGAATAAGTACCAAGAGGAAATTATTAGAGAAAAAAAGTTGATTTATTGGATGTATGCTATATTTTTAAAAAGGCTGAATATATATAAGACAACTGTAATGAGTAGCAGTGGAAATGGGATAACTGTTTCCTTAAACTTTCGAACCTTTAGCTCCATCTTTAAAGTCAGATGATGCATCATGTTCAATTTTGAAACCAATTAAATTTTAAATTTCCCACTTCCAATCATCTCAAACTGTATTATATTCAAGTCTAATATTTACATTTGCCTAAATAATCAGACCAACGTTAACTCATTCCCATTATTATTCCCAGGTTTCATGAACAACTTTAAAAACTTTAGCTTTATTAGACAAAGTAAATGATCAATCATCGCTTGTTTGCCAGTGGGTGCTGTTCATAGAATTTTTTGTAAATAAATGCGTCTTCACTGTCGCAAATCTCCATGGAAATTTACCACCTTCAGAGTGGTCTGAATTTCGTTAAGAAATGTTCATATCGGAGGTCATCTTGAAACATTGCCATAACATGAGACATCTCGTCTCGTTTTCCTGAAGGAGTGGCGGATTTACAATTAGGCATTGGGCCCTCGTTTTATGAGGACTTTATGAAGCGTGGTGAAATCTTAATAAGCCATTACATAAAAAATATGATAATCTGATGTATAATGTTGGTGTAGCGAGTGGCTAATTCCAACTAAAAATAGTTGAAATTCAACTGTTTCTTTCTCAGATAGAAAATTTCGGTAGCTCTATCAAAAATTAATAAAATCGATTAAAAGTATCACGCCCTCGATTGATTGAAGTTTTTGATTTTATACTTGGATATGGGATACGGATGACATAATCATCAAGGTGGAACAAATGTGTTAAGATACATATAAATCGTTCCATTTGATATGCAAGCATGTTTTATAACTCTGCACTGACCATGGTGGCGGAATGCTTTGCGTACTGGTGCTCAAACTAGATTTTCCGATAAGGGAATGGATGCTAAGTTCGCTGTTGATTATTACCATGGATGTTACCGGGGTTACTCAATTAGAGTAAAAACAAATAGTAAGAAATAAAATGCCTTTCGGAATATTTACGTTTGAGGGGAGATACTGCGAGATTCCCCTTCTATCTTTCCCTCAAAAACTTCTTCAATGGACACGCAATTTCGTTGGAGTTTACATCAAATTCTTCGCCCAGAGTGTGCCTTCCGACGACCATTAAAACACCCCGGCAAAAAACGCGATGGTAAAGAATGGCGCTCGGGCCTGCCGCTGCGGGTTCATGGAGCACAGCGCACTCAGTTGGGCGAGAAATGATCGACAGCCATTATTCAGCTGCGCGAGGACAAGGAGATGTGGAGCAGGCGCTCATTTCAAGAGAACGAAGGAAAAAATACCGAAGAGCGAGGAGAGAAAAAAAGGTTTTACTGCAAAAAAGAGGAGAGGCTTTCAGGAATTAGTCGATAGATTATTTTCTCTTTAGTGGCTGAGCACCTCATTCTCATTGTTCACAGCTTTTGTGAGAACATCGACTAGTTCTTCCTTTTGAGGAGTTCCTTGGATTGGCCGGAAATCCGATATGAGAAACTGTACTCCTTCGTCCACACCATTCTCTTCTCCGATTTTTCATTAAGGAAATGTTTTTGTCGATTGCACCACTCGACGGACCTATTTTCCAGTTAGCGACTCAGGAAAGAATCATGTATCTAATTCTGGGAAGACATTCAAGATTTCTTCAGTTTAAGCAACAAATTATTGTTATTAAAGCATTTGATTGAAAATTTACTCAAGAGTGTAGTTATTGTTGGTATGTAAGTGCTTCGGCATCTTGCACGTGATATCCCACCGGGAATCGAACACTGGACTCATTTCACCGACGCCGAAAGCGCTGACTACTTGACTATCCGGGAGCCCTTACTCGAGAGTGATAAGCGAACTAACTATCCAACCCCAAGGTTTCGGGTTCGAGTCCCACCTAATCGGATTTCTACTGTTATTGATTGGTTTTGATAGTCAACAACAATGGATTGTCATCGTATTCGTTGTAATTTGCCAATTATGGTTGTTGATGCGATATTTGTAAATATATAAAAACACGTATAAAATCAAGGTTAAGAGCTAATGATAGAAAATCTACACACTAAAAGGAAGATTTATTTTGTAGTTATTCTATGAGATATTAATACGCGGAAGAGGGAAACTTTTGAAGAAGAAGGAAAAGATATAGGGCCTAGTTCGATCGCTGAAAAAGTATAAGCATCTTCGAATTCATTTAGTACTGTATTTGATAACCCAAAAAGAGGCATCATCAAGACAGAACCAAATAAGTCAAGTGATAATTTCTATTTCAAGTTATAATCGAAAAAGTTGTTTGTGCTTTATGACACCGGTCAAAAACACGTTAGAGATTCTTATACGAAATAATCTACTATATTTAATGGCGAAGCTACACTAGAAAACTTATGCTTTAATTAAGGAAAAATTAACGAAGTAATGAGAAACTCGAGAGAATGGAGAACAAAGTAAGTAACTAAAGTAACTTAAAGTAAGAACATAAATTACAAATTTAATTGAGTCCATAATTAAAAGTTGAGATACACTCAAAGCAAAGTCAACGAGAAAAGCGCACGCTTTCGAGCTAAATAAATGAATATGGTCACTAAGTTAGTTTCTACTATTTCCTCGTCCGACTGTCCGCATGTCTATGTCTACAGGTCTATGTTTATATTAAATCATGACATTCATAAAAACAAAATTTCTCAAAGTTTTACTTGTAACATAGAAAAACACAGTGCGGACTCAATGCAAATTATGTTCCGGTTTTGACCTACGAATTTTGATTAGAATTGCGTTTGCAAGATATGATATTAAGTTTAATTTCTGAAGCCTTAATTTATTTTATAATTTATTGTTAAAAATAATGGTATTATGATATCGAAAATAATGAATATTTATTCCTATTTGTATTATGGAACATTGATATTGGTCTGAAATTGGGAAATCTTTGGTTTGATTCAGTGAATGTCCCATCAGCCCACCCACCCAACATCAACCAACATCAACATCGACCCACGAAAATCACAAACTATAATATTTGGACTTCCCAAGTTTACTAACGTAATTTACCACCTAAATATAAATAAAGTCTTGATAGGCGACAAGCTCATTGATTACAGTTTATCTGTAAAGAATCTTGGGACCAGTCACTTACATAGCTACCTTAAGTAACTTCCATCTGCAAGAAAACTTACTCTACCCTGAATAATTTTAAACGATTCAAAATATACTACCATTACAGCTTAAAAAGGTCCTTGTTTAAGCGCTAATTTTACCTTTATTTGACTACTGTGACATAATTTTAAATGATATGTCTCACGTAGTTAGCAATTAATTAGACCGCGCATTCAATTAATCCATGAAATCTTCAACTCTAATAGAAGTGATCACGTTACTCCCCTTTTAAAAGAATTAAAATTGTTACGACTTGACTCCAAACGTAAGCTTCACACACTTAGTCTGGTTCACAAAACTCTTAACCATAATTGCCCTACCTACCTACCTACCTATCTTTCCTCTTACTTTAAATATCTCGTTAGCTACATTAATATGCGTACGTGTATCGGGTAAACTTATGATACCAATGTATAGAACGGATATGTGTTCTAAATCATTTCTGGTTCTGGGAGCAAGATATTTGAACGACCTTCCATACACTAACATTAAAGATTTATCATTCCCTTCTTTCAAATGCACAGTACATGGTTTACCTTCCAATAGAGAAACCAAACCATTTTTAGTAAGACATTCATCTCAGTTATCCAATTTTGTATTTATCTTTAACTTACTTTACATTATTTATTTTCGTACCGTGAATAAAACGTATCATATTTAAACTGTCAAATATTTACATTTTGTATAAAATAGACTACTTGTTTTTTCTCCCTTTCCTTTCTAGATAATTGTGATCCGACGGGGGACATATGTTACAGACGCTGTACTTAACTAAGAAGTGGATTTCTTATGATGAATTTTATTTCTTTTATTACTCATGTGTTTTCGCGGGTTTTTTGCGCTCCCCTCCTTGTGTGGGCGTTTTCCCGCATCGAGGGTTTTTCTCCGTAGACCTTCACTTGAGGAGTTTATTCCCCAAAACCAAAATCTTTTATATATAACTAGCTGTACCTGTTCACACGTTGTTGTGTTTAGAGAAGTGTGATCTCTTTCTTGCCTTGCTTGCCTCTGTTCACTCGTTTCTAATGATCGAGCAAGAGTAGTGTGATTTCGATCTCTTTCTTGCCTTGCTTGCCTCTGTTCACTCGTTTCTAATGATCGTTCTTCTCTTCTCCTTTTTGCTTGATTTGTAGATAGACCAATAGCACTTCGCGTTGGCGGCATAATTGTAGGGTTAAATAAAACGTATTTCCAATTATTTTCTTCAGCTGGAAATTAATAATATTTTTATTTATTCGCGTATTAATAATTTATTCTCGTATTAATAATTGCAAAAGTTTTTGACTGCATTTTTGTATTTATTAGAATTTGCTGGCGAAAAATCGAACGTCAAATGCATTAATGTTCTTTTTTGTAATTTAAATTAATTTTTTGAAATCTTATAAGAAATACAATTTACGTATTTAAAATATTTTAAATTTTAATATAATTAGTAATATTTAAACAATAATTGAAAAAATATAAATTCTACCCAAATGGGATCAATTTATGTATCGTACTTCTATTTTTCCCGTAGAAAATCCATTCGCAATTTGTATGGCAGGCAGCTATTCGCGTTGCAAGGCTATTATAATGAAATCATACATACTATCTACATTACTTTCATTCAGTATATAAGAAAATATATTATCACAGTACCTTATCAGTTCGGAGTAAGATATGCTAAATTATGTGCTACTCTACACTTCGCATCTCGCAAATCTCAAATAGAACACATATTCAACTGAAGAAGACCTAAAAATTAAATTCAGTCTCGTCAAAGACATAAAATAATTTGAAATGTTGAAAATAGATGATATTTGTAATCAAAGTCGGTAACGCCATCAACTCACCAAGTTGTCCAGTACATACAATCTCTTGAATTTATCAAAATATAATTTTCATTAAATATCAAAAACCGTTTACTCCACGATAATATACGTAAATATTTACGTTGCTATAAACAAACATCATTTGAATACGGGAGTAAATTCTCAATGTGTTCTTATGAGAAAATTCAACAATCGCATTCGTTGTAACTGAGAAATAGTTTGTTTATAGCCTCAAAATTCATCAAAATTATCATCTAATTATCTCTAAGTCTCGTAATTTCCGATCGTAAACTATATTTCATGACCAAAATGAGAAACTTTATTCAATTTCCCTTCTTTTGGTGGTACTTCTAAATCCATACGTTGGTTAATTCTAATTTAATTTTGCGAAAGAAAGGAAGCATGCAAGTGATAAAATCGAAGTTTACATGTATTTCTTATGGAAATTGTTTTTCCTTCTGGAGTCGAACTGAGTACTCCGATTAAAATAAAAATTTACAAAAACCTTCCGGAGAAATACGTAATAATTTCCCAAATTTTCACGACGATTGGATGTATGGTTTTTGAATCTATCGAGTACAGACAGACAGACAGACAGACAGACACACATTCATTTTTATATATATATAGATTTATATGTACTTGGCATTAGTATGAAAATGTGTATTTTGCTTTACTAGTAGTGTATTCTTCTCTTTTTGTCTATCTTGTCTACATTTAGATTATTTTTCTAGTCGTTACTCAATTTTAGAATATAATTTTGAATGAATTTTATATAATATCTATAAAAGTTGAGGATTATAATACCATGCTAGACGTAATAATGGCAATTATTAAGCGCAAAACATTAATGAAAACTGTCTTCAAAATTATTATTGAAAACGTACTCAGTCTTTCATATACTCTATTTAAAGTTAAATTAATCTAGGGTAATTATAATTAATTATCCAGCAAATTATATCGTATTATCTAATTAATAGTATAGGTCAAGGGTTCCTAACCGTTTAGCAACTGCATACCACTTTAATTTTTACTTTCTCCATATACGAAGTATAGAGAAAGTATTGTTTTCATGAAAAAAATCTACTTCGAGATTTCAACGGAAATACATGTTTTGGGGTCCCTAGAACACGTTTTGACCATTTTCGGAATGATGTCTGTATGTATGTGTGTGTGTATGTGTGTGTGTGTGTGCTTGTGGGCGCTCTAACGTAAAAACTATTGGTAGTATCAATACCAAAATTCATATATAGTACTGTGGTGTGTGCTGTCAGAGTTGATTAGTTTTTGGAGTAAATCGGTTTACCGGAAGTCGAGCTTCATTCATCAAAGCTCATTTCCGGTTTTCACAATATCTCCGTAAATATGATATATAGGTATATTGTATACCTTATAAAAGTTTTAGATAATGTAATTTACTATTACTTTTAATTTTAACATATTTTTGTATCACCGGTTGATTAGGAGTTTTTCGTGAAATACCGATAAACCGGAAGTAGCTGTTATGTACTTTGTGGGCGCTCTAACATGAAAACTATTAGTCGGATCGACATCAAATATAGAGTTCGAAAATACTGTCGGAGATATATATTTACATCTTATATATGGAGAAAGTCATGTGCTGGCTACATCAGATTTTTTAGAAATGCTTTCGTACCAACAGTCCTACATATATTTAGAAACGTAATTACTGTTGGAAAAGTGCCAAAAGACTTGTTTTATTTTAATTAAATTACTGAACCAAGTCCAGCATGCTGTTATTGGTATGGGAGGTAGACTAGTTTAATATAAAACTTCGAGATGGAGTGGATGCAAGTTGGTGAGAGGAGAGTCTGATCTTGAGAAAGGACAAGGTAACTGGGTCTTGTACTTCAAACTTCACCACGAAGGTCAAGAGATTCACTAAGGGAGGAATAAAGATATCGCACACAGCCCGACGGTCAAGACCTTATCGATTATCGAATTTGGATTCCACATCCGCTACTCTTGAGGAAAAGTGAGTTTCCTCCACAGCTCTATAGAAAATTATCAACCGAGTTCCGAATAAAAGCGAATAAAAGTTGGGGAAGCTTGCGTTGATAGCGAAGTCGATTTGTTGTATGATGTGAGAAATTTCGTTAACGCGGTCGGCGAATGCAATATAGTTCCGCCGTAACAAGATGAGAGAGATAATTTTATTCCGAGGGATTCAATAAGGATGGCGCATGCAGATGAAGCTTTTCTCCCGTGGAATGGCTTCCGGTAGGTGTGATGAGTTCCATTCTTTTGTAAATTATAATCCTTTGGCCTCGGAAAATAACCTGGTAATTTCCCCTTTTTCATTCACTCGGAATTCTCTCTTAGGGAAACTACGGACTCCGCATAATGCTCGGGGGAGTGGTAATCAGCCTAGACAAAAGGGCTGTGTGCTTTTTTCGCTCTTCCCATACCTATCATTAGGAACAAAGGTAGTCCTGGAGAATGCGGGAAATTGAATCGCGGGGGAAAACAATAAAGTGCGGTGCAGATAGTCTTTTTTCCGAGACTCGAGTTTCCTCAAATGCGCATCAAAGTTTCTGCATAGAACTATTTTGAGAGCAAATCGAATTCCCTCCACTTCGGGAACTTCTACGGCTGAAACGCATATAAAAAACTCATTTAAAACCAACGTAAATTAAAATCCTATATGAAGTGACTGTTATTTGAAATGAAAGCGTCCGTGTGAAAAGAGATATTTGCGTGTATCATTTCCGCACCATAGCAATATGATGGTATTCAATATATACGGAATATAAGGCTCCATATTGGGTATAACTACGTAAAAATTTTGGAAGGTCATATTCCAAGAGCAGAATACTAGTTTCTTGTATTTTCTTTGAATTCCTCGCACATTAAAAGGTTATTGGTATGTTTTCGTTCAATGAGACTTGTGAACAGTTTCGAGAGAGAAATGCTCCCGTACTATACTGCGATGATCACCATAGTCAACTTTTATAATCTCAAATTTTAATTTCCTAACGTCCTTTCTCTTAGTTACTCGACTGACGTTAATGTATGAGTCAGTTTAGCATTTGAAATGGACTGCGTCATAAACTAAGAACGATTCCTTGGGAAAAATTTGTCACCCTTATATAACTCCCCCAGTATACATGTAACACTCCCTAACCTTACGGTATGAATTGATTGTTTTTCATCATAATCTCGATTTCAGAGTTTGTTTATACACCTTGTTATTGTAAAGAAAGGAAAATTTGGAGCATGTCACAATAAATGCACCTATTCACTCCTAAAGATGAAAGCATCGCCCTAGAAATACGTATTGGGTGTACTTAAAAAGTAAGGTGTCATTTCTTCTCGGAATACCGGTGAATAAGACGAGGAACACCGACAAAGACGGCTATAAGGGATTTAAAACCTCTCATACCTTGTCATTCTCCATTGATACTCTATCTTTATTCGTCCACTACTACTTCGCATAGTCTTTTGGAATATAACGGCTTCACTAGTTCACATGCAGATAGTGGAAACGCAGCAGCAACTTGGTGAAAGAAAAATCTCTTCCCGCCGAAAATAGCTTCTTACCAATAGGAAGTACAACATCCAATAGTGAATGTACTAAGGCTAGAAGTCTTATTCCATTAGATGACTACAGTTAAGGTACACTCCTGGCCAAAATTAACGCAGCACCTCCCTAGTGATCCTAATGGCCGGTGCTGCGTTAATTTTGGCCAGGAGTGTACAAATCCAAAATGTTTAATGGTGTTACAGTTTCAAATTCAAATCAACTGAAATGTATCCAAAGAAACGTATTTAATGAGAGTTTTAGTTTATACTTGAGTACATTCATTCATTTATCCGTGAAAGCTGTGATGATACAGCACAGATTGCAGTTACAAATGGAATACACATGAATGAATACACCTCAGGATATTTCCCACTTCTTGACATTTTGATGGTCTTAGCTGATTCTCCTCTACTTTAATTCATATGCAAAATCTTATAGTCAAATATAATAACCAAAAGATATGATATCATTACAAGATCATTGCAACCAAATAAGATAGAAATAATAATAATTAGCATGAAATCTCTAATAATTTGAAGTATTGTTATCGTAAGTTAGATCTATAATAAAACTTGATTCCAGAATAATTCACAAAATAAGCTTTTTTTCTTCAGGAATTTTTTAAGCTTACAACTTTTACCTATTTTAATGGATCAGCTTTTGCTTTTTAGATGACATCATAGAACCGAAAAAGGTGAAGAATTTCCTATTTTTTGCCGAAAGTTCTTTTATATAGAATGCCTTCCATAAACACATCGTATGTTTTGCTCACCTTCGCATACTCCTGGTTTGTTTGGGTAGTCGGCGGGGAATTCGCACACCAACCCTTTCCTCGGATCACAGAGCGCGTTGCCGTCGCATGGCTCTCCTCTCTGTCTGGCGCAAACCTCGCAGCATCCGCAACCGTCTCTCACCACGGACACGCCTGGAGGACACTTGATGGTTCCAGAGCTAGGGCAGTAGCAGGGGTAGCTGCAGTGAGAGCGAATCTGTTGGTGGAGAGACAAGGTAAGTTAAACAGTGCGATAAGGCGTTGCTTTTAGCTCTAAAAATTTAGAGGATACATCAACAGTAGGAAGAAAAAAAAATATGAATACCATTTGATGCTAGCCGTATTGTCATTCACTAACTTTTTTGTTTATATTCATACGAAAATCCGAATGCTATTGGCTTGAAAATTTTCTATTTAGCAACCAATTAAATATCAAAACGACCACAAACATACACGTGATCCGACAACTTAGCACGTCACAACTGAGTGCATTTTCAGACGGTATTAATTGAATGACTATGCACAAAGTAATATTAAATTTGAACGCTGAAACAATTGAGCGGGTGCCTTTTAACCGATTGCTGATTAAAATAGATTAGATATTTAAATCACTAATTGTTTTTTAATATGTATTATTATAAGTAATTGTTTGGATCAGCAATATTATTTTATTACAAGCATTATTGGGTTGAGTTGGGTTGGTTCAAAATTTAACATTACTTTGTGCAATGTCGTTCAATTAATACCGTATGCAAAGAAGAGGCGCTTAATTGTCATGGCACCAAACATTAAACGGCTACTAATTATAATTAGATTTTGTGTAAAGGGAAACATATAACATATACAAGCTTATAAATTTGTTATTTACCTTTTTTAAGTAGATTTAACCTGGTTGTTCGGCACTGTGAAAAGTATTGTATGTCTTCTAATTCGTTTTCATCTGTTCCCTACTTGTCTGAGGTGTGAACCTATCGAGTTACTCTAAAGCCCCTTCGGCGTCATGTGATTCCCACATATGGTTTTCTTTACCCACTAACAAACCATCAAGAAATCTTTAAAACTTATAAGGCTGCTACTACAGGAAATAATCAGTTGAATTTTTTATTTTCAAAAGTTAACTTAACGGAAAAAATATTAAATTACAAAAGTGAACGTACTACACTTTTCTTGCTCCTGATTCTCAAATTTTTCTTTTGAATTACATATATAAAGTATTTTTAACTTATGAAACACTACTTACACTAGAAATACTAGCCTAAATCTCAAGAGAATAAATGATAAAAAAACTGCATGTTCGTATATGACCTTATTCGGGTGTTAGACGAATGGCGAAATAATACCAGAAGCAGTCTACGTTAAGTTCTAAAGAATAAATCCATTAGTTGAAATATCTTGCTTTAATCTTCCTTATTTTTAAACCAAAAAAGCCATTAACTCGTTCTTCGAAAGCTATTAATATTCTCCCTTACGACAATAATTGTAAGCGTATCACCAAATGAATACGCGTCATAGACTGTGGAGAGTATCTTCGAAAAAATAACACATTTAGGAAATATTTTAAAAACTTATTTATTAAATGAGACTAAAATAATCTTTAAAAGAGAGAAAATTGAAATAAATACTCCATTTACATGATCAACTCAGAGAAAATACGTTTTCAGAGGGTATTGTCAATATTATGCCTTCTCCTTGTTTTATAGATCAGACACCATGAGGAAGATCAGAAAAATAGATAATAGAATGAGTAGCTTCAAAAATTCATTTATCTTCGAACGATGCGCAAAAGTAATCGATTATGGTAATAGGTTCGTGGTGTATACACCCCCTACCACAAGCCAAACGGCGGCTACCAGAGTACATATGTAGGTGTCCATTTAATGCTGTATCTAACTTAGAAATGTTGCCTTCTGTGACTTGAACGAAGGAAGTTACGCAAGTCCTAGCTGAATTAGACACAGACAAACTACCTGACCAACAGAGACAGGGCAGGTGGGCAGATAGGGAGCTCTGAAAACAAAAAAAACAGCAGCGTAGGATAACAGACGGATGGAAGTTGGAGCATGAGAAAGTTTTCGGTGAACAAGAGGAGATGCGGAATTGCAAAGTTAAATCTGCTTCATGGGAGGCCCGAAATAATTATAAAAATAAGGATTTTGATTGAAGGATGATCTACCATGCATCGTTATTTGTCGTCGCAATCAACGACAAAATCAATAATCCAGAGATATTTTCGCGCCAATCTCTTTCTCCATTAAGTAAATAAAATTATGTAATACCGTCTCTATTGCGGCATGTTAGAAAGTAAAGGACACTTTCCCTTCCAACAAGAGAGTATAATACAGAGCCTTGCATTTTATTCAGAGGTGATTAAACTCTACTTAAAAGGCAAAAAAGCGAAAACGGAATGAGAGAGCTATGAGTCTTCTATCTGAATGTCCAACTCATCTGATCTAAAAGCAACAATTAGCATTAAAGAATGAATGCTATAAAATTAATTTTGTTGGCCATTTCGAGCAAAGGTAGTTAGGATGTTTGTTCGAAAGGTGAAACCTTCTACCTAAAGGTGAATACCTACTATTGCAAAGAAAGTAGGCATTTGCTAGCTAACATTTTACTCTCACTTAACATATTTATAAGAAACGAAGCAATTTTCAACAATTAGAGATTTCTAGCACACTTAAAAAAACACGATATATTAACCACAAATATACTCTTATATATTTCCTTTCGCGTGGTATTCGATTATGCTCATCAAAATAGTAACGTATTAAATGCAAGATATGGCTGTTCTCAATTTTGCCCAAATTAACAGTGCGCGCATAAACATTTTCATTTTCATTAGCCATAATAACTACGTTCTTCCGCTAATCTTCTTCTAAGTTCGTTTCTTAAATCACTTGTTCTATCTCATCAGAGATTATCACAAGGGATGTGGAAAGGTTTTTTGATTAACAAAAACCGTTATTACCAACCGCAAACATTCAATATTTGGCCAATAATTTACTTGGAAGCCATCCATAAAATTCAGGTTTCAAGTTCATTTGGCATTTGAAGGCAAAATAATTACCTTCTGCAACAAGTGAGCATGAAGCAGTACAAGTTGAGTAAAGAATGTACCGCGTTTCGACTGAAAGACCGTTCCATGCAGAGAGAGACTTTAAGGAGGCTAGTGTGCTTCAGAAACCAATGGAAGGTATTTTAATGGATAATGAATAGTCTACGCGGAAGGGAAAGAAAGAAATTTTGAGAAATGGTCTGTCGGAGTGCTTTAGCCGTCACGGAAATCTCTTGCGGCTAAAACGAGCAGCAGTAAAATGTGATTACTAATGGAGAAAACGCAGTCAAAGGTTCAACAGAAAACTGTGGATGGATGGAACACAAATTTTACAGGAAAAACGTTTAGCAAGAAGTAGGTCGATGCGGATAATTATGCAGAAAATGTAAGATGAACTCCAAGATTGGCACTCTTAGCCAAAAATTTGGAGAATTTTCATGAAGAAATATAACGTCTCAATAAAAAGCCGTAGAAAGTACATGAGTTACAAAGTATGAGTACTGATAGAAGAAATGGAATAAATTGTAACAGTTCGCTACTTATGAAAGACGTAAGTAAGAGTCACAACTATACCATAAGCTGTCAAAAATTGAAGAAGGGTCTACGCGAGTTTCGCTACCTTGTGTAGCATCTTCAACAGACCAAGAGTGACTAAAGTTTTGACAAGTTGAATACCGGCGAAAAGAAAAAGACAAAAAAGCATCGCTAGGCGAGATCGAGCAGACTGAACAATGCTTTACCGAAATCTGTATCAAAGTTCATTAAATGTTACCGATTTTTATAAATAAATCAATTTTCCAAAGAATCTAGACCAGATTGTGAAATGTGAACAAGATTTAAATTATCAACGGTGATATTGTGTGCAAAATCAAACATATCTTTTGCTACAGCAGAGTTCGAATATCTCCCAGACTTGAAATTAGCTAAATGCTCTTTGAATCTAATGATTACCTTTCTTCTTGTTTGACCAATATATTTTAAATCACATTCAGAACGTGAAATACAATAAATGCCGGAGTTAGGAAACATTTCAACCTTATCCTTAATTCAACCCAACATATTCTTTAAGTTAACATCATTATAATAGCACACTTTAAAATTATTATGTTTAAGAATAGTAGAAGGACCTTTAGTTAATGGTGGAAAATATGGTATTTTAATGTATTTTGTGTTGGAACATCATGAGCTTGAGAATAGGGTAAAGCATTGGCTAATCAATCTTTTAAATTTATGTCTCTTAACTAGAACATCGATTAAAGAGGAGTCATAACCCAACATATCTGCAATGCTTTTAATGAAACCTAATTCCTTATTATAACCGGTATTGTCTAGAGGTAAGTTCACTAGTCTATGAACAAGATGGTGAAAGGCCGCGTGTCGATGAGGTAAGGGATGGAAAGAGGAATCAGGGATAAAGTTATTTGATGATGTTGATTTTCCATAAACGTCAAAATGCAAGCGATTCTTATTATGAAAGACATGCTTTATCCTGGAAGAGCCCATACAAATTAAAATTCTGTTTATAATCGTAGGTTCTGCCATAAAGTAATTCAAAGAAGTTATATAGGAAAGGGTTTAAACTGATCAAATAGAGAAAATAGTAACCCGTGACTAAAGTAAATTAATATTGGAATAGATACATAAATAATCATGCTGTCAGTTTTATAAAAATATCCTAATCTTCTTTCCTGCTCCTGATATCATTATGATATCATTATTTAGGAAATCTGGCAGGAGTTTTCATCAAGTATAGTCATAAATGCTAACCAGCACCTCTACTTCTCGTACCAATCATTTTTAAACTCAAATAGTCACTTATATTTTCTCTATAGCTTCAATATAAATGAAGATTAATGACACAGATATGTCTTATGCAAAACGATAACAGCAGTTGTAAATTGATGTTTTTAGTCTAAAATCCGACTAACAATTGACGCGACCGAGGTTAGAAAATAAAAAGATTCTGTTACACAATTTTAAGAAAGTCATTTACTAAATCATTATGACTTTCAGAAAATAAAGTGATACATGTCCGTCTGGTCAAAAATGTACCAAATATTTTAAATGTATTAATATTATATATTTCAAAATTATTTATCATATTTCATTGTTTCACAAACTTGCTACAGTACAGGTACATTTAGCATGCTAGTACAGAGTTCAGGTTCCAACTACGTCATATTTCACTCGATGAATTTCTCTAATACCTTCGGCGTCGCCAGAAGCTTGGAAAATTTTAAAAATACACTATTTGCAAAATTTTGTCATCTTTAATTTCACAGAGAAAGAAAAACTCACTTTTCAGTGTCCATAAAGTAAACTAATCTACTCTACTTAGGACTTCACAAAGCGAGTTTTTCTTTTACGGTGTTCCATCAACTCACATCTCAATCCGTCATGTTTTTCTTTAATTCGATGTGCAATTTTAGCATTCTTCGAAGAATCAACGTAAATGCAGACTCAAATGCTGAAGTACTGCAGCAGTAGTAGATAATTTTAACGATATCCGAATTCACACAAATTGTATTTTTGGCAAGTTTTGAACTACACAAATAATAAACTACACCAGGCAGAACATTCGTTACCATGAAACCATCGTAATGCAGTCGAGTACGGAAATCACCGCTTGAAAAGGATTGTGGAAAATTGAATTGCATTGTGCTACCGCTGGAATGGATACATATAGTAAATAATGCTAAGCTAATCCTCTAAATTAGAGACTTAACGCAAGGCATCGAGGCAGAGATTACCCCTTAACAGCACACTTCTTGTACCACTCTTCAGAGGAATTAAACTTTCCTTCGCTCTCCTCTTTCTGGCAATTACATCCCCAGATAACGGGCAATAAAACGCAGTTCTCACAACTTCTAATCTCCCAAAAACACGGCGACTAATGCAATCATCTTGATCTCTCCTCATTCTCACTCTTGCCCAAAGCACCTCAACGACAACACCTTCCCTTTTCCTCGATTCCTAAGTTTTCTTCCACATTCCTTACACGTATTTCCTCTCCCTTTGTCTCTCTCTTCTATCGCCTTAAAAAAAGGCTTCTTTTTCTGCCCTCTCCGAATTTCTGTGCGACACCGCGCGTGTGGGAAAGGTCGGGGATTGGCTCGTGCAAGATGGCCCTATCCTCGAGAGAATTTAATCCTCTTTGCTCGGAATTAATGATGAGGATCGGTTTTGAGTTTCAACGGATTTCAGTGGGAATTGTGGCTCCTTGGGACGATTTCTGACCTCGTAGACTATTCGGAAGGGAATACGTGCGCGTGCGAGCGGAAATCGGTGAGTCGGAGAAAAGGTCAGGCCGGAAGTGGAAAGTCGTCCGCACAAGTGTATAGAGTCGTGGAATTTATGCACTCTCTGACTCTCGTACGGTTTCTCCTGTATTTGCTTCACGAGGGATGTACTCAATTATCTTGACCTCATTTAATTATATCACCATTCCTTGCACGAGTTTAATTGAGTGATGACCTTTAAAACATTTCATGGGTTTTAGATTCTTCTTCGTATGCATTTGAAGGGAACTCAATAACGAGGCTGTTGCCAATTAATGTGATTTTTTAACGAATTTTAAGTGATACGGTTTTTATCCCTTTCATATTTCAGCTCAAGTTTTCCAGTTTTTTTTAGGAATGGTAGCTTGAAAGCCAATTTGTCGTTTATTGTATATTTCAAATATTAAATTTTAATTAGGAATGATATCTTAGATACCAATGGAACTCCACGATGATTTTTTTCAAAATGTAAACAAGTGATCCAGCTATGATATTTGGTATTTTTCTACAAGGTAGGTAGTGCAGGATTTCAATTGTTTCCAGATCCGATAGCAAAGTAAGTACGGAAAGCTGACAAATATTACTTTGGGAGAGTTTACTTTTCCTCTGACCTCTTATTCAATACAAAATAATGGGATATCAGTTAGCAAGATGGAATCGGCGAATCTTCGGCAGTATTCAATACGAGTTCCCATGCTTAAATGTGCCAATGCATTAAAGTTTTAATTTTACCTTTACATATTTACGGTAATTGTTATTGTAGGGTGTGTATTGACACTTACAGCCATAGCTCAGACGTTCCCGCGTAATAACTTAAACACCCTTCTTTATTTATTTCATCTTTTCCTTTCTGACCTAAACAAAACTTGGAAATATATTATTTAGAAACCATGTTTTCAGTGAATAAAAACGTACCTGCTATCAAAGACTCTTGTCTGAGATATTTGAAACGACTATAGCATCCATTTTGCAAGTATATTTTGTTTACAGTCAAGGAGAGAAATATTATATTCAAAATCTCCAGAAAGGTTTATGCAAGGGTTTTAAATTGTTCACCTTTTCCGAGTAACCTAAAATTGAACCTTTACGCTTACAGAGGGATAATGATCGAGTAACGAGGAAGACAGCCCATTATTGACAAATATTTGAACAGAAATTGCCGATATTGTCTGCGTAACTTAGCTCGAGCAGTTCATATAATAAATATACGAAGAACGACCCAGAAAACTTGATCGATTCCCATAGATAAGCAAGAATGTCATGACACGGAGTTTACATTTTCCTAGTCATCAACACCCGAGCACAATTTCACCGGGGAAGCTTCTTGTCACCGCACACAGCCTTCAATTCCGCATCCTCGGCAGCAATTAGCCAAAGAAAACACGCGGGGCTTGTTGGGATAATAAGTTACGCTAGTTTGCGCCTCATCGAGAGAAAATGGGTTCGGTGAATGGATCCCTTCCGGTCGCCCCACGTAATCTCGTAATCGGGCCCGGCGTAGGCGGTGTCGTGACGTTTGGGCAAACAGACTCCAATAGGAATATGTTTGAGCATGGTTTGTGACACTCTCCCGATGGAGCGATTCGCAAATTTGCATTGCCCCCGTCCAAGTTTACAGCTTCAATTATCATCGAAATTGTAGACGCAATTATCGGCATTACGGGGGCACAATGGGTCACCTTGCCCGGCGCGCCCTGGGCAGAGTGGAGCGATGTCTGGCACCGCAGGGGAACAAAGGGGCTTCTCCCCCGGTGCTGATGAAAAAGTAGGTTATCACTTTGCCGGGAAAGTTCACGCAGTTGAAGTGAAACGTCCGACATGGCGAAGCGGGGTTTTCGCATTTGGAAAGGGATTGGGGCGTTGTAAGGCTGACACTTTGACATGGCGCGGTAAACAAAAGGGACCGCTGCGCTTGATAAGGACAATGGCCAGGTCGGGAGAAAGCGAATGAAAGGGGGTGCGAGTGACGGAGAAGAAAAAGGAGCGTTCGTATGAATGGAGGAAAAACACTTTCCGTCTGCTCGGAAGTAGCGATGATTTATTATTTCATTTTTGCTCCTTTCCTCGAGGTGAGACGGTGACGCAAAAAAGCGAAGTTTTTAAACCATTTGTAAAGATAAGACGTTTTCATGAAGAGAATTTTTGCTCCAGTTCGATTCATTTACTATGAAAAGCCTCGACCTTTTTAAAGGTAAAATACTGAAAAAATAACTAACATCATTTCCACACAAAACAAGCTGGAAATGTTGAAAAGATAAATAATGTGGTGTCAGAGATTAAAGGTGATTTTAAAAATTTACGTATTTACTTATTCACTGCGGGAAGAGTCAATTTACCAGCATTGCTCATAATAAAAGAATATTTAAAACATTAAGTTTTATACTTAAGACAATAAATCCAATATATTTGTGCAAACACGCATAATTTGTGTTAACGAATTTAAATCAATAGTCAACAGATTGAATTAATAAGTCAATTCGTAGTTTACCTTGTCCTTTTAGTTAGTTATGCAAATAATAAATTCAAGAATGTAGGCCTACCGAGTTCTATCCCATAGAATATCAGTTTTACTTTTTAACATATGCCGTATTTTTATCTTGAATGGGTTTTAATAGAGCTAATTTATTAAAGTTTACATAGGATTTTATATAAATAAAACAAAATTATTGTATTCTGATTCCGATTTACCTTAACTTAGTCATCTCAACGAATCATAAAGACCATACTCGTTTACTTGTATACTAAAATTCTTCATACCCACCAAGAAATATTCATGCGCCATAAAAGCCATTTTGGTCAAGATATTCTATAAATTGAATGAAATATAGAAACCAAGAAGCTTTGAATATTTTTAAGACTTTTATTTCCAAAAAAAACTGTATAACTTTATAGAACTAACTGTTTTTAATTCTTTTGAATCAATTCTTCCTCATTTTTACTGCCACTAATCACATAAAATTCAGGTTCTCTTAAGATGAGAATAGATTTACGAGGATGATAATTCCTGAAACCATTCACCGGCAACTGATTTGCACAAAAACGAAGGCATTATCCATAAAATGTGTTATTAAAAGTATCCCAAACAATGTAAGCAGTTTGCTTTTAATTTCTTGCGCCAGTTTGCTATAGACACCCTAGAATCTCACTTCAGGCAGAGCTTCTTTGGTTTTGCTATTTATGACTTCTCCTTCCTCTTCGGTAGCTGAAATAGGGTCCGTTTTCCACCATCTTCAAGAATCCGCAGTCTCGTTTCAATAACTCTTGAATAAAGACATTTTTATAAGACAGTAAGACGCAGCATTCTACCGAAATACTTATATTTAGGCGTTCACGTATCCTTCGTATATCATTGCGAAGATTCCTAGTTTACTTGCTGAAATAAACACTTTTTTATAATATTTATGCATAATACTCTGATCTCTTTCCAACAATTCACCAAGCTCATTCAGGAAAACGGGGAAACAGTTAGCGCAAACTAATCAGCACTTCACTTTATCAGTAGTGGCAGTATTGATCCTCAAAACCGCGTTTAAAGGTCATTACGAGATTTCAGTACATTTTACCAAAGCTTTCTAAGGTTAGAAACACTATCTATAAACAAGGATAAGCATAAAATGTTAACTAAATTTCTTAACTTATTTCAATTACCTGCACTTAGAGTGCTGCTTCTCCTAATTCTATTTCGAAAAAGAAAATTGAGTTCAATTACGGTAAAGATGAGCTTAGCAAAGGATATATACCATCATGAGTGTGTGCATGGAACATATTTCAATAGTTCATTTATCATTAATATTAAGCGTCATAGTCAGTTGTTGTTGAAATTAAGTACTCTTATATTCGTACATACACATTAAATTAATTACATCATACATGTAATAATACTGAGCAATTATTTCTACAGATTGGGTAATTTTGTTTATAAAATGATTTTAACACGCTTATAAAAACAATATTAACTATCGAGCGACTTTGCTAAGTTCCAACCCAAATGAGGAACGATGAAATCCAAACTTTATGCATAAAATTCGCACACTGGGAAAAGCAAGGCGAAATCGTAAATATTTTGCAGTCTGCGCAATCCAGAAATCACGAAATCTCAATCGTTAAGGGACTTTGCGGAGGAGAAAAGAGTGGAGATGAAGGTCAAGGGAAGAAGAGCGATGGTTGAAAGGAATGGCGTTTTAAATGGTTCCCTTGGGAAATAAGGGGCGGAGAATACGTCCTCCATTCTTCTGGTGAAAGTTGGGCGTTATATGTATGGTTGTCGCAGAATGGGAGGAGAGAGTGCTTTGAAGCGAAAAAATACGAGAGGATATCGGGAAAAGGTGCTATATTCTCCTTTTTTGATCACGATGTTTCTTTTTTCCCCGTTCTTCAGGGATACAAAGCCTTATTTTTCCTCCGAAGAATATTTTGTCTCAGCTTATATCTATTTTCATCTCTTCCGAGAATTATAGGGGATACCCTCAGCAGGATATATATTCCTAGCGTTACCTCCCTCGCATTTTCTGCCTCCAGGGAAGGATACGTAGCTCTTAGAAATAGGCTGCCATTATTTATACAGTTTTATATCTATATATTTATAATATAAAATCAAATGAAGAATTTTTAAATTTGAATGTTTTCAATTCACAATAAATAAGTATTAAGAATGAAAAATTTGTATGAAAAACAAGGGATGTAAAATAAGGAACGATTGTTATTTCAAATAAATGTGTGTAGAGTTAGTTAGCATTTTTGTAAATATATTATTCATAAGGTTAACCTTATTATATTGTTGCATCTTTAAGAGTACATGTGTTGTAAGAATATAATATTGTAGGTAGATGATATATGTATTACAATTAGCAAATGTGTATAGTCGTTCCTAGGCATATATAGCAATAGATATGTGTCAGTTATGGTCAATAATAGTTTTATATGTAATTAACATTGTATTTAGCAATATGTCATTGTTTTAGTACGTAATAGAGTACTGCAACAACGTTCCCATTGAACTGTGAATTCATCCATAATGGATGAGGTAAAAATAATTAATCACATAAATATAAATATTTAATTAAAAGAAAGGATAGAAATAGCTCGGCACTAAACCTATGATATTCTGGTACATTTTAAATTGTATTCTGGTTTGCTCATAGATCACCCATTGCAGACTATATAATCGTTTCATTAACTTATTATAAATTTAATTATAGATATATAGTAATTTTTTAATACTCAAATTCAAATTATCACTAAGTATTCTCCGAGATGATAAACGATCTAAATCTGGCGCAAAATATTATATTTTCCTCTAAAAATGCAACTTTATTTCCATAATACGTGGAACACACATGAGATTTTTTTTCACTTTTAATCACCATTATTCAGCAAATATCCAGTTTAAATAGAAAAATGTCATATTTCGTTGCATCAATGATTAATACTGACTCAAGGATTCGAAACTTTCCTTTCTTCCACTTAACCACTCCACAACGTATTTCAGTGCTTAAGGTTAATTAACTCCCAGTAGCCTAATGGTAACTAGCAATAAGATGCAACAAGATCTGTTTTTTTTATTTTGAAATATTTATTCCTTCTCTGAAACGTCAGCAAGAATCGACCAGCTTAGCTTCTTAAATCCCATATTCAAACACGACGAAAAGATTTTTATGAACAAGAAAAGAGAAAGTCGGGAATAAACCATGAATTTGAATCAAACCTGTAATGGTACTCATTATTAAAGATGTAGATGAGAACATTCTCGTACATTATTGTCGAGGCCACACTTTTTATGCGGAATTTCGCACACAAAGTCCTCCAAAGTGCTCTCACACGCAGTAAATGCAAAAAATGAAGATGCTGAAATATGGTAGAATTTCAGTGGGAGTTGAGCACCGAAAAAATACATAAGAACAGAAAGGCTATGTCGCAAATCTCGTCTCTGGAAAGGAAGAGAGGGAGGCCGAGAAGGAATGCGTCTTGAAGGGAAAGGAATATTATCCGGTCGCAAAATGGCATCCGAGAAAAAAATTAAATGAAACCCTTAAAGGGAAGAAGATGCTCGGCTTAACATCAGAGTTGGTGTTTTAATGCCGTGATGCATCCATGACACTGCGCTCGACTCTTCTGCCCCTGTTATCACATTCCACACTCACTTTCTGCCAAGTGAAAGCATATCAACGTTGTTTTCAACTTCCATTACCAGACGTTAGTGGAGCTTTATTCAAAACTAATATGAAAACTGACATAGACAGAAAATTTACCAGATAAATTAATAAAATTAGCCTTTCAAAAAATTCCTTCGTTTCACCCAAAATCTTCTTGTCGGCCTGGTGTTGAGAATTAAAATAAAATATTGTTGAATGGTGCTATTTGAATAAAATATAAACGAAATAAATCGAACGAAGTTTTTGATGTAATGCTTTAAACTTATTTTACTCACGGAGTAAATTATTGTATTTTTTATTCATTTACTTTTCCCTGCTTTGTTAACTGAATTATGTGATACATAATTTAGAATATAATCACTCACTTCTTGCGATATGTGGTGGACTTATCCATGATCAGTAGAATAAAAACACTATCTGACTATGTCCGCATTTATTATATTTAAGACTTCCTCAAGGACGTTTCCTAGAAAACAGTCGTCATAAATATTTTTCAAAAAATTGCAGATGTAGTCAAGTAGTGTTTTTTATTCTGGTGATTATTTAGCATACTTTAGCATTCTCATCAAATAATTTCCGAACCAATCTACATTTTGAATTACCTAACCCTAAAATTTACATTAATATCAATATCATGATTACATTATCAAATACTATCAGAATCAATTAAAAATATCCAATTATTTCTTTCAGGTTTTTTTAGCGTGTATTCAGAGATATATCACGTTAAAGTATAGCAATACTTATGGCAACAGTTAGATCGCTCAAAAATATAACATAGCTCTTTTTAATTTTATTTACTGCTGATCCTCTAATTACATTACGTTACAAATACGACGTGAGATCTGCTTGACCAAGTAAAAGCCCAAGAAGTGGTGTTTGTAGTGGCGTTAAGTGAGTGTAATGCAACGAAAATTAACTCTGACATCGAGAGGTACAGAAAAAATGCAGTGAAAGCTGGAGAGGAATCGCTAAAGCAGTACGTCATTGTTAGCAATCAGTTCTGTTTGATCGTCAACAATAAACCGTAGTTAAACCGTACGGCAAAGGTTAAGAGTACGGCAAATACATCGACAAGAGCAATCCATTAACCTCATTTCATTTCCAAGTAAAGGGCCCCAGTGATTCCGAGCAAATCATTAACTTTCAATTACATCGGGCAAAATCAAAGGAATACGAAACAAGTCAATATCGGTCATATGATGGAAAACGCATCATCGGCTTCAAACGCTTTGTCGTCAAATGAGCTTTTACCCTTTGCGAACAACACATGGGTATTACAATCGCGTGACCAGTGTAGTAATCAATCTCATGCAAGCGCTAATGGAGGAGGGCAATTGGAACATTGCCGCAGAGTAGAACACAAAGGGGAAAATAAATAAAAGGAGCATATGTACCAGATATATACATATAATAATAACTCGGATAACTAGTAGCCCAAGAAGCGAGTCTTTTGAAGCACCTCTTTAATTTTAATACAATTTGGCTTCGAATTGTGTCCCTGCAAAATGACGCAGAATGCAAGTTTATATATTTTTGCTCTTACTCTCAGATGTTCTGATGGCTCTTGATTTGAATACCCAGCAAAGAACGCATTCGCATAAATAGCTTTTAAATGGCGTTAAATTATTTCGCTTAAGGATCAATATGCCTGTGCCTCAGCATATGCTTTTCTATAAAGAGTGAATGCATGAAACAACTAATATATGATCAAAAGAATCAGTGTTGGAATGCTTATGCGTACATGAACAATAATTTTAATCGTAATCTATCGTTATTACTTTTATTAATCGTTATAACATAATTAATATAAAATACCTTCATGGAAAACTTACAATGCCCACAGAATGATTACGTATATATATTATATTTAATTAAAAATTAAATAATGCATACAAAATATTTAATATTTTTAAGTATTTTACTGTATTTTTTCGATGTTCATTTTCATTTTCGAGGCCTTCCAGGCTACCGTAGCGGTCATGGGGAAGAACCCCACCGTACACCACCCTGTCAAGCAATCCCTTACTTCTCCAGAGGTTCCCAAATTTCTACTGTAGATTTTACAGTATTACAAAACAAAACATTGCATCGGGCGGGAATCGAACCCGGGCCGCCCGCGTGGCAGGCGAGCAATCTACCACTGAACCACCGATGCAATAATAGTGCAAATATTATATATAACGTTAAATAGAGTAATCTTTTTTTTCAACTATAACAATAAAATATTACAAATTTTCATTATTTAAATAAATAAGTCTATTGAATATGGAATCCTGCATCTATATGCATGTGATCATTAAGATTATATTACATCCATGAAACGAAAAAGTGTAGATACAGGTTGCTATTTTGGCCTCAGGCACATCTGTCCAGTTGTAGTCATCTTATATATAAAAATTAAATAATGTTCGTGACGTCGTCTAAAACTCGAAAACGGCTCGACCGATTTGAATATTTAAAAAAAATTTTGTTCACCTGAGTATGGATGTGATTTAGGAAAAAAGAAAATTAGGAAAACCCAAACGGAATAGACGAAAATTCGAAAAAGCATTTCCATAAGAAATGCACGTAAAGTTCATTTTTCTCGCAGCAGGCTTTATTTTATTTGAAAATTTTTAATTAGAAATAATAGTCGTACAAATTCGAATCAAGCACCAAAAGAATAGAATAAGGATTCTAATTTTTGTCGTGAAATATCGTTTACGAATCGAAATTTTGAGAATTTTGATAAAATGCTTGAATATTTTATCAAAATTTCGAGGTTGTAAACAACCCATCCCTTTGACAATGAAAGAGATAATTGATTCCAAGTTCAATTTCCCATCACCCATCCATCAAAATGCATTAAGAATATAAGTCAAGTTAAAATTAATCCTGATAATAAGTGATACACTTTATGAAGAAGAAAAAAATTGCATGAGATTTTAACATTTGCTGTTATGAACAATATCCTGTGAAGAATCGCACGGAAAAAAGTACGAACATTTAAATTTTAATTTTTTACAATCTTGCTTAAACATCAGTAGCAACCAAGTTATATTTACAGCAACGTACGTAATTGTTTACTGAATTTTTAATGAGAGTTTTAAAACAGTTTGACTCTCTCTCTACTCGAGGACTTAAATATTTTAAACTCTGATGGTAAGTTCGACATATTTGAGTGACTGTGAAATCGCTTATTAAGTATTACAATCAAATCAAATACGAAATTCACCGGTTCATCTAGTCTATTATAATTTACATAGTGACTCTGCAAACCGATATTGGTATATGACAGGGGATGTAAAAAAACCTATAACCGCAATTAAAATTTCAATTAACTTCATGAATGCTACGCAGAAAGATTAGTCAGAAGTAGCTATGCTATGTTAAATTTATTTCCTTATAAAGCCTCTAAGTTGTCTCTCGTAGTTCGCTGTTAACTGGAGTATGTAAATCAATTTTTCTCGTCGAAAAGATCTCTATTGATACATTTTTCAAATTAAAATTGTTATATTTCTTCCTTCTGTCCGTATCCTATCCTTGAGCGAATTTCATCTATCATAGTTGAAATTGCTGTCGAACCTGAAATCTTCTTTAGCAAACCTAATTTTTCTGCGCTGGGTCATCTCTTGATAGGAGATTATTCCTACTTCGCGGAGATCGTTTAATATAAGTGTTCTATAAATGAAAGACGTGATCTAATTACATAAATGGGTATTTTTATCGATATCTAAGTATCTTCACTAAATCGCCCACTATGTAACAACAGTAAATTTTGCATCAATATATTATATAAGAATGTCCCGGTTTATAATGGAATAATTAACAAGGAAAGACAACGTACGTTACAAAAATGTTGTTATGCACCATTAGGCACAGAATATATTATCTTATGAGCCTATTGATGAAGCAGTATTTTGAAACATTCATAGCTCAGTCTTTCCTTTCGTTATGTAGTTTTAATTTAATAAATTATTTATTAATTACTTTGTTAATATATAATGCCGTTATATGGAAGCCTGCCGCTCTACCGAGGGGGTTACCCGTAGTATACGATGTGAACTTGAGTTTCATGAGAACTTAGTCAGAGAATCGCGGTCAGAAGCGAGTCAAGATCCTAAGTTAAGCGTACCGCCATATTTATAAACATTTAAACCGACGCGTTGTTGGCAAGAAGAACATAATCACTTACGAGGGCCTACGTATCCTGTTTACATATACATTACAGTGATGCTCATCAGTCAACATCCGCTCCTCCCCGCATCCGTCTTTCCACGGCACCCCCATCTCTGCACATACTCTCCCTCTCTGGGAGGCCCTGTATCTATCGGAGGCTCGAGATCCACTCCGCGCTCCGTATACCGCCGATTGCCGCGTACGCCTATTTGGTTAACGCTTGGAAGCGCCCAATATCGGTCGCTGCAGGGGCCACTCGAGCCTCCTCCACCTGCCCGACATCTGTAAACAACGTTCCAATCCCATCTCCTCTTTCGCCGCAGCATAATGCGCGTTTTAGTCACTTCCTCCCTCTTTGCATGCGAACTTACGTGCCAAAATCCCAGTTGCGAACCGAGTGTTTGAGCAAGTGGAGGATTACGGAGTTCCTCCCGCGCGAAATGCGGAGGTACGCAGCACGAAGAATAATTTCGGCTTTAAGCTGGCGTTTTATGGATTTAGGACGATGAGATGTTCAAAAGCCGTTCTTCATTTTGCGAAATGGAATGCTGCGCAGGCCTAGTTTCAATCCTCCATTCTGATTTGAATTATAATTAAATGTATCGCGAGGGGATCGTAAGCAGTAGTTGAGAAGCTGAAAATACTAAGGGCTAAAATCCCCTAGTATTCAAACGTAAATAGATGGGCTAAAGAGTATGTTGCCCGAAGAGGTCTTCAAACATTAACGAAAAACAAACAGAAGAACTGATGCAGATATTGGAGTTTGACGTTAAATAAAGGAATGAATTTGAAATTTTGTAAATTTTTAAGTGTAACTATCATCAATGCGACAAAATTACAGGTGGCAAAAATCAATCAAATTAACTATGAATATTATGTTACTGTAATGACGAGATAGTAGTAGCAGTATTATTAAAAGTGCTTCGACAGCTTAGGTTATTTCGCACATTGGCTCCCACCGGAAATCGATCCCGGGACCGCTATCACCGAAGGGAGCGCAATTATGATATATCTTTGGTGTAAATGTATTAGGGTGGGTACCCCATTTTGTATAAATTAAGGTCCATTGCTGTACTTGTGAGTGTTTTAAATATTGTTTATAAATAGAGTGATGTAATTTCGGATTGCTAATCAGTAAGAGGTATTCTAATAAAAAGGATTAAGATATATGTATGTGCTGTAAATGTTGTTAAAAAATGATTGGAGCTGGCACTTCAGGACAATCAAAATGTAGTAAGTAATAAATTAACAATTTTTTTGTCATCTCCTGTTTCTTAAAATATAAATAATGAAATAATAGAAATAATACACTCAAGCATTTCTCCAAAGATTTCCTAATATTGATAAAAAATGTATGACAATGTATCATCCGCAAGTGCGATAAACTATATTCATATAATATGGCTCGATGAAATTGGATAAGGACGAAATTCACAGAGACTTATCATGTATGTACAAGGAAGGAAAGAGAAATGGTACTTTTTACACAGCTTTAACAAACACACGACCAGTTTTGGTGAGGACAAGGATGGATAAGGATTTTATAAGGATGTCTCGCCTATTATCGATTGGTTATTTTCGAATTCCATCTCTGAGGTATAACTTTAAACCCCCGTTCCGATTTTTTAGTCGGAAAATTCTCATTACTAGCTTTCAAAAATACGTACCATCAATGAAATTTATCACGAAACCAGGCAAGTCCAAATATATTGCCATTGCAGAGATGGATCAGGAAAATGTCCCATAGACCATTGGTAATGCTCTCCGTGGAGGATTAACAGAAATTAAAGAAACGAATCCCTCTAGTTTTCTTCCAATACAATTCTTGTACACAAGAGTGTATAGCAATTGTATTGGAAGTACCGTGCATTTATCATACTCAAACTTTTAAACTTATTCGTACTTTTTCCGAAATAGGCAGAAACAACAAACACTGCACTATATTCATCCGTTGTTGAAGAACCTGCAAATATGTGATAAGATGCACTTCTTATATGCAGGATTTAGATCGTGAAAGTCAAATATTCAACTCACTTAGCGAGAGGATGATACTTTCGTAGCTACCGTGGTGTAGTGCGAATAGTGCTGCTGCTCATACACTGCTGCGTTGGCTGATTGAAGAGGCCTAGATAACACAGAAGTGATTAGGTGGGCGAGAGAAGAGCTCAAACAAGTTCGAATCCTGGCTTCCTTCTCTTTCAAGTACACAACCGGCATTGAAATGCACGGAAGGCCTTGCGAGAGAGCTCAACTAAGCTCAGGAAAATGAACAAGGGTTTCAGCACGACCCGAACCTCCAGCATTGTTAATTAGCAATTTCGATTTCCAAAAGAATCTATATTATGACTGAATAAAAATGAATTTTGTTGGAACAAGATTCTATTGGATTACATATGACTCAGTTTCCATTAAGTTCGCGAATGATGGAAAATAATAATAGAGAACGTTCAAAGCTAATCACAAAACTTAATTAAATCAATTTTATGAAAAATACACGATAATACATGTCTCGTATTACAATAAAATAATGAGTGTATTTTCACTAAATATTAATGCTTCTATTGCTTAAGACCTTGTTTTTCCTACCTTTGAGGCAATTATTAATCCATTTGTTTATGAAAATAATTGTTAAACAAAACAAGTTTTACAAAACAACAATTTTATTTAACAATTCTTTCAATTATGTCGGAATTCC
Organism: Sympetrum striolatum; assembly: GCA_947579665.1. Lineage (NCBI taxonomy): Eukaryota > Metazoa > Arthropoda > Insecta > Odonata > Libellulidae > Sympetrum > Sympetrum striolatum. Next base: position 16,729,228 of record OX388341.1, read on the forward strand.
ACAATATTTCGGCTTCCTCTGTGAATTTCATTTATTTATGACTGTCATTACCTTCCGTCAGTGTAAAATATGATAACTGCCATTTTTTAAAGTTCTATTACTGCCTCTTTTTAATTAATTTTCTTGGAATCAGCTAGCCTGGATGCTAATGCTAGTAGAATATGCGTTGAAATAAAACAATTCGACACAGCTTAATATTGAATGACTTATACGATAAACTGTATTTACTGTAAAGTTTCTCATTCTATGAAAAAATCGAGTTTAGCCTTAATTTAGAAATATCCTAAGAAAACTGAACTTTGTTTAATTTCATTTTTAATTTTATGTTCATATTAAAACAGGATTTTTAAAATCCTGAAACGTGATAATAAAAATCATACTTGGTCCCTTGGGGAACGGATGATCTACGGCATGATCATCTTTCAATGGTACGCAGCTCTAAACTTACTAGTTATGGCTGAGATTGGACGATATCACCTTATGATATCAATCCGAAAGGGAAGTCGGAAGGTGGTTCAACATTGTTCCCAATACATTGACCCTTAGAGAAAGGGGAGAAACCATATTTCCGGGTCACGTGCAACGCATTGTCAGGCCAGAGCGGAAAGCTTTGGGTGATGGGACTCAGGAATGAGGGATATTTTGGGAAGGGAGATAGATGGAGTGAGAGAGATAAAGAGAGTTGATAGTGATGAGGGTCAAGCTCTCCCTTGATAGCTTCGCGTAAATATATTGCCAGGGTTGCGATGGAATCGACCTAAGGCCACGTGCTTGGGATTCTACCGGTCAACACATCTTCAGACGAATCCTGGAATGGAGCTCAATATCCAAGAATGAGAATAGAAAAGAATTTCCATTATTTGACATGTTGACTTTCGTGTTGCCTGAACTTGAATGAAATATGTTTCATTTATTTTTTGATGTTGGATAAAGTAAATTCTTTTTGGGGTAGTATAAAGTAAAGTGTTTCTTCGACAATAATTGGGTGACAAGAGCTCTTTCACCTGGTTTTTGCATATCTGCAATGTAAATGTAATAATACTAATGATAAAATGTACCTTTCATTTATTTCACCTCCGCTTTTTCTGTTGTGATAACGCGTGGCTATGAGTGATGCTGGATCATTTCATTCGTGTGGGTCACACCTTATTGAATACTATAAAAAGATGTTCGAAATGAAATTAAATGTTGCTCGACGAAGCTTGCACCTTTAACCCAAAGTTAAACGAGAGGTGAAAAATATCAACATGACTGGACGACGAACCCAGGTCTCCCACTTACCGGGCAGGTTTTCTAACCCATTAAATCGACCTTCTCGCTTCTGTAAATGGGAGCTTATATGGGCAAGGAAGTGGTGCTACACATTGTAGCAACAAGCCCCCGCACAGGCCCTCACTAAGGCAACAGACTAGCAAAGAGATATTTAGAAGAAATAACAAATTTCAAAGGAAACAACGGAGATGCTGGAAATGAAATTTTGCTTTGCACGAGGAAGCGTGCTCCTTAAATCCAACTTTGAACGAGAAGTGAAAAATGATAAGTGATCTTCGATAGGTAATCGTGCCGAGTTGATTTGTGTGAATTTGCTGGTTTTGGAAGCTAATAGTGTAGGGGATCAGGTACCCAATCGACTTTTGGGTTGATGATTTCACAGAGAGACCGGTCAACTTTAAAAACCTTTAAATCTAGTACGGATATTCTCTAAGCTGATTTTTTATACCCCTGAAGCCATATCTTTGTTCAAGGCTTACATAAATATACATCCCTACAAGTTATAGCCAACTCTATGACTTATTGCAATTATTCCCCTGCGAAAGTAGTAATTTTTGATGATTAGTTTTATAATAAATTAGAATTCCAACGAAGGGATTGCGTAGCACTTTTCGAAGAGAGCTTTCTTTGAGCTATCGTAAGAAATTTAAATTTTACTTAAGAACAAGCTTGAGTAAATATATGCGGCTGTATCAGTGAACGAAGTACTACTAATGATAAGGCTTTGATATTTGAATTTATAAATGGTTACTTACCCCGAAGTGAAAACCGAAAATTGTTTAATAAAATGATATCTCTTCATGGATGTGAATTCAAATTGATGAATTTAGCAATAAGTTAGATTGATTGATAAAGAAGTTTTGGTTGTTAAATCGTATCTTTTATAACCAAAGGTCAAATGAGAGTGCCTGAGTCAATGAATATTTATTTCTTCAGTAAAGCAATGCTATCAAGGAGATACTTCAACTTTCCTCTGCACATAATCACTCTCTACCTTCATCCATTTTCTCCAACTACCGCAATCTTCCAGACCCTAATTTTCTCCTTTATGTCACGCCTTCCCCCACCAACTCATCTTCCGCGATAAGGCTAACTTATAGCCCCTTCCTCTGTCCCTTAAAGATTAGTGTCCAACGTTTCCCCTGTCCTTCACAAGTAATTTTCTTCTTCCCTTTACCGTCTGCCATCATAAGTCGATGTGATGAATTGTTGGTTAATCCGAGGACGAAGATTTTGACCTGACAGTTACCGTTCTGCTGATGTCAATAGCAAGTTGGTTACCACTACAAAACCCAAGAGGCTTTTCCGCCCCAACATTACTCTGATAAATGCTTATGATATAATTAGCTATTAATTTTAAAAATATATATAATCGCTACTTCATCTGTTAAAAAAACTGACATGCAAATAAGCGAAGATACTTTTAAAATTTGGGTTTTTCCGTTCTTCATAAAAAATATTTTCCATAAAAAGCCGAGAAAGAGATTTTCGAGAATAGATACTTAGAATCAAATACTTTACAGCATATTAGCCTTTCAAATTACTTACATTTATGGACGGATCGCATGCAATAACGAATTAATTTTCCTAACTGATTTCCAAGTTATCATATGTGTATTAAATAAAAAAATGAAAAAAGAGAAAGTTGACACAGAAATGATGGTAATGAATTAGCTATTTAGCCAGCAGGAATCTTTTTAGTGATTCGTTCATTTTTTAACTTTCCTAATATGAGAATAACCGTAAAATAATGCAAACTGTATGTTATACGTAATGTTTTATTTTTGGAACTGTTTTTTGATTTTCATAATATGATATACTACGGCAGTATAGATAATATTATCTTCATTTATCTTAATTAATTATCACTATTTACCAAATATTATTTACTAAACATTTAATCTTATAGAAATTTTTATATTTTTGAAAAAGTATTTTATCACATCTCAATTAAAAAGATCAGATGGAGCTGAAATAAAAGAGCCTTCATGAATTTGCTTGGAGCTGAAATTACGAAGACATAGAATCCTTGGAATTCATTTAGATTTTAATTTTATTTTTCTTAGCTCTATATCTCCTATAAATTCTATATTTGAATTTACCTGGACATATGGCTCCGATTCCGCGTCGCCCGTTAAGTTGGCTTCACACTCACGGCAAGGGGGCGTCACAGGCGTTTCAGTTCCAGCATGACAGATCAACCCCAAAAGCACTACATATAAAACACCAATCATCATCCTTCCAAACCTGTAAATAATGAAAATAATGCATAAGAAGTTTCTCAACGGAAAAATGTTTCCAATATCTATGCCCACTTTTATTTAAAACATGAGTTGCGTTCCCATCATCTAGTGTAAAATTACGACATTCCACACTTTTTCCCGGATCTGTACAGTATCAATTCATTTTCAATGCTACGAGAGAGTTGAATGAAAAGTATTGGATTGAATTTAGAGAGTAAGATAGGTGAGCATAATTTATATTAGTTAGCATTCAGAAAATAGCTGATATTTAGAAACAATAAGATAACGCTAATAATGGCCAAAGAAATTTGAACTAAAACTTGCTTTTTCACACCCGTATATGTGAATCTACATCGACTATTTGCCATACTAATTTATCATTTACAAAATTTTACTAACAAAGTTATTTAGGTTCAAATATATACTGTACGTATGCATATTTAGGCTGTTATATGCGTTTCATAAAATTTGCAGCGAATTTATATGATAAGAGAGATGTTATTTATCAAATTGTTACTCTTAAGTATTTTTTTCAGCTTATCCGTAGGTAAGAGAGAATATTTAAAATCTTAGGCTTCCCACGTTCATTAAATTTTATTTGGATACTACAAGTGGCACATAAATTGCCCCTATCTCAAACGATTTGCTAATTTGGTGGTCTTAATTGAGAAATGTGCTTGAAAACAAATTATTTTAGAGCTAATTTTTACATCGCATTTGTAATTAATCTGGAGTTAAGCTATCTAGCTTAACTCAAGATATAAATAAAAATTACATTACTTATCGTGCTACCTAGTAGAGCATCCTCATGTTTATAGAAAGAATCTACATCATAAATATGAGGAAATATTGCGTTGATTTTACGAATCCTGTAACAAACTCAAAAATCATATCAATGTTTATTACATTAATGATCTCTCACCTAGCACACAATACAAGCCTATGTGTCTGACCAAGTAAGGCGCAAAAAATAGTTTAGGGTTTATAATGCCGGTTGTCCTTCCCTTTTTCCTGAAATCCGATATCATGTTACTTTTGCTCTCGTTAAAAACAGATCTTTCCTTGGTGATTTTAGTAATTTACTCATAAATGTAGGCACAGAAATATATTTCATATTATCCCAACGTTTCTATATCTTCAACATTCTCTTAACACAGAATTATCTCAGGGTGAAGCTGGTGTAGTCATAGCTTGAGCCAAATATTTTGATCTGAAAGAGTTAATGTTTAGTAGCTACTTGGCCTACGATTTGAATCGATACCGTCTAAATTCACTGTATATATTGTATATTATTATTACGATATCAAATTTTCTCTGTAATTTTTTTCACAATGCTAGGGGGCTGAGTCAACAAACTCATTATATTAAGCATTATCGTGAAATTAACTATAGAATTGCAGACTCTAGTTGGGCTTTACCCTGATTAAACATATTAGTATTATTATTATTAATCATTATAAGCACAAGAGGGAGATTCATTTAGAGGAGCCCATAACATAGGCTTGGTTTGACTGGCAGGAGCTTTTTAATAATGTCATTAAAATATTTATAATATGCTGTCAAATGAGCTGAAGGAAATTAAAGGTTCGCGTTTTCAAAAGAATTTTTAAAAATACTTGCTTTTGAAGAAATTCTGTACCGTTGATGATTTTTTAATTAAAAAATAGTTGATTGTAAATATATACGTGTAAATAAGTATCATGTAACCACTGCACTGCGAGTATCTTAGCTGTGAGTGTGTTTATGAATAAAAAAATCTTCTATGATGTGACTAATTAATATTGTAATTTGTATTATTAATTAGTACATGTATTAACTATATGACTTATCCTATACATACTTTGAACGTCATTGGACAAATAAAAATTATTATTATTATTAAATAAATAAACGTAGTTACTTCGATGTTACATCTTCAATTTCCGCCAAGGTTTAATAAAAGCAAAGCCATATTTCACTAGAACGGTGACGGAATCGAGACATGCAGCAAACTCTCGGGTGTAGCTGAAGTTGCGGTTAGTTTGGCTGAACCTGGAATACTTAGGACTCAGCGTAATCGGATATAGTAAAGGGAGTTAGAACAACAAACTTTCGCGAGGTAGGAGAGGCCTCGCGGAAGAACTTATGGATCCATTGCTTCCCCCGAACGGAATTTTGCTCTCCACGCACCAACGTTTATTTGGCGCATGGAACAAACACTGTGTTCGGTAATTCGAAATTAGCCGGAAATCTGCATCACTGTGGAATTTCTCAAATTTAAGTTTTCATACGTCATGCAGATTACAATGCCTTGAACGTTTCTGGGAAATTTGGGATTCCTGTAACGATGCACGGCCAGGTTAAATAAAGGCATTAAAGTTTTGTTCTCCTTCCGTAGTAAATGCAATAATCCGGATAACTTATAAGGCGGATTTTCCAGGGGTGATCTAAATTTAAAATAAAAAACAAATTCCTAAATTAAAACCTGTATTGAATAATTTTCATTCGTTCTCATTCATTCTCCATCCATAAAATTTTCTATAGATTCTTCGCGTTTCATTTCCACAGAATTTCACTGCAATGGGTATTTCCCATCCAACCTTTACGGTGCTTGTAGTTTTTAATGTATTATTTATAATGAGTACTCCCCAGCCATGTAACTATTGCGGTGCTTGTGGTTTATTATGTATTATTTATAATATATTTTGATATATGTTACTTATATTCATAATAAGCAAACAATTAAATCAAAATAGAACAATATTTTTCCGGCTATGAGGATCTTAATTATTCAAACACATATAATTTGTGCATTTCCAATACCTTCAAGTAAAATTAAAATTACGTCATGTTCCAACGTATGAGCATCGTTTGCTCATTATCAATAAAAATCAATTTAAATTTCATTGATCATTAGTCATCTATATTTCCTGAGTAACGATGGAAATTAGTAGGAACTGACGACAAAACAAACACTTTAAAAAAATAATTGTGGGTATAAACTTGGCGTATTCAGAGTACAAAGAAGTGTTTAATACTGTTTATAACCGGCATTGAAAAGAGGTTTTCAAGTCTCTCATGCACATTACGTAAATGTCTTCTTTAGATAATCATATAAAATGCGATGGTGATATTCACTCAATTTACTGGAATTTAAAAAGGTATGCCTGACTAAACGATTAAATGAAAAGGTTATAAATAAGTTTTGGTCTACATGTGGCATGCTAAGATAAAATTTTAAATCAAGAATTTTCAAAGATGTTTGAAAACATGAAAAAATTATCTTTTATTTATCATAGCTTGTCTGCAAAACACCATTCGATGATTCATAGATAAAAACTACGTATAAGTTATGCTCGCTCCTCAGCTAGTTATTAGAACAAGCTCAATAATTTTGGAATTACCTTATGAGAAAAACTTTCGGGTTTATTGGTGTCAGAAGTAATTCAATGGAAACATAACTGTTTACCGTATTAAGACTCAGTGAAGTGTAGGATCAGGTTAATCCGAAACCTATGCAGCAAGGTGCTCAACACAGTTGTAAACATCGTTACATATGAACTAAATCGGATCTTTATATGTTCTGTTCCCGAGCTGGCAAACTATTAAAGGGTCCCTACCACTTCCTCTTGCGTCAAACCATGAAAGAGAGAAGGTTCTGAGGACCAAATGGTCCTTGATCAATTCAATACTGATCGGCCGCAATACTTGAGGCCGTTTCCTCTCTTATCTCTTCCACTTCCCATCGGAGCCTTTATTCCCTTCCTGATTGCCCGCGGCCGTACGATTCCCCGCGGACCTCATTAGCCATTCTCCATTATCCGCCGCCGTGGGAGAGCCTCCAGGCGGATGGGGCTCCTAGGCGGTAAACATTAGTTAAACATTCATCAGCAACTTCTACGCGAAATCCCCAAAAAAGTTCCCATAAAGCGTTTACATTAATCCGCCAAATTACATTAGCGGATGCGAAAGCTTCGTCGTTTCTTTTCTGTCGCTGGAGTTGTCGGGTGGCTCGTCGCCCCAGAAAAAAATGCTCGCTTCGAAATGGCATCATCGAGCTCTTATAATATTATCTCTCTCCGCTTCGCATGGGAATTAGGCTGGGATTATAAAACAAAATCGATGTGTGTAAGCTTTCATCGTGTGAGATCATGCAATTTAATGGATATTATAAGTTATTATCGCCCGAAATATTTTCACCGATTTTTAATGGTTACGCTACAATCAGAAAAAGTTTGCTGAACTGCAGTGAACATTCATGCATAAAAATTATGGATACAATTTTGAGGTGAGGGACTTTGAGCTTTACATATTCTAGTTTAGTTTATTAAAAACAGAATTTGTGAAAATATGATATGGATGGATGACAACAACCAACCAAAAAAAGAATAGGTCAAGTTTAATTGTTAGATTATAACTTAACACATTTTGTCGTATTTGTCACTCACGAGACTTCTGTTGTCATCACTTTTATCCCACTTTGTCGGGAGGTAATTTCTTCTCCAAATATTTTCTTAGGAATTGAAATGCAATAGGAATTGTGGAAGATGATTTCTCTCATAGTCAGAAAAGCTATATATTCCACCCGAGTAAATAATTATGATTTTTATGTTGCATATATTGATATTTTTGCTAATAAAATATGTATTAAATGCTGTAGCAAACATTTTATATTAGAAACTAACTAAAACTAACCTCACACTAAAGTTGACATCGACTAGGATGTCCATTAACGATTTAACTCAAAATGTAGGTAATGATTATTTTTCTGATGTAACTTGATTACGAAACGCAATTGAGCAATTATGCTGTATTCTAGTTCCCTATACACTCAGTCATAACCTACAGGTAAGTCTCATTAACGTATCTTTAGGATTTCATCAGCTGCCCTTCATCTTCCAAATAAATTAAAACGACTAGATAAAACATGTGAAATTAATACGTATTTTTACATCCGCATTTCATTTTATGGGAGTTAAATTCAAGTAATGCTATTTCAGAACAATTTTTATGCATAACGAGTTTCCCACTGAAAACTTTTTTTAAGATAAATTTCCTCTTTGATGCTATTCATCGTTACCTAGTTACAATTATGATTTAGAGCAAAATGCCGCAATAATAGTTCTGCACAAATTCTGTTCTGTGAAAATTTTTAAAAAAGTAGGACGTGCGACGGGAATTGACCACTCGAAGAATACAAAGCAGTGGCAGCGTTACAGTTGTTTGAGTAACGAGTTTAGTGGCTTTAATCTTTTAGGAGAAACAAAAACTGCTACCACTTTTTAGAATCCACAAACAGGGAGAGATTCTGTTAAGAATTAAATGGTAGTTGATTTTTTGAGATTAATTCCTTTAACCTGCCATTTTTACTGGCTTATCTATCAAACCAGGTCCCACTGTGGGTTCGTCTCCAATATAGCTTCTTTCCGTTTTCCATCAGTTTTTTAAATAGGACTTTACATTACCATTTATACAAACAACTATATTATAAATGCAACATGCCACAGGATTGCAAACTACCGGTCTGAGATCCGTATGTTTTACTTTCTCCCTATACGTAGTATATACGTAGTACATACGTATATAGTGTCTGTCTGTCTGTGGTTAAAAAGTTTGTGGGCGCTCTAACTTAAAAAGTGATTATCCGATCATTTTCAAAATTCATATTTAGAATTTTCCTAACAATGCCAAGAGTTGATTAGTTTTTGGAGAATATCGCTTAACCGGAAGTTACGGTTTATCCGGAACAAAATTTTGTTTCTTAAATATCTCTGTAAAAATGCAATACAGGTATATACATTTACACACAAAAGTTGTAGATAATGTACTTTACTACAACTTTTGTGTGAAACATTTTTTCGTAACACTCATTGTTTTGGAGTTATTTATATATTACCGGCATAGGCTTATGTTTTCAATAATTACGGAGAAAGTCATGTGTTGGCCACATCAGATTTTTTTTCCTGTGGAAACAATAGTGTTTCGGGAGATAAACCGCAGCTGTGTAAAAATCTACATAAGAATGAATAACGTGTTTTCGGATATTGTACGAAGAACATTTTTAAGAAAAAAATATTTCACTTTAACAATTTAAATTTCATTTCCAACTTTAATTTCAAGAATGATTCTGCCAATGTTTAAAGTCAATTTTTCTAGGAATAAATATTGAGTTGTATAGCAAAATTGTAGTTACGACCATCAAAAAATCAACTCTCAAATTTTGGCCAAACACTTATACAGAGATACCCAAGTGAGACATAGTTTTGAGAAAATTATACCATGACCTCTCAGAGATCCATGGTTCATATGCACTCCGCTCGCCGGAGATTCCCTACTAAATTTTTCAGCAACCAGGGTGTCACCACACCAAAGTGAAAGCTTCGTACCCTTTCAACTTCAGTTTCAACAACCCATTGTGAGTCATAAATTAGTCAGTTTTAAATAGACCTTCTTATTTCGTGTAAGTTATTTATATGCATAAATTTAAAACATGCTGAATTATTCCAACGTACCTTGTGATACATTCGAGATTTTTGGGGATAAGAAATCACAGCATTAGAGAAATATTTACCATCGCTGATAATAGATTATAGTTTTCCGTAGGGTATTAATTATCTGCATCTTACTACTGTCCGGACTGATATGAATTTTACTTTGCATTTACTAGCACAAAGCTCATAAATACGAGCTGAAAGAGAATGTTTCCGAGCGTTGGTGTCGAATAGTACTCATTTGATTCGCTAATTAGGAAATGTCCTCTATCATTTTATCCTTGCCCTTTATGTGTGTACTAGTTCTTCAAAGTTGTTCATAGTCAGGTATTCATCTTATATTAGCTTATAAATAGCAAAGCAGTTATAAGAAAGTATTACATCTCGATATTTACCAAACAATGGTATTGTAGTCCTAAACCTGAAAGTTTATATGAGGTAAGACCAGTAAATACAGGACTATGAATTATTTATTTATGGAATATTTTTCACACCACACTGTAAAGATACGGAATTGAAACATTTTTTTCTCGAAATAAGAACCATTTTGCGTGGTTGGTTGACAAAATTGGTAGCACATATGGGCATGTATTCTTGTGCAAGATAACACAAATTCATTGCGGTTTCTCATTCAACCGCACTGACACGCACAGGGGATAGTTGTTTAAGTAGAGGTTATGGATATTCCGCTTCCACAATGGTTGATAAAAGATGTGATGCAAATATATTTCTCAATAATTTCCTATTTTTAGTCTACGTTTTTATAAGCAGGAAATCCTTGATAACATAGTTGAGCATATTAAGAAATTAAAATGTTTCCACATAATAAGCTAACACAATTCATCTGAAATATACGCTGTTTTTTAAGAGAACAAAAGACAGTGGTTGGAAAAAACTGAATGAAATAATGAGTAACGAAAGATCAATGCACTCTGCGATGAGCTTGCGGTTATCTGTGAGCTTTTTCCCAGCTACCATTATCAATATCGGCTTAAGGATTAAATTGTTATGCTCCTCATGAAGCCGAAAATACGATAATTATATTGTCCAAATAAACTTTTAAAAATCTCTTATATTAGTTTGGAAGCTATCAGACGATCTTCAATGTTTGGAAATAAGGATAATGAACATGAAACGACCATTAAAATTTTATCACTCAAAAGAGATTACGATAGAAGCTTAAAAAAATATGAAGCATACTTAATCACAGTTATAGTTCTTAATTTCACAGGATAACTAAATAGAAACACCCTCTAAAACACCCATGACCGATGTTGGTATAGCTTTTACCATCATCATTGAAAATAGAGCAGATACATAACAACTTGAAGAGAAACCGAATTTTTTCATTTATTGAAATTACTTTCCCTTTTACACTTTTATTTGTAGTATTTTGTACTCTACTTTACTAGATGACGGTATAACCTTTGTCTTAACTCTATAAGTCCACTTTAGTAAGCCTCTATTTGGTATCCAGACTTGATCTCATTTATCTTAATAAATTCAACACTATTAAGGTCTCTATATATTTTTTTCACTACTTGTATAGATGTTAAATATCATCACCATATAAATATAAGACAAGCCAAGATAAATAAATGCCAAGCCTAGTCATGAAAAGTAGCGTATCGTTATCCAGTAAATGGCAGTGATATAATTAAGTAACAAAAAATCCCAATTAAATCAGAATGTTCGTCACTTAATGAAGCTGTTATAGTGGAAGGGACTTTAATAGGAGTTGGGATGTAATTCAAGAATTAGCTGGGAATTATATCCTAAATTTAAACTTTCCAATGGTTACGTTCACTCTGACTTTGATGGTCATTGTCTCTCAGAATTATTTAACAACGAATAGCTTTCTAATCTCCGATCATAGCTTTTCTGCAGTTTTTCTTTCGTTGTGATTCTTTGACTGATTGATGACGTCACAACGTAGAAAATAATATTGGAATAAAAATGAAGGATCTGCAATACTAGGGCATATTTCTGAAATTAATCAATTGCCTAGGTTCCACCACGAAAAAGTAGAAGAGGTGGTACTATTTAAGTACAATATTTTGCAAATATTGTTATTGTTATCTATCCATGTTCATCGATATGCCCATTTCTTTAACATTACTTGCTTTCTACTATGTTCGTCACCGTTTATATTGATTCATTTATGTATGCATTTGTATTGTCTTGTTTGCCTTACAGATCTCTCTTAACCTGATTTTCCATAAGAATTTACTTAAATATAAGTAATTTTCGTAGTTTTTTATACACCTCTTTTTGTGGGCGTTTTTCTGCTGCGGTGTATATTTTTTCTAAGCTACACCTAAGGTTTTTTAACCCGCAATGTAGTTTTCTTCTGTGTACTTTATCAAGCAATCTGTTTCTTTAAACTTTATATGACGAAGGGTTAGATGGAAGAAGAGATTCAAAAGTCTCAATCTCGCCCTAATAAGAGAATAATCATTATTATTATTATTAATATGAATCAGTTATCACTGTTCTATCCTCCTGCGGTTTCTGAGGGGCAAGGTCAACGAGGTTGTACCTCTATTTGGCCGATTGCTTTCTAATGTCTCTTTACAACTTTCGGGGATGTTCTAGAGAATAGATACATAACAGTTATAAAAAATTTTCCCCCTGGCCACACCAAGGTATTTTCGAGTGGATATATACATGTCAGTGTCAATCCTAATTGAAAACAAATTCAAGATCATGCGCTCAAAAATGCAAAGCACGGCGGGGAATTCGACGAAACAAACGAGAAAACGATCCGGGGGATGAGATCGAAGAGGGGCAACCAGCATCTTCCCAGTACAGACCGGACCGAAGGAAAGAAGGGGAGAAGAAAGCCAAGCCAAGATTTATGCGCGGGAGGTTTAAGGTAGATTTATGCTAAGAGAGCGAGAATGAATATGAAATGCGTAAAAGCGAAGTCCGCCCGCTAAGATATTCATATATTCATATTTATGCCACCTTTCCTAAACGGAACCATTTAAATCGGAGAATGAGACGAGGAAAGATGCCGGTGCAGATCGAGTGGGAGAGACCGGTACCGCGGGGTCGTCTTCTGGTGGGATTGCAGTGGAGATACACGCGTGGCATATCACCCTTGAATAATACATTTGTAAAAGGCGTCAACTCAGAAGTATCGAGTCCTTTAAGGGGATGCTTCCCTCCAAGATGTTTTATTTCGCTTCATCCTCAGTTGAAAACTCCTTTTTATCCCCCCTGCGTTCCTCGGAGGATGAGGCAGCCTATTGGCTTCTATCATTCTCGCAAACTACCACGGGTAGACATGGGATTTTCCATTTTCTTCCTCGCCTCGTATCTCCTCTCCCTCGACTCGCTTCCACACCTCATTCCCGCCTCTTTCCCGCGTTCCCAGCATTCATCACTGCCCCCTTTAATTCATCGCTTCCTACACCCTAATATCTTCCCCGTCATCCTTTCTCCTTCCTTGTCTTCTTCCTCTCTCTCCATCTTAAATGCATCTTCCCCATTCTCTTTCTTTCCAAGCGCGTTTTTCCCCATCCCCGGGCTTTAATGATACCAAACGCCTGCTGACAAAGGATTCCCCTTCTTCCCGCTTTACCCCCGTTTTTAGCCTGCTCTTTCTCTTCATCAAATTTCAAATAAATTTGCCCGCTTCAGTAATCCGCGCCTGTGCGCTTATATCCGGAAGCCATCCGGAGTATTTCTTCAAGTTGCCGAAATCTACGAGAAAACCACTACGGAGGTGAACACTTAATGAGGTTGGTATCCCTTCATTATCCTTCCTCGCGATCGATGTTAAGGGAGTCGTCCGATTTGTTCTCCAGAGATAAGACTCTTCCTGTCTTGAGGGAATTCTCCATTTGTCCCTCCAAGTCTTTGTCTTGACCCAGAGGGGAGCTCTCTCTTGGCGGGAACGCAGGGGATCACTTCCCACTTAATTATCTCCCACTATTGGTGATAATGGTGTTAAAGGGCTATTACTTCTTAAAACAGGTGTGATTAATAACCTTCTCCCTTTCTGAAGAAGGTGGAGAACAAAAGTAATTGAGTGGTTTCAGGAGGACCGAAGGCTTGTCTTAAATTTGTGTCACCATTTTGGCCACAAAAGGAGCGACTTAATGGGATATTTCGGTAATGAGAGCGGTATACCACACAGAATTGCCGTAGCTCCCCTTCCGGAACTGATTTATTTCTACGATGGGGAAATATTAAAGTAGAATTCCGGATAAAATTAGCTTGGCGTCTATTTCTATTTACGTATAGTTAGGAAAGCTTTCAATAGTTAAAAACATCGAATTACTAAAGAGCTATTTATGATTATATTCAACTGAAGATACATAAAAAAATCATTAATTTGCAATCTATAACATATTCACTTCTGTATATTTTCATTTCACCTTATTCATTCATACTGAACACAGTAATTACTTTTATTGTTTTAAAACCGACAATCAATTGTTCGCCTTCATTGAGAGTTATCCAATGAAATATTCCCATTCCTATCCACTTTGAGAAAATATCAATGCATGAAAAACCATTTTAACTCTTTGAAAATTTTGAGGTCCCAAAAACTCTTATATGAAGCCTACCTTTTGGTAATCTTAGATTAATATCTAAATATCTTAAAATCAGTATGGTAAGGCTTTAATTCCTAAATGCCATTTTTTATATTAGTCTTTGGAAAATACTACGCTGTTCTTTCTTCATCTAATTCTTATTGCAGGTAAATATCTGATTTGGAAAAAAGTTTATTCTAGAAAATCATCCATTATTTTGGGTACACGTATTGAAATGGTAGATGCACAACCAATTCAGTTCACAAGGGAAAAAAATACCTGGTAGTCTCCACATGTCTAATGTTGATGGCATGCAAGGGTGGAAAACGGTCTTTTGTAAAATTAATATGGGAATTGCCACACATTTTCATTTCTTTCTCTAATGCGTTTAATGAAATCTATGCAAATTTCTTAAAATCACTGAACTATAAAATTGAATAAAGGTTCACCGTGAACATGGATTTACACTAGTATTCACTTCAAAGGCTTAATTTTAACTCAGTTGACGTTTCCACGTTCAGCATAACGGGTACATTTTCCGTTAGGTTTCTTTTATATTTATCAACTCGCGATGTCTAATAAAAATAGAAAAAGCTGCTAATATCGAAGAAGAATAGGCAAAGATAGTACCAGAGGCATTGGAATTTGTTTCAGTCGTTGAAACGCCATGGCTTCTTTTTTCTCAGAGCATTCTGCAATCCTTACTTATCGCATCGCTTCATTAGCAATTAATGGCAATTCATTCCGAGAACAGCATCAAATCTCTCTTCGAACGGAGCCAATTGGACTCAATTTCCCGGTGATTCGAGAGCCGAGATTGCAATCCACCCCAAGGTCTTCGGAAGTATTTATAGAGTTAGGCACTGCCTCTTGATTTGAGTGGTCTCCCTACTTATGTATGGCAGCTATTCACTATTCGAAACACTAACGACCACTTAATCTCACTTGAGAATCAATACATCAGTTTTTTTAAGAGTTCTGGATCATTTATATCAACTCAAGTTGGAGATGATGGCAATGAAAACTTATTTGATCGTGAAACAAAAATTGATACATTCAATCAAGAGAGGAATCTCGTCGACTACTGGTATGTTGAAAATCAAATCTTTCTTTGAAAGAATAAAAAGAGGTACTTAACTACTACGATATAAATTAATGGTGAGAGATACATTCTTGGGTAAAAAATCTCCTGTATTTACTCGAGCTCCAATACTCTTGAAATTTCTGGTGGTTAATTTTTCCGTTTATTTTTAATCAGTGTGTCTCAAAAAATACCCACGTTCCTCTTTTAAAATCTTGTAATCAATGGTGGGTTAGTAATATTAGGTTGACATTACTTTGTGTTTTTGAAAAATAACCAGGTTGTTAAATTGCTCATTTTTAAAGTTGCTCCTAAATTTCCTTTTCTTTCTTTTAGTTTCTCAATTATTCCTAATTCAATATAAACTGTTGCTTTTCATATTAGGGTAGCATGCAGTTCGTAGGACACCCAGTATACAATTGCTATCTAGATGATTGTGTTTATGAGATATCGAGAAATCTATCAATGAGGTATGAGTTATCTAATTTATACAGTTAATATAAATGATTTATTATATCTAATGATGATTCTAGTTTATATTTCTTACGCTTTATTATGCTACTTTAGGAGTCCATCTTTACAAGATCAGTCGCAAACTAGATTATATAACAAAATCATATGAATAAAATTAAATTGCCTTTAAGTAGTAATGCTGTTTTTAACTTTTATAATTTTAATATAAAAACATACAGCAATCAAATCATACTCATCCAAATTTCAATTTATGATAACCAAACTTCATTTTGGTTGAGGCAATTGAATGAAGAGTTTTAGAAAAAAAAATATTTGAAACCAAAAATATTTGATAAGGAATTTTCATATTTAGTATTTTTGGGCTGTCTGAAAAACTAGCTGGTGATATTACTATCGAATGATGCACACACAGCGGATGGTGGTCTATGTTAACATTTCCGAAATAGCCTAATTTTCCTACTTACATAGATGTTGGAATAAAAAAAATCACTCTTCGACAGCGATTTCCGCTATCCCAAGCTACCCATTTAGTATTATAAATCAGGTGGAATTGAATAACACGTTCGATCCACCCTCGAAAATCCATTGGATTCGCGGGATGGCGTCGTCTTATACAATTCGAATCGGACTATCCTGGAAGTTAGGCAACCCAACCAACGCCCATCCAACTCTGGTTATCTGGCTCCGCGGGAACATCTCTATGGTCGCCTCGGATCTTATCTCACTCCGGGATGTGCCACCAGAGGGCGTGCCACTGGCAAAGCCGACTTCCGACGCTCTCTATCTGCTGCTCCCACTTCGCGAAGTTCGTATCCGATTTTACTTTTTGTCAAAACGGCCTCATGAATCACGGCAGTCCTTCCGACGATTTTCTCGCTCGCTATCGTCATGTGCAGGAAGCGCCGCTGCACATACATCAACGGAGGAAGCATGCGCTCCCAGTGACCGTTATCATCTTCGCCGTATACTGCGAAGGACATCTCCGAATTTCACGAACCACATATATCATCCCCCTGCGATGGCATGCGGGTGAATATTCTTCGTCATCACTTTTCGAAAAGAAGATTTGACTCGTGTCAATTAATGTAACGTTCCTCAGTCATATACACAAATGCCGTTCAGGTTTCGTTGCTTTTAAAATCTCGAATTGCATAAAATTTTTCTCCCGAAACGGCTTAAATCTTTTACGAGATTTCATGAAAACCACCAATAAAGATAATAATTATGCCTGAAAAACCTGCCATAAAGTGTACATTGAATTAACTTGCAGGAAAATAACATAACGTAACACGAAAAGCAGTTTTTAGGATAATAATGTAGATTTCAATAAATAACGCATTGTATCGACACTAATTATTATTAGTCATCAATGATAATTGATAATTCCCAAAGTATTTTAGTATTTCACGGTCTTTTGATCTGAAAATAGATTTCCAAACTTAAAATGTATTAATCAATTACTACTTTTAAGTTAAACAGGGAAAGAAAATGGAGGCATTCCATTCTAACTTCCATAAAGATGTTGTGATTAATCTCGAGATTTTATTTTGTTAAAAGAATAAGCATATATGCTTTTGATTTTATTCATGAAAGGGACACATCATGATTTTTATTTGAAATCTAATGACTGTGATTCTGATAACTTTAATTATCTTAATCGTGCTATGAATATGTAATAAAGTATTTATTAAAGTATTGACGAATAATAAAGATTAACTATTCTCAAAGCAAAATGAACAATATCTTAATGTTAAATTTCCTCAAACAACTTACTTATAAATGAAATATTTTGCTATACATGAAGTTTTAAATAATCAACAGGACAGTTACTCAAATACCTAGATCAATATTGACAGCGAATTTCTTGCTTCCGAAGTTAGTTATCAAGTCGTAATCTCCCCGTCATAGAATCCCCTGTACACTATATAAATATAATAGTGGGCATTGTAATAAACAGTAGCAACTTAGGAGCAGTCAAAAGTAGCAATTAGAACATGGATGCAACATTTAAGTAAATGCGTATTCCCTACTTAAAATTGTCAGAACCAAAGAGCTACTGAAAATATCCAAGATAAATTATTAGAATATTTCCTTTGAAGGAACTGAAAATTTCCCTTTAACATGTCCGCAGGGGAAAATTTAAAAGATAAAACACTCGATCTATCTTAAATTCCAATTTATTTTTCTCATTTTCCAACAAGAGAAAGCAGCAAAATCGCCTCTGAGGCTACCAGAGCATGACAAAGGAACTGATGCAAACTCAATGAAAAGTGAAGCACAAACAAACTTTAGCTATAAAAATCACACCTTTCGCTATTCATCAAACGAGGCATTTTATATAAAAGACCGTCGTTCAATGAAAAACTCCAAGGTGTAGCAAAGAGACACGCGCTTTTCAAGGGTTTAGACCGAGAATAAAATTCCAGATTTTATTCGCTTCGTTTTCGAGTGAAAAGTGAGAAGTTTTTTTCCACCATACCCGCAGGAAATTCATATGAACTTTTTTCTTTCGGCCTCACTTCCACTCATTGCTCAAACATTCTGTCCCTTCCAAATAACTAGGCGAACGTGAGAGTCGATCGCACAGCTGAAATCTCGTAGCTACTCCACGCGAACTACACGAGTGACTAAACGCGAAAACTGGGCTGAGCCACTTCATACGTTCTCTTCTTAAACATATCGCACGAGCCAACACATTGACAAAACGAGCTTCCCCGTCCTTAGAGTGCGGCCTCTTCCTTGCTCCTCTCATCAGCTACACAAACGAATTCTCCAATTTATGTTCTACTCAGAATCACGTTCCCTGGCTGCCTATTAATGCAGCGCTGGGTCCCTCGGGGTCTTCTACAGACTCAGTATCATTCATTTAACGAAAACCTCGTGACTCCTCCATTCTTGCATCACATATGAATCGCCGAACATTTTCAAACTTAATAATCATGCTTTTAACCAGAAATAATTGTAAACGTACAAATATTTTTATTTTAATCTACGTGTTCGATGCACTTAAATTTTGTAATTGCAATTGAAAAGAATGATTTTGTAATATGCTTTTCATTCAGTTATAAGAGTCTACGATTTGAAAGATTTAGAGTGATATCGCAAATATAGCGTGACAGTTTTATTTTCAAAAAGGTTAATCATAAATTAAATCTGTCTGCAAAATGATATGTCCTGTTTTAAGCTTAGTTTCGTTATCATCAGATACGAAAATGGAAGAGAAATGAGGTATATAACTAGGGCATATGAGGAACGAGGTACTCTCTGCTTTTATGCTGATTCTTGGTCCTCTAATAATAATAATAATAAAATGACTTTATATAGAATGAGATTGAGACTGTAAAGCCTCTCCTTATATCCAACCCTTCGTCATGTATATGTAAAAAAGAGAAAAAGTACATAGAAGAAATTTACTTTGTGGTCTCAAAAAACCCCAAGCTAAGAGCTTAAGAAAATAATTCCACTGCAAGAAAACACCCACGAGAAAGAAGGTGTTAAAAACCTGTGAAATTTACAGATAGGAAACCATATTTAGTGATGAAAGTAGATTTAATTAAAATTTAAAGACAATAAGGCATACCAATAGTATCATACAAGTATAAAAAAGAACAAACAGTTACGCATTTACAAGTAAGGAGGTAAAAAATATATCGATAAATATACTAGTTAATAAAAAATTAATCAAAAACGGTATAAAAAAATTAAAATGACAATAGGAAGAAAATAATAAACTATAAAAGGTAAAATACGATTTAAATTTGTTAGTGGAACAAGTTATGTTAATATATCCTAAATATTCCTTGACATTGAAAGTTGGAATTTAAACTCGCACGAAATTCACAGAATTCTACTTGGATGAGCTTTAAAGTTTGATCAGGAGTTTTTATTTAGAAATGAAAAAAAAGTTGATTCGATTTTTTTACCTCGACAGAAGCCTCGAAAATAGCCTTAAAAGCTACATTAACATACAAATAAGATCATGCAATCATTACGCAGAATCAGCAAGATGTTTTCTAAAACTTAATCTTTACTACATAAAAAACAAAACTCAATTATATTACAGAAACAGTTAAAAACTATCTAATGAAAAAAATTTAAGCCAAGTACACGATTTGCAAAAACGCAATTTCCCTCGGTCGTGACGAATCTCCCCTAATGCGATATTGCACTCTCCATCATATTACCCACGTGCCCGTAAACATTGATGCCATAACTTACAATCGCCCGCGCTCATGATGGTATTCCTTTATGAGCTCATGTGCACCCGTTTACGTCATAACCCTTCTACCAGCCATTCAGGTGAGGGTCAGCAGATGCAAAATATTGGGAGTTATGATTCGAAGTGCTACTTCATACCCTCACTTTCATATATCGTCCGTGTGAAAAATTTAACAAGCTATTTGGAGGTGCAATGAGAGGCGATACCATATCGTGGTGACACTGAATTTTATTTACTGAGATATTTCTGTTCATAATTTGGCAGATAGCTAGCTCATTGTAAGTTTTTCAGTTTTCTCCCGTATAAAAATTTTTCTATCACCTGAAAATAGAATGCAACATCTGCATGAATCAATTGGCATTTTTTCTAGCTCATTTGGTGCAAAACGAATGACTCGAGATATTTAGATTTCAAAATCTTTTAGTATTAACCTGAGAGTGATTTTAGTTTAAAATGTCCAGTTTTATAACATATTGTCTGGAAATTGTTATCTCTATATTGTCATAAAATAATAAATTATTTTATTCACTTATCATGAAATCAAATTCACTCTAATGAAATTAAATTTTACATAAAATATTATACTGTCCTAATATCAGGACTATAAATACTCAAAAAATATTTCTATTATCACTTGCTGCCAATATGATTAGTAAGAAAATAAAAATAATTTTAAATTACTAACAATTTTTTTCGGTTATATTGCGTTAAAAAATTATCAGGGTGTACCTTTTCACCTCGTGCTAATCTGTGTTTTTGATTTTTCTAACCTATAATATTCTACTTTAATAACGATAAAAAGGGCTAAAATGAATTATTTCCCATAGCATAATTATCCTTCAAAAACATTAAATAACGGCTTTTCAAAATTAAAAATTTCTCTTCTTATTAAAATTCTTGGACTTTTTAAGTTGGACGTGTCCATTTTTCAAGTTATGAGGCTATTAGTAATACCCTGAAAATTGATTCATAGCCAAGCCTCAGCAAGTTTGACTGATCTGTTTGTTACTTGTCTTGATCTGAATTATGAAAATAAAATTGGCAAACTCAAAGAATAACAGCATAAGAACCGAATTCCTCAAAATTTTACCTTCGATGTTGGAATTTTATTTTGTAGATGCGTCACTAAACTACCCTGGGCTCAGGAAGAGCAAAGTTTGCACGTCACGGACTGATTTTTTCCCTAGAAATAAATTTCGTGGGTACGTCATCGGATGGGAGTGGCTTTTCCCCCTCCCTTTAGTCCATGTAAACAGTAGGAGCGCACGGAGATGAAGCACTGGATTTTTCTGTTCCGCAGACCCGTTTTCCTGTTGGTTGGCCAAATTGAAGTCCCGCAACACCCACGTCCTAGTGTTTCAAAAGAACCTTTATTTTTCATTCTGGTCTTTTTTTCGCATACCCATCTTCCACTATGCGACAGTGAGCAATAGAGAGATTACCTAGCGTTGTGCTATACGGTTTGCCAAAGGTTTCGTTTAAAGTAAATCCTTTGAGAAGTCCTAAACTTGGACCACGTATTTTACGAAATTCCAGGTTTCTACGTCATCTCAAAGTGTCATTTGAGTGGTAGAATCGGGTAAATGAATATAACTGAGCAATCTTTTTAATTAAACTTACTGTTTAAAATCCCAATTTATATGTTCACTGTAATATAACGGTTCTAAGTAAATTATTAGCATTTTCCATGTAACAAAACGCAATTTAATGCATTCATGGAGTTGGGTTAACTTTGGTTATAAGTAAAGTATTTTTTCAAATAACAAATAAGTCAACCTATTCATCTTAAAAAAGTCACTTTACACCATGATATTTCAGGAAATTAATTGTTAACAAATTTGATTTAAAACTTGGTATATATAGAGGTATACACGAGACAGACTGTACAGTTGTAGATATATTTTCGTTAATTTTTTTTGTGTACAGTATTATTCTCGGTGCCTATATGCGCAAAGATTGAACTTTTATGAAACGTCGAAGCATAAGCTACAGTTTCTTATCTATAGATCTGTGATCGTCATTTTTCTGACGCATTGAAAAGACTTTGCATGCACCGTGTAAATAAGAAGACTTCGTTATTTCCAGTCACATCAAAGTATTCATCTCCCGTTTACCTTCCTCGAGCATAAAAAAAACCTTCGTGACAATTTGTAAATGTTTAGAGTGGAAGAACCACAATTGCTTATCGTGAGTTACAGCGATCTCCGTTCTCCCATTCCTTGGTAAATTCCCTTCCGATCGTTGCTCCATCTTTCGGATTGGAAATACACCACGGTGTTCACGCTCAGCGTCACATCTTCCTCCCTGCTGTTCTATTGAAGACTCTCCTTACCAAACAATCCGCTTCTTTTCTCCTTCTGCACCCTAAAACGCTTCTCCCTCTCTCTCCTTGCACGCTCCATTTGCTGCTTTCGGTGCCTCCCCCTCCTTCATTTCGTAAAATGCAGAAAGAAACGGAAAACAATACACTTTTCTCTCCCTGTAGCGCCTTTTTGGAGTAGTGTGATTGTTTCGAGTATAAAATTCGCCTCGGTACAGCACGCACGAGTAAATTGGAAAGGTTTGCTATTTGTTCGGTGAACCTTGTTTTTTTCCCTTTCACAGCGGATTGAACAGGGCTAATATATCTCTGAATAGAAATTGTCGTCTCGAAGACGGTTCCAATCGAAGTTGAAGGATTTTGGGGAGTTTGCAATCGACGGCAATGAATAAGGACAATATTCTTTTATACACCTTTAGGTTTTATGCTTTTTTGTATTTTCATGCATTGATTTCTCTTGACTGTATACAAAGATGTCTGAGGCTTGTAACCACTTCTACTTTCAGTTCATTTAAAGAGTACACATACAATTGTGTTCCAAATGAAGCACCATTCAAGCGTTTGTCTTCTTTCGTATGTAATATGAATTTACCGAATATTTTTTGTTATTCCTTGATATTAATTATAGCATTCCTATACCTTTTAATAAAAACAATTATTTATGTGATAAATGAACGTTGACTGATTGAAATAATCCAAGTTAGTAAAGGATTGCAACAAATAACGATTAAGCAACAATTTTTACACAACCATAACTTCAAAAATTCTGTCACGGAATAAACACAATTGAAATTCCAACTAATTCTATACATTTTATTAACAACAATTTTCAGAGGAATTGATTCCTGCTGATTTTTTGACTTACAAATAGTTACTAGTTTTAACGTTTTAGGGTGAATATAGTTTTCAATTAATAAATAAAATGTCTATCTATGTCACATTTTTAATGAATCAAATTTAAGGGATTAATTATATACACGAATAATGAGTATAGTCTTTTCTACATCACCGTGCATAGAAGTTTTACCTTTTTTTGCGCTATGTATTCTTCTGTATGGTTCAAGTAAATTTAAAACCGATGAATAGTTATTAAAACTACCAACTTTTTACTTGTTTTCTGAAAAGAAACCTAACAGAAATCTTATCCATAAGTGTAATGTATTGACACTTATATATGCAAAACAATCATAAAGGAATAAATACATCAAGAAGAAAGGAAACTTTTTCAGATAAAGGATACGGGAGATCATTCTAGTATCAAACGCAAAAGCTCTATGTATGGGTGTATTGGATACATTCCAAGGGTTGTGGTTTTATAACATATAACATCAACCGTTAATTACTTTAGATTGAAAAGTAATAATTTTTCTTCCAAGCAGCATTTCTATGAATAATGTTCAAAATGATTAAGACTAAATATATCGCGTTCATTTACTTAATTCCCTGATTCCTATTTTTTTATAATAATATCAAATATCTACACAGGGGTGACCTTTTGATACATTTCCACGCTTCTTAATCTAAATGGACCGGAACTCCTTTTATAATTCAATTACAATTAAATCAATTAATATAAATTTCATCGGACAATATGAATAATTGATCTTGTAACAATCAGCCACATTTTCGGATTCCATCATAAGGCTTGATCAGATTTTTTTATAAACTAACACTGAACTCAATCCATCCTAAATAATATCCGATGAGATTTAAATCACCTACAATGACGAAGCCATTTAAAGAAAATACAAAAGGGAGGAGTGTTAAAAACCGCGTTTTACCTATAAAACAACTTCCCTATTTTCTACGAACCATTTTCGCTTCCTCTAATCTACACCCATGGAGCAATATCCGTCGTCGCAGCTAATGTGTGACGCATAGCAGATACATCGCACTAATCCGGTGGTCAGAATCCAGAGGGAAGCTAATTTCCAAACTCAATGGCCTATTATCATACTAACTGCATCTGGAGGCCCTTACGCCAGCGACGCCTTCAAGAATGTATTGACAACCCTTCTACTACGCGTGATAGCTTCAGGAGACTGTTTCCCTTCGAAAACAAACTTTTACTTTCCTGTGTCAGCTTTTACATCACGGAGATTTACAATTAAATATTATATAATATCATATAGCGATATTAAATTTTAATTATTGATTCGATGTTTGATCTCTTGACATGGGTAATATGGGTTACTCGTTATCCAATTAGCAATCATTATTTCATCTTAAAATTAGCATTCAGGTACGTACAATTATAGAACATTCTTTGTAAACAGTGCATGATTTTCACGGTCCGTTCTAAACACATATTATAGCTGTAACGGTACTATTTTTGAGTTTCTGTTTTCTGTTCTGTTTTTCATACCCTATATAAAATTTGCAGATTAAAATTCACTACCTCAAATCTGAGAAGGCAGTACAATTTAATCAATCTTCTCTAGTACTTCATATTTATTAATTGCATTTTTCTCTAATATATTTTCGTGTTCAGTATAACATTTTGCTTAGGTAATAAAATGAAGAATTTCTATACCCCTTACTGCATTTCATCGCAAGGCTAGAGTAGAAAAAGAAAGAAATATTAAGATAAATTTCCTCGAAAGTTTCGCTGAAATTCTGCAATTCGGAAGAAAATCCTCCAGAGTTGTTGCAAACTTCTTTTTCAGAGCATGGAAAAGGATATAACATCGGAGTCTTTACGAGATGGTAATTGTATTAAAGTCTGATGGCTCCAAGTAATAGGGGAACCATTTTTAAATAGCTTACAGCCAGCATCGCATATTACTTACGTAGAATTTCTGCCTTTTTCTATCCTCGCTATCTTGCAGTGTTTTTTGCTGCATAGAAAGTATTCTTTAATCTCTTTAATTTTCGTATGCGCACCCTCAAGTAATGAGGTCTTCTTGACTTGGGAGGATATGAGATCTTAAAAGGAAGTTTTTTATCAAGACTAAATCCTTTCGTTCCATAATAACGATCCACAGCAAAAATAACTCAAATTGTTTTATGGGGTTATAGCAGCATTTGACTAAATGAGAAAGAGACGCAGGCATCCCCTGCGCAAACTACGAAAGGTGGCTTAAAGGATAAGGTTGTAGATATAGATATTCTCAAAAGAGCTTATCTCCTTACAATGAATTTTAAATTTAATTTCTTAATTCTTGTAACCGATTTTATTCCATCTCAAAATAATATATAATGAGTTAATAAATTTTCATAAACATTTACAATTATTAATGAGTATATTAAGCAGGATCAAAGCAAAGATAATGAAGACAACTGCTTCCACATTCTATCTTCTAGTTGTAGATTTATGAATGTCTTTCGACAGCTTCAGTAATCTGCACGTTTAAAGCCCCCCACCGGGAAGTGAACCCATGAATGCTGACAAAAAGAACAATCGCTTGCTATACATATACATACTTGTTCATTCATGAGTGTTCTACCATTCGGTAGGTTCATGCACAATCAAAAATCCCTATTAAGCGCCATCTCCTTCATTTCCCTATAGTTAACCCACCCCTTACGTCATCCAATAACTTCTGTCTCTGTCTTCCCCTCTGTTTTTTCCCCTGATTCCTCCTCTCAATTAATACCCTCACCAACTCCTCTCCCCTAAATTATTTGACCCACCCATTTCTTCTGACGATGTTTAATCAAGTCAATTAATGCCCTCTCCTCCCCAACCATCTCTAAAACCTCCGTGTTTGTTTTCCTATCAACACAACTAACTTTTTCCATTCTTCGCCATACCCACATCTCGAAGGCCTCCAAACTTTTAACTTCTTCCTTTCTTAAAGTCTACGTTTCGCACCCATAGAGCAACACACTCCAGACCAGGAATTTCACCAATCTTTTCATACATACACGTATCAATTTCAATTTAAACTCTTTTTTACAAACTCAAACTCTTAAGAAAAGAAAGCCCATTTTTTTCTCCATCGACGATTCAAGAGGGTACACCGTTGCCAGCTCCCAGAGGCTGATGGATGCCTCAAACTCAATAATCTTTCTTTGTATCTAATTCCTCATTTTCGGGTGCAAACTTTGCATCATTTCCATCAGAAATTTAGAGATAATTTCTTTACGGATGCACTCGTAACGTTAGTCAACCGAAAAAATGACGCCGGTTCGACAATTTTAACACGTTTGCACCAAGAAATACTTGAATGACAATTTATCTCGAGACATCTGCATCGGAAAATCGCCTCGAGGGAATCGCTTTCTTCGCTTAATTAATTCCCCCATTCGATCGCTTCGACCCCATTTTGATCACCTTCCGTCGCTCTCCAATTATCTCGCTTTTCCAAGAAGCCCGGCTTGCATCACCAAGCACCCCACGAGGTCCTCTTCTGAGAAAGCGTCCTTTCGCTGGAGCCAAGGTCTTCGCCGGAGATAAACGAGGTTTGCTCTTAACTTTGCAGAGTGGCTGAGTTCACGGCCGATGTCCGGGCGAAATCGATTCCCTTCAAAGGCTTTGAGGTCGTGCCACTCGAATATCGAGCCAATGGATGGATGGGTCGGCCTCATTTACCTTTGAAAACAATCGCTTATCCTATAACATTGAATGCTTTATTCAGACCCGGGTCATCGTCTCCCGGTCATCCGCTCCCTCACGCTCCGTAAGCTGAAGGGACAAGATAGGAGGTTTCATAAGCAAGATCCTCTTGCTGGGTTCAGCCAAACACGGTATCCTGAACACAAGACGAGCTACTTCAAGAGAACTTTTAATATTTCTCGTGAAAGAAAACAACATTGCGATGGGATGAAACGTAAATCTAATGACTACCGGATAACCGGATTACAGGTTTCATAACCCAAATTATATCCGACGCGGCGACCATAGACTATAAATAAAAGAACATGAACAGAAATCCGATTTGGCAAAGTACTCTTGGTATAGTAGGTATTAATGAATAAAATCCTTGGAGGAAGGCGTCGTTTTGTAAAATTCCATCACAACAACAGTAAAAGAGAAGGAACAGTTCTTTTTGTACCTTATGATGGTGATCATTCGCTGAAACCGGTCGTGTTATTAAATATTGTAGAGAAAACTTCATCTCTTTTTCTGTTGCTCAGCATTAAAGAGTTATTCATTTTGGTACTTCTGGTTTTTTTATAATACTAGTCATTCTCCGTGATCTACCATGGATCACATTAGATGTACTTTAAATTCTCACCGTTAAAAGAAAAGATATAAGATGACGAATTGAAAATAACTGAGTCATTTACTTAGTCTGTATTTGCTGCCATTTTTCAATTAAATTATAACTTAGATTAAGTAATAAGGGAAAAATATATTTACGTCTAAAAAGAAATCAAACCATAAACTTCGGTAGAAGTAGCTTCCGCATAAAACAGAGCTCATATTTCCCGAAACAAATACTTGCCATATGTAAAACCGTGAACTAAAAACAAATGTTGCGAGCACATATTAGCCTGAAGAGCAAGAGGATGGAAAGATAATTCCGTGGACTTGCATGTCATTGGCATTTTATTCGGAGAAATTGGAACCACTTTTCTTTCAATGATTAGTCCATGCAAAGATTCCTGTAAATGACTGAATCAAAACAGAACTTGCGGGAAACAATGCTGAGGTGTATTTGAATTATTTTGAGGTTCGTCACCTGACCGCTTGGTTTAAATTTAAGTATGTCCTACCTTACTATAGCCAGCCTATGATAACCCACCAGATCTCACAATTTGAATAACAAAACTAATGGCTTCATGTTAAAGAGAAGTATAATCATGTTAACTGGGAAAACTTATTACGTATTTGTTTATATTTTTAAAATTTTGGGAGTGAATTATACCTATGCAAAAAATGGAAGGAGAAGGTCTGAGGATACTGGAAACTGAACTCAGACTATCGATTATCCGTGAAGACGACCTTTTTTCCTTCCTTCTCATCTCCCAAGAAATTTGCCTGAAATTTACATACTTAAGTACTGCTTCCTATCCATGACTATCCTTGGTACTAAAAGGTGCTTCCACTCACTAATCCGAACTTTGCTGCAAACCACACCTTATTATACATAGTATGCCTAATTTCAAACAGAAAAAGATATTTATTAAGCGGCACATCTAATAGTTGATAGGAAAGCACTGAAGTGAAATATCAAATGAGAATTTAAGAGAGCTCGTAGTTAATGACCTACATTACTGCTTTCCTATGATAAAAGCGTAGAATGAAGAAACAAGTAAAACAGAGATAATTTAAGAGGGTAATAAAATAAATCCAAATGATATATTGAGGGGGATTATCGCTGGAAAGTAAAATAATGGGAATAGGAGAACACGGTGAGCTAATCCGGATTAAGAATAAGATTGAGAAATATCTGTAGAGCTCTGATCAAACGCTATGCCCATAAAAATCACGCGGAGTAAATACCATTACCTTGGATCGTAAACTTGAAGAAGTCCAATTGATAAAATAAGATTTCCGTCGGATTACGCTCAAGTTAATCAGAGTTTCAGCGAGTGCTAGAACTTTTCTAGTCATGTTACATATTTCAGAGACGATAATTTCGATGTAAATGCAATGAATGCCTTTGATGGGAGAAAAATCTATGTGAAAAAAATTCTATGATTTATAGATTGCGTAAAAACTAAAAAATGCATACATCCCTAACCTTCAGTTGAGGAATGTTTTTCCAACAAGTCAACTCCTCCTATATTAATTATATCAATAACTAGATTGAAATTGCATCATTGTTTCATTTATTAGTTTGTAAGCATAAGATTCAACTAATTGTATTGTATTTATGTCTGCATTTTTGTACCATTTGAATATCAATCGCTCTTTTGTTTGTATTGATTTTTCTAGATACCGATTAATTCGACAATGGCTTCGCCTTAATTGTGGATACTTTCATAAATTAACTGCAAAGATTAGGTTTAAGAGTAACCAATTCGCCCTAACCTCACCAAAGTGCATTGTAATAATGACATCGGGGACCAAATCGTGTCAATCTTACAAACCAAAATTAGCTTTTCCACTTATTTTTATTAATTTTAATCTTGTCTCTCAAAATATAATACTGCGTAACATCATTCATGCTGTTAGAAATCGGAAAAATTAAAATAATTATTTTGGTTCGTGCAAAACTGGGATGGAGATGATGTGACAATTTTCTTTCGGTAGATCCAGATCCCCCCTCCCATTTCCCTCATCGTTTGAGACCGTCTGCCAAAATACTCTTTCTGATAGTTAGGTTTACCCGAGTGTAAGGGGAATTTCCACCATGAAAAATCCTCCTCATCTCCTTTTCCGTAAAGCCTCACCAATTTATCTTCTTCCCGCTCTTGAGCCCTTCGCCCGCATCCATCTGTTGCTCTTCAACTTATTCAATACACCCCCATCTTCTCTCTCTCTTCCCTCTATTTCTATATGTAATATACATTAAAAAGTGTTTTGACGTTTATATAAATATCTATTAGGCGATTAAGTTGCTTCAATTCTGCAAATTTTCCATTCCATGTCCATTTTCTTATCGAAAATAGAGATGAAATAAATCTTATATCAGCATATTTTTTACGTTTTAAAATTCCATTTCAAACAATTTTTTATTAGAACCTCATTGCAAAGAAGAAAATGATCCCAAACTAGGAACCCATAAGTAATGCCTCCTTGGCATAAATATTTTAGAGAGGACGCAAATAGCTATGATTCGTTTCAGATAGAATATGTGTCCTGTCCGCATAAAAATGGCCAAGTACTCCATTTTTAGGGCACCAAATACCGCATATTTACTAATTGACAGAAGTCAACTTATTCAAATACGCACGTCAAAGCACGCCGACCAAAACTAGTCTCAAATGCCAAATACTCACGGAATTAAAATCTAAGCACACGACTTTTTCCTCATCCGAGTTTCTAGTATGTACATTTCTTATGGGTGAATGTTCACACCGCTTTGGGTCGAATCCAGGATCGATTTGGAATAGGTCGACCGCTTCTATAACAGAACTACATCTTCTATCCGTATGCCGGGTTAGATACACATATCTTTTCGCAATGTTCCAAAGAATATTTAATCTCGTCGCAATGTATTTCTAATGGAAGAGATTTTCCATGAGTTTTGTATCTACGTAAGAGTGTTTAACGCAGTCTTTTTTTTTCCCCGGTTCAAGGTTGAGGCGTATATCGGCACAAGATTCCCGAGTACGTAACGAATGTGGTTTAGGCTGCTATATTTTATCCTATGTATATACCCCAGGAAACATCGGTATGTTATCGAAAACCAACGAACCCGATTGTAAATGTATATAGTAATTACTTATTTATATATACGATCTCAGTAAATTTCATGAGTAATAAACTTTCATTTTAAAGTTGAATTTGATTCCGCTGAAAATATTATTTGTCGAAACATTGGATTATAATTAATGATTGTACAAAATTGACAGAAATAACATAAGAGAGAGAAAATTTATTATTTCAAGATTTGTATCTTTCCTGTAAAATATCTCTTCACTTTGAAATCGCGAAAAGAATGAAAAAAAACGATTTTTTTATTCTATGTTTTTGATAAATCGCCTCCATAACGATCAACCTCGATGGCTGCAGAGGTGATTCCGAAAATGTCAATTTAATAAATTGGTCTCGGCAATAAATATGGAATTAATAAATCACTACAATCTGTCTATATTATTTAAAATTAATAAAGAAGTAAACGAATACATAGACAGCAATAATTCTGATAGTAGTTTGCATTAACTTCAGTCAATCAAGTTGCATGATTATTTAATAACGATCAGTATATATCATAAAAATATTTTGATAACTGTAAGATAACAGTAAGGCAGTTGGTTAACTTCCAAAATTCACCTAATGAGATGCGAAGTCGGAATACGAAGTTCTGCCGATATTTTTGGTGGCAAGAGCAAGAGGTAACAATTTTTAGTAAAATATTTTATCAATTAGACGTAGGAAAGCGTAATTTAGCGGAAAGTCATGGTAAAAGAAGGACACTTTGTAGTAACATGAGTTAAATTTTGTAACGTAAACTTCCAATCATAAAAATTATATCTCTTCCTTTACAAATAAGACTCAGACGTAAAATTCCACATCAGTATACGCGCAAAATTACTCTTTTGCCCTCCCTGTTTTTCCCCCATCGTTGTAAATACACATTCAGCTTTGCCCATCTGCTTTTGCTCACAGTTAACCGCCATGCCTCTCTCTTTTTTTCCATTCCTCTGCACTCGCGGGAAAGGTCTCCGCTTACCACTTTCTCGTTGATTCCGAAGCACCGAAAAAACACGGAAAGCGCCCTTTTTTGGCGAGCCTTCTCTTTAATCTTTACGTGGTGGTGACGGGAACAGTGGAAAAAACATGACTTTGAAGAATCATTCTTGATTTTTCTGGAAAGTATTCCCTCGCCCGTGCACATGCGAAAAATCGATGTTTCCCGGGATAGAATGGAAAAAAATCCCGACAGGATGCTCCAAGGTGGAAGAAAGCGTGATAAATGATACTAGGATATTAAATCGAGTGGCATTTGTCGCGTGATGTATTTCCGTTTAAGATTCACTTAGTCTAATGATTCCTAGGACAGAATGGAAAATGTCCTTTTCCCTGAAAACGTGACAAAAAGTGACGTGGAGCTACTAGCCGTGATATGATACATGATCCTAGTAGCAGCTGCTGTTCTTGATGATGCAGCTCTGTATCATCCAAGAGTCAAGGATTTGGCCCGTAATGTTAAGGATTCGAATTCATAACGCAAAGCTTTACAGAGTTTAATCAGAGAGTTTCAACTCTTTACGGTAAAGCTTCGCAAGTCATTGAAGATCATTACTATGATTATTAAATATAATAGAACACACTCCAAAAACCATCAAAAAAACTTATAAAGCGGCTATACGTATTTCGACTTCTACGAAGTCATCGTCAGGCTAAGGTCGGCAATGAAATGCCAAATGCCGCTTTGTAAGTTTTTTTTGATAGTTTTTGGAGTGTGTTCTATTATATAATATAACCATCAGCAGCCGCTTTGCTATGTTTTCTATGATTATTAAAATTAAAAGTAAGTAAAATTATTCAACTACCTCTTAGCTGCTAATGTTTAAGTGAGTATTTTGTGATAGATGAGTTGCATCTCGTTTTTTCCCTCTCTTGTTGCCTGTCTTTAAGTTCAAATTCTCTGTTTATCTATGTTGTTTTTTCTATATTTTCTATTTCCACATAATTTTGTATTTCTAAGTGCATTTTTTGTTCTTTTGATTTTGCATAATTTTTGTATTTCTGTCGACATTTTTTTGAAAAGTTTTGCTCGTGATTCCACATTTTTGTATTTCTCAGAGCATTCTTTCGACTATTCATAAATTTATGTATTTCTCTCAAGATTTTTTTAAAATATTTGTTTGTATTTTTCTATTTCCATACTTTTTTGCGCTCATTTCTTTTATCTTGTGCTGCTCTATGAGAATCCACCCAGAGCATGATAAATTATTATTATTTTTATTCATATTATTACAACCCCGAAATTAAAATAAATATTTAAAAAAATATATTATGATAAGTTTAGTAAAAACAAATCTTGAAATCAATATTTTTGCATGTATCTACTCCCCTCCTTTGTCAATGGGTGTCTTCAGCTATACTCTATAATTGTAATATTTTCATATTTCAGTGAGTGATGCTGACCTATGCCATTCATTATGATTACTCCTTGCTAAATGCAATAGAAAGTGTATCCACAAGTCATTCTTTTGTAATTAAGAGGGTATTTTCCACTTGCAGTATTCTTGTTCAAGGGTGAGAAAAGTAAGGGCTAACTACCTCACTCATCATGTCGTTGCATCCCTTTTCTCAAGCTTTTGATTGTTTTGGTGCGGTTCGAACCATTCTTAGAGTTAATTTATAACATAAAAACTCTTTTTTAATACTATTCTTTCTAGAATTCTTGTTGAATTCACGTCCAGATTACTACCTTCATTCGGCCACATAATTATTAAGTATTCCAGCAGAAATAATTTGTCACAGGTTAGAATTTTCACTTTAATAGACTTTAAAGGCCGAGAACGAATTCAATTATCAGTGGTTTCTTTTAAAGGAAGGGACAAATGTAATAAAGAGGCAGGAGGATATATGTATTTTTGTATATTGAGGAATTTCTCTCCCCTTCAGAATTCCGCAAAGGGAAATAATATTTCTCGGCTTCTACTGTTGTTGTAGGAATTGCATTTCCTAATATTTCTATTGCGAATATTATCAGTGCAAAAATTTCTTCTGCATCCTGACAGAACTTGGAAGGCAAGAAAGAGCTCAATGGATTCCATTTTTAGCTGCCTTTTCCGTTTCAGCTTTGAAGCAGCGTTCAATTCACGCATTGACTCACCCACTTCCAAATATGGAAGGGAAAAATAGCCTTCGGTTTGATAAGATTATTAGTTCGCACGTGGGCTTTATCATAACATACACAGAGGGCAATGGAAAATCATATCGAACAGACAGTGATACAAGCCTTTACCCAGTTTGGTACCGAATAAATGTACGAGTATCCCAGCGTACACAAATTATTCCATAGCTTTGTAGATAGGGGATGGAGGGAAAGAAATTGAAGAGTTTCGCCGAAAAATCAGCAAATTTCATTCATTCCTGTCCCACACGCGTCTCGTCTCCAATTCGCGATTCGGAATGGCCGGAAAGAAGGCGGAAATTACGTACATGGGTCCCAACAAAAGCATCCTGCACAGCCTGACTTTTTTCACGTAGGCTTTTTATTCCTCTAACCAATTGGAAGGACTTTTTTGGGACAAAGAGGGAAAAAGCATCGTCCCGTTTCTATCTCAAACCCGCATTTTTTCGAATCGCCCTTCTGCGCAAAACGCGCTTTTTTAATTTACCGAACGAGAAATTCCAATTTCAGTTCTTCCTTTCTCTCTTCCTCTCCCCATTTGGTTTCACATCCCCTCTCGCTAAACTCTTCGTTTCTTTCCCTCGACATCTCTCGATTACTCCCGCATCACTCCCCTCTCTTTCCTTGAAAACTCAAACGTTTTGTAGTTCCCTTTTCCCTAACAACCTCGATCACTTTCTCCATATGCCCTCTTTTTTTATTCCATTTTTCAATCTTCCCGCTTTCGATTCTCCTGTTCGCTTTTCAATCCGTTTGCGTCCGTCTAATATTCATCCCGAAGACCGTTTTGGACCTCAGATCATCCTCCATTAGCTCCAAAAGGAGAGGGAATCAGGCTTATTA
This sequence comes from Sympetrum striolatum, assembly GCA_947579665.1. Classification (NCBI taxonomy): domain Eukaryota; kingdom Metazoa; phylum Arthropoda; class Insecta; order Odonata; family Libellulidae; genus Sympetrum; species Sympetrum striolatum. The sequence continues at coordinate 16,764,060 of OX388341.1, forward strand.
GGCTATTTGAGGAATTGGGTTGTTGGGCTTTGCTTTCTTCGCCAAACTAAGAAACGATGAGTTACGCGCAGTGTAGCAGATGGCTGCACGAATAACGATTTTCACAACAATAAATAAGGGGGAGATGAAATTAATGGCATCACTAACCACAGCATCATTCATACCTCAGGAGAAGTAAATATATTCATAATTGTATTATAAATCATAAAGTGCCTTTTGCCTCGACTTAAATTTGGCTATTACAAGCCGAAATTAGTCATCGACGAAATCTTATGTAGATTAGTAAGATTTATTTTAAGTTAAGGCTTCTTCGATTGAATTTATTATTAAATTTTTATATGAAATCTTAGTTTTAGTTCAATATGTTCAATGCAATAGTATTATTAAAAGTACTCCAACAGCTTACGTCATTTTGCGCAAAGGCTCCCACCGGGAATCGAACCCAGGACCGCTTTCACCAAATCTGAGCGCTAATGAACCGGTGCCAGAACTAGAGCAACCACCACAGTCTTAAATAAGACGGAGACCAAAATAAATGAAACATATTTTTTTCACCATCACATTGTTCTGTTCGTCTAGATTTATAGGTCACTGATAGTTCGTCACTATCCATCCAGTGACCATCAGCTATCAAGCATAATAAAATCATATTCTTCATAATGCTCAGTAGAGTAACATGATATTCAGTAGTTAAAACTTGCTCCTCACTCCTAAACAGTAATCGGTCAATACCTGTTTCTTTCTTTTGATGGAATTCTGCGGATATTTGGCGTGTAGAAACCAATTTTATACTCTATTTAGAAATTTATAAGATATTTTACATTCAAATTTTTGCGGAATACCTAATTCTAATAGAAGAAGAAATTCAAATAAAAATTATGTCAAATCCTTTCTATTTAAAAGAGAAAATTAAAGCTACTCGTTAGTTACGAGTACTTGGTTTCATTTTCGACGACACATGATAATATAAATGAATAAATTATGTCTTAATTTCGAGCGAAATTGAGACTATAAATTCCATCCATTTGATCCAATGCTGATTTAAAAAGATAATATTAGTAAAAATAATTTAAATTAATATAGAATAAGAATGAGTTGCGGGTTTAAATTTCTATGTTAAGCTTAGCGAAAATCCACAGCAGGAAAACACCCATAATGAAGAGAAATGTGAAACCCCTGCACAAATCTACCGGAAGAAATACTGAAAGACTGTAAAATACAACCTTGTTATTATCTAGGACCAAAAAACTCGTATAAATACTAAACCTTGAAGTAAAATTTACTACAAACAGAATAAATTAACGGTATAAATAAATTAATATTAGGTTCTGGTAATATAATAAACCTTGGCTACTTTAGTAGCAGTTTTTGCATGTTTAAATAACTCTTATTTTCTAATTGTATACTGTCGGAGTGAATAAATAACGATCGTATACATTTGAATATTTAATCGATAAGACACGCTCACATTCAGGAGATTCCCCCCCCTATCTTCTCTATGGGGCATATGGGACTATTCAGTATAATTCCAGCAATCAATCAACTGCGATATCCTACTCGTCATACGTCAAGGAATAATCTTCTCGCGAAAAACAATTCCATTCAGACTGATGCAATCGAACTTACAGTTTTCAGATTTCCAGTTCAACCACCTCGACTTCATTTAGTAATTGCCTGCGAATGTCCATGGTGACATAAACTAAGTCATGTTCCATTGAACTCTCTTTTGAGTTCGAAATACACTTCATTTCCATTTCATCTCCTTCTCTTACACTGTTAATTCTGACCTTGTAAGTCCCGATTCACAACTTTAGATCATTTTTACACGTTACAGAATCAAATTTTCATTGTTAAATAATACTTCATTCAATGATCTAGAAAACACATGGAATCTTATCCAAAAATACAGTTAGCTAAAGTATTTTCACATTTTCTATCAGAATTACATCGATTTAAATAGAAGGAGCCGGAGTTTCGTATCATTATTTTAATGTGAGTTTGTGAAAATGGTGGGCTACTCCGGATCATTTCGGTTTCATAAATTCTTAGTCTCTTTTGAAAAGTTTTAAATGAATCAAAGAATGAAATGATACATATTTTTATCTGTAACAAGCTATATTTCATTTTGAGACTCTGCGACCAAGTATTTTGAAATAGGATTTGTAACTGTGGCTTCAAATATTTCGCACAACTCCGTTGGCTAGCGAAGCGATGCTAACGATTTTGCGGAACTTTGATTCCAGAGCACTATGCAACCAGAGGATCAAAAAGTAGCTGTAAATCTAGAGCGCTATGGCCGGCCTTAGAACCGTTTGAAAGCCTGAATGAGGTCCAAAGGACGTGGTTTACTGCGATTTAGTGTTCTGTTGGAGCAAAATGATTTCTGGACAAAAACGTACTGAGTATCGTCAGAAAATGTCTCAAACATTATCTTTCTTCCATTTTCTAATAATTCACCTGATCTAGTACTATAGAATAATCATGTTTATATACCACTGAAGGTGGCGCATAAATGAATGGACAGCCACCCAAAAGATTCCCTTTCTCACGGAATAAGAAACGCCAGAGAAGCGGTGGCCCATATGCGCTGGACGTTGAGCAAGTTGAACAATTATGAAAAGTCTTCGTTCCTATGTGAATCTTACTAATAAAAAAGATATACGGTTACTTCTGAATCGCCCTCACGATTATTTACATCCACACACAGTTCTGATTCACATAAAAATCAACGTTTAAATCGGTTGGTTCAAAATTTCTGTTATACTTTATCCTAGTCAGTGAAAAATAGTCATTATTTCAGGCATTGTATTAGCGAAGATGTGGGTTGTCAATACCAAGAATGAGAGCGTCATGGAAGAATGGGATTTATGTTAAATTTATATAAACGTATTTTTCGCAAGCTGACACTTCTTGTACTGGACTTTGCGTTAGATAAGTTTCACTCCACGTTTATACTCTTTGATATCGCTACATGTACTATAAGGAAATCCTTCCTCCACCAACTTCCGAATGTGAGACCATTCTCCTCAACCACAAATCACACCACAGCTGCAAAGCCCTAATACCAAACAGGTCTCGCATCGACGATATAACATCCATCCTCTCTGACCATATTGGAAATCTATGAAACCCAATAACCCTCCGGCCTACTTCCATTTTGCCACCAGATGCAATAAAATTAAATTTTTTCCGGGGGACAGAACGCCATCCCATCCAACCCCTCCGAATCGTTAAGTGCTTCACAAGTCGTTTTCACTAACATCAGACGAAACTCACTTCGCGGTAGAAATTGATTTGAATCGCTTTGTCGCTGGACTGCCTCAAATCAGTTTTCGTTTCCTTCCTCCTCCCTTATTCCCTTTCCTTCCTCGCTTCCCTTCCGCGTTGGCATTGTTCTCCCACGGAACAGAGAAACCTAACCTCCGAAGGATGTAAGTCTTTCTGTCAAGTCACGCTCCATCCCAATCGATCTCCAAAGAAATTCGGTCCACTTTGCCTCTGGAATTCCATAGGAACTTCTCTGTCATCTTCACACAGGAAATGCTACGAGTGGAAGGGACTTATCTATTTCTCACCAGAAGATGCCAATTCCCAGATATCGCTAGAGGAGGCTGCAGGACCGCAGTCCTTACCTCCGCCGCCACTTCGCCTTCCCCCGATCGGAAAGTGTTGGCTAGATAGGCCACGAAGTGAAGAAAGTTTTGCCTCGGGGAGAGAGCCAATTTCCCCCGCGAGAGGTGAGAATACTCCGTCTTGAAAGGGAACGACGGTGGCTGCATCTTAATCATTTCTTACTTCCTAATCACCTCAGAGAGATGTCTTCGCGAAGTGGTGCGATTTGGCGAAATAAGACAAATCTTATTCTTTGGGTTACATGCACATGCAATGTGTGAGCATTCTTCTAGGGTATGCTATAGTGTGGACCATGACTCTGTTTCAATAATCATTTCTGGGTGTATTATCATCCGACCATTTTATTATTTGCATTGTTTTTAGTGTGTATTATAAGGGTTATTAATATTTTTATATCTTTTGAATATAAGGTGTTTAAAAGATACTCAAATTAATGCTACTAGAGTTTGCTGCGTTTCTCAATAAAGGAGTCATTCTTTCCTCCATATGTCAAATTACAAATTCTAACATTAATATATCTTTATTTTTATATGATTCTAAGGGGGTTTTTGATAGTGGTAAGCCCTGTATTTTATATATAGTTTTAAGAATGAAATTCTGTTTTCAAATACACAAATCCAACGCGGGGTTGTATAAGATATTTTATACATAAGTGCCACTAAAATTTTTCTCGTTATTACTAAGAAATAGTTTGGCTATACCCAATGAAAAAACTAAAAGGTTTGATTTTTACTATAAAAACCTGTAAACAAAAACCTAATTAAAAGTGGAAAAGGAACTATGGCCCCTAATTATATACCAGTTCGGTGATTGTAGTAATTGTCGTGAATTCCTGATAACATTATGTTTGTGTAAACAAACTTCAAATTATTTATTCAGTTTTTGTCGTTGCATCACAAAAAAGATACCGGTATTTTGAACAGCAAGAAAAGAACGCCGTGTTTACGAAATTGTAATGAAAACCAAATTTTATTCCCGAATGAGCTTTTTAGTACATTACATCAACTCAGAAGGAAAAATTACACCCTTTTTCTCGACAAAAAGATTTCCCCCTACATCCAATTGCATATCATCTGCAAGTAGAGATGTGCTACTCAGTGGCATCTAATGTGGAACAGCCCGTGCATTCGGCATTCCATCAAGAGATCCAGCGCAATTCTTCCCTCACCAATCCTGGAAACGCATTACATCGCTCTCCAAGAGCTGCACTCGGAAAATACTCTTGTTGATTGCATCTGCGTGAATAATCGCAGCACGGCTCCTTTCCTGGGATGCTTTTATAGCTCATACATTTTTCAAGAGAGCGAGAAACGTAATCGCCCTGCGACCTCTTCATTGCTTTGGAAATTTTTTCCAGAATTCCCAGCACTTGACGGCGTCAGCACACGCGACGAAAGGTTAACCAATCCGAAAGCGAAGAAAACCAGATGATATATTTTCAAAATCTCTCCCTTGATTTAAATTAACCAATCGATGCTTCTTTACGGCCCTCTCCCAATTTTCCGCCCATTTTCATTCGCATATTTTCCCCTGGAATAACTTTCCGACCTCTTTTCCCTCCGGAAAAAAACGATTGAAGCTTTAATTAACCAGCCCTCGAGACGCGAAGAGGGTTTTCGAATGGTTAAATGGGAAAGAAAGGAGCCGAACGACTCTTCGCTAAACTTTTTTCGCTTTTCCCCTAACGGTGCCCTTTTCCGTTTTTCTGACTCAGTTCGATTGAACGAGCGTGGCTTCATCGAGAAGTGGCGAGCAGCCAAAGCGGGCGGGAAGATCAGCATCCGAAGTGAAAATAACGATGAGTGAGAAAGAGAGGATAAAAAACGGATTGATGTCGGAGGTATTCTTTCCTTTCTCCGGTCGTGGATCTGTTTGCCTCCGGCTGCGACTCCAACTGAGTCGACAATCGCAGAAGTCGCGAAAGAGGGATGAGAGTGCAAACTCGAGATTTAAATGACTGGAAGTGATCATGGGGGAAGTGAGGATGGAAGGAACGGAAATACCTTTTCTTCCGAAGATTTTATAGATACTGGGTATTGAGGAGAAATGGAAGAAATAAATCCTCTCTTTGATGTGCATGTTATATTGAGACTTTTCCTCTTACCGTATCCTTTAAAGAGCATGGATCAATGGCACCTTTAGAGCATCCACGATCCTCATTAGATATACCACTTTCGAAGCACGCGTTATGAAATGTCCAAATTCTCCGGTGTACAATGTTGTTAAGTCCAATGTGTTTGCTTGTTACAGTACCCATACAGAGGTTTGGGCAGAGGCGCGTGCGACGTGCTCAGTTCGGTAAACTTTAATTTTACATAATATTCTCATTGACATCCAACATTAAAAAAAGACAACAGATTTCGATAAAATTTAAAAATTTCGAAACACTATGTATTGTAAATTTAAAAAATGTTTTAAACAAAATACATTACTATCATAAATTTACCTGGGGATTTTTCCTGGGTGCACGCGCTTATGTTCAATGAACCTTTAACCCTTTCCTTGCGCCCAACTATCATAAATATTTAACAAAAGTGAATTATTTCCAATCAATAAATGAAAGAACAAGATCATTAACGTCCTTCGTTCAAAAGTTGTGATTCTTCAAATGGTTCATGCTAGTCGAATGCTGAGACAGTTCCAAAACTTTAAAATTAATAATTTCATAGAAAATTTCACTGAGCCGAAACTTCTTCTTGAAGAAATAATAAAATATAAAAATATTCAAAGCAAAAAATTAGCGGTCAATTTCTCTTCGATTGTTTCGTGATGAATCGCCCGTCGAGATTGCCATGCTCCAAGTGCGTGCTACTTACAACTACAAAGGAATATAGAATCGATTTAGATAGCCTTCGTTGATTGAAATTGTATAGCAAACAACTGAAAAAGTTAAACTGTGTAAACATTTCGTTTCCGTTAAATATTCGAAATATTTCGTGAAATTCCGTCAATTAATCCTATTTACGGCGTCGACGTTTGAATACTAGCTAATTACTAAAAAAATAAGAAGTGTACATTAATATGAGGAGAATGAAAAATTGGATGTTGGTAATTGTCCAATAAGGTAGATATAATGTAAATTTAATGTATTTGTATTTAATAGATTGTTTTCCATTTTCTTGCCAAAACTGAATTTTCCTACTCACTTCCCACTACTCTCCATTGTCAAACTTCTCCTCCCTTTACACTCTTTCCTACTTGCCACCAATATATGGTGTCCTGAATTACTTGTACTCAAATTTTCTCAATTATTATCACTTATTACTAGTTCTACATATACCTTACTTCAGAAGAACTGATTATATATACACATAGCACAAATAACTCCTTTGTGTGATTTTATCCAAATAAAACATTTTCTTAATTAAGCATCATAAGCTTTTATTACCTCATTTGGTGAGATGTTTAGAAATTTATCTGGAGTTGGTTGTGAATATGCTGAAAAAATTAATTACATACTTGTGACTTTGCTCTTTCCCAATTGGAATTAGCAAACAAAGTTTCAGTCAAACCGCATGTAAGCTGCGGTAAACTTAAGTTTGGGAAACTCCGTGTATAATAATGAAGGATTAAAAATAGGTCGTGCCATAAATGAGTAAGTGAAGGCATTCTGCAATTAGCATATTATTTAATTCGTATTTCATTCACATTCTCAGATGAGATTAAAATAGATCTTAAGCCTTGGAAGGCAAGGGAATTTTCTTTATGTCAAAGAATTCTAATGGGTAAGGGTATTTTAAAGGGTTGTTGTATTTATTATTAAGAGAAACTGCACAATACGACTATAATAGGATCATAAGATTGTGTTTCTTTGTTGTGTAGAATTAAAATACATAGTTAATACATTTCCTTACAACTCCTATGAGTGGCTGGTGATTATATTAAGTCATGACTGCGAACGATGCCGCCATGCGGACGGAATCGCAAAGACCTTTGCCCAAGTAAGTCCCCCAAATAGCTTGAGAGAATGTTCCAGCAGGATAGCTCAACGGACAGAGCACCCGACCGGCAATCGGAAGACCCAGGTTCGTTTCCCGGTCCCGTCGGACCTTTTTCAAGTCTATTTTTCCTTAGGATTTATCCTGGCTGCACGCCATTCCGTGCAAATAACCTTTGCCTTATTTCTTTATAATACATAGTGTTTAAATGTTGAGATATTGAGCAATATCGATTTTCAAATACTATTTCTCAAGTGAATAGCTCGGCAAATCTATTTGAACAACGGAATGAAAATTCATACTGTACTGATGCAAGTATAATAACAATTGAAACGCTCGTTACAGCTCATTAGTATTTATATATATTTAGGAAATGTAAGAAGAAGGAAGGAGAAAGAAATAGGAACGCTTGATAAGTAAGACCCTTGGAGTAATATAGTGAAGTAGAAGTAATTCTGAGAAGGTAATTGAGAAAAGAGGTTAAGAGAGGGCAATACGAGAGGGAATTTAGATATGAATATTCTCATTCATGCTTAGTTCAAAAGTCAGAAAGAGATAATAAGGATAGAGAAGTTATTGTAGACGCTTTCGAAGAGAAGACATTTTCACATTTCCGATTAAATAGTTAGTAACTCTAAAGAGGAAATACAAGCTACACAGACATGGACCAGATAAAGTTAAAGTAGGATAGAAAAGGAAGGACAAAGGTGAAAAAGTACATGGAAAAAGTCAAAGGTCAGTAATGTCAATTAAACGATAAAGAAGGCCTGGAAGGGCATGATTTTTATTTTCAGTATGTGTTCGGAGAAGAAAAGCTCAGAGTTAATGATGACAGCCAGATCCTTTCTCAGCGTTACTCTGCGAAGTATGACTTCATTTAGCTGGAAATCGAATTCGATGCTCATCGAGAGCCAAAGAGCTTATTATTCTCTTATTAAACCTAGTTTCGAATATTGCGGCACGATTTGTGGACCACATAAAGCAGGTTTAATCTCAGATTTGGAGATGGCCCAACGTAGAGCTCGTTCCGTTAGAGGAGATTTCAGGTTTTACAGAAGCGTTTATGCTATCATAGAGTCACTCGGTTGGAATTCGCTCCAGGTGAGAAAATCTGGTTACCTACAGAATTATTTTGAACATTTCGGGTCCGAACTTTTAGACGAAGTGAATGAGATTCTAGTTCCAGTGAATAACCTACGTGATATCTGAGAGGCATTGGTAAAACGTTACAAGGAATAAATCACAAAGACTTGGAAAACGAGCAGTGAGAAGATTCAGAAAAAAATCAAACAATGAGACAACATTGCAAAGGGCATACGATCCTTTTCCTGACACTCTGATCCGGAGCTCGTAAACATTTCCCTATTGCCAGAGACTTAAGCAGTTTCTCGGTCCAAACTTTTCCCCGAACTTATCTCTTCGATCTGACATCACGGCCTCTGCCACTGAGGAAAGGAGAGCATCACATAAAGAAAACAAAGAGGGATATCGGGAGAAAGCGATGCTTGCTCGCGATCGCCAAAATAATGCGAAAGGTCCGCAACAAACATCGGTATAAAAGTTACCAGTAAGTTTCACCGAGAGCTTTGCAGCCAAGAGCAGCTCCTTCAGAGTAATTTTTATCCACAGTACGTCCCAGACTTTTTATAAGAAAGATGTGTTACTCAAGCGATATTCCAAAGGCATTCCCTCGATTGACCGATGCTCAATTGACGAACAGATCGATTGACCGACAGACAGGTTGACCGACAGACAGGTTGACCGACAGACAGGTTGACCGACAAATCTGTTGAACTCTTAACGAATGTTAACTTGAAAAAGCAGTTAGTATGTCCTCCATTATATATCCTTGAGATTATTCTTAAGTAGATTAAACTTTATGACAGAAATTAATTAAATATAATTCCTTAACGAATGCATAATCATCAATGAAATAATTATACAAATAGAGAAATTTATACATAAATGGTTTACAACAATTACTTTTTGGGTCTTTCAGTACATTTCAAATAGGTATATATGTACTTTCGATCGCGTATTTAAAATGGAACCAAGTCTACCAACATCTTTCAACCGAGATGACGTCCAATCAAACTGTCGATCAACCGAGCGTCGGTCCAATGAGTATTGGTACTCTGAGGTATCAGTCACCCAAACAGTCGGTCAATTGAGGGTCGGTCAAGTGACCAATTCCTAGTAACTGTTGTAGAAGTAATATATGATGAAACCCTAAAATTCTGCGAATTTTAATTGTTTAGTCTCAAAATTCTTGAGATAATGAGTCAATATATATTTCTAAATGTCCTATGTTCGATGCCGGGTCATTTTGAGAACCCTTCAACGGGAGGACGCTATCCGGATCTGGAAAAACATTTTCCATTTAGAGAAGTATCTCTTGGGTGAATTGACTCCAAGGAGAATAATCCATGGACGAAATGCCTTAAATGGAAAGCCTTAGGCTAAAATTTTGGATGAAAAGTCTTGGGCGTAAATGTCTAGGGGGAAGTCACAAGGATGCACTTTCCTTTGGCGAACCACATCTTGAAGCCTTATTGGGTGCAACGTATTTCTTTCGGAATAATAACCGTGGCCTCATTGATTGCCCGCGCTATCTAGGATCATCGTGCGATCGGATTCATTCGGACGTTCAGAGAAGAGTTGGAGGGAAAGAAAAGGGAAGTCCAAGAGATCCGTGTCCCGAAGCGATCCAAGTTGAGGCGAGGAAAAGTTTTGATTGCGCCTCGAAGCCCTCTTGAAGGAGGAAAGTGAGTGGGGGAGAGCATTCCCACGGCGGATGAATCGAGCAAGAGGAAAAAAGGTAGTTAAGAGTTTCTTTACGAGGAGGGGGATGGAAAGGGAAGGGAAATATATGGATGGGAAGTGAACTCATCTGCTTCAGTTTTTGGGAGGGATTTCGAAGATCGTGTTGTTTTCCTCATTCCCATTTTAAATCGTTTTCGAAGCGTAGTTTTCACGAAATCGGTAAATTTCCTCTGCAAGAACAAGTCGAAAATCTTGCAACAGGAGCAAGACTTTCCGCTCCATTCTCCAATCGCTGGTATTTTAAAGTTGAGCCGGGTTGTGAGAGGAATATGATTTAGTCCCTAACAGACCAAGAGGTGTCCTCGGAGGACCCGGGAGTGACATTTTCAGGGATGTAACTATAAGAAATACATTTTCTTGATTTTTGTGTGTGTCTCGCATTAACATTAACCAAACTTCTTTAAAACTCATTTATATCCTTTGCCTGCGAAGATCTCTTAAAGGAAATGATTTTAAGTAATGATCGTGATCAACTCGACGAGTTGTGCATTCATAGGAAAAACAGATGTGAAAAAAATTCATTCAAGACCTGAACTCCAACCAAGGACTTTCAATTTTCAGGTGTATTTCATGTTCTTCTATCTCTTCAAACTCAATTATTAGTGTGTTAGCAATGAAAGGTTTCAGAGTGAATGTAATTTAAGGCAGTTTTTTTTAACCAAATCTTTTAGGAAACGTTTTACATCTTCCACCATGCCACATACATATTGCAGACTTCTAACATCTTCAAACTAAGAATATAAAGACTTGTTTCTTGAGGGCATTCGCTTATAAACTGATGGAAAATACTATTCATGCGTTTAACCACGAGCTGGAAACGAGATCGACCAAGCAAAGATATTAAATCCCAAGAGAAGAATGGTACTAATAAAACCTAATTTTTAACTTTCTCAGAGTGAGAAGAAGAGAATAAGAGTTTTTTAACCGATTCATCCTTTCTTCTTCGTAACCAATAGCTTGCTCCGCCATATAAATGCTTTGCTAATACATTTTAATAGGCGATATACAAAAAAATCTGGGGAGGTTGCTTTTTTTCTTTTTTATTTACTAACAGCCTTGTAAGAGCCATCAAAGACTAATAAAGACGAAGATAAAACAACTAACAAATACAAACATCCTTAAATTATAATAAAAATATAGTTGCAGAAGAGTAATTATTCGAAAAGTAAATCAATTAACAAATAAGAAGGCATTATGAGATATTTTCTTTTGTAAGCTATCGGTCCATCCTTTCTCATGCTTAGCCTATAATAATGAATTCAATCCGCTAGAATAACTGATAATTAGTTAATTGTTAGAAATGATGAAGTTCTCATTTGTTGTGAGAAAAATACCAGTAACATTTGATATCAAATGATTGAAAATCAATTTCTTATTTAGGACTTTTCGTGGAAGTAATCGATTGCATATAAAACGTGATGTAATCTTAACGGAAAGGAATTCAAACACTCGATCTAATCACTGACGATATAGTAGACAAAAACAAAACTTAATAGGTCAACTTACGTTGTTGATTTATTCAACATTGTTGATTTTTCGAATTTAACATATACTTTCTCGTGTTTGTAAATAATGAAAGTGAAATAGGATATACCGTTAAGGAAAGGGTTGAGGTGACTTTGCACATAAGGGCGTGCACCCATGAGAATTCCCAATGAAAAACGGTCCCCAAAACGGCTTGTTAAAATGTTCTGGCCGGGTAGCCTAGATGGTTTAGGCAGCCTCCCGGATAGAGGAAGATCCCGGGTTCGATTCCTGGCCCTGCCAGGCCCCCGTTTTTCCTTGGAAATAGGATATACCGGTTAACGGATACATCCAAAACTCGCGGGAAAAGTACAAATCTATAATTACCATGCTACGAAAGGATTCTTTGTTTACTACAGCACAGGAAACGTTCCCACTGGTAGACTGAGCCGTAATTTTCTTAAATTTGAAAATAAGTCTACCTTTATGGGTAAAAATGAAATATATATTTATTACTATCTTACGCGAGAAAAATTAAAATAATTTTACCAATCATATGAGATAAAAATGAAAAAATTGCCCCTTATGTAGTAACTCCTTATTTTTATCATTCCACTGGTTATTTTTACTTTCATGCATTAAGTAATCAATAATTTCTAGTGCAAAGTAACAATTAAGTTAGTTTTCATTAAAGATAAATCTTCGATTCACGAGAATAAATCTATTTGCATTCAAAACCAAAGATTTTTTCTGGATAAAAGCAATTTTTGGCCGTTTTTAACTTCAACAAAGTATTTCGTCAATTAGAGTACAGAGATTCGATCTAAGAGGATTAATGAATATATACGTTTCCATTTAAACGGCTTTTTCACGTGACGATGGAAACATTAATGGATGACCATGCATTACGCAATTTATAATTCGAATTCACGTAACCGTCACGCAGGCGTGAACTTCTGTAGGGGAACGACCTAATTGCCCCGAATAACAGAGCAAATTGCAAAGTTAAATTCGCCCTCACTTTGCTTCCAAAACAAATGTGCAAATTTAATGAGTTAATTCGTCGAAAGTGTAAATCCTTTGAAAAATGTTTTAACGCCCGAGTAATCGACGCAAATGGAACGTTTTCTCGAGTCGAAAATCCCTCGTTATCCGGATTAACCGGAATACAAATAATGCAAGCATAAGTCATTAGTCAGGGTATTTACTTCTTGTTTGATCCAGGATTATTTCCTTTCTCGTTTCAGCTGTTTTCTTTCTAAAAATTCTGAATGTAAATTATTTTTTCCTGCCCGTTAAACCACTTGTTTTTATACATGCAACATTTCTTAAGTTAAAAAGAGCAGTTTGAAAAATCAAAAAATATAACTCCCGTTTACGTTATACACCCAAACATAAACTTCTCAAGTACGGCAAAACTTAGAGGAAAAGAAACTATGAGGTCACAGAGATGACATTTTTTTCGTAAAATTTCTGCATTACGATATAGAGGTTGTCCAATAATAGTGTTATTTTATCCTGATACCGAATTGGAAAGATATTGCGTGAATTGCATTTTTAACCACTCTAGATTACCGATATATTTATATAGGTTATTGAATGAATAATTTATAAGATACGTAACAGAGCAGGCATTGAAGCTCTGCAATTGAATTTAACTAAAAAATAGCTTTATAATTAGATGAGATTGATTGATAAATGTATTACTAGATTAGTGATAACATTCGTTGCTTGATGGATTTTTTCCGTGACAAACTAAACGTAATAACTAAAATAACTAAGAATACTTGATCACTGCTTTGGATTTTGCATATAATCCTTTCGATAATTCGTCCACGTACCTAGATTTTAATTTTTTTAAGTATTATATAACAACAGACAACAGGCTATCAAGTGAGAGTGAGTGGAAACCAAGGTAAGGTCACTTACTACAAAATGCGTATCATCATCAAAATAATTAAGATTAAATGATTTAGAAATATAGATACTATAAACATATCATCCGTCCTGATTGTACCCCGTCAATTATGTATCTGAAAAAATTCAGAAATTTTTCGCAAAAAATTCAGATTTTGAAGACTATGCGTGTGATAAATTTGGTTAAAGATATATACAGCTATCAGTAGTAGAAACAAGCTGCTTGTTTCAGGTTGCTTCTGCTACTGATTGTCATGGAATATCACCAAACCGAGGCCCACGTCATTGATTTTATATACAGCTATGTTAAGATCTTTACTCCCGTCAATATACATTGAATATCAAAACATACCGTATAGATGTAATTACAAAATGTGCTATGCACCGATAAATTATGTACGTATCATGTGATTTTATAAAACAACGTAAAAATTCAACGGTTATCTTACCTCTCGGGTAATTGGGAAATTTCGATGTAAGACCCACTGCTATTAAGGAAAGCACCGAATAATTTTTCGCTGTAAATAAAGCAAAATTCTCATCGAAATATTGCGCGAGCTGAGAATATAATGACGGCTTAAAATCGCCAACCAATTGATTCGTCAACATCCACCAACAATTCAAAAAGTAAATATCCACTAGACGAATAAGAAAACCGAAATTGCGCGGGCTCATTGGCCAGGGAACCAGGGAATTGGAAAACAGCGGCGAATCGAAAGCCCTAAAAGAATCGAGAAACGAAAATGAGTAAGAAAGTTGGGATAAATACCTTCACCACCTCCGGCAAAACTTCTTCGTTAGGGACGAACCAGACGAGACACGACCTATTCTTCTCGCCAGGCTCCAACAAGTGAATCCCTTGGGAAGAGACGACGAGAGGGAGAGATCCTTACGATTGGAGAGAGGTCTTCATTAATCTCTTAAAAGAGCCTAAACCCATTGCACACATCACGCGTTGTTCGACCTACTATCATGTCACCGAAGAACATCAAAAGAGGTGCGGCAGGGAGGGGGAGTGGGAGGTGGAGGGGGGAGAATAGGATCAAAATAAATATGACCTCTGCACGCCTTCCACGCCAAAAGATCAAGGGGACGAAGGGAATAAAGTGGCGCCCTTCCTCGGGCACAGTCTGAAGAACTGGCGGAGAGGACGACGACCGCGATTCGGAAGGTAATGCGGACAGAGCGCAGGCGCGGATCCCTCGATCTGCAGCTGTTCGCACACACAAGATAGCAACACAACGCTGCTTCGCGGTTCTGCAGGAATGGGTGATGCTCAAGCCACACGCAGCATTTTAGAAGCTGAACTATCAAGACATTCTAATTCATTAGTTGTTGAAGGAAAACACAATTCTACTAAATATCGCAAGAAGTCGTACAAACTTATAAATAATTATGCTCCTGCTACCATATTTTGATGAATGAAATATATATTAATTGGTTCAGGAGGGAGAAAAATGTATCTTTCATACACTTTTGCCATAGCTACTAAGTCTTGGTAGCTGATGTTAGAGGGAATAAGGTACCAAAAGGCTTTTAGGCTGAATACTATAGAGACAGATTAACAATCATATTCTACAGCGGAAGTGGTCAAATGTGGCCTCTGTTGGAGGCCACATTTAAAAATCATGTATTCATAAAAGTTATAGCCTCATTTCTATCATTACCAATTGATAGCTACTTATGAAATATAAAGTAAATAGTTGATATTATAATTATAATTACCAACTTAACATTTTAAATTGAAATATAGTTTGCATTGTATATAAGTTATATATAAATACAATAAATATAATATATAATATAGTATATAATAAATATATAACATACAAATTAAATCATTAGTAAAACTTTAGGCTTGGAGTTTTGGACAATTTGGACACTATTTGCCTGCAGCAAATTGATAATTTACGTTGTACATATATCATTATATCTGTTAGTCCACATTATTTGTAGCCCACTCATAGCGTCTGAGCGCCATTGACTGTCATAACGTTAATATCGCTAATATTATGGCGTATCGATATGAATTAATGTAACAAGCAGTACACATCTTTAGACTAATATTACTTTTTCCGTTGACTATTCTTGCTTCTCGCGGTCTTTTCTTGCAGATTATTCCAAATATAACTCAAAAAGGCCGGCGGATGGACCATTTCAAACATTCGCTAACCGTAACCTTTGAGTTCTTGAAGTAACTGAAAACGCTACAGTAGTATGACCTGATGTTCCCTGTAAAAAACACAATCTAAAGAAAAGGGAAACGGAAAAATGTAAAACAACATTCCCTTTGGGACTCCTAACCAACTCAACCTCCTCCACGTGTCCTCCCTCGTTCGATAATTTTCTATTTCTACACCCAAGTTATTTTCTCGGATCGTCGAGGTAAAAATAAAAATCGACGAGCCGTGGCTCTAAGGAGCGGTTTCCGGGAGAAGGAAGGAGAAGAGGATCCCGAGAAAGTTCTCGTCATTTCGTGGCATTCTCTTTGGTCCGTATTGGAAAATCAAATTGTGCGTACGAAACGGCTGAGCGGAAAGGTAGATGCTCGGGCTGCGAGAGCGTCAGAGCTTCACAGATGAGATTACTCCTACCTCCGATTCGGTTACATCTTTTTTTTTAATCAATTTGTGGGTAAATTCATTATAAGCTGGAATTAGGAAGACATGATGCATATTTTCACGGCCTGAGAAATGCATGGAGGAGCCAAAACATGCAAACAGTTTTAAACAAACAGATCACCACAGAGTTTAGCGGGATTTAAAATAAATATAATATATAATATAATTCTTACGAAATTCTTTCTCAAAATATGTTGAAATTCATAAATTATATTTTTTGAAACAAAATTAAGTAAACTTACCGGAAGCTGAATGAATAACGGTAATGAACATTTAATAAGAAGGAATTTTCCAGATTTTATCCGAACCTAAATTTCGATTAATAATAATAATTAAATTTCTTCATTTGGACATGACAGAAACAATTCTCCTTTACTATGTGACTCATCATCATATATTGAGCAATGATTAATTTAAAGAAATAGTATGAATTAAATTGAGAATCATTGTGAGTGAAAAAAACCTAAGTGAATCTTAGGGGAAAATTTTTCTCTATAAAGAATAACTCACGAGGAAAGGGGTGTGAATAAACCTCCTTCCTTTTTATTATAGGATATATATTTTTATCAATTGTAATAATTTTTATTTATTACCTAAGTCATACCTAAACTGATAATTTAAATAGCATAGATATATTTACAATATTATAATATTATTTGATTTAGTTTATAGCTATGCATTCTCAATGTTAGGATGAATTTTAAATGTAATATAAATTAAATACAATAATAAAAAATAATTAAATTTTAAATTAATCACTGATCTGGTAGAAACGGTGATATCATTCCCATTTATTGAGGTTCAGTGGTCAATTTAGCATTTTTTTCGCTAATTACGTTGCTTCCCGCTCTTTTTCCTCATATAAATTGATATTTGAAAGGTTCTAATTAATGCCATTTAAATCATCCATCAAGCAATTAAGTTATAGCTAATCGCTTCAAATTCAAATAAATTATCTCTTCTAAGTGCACTTAATTCCGCTAACTGAGGTGCTACGCTCACAGAGGGAAGTGCATCTGCTCTACAGACTAGCTCTACAGCTAATCAGCCTACCATTGTCCTGCATTGACTTTGGAAAGAAATCTTTAATCGACCCATCCTTCAGCCAATCAAGTTGCCATGGGTTACTTAACTGACCACAATTGAGGCATGAACCATTGGCTAGTCTCTCTCCCTCTGACAGGGGTTTATTCTTCCTAACTTTTCATTTTTTTTTTCGACAACTTACATGTTGACAACTACAGCTCAATTTAGCAAGCTGAATTGAAACTGATCTTGGGAAATAAGTCTAACTAAGTTACTAGTGAATTTCCCCATCAAAAATTATGGTTCTGTATTTAAATTATAAAGACTAAACTATTGTTATTGCATACATCTTATCCAACCATCAAATCCACCATTAATGAAACTGAAGTAATGAATATAAAAATGAATCACGAAGAAATAAATTGATGAATGATATTGAACCAAATATGAAATATGAACATTATCTGAACTTCCACCACAGAAACTTCCTTGCTCTGCAACGGGGCTCATTTTTGCTAAAATAAATCTCCCGAAAATTTTTATTATTCTCTCCCTACTCTGATTAATACATCTTAACGTTTCATCGCCTAAGTAATGGTGACAATAAAGACTATAACATTGGAAAATAGGGTAGAATAAGTAATACAATTACTGGTATTAAATCTGTCTCTATGCTTGTTTTCTGAAAATGCCTGTTATTACATTTCTTTTGAACTTCATTTACAGTTCCATAGAAGCATTGATATGGTTACTATTTGTTTACTTGGTTGTTAAAATAATTCCGCGTTTTTTGAATTATCTCAGAAATCATTCCGACGGCAAAATTTTTCATGTTTATTTTGAGAACAAAAACATTTATGTTTAAAATTCTATTCATAAAATAAAATATACATCTGAAGAATAGAAATTTATGTTATTTGTGAAACTATGTTAGTGAGATTCAATTTTCAAGGTTTACTAATTCTTACCTGATCATGAATTGTCGGCTTTCCTTCACAATACATTTATTATGGGTCTATAATTTCCATTTCCGTACAAATAATTTGTATATAAATGGGAGATACTCATAACTTACTTTGTTTATAAAATTCGATGGAAGAAAAATGAAAGGAAGAAATAAAAATGTATTAAAGGTTTTAAAAACACCAATAGCCGCCTTTACCAGTGCTCTTCACCTCATTGCTACATCTGGATTTTCATAAATATGGATAAAAGAGTATTTTTATTTTTCTACCCTTAATAAAGAAAACGAATATTCTTCAACCCATGATGAAGATAACATGGCTATCGAGATGAACATTCGGTGTTTCTTAGAAAGTTGGTTATCCGGACCTTCCCGTTGTTTCCGAAAACCGGTGAGTAAAACGTTTGTGCTAAATTTTGCAGGAATTAAATAAGTGAACACATTTATGAAAGATTCAAATTTAAATGATGAGGTCAGCAATGAACGGACATTTTATACGAATCGCTTATTATAATAAAAGTCTCGCTTTTATTTTACATCCTAACTCTTGTGCATCCTACTACTTCCTATTAAGTTTCTCATCACGAGATGTACATTTATAAACATTATTGAAACGATTTTGCGTATATGAGTACTCTAATTCACATTTATAGTTACTATAATCCCTAAGTACACCACGTTAGTGTAACTACATTTTTTCACCTTGGGAATGTAATCATTTAACACATAACTAATCTCTCTCTTTTTCTTTCCTCTTATTAGTGAATGTTATGTGTTTACTTTTCGTCGCGTTTATCCATTCTATTTATTATAGACCGCTGTTCTACATTTTAAATGTCTCCAAGTAATATTTGCTATCATTCTCATAATTTCTATTTCAATAAAATATGGAATCGTCTGATTCTGTCAACTATCTGAGCAAAACTTGATCTTAAACCTGCCCTTCGGTAAGTCGTTTACATATAAGTAATTAATGAAATCTAACGATATCAGGTGGAACTTACATTTCAATGAATCATTTACATATATTTAGTAAAATTTACAACCACACTATAACAATTATGTTTTAATACCGAATGGGAATTACTAAAGGACACGTCACTCAGCTCCTCGTGTGCGAGGAAAGGGAATCTCGGCAATTCCTGCTAATCGTTCCGCATTAATTGCTCGTTAAGCAACTTAAAGCATAACCCAATTTCTCGGAAACGCCTTTCCGTCCCCCATTCATTCCCCGGCTTTGAGAGCGGGGAGGAAATGCTTACGCAATTACTTTCCTTCACCCACCGCTACTTCGTCGCTTCGCCCATCTGAACCACGTCACATTTTCACTTTCGCTCCAACTGAAGGACAGGATATGCCTGTTTGCATTTTAACCTCAGCCCAATCTCTCTCCTATTCTTCGCATTCCGTCTTCTCCTCTAGGAACTCGCATTCCTCCGCTCTCTATTTATCCTGTGGAAATTCTCGCTTCCACTTTCCCTTCGCAATGTAATTCAATTTCTCGTTTTGACGGTTCGGAGAGTGTACGGAGAAGGAAGGCGGAGATTGAGGAGTTCAGCGACGAGTTGAAGAAGCAGCACAAATGGAGGGATTTATGATGTGCGTTTAAGCAGATAAGTTATGAATAAAACCTTAGAGGAAAGGTTGTTTTGGAGAAGTTTGCGTACTCAATACTCCGGGAAAAATATGATGATTACGAATCACAACTGAATGCCGTATTTGCGGACTAAAAGACGCACCTCAATTTTTAAGCATCTATATATTAATACGTGAAGAGAAAACTTTGGATCCCTTTTTAAGGATATTGCGCGAACGGAGGAGTTTGAAATTTGGCATAGTTAAAGTATATATGGAGAAGGAGTGCAGAAAGCTAAAATCTTTGTCCAAATATCCTTCGTTCGACCCTGGACCAGTATAATCGTCTCTCATAAGAAATGCACGCAAATTTCGTTTTGATCGATTGCAGACATTTTTTCTTTTGCAGAATTAAATCAGAAATAATGGTCGTAGGAAATCGAGATAAATAATAAAATAAAGGGATTTAAATAGAGACTCTTATTTTGGTCATAGAATATTGTATTCGAGTCGAAATTACGAGAACTCTGGCAAAATTAACGAAAATGTTGTGAAATTTCTTCGTAGTAAACAAACCAGTCCCCCTGGCGACCAAGGCGATTGTTGGTCCGAGCTTATGCCTTTTCACATTCGAATACACGGGGATTTTATCTCCAAACCAAAATTAACGGTAGAGACCCATGTCAGAAATTATGAAAAGAGGGCAATTAACCGAGATGCCAACAGTCGCTAACTGATTCATAAATTACAAGGATATAATTACGGCGATTTAACGGATTGTTTTATTTTGGAAATCAATCTTTAAAATTAAAAATTACAATGAATTTTATCAAAAAATAAATAAAGCTACAAGCTGTAATTGTGTTTTATTTATTTTTCTAACATTAAAATTGTACATTTATTGAAGGGAAATAAGGCAAACAACACACCCTAATTACGTATTTGTACACGCTCACAGCTGACGCAATAGAAAAATAAGGAAATAAATTATAAGCATTTACATTTACATTTACATTTAAACCCTGCAATCCGCCAGTGGCGCGTGGCAGGGGGTGTAAGACACCAAAATACCTATCTAATCTGGAGAGCTATTTGCTTCTCTAATACTACGCGGAAAAAATGACCAAAAGTAGCTATCCGTCCTGGCAACTACTTCCCTGTATCGCTTTTTTGTTTTCTCTCGAAGGTCGCGTAGGTATATAACTGGGATGACAATATCTGTTATCTCCTCCCCGAAATCGGTAGAGATAAATTTATCAAAAAGCTTCCGTCGATATTCACGTCTTCTATCACTAAGAGAGTTCCAACCGAGGGATCCTAACATAGCCGAAACCCTGCTGTCGAATCTGAAATCTCCCTTGACGAACCTTGCTGCTCTACGTTGAACCATCTCGAGATCGGAAATTAATCCTACTTCATGAGGATCCCAAACCGCACAGCAATACTCAAGTAGAGGTCGAATTAGGGAAAAGTACGCTATTTCTTTTACTCTCGGTGAACATCCCCTAAGGATTCTGCTGGCTAACCTTTGCATTCTATTCGCCTTTCCTACTACGCCTCGAATATGCTCTTTGAAGGAAATATCACTGCTGAGCGTAATTCCTAGATATTTATGATGCATCACGAGCTCCAAGGGATTTCCTGAAATTCTGTACGGTACGCAGGTAACGTTAGTGGATCGCGTGAAAGTCATGGTAACGCACTTATTTACATTCAGCTCGAGCTGCCAATCACTACACCAACCCGAAATCATATTCAGATCGTTCTGCAAACTACCAATGTCATCTTCAGTTACGATCTCCCTATACACAACAGTATCATCAGCGAATAACCTAACCTTGCATTTAATATTATCCATAACATCGTTAATATATATTAGGAACAAAATTGGTCCTAATACACTTCCCTGTGGAACACCGGATGTGACGCGAACCTCATCAGATAAAATTCCGTCCAACGCAACTCGCTGCGATCTTTCCCCGAGAAACGACTTTATCCACTCAACAACTTTTCCGTTAATCCCGTAAGCCGTCAACTTGTGAATTAATTTTACATGCGATACTCGATCGAAAGCTTTTCTGAAATCTAGAAATATGGCGTCTGTTCTTATACCCTTATCAGCTGCTCTAACTACATCGTGGAGAAAAAGGGCTAACTGGGTATCACATGACCTACCTTTACGGAAACCGTGTTGACATTGACTAATTGCCCCCTTGTCACTTAGGAAACGCATTATTGAACTCGCTATAATGTGCTCGATAGTCTTACAAAATATTGACGTTAAAGATATCGGACGGTAATCTTCAGGTTTCGAGGAACGTCCTTTCTTAGGAATTGGAGTGATATGCGCTCTTCTCCACGACATTGGTACAACGCCTTCGTCCAAGGTTTTCCTATAGAATACGAAAAGAAGGGGAGCAAGCTCATTCGCCAGTGTTTGAATGACGAACGATGGTATACCTTCTGGTCCTGGCGCTTTTTTCTTGTCTACCTGCCGCAACAACTTTCTTATTCCATCCACCGATAACTCGATTGGTTCCATTTCTGAATCAACACGCACAGAAAATTCGTTCGCGCGCCCATCGTCTAAAGTAAAGCTTTCCTGGTAGTGTCGATTAATTAGATTTGCTTTCTCTAACGATTCAGTAACCATTAAACCCACGTCATTAACAAGGCTGGGTACTGAAGACTGACCTCCTCGAGATTCTCGGACATATGACCAAATTTCCTTCTGGTCACCTCCTAAAGACTCTAAAAGGGTTTTAGATCTATATTCCTGAAACTCATTCTTCGATTCGTCCTTAACCAATCTTCGCATCTCCGAATATTTTTGTCGCTCAAGATCAAAGTCTACTCCGATTTTCTCCAGCTTCTTCATCCGTGCGTGTAAAATCCTTTGCTTCCTATGCAACGCTCGCAACTTAGGTTTCATCCAACGCGGATCCTTACGCTCCCTAACGGTTTTAATTGGGACAAACCTAGCTAAGCCTTCCCTTAATATTCGTAGGAATTCCATCCAGCCATCGTCAATAGTATTACCACACAAAAAACTACAGAAATCTTCCCTCATCGCATTAATATAATCCCTGAATTCTGAAAATCTCGCTTTGCGAAACATATAAACCTGCCGTGGTGGCTTGAGGGATTTTACTATTTCCGCTTTCATAACTGCAGTTAGGACATCGTGGTCTGAAATTCCAGCAATAATATTAAGATCATCGATCAAGTGAGGATGCGAAGTTGCTAATAAATCAAGTACACTACCTTGACCTTCGCGAATTTTCCTCGTAACCTTCTTATTAAGTTGATCTAAGGCGTGAAGCGAAAACGTATCTATCAATGTTTGCGATATAGTCTTCTCTCTACCGGTGTGCGAGCTCGATAAATTCTCCCAATCAATATGGGGAAGGTTAAAATCCCCTCCAAAAACAATGATGGGATCCTTCACTTTCTTCCGAACATTCTCTAACGAATCAGCTAGTTGCTCTATACATCCGTTGTCGCCATCCGGAGGCCGATAAAAGGAACAAAAGAATACCTTCTTTCCACTCCGTCCAATAACCGAGCACCATACCATTTCGCATGTACCGTTCTCCAAGAAGTCAACGCACTGACTCTTTAAAGAATCCTTTACAGCGATAAACACCCCTCCACCTATTCTACAGAGTCGATCCTTACGATAAATAATATAATCCGGAGGAAATATCTCACCTGATGAAATATCTTCGCTTAACCAACTCTCGGTCCCTATTACGATATCCGCATCATTACTTCTCGTAAGATTAAGGAATTCTATCTGCTTTTTACGTATACTTCTGCAATTAACTACTATGATTTTTAAATCTCTCGCATTGTTCTTTAAGATTGAATTACTAGAGGCAAGTTCCTGTTTCCTTACGCAATTATTAGCTCGTTTCTTTGTTCTAAGCTCGCATCTATGCCCTTGCCCATTAGCAATGATCATATAGGTATAATCTTTGACAAAAGATCCTCAATAACGTCAGACTTAAAAATTCAATGAATTATGGTCGAATCTCGACCACTAGGCGATCACTAGTTTTATTTTAATTCAGCACAATGAAAATCACAAGGAACATGAATAAATTCAAGACATACAGAGGTTGCAATTATGAAGTAAATCCTCCCGGAATAGATAGATGTAGGTTTCCCGTGGCATCGAATATATGGCCATTTTTAAGACTGGCGGGAATTTTAAATCAAACGCTGGAAATGTTTATAATTTCAGGTATAAGACGCACCTGAATTTTTGAGGAAATTTTTTAATGAGAAAAGTGCATCTTATATTCTGTAAAATACGATATATGGTCTGGCGGTAGCTTTAAATGAGTACATATAACAATCAGGTGGAGTGCCTCTAGATAATATGCAAAGTACTGCCGCTGGACCTCACCATTAAGGCAGCAGCTGCCAAGCTGGATAATAACTTTGCCTGGCAATTAATATGGAAGGAGATTCCGACGAAGGCTGATATTGATGTCTGGATGAGGGAAAAGTGAAATAAAAGATGGTTAGATTGAGGGAAATATGCTCCTCTCCATCTCTCCTCTAGATGAATTGTCAGCTAACCAAACAAATAGTGCACCTCCTTACTTGACATGGGACCTAGAACTTTACCGCTTCAAATTAAGATCTGACAGTCTTTGTAACATCTGCAAAGAAGAAGTGGAAGATGTCTTCTACATACTAAGGTGTCAACAAGAGACAAAATCACTCTGAATTGAAAGCCCTGTGGAATTCCAACGTCCCCTGAAGTCAGTAGAAGACAACAAGATCCTCTTGGGGCTTCTGTTGGAGTATGACAAATTAACTTTTATATTCTACAGTGCCGCCAAACCGATTTTTCTAGCGCTTTCTATTTTACTATCTCTTGAAAAGCACAACCACTTTTTCTCATAAACTTCTTTTCTTGATTTTGCTATTGTCTACTGCCATTATTAGACACTTCATTTTACTATTTATAAAATTAAATAAGAGAAACTGTGAGCTATTTTTGTTACGTATGAAATTCCTGAACGGTAACAAGATTGCAGAATCTATCTCAATTTTATTTCCGCCCAATTATGGAAATAAATATAAGCTAATTGAAACTATGTCATGTCTCCTTTTATGTTCTTTTTAAGGGATAATTTTCATACCCATTAAATATTACTATCACTATTTAACATATAAACCACCAATAACACCAATCACTTTTGTCAATTCTTAATTCGATGTGTGTTAATTAAGAAGAGACTCGATCTCTCTGAAGAAAAGACGTTTTTACTTTCTCCATATACGAAGTATAGAGAAAGTATTGTTTTCATGAAAAAATTCGACTTCGAGATTTCAACGGAAATACATGTTTTGGGGTCCCTAGAACACGTTTTGACTATTTTCGGAATGATGTGTGTGTGTGCGTGCGTGCGTGCGTGCGTGCGTGCGTGGGTGCGTGCGTGCGTGCGTGCGTGGGTGCGTGCGTGCGTGCGTGCGTGCGTGCGTGTGTGTGTGTGTGTGTGTGTGTGTGTGTTTGTGGGCGCTCTAACGTGAAAACTATTGGTTGTATCAATACCAAACTTCGTATATAGTACTGTGGTGTGTGCTGTCAGAGTTGATTAGTTTTTGGAGTAAATCGGTTTACCGGAAGTCGAGCTTCATTCATTAAAGCTCATTTCCGGTTTTCAAAATATCTCCATTAATATGATATATACGTGCATTGTATTACTTATAAAAGTTTTAGATAATAAAATTTGTTATAACTTTTGTATTTAACATATTTTTGTATCACCGGTTGATTAGGAGTTGTTCGTGAAATACCGATTAACCGGAGGTAGCTGTTATGTACTTTGTGGGCGCTCTAACTTAAAAACTATTCATTGTATCAACACCAAATTTCATATATAGTATCTTGCTGGATGTCGTCAGAGTTGATTAGTTTTTGGAGTATATCGGTTAACCGGAAGTTGAGCTTCATTCTTCAAAGCTCATTTCCGGTTTTCAAAATATCTCCATAAATATGATATTTAGGTATATACTTTTATTTATAAAAGTTTTAGAACATGTTATTTACTATAGCTTTTGGTTGAAATATATTTTTGTATCACTGATTTTGTAGGAGTTATTCATGAAATACTGATAAACCGGAAGTTGCTGATTATGTACTTTGTGGGCGCTCTGGGCTCCATGGGCGAAAGGCCAATTTCATCGTTTTTCATTGTTCATGTCCCGTAAAACATTATTTATCATGTTTTTGGCGTCAAAGATAATATATTTATATATTAATCACTCATATTCCAAGTTTAGATGGAATATAGAGTTTGAAATTACTGCGGTAGTTAAATATTTACATCTTATATATATGGAGAAAGTCATGTGCTGGCCACATCAGATTTTTTCCTTATCAATTGAAACATTCGACTGTTACACGTGAAAAATAAAATCCATATCTTTAGAAGTATATATTTCAGTCTTCGAAAGCTCGATGATGATTTCTGGGAAAAGGCACGGAAAAGAAAAGGGAAAAGGTTTTAAGCATTTTATGAGTGATAAAATGTAGGCAAAGGGTATGAGCGAATGTAATAAGTCATTTAAATTTTCCCTATGCTAGACTTGAATTCGATGGTGTATCATCGGTAATTCCTTCGTAGGGACTTAAGTGGATCGCGTTATGTTGGATTTTATACAACCCAATTATTATTGTCGTAACATAATTTGCAATTTTGTGGATGCCGCGTAGTAATGCTAACATTTATACGTCATCATTCATTGTTAAACATATCTTACAGCATATCTCCGAATAAAAATCACAACCAAGCAAAATATATGCATTGACACATTTATGGAACTCATAAATGAATATCTATTCTCCTATGAACAGGGTTTTCATAATTAAAATCCAGCTTCAATGCATGAGAATCAATTAAATATAATTACTATGTGTAATTGATTCTTATGTAATCAGAGCATTTACGTTTAACGTATTGCAAAAAAAATTATTTCTGCAACCCTTTTCTTGCGTCTTAAGAATTTATTAACTTCACGTTATTTGGTCATCACTAGCCTTTTTTTGTGTGTAGGACTCTAGCAATACGTTTCAAGGATTGCATTTCTGCATTTTAAAATTCCGGATCCCAATTGTTTTTTAGACTTTGTTTGGAACTAATTTTTCTAACCCTGCGTGCAAAACATTTTTAAAACTAGCAACAATTACTTGTCTGTTCATCGTCTGTGCTATTATTTACATGTATTTGATTATTTATAGATGAGCAATAAAAACTATGATCATTCAATAAAGCTCGTCTTCGACAAAAGGAGTCTTCTAAATGTATAATAACTGAGAAAGAATGCAAGAAATCAGTAAGAAATCTGTTTAGATCTAATTAAGTTCTCAACCCGAAGGCTGGTTTGAATGTGCAATTAGCTATTAAGAAGTAGTAGATGGGAATGAGACTTACCAGGCAAGACTAGGAATAGGGTAGTTTGCCTTTACTTTCATCACAATCTACGATTAACACTTTTCGTAGCATTCCATGAGGAGAGACCTTTAATCAACACCATTATTCAGCATCAATCATACCTCAGTAACTTTTATATCATCTCAGCAATAAACTAGTCTGATACAAAAGTAAGCGAAAGATATATTTTGCTCCGCCCTGTACCAAAATACATGAAAAATATTCCATTCGTCAATGTACGGAAGCAGGGCGAATAGGGAATCACCGATGCTTATACAGAACACTTGCGCCAGTAATTCGTCAATTTCTACACATTTTTCATTCACATACGTAAAACGTTTCCTGGTAATTGATCTCCATCTTTTACACATGGACCAATTCTGGAAAACTTCTCGCTTTCTTTTCTTCCTTCTAGAACTCAATCTTAGAGGAGTGTAAGGGATATTCGGTAGCGGTCCCGACTTTGCTCGAAAGTTCTCTCACTTCGTTCTGAAAAGACGTGTTTGATATTTCTATATTCCATTAGCGCCCACCGTATTCTCGGTAAATCACTAAACGAAAAGAAACCCGATTCTCCTGGCAGTGCGGACGAACTTGCCTTTGACGGCCAGATACACTCCATAGGAGGGCACAATAGTCGTTTACTTAACTGAATTCACCCATTTATTTATCTATTATTAATCTAAATTTATTTATCCTCTACTTATTTTTACCCATTGGGGAGCAACTTAAATGGGGTATAGAAGAGAACCTTTTTCCAGCTCGATCGACCAATCCCATCATCTGTTTTCATTTATTTTGTCATGGTGGAAAAAATTAGATATTTCCAAAGTGCAGTGAATCTTTCTTTCATTGTTCAAAAATAATAAATACATCATCGAAGCACGTAGTATTATTCCTTTAATATTTAATAGTATTCCTATATAATTTTATAGTATTCCTGTAAAAAAATATTTTTAAGTGGGATGGCAATGAGGAAGATTCACCCTTTGTTGGTGAGGATAAATACGGGTCTGTAACTTATCGTACTTATAATAATAATATAATATTAAAACTCTTTATTTGGCGAGGTTAGGCCCATTAGGACCTCTCTTACACCTAACCATTAAGGATTACTAATATTACTTACATAAAAGGAGGAAAAACAATACAAATACATATATATAAAAAGAAAATACAAAGAGGAGGTAAACAAATAAAAGAATTGTGGTGTGGGGAAAAACTCCTTGGCTGAAGGCTTTCGGAGAAAACCCCACTGTGCGGGAAAACGCTCACACAAGAAGGGGAGCGAAAAAAACCCGCGAAAACACAGATGGAAATAAATACAAGCAGGTATATAACTATTTGCATAATTGATGACCAATATTTTTGAGTAATTTCTTGATGGTTGACCACGGATGTCATTTACCTGAAAAGACAGAAGAAGAAGAGTAGACGGAAAATAAAGAGCTTTCGGAAATGCGATTTAAGTAATGGAGGCCTGAAAGATTGAGATTAATAAGCAAATATAATGTAATTAATAATCCACAATTTAAATATTATATAATAGTTATACTGGTAAGGATAATTAAAGTTATATTGATAGATAAAGCATGATTTACCTGCTGTAGAAATATTAAAAATCTAAAAATAGTATTAATACTAAAAGAAAAGAAAGAAAAAAATTAAATTAAATTAAAAAATAAAGAAAATAGTAATAATTATTATTATTTTAAAAAGACAAGTTATAATGTTACCCTCGGGATTTGATGATGGTACTAGTAGTGGACATGTGAAAGGTGTCTGATGAAAAAAATATTAATTATCCTTGTTAATTAATATGTTAGAGACTGACTGTTTAAAGGAATGAAGTGAGAGGCATTTCAGATTGTGGTTGGGTAGTTTATTCCAATACTTCGCTCCAAGAACGATAAAAGATTTTGAGCAGATTTCGGTTCTATGAGAAGGAATCATTAGCTTGCCTGAAGAACGAGTACCAAAGGTATGAGTACTGTTGAGGTCATTGAAGTAAGAAGAGAGATACGTGGGACAACGTTGATTGAGTACTTTGTGTACAAGGTTAAGTGTATGTAGCTTTCGTCTGGAGTCAAGTCGTAGCCAATTTAGTTCTTTCAGAAGAGGAGTAATATGGTCGAATTTCTTGGCATTAAAGATAAAATTTGATAGCATGATTAAAAGTACGGTTTAGCTTGGCATTAGCAGACGATGTGAGTTCGTTCAGGAGCACATCACAATAATCGAATATGGGAAGGATCAAGGCTTGTATAACAGTCTTTTTTAGCTGCATCGGAAGTGTACATTTATGTCTTTTGAGGTTATGAAGTGTGGAGTACATTTTTCTGCATATATTATTTACTTGAGGCACCCAAGTGAGGGATTGGTACTTCATATGCCGATATAATATATACAGTTATAAATTAAAACGAAAAGAAAGAGCACAGTATGGGAAAAAATTCTTTGCAGCTAAAAGTTGATAATGTGAACGATGCAGGAAAACACCCACAGGGAAGGGGAATTAAAATAATCGCGAAAAAAGGTAACAAACAATAAAGTAAATTTACAGAGAACGTGAACAAAAATAGGTAAATCTACAATTGGATAAAATATCAGAATAACACAAATAATCAATTATAAGAAAACAATAATTTAAAGAAAATAAATAGTTAATCCTAGGTGGTATAAATCACAATAATATACTCGAAGACAATCTGATAACTAATAATACTAATACTCTAACCGTGGTATGGTTATTTAGTTAGCCAGAAGCATCCTTAAATAATCTGTTGTTACGTCGGATCAAAATGACAGATTATTTTAAAATCAAAGGTTGCTAAGCGGTTTACATCGTGCGCGCGCCTCAGCCTCTCAATGTATACCTACTATATTTAAGCTCACAGAAAAAAAGGATCCCATCGTAAATTATGCAGCGGTTGAATGTGTGAATATGTAAGCATTACACATTGAGAGATTGAAAGTGAATTTACGATTCGTCCCTTATCAAGTTGGAATCGATTAAATTTAGAGGATTCCCCTGTTTGCGAAGAAAATGTATTCCTCATCCATAAATCAAACAGGATTGATAAAAAGATGAACGTCATAAATCTCTCGAAAACCTCGCTTTTAGCTGATGGATATTTTTCATTCTCCTCTTCACAGATGAGATAACCGCCTCTCCCATTCAATAAGGCAAATGCAATTAATTCTATAGGTGTCTCTGAGAATTCATCGCTGAAAGCTTAATCTACATCGCTTTTCACATTCATATTACGCTAATTAAATCTCCCATCTACGGCTAATATAAACTAGAAGAGCATTAGCCTGAGTCTATCAGAGTCAATAACCATGACCAGAAAAAATTAAGTTATTTGAAAAACCATTTCTCACACCCTTATAGGAAGAAAAATGTAAAATGTAAAAAAAATTAACAAAACATTCAACCACCATGAGCGTATTTAACCAACTACTTTAATTACTATTGCTGATAATTCTCCTAAACACCGGAAAAATACCGGGGATTACCACATAATAATAGAGGATTTAAATAAACATATGTTAGAGTATCTTTTCTAGGTTTGTGGCACATGAGCAACTGCAGAAACGGTGAAAAATTACAGAAGCAATGGAGATTTAAGGTAATTTATTCATAGAGCTGAAGGAATATGATGAAACATAAACTAATCAGTAAATAATGAAGTACTCCTTGGAAGAGCAAACAAAGAAGGAAAACATCGCTGAAAGAAACAGAAATTTAGTATGATTTAAATTAAAGTACGATAGTTTCCTGATAACAATTTGGAAAGAATGTAGGGGAATAAAAGAGAAAAATGTAGGTTGCACGATGTAAGACTATGGTGATATATATGTTTAAGTCCGGCATTACGAGGATGTGAAGGTATTGGAAGGGAATATGATGTATTGGCACTACAACTAACCAATCGTCGCATAGACAATGGCAACATCATTTCTATATCCCTTGAAGATTGTGCCATGACTAACGAATTACACAACGGATGCAGCTTAAAAAAGTTGGTAATCCGGGCTTCTGTTGTTCTCGAAAATCAAGGGCAACGAGGTGCGGAGACTATTTGAGATCTTCTAAAACTCTCATGTTTTTTTATTCCTTAACGTGTAAACCATTCGCTAATAATATCATGTAACTCTAAACCATAATGTAGTTTAAAATTAAAATGTACCGTTCGTTTTAAAATAAATCGTCAGAAATTCACGGAAGAGGCCTTGTAAAATTTCGATGACGTGATTTAAACACAACAGAACAGTATAAGTTAATAAATCCTGCTGATATAAAACTTCTTCAATATAAAATATCGGAAGATATGTAAGATATATCAATTCAAATTATGTGGCTAGATGTTGGAAGAGAGTTTTTCCATCTGGATAAACATTTCATGAATCAATAACAATTCCATCAATAGCAACTCTTCGATGTAATTTACGATGCTCGAACCCCAATTTGTTATTTCAACACGCAATACCCGCACTCCAGCCCTACAATTCAAACACTAATTGCAATCGCAAAAAAATATATCTGAAGACAAGGACAAATCCTTCCAAATGTAAATGCAAATCTGCATTAATTGCTTATAATGAAAGGAGGAAAGAGAATGCTACTGCTCCAATCCCATCTCTGAGAACTCATTTCAATTTTTCACCCTCGAATGAAAACTCGGGGAAGCCCGCATTCCTCGGACTTATATACTTCATCCAAAATTTCGTCGGGTTCACCCTCTCCCTACCCCATCCCTTAAAAGAAACCGCTGCGCCGGAATGCAATTAAAAGTGTCCGTTTGCGGGATAAAGACACGGCAAAGAGCAGAAAATGGCAAGGTTTATTCAAATCCTGCAGCGGATATGGGTGTGGGAGTCGCTGAAGAAGAGAGAAATAAAATGGAGAGATGACGCAAATTCCTTTCGGGGGAGAAAGATGGACACGAAGCAGAACTCGTATATTGCGATTTGATATAGAGGTGGGGAGAATAACGGCTATGGCTGAGGTAAACATTTACGCAATTAGACGGGTTTATGAAGAGCATAGAGCGTGATTAAGCGTCTCTTTGCAAGGATGCACTCTAGTGATGAGTTACTTCCAGAAGGGTTGTAATATAGAAGCTGATTCCCAGGATGTAATGCGTATTTTGAATCTGGGGCATTCCAATGTTTCTCACTTCTGTTCACAGTATCAGAAGGATGATACGGTTGGGATTTCAGCTTATCAATCCAAAAAAAGGATCCAACAAGCTAATAATCTACATTTACACTAACACCCTTCGAGCCGCCTTTTGGCGTGTGGCAGAAAGGATAATGAAAAGTAGTGGAATATTTTAGCGTATCACAGTGGATTATTGAGTCTAATTTCCAGTGAACTGAATTATTAGTTTCGGTAAAAATAACTATTTTTTGTGCGTTAAAAATCACTGTTTTGGCTTCTTACTTGAAAGATTTGCATATCTCTGGTAGATAGGAATGCCAAATTTCATGGTTGCAAGGAAAAAAATCTGATGTGGCCAGCACATGACTTTCTCCATATATAAGATGTAAATATTTATCTACGACAGTAATTTCGAACTCTATATTCAATATAAACTTGGAAGATGAGTGATTAATTTATATATTATTATCTTTTACGTCACAAAAATTATAAATAATGTTTTTCGGGACATGCTCGATGAAAAAAGATGAATTTGGCCTTTCGCCCATAGAGCCCAGAGCGCCCACAAAGTACATAATCAGCAACTTCCGGTTTATCAGCATTTCATGAATAACTCCTAAACAATCAGTGATAAAAAATATGTTTTAAGCAAAAGTTATAGTAAATTACATTTTCTAAAACATTTATAAATAATAGTATATACCTAAATATCATATTTATGGAGATATTTTGAAAACCGGAAATAAGCTTTGAAGAATGAAGCTCAACTTCCGGGTGACCGATCTACTCCAAAAACTAATCAACTCTAACGACTGTAATAAAAGTACAATTTATGAAATTTGGTGTTGATCCGACAATTAGTTTTCATGTTAGAGCGCCCACAAAGTACATAATCATCTTCTTCCGGTTTATCAGTATTTCACGAATAACTCCTAATCAACCGCAGATACAAAAATATATTAAATACAAAAGTTATAGTAAATTACATTATCTAAAACTTTTATAAGTAATACAATATACGTATATATCATATTTATGGAGATATTTTGAAAACCGGAAATGAGCTTTAATCAATAAAGCTCGACTTCCGGTTGACCGATTTACTCCAAAAACTAATCAACTCTGACAGCACACACACCACTACTATACATGAAGTTTGGTATTGATACGACCAATAGTTTTCACGTTAGAGCGCCCACTATCACACACACACATACACACACACACACACACACACACACACACACACACATACACACAGACATCATTCCGAAAATGGTCAAAACGTGTTCTAGGGACCCCAAAACATGTATTTCCGTTGAAATCTCGAAGTCGAATTTTTTCATGAAAACAATACTTTCTCTATACTTCGTATATGGAGAAAGTAAAAATCTGATGTGGCCAGCACATGACTTTCTCCATATATAAGATGTAAATACTTATCTACGACAGTAATTTCGAACTCTAAACATTATAAATAATGTTGTTCGGGACATGCTGGATGAAAAACGATGAAACTGGCCTTTCGCCCATAGAGCCCAGAGCGCCCACAAAGTACATAATCAGCAACTTCCGGTTTATCAGTATTTCAGGAATAACTCCTAAACAATCAGTGATACGAAAATATGTTTCATACAAAAGTTATAGTAAATTTTATTTTCTAAAACATTTATAAATAATAGTATATACCTAAATATCATATTTATGGAGATATTTTGAAAACCGGAAATGAGCTTTGAAGAATGAAGCTCAACTTCCGGTAAACCGATTTACTCCAAAACCTAATCAACTCTAAAGACTGTAATAGAAGTACTAAATATGAAATTAGGTGTTGATCCGCCAAATAGTTTTCATGTTAGAGCGCCCACAAAGTACATAATCATCTTCTTCCGGTTTATCAGTGCTTCACGAATAACTCCTAATCAACCGGTGATACAAAAATATGTTAAATACAAAAGTTATAGTAACTTACATTTTCTAAAACTTTTATAAGTAATACAATATACGTATATATCATATTTATGGAGATATTTTGAAAACCGGAAATGAGCTTTAATGAATAAAGCTCGACTTCCGGTTGACCGATTTACTCCAAAAACTAATCAACTCTGACAGCACACACCACGGTACTATATATGAAGTTTGGTATTGATACGATTAATAGTTTTCACGTTAGAGCGCCCACTATCACACACACACATACATACACACACACACACACACACACACACACACACACACATACACGCAGACATCATTCCGAAAATGGTCAAAACGTGTTCTAGGGACCCCAAAACATGTATTTCCGTTGAAATCTCGAAGTCGAATTTTTTCATGAAAACAATACTTTCTCTATACTTCGTATATGGAGAAAGTAAAAATTGGAGCACGGCTGTTAATTAATTGTTTCCGAAAACTGGTGGCAACGAGGTGCATAGTTTCAACAAAGACGGCTATTGGAGATCTTTCAAATCTCTACAGAATTTCGTAGGGCAAATTACTTTTGGTTATCAGGTTCTATAAAGATTAGAAACTACTGCGTCAATGAGAATAATGAGAAATCTCTTTGTAAAGGAAATAAATTTATCGGTTTAATAATAATATTACGGATTTTATAATTTATTTTATATAAAGATACAAAAATGAATAACAAGGAATTACACCATATAGAGTTGATACAAAAATATTTAATTCTGATTGACGTAGTTCATTCTTGCGATTCTTTATTTCTCCATGGTTTTTTATTAATATTAGAGTAAGGTTGCGTTCATTTTTATAAATTACTTAGTTTTATGGATACCTTTTCAGAGATTATACTCATAATCGAGGGTTATTCCCAGCTGCTAATAGAAATTAAAGTGCCATTCTAAAGATTCTTCCAAGAAGCAAAACGTTTTACTATTTCGTTATTGACGGAGTTTTATAGTCCATCTAAGCATTATCCTAAACATGCTTCGATGATATAGTATTTCATGATAATAAAACAGATTATTCTTACTTGAATCTCGTAATAAATCTTCAAATTATAGTTTTGAAAACAAAAAAAATATTTATAGCGTTGTTCTTCCATTCAGGTCGATTCTTCGCTCGTAAGGGAACTTACTTTAATGGTACTGGGTATCTGCTCTTGAAAATTATTTAGACAGGTTCTGACAATTACAAAAACCTACAACATCTACATCTACAGCTAATGAGGTACTGAATCATTCGAAAAGGCAACTTAACATTTATGTACAGAGTTCAATATCATGAAAGTCTTTAATCATCAATTCAATCACTCGTCAATTCATGTTACCCTCACTAGGTGTCTCTTCGTCAACAAACTCCTCATTCATTTACTTTTCAGGGATCAATTCCTGGTGGGACCGAATGTGCGAAATGACCTAAGGTGTCGAAGCACTTTTAAAAATACTAATATACTACTTATTTACTTTTATTATCGATTTTTCCTCTTTATTTTCATATTACATAGCTTTCTTTTTATCAGGAGCCCTTGGCTCTATTTTCCATTTCGTCTCCCTTTCTCATATTTACCCCCTTTGAAGTGAGAACAAGAGTAGCTATTTATTCCTCCCTTTTTCTCTCTATTCACTCGGGTTCATTTCCCTTTCGCGACCTATTCCCCCACTATTCGTGAAGCCGGCGATTATCCCACAAACTCCTCCCTTTCCACTTCCCAATTTTCCTCCAGTCCTGTCCCACCGACTTCCTGCTTTCCCGCCCTTTTGCCACCCGACCGTACACTTCCTTTCGCTGTGCCTTACATCTTTCACCCTTTTCCATACACCGCCCTCTTTCCTCTTCTGCTTAACTGTCGCTCCTTCCACGCTCGCCTTTCAATTCTCGGGCAATTTTCTCCGAAAAACCATTTCGCATGACCCTCACGTTCCTTCGCCTCTCTTCCAACATGTTGGCCCTACTCTTTTCGGCTCTCCTTTCCCGTCTTTCCACACGAAAAAATTAACTCCCGTGTCGTCAGGGGATAAAATAGGAAAGGCAACGCGCGGGTCTTTGAGATGTAAATTGCTGAGGGGCGAATGCGAGAGGCCAGGGTATGGCTTTCCTCTCGCGGGGCCCGATTAAAGTTTCACAAGGTGTTATCGGAATGTGTTGTACGGAACAGTTATTCCCTGCAACGTGGCGTTTGTTATGTGATGCAACAAGTTCCGGTTCTCATAAGAAGGAATGAGCGACTTCCTTAAGCGAGAGTAAGCAGACTGAATGCCTGTTTACGATATATATATGGTCACTTGCATTTTTTTAACACATATTAAAATATATATACATAACATTTTCACAAGGTATGTACACTCCTGGCCAAAATTAACGCAGCACCTCCCTAGCGATCCTTACGGCCGGTGCTGCGTTAATTTTTGCCAGGACTGTACATAATTAAACAAAAAAGAAGTGGGAAAAATTATTTTTTCTCAAGAATGGAAAGAAACTGGAAAAATCTACCAAGGAGTACCTTTGAGTCCTTTCCAAATAATTGAGAGGGATAGAAGAAGAGTAAAAAAAAATAATCTTAATTTTATTTTTCTTTATGCCATTTATTATCTTTTTTGGGATAATTTTTAAAGAATTTGGTCAATGTTGCTTTTAAGTTCTGCTGTATTTTATTTTTCTGCTATGGTTCAATACTGTTATTTTTACTTTCTCCATATACGAAGTATAGAGAAAGTATTGTTTTCATGAAAAAAATCGACTTCGAGATTTCAACGGAAATACATGTTTTGGGGTCCCTAGAACACGTTTTGACCATTTTCGGAGTGATGTCTGTGTGTATGTGTGTGTGTGTGTGTGTGTGTGTGTGTGTGTGTGTGTGTGTGTGTGTGTGACAGTGGGCGCTCTAACGTGAAAACTATTAGTTGTATCAATACCAAAATTCATATATAGTACTGTAGTGTGTGCTGTCAGAGTTGATTAGTTTTTCAAGTAAATCGGTAAACCGGAAGTCGAGCTTCATTCATCAAAGCTCATTTCCGGTTTTCAAAATATCTCCATAAAAATGATATATAGGTATATTGTATACCTTATAAAAGTTTTAGATAATGTTTTTTACTATAACTTTTGTATTTAACATATTTTTGTATCACCGGTTGATTAGGAGTTATTCGTTAAATACTGATCAACCGGAAGTAGCTGATTATGTACTTTGTGGGCGCTCTAACATGAAAACTATTTGTCGGATCAACACCAAATTTCATGTATAATATTTTGGTTTATGTTTTTAGAGTTGATTAGATTTTGGAGAAAATCGGTTAACCGGAAATCGAGCTTCATTCTTCAAAGCTCATTTCCGGTTTTCAAAATATCTCCATAAATATGATATTTAGGTATGTACTATTAATAATAAAAGTTTTAGAAAATGTAATATACTATGACTTTTGTATGAAACATATTTTTGTATCACTGATTGTGTAGGAGTTATTTGTGAAATGCTGATAAACCGGAAGTTGCTGATTATGTACGTTGTGGTTGCTCTGGGCACTGGGGCAAAAGCCACTTCATCGTTTTTCATCGAACGTGTCCTGAAAAACATTATTTATAATGTTTGTGACGTAAAAGATAATAATATATAAATTAATCACTCATATTCAAAGTTTAGATGGAATATAGAGTTCGAAATTACTTTTGTAGATAAATATTTACATCTTATATATGGAGAAAGTCATGTGCTGGCCACATCAGATTTTTTTCATTGAATTTCATTGTGCTATCATACATATATTGTTTTTCTGTACCCATTGCCACTAGGACTGGAATATATTTGTGGTGTTTTTATGATTTCCATAATGATAAACAATAAAATATTTATTAAAATATAATTATCAATCAAATCAAATTATTTCCTTTGCGCATAAGGCTCAAGATTAATTGAATGATTTCTTTAGTTTTGGGAGCAAACCCAACTATAAAATTTCCTATTAAATTCGACAATAACATTATCTAATAAATCACAGTGTACTCTAATAGTAGCGGTAACATTGTCTTTATATAGTAAATCGATGTGGTATTACCATCAACGTTACCAATAATTCATAATGGGCTTATGATACCGAAATCAATCCCAACGATGAAGTAAAATATTCTGTTTCCATAAGTTATCAGTCTGAATATTTTCAATTCTAAGAAGGCAAATGAACAAACACTACCCGTAATAGAAAAAAAGAGCAAACATTCTATTTGCCAGACGCACGCGCATGGGGCTTCATGTCCTTGAAAATTTTGTGGACATGGATTTATTCATGAATGAAATCGTTTCTTAATTTCTGTCAGGTAAAACGGTTTTTAATAAATGGGTGGAAATAACTGTGCAAAATTCCACTTTAAAATTTTTTTAATACCGCGACCGGTTTCGGACGTTAGTCCATCATCAAGCGATGAGTAATACAGGAGTACACATATAAACGGATTTTACTGAATAACGCTAGACCATGCTCGATTGATTTTACAGGTCCATCACCGGAGGGCCGTCGAGAAAAAATTGGCTTGTCTATGTCTATGTAAGAACCCTGCAAGCCGCCTTTCGGCGTGTGGCACGGGGTGCAAGGACCTTGACTATATTTTCCTAAACGGTTTCTTTCGCATACAGTTCGAGGAAAAGATGAATTTTTGAAACGATTCTTTCTAGCATCGATTCCCCAAATCTTTCTGGCAGTATCAGAACGGCCCTTATAACAGGGGGGTCGCATTATATCGGTTACATCATCTGACAATGTAATTTCTCTGAACTTATTTAATAAATTTATCCTTTGAATTTGTCTTCTATCTTCTAATGATTCCCATTCCGCGTCATGTAACATCTGAGTAACACTCGCTGTTTTATCGTAGCAATTCTTTACAAAACGTATCTCCTTTCGTTGTACTTTTTCTAAATCCCGAATTTTCTAAATCCCGGCTTCATGAATAGCCTATCTTCTAATATAACAAAAAGCTATCGAGTGTGTTCGTTCGTCATCATATATGGTTATGTGTGTATCTATGTAACCATGGATACGACGTTATAAATAAATAAATGAAATAAAAAGCATTTCTCAGTGATTGTTCGTTATTTGACTTTCTTCACCTTTACAGTTTTGAGTTTCTGTGTTGTAAGTAATTTAAATATATTTCCTATAATTTTTAGAGTGTAAAAGTAATTTAGAGATATACTTTAGATAGAAAGTGAGACGGCATTTGCAAAATTTTGAAGCTGCGAAACATCAAAGGACTGAAGAAGATACTGCAATTCGTCGTTCGCCAGATGCTGAAAGAATGAGACGAAGAAGGAATGAGGAAGTTTCCTTTAAATCTGGATTGCGTTCCTCATTCGCTGGATTATTCATTCTTTCTTTTGTTATTGTTAAATAAAAAACAAAGATAATCTGAAGAGAAAATATCGATGTTCTTTGTCCATTATTATATAATAAAACATTTCTCATAAGTCATAATAATGCGTTTTTTATAATAATTCTGATTTAAGCTATCTACACATAACTATCATATAATATTCAAACGAATTCATTTACAATAATTTACTGCTGCAAATTTATTTACAACGGGTTTCACTAGTTTCCTCATAAAATTATAAGTTCAAAATATTTTGAAATCGAAATTCCAGTTACATCACGGTCAAAAGCTTATCTAAGGGATGCAAATATTACCAACAATTCCAACTTTGATTGCACTTCGGTAAGTTACCTTGGATTAAATATTACCAAGATTTCGACTCGATATTAATCTATTTTGTTATATCATCGGTTATCTTTCATATCGGGCCCGAATGACCAAGCGCGTAACGCATATAGTGAAGGCTGTCGCAGGTTCGATTCCCGGTGGGGACCAACATCTATTTGTGTTAACCCAAAATCTTGATGAGTATGGGTAGCTATCTAAATTTAGAGGCCCGATCTAGAATGGTCAATATAACAGTGTGACATTCCATGTGTTGACAACGTATAACCACTGTAAATGCCGCATGGCTATTCTATATCCCCAAATGGATGTTGCACCATAGACTTCTCGATGTAATTAAAGATTACGTTCTTTTGTAGCCACTATATCTTTGTATTATTATTAATATGCCATTTTCAAATTTAACTTTATTTCTCCTAGCCATCATTCAACAAGTGGCAGAGGGCATTTTTAGATTAGATTAAAAACGTATTTTCTAATTTGTTACTGCAGCATAAAGTTAAGTTACTGCCGCGTAAGTTAAGAGAAATAGATGCTAGGACGAATCGTTTTAAAAATTTGTTCTTTCCGCGAACGATACGCGACAATAACCGAATATGGAAGTAGTTTATATTCCACTGGTGTTTACACCCCCTGCCACACACCGAAAAGCGGCTTGTAGGGTATTAATGTAGATGTAGATGTAAAGTCTTTGACGGTTCTCCGAAGCGCAGAAACATGCATAATTTTCTCTAATTGTCCTCAAAGGATCTGATTGACCTATGTAATACATATTATCTAAGAAATTAGGGGGAAAACATGTAATTGATGAATCATATATGTGTATTAAAATGACAATTCAATGCACACTAATTGTTATAATTAAACAATTACAAATTTTAAGTGATTCTGAATTTATTAAGGATGTGCTTTACTACAGTTTAATGTCAGAGTTATGAAAATAAAATAGGCAGATATTTATTTTTCCACAAAATAACATGTAATAAGACAACCAGTTTCAGTTGCAAACTTAAACCGGCTGTCCTCTTGAATGTTTTTTGTAGAAAAGTACATATCTGTCTACGACATTTATATTATGGATTTCGGCTATATCTCTGGCGCCTCCATCGATTTTATATAAGTAAATTACTTCAAAATGCAGCCCCTTATAATTTCCTTCACAACTCCCATCGGGGCCGGAAAATTTATTTACAAACCCTTGGCCAAAAATTATATTTTTATTATCAGCGATATCATTTTTCGAGATCGCACAGTTGTCCTCGAGTTGGCAAATTGGCTTATTTGTCTACCAAAGCCCTTTCGCATATTCGCGGAAACGAAAAACAAACCTTACTCGAAGAAGATCCGCATCGAGAATACCCATCGCCGAAAAATCACAAAGGCGGGTTAATTGGAAATTCCATTATAGTCGACTAATTACAATTTCGGGAATTGTGCACGGATCGAGAAAAATCGCGCCTCAAAAGTCCCCCCGTTCCCATTTTTTCGCAGCGGTGGCAATCCATGTAATTATTCCCGCGCCGCTTCTCGCCCCGGAGACGAAATTCCGAGTATTTCGCATCCAGCGAGCCGTTTCATCACCACTATACCCATTAGTCTGGTTGAAAAAAGTTTCCCTCCTCTCCTCCGGCGAGACCGCCATCCACGACGTCGCCGAAATTGATTCGCGCCCTCTTCAAAAAAGCCTTAAAGCATTAGTGGAAAAGATGCACTCCTTCGGAAGAGAGGTGGGAGGGCGTATCTTGAGGAGATAACACCGGCATTCCGGGTCCTCGCCCCCCGCAACGCTACCCCGAGGGAAATGACTCCCTCGCACGGAAAGCGTAGAAATCTCATTCCATCTCCTTTCATGACGCCCTCCTCTTTCGCTCTCCACCCTCGCTGTGGGTCTCTTTCTCATCTGCTTCGCTCCCCATCTTCACCCACCTTTCCTATTCATATTTTACACTTTCATCATGCCCCGGATGTTGACTATTGTCCGCTCCGAACGGCCATTAACGCTCGAGGCCCTGTGTACTTCCTGCATAATGCGTACTTCACCCACTAGTTCGCTGATGGTGTTAATGGGGATTATTTCTAAATGGAAAATGACCATCTTCCAATCCATGGGAAGGCTTTCCCGCCCTTGAGGGCTTCTCAAAATTTACCAGTGAATGTAATTGTTTTCGTTTTTGCTAGGTTAAATATATAGGAAAGAAAATTTTATCAAATATTCTTTTCATTTCAAAGACAAGAATTTTCTTCCAAATTCAGCCTCTCTCCTAGTTGAATGCTCAGATTTGTTATTTCCCAAATGCAAATTTTGTGAGCATGATAAAATGACTAACGTGAAGACATGTAGTATAAAAATTCACGTTTTATAATCGTGGAACATAATTTTCTCATGCTCTACAGAACAGAGTCCCACAAAGTCAAGGTTTTGCCAAATGAATTTATTTTAGGTTAAGTATTATAAAATGATTATTAATACCGTTTCCTCCAGTAATATAATACGAATAATTAGCAACATTCATATTCATTTAAAATTGATTTGGTACGGATTTATAAAGTATCTATTCCAGTAACCTTCCTGTCATATAAAAAATATAGGCATAATTAACATAAAAATCACATATTCGGTACTTTTTACAATCCTTAAATATAGAGCTTAATATTATTTTAGCATTTCCATTTCAAATTTAAACTTTGTCACATAATTCAATAACTGAGTATACAGTAGAACTTTTAATATTCTAATTAATTTTCGAAAGATTTTTTCATAGTTTGATGAATCCACTGTATCTTCAATATGATACATATATTTTACAACATATTGGTAATAAATAACCAATGGCATTGTCGGGTTAAATAAATAAATTCTCCATTCAAACATCAAAATTTGTGACTGCTGACCCTAAAGAGGAAGAGACGAAAAGAAACATTCACTCGTAGATGAATGTTCTTGAATAACTTAATCATTTAAATTCCTTTTGATGTGTATCTCTATCACTGACATACAAAGTTCAATTCAGCAGAGAAATCGTTTGGGCCGAGTGAGAATAAAAATTCACCGATCAATCATATCCATTTTTTTTGGTCATTAATTTTGTGCTGCGATTTGTACGCAATAGTATTTTCCCGGGTTCTTGTATTCTTTGAACTCCAGTTGAGAAGATTTTCCCTCCAAACTTAAATGTTCTTACTATGTTATTCTTGTATGTTTTTCCTCTAGTCTTAAGCATTTAAACCAAATAAGTATTCACAATTGAGGTTTTGTGGAAGAGAGGTCAACTTGGACCTAACCTTGTCTAAATAAAGTTTATTCATTCATTCATACTAAAGTCTGACAGATGTTTTTACTATTACTAGCAGTTGAAAATTTTCATTTAATCCCAATTTTATAAAATCTCTTTCAGTTTCGAGTATTTAGTACGAATTGTTCTTAAATTAACAGTAAGTGTATAAAATTTAAATGACACCTTATGTAAATCTATTTTGATCCATCCTTTCCAACTCTTCGCTTATATTAGTTCTTTTCAAGGGCTATTCTCCGCCTCCGAGTCCTTCCCCGTTTCCTTGCTCGACACAGAGGCAAAGTGATTTATTTATCCTCTAAAAAGCCTACGCAAAGGCAGCCCACCCTCCCTTCCTGTGCCTTCCACTTCCTTCCCCTTTTGCGTATCCCGTAACCCTTTGAATCGCCTCGGGTCAACCTCGATGACCTCTACCCTTATACGTGAACCAATGACATCACATCTATTTTGCCACAACCGATTTTGCGACCAACCCCATTCTGTTCCATCTTCCGCTTCTGCCAGCAGCGTTCTAAGGCCTAAGAGATAAATAAAGAATGTGAAAAGGATTGAATGCAATAAATCATTAAGTGTATTGTAGTCCAGAGACTTCTCCATTACACTGCGTTATTGGAAATTTTAAGTCTGGGCAACCTTTTCCATGAATCTCCTTCAAGCCATGCTTACAAGTACCTTGCATACTTTTACCACATTTAAAACTTAATGATGTATTTATTCAGAGTATTTATAAATAAATCATCGAGATGTGAATTATATAAAAACTGAATTCCCCGAGAGTAAATTTTCATGTTATCGAACAATTATGTTTAATGAAAGAAATGTTGATAAATAAACTGAGAATTGAATTGATTGAATCTTAGAGCCGAACCAATGTCTGAGTTCAAGCGAATTTTATAATTTCTCTGAGATCGGCAATCCTGTTATGTTTTACGATTTGGGATTTAGAAGGTTGAGTAGGAAAGAATTGCCTGTTGCCCTCCCTATTTGTCCTGAATAATAATAAAAATTAAACGTCTTTTATTATTATTGAGACTTATTGAGATTATTATATTGAGACTTTTAAGTCCCTTTCTAAATCCAACATTTCGTCATATGATTTTTAATGAACAAATTGCTTGAAAAAAGTGCACAGAAGAAAA
Source organism: Sympetrum striolatum (assembly GCA_947579665.1). Lineage (NCBI taxonomy): Eukaryota > Metazoa > Arthropoda > Insecta > Odonata > Libellulidae > Sympetrum > Sympetrum striolatum. The sequence continues at coordinate 16,808,748 of OX388341.1, forward strand.
CTACATTTCGGGTTTAAAAACTTAAGGAATGGCTTAGTAGAAAATATGCACCACAGTAAAATACATGGGGTGTGGAAGAACCTGCGAAATGTACTGATAGTTCAGTAAATTCTTATGGAAAAGCAGGTTCAGAGAAATCTGAAAGGCAAGTATGTGTTTGTAAACTGTGAGTTGATAATAAAGATAATTTTCATAGATGTCACATTAAGTCAGTTTGTCATATAGATCAACCTCAAATTTTCATTTCTATTATGCTGCAGCTGAGAAATGCGAGCTATTGGTCTTCACTTTGAGTGCGATTGGGAGATGGTAAGAGGATGTAGATGAGGATTTGCCGTTTGGAAGGAATAGCAGGATCGTCTGGTTGGGACGAAAACCGCAAACTGGACTGATTCCCCGACGTCTGTGCTGCGGAAACATCGCATTGCGCCGAGTCCTTGGGAGGATTGCAATTCAAAGGTCGTGCGGAGAAGGCATGCATCTTCGTCTAATGTCCTCTTTTGGCAATTAACCCTTGGTAACGGAGAAGTTGCTCCTGTTACCCTATTCTGATGAATGAAATATTGTTCATTTGCCTTTTGATACAGGGTAGAGGAAAATCTGTCATCTATATTAATACAGTGTTGGTCATGGCTGTGATGACATGAAAGCTAATGAGTAATTAGCACGATAAACAGTAGCACTAATTGGGGTATTAAAAATTGTTACTCGTAGTCATTATGTTTCACTCGCGTGGAGATGTTGCTCTTATAGAATTATGGCTCAAAATCAAGGGAAAATTGCCTGACTCCCCATCTTACCTAGTAAACCTCATTTCCTCTTTACTAGCACTTACGAGCCACCATTTCTCATACTTTTAGTGAGTTTCTCTGTCATCGAAATTCATTTGGTTGAAATAAGATTATTCAATCGGATATTGGGTACAAAATGAAAATATTGCCCTTAATTTTATAAGTGATTATTATTGTATTATATTTGCAAACAGCGGATTATTTCCCTACCGATTTTGCATGCGCGGATGTGTAATGCGGGATTGCCTGTACATTTTACATTGTGCATTTTCAGTTAATTATTGCAACGTAACTAAAGCCTATTTACACAAACGCCAAAGTACGTTTCTTTGCTCCACCTTCTGCATCATTAAAAAAATGTTTATCAAAATCCCCGGACAAAAGTGAGAGTCTCCCTTTGGTTAGTAGCTGATATCAAAGAGAGTGAGGTTCCAACCAGCGGAATGAATACTTTACAGACAGCGTAGTGATTCCAACGGAAGCAAAATAAAACGCCAAGGAAAAAATATCATAAAGGTTATAAAGGATTTATTGATTTTTGATTAATTTAATTGTTTCAAACACTATCAAATCAATGCGATTGTAACCCTGCTATTATCGGCTACCATTTTTATTATGGTGTAACGTATAATTTTTATTCCAACTGGAAAATTACATTAAACCTTGCTTTTTCTTGTTTCCTATCGCTGAGAGCTTTTTATTTAAATATTTCAATGAATAATGATTAGATGTACGGTGAGACTTGTAAGCCTCAATCTTATCCTTAAATAAGGTCTTTATTTTATTGAGACCAAAGTATTTAATTAACAATGGTAAAAGGCAAATGTTACTTATTGTATGTACCTATGGTCTTCAATAAATTCTCAATGTATTTAACAGACATCACTAACTTCTCTACACTAACAAAGAAAATAAAAAATGGACATTAAAAGGAAAACAAGTTTAAACTCATCACAAATATAAATTTTATATTATGTATGTTTTCCTTAATGTACATTATAATATATCTTGTTATTGTACTGTTTGTTTATAACTGGTTAACTTATGTTTTATGTAGGTAAACAAAGATTAAAAGAAAACTATTTATTTAATCTATGTTCCTATATATGTTAAATAATGCAATCATATACAGGATGTGAATGTTAAGATTATTTTCTCATGCGTCATAACCTAGGCACCCCTTGAAAAGCTAGTCATTGGCTTAGGGGAACCTGTGTACAGTGCGGTTGCCGCGTGAAATGTACTTTAGTTTAAATCATTCCTTATTTTATTGATTAAGATTTTAGCATTGTATCTTCTATGGCTATGTATTTTGCAATCATGCATGTTGTACCTTTCAAACTCTTCTAAACTGAATGGTTTGGCAATAATGACATTATAATCATCCACTTTTATAAATTATTCCAATCCATCTCGAGGTTTCTTTCCTTTCAAAAACCCTCCTTTTAGCAGTCTCAGAATAAAACCAGCCTTTAAATATTTGGGTGTCCTTCGCCAACAGGCTCATCAATCTTCGCTCTTTCGTGGATTCTGTTTTCCTGTAACGCATTTGCAAGAAGTGCACGTCAAGTTTCTCATTTTCGGAATCGTCTCAGTTATCTTTCTTCTTTTCCGTCTCTCGCGAGCTCCTTCCGCTATCAATCATTCGAATCACTGGATCTACTCCAAATATCTTTCCGAACATCCTCAACCCAATAGCCTATTGAACATTTGTTTCAACTTGTATGGGTATTAATAAATAGGGCGCTATCTTCCTTTTTCAGTCATCGATCAGCAAAATCGATTGGAAAAACATTTCTGGAAAATTGTATCTCGCTAAGGCAACGATTTCGGGTCTGGATATTGAATTTGGGGAATGATACTCTTCATAATGATTTCTTCATGTATCCCATTCACTGTTTTTAGGCAGCAGGGTTACATGAAGAGCACACGCTTCAGTGAACACGCTTAAGCTAAAAGTATATTCATATTTCACCATAATCGCATCTAAGACTTGAGAATCAATTTTGTTCACTGAATAATATTTTCAATTAATTACAAATTTCCAAAGAGGGTACAGAATAACATTACTAAATACATATAAAATTTTATATGAATGGGCACATACATTTTATATATATTTTTCATTTATTTAGGTAAAACATTAACTAATGTATCAAAACTACCATTATTATCAACATATATATCCCACCGACAAACCACAATTAGTTTGTCAGAAGCCTAATGGGTATATAGTATTTTTCCCTAAACAATTTAAGTAGTTCATATATTTCTTGAATTTAATTACCAAATCGTATAATATGTATTATACTTTAATGTATCATATTATAACCAATCTTGATAATTTACAATAATACAAAGGTGCAACATGCTTTGTCAGAGTAATTGCTCAATTTATTATTCTGTGTGTTATGTACTCTTTTGTATTTATGCCATATTCCTTGTAAAATTGTCATTATTTTTCATTTTTATGTGATTACATCAACGATTTTTTTTCTAGTTTGTAACAAAGTTCTTTGATATCCCGCTTAATAAATAGTATTTTATCATGTATTTCAATTCTCTAAGCCGATTTCAGGCATTTTATACCGATTTAATGACTTAAATACTGTCATTTGTATTGTAAATTGAATAAATCTTGAATAATGTTACTAGTACAATAAATACACAAACTGCAGAATTCGGAATCATAAAGTAGAAAGCGTATAAAGCGGTATTTTGGTGTCTTCAATATCATTCAACTTTATAGAATATTTTGTAATGGCTTATATTATCACTTTTGTTGTTTAAAATATGCCACCCGTGAGAATCACTTGAGATTACTTGATTACTGAGAGTTTAGTCACGGCGAATTTAACTTGTGGCACTATGGTTTTAAAGCAACGATATTCTCTCTTCTCAAACTACTGTTGCCTAGATATTAACTTCCTCCACCATTTTTCCGCCTCTTCAATGATATCTAACCTCCCTACTCCTTCCGTTACGTCTTTACAGCAATGAAATATTACAAGGTTTTTCATTATAATACTAATATCGTTCTATTATGTTAATCTAAATATCGAAGCAGAAGAACATGTGGACATGTATAGCAATTTCATTCCCCGCCCCTGCTTCCATTCCATTCTTCGGCGACACAGCTCGATCCTCCCGAGGAAAATGACAAACTAATCCGAAGATGATTTCCTCTTCTGCCGCCGATGAAAAGGAAGCATCCCAACTCCCCCTTCAATCATCCCATGGACCCTTTCGCCTGTCACTCATCTCTCATTAATTTCTCTTCCCCTCTCACTCAAATAGTACCAAGAATCCGCGATGATGCTCCAGCTGAATCGACATCTCCAACTGGTATTTCCTTCCTCTTCTTCTCACCGAATACCCATCCTTCCTCTTCTTTCATTCCGATTCTTTGTACTCAAATTGTACTGCCATTTAATTACTTAGGGATGGAGTAATTCAATGGCAAGTGATTGATTACTTAGGAATTCCTCATTCCTCATCTTGCCGAGTAAGCCTCATTCCTCCCACTAGCTCTTGGTAGCCAATGTTAGAGGGGTGAGGTACCAATTGACCTTCGGGCCAATACTTGAATACTTAACATGCAGACAGGAATTATTAAATTCATCATTTAGAGAAGGATTATTTATATAGGTGAACTATTATTATAGATTTAGATATCTACTTGGTAAAGCACCGAAAATCGATGCGCAAAGCTTCACTCAATTGATTTTGAAGGATTTCGTTACAGACTCATATAAGACTTTCCTGAGTATGAAACGTGTACTAATGTGATTGAATACTGGGGACACAAGGAATTTATTTGAACGGGCAATGCGCGAACTCCCTAAGAAATGTGTAGCCTCTAAATATTCAAAAGAAAGGTATTAACCTAGATGGTGTAATAAATAGACTAAATAAAGAAAAAAGATCTTAACATTTAAAAATAAAAGTCGATTGATGTGATTCCAAACACTATTCTCAAGGATTGAGTAAATATGGAATTTAAATACAAGAAATCGTAAATACAAGAAATCGTAAATACAAGAAACCATTCGAAAGGTCGTTCGTGAATTTAACCCTCCGTCAGTTACGCCGTTGTATTCTGTACAACACAGACGGTTTCCCGGGTCCCGTTTCTACCTGGGTGTTCCCTTGAACCTCATGCCCAGGTAAATTCCTTTACCGCACTTACCATTAACTTGTAAAGTCGTCAAATGCTTCTTTTTAGTATTAAACCGCTTGCAAAAGCGAGTGAATCCGTGAAGTGACGACTGTTGTAACACATACAACGCAAGACCGTTTGGGTAATTTTTCGTAGGTGAACTCTATTTTTGCATATTATAACGTGTGTGGAGTTTTTCACTTATTTTGTCTTAACGTTTATTAGACGTATTTCAATTTCGTAACTAATAGACATCTAGCTTTTTAGGCACTCTCCGAACGCATGTAAATAAATAAAGGTGAATAATAATATGTTTTACTAAAATGTGTTTACTTCTTAAATTATGTCATTACCTAATTTTTAGCACTCAGAAATAATAATTAGTTCAATTAATTTTACAATTTTGGCCGAAAACGATCTATTGTATGGGATACAACGCGCGACTGCTCGTTTTATGAAAATAGGCGCGACTGATGAAAAGTTAAAAAGATTTTGCCGAATACTTAGACGAGGACCAAAAAGCCTTTTTATGTTCACATCAGTAAACTGATAAGTTTTAATATTGTTGTCGTTAGAAGTATTAGAAATGGTTGTTCAGATCTGTAAACTGATGTGAAAAACACTTTCTATTTCGGATGGCTCTTACCGAAAGCCCTACGCAAATCGAAGCTCTGGCATGCAAATTGGCAACGCCAATTTTTCTGCCGTCGGTATTAAAGGATAGCATTGAGATAACTTTTAGCCCTATAGCTCCCCGATATCCAAGATTTTTTTTCTAATTGCGAAAGAAATATTCAGATATAAAATTATAGAACTTGACAGTAAAAATTTTTCTCGTTTCTGTTCTCGGAAGTTCATAGATTCGGGGAAATGTAAAACATAATTTATATTTCGAACACCTATTTCTAGCATCATTATTAATTAATGAAAGAATTTCTACGGATCATTTTAATCGGTGGCCTTCCGTACGAAATGATTAATGATGGCAAGAGAGCGAAACTGGAGAGTATCAAGAGAAAGAACAATGAAGGTTTATATCGCAATTCAATTCATGACGCGATATGAGACACCATCTCGGGTAGCCCGTCCATTCATCATATTTAACGTGTGGTAGCTGATGTCAGGAAAATTATGACTGTTTTATATCCTCTTTTCAAGCAAAAGTAATCGTAACATTAATCACTTTCATTACAATAACACGCCTATAGCTTTCCATCATCATTTGTTAATTCTGTTCTATTGTTTTCTTTAGAAATATCTAAATAGTATGAGCTAAACTTACTACATATTTTCATGTAAAAGTGAAAAGGAGACATTTTGTTAACAATGATCCTGCACCGTCTTGTCCCTACAAATTTCCTTCGCCGAGAATACTGTCGGTCAAACACAAAGTTATCACATTCTAAATATATCCAAAAATACAGTTTTATAGTAATAATACACTTTTTATAAGTTTCATATGCGACAGATAGTATTTGTAATATTTACTACTAATTAGAGGCCACAACTATCTAACTAACTCATACATCTCGCTATATAATGCCTTTTTACCTTAGATTAAAAATATATATGTATATATTTTACAAAAGCAATTCTATCTAGCGCATTCAACCAGCTTTTTCTCCTTCTTACCCAAATGATTGAGCCATGAATACTTATTTCACATCCAGACGAAGAATAAGACAGAGAACGAGGTTACTCTATGTTAATTCGACTTCACTATGAGTATGCATACAGCGAAAATGCAAGCCTATCCCTGCCAATAAATGTGGTGAACGAGAATTTGAAAAGGTAGATCAAGAGGCGATTTGTTTAGCTTGTAAGTGTTAAAAAAAATCAAGATTCATCAGAACGTAGGATGGATGGTTAGAAAAAAATTTTAACTGTACCTAAATTCGCACAATAAGTTCAAAGATAGTACGTTTATGAAAGTCCTTGTGGTTTTTATGCGTTCTGCCTGTTACATGAATCGGTTTGGTACTGTGCGAAAAATTAGAAAAATAGATTCTGTAGATGTTTATTATTTTCTTTTTTCTATGAAGCATACGCGATAGCAGTGGATTAGACTCAAGATAGAAACTAACCCTACCAAACGCCGAAAGGCAGCTCTCACGGTACATATGTGATGTAGATAGATTCGAATACACTTTTGCTTTCATCCAAATCAACGCACGTCTTTATATTCTGATCACGTTGACTATCTTTCAATCTATATTCATCCTTTAACCAATCAAGACGTCTCTCTCTCTCTCTACTGGCGTTTCAATAGCTCCTCGAACGATCGATTCCTAGAACCATTATTTACTTATATGCCCTTCTTGATGAGCATATGTTTAAGTTTCACTATCATCACACCATCAGATGCAAGCACATATTGTATTCCCATTCATTCAGTAATTATCACTTCAAAAAACGCATTGTTGAAAGTCGACGTCTTGCATAGAATTGACTTATTTTCTGGTATCATTTAGTCCGCGATTCTATCTCAGCCAAGTTAAATCGATCCCACAAGATAATACACAAAGTTAATTTAATAATTCAGTTAAGTTAATGAAAGTGCTACTTCTAAAGTAAAGTTAAATTCTAATTTCGCAATTTAAAGTCAATTGAGATGACACATCCATGAAAGAAATTCCACAAAGACTGATATACGTATGCCATACCATACCATACGTCCTATGGTCGATTATACATTTGGGTAAAAAACTAAGAGAATGAGAGATATAACTTCAAAGATGTACGTTTTCGATTATCTGTCCAATCAGATTCAGAAAATCGATTACCGTTAGATTCTCTTCTGTACAAGTAAGACTACTATATGAAATTCTACTTCTATTTTAACTTTGATATCAACGAACACGTCAACTATTAGCCAATATAAAGTAAGATAACCCTGTTTTTAACAATTAAAATTTCCTTAAAAATCGAACACTGAATCAAAGAAGAGAATGAAAAATTTTATTCGACGATAAAAAGAGGCTTCAACTGCGGCGATTCTTCTGTGCATAATCAGAATAAATTCCGCCGTAGACCCAAATGAAACATCGACGTGACCTAGTGACCCTCCATTAACTCTAAAGCCAAAATAAAATTGGGGAAAGAATTTTTAAATAAATACGCTGGTGGAATCACTCATTAGCCGGCGGTATAAAATTGGGATCTAAAGAGAAGCAATTTAGTGAAAGGGGCTGTGGATGATTTATTCGAGTTTGCTTGCGTGCAGGGATGTATTCATCCACATTCAGTGCTGTTTTAACCATTGGATATATTTTTAAACCAGTTCTGCAAAAGAAAATTATACTTTTTTTCTCAACAACCATTCAAATATGTCTCACTAGACCGAATGATATTCACTTGCTCTACAGGGCACTTGACCGACTAATTTTTAACGAGTCCTGCCTCTTTTTGTTCCCGTAATTTAAAGGAAGTTATGAAGTTGCCACTTTCAGTTTAGAAACTAAAATTTGTTTTATGTAAGCCTTGGTAGAATTTTAGAACAGAAAGGACTTAAACGGGAGGAGTTACACTCCTCCGTTTTTGATCAAGATCCTGCTATTAGAGGAAATTGTTTAAATGCTTCCGATGATTGTCAATAAGGTTTCGGTTTGGAAAGTGAGCAATGTTTTACTCGTTTCCTAAAACGCAACGAATCCCGTTGTAGGAGACATATTTACTGTTTTTCATGATTAATGCTATATTGCGTTCCGGTTCAAAATTCAGTAAAGGGATAAAATCCTTGCTATTTCCAATATAATCTTATATATAGTAATGGCTTATAAAGGAATAAATCCTATTTATTTTCCCTATATTGGAAAAATAGTTTCACACCAGGTCGTAATAACGCTTCACAGTCTTATTAATCAAATTACGATTCATTGATTGCATAAGAAATTTTCAACTGCAATTTACATCTACAACACTGCCTAGAAACTTCAAATGCTCTGTAGGAATCAGTTTAATTAATTTGTGAGAATTTTCTTGAAAAAATCATAAAAATTTTATATAAAATAAATTAATGAGTTATATTAAAATAATGCCACGGACAACTGGTTGCTTTCCATTTCCTTGAATGATTAAGTATAAGAACCATGCAAAAAATAAACGTAAGATTAATTCGAAAAAAAAATCACAAAGAAATGTTGGTCTAACTACATACAGCAAATTGTGTGACGGTCAAGTTATCATGGGTTAGACATGGGAATCCCCGCTTGAAATTTGTTTTCAGTCACACGCTTGCAAGACTTCCGAAAATAACCGAACCTGATGGTATCCCATCCGCGACTCCCTTAATTATTCCGGGAATTCGAATTTCGACACAGCCAACTACTCCCAAACTCCTATTTGAAAGTTCCCTTTGGTCTAGTTTCCATCCCTCACCGATCTCTCATAAAACAGAGCTTCATCAAAACTTTTCGCCCTTGAGGCGTGTTTTAATGTTGTTCTCCGAGTAATTTTTCCGCGAAAAGCTTATCTCTTTGTGGCCTCGTTTCTCCTTTGATGGAAATTAGTTATTCTCGCCAACGTTGCCGCGATATTAAAACGGAGTTTTCTTCGCTCTTCACGCGAGCCACGTATACATCAGAACACAGCGCGAGCAAGCATCTGGAGGGGAACTCATTCGTTTACAGCGGTGATAATGGAAGGAGTTGGCACTGTTTAAGTGAGTGTTCCCCGGACAATTATTCCCGATCAGATCGACGTTTTACACTGCAACGTGCGACAGTATAACTCCGACGTCATACCTTGTTGACATGGTTTTTAGTAATTAGAATACAAAATTAGAGTTTCAACAGAGTTCTTAAAGCTGCTGCTGCAACACTTGCTCCAAACAGCCGACTAAAACTTTCCGACTTTTACGAGCTGTAATGTCATCGCAGATATCTATGAAATTTTCTGCATTTACGATTGAAGAGATTCAGGAGTAGTGTTTTCTTTATAGAATTTAAATTAAATTAAATCTTTTTAAAAAATGTTTGAAATCATGAAAAGTAGCAACTTTTTCCACCAAGTTTACCCACTAATTCTAGGTTTATCTGATAATTTAAAAATAAGTTGATTATTTTCAAGCCCATTTATAGAGTATGGATTGCATAAGTTTATATTTTATAAAATTATTCTGACAGAAGATATTATTTGACTTGGTAAAAAAATTTACATCTGTAATGTCCATGTGGGTGGGCCACTTTTACTGGGTATTACATTTCGATCAAAAAAGTGGCAAATGGACCCACCCTAGTATGAAATTGAATCGAGGTCATATATCACAATCGGCAGCAATAAGGAAAGGAAATAATAAAGAAATATACGGCGGGTTTTCAAAAAATAACATCAAAGTCGACACAGGGAAATAATAAAACCCCTGCAGGAAAACACCCACGACAAGGGAGTATGAAAAACCTAAAAATACCAATTAACAGTTGCAACTAAAATTCAAAGAAAGAAAGGGTCAAATGTGAATAATGAAGGCAGGCCCGTCCTTATAGTTTTGGGGGCCCTACGCAACATTATGTATGGGTCCCTATAGACCCCAGTGCCAGACTGCTGTGCAATGATTGCACCGTTCCAATGACAGTTGAATAACCACTTCGTTTTATATTCGTTAGATGTGAGGCTAGCGAAATATAATGTTAAAATATTATAATATGGTACGGAAATTGAATTTATAATGCTTTGAATTTTATTTATTTAATAAAAAGTTTGATTATTGAAGTGTTTTATGTCCTCTTTGTGGCTTGGCGGCGGGGCCCCTAAGTTGACGGGGCCCTAAGCGACCGCGTATACTGAGTATGCCTAAAAACGGCCCTGAATGAAGGTGTTAGGAACAATCCTGAAAAAATACTAAATAATTTTCAATCCTGAAATAATAAATACGTGGATTTTTATACGAATATCATCAGTAAGATAATACGTTTACTTTATTAGGAAATATAAGTAGTAGAATAAAACAGAAAGATAAAACAACACGACAATAAGAAAAATATTTAAGTAAAGAAAAAAATATAAGAAACCTGGGAATACTCGTTGTTATTTAAAAATATGCCAGAAGAAACGTCAAATTCTCAATCAAAACTGTTTGAAAATACATATAAATAGATGTACAGGAGTCACGACGCCAGACTGTTTCATATAAGATCCTCCTCTACTCTAAAAATTGCTCTTTCCTAACTTCACATAACGCAAGACATTCAGAGGGTGTATTATAGAACATGGGATTCTGATTTTTATCGCGATTGTCTTATTTCTCCCAGCAAATTGCTGTACACAAACTTATGAGACCGCCGTTCACAGTAGATATCTGAGAACGAATCGCTCGATAGAAATCGTCGTTAAGAGAATGGGATTTCGTAAGCAGCAGATTCAGGAGGTTTGTCCTTTTCCCTTCCAGACCTTGTAACTGCGATTTCCTCCTATCTTCTCCTCCAAAAACCTGCAAACCTTCAAAGCAAGTAAGCTTCTAACCAAACCTATGATTAAAGCTATTCATAGATAATCTATCTCTCTGCCTTGATTATTTATTATTTCATGAAATTATCTTCCATCGATGCATGAAATACCTTAAATTCCACGAAATGAGAATTGCATTTATTGAGATTTTACCGACCAGTCCGACTGGGTCAAATCCTTCGGTAAGACTTGCAGAATATTCAATCCTTCAATACTAGAGGAGTAAAGGCACCCGTTGCCACAAATATTGTGATAAAATCAAAGGTTTAAAATCTCCAATAGCCGTGTTAGTCGGCGTTCTTCTTTTCATTCACCAGTTTTCCACGAAAATAAGAAAGGACACCGCACTTTTCACAAGAGAAACGCCGACAAAAACGGCTATTGAAGATTTCGAACCTCTTAACTCCTTAACAGCCTTACCCCAATTTTCCTTTCTTTACATTGTGATAAAAGTCTCTCAAGACTACTACTTCAAGTGAAAGACTAATAAGAAGCATCAAAGTTATCATAGTTTATGATTTGAAACACAGTGGTTGTGACGAGACAGAGGAGAGAGGGGTTATATTTAATAACCTGAGTAGTTAAGGGTTAAGAAACCTTTCCTCAGCATTTGCGAGCTTCTTTGCAGCGAAGATTCTCCACAAGTGACCAAACAAGCCTGGAAGGTCAAGCTATACTTTAAAAATTCAAATCGATTCGCAATTTCTAACATTTTAATAATAATAATATTGGTTAATTCTACTCTTTTACAGAATTTATACAACGTATATTAATTAACCACAATATTAAAGAAAAATATCAGAAAGAATGAAAAACAAGGGGAAATATAGCTATCCCAGAGTAAAAACTGTCTGATATAATATAGCTACATGACAATGGCTGAAAAGGTCATAATCTTATAATACGTAATAAGAGATCTGTCCTTCTGGGATTGAACTACATTCCTTTAGATCTATAAATGTAAATTAACAAGAAAACCGGATTCATATAATACTCCGCAAATAGATCCAGCATGGATAACAAATTATTGGCTTTAGAAGTTCGTTTTGATAACCTATCTTCTTACACGACCACTGCAGTCTCGAAAGCATCACGACGCACGCACTTCGCACATTCGGAAGGCTTCGAATAATGGCCCAGAAATTTTTTTATTATGTAAATAGCCTCTCTTGTCCAGTGAGCAATACGAGTTCGGTAGTTCTCTTATATTCTCTTACAATGGCTATCATTACCATTCCTTCAAAGTTGTCAAAGCGCCTCTTTCGTTATATTCTGGACGTACAATCGTGAGGCGCCATCTTAGCATTCAAAGGAAACTGCAACGTATTTCGTGACAGGAACGATTTAAAGGAAATAAAAGAAAAGAGGGGCGTTCAACCCTTCTCGAATGGGATCGAGTTAGCCCCTTATCCGTATTCGGCCAATGTATTCTTTCCCCATCTTCCTCTTCCGCGAAATTGGACGATGAGGAAGAGATATTCTCCCCTTGGACCCCTTTACGGAATGCCTTCCCAAAGCAAAGAAATAAAACCCCTCGGAGGATGAAATCCGCGCGATCGCGGGAAGGATAAGAGGGAAAGAGAAAGGATTGGTATTGGGAAGTGGGGGAGTCGCGAGGAATGAGACTGTAACCCGAAGATAAAGGAAAAGGATGGGGAAAGGATGCTAAAAAGCCAGCGGGAGAAACGGGAGATTGGGGAGACACTTACGATACATAAAATAAATTTTTCCCTGTAACAATGGTCCCAATCTGACTCGGGGAAAGCCCTTACACATAAAAACATATATTTATTGACCGATATGACAAATGCCTACATTAGCAACATTGCTATATCCGACCGTAAGAGTGGATGACAATCAAACTGCAAACGGTACTGCAGACACCAACCTTCATACCTAAGAAGCTTAGAGTCAATCACTCTCTTATTAAAAATAAGATCATCTTTCACTAATCAATAAATTTCCCATACCAGTATGGTCATTTAATGAAACTTGTAAGCTTTCGATTCCATCATCATTGATGTGTATTGATTATAGTGATTGCTTCGGTTGTATACGATAGTATAAATTGTATTTATGTCATGCTCCTGAAAATTTTATTTCCATCTTTTCAATTCTCTATTTACTTTGCATTTATGAACCAAATATCAACAAAAAACAATCAATTTATCAATAAACAACAACGATATTTCCGTAAGAATTCTTTGTTTTTCAATTTTAATATGGATCACATTAAGAAGAAGTAATCATTATGTAATATTAAATAGTAACATTAGGTTTAGATTTTATGTTAGCATTCCTTAACTCTCCTAACAAGTAAGCCTTATTCGTGGTTAACGTACTTTAATTCTTATTTGAAGATGGTCTGAGATTAGTTCGTCCTTACTATATTAGCCTCTGTGAAATTTTACGCAATAATTATTCATTTACTCGTTCAATGGAGCTTCACAAAGAGAAGAATTTTTTAAATTTAAATAAATAAATATAAAATTAAATTAAAATGAGAATAGCAACGAGAGGATCATTTATGAGAATTTATTAATGAGATAATTAAAAACTTGTCATTTGTAATCGAAAATTCACTCTTAATAGAAAGATAATTGATTATTTTTATTACACGGAATTCTACGAAATTCTAAACGAGGAACTTTTCCCTTCATGTTCGTAAATCACTTTATTTTAAAAGTCAAAATATTTTCCAAAAGTTTTTGATCTCATGGGATTTTAATCGTGGCTTAAGAGTTGGTCTCAAGGGCTTGGCGTTCTAAATTCCCGAAATTTACGGGTATTTTTCAGAATTTTTAATAATTCCAGTGCAAATGTAGCGTTATAACAAACTTTTATATCATCATTGCAAGCTATTATGAAATAAAATACTTCTGTAACACGTGGGATAGTTACGGAGAGAATGAAAAGTTTTAGAGATAAAATATTCTTGGGATAAAATTCAATTAAAATGCTATTTTGTAGGACTCACAATTTTAAATATACCGTTCATCCCACGCAAAACATTTTAATTCCACAGGTTGTATCAATTTCATCTCGTATACTCAGAAACTTATTAATAAATTTAAAAAATTTACTTTCTACCATTCCAGTTAATAAAAAAATTCGATAAATCATTCTTTTTGAGTAAATACGCTTATCCGTTAACATAATTCTATACTTAAATTATTATTAGTATACAGTTCAACGATATATAATTTTGATCATTTTGAGAATGACTGTTAAATCTAGGTATGCACAACTTGCAAGGAGGGATCGAATGAGTGGAGTGTTTGACCAACAACACATAGTGCAGAGCGAGAATAAAATAGCCCTTACGATATGTGACCATAAAAGTACGTAAAATGAGGATATCAGGCTGAAAATGGGAAATAATCTCGAATCAATGTGAATAAAATAATCTCTAAACTTCATTTTTCTAAATTAAATACCAAAAACAACAAATAATTGTAAGAACCCTTAAAACCTTTTTATAAGAATTAGATGATGTATCGTTCTGGTGTTATTTAACAATATTATTAATGTTTACTTATATTTATTTATGTATTTTATTAATAATTTAGATATAAAAAAACAGTTTAATCATGCTAAGATTATCTCCTAGTAAAGCAAAACTTTCATAAGGCATTAAGACGTAAATAATCTGAAAAATAAACCTGTACATAAAACGCTGAAGGTATTACGAAATCTCCCGGTTATAGAGTTTATCTTAAGTAAATGTTTGAGCTCTACTAAGGGAATAATTTGTATCTAGGGAGAATGTGCAGAGAAGCAGAAGGCGTCGAACAGCCTCTCAACTCATATCACGTAGCCATGATAACACCATTCCAATCGAGAGCTAAAAGAACGTTCGATTCCCCGGAAGAAAACGACATAGTGAGAGGACGATTCCCAGGATATTGCGGTACAGGAAAATAAGAAAACAATGGATGTAATTCGTTTCAATTTGGAAAGGAGACAATCAGTGGATGTACCTTCGAAGTGTTTCCGTACGTGAAGATGCTTTTAAATGAATTTGTTGAAGATTCAAAATACTGTAAATAGGAACCCGATTATCCATCCAAGATTAAAAGGAAAAATCTCCAAATAATAAGAAGCATTAATTTTCGAAAACCCTCCAATATAATTAGGATTTTCACCAATTATGTAAAAAGGAATAAAATAGTATGCAAAAGTATTTTTGTCAACAGCTAACCTTCGAGTACATTGATTTTGTATCGCGTTGAGATATTTTCTTTATTTCAATCTCATTCCCTGTGGATATTTCACAAGAGATATTAGAAATCGATTAGTTTTAACACATTTATTTGTTTCGAAGGAAAAGATTGCTATTTCCTATATTGCTATATTTTAAGAATTACATAAATTAAATGGAATTGTAAGTCTTCAATATTTAATACATAACTTTTTAGACCATTCTATAATACAAACACCCCTCTATTTTATAAACTTGCATAGGTACTCAAGATAAAATTCGAGCTGGAAATGCAAGCGGTAGGGTTAAAAAGAACATCAGATACTTTTATTGAGCACTACGTAGTACGTAAAATTCACCTAATCTCGCACCCCGAAAACCTTTTTATACATCTGTGTACTTCCCAAAAGGATTCCAAAATTTGCTACATTAACCAATTCACTCCAAACATTTATAAAGAAGCTATTTATAAATGTTTGGAGTGAATTGGTTAATGTAGCAAATTTTGGAATCCTTTTGGGAAGTACACAGATGTATAAAAAGGTTTTCGGGGTGCGAGATTAGGTGAATTTTACGTACTACGTAGTGCTCAATAAAAGTTTCTGATGTTCTTTTTAACCCTACCGCTTGCATTTCCAGCTCGAATTTTATCTTGAGTACCTATGCAAGTTTATAAAATAGAGGGGTGTTTGTATTATAGAATGGTCTAAAAAGTTATGTATTAAATATTGAAGACTTACAATTCCATTTAATTTATGTAATTCTTAAAATATACCATGTGAGCATACTTTTTGTATTTGTTGATGTTGGCGTTTGTACCTTTGGGGATTTGCCAGCTTGAGCTTTCGCCTTAGTGAGGAATTTCTGCAGTTAATTCCTTGTGAGGATTCCGTCACATGCGGTGACGCAAATAATTATATCGATCTACATATCGTATCCACAGCATAATCATCAAACAGCTGTTGTCACGTTGGTTATGTTTTCTAACAGATTTGTTCTGTATATTGACTAGCCTGGAGGCCGGTTTGTACCTCTAGCATTAACTTCTGCTATCTACTAGAGGGGAATAAGACTTACTTTCTTCCCTCTAACAGAATATGTAAACTGTTCTCGTGTCGACATCAAAATATTAGGAGCTGAGGCCCTTCGAAGAATCTTAAACCATGGATTAATAATAAATAATCACAATTAACAAAAAATCAACATTCAGGAAAAGTTTCGTTCAAAATTGTTATTTCGCTCACTTACCTGTTTCACCTCCAACTCAAACATGTTAATCCATAAAATTCAGTGAAAGGGGATATTTTGATGAAAACACATTTCAATCGTTCCCACAAAAGGTCATCTCCAGTTAAAAGAAAATAACTCAGGGATAACACTGCATAGTTTATAATGACTGTACTTTCCCTTTTGTAAGAGGAAGGAGCACAATAAAGCCACGTTTTAATATCGTCCGGAGGTGCGCATGCAGATTAACGGGAATTCTATCCACTCTAATATCGCGTGCATTAATTTTTCGAAAAATCCGTATGAAAAAGTCATTCCATTTTGTTCCGTAGGCCTCCATTCTCCGCAAAATATAAAGCTAGAGTGAAAGGAAAATTCCACGGCGACCGAAAATACAAAGCGGCGAATAAATTAAACGTGGGAGTTTCTCATAAGCGCATTTTTTAGGGCCCCGCCCCGTCTCTACGAGCATTTTATCCACAGAAAATTTGTAATGGAATCCGTTTAAAGAACAGGAGGGGAAAGGCACGAGTGCGATAGTAAAAACGTAACACGATTGTAATTGAAAAAGAAGGGACGTCGCGAAATCCGGGTGGAGGGAAAAAGCGGACGGCACGTTCGAGGAGAAAAGTTTCGCTAATGAAAGTTTGAGAAAAAGCAAAGGGACATTTGGGCAGAAGTATGGGAGGTGAACTTGTGGAAACACTCGAGATACTTTCATCTAATCCGGATTTTCCAGCGGAATTTCCACGCAGTAGTTTAACTTGCGGTCGAGTAATTAAAATCCCATAGCATAGAAAAGGGACGGTTTTCCCTTACTTAATTAAACTTGATACAAGGAGAGTTAGTTCGTCCAGAATGCTTCCAGGATTCCAGGCAATCGCCCGACACAGATTTTCTTTTGCTTTGCGAATGCCTTTTGTATTATGATAACGGTATACCAACTTAAAATTAATAACAAATATGCATTGCTATATATGATTCGGAGTTAACCATCGCTTACCGTTTATCCCAAGAAGTCAAAGATTTTCTACGACCTTATAACATTCAATATATGCTTGGGTGTATCGGTAAGCATTCTTTCATTTTTTATCGTTATTGACTTAAGAGTAAATATTAAACTTATCTTGAATGCAATGGGGCAGCTTGAATGCAAGAAAAGACTAAATCTCTCCCTTAAAGAGATATTTTATTGCTATTATTGTAATAGTATGATCGAAGGAACCGAAGGAAAAATTAGAGAAGACACTTTATGAAGATATTGATCAAAATGATGCGGCCGGCCATTGTGCAGAATACAGACCAGATAGATAAAGGTAAAATGTTAACAACCATGACCATGGAGGACTGTGAATACAAATATTTAGATTAAAATCTAAATTCGCTTTAAAATTCTTTAATTTCTTCTGTTTGTAGAGAGTAGAGACATGAAGCTCAATCAATACCTATTCAGCATATTGAAATTCCACTAACCACTGGACTAAAATAATATCATGCCTTATATTTTTCTCCTAGGTTATTCTCGCCGTTTATACTGGTTACTTTCAATGTAGCGAACTGAAATTTACTCTCTTCTATTAATTTATAAATCACTTTGGGCTTTTTCATCACCGTAACTTCTTTGTTCTCTAGAGTTTCCTTCGTTTTAGACAGCGAAATAGTCAGGAGAGAATAAGTACGTACTACGTATCCTGAGGATGCGAGTTCACGCTCCCGTAACTGCCCTAAGAGGTCGTAGCGTAGTCTGAACGTGAAACCTCATTTACTCCAAGGAGTCGCTGTGACCGCTGAGAAAGGCTCACCTACATTACACTTTTTGTCCAAAAAAGAGGAAGGAGAAAGAAATATGCGGCTATGTGTATGCTGGTTTGGCCAGCCAAATGCTGCACCTCAGCTCCCACAGAGAAAGTCTCTAGCAAGGTGTTTGCAAAGAGAGAAAACTTGTTATCCTATATTAAGGGTCTCCTTAGTTATCTAGTTATCCTATACCTTGATATCCCCCTATATCTCGTAAAGTAATTCCTTAACATTGCTCTGAAATCGATGCTCTCCTAAATAGGAATAGCCGAAATCGTTGTATTAAGCCTCAACTAACACACTTAATGAACAATGGAAGTATTTCTCCAATCATGTCACGCAGATTCAATATAAGTCCATTTTTCAGGGTATTCATGAGTTTATTTCTACAGAGTTCATCATAACGGGGAATTAAGACATTCAAATGTTTTTAAAACTTTTCCTTACTTTACATGACCACCTAAAATGTTTCTTATGTCATAAATCAAAATACGACATTTTGACATCTAATATAAACGGTCTTTTGGATAATTTTCATCGTATTTTTCAGTAAGTACTAAATTACATGAAATCGGCCCTTATTCATTTTTAATAGAAATTTCATTTCAGCGCGTGAATTCATCTCATGATACTCATCACGCACATTAACTTTATGAACAATTAATCTTTTACGAGATATTTTAGTCCGGCGATATAGAAAAATTCCTTGAATTCACATTTATTATATATAGTTATTTCATAGACGGAATATAATTTTATGTAAAACCACCACAGATTATTTTCCCCTAAAGAGCTGCTAATTTCTGTGAGAAAAAAAGAAACAATCCTCGCAGCTTTATATTCTTGGGCCAAAGAAATCAGCGACTCGTAATTTGCGTCAGTGTCCCCGCTTGCTGGCTCCGCTATCTCGTCGGACATTTCGGCATTAAAAGGGAAGAGGGATGGAGAAAATCTAAGATAAATGCGAAAGATAAGTGAAAGAAGAGAGCGGCGATGGACGAGATTGCATCAATGGAAGGAGCCAAGAGATAAGCGAAACAACGAGGAGAACAATTTGGGTGGCGAAAGCGTCGAAGGAATTAGATGTTTGAGGAAAAAAGAAGAGATCTTGCGGAGATGGTGAAAGTCTGAATGACGTTAATGAGCCGTAACCACATCACTGTGGTCCAAGATGAAGCACGAACGTTAGCTATCTCTTTGAAAAATATTTGCTACAAGATAATGAAACAATCTAGAACAGGATTGTCCAACATACGCTCATGGCTGGAGTAACCAACTCCACAGGAGGTGATTCCGGGAGTTTTCACTCGCAGAATAGTAAATTCCGGGAGATTTTGAGAGGCTTGTCAAGGCATAACGTCAGTTACCGTAGAATATGAATTTTCAGTTAATAAATGAAAATCAAGCGCAATTGGATCTCGATTGAGCTAGCCATATGCTGATGAAATATAACAGTAAGTGATTTAATGCTGTCTTCTTAAAAGGAACAGAAAATTAGTTGAAAGTGTCATATCTCAAGAAAAAAATACATAATTGAGAATAGGCAGGAGGACTGCTGTCATTTAAATGTTAAAGTAAATAAGACGGGAAAATTTGCAAAACTTAGTAAATTAGTGTACGAAGAGGAATATAGCTGTTTAAAGACGGGAAAGAAACTTAATACAGGAGGAGAGAGATTTCAAAAAGTATCGCTCGATTCCAAAAGTCTCCTGCGATTAAGGGAGAGTTGTCAACCCACGAAATGCGGCCCACCAATAGTTTCATTCCGGCCCGCCCATCACAAACCAAACCAAAATTTTCTCAATCATTCCCTTTTCCAGAAATTTATTTCCATAGGTGAAATATGTGCAGGCTGTTGAAAACGTCATTCTATCTGCATTTAAAGTTTGTTTTTCTAAAGACCGTTGAAAATTTACAAACAGCGCGTGACCACGTCTTCACGTCATCTTCGGGGATGAACGAAAACTCGGAAAGACTGTCAACAACTGACGACTTTGGAAAATAAATAAAGATGTATTCATCTGATTATCCTCCTGATGGTCGATGATTTCAATGGTTGATGATAATATTTGTCATGTAGTAGTAGTAGATTTATATAGAAATACATTCTAATAAGTAAAAATGAGAATTACAAGTAAAAGTACAAGTAAGAATAAGAATATATATATACATCAATCTTACAAAGTTTTGCGTATAAATTTCCTCAATCTAACGCTTTATGTGAATACAATACTCATAATTACACATCATTATAACACGAAATTATACAGATTTTAAAACTTACTAGAAAGGAAACGAACGATACGTATCTTTAAAATAAATTGAATTTCAGATTCACTCATTATTCCCTAGTTCCTATTACAATCCTGATACATTCTCTTCAAATTAGTTTTGTACTATTTTTATTGTATTTGTTTTATACATCAATGAGTTAGATTATTTTGCTCTTTCAGGAAAATCAGAAATAAATAAACCAATTTACACCTTGAATACATAAATTACTTTTAAAGGAAATTAACCCAAATTAACCAAACGAAAATCTTTGATAAGGAACCGACATTTTAAGTCAAGATTTCAATTATATGTGTCAGACGCTAATAAATGCATTGTTTCACGAAAAATACATTTATATTCCAAGTGCAGGGAGAGCACTTTCGCAATAGAATTATTCAAATCTCAGGTGGTGAGAAATCGGAAGGAAAACAGAAAAAATCGGGAAAGTAAACGATAACGAGGTCTTAAAGGCTGGATGAGAAAAAATCCCCGCCAAAGGGTAATGGTGGACATATTTGGAGGGACCGGAAGAATGGTGTAGGGTCGATAAGAGTCTTTGACCTCCACACACACGACATTCTCACACCGTAACGTTTACGAGGGCCTTTCCCCCCATTGAAACCTCTCCAGAAAAAATAAATAAAGCGTCCTTCCGCGCTTCTTCCGGCCGCCATTACTTCCGACCATTGCGGTGATAACGAAAGGCGGCAAAAAGACCCATTTGACGGAAGGAAAAGGAGGGAGTTGATTGGGGGAACTTAATGAGGCGCCGCGGCGTCGAATGCGGCGAAATGACGCCTTGACGTCGCACGTGCCGCAAAATTAGCCTCGGTGAGACCTCGAAACGATCTTCTATTTTATTCTCATTAGTGCTCATCATTTACCAAGTCATCTTGGTGCGAGGTCTGCATTGAAAGGATGGGAAGAGTTACGGTGGAATTCGGCAGAAAGTATGGCGCAGGCGATACTCTGCGGAGCTGATGATTTTTCCAATTTGCAGACTGAATATACAAGCCCTTCGATTTTAATCAGTCGCTCATCACTTGTGGAGATCAAAGTTTGACAACGATTATATCAGTGAAATATTACGATTATTATACATGTAGGTATGATTATTTAATATTATGTTTATATTATTTAAACATGATTATTATAGGTTATGAAATTATCAGGAAAAATTGTTTGTTTTCTATGTGACGCAAATGCATGATCGATATTTTAATTGCATGCTGGAATGCATCCATTCATCATCGAATCAGTAATCCATGTGGATTTTTTTACAATCACCGTAATGAGACTTACCCATTACAGTCACTGTTGCACTGTTAAAAAAACAAGCAGGTAAAGCCACTGAATTGAACATTTTCCGAGACTGCACTTATATATATGTATATAAATATATTTTTTGCGACACACATAAGATAAAACACACCATGACTTTATTCCACAAATTTTACACAGACCAAACTGGTTTTGACGTTACAAAACCATCGTCAAGTGCGAGTATGACGGAAAGCATAGGGTATGATTGAGGATGAAAGGGGAGGTTGGGGGAATAAGGAAGAGAATGGGTGCAGGAAAAGTTACTTCGTATTTTCTGAATGTTAATTACTTTTTTGAGTTGAATGATCAGTCAGCGAAAAGGCTTTACAACATATTTTTACGCTTGAAATACACGTTCTAACGATAAGGCTGAAAGAAGATAGTTTGAATTAGAGACGATTCCGAGAAAAATGCATGTTTAGTCCACATATAGAAAAAGAAACAAACCAACCAACAAAATCTCAAGGCCACAGCAAGTCAAATACACGTGAAAATTACGAGAGTACCCTTGTAAGAGGATCATGTTATATACATTTTCCTCGTGCTGCAAAAATAGCTTCACATTAGATCGCATTTCAATGATTGGTTGAATAAAATTACGATTCATAGGTTAAATTCTAAGTTTTCAACAAAAATCTATCGTATACGATACAAATTAGAATGCAATGGAGAAACATTCTGAATTCAATCTAAAAATTTGTCCAAAATTTCACATTCGTTTTCAGCAAGCAGACAGTTTTCCTCGTTCCGCAAGGCTGGCATCAATTAATTGAGCTTTCCATGAAGGATTCCGAAAAGTTTAAGGGGCTAATTTTTCTCAACTCTGGTATCGCCTAATGAAGCTAAACGGAGAGTACGAGCGAGAAAACATCTTCCTCGTCAATTCATGGAAACATTCGCGCAATTGATTTATTAAGGACGCAGTTTAAAAAGAAGATCAGGTTCACGAAAAGCCAAGAGATTGGATGCGCAGTTTAGAGAAGGATCCCGACAAGATAATACGCAGAGTAACCATGGGCCTGAAGATGATTTTGGTGGTCTTAACGATCATTTTTGCGACGCAAACTATGGCATTTTCAACGAACGACTGCCACAGTTTATGGAATGGTGCGCACATAAACAAAACCGTCCATTTTTCTATGGTTAGTACGAAGAATAAAACTGGGCATTGGATCACAAAATTCTCCATTGTGAACGCCGCGACCCAATTGCCCATGAACTGGAAAGCCGACGTGCAGCACAACGTGATAAAGGATGGAGGACTCGAAGTATTCCAATTGCAGGGAAAACTCATCGGTGAGTAGATATTTTCCAACATTCCCATCTCTACTATAAGCTTAGGGTGATTCTTCTTCACAGAATCGCCACATTTGGTTATTTATTTTTTTATCTAAACTCTGCAAGTTGGTTTCAATACCAGGTGGTAACGGTTGAGGGGGATATAACAATACAATCTGTCCGGCATTCGCCCAAGGATTGGAGGGAAACCCCTCCAAAAATCTCCCGTGAACAGTACACATCTTATCAATAGCAATAGGCCCAATTAGTACAATAAGTAAAACAAGTCAAATAAACAAAATACAAACACCTCCACCAAACACAGATACAGTAGGCTATTACATATTTAATTCTACCACATGAAACTATGCCTATACATATATATGATAATTTTAATTTTATAATCTCCTAAGCTTATTTTTTAAATTTTTAACATTTTAATTATTCTTATAAGTAAACAAGATGAATTTCAGCGAAGAGTCTTTCTTATTTCGAAAAAATTTTATTATTTTATAATCTCCTAAGCTTATTTTAAAAATTTTTAACATTAACGTGATGCTTATTCTTATTTATTCTCATAAGTACACAAGATGAATTTCACCGAAGTCTTTCTTATTTCGAAAAAAAGGCATTCAAACCCGTACTTAATTGCTGCGGATGCATATCCTAAGAATCAACTCTCGAGTCAGAACGGCGGGAGTCCAAATCCTTTATTTGTAACATTTTTCTCAGATTAATTTTTCGGCCGTAAAAATTTCATAACAAGTAAAATAACCACAGCACTACTGTTGAAAAAATTGCATATCTAGATTCAATAAAATAACTTTGCAATCCAAGTACCGCACTTTAATGGCATTTGTTCTTAAGCGGGTTACGTACTTGCATTCTAAAAACCTTGAATCTTAAAATTAGGCATAGCAGTTCGATTTTCTCAAAGGAAAAATGAAAACAGCATTATTTAGAGGTTCTTCGACATTGAAAGACAAATTTATTCAATCCGCGGAAACAGCGAGAGACCATTTACAAAATCAATACGCTTCTTCTTATATAATGCACACGCGTATAATTTAAAGGGTACGTTGGTGTAAAAATAAGTTTCATAATTTTACTTTTTTACCATGAATCGGAACTCGTTGGAGATAATCTTTGTTGAATTAACCACACACATTATCAGATTATCGGAAAAAATAACGATCAATCTTCCATACTTGCACCAGTTCAATATGAGTGATCAATTTGTAGAACAAAATATATTTATATAAGCATTATGATAATAGAAGCTTAAGGATTAAGTATGAAAACTGTACCCAAGCTGACACTTTAGTTTCCATCTTAATTGGACACAGGTAGTGTTATCTGAATCTCGCCTAATGCGCACTCGTTTATTTTTTCTAGTTCCTCCAAGTATTCCAAATGATTACCAATTACATCCAGGAGTGGGTTTTTACAAATATCACAGTAAGGCTTTGAACTTCGATGCAGCAAACAAAAAATGTGCGGAAGAAGGAGGTCATCTCGCTATCATCAATTCCGAAGCTGAGCATCAAGTTATCCGTTCTCTTGTCACCGAAACCCAAACTTACTTGGGTTTCCACGATCGAGTGAAGGAGGGAGAATTCATGACAATATTCGGTTAGTAACGAATATCCATTTTGTTCCACAATTTCTGCGATGGTTGAGTAATGAATATGAAATCTTATCAAGCCTTGTAAACCTGCAGAAAAATTATATTATTTTTCCTATTCTCGCAGGTGAACCTTTGGCTTCGACAGGATTTACAGGATGGATTGACGGTCAACCCGATAACTACGGAGGAGGAGAGCACTGCGGCTCGTATTTCCCAAAACGTGGCTTCAACGACTTGCCATGTGAAAAAGAACAACCTTTTATTTGTGAATACGATCTTTCTTGGTCAGAGTAATACTTTTATAGCTGAACAGAGTGTATCTTTATCACTTTAATCCACATGTAATACCAGAGATATGTATCCATAATTTCCACGCTTTTATTAAAGTGTCAAACTAATTTTCGTTGAAACATTTCTCTCTTTTATAAAATACTTTGTAAAGAAATACAATTTGGAACTCGACTGTTAAGATACTTGAGGTTTAAAATCTCCAACAGCTGTCTTTGTTGGCGTTTCTCACCTCATTTGCTGGTATTCAGAGAAAAAAGGAAGGCTAGGCTCGTCGCTCTTTTAAAAACTTTCACCATTTTAAAAGAATACCCAATATCTTAAAAGAGCGGAGATCCGAGCCTTCCTGTTTTCTCCAAATAACGGAGAAGGAGGTGAGTTACGTAGACTATTACGGCTATTGAAGATTTTAAAACTCGAATAAAGAAAGTTAAACAAGGAGTGAAAAATTGTGACACGACTGGGACTCGAACCCAGGTCTCCCACTTTCCGGGCAGGTGTTCTAACCACTAAACTACCATGCTACCCCAATTCAAATCCTGTTAAAGGGAAATTTTTCACTCCTTGTTTAACATTGGGTTTAAAGCGCACGCTTCCTCGTGCTGACTAAAATTTCATCGTTAAGTTCTTTCTAATAAAGAACTTTGAAAAGTTAACAGATTCGTTTCTACAACTATAATTAGCGCCATATAAAGGATGGTGATCTCAGAAATCTCCGTGTATTCAGAATGTTACTTGGAGATTTAATCAGCAAAACTTTTCGGACCGGATGCACTGTAAACAAGCGTTAGCACACCAGAAGGGTATATTTCCCGAGGTACCTCCATCTGATGGTTCTGTGATGAATTGAAATTTCATAAAGGTTTTGAATAGTCATATAATTATCAGCATATCCGCGTTAACATGAAAATGGTAGTCATGTATACCGAAATAAATCAAATATCATGAAGTTCAATGATAGCGAAAAAACAAGTTGGATTGAGAACGAACCCTCTCATACACGCCAAAGGCGACTTTCTGGGTACATTTGAAGATTTATACACCGAGGAACATTGGTAAACTGCTGGGGAATTCTAAAGACAAGAGAACATATTGGAATGTAGTGGGGTCTACGAAATTATATGTGATATTTGTGAGACCAGGTATGTCAAGAAAACCGCTAGTAAACTGCGGGTGAGGGCGGCGGAACACAATATGGACTACCGTCTTCGGAAGGGGGTCGCCTATGACCAACTTCGAGGTGCACGTCTTGGAAGAGGACACCAAAGTGATTTCCAACCAGCATGTCTCCATCGCGGAAAGCAAGACCGCTGCCTGGACCTTTTGGAAGAGGTAGAAATTGTATGAGCCTCCCAAGAACATATTTTGACAAACGAGCACGTATTTCCCAACTCTTCCCCCCTTCTTACCTTCCTAGTAAACTCTTTGAACCCTGACCTTCCTCCAAAATTCCCACCATCAGTATTTGCATATAATGAAATCCCAAAATAAGAAATGTGCAAGATGATGCTAGTTAGCTAGCGAAACATGGCGCCAAAGAAATAAATCTGTGGAAGTGTACAAGTGTTCTTCTTCACTCTTTATGTAGTTGTCTGACGCAGAGAAAATTAACCTAAATAGACTGCATTAAATAGACCTATAAGTGAGGCTTCACTATTTTAAATTGTCAAACAATCATTTCCTTTAATTATCCAGAACAAAACAACGGAAGCATCGACGAAAGAGCTGCCTTAGGAAAAAATTAAAATCGTGTTGATACCCAGTATGGAAATGGGAAGAAAATTACGTCAAAAGTTATTCAAAAACAGTAAAGACATACTTTGCGTTCTGTGTGCTTAGTTTTATGGTTAAAAGAATAAAACTATGAATTTATCTTAAAAATGAATGATGATAGATAGATAAGTGATGCTTGCTCTTGAAAATGTCTTCATTGGCAAACATAATTAAAAAACAATAAAACTTCAAAAATCTTCATCGCAAGCCTTTCAAATGCTTATTCAACTTAACAAAGTTATATAAGCTATATCCTGAATGGGTTTATCAACATGTAGGAATTATTTCCCATTAGGAGCACTTAGAGAAAGAATGGTCTTGCTTATGAACTGTCTCTAGTTTTTCTACCTTCGCCTCCTTTACAGAGTGCGTATCGTTTCTCAGCAAGGTTTTTAATTAAAATTACACCAAAAATGTGTGATTGATGAAAAAGTATGCAAAGAATAAAATTATTAGATCTCGAAGAAAAAATACATAGTCGCATTGAATTATTTAAAACTATTTAGCTAAAAAAAAAACACAGAAAAACCATCGCCGGGGTATATGGGTTAACCCCTTGGTAGCCGAAGTGCCAAGAGAGAAGTATTTCCTTTCAGAAATTATCAAAATCTTACGCAAAACAAGGTTTTGGTCTATTTTGCGATTATTCTAATAGGATGGGAAACTGGGAAATCCTACATCGCGGTTGACTCTAAAAAGTTGATCTGAGGCCTGTCACTGGCGTTTTCATCCCACGGTCCTTCGTCCGATCTTAAGCAGAGGCGTGCGACGGCATTCGGTGTGAGAAGCAACAGGGATCCACGCCACCTCTAAATCTTCCTCCACTTCCATGCGGTTGAGGCAGCAATCGCTGGGAGGAAATGGGAAGGGAAGCTTCGCTAAGAGGCTTTTTGAAGGAAAAAGGAGCCACGGAGGGACGCCCACTTTGTGACTTCATTATAAAGCTGGCTGATTCCTCCTGGGCTGGTCTTTCGCGGGACTTCAACCGCTATCCTCCGGGCGCCGCCCCTCTTTCCTTCGCTCGTAATTAGCAAAAACTTTTCCGCCGCCACTTTAGGGCCCTCCTAACCGTCTCTCGAATCAGAAACACACCTCCACAGTCCCATCCACACCTTTTTCCACCACACCTACTTTATCCTCTCTTTTCCTTCCCTCCTTCTTCCTTTCTATTTTTCTAATTTCCTTTTCTTGTCTTCTTATATATAAAAATGAAATGATGTTCGTGACGTCGTCTAAAACACGAAAACGGCTCGACCGATGTGAATATTTTTTTTTGTTTTGTTTGCCTCGGTACGGAGGTGGTTTAGGAAAAAAGAAAATTAGGAAAAACCCAAAAGGAATAGCCGAAAAATAGAAAAAGAATTTCCATAAGAAATGCATGAAAAGTTCATTTTTATCGCAGCAGGCTTTATTTCATTTTAAAATTTAAATTAGAAATAATAATTGTACGAAGTCGACTCAAGCGTCAAAAGAAGGGGAATAGAATAAAACTTCTTATCATGGTCGTGAAATAGCGTTAATGATTCAAAAATTTGATAATTTTGATAAAAGGCGTGAATATTTTATCAAACTTTCGAGGTTGTAAACAACCCATTCCCCTTGACAATGAAGGCGATTGTTGATTCCAAGTTCATGTATTTATCCATCGAAATGCATTAAATATACAAGTCAAGGTAAAATTAATCCTGATAATAAGTGATAAACTTTATGAAGAAGACAAAAATTGCTTGAGATTTAATCATTTGCTGTTACGAACAATATCCTGTGAGGAATCGCACGGAAAAATGTACGAACATTTAAATTTTAATTTGTTTAAATTTTGTTTAAACGTCAGTAGCAAGCAGGTTTTAATTACAGCAACGTAATTGTTTGCTGAATTTTTAGTCAGAGTTTTGAAACGGTTTTACTCTCTCTCTCTCTCTACTCGAGGACTTAGTGTTAGAATTTCAATATTGTATACTTCTGAAGATAAGTTCGACATATTTGAGTGACTGTGAAAACAATTCCGTGTCATTTTACAGTCAATTTTAGGTGATACAAAGTTCACCGAACCATCTAGTCTATAATATAAATTCATGCTTTAGCGTTATCAATAAATTTCAATGATTTTGACAAAGACGAAATAAATCTAGCATTTCCTCAGGATCTTTCTGGCTGGAAGTTTATTCCTGCAGAATAGGGAACGAATAGTAACAGGCGACTGTATGTCTCAATGCATTTTGCAGGGTAGAAAAATATAATAAACTTTAAAATAAATTATTAAATACACCAAAATGAAATGTCATGTTTCATGTAAGATACTCTCAAATATACTGTTAATGAAGGAAAAGAGATGTATACTTTACCACAAGAGGTTTATTTGGAGATAAAAAATATATCGAAGAAAAGATTTGAAAAATTATACATCTCTTGTCCATCATTATGAAGCTCAATTTCCACAACATCTCGGCCACCTTCGTGGATTTGAATCATATCGATTGGTTGAAAGAAAATCGTATATCACTTTCTTATTTTCCTTCTATTATTATAGTTTTTAATCTTAATTAAACCGCTTTGTGCTCTCAAGAATCAGTATATGCTTAAAGGTTTAGCTGAAGTACCCCACGTACTTAACCTTGGGTTAAAGCCGCACTGTTCCTCGTGATAAGTAAAATTTCAATTCTTTCTTGTTCCTATGCATGGTACATTCCCTCATCCATAGGCTTTTCTTTTCACTCATCTTCTTCAACCAACTCTTCCGTGATCCCCTTCTTTCTTTCTTCTTCCTGTAACTCTTTCCTCTTCTCCCTCTTCCTCGCTCCCCATCTAAAGATGATTTCCTCCACATTTTTTTCTTTGTTTCAGTTTCTCCTTTAATCGCTCTCCACCTTTGCCACCTCCTGTATTTCTTCCTTCTGTATAAACTGTCGTGTAACTCATTTATACTTTCTCCGACCTTGTTCAACTTTGATCGCACGATCAGAGAACTACAAATATTTATCTCCAAATACTGTTCTCCTAAATATAACTTCTCTCTTCAGATAGTTTTCTTTCATGGTTACTCCTTTGTTTCTGAAGTTCCTTCAAGATATCTACGTCCCTCTCATCCACCCATTTTCCGGATATTTTTCTCAAGATGTTGATACACGATAAATTTCCCAAGCTGAGTTTGCTTGAGCTGCAAAACGCCTTCTCACGACTTTTCACTACAACACAACCTACGTAACAGATATTCCGAATACATAATCTAAGAATGTATATATTTTATTTCGTCACATTTTATAGACAAAAGAGTCAACAAAATCTCTTCTGTGCGAATAGAAAGTAATTCATTTAGCTGCGAAATTACTTTTGCCCTTGCCAGCTCAACATCCCGGAAAAAAACTTTTAAGGAGTAGAAGCTGCAGCTAATTGTTGCAGATTGCAGAAAGGAGGTTGGGGGATCTTTATAAATGAACTGGATATACGCAGAAGTTTATGAGCCGTCTTTGTCTGCGTTCTTCATCTCCTTCACCGGCATTGGAAGAAAACGGGAAGGCTCGGCTTTTCTCGGCCTCTCTCAGCCACTCTTTCTACGAATATAGAGGTGAGAAACGCCGACAAATACGGGTATTGGAGTTTATTTAACTCTAATTCATTAACAACTGTCTTCCCAATTTTCTTTATTTACATATGTAGATGTTATTTTTGCATACATGACTTCGGCACCGGATATTAGTCCACTTATGAAGTGGTGATGACAATATTAATAATAACATGTAAGCATCATATGCAAGGATCAATACTAAAATGGACTTATGCTGTTGTCTCTTTCTCACAGACAATTATAATGTCCCATCCGCTGTCCACTTTTATTGGCTGAATTTTCCCTTTATATACCCACCCATCTCTTCTCTCATCTTCTCCTCAATTACCACCGATTGTCTCCCGTCGTTTCTCCATCTACAACAACCTTTCCCTCGTTTTTTCCCCACACTTAAGCGCTCCGCCTTTCCCAGCATCCCAAAAGCCGCGTAATCGGATAACAGTCTTTACCCAATGTTAGTGTCTCAGAGGGGCGTATTGATTATTCGACTTTGTTGTTTATTTTTCCTTCGCACTTCTGTTTCCTCCGATGGAATGAAATCATGGGCAAGATTCGCCGAACTCCATTGAGCCTGGACAAATCTGAACGCATCCCTAAAATCCAATTGGAGCTGAGAGGCCCTCTCGACCCATTCTGCCCTCTATGGCAGTTCTTTGAAGACGCTCCTTGAATGGCTATTTCGATAGGCAGGTTGTAGAAAGAAGTAGGTCGAAATGTATTTGACGATAGAGGAGGGAAGAAATTCGAAGAATTAAGAAGAGTTGCATGAGAGCTGAGAGAAGGAATTATGCGATTGATCCTTGTGTGTGTAGTATAATAGAACACGTATGAGTGAACTACTGATGGGGTAGAGAAACACTTAATAAATGTAATGTGATAGAATAAAAATAAACACAATGACGACCAGTTTCGGGTGAATCGCCATTATAAATGCAAAAATTTTCCTTCTAAAAAATATTAGTAAGTGTCTGATTGATTATAATATAGTTTTTAATTTCAAGTTATTCACTTGATGAATTGTTAACAATTACTTGATTAAATTAGGTGTTTTTATTCTGATAGACATAAGCTGTTAAATATATACAGTGACAACGCAACAGGCGCACAACAATGTGTGTCCTAAATTTTATCCCGTTACGAAAACTTTAAGGTGTACAATGCAATGGTAGTTATGTATAAATGTGATGATGTAATTCTGTCAATTTAGGTATCGAATTTGAAAATAGTGTGAACACTTATTCAGCACGAGATATTGTTATGAAAGTCCTCATAAACGCAGGTTCAGTATGAGGAAAATTTATATTAATATTCGAAGCTCTGCGGCAGCAGACTAAACTATGTTAAACTTTTGATTAAACGAAACAGCTTACGTGTTACCTGCGTAATTTACATAA
The DNA here is from genome assembly GCA_947579665.1 of Sympetrum striolatum. Taxonomy (NCBI): domain Eukaryota; kingdom Metazoa; phylum Arthropoda; class Insecta; order Odonata; family Libellulidae; genus Sympetrum; species Sympetrum striolatum. The sequence goes on from OX388341.1 coordinate 16,840,889, forward strand.
TTGAAAATTCAAGCCCTTATATGCATTTTATGAAAAGTTAGTTAGTAAGTAAGTTAGGTCCAAGGTAGGTAATGTCATGAGTCAGTTGCATAATTCCAACTGTTTTCAAGGCCTCTAGCTGGCCTCTCCTGCTCCGAAACGCTTCTGCAGGAAGTCAAAGGGCCTCTCTAGCCATCATGTACTATCGTACCATGGATTTATTTGGCTTTCTTTTTTAGGAGAAGCAACATGTGTTCAATAGTGTGAGGAACGAAATGCTATTCCAGCTACAATTCCTCGATGGAATATTCCACTAAAATTAATCAAAGGATGTAATTATTGCTTTTTAATAGATTCCGATGCATTTCTTATGCAAGAAGATTAATAGCACCCTGAAGTTGAACCCATGGTTATTCTGCAAACATTTTCAGAACCTGATGCCCCCTTTGCTTTTGTTTATGCAACATTTTCATCTGAAAGTTGGAGTTAGACAATAACGATATTGCAGGTAAGTTGTGGCAACCCCTCAGCCTAAACCATAGGAACCATTTATTCACCCTTTGCATGCCACGTGACGCTTGTGGTTTAGGGTGAGAGGTTGTCACGACCTACGTGTAATATCGCCATTTTCTAACTCCAAATTTCAGATGGAAGTAAAGTCTCTCCAATTTTTGTACGTTTCTATTATTTTTGAGTAGGAATTATACCCTGCAAGTCTCAAGCGAGCCCGTATGAAGTACTCCTGGTGTTTTTCTTGCAAGAGGAAGAAACGAAAATTCTTACCGCTTATGATTGAAACCTCTATTTCGGTTAGCACGTAATAGAATGGTAAGGATTTCAGCCAAGCGATGCAATTGCATGTTTTGTCAAGCATCCCAGAAGTTCTAACTTATATTTTAATTTTTAGTGCCTTTGCAAAGATAGAATGAAGCAACTTGATTCTTTTTAACATAATAATTTCTCTCGATACTCAGGCACCTTGAACAGATACAAATAATACTCGTTCCAATCGGTAAATGTAGATCAAAGAAGTCTACATCGAAGATTCTACGCCAAATGTCTGAACATTGATTCCTTTTAACCGAACTATTAAGAATTACGCTGATGTTTTGATATACACGATTATAGAAAAGGATCCCATGGGTAGATGCGATGGTTTATTAGGGAAAATCGAGCTCTTAATATTGCAGATCTTATGTGGAACATAGAGAGCTCGACTTTGGACGCACATGTGAGCTAATGGCTCGTAAAATCCCGAGGATGAAGAGAATGGTACTTTTTAACGTGGTAAAGGTATTATTTTATTTGAAATTTATGGTTGTGATAGTAAATTTCCTATTATCCATAGCATATGATTGTCTTTAATTTATTGACTGTCTTTCGAAGGGTATATGCAAAAAAATATTAATGGGATGGAAAATTCAAGAGGGATTCAGAGAACATCAAGAGAGGAAAAATTGAACGAGCCAGAGCCAGGAAAAATAAAGAAGTGAGGTCCGGAAATTTCCCCAAAGCTGGGGCGTAACGAAGAGATTCGAAAAGATGGAATTGGCGCGTAACGAGTGATTGGATTACGAGAGTAGTTCTTCCAATTTCCGCAGCGGCGGTTCTGCCGAATTATTTCGGAAAGGAATTTCCTTGACGACTCCGAATGAATTTATGAAAGGTTCGATTCAGAATTACCATTGTTACCGAAGTTGTTTCTTAGTGATGTTTTAGTGATTGGAAAAAGTCGACAGCATTACGATGACGCTGTATATTTTATGCCTAAACACCGAAGTGATTAAAGAAACGGAGATGCAGAGAGTTTTGTGTGTTAAACGTTGTTAAGAAGAACCAAAAGTTTATTCGGTCTCACACTGATTCACAGAAGTATCACTTGAAGGCCTAAATTTTAAAAAAATTACCAGTACATTTCTCTTTGGATTGCTTAATCATTGGTGTTTGACTAAATAAAATGGAACGCTCAAACACAAGATTAACAACCATCAACGGTCGCGTCAGGTTATCATGACATAAGATGCATAACTTGCAATTAAAAAATCATTTTCACGATACTATTGCACTACTCTTACGTATTTTAATTTCATCATTTCCATATATTAGATTTATACATTTTTATTGAAAATAACCGCTGTTTTATACACAAATAATCATAAACATAAGACTGTATTACAGCAATTTTGTATTAAATCCTTTTGGTTACTCTGAAAACCTAAATTAAAACCACCATGAATTTCTATTGTAAATATCAAATGAAATCAGTGAGCTTCACAACAATTCTCATGAAAATAAACACCAAGAGTCGGTTCAAAGGCGAGAACAAACTGTTATACCTCTTTATCGAGTCAAAATATCTAATTCAAAGAAACAAAGTATCATTTTGGAAATCAAACGTTACTTAGTGATGAAAGACGATAAGAGACAACATAGAAGAGCGACTGAAAGCGACATCATTATATTGCAAAAATTATCGAAGAAAAACCGGTCAGGTCAATATGTTCCGACCCGAAAAATTGAGGTTTAATTAATAAGACACTTATTCCATCATTTGAAAACTCATTTCTGCCCAACCCAACCTCCAGAGCAAAGGCTTTTTAGAGACAATATCGAAATTATCTCCTCCCATGAAACGTGATCCCCACCTAGCTGCATAGAAAATATGTGAACCGATCTTTTCCATAAATATTAAATACGTGATTTCCTCAATTTAGGAGAGTAACAGAGAGAATTCCGAAATCAACGAAAAAATGCTCCAACAATTGCGACTGGTTAGTTTCCATCCACGTTTTCCATGACTACGCCGCAATTTCTTTAAGAGTGCTAAGTTGAAAATAAATTTTGTCAAACACATTACTAGGCAAATGACTATTGACTAATGAAATCTGTCTTATAACAAAACTAGAACACATTTTCTTGAGCTCATCTTGTAATACCCATCTTTCCTTTACTAACGCTCATACTTAACTTACATAGATTTCTCTGATTTATTTTGAGTTGAAATCTCCTCTTAGTACATTTTGCATCTATTTCTTTCAATTTCCAACCTTTCTTCTTTCAAATGGAACGGAAAAATATTTTTATGTAACTATAATGGGCAAGACGGAAGAAGAAACTTTTCAGTCTCAATCTCGCCTTAATGAAGACCTCATGGATCTTATAATGTTTCTTCGAGTTCAGCCCTCCAAACATTTCACTTTAGTCATCTTGCCCATCAAAAAACATTTTGGGCATAGGTATTTGTTGTGTATGATCCAAGCATTAGGATTTGGTCATGTATATTTTCCATAGTCAAATTGTTTTATTCCGAGAAGCTTAGTCGGACTTCTCATCTTCTGTGGCTCTATGATGTCACCAATCATCTCTAAACGTCAAAATGAGGGTTTTTAGTGCATTACTACACTCAGCTTAGAAATTTTGAAGTTTCCTTCTTCCATATCTTCCAAATCTCGGGATTGCATGGTAATACTTGCGTATGGCGGGGTTGCCTAACTCCGATTTTCAGCTGCTAATTTTTCATAAACAAAGGCCAATTGAGTTAAACGGTCGGATTTGGGGTCAGAACGGGTCAGATTATTTTTAAGCAGAGAGTGTGCCTTGAAAGTTTCGTTTGAATCCGTTTCCCACAAACATAGTGTTCCCCTTGTTAGAAAAATGTTTCTTTGACATCCTTGTACACTCTTCCCTTATCCCTCCCTCTTATGTTACTTTGTCTGTTTGCTTTCCAATAATTTCAATCATTCCGTAATATGTTAGAGCCAATTTCCCTTTTTCACATTAAAAATTCTCGATTCCCATCTTGAGTTAATAGCTTGCGACAGTAGACGTATAGAAAATTTAGCGTTCCTATCTGCAGAAAAATCCCCCCAGCATTGCGTCCTTCTTGAGTTTCTGACGCGCATCGGTAAGGACTTTGAAGAAGAATTGGTAGAGAAAGAGAATACTAAAGGGAGACGATCCCTTTCATTTGAAGGGCGTCCTCAACGTGAAAGGAGAAAGAAGGGCAGAGTTGAAGTGAGAGGAGAAAGCGCCCACGAGGGCGTCAAAAATAACAAGTAATTAAAAAGGTTAATAAAGAGAGGGAAATGTAATTAGTGAGAGGACAGAGGAAAGATTTTCGAGAGCCTTCCGAAAAAGAAGGGATACAGATTCACAATATTTTACTTAGCAGATTCTTCCGAGAAAAAGGTTTATCTCACGGCAGTAATTAAGAGGTCGAAAACAATTAGAATAAAAAACATTCGCTTCCTCATCGGGCTAAATCAAAATTGAGGCTTTCTCTCCTTGGCGGAACCTCATCCTGACCACTTGAGTTAAGCTCCAATGTAATGTATCTCGTGAAACTTTGGTTTTCATGCGAGTAAATTCTACCTGGGAATCAATCGGAATCATTGTTTGACTATGGTAGAATGGTTGTGATTTATTTAATGTAAACAAATGTTGAATTAAGCGTACTCCATATTCCTTGGTGTAAGCTTTCAAGAATTAATTGCTGAAGCTTAGGAAGTTTTCCATTTGTCAACTTATAATACTAGACCTCTATATATCGCTCCAATAATTTTAGTTTTATTTTAAAAAACATAGTAAATACGAGTTTTATCCGTATTTTCTATATTTTGAAGCCAACAGCCTTCAAGGAATTCAAATAATAACGGTTTGTCGAATAAACATAGCAACAATGCCAGAAAATGCATTCAGAGTAACTACAGTATTAAACATCGAAATAAATATCGATACTGGGAGAAATCAGAGAAATGGGTGCTGGAACGAATCGCTTCAAGAACTCATTTTTTCCGCGAACGATACGCGAAAACAATCGATTAGATAAATTGAGTAAGTATCTAATTAGCTTTTTGTGGAAGCTCTTGAATTAACTTTCAATTCCATCTGTTCACCCTCTAATGGTGATATTTTTCATAAATATTATATCAATGTAAAACATTTATTTCATTTAGTATAACATAGTTTAAATTAAACTCGAAAATTTCTTGAATATAAACTTAGCTTTTATATTATTCGTTTAAACTCCCAGAAAATATCGTAACAACCTTGTTTTGAGTCATTACTCATACCTTACTAATAAAGTAAATAGAACTGCATCAAATTTCGTTCATGTTGAAACAGCTAAATTGATAATAACTTTGTATTTGATATCAAATGTATCGTAACATATTTCCAAAATTAAATCACTCCGAAGTATTTATTTTTCAAACATAATTCAATTAAATTATGATATAATAGAATAGGATGGACCTGAGGTCAATCAATATAGAATTGAGAGAATATTAAGCGTAACTTAAACTTTGAAGAGAGGGCGTGGCATACTAATCACGACTTGCACTGAGATAACTTACGTAATACGTTTCACGCGTTGAAAGAGAATAACAATGTATAATATGATAAAGCCTATTTTAGTGCTGACCAAAGCAATGAGATGAAGACGATCATATTGACAACTATTATTTTGAGGAATAACTGAGAAGCTATCTTCACTCGCTAACCAGGAACTATCCGACCTTCACAAATTCCCAAAGCTGTCTGTCATGCTTCATTTGCCTGTGTCTATTTTAGCGCTGCCCAATATCCGAGTGATTGACACCTCTCATTGTATTCAAAGTTCAGAATGATTCCAAATCACACATACCTCAACAACTATTATTTTCGGTACTGGAATGAAGAAGGAAAAAGGGAAATGTTGATATAATTTACCTTTAGTTATGAAAAATAATCTAAATGGCGTTAACCAGTGATCAATAGGAAACATGAACCTTCGGAATGATATACCTCTCATGATAAAAATGCTACATGATACGCATAAACAATAAGAATAACACTGGTATGGCGTAAATAAGTAAAATAAATTAATGAGATGAAGTCGATAAGATCGGCAACATTGATAATAATTATTAATAGCTGATAAGTTCGTTATACTATTCGTGAACCAGAATCTAGCTGACCTTCACAAATTTTCAAAGCTGTCCGTTATGCTTTATTTGGTTGAGTCAGAAAATGCTCTTTCAACGCATTTTTCTTACAAACTATTGCAACAATTATCGTCGTGAATGTACTTATGAATTTACTCATACGATGTAAATCCGTCAAGTGATACAGTCAAAGCCAATTCTTCATTATTGGAAGACCTTTATTATCTCGAAGGCGGCTTTTATTTTATAGTTTTAATTAGAAACGGTGGTAATATTAAATCGAGAATGGTACCTAAACAATTAGAGAAGTATGTTTTATATAAATCGTTTCGAAAATGACACTTACTAAAATGACATATGAAAACTATAACAGTTAATTACAAATGGTAAATTAATAAATACGAATGCAAATATTTTTTATGATGAGGACCTAAGAAATATAAAATAAAAAGGAAGGCTTGCAATGTATCAACTTGTAACTATTTTCATCAAAAAACTAAAATACGTATCCGAAATCGAGCAGCCAAAATTTGGGTCGGTTTTGCGATCGGTAAGAGTTGGATTGATTGGATTTTTTTTAACAGAATTCAGGATGTGAAAATTATTTTCGCGATGAGATTTAATTGATTATCATCTTCAACTTTAAACGTACATATATTTTGGCAATCGTCCGAAATAAATATTTACCGTATTATTAAGAGTTGGCTAACACTTGATATGAATATTTACGACTCCGCATCGTTCATTCGTGAAGACGTTTGAAGTAAGTTTTTTGTTCTATACGAATATTTATATTTGATTAGAAAATAGGGTTGTTTGGTAAATTTACCGAGCTTTTAAGAAAAAATGATCAACGGTAACTGTAACCGAAAAGATCATTTTAATTTCAAAATAAACCTTAAGATAAAACGTTGTTTCAAGTGGTTTGTTTTTTTTTATTCTCAAACTCCTATTTAGCCTTAATCTAGAACTTAGATTTTTTTATCCTTGAATAATTCCGTGGTATCGTTTTTATAATGGCTTTCGTTGACCTTGCCGATGGACATTTTATGGATGATGCAGGAAGAGTAGTGATGAAAAATTATAATGGCATACTTTTAAATGGACCTTAGATTCGTTGGAATAATGAATTGGAAATTGATAATAGGAATGTTTGCAACCCCACATCAAGCAGTCGCGCTATCCCAAATCTGTAGGAAATAACCCGCTGTTTGCGATTTATTCTCTAATCTTATTTTTATTTGCTTGACGGAATTTTCCTTGCTTCTACTAATTATCCATTGTTGCACCCGATATCCGAACTAATAATCATATTTCAATCTAATGAACTTCGACGACGGAGAGCCTCACGAAAAGTATGATGCCTGATGGTTCATAATACCTATAGCTCACTGCAATTCTTCATTACTCGTTGGTACTAATTATATTATCCGTCCTCTTAAACTTGAGATAAGTCCTATAAAATAGCATTTGCGCGAAATTACGAGTGAATTTTTAAAGTCCGCACTCAAAAAACCACTTTTCGATTTTATTCCTGTATTTTTCGAGTCTTTTCGCGGCATAATGTGAATTAGAGTAAATGCTAACAAAAAGGTTGAGAATTCTTGGAAGGTAAGATGTTGAAATTTGATCGCAAAAATATAAGTTAACGGTAAAAAAAATGGAAGAAAATAATTTACACAATGGTAAATCTCGAGCTCTTTATTCCGTTGCACGTGTATTGCGCGGTTGCCTGACTCCGATTTTCATTAGCTAATTTTTCATAAACAAAGCCCCATTGAGTTGAATGGTCGGACACATGTTCACTATTTTTAAGCAAAGAGCGTGCCCTGAATTATTCGTTCGAATTCGAACATGGCGTTCCCCTCGTCAGTCATTTGATAGGTTTCACCATTCCTTCCTTTTTTATTAATTCACATTCGATTCATAAACAGCCACTATTGTCAAATTACAATAAATCGTAGCAACAACAACGTGGGGAAAACCACAACGATAGACAAACACAGACGACCATTCCCTTGAGGGAAAAATCAGGTTCGCCTGGATTCGAACTTTCTAGTTTCTATTTCCCTGTAAATTGTACATAAATGTATAGCGTAGAGATATCATTGTTTTTTCTTTCAATGTGATAACTAGGTTCATTGATTTGAACTAAAAAGTAAGAAACGGATTACGTTACCCTGAGAAACGTCCGAGGGCACATAAATTACGTTTACCTAAAACCATCAAGAAATACGTTTCCTTTGTCGGGGAAAAAGTCCTTCATCCAGAATATTTATTTATCATTGATACCCACAACTTTTTATTTTCGATTTTTTAATTTATCAAATGTTTTTAATTTCTTAAAATATATGGGTCGCAGGATCTTTCTTAAACTAATTTTGAACATTGCTATGACATTCGAAATGGACCTTAACTTCACCTCTATTATTTATTACTTAAACAAATATAACTATAATATCTGTTTCCTTGTTTATACTCAAATTCTTATATATTATAAGGTTTAATGATAATTGTGATAATTCTTCTATATTATAAGGTTTAATGTAGCGCAAAATTGTAACGAAAACGCCTTATCTGTAGGAGATTTTTAACATCGTCTCAGGCCAATCAACTTCAACTAAAGGTATTTATTTTTTGTTGGAAATTTAAAACTAATTTTCACGTGCCATAGGTTTCATTAACTATAATAAAACAATAATTTTTAATGAACCTACCATTCTTTCCATATCTTGGCACACTTGTGTAAATTACTGAAGTGCTTTTGGGTCCTTAGCTTAGTATTAATTTAAAATGATCTATTTAAATTGACTGGTCTAGATAATAATGATATATTTAATTTGTAATGTAGCAAATCATTCGTCCATATCCATTCCAAGTGTCCTAGGTAATTACATACATCAGTCCCATTTCATACATAGGAATAGCAGATATTACTTTAAAAAATCTTGTAAAATCAGCTCTCCAGTAGAGATTCACAGTATGTATAGTTTTTTTCGTGCCTATCTAATTAATTTCAAAATGTATAATAATGGATCTGTTTTATGACAAGCTCTGTAAAGCTGATACAATTAACACATTCTCGGCCAAATTAGTGAATAGAAAATCTAATGAACTGCTTCAATTGTAAAGTTTCTTAACTATCTTGCAACATAAATTTCATTACATAATAATAAATAAATATCTCCAATAATTACTGTATCGAGCTTATTTTTAATCAGTTATATTTAAACATCCAATTAAATATTTTAAAATATTAACACAAATATATTATTCACTAAGAGTCAGTTGTAACATATACTATTAGACAAACATATTCTACGATTGAATCCTGTCTATAATTTATGAATGAATATAATACAGAATCATTTAGTTGTATAAGATCTACAGCTTGCATTACAATTATTTATTGAATTATTGTTGAAAAGAGTGTTTATGTAACGCAACAACCTGAAGATTATTTAAACTTTCGCGGGTATTGAAGCATTGACTTCAATGAAATACAGTTCATATTTCCCGACATCTTCTCATCTACTCAGCATTTCATTGCCACGCATTTCGTTAACCTATAAAAAATCGTACTACTGTACTCCATGTTCCAATGTTTTCTGTAGATCTTCTCATATTCAGCCAATGATGAAGGAAAGGGAGGATTTGGAGGGATACCTAACGCCCTAAAGAGTGGACCCGGCCGTGTCAAGGTGGCGTGCAATGAAGTTCACCCCATACCTAGGGTCCCTTCTTTACCTCCTATCTCCGGTACCGCGAGCTCCGACCTTATAGACAAAAGGATCGAGCAGGATTTATGGAAGGCAGAACTCAACTCCTGCATAAGAAGGTGAAAGAAAGGGCCCTTAAAAAGATGCCTGCATCTGTAGGCCTTTCGGCTGGGGCTGAGAAGAATAAGGTATTGCACCCCTCCTCCCCTCCAGAACAGGTGGTTAATACATTTAAATTCGATTCTATCTAAACTGCAGCCACTGGACACTGCTTTCACCACATTAAAGTTCAAACTGGCAACAATTGAATACTATTCATCTTAATATTTCAAAAAATATTGAATGAAAAATTATTGTTAATATTATACGATTGATTACTTAATTTTGAAGAAGGCTTAAGATTTAAATTTCTGATTCATGAAATGTTTGACTATAAAGGATCCATTGATATGATTATTGAACTCAAAAGAACTACTATTCTAGATGAAAAAATGCCTCGGTGTCTGATAATTTAAATACATTTGAAAATTAAGAGTCATGGACACGATTGTGAAGTTTTATTGATTTAGATGAAAAAGGCATGGAGTACTCACAAAGTAAGGCGTCAGTGAGGAGATTTAGATGAGGCACTCACCTGCGGAATAAAAATTAAATAAGTTAATTAAAATCTTCCCTCCAAAGTTTACACAATGGATAAACGCAACGTTATGATCTCATCAATCGTTATATTTAGATAATAATTTCAACATAAAACTCTGTGCTTATATATATCTTTAATACATATTCATCAATTTTAGCAGTAACTTGTTTCATTTTATCAGAAACGTCAAGAGTGGAATGCTGCCAACTTACGTCTTACATAGCAAATGGCTTACAAAACTTTCCCTTTATATAATATTAAATTTATTAGCAAGCAAATTGGTTACCAATAATGTATACTTCTAATAATATATTATATCCAACTCCTTAAATAACAATAATGCTATATGCAGTATTATAAAAGAGATTAAATAAAGTTTTATGAGTTTTTAGTTTCATATTTACATAAAAAAATTGCTGAACTAACCATTGGTTCTAAATATGTTAGTAAAAATTAATAAATCTCATGATACCATGGTCTGGGGTACTCTTAAAATGTAATTAGCAGTCAATGTAACAAAAAACCATAAGTAACCTGAATATTACTATTTAAGTATTTATTGGTAGTGTATTTATTTTTGAATGTTTTTCTCTTTTCTTATCTTTTAGCTATTACTATCGGTAGGTTTGCGCAGGTTTTTCACACCCCCCTTCCTAGTGGGTGTTTTCCTGCAGTGGATTTTTTTCCTAAGAATCTCTTAGGTTTTTTACATCCACAATTCTTCTAATTGTTTCTACTACTTATTATTTTATAATTAATGACGATGTGTTAGATGGAAGAAAAGACTTTTAAGTCTCAATCTTGCCCAAATAAAGACGATTTATTATTATTATTAATCAAGTAAAAGCATTCGCTTCATTACCTACTTTGAAATTACTATAACAGTAAGCCACTCCATGAGCCAGTTTTATAACTCACATACGGATGCAGAAATAAATAAAATTAGTGTAAGGTGTATGCTATTCACCATGGTATGTCTCAATTTGCGGTCAGGCTTACAATGTAACGATATTTATAAATTATTAAGTGTTCTAAATATCCTTTTATAATCCTTTAGTAAAATACGATGTTTTAAGAAGCATGTTTTTATATATTGTAACCTACTACCAGTTCGAGGAAGATAATAAAGAGCATTAATAGTTTGATAATGGTCGGTCCCACTTTTCAATAAGTTATTCGGCGAGGTTAATCCCCACATTCATTTAGGGTAACACGGAACGCAAATACAGCGGCAAAGTTGAAACCGAAAACTTTAAAAACTCGTTACAAAATAGTTATGGAAACTTTTCTGTGCAATACCTGCTTCACCGTTTTATATTGTATAATCTCAATATCCTCACTTGATGAAATCAAAACTTACTTTAATAGGAATGTACGAGAGGGGGAAGTTTATTTTCTACTTGTGAACTTTCGGAACCTTAGGCCTATGTTTCAATTACAACTGGCACTAGCTTTTAAGTCCCGAAGCAAAATTTATTTAGGAAAATATAATAACCCAATTTTCACGAAGGTGTAATGTCTCTTCTCTGTCTTACATTAAGCGATAAATACAAAACATATAAAGGATTAAATTCATAGTTAATTTGGGAAGCAAGCAAAAGTAAAAGTCACCTTTAACTTGAGAAACAAAGGTTAAGAATAGAACGCCGTTGAAAATCCATTACGCGCGGAGACGAATCTTACGCGGGCCTAGCTTTTACTTCCTTTAGATTAATCTTTCCTTTTGCAAAAATGCATTTCCATGACCTTTTACAGAAAACGTCAGATAACGCAAGGGTCATTCACTTTTTCGTTTTATCGTCATAATATGAAATACGCTTACATGCAGAAGAACGTATTATGAGTGTCGAGGTAAACGAAAGTGAATTGAGAAAACGCAGCAGAAGGCTTGAAGGGCACCTGAGACCTTCCCATGAGAAAAGGACCGATTTGATAAGGCTAAACTTCACTTTCTAGCAAAACATCACTCTTCCGTCGTTATTGGTAAAAGGAAAAAAATGTATTCACCATTAAAGAAATCCTGATCATAATCTATAGGATATTTTTTAATTGGATATATGGCATAAGGAAATGGCATAAGGAAATGGCTGTTGAAACTGTCAGTTATACCATTGACTGTTCTCTAGTATTTGATACGTGAACGCCGAATGGCCGAATGATGGAAGAATATACCGTAAGTTTGGTCGATTAGCTAATGCGTAAAAAATAGTTCATCAATTTATAAAGTAAAAGTGAATTGCGTATAAAATTACATCAAAATAAGCTAAGTTTTTGGAATCAGCCAAGACCACGTTATCTAACTCTCTTGAGATTAGTTGATAGAAGAACCATTGTAACTGCAGTATGCTCGAATATTTTTAATTAGTGCTAACCTATTTACAACTGTTTGAATCGAAAATGTTTTTAACTGAATATTAAAGATTCCAAGAAAATTAATAATCTGTGATAATATTACGGAACACATCGCTTTTTTTAATGATCTAATTATGATATACGAACAAGGAAAGATTGAAGTAATTGCTGATCTTAATCTAGAATAGAGCGAATAAGTTATAATTCATCATCAAACCGGTAGATATTCCGGTTAAGAAAACCCATTGAATATTTCATTGGATTGTATTGCTGGAAATCTGTAACACTGCATCATTTAAAAATAATGTAATCACTAAATAAAACTCGGTCGTTTCCTTGTAATCTCCTAACTTTAATATTCTAAACTCTCTTGAAATTGACTGCGCTACAGCTCCTTATTTTAATATAACGTTTATTTTAAAATGTTCCCTAAATGCATATGAATTAATGCTATAATATGACATAATTAACACAAAGTTGTTTTTAGGCATATGAGATTCAAAATTATTTGTAAGTCCATAAAATGACTGAATTGAAAATGAATATAGAGTTTGATGATAGGATATGAATATGCATTATATTTACCTAAGTTATAGATCCAATCAAAGATCTCCATATCACCATGTTGACTCGCCTCCTCGATGACACTTCCTTCAAACGCGGATTTGCAATACGAGCGACTCGAAGGCAATAGCGGGGTAAAAGTTGATACACATTCTTCGAATCCTTTAAAAATCAGAGATTCCAAATTAATAAAATAAAATAAATTATTTCAAACAGGTAAGTATTCTATTCTATATCCATAGGTATGTGTATTCTAAAGCAAGTTATCTCTCAAATTGATATTCCCGCAACTGTTAAACCATATTTCCATTACCGGTACGATTTCAAATAGTGCTTTCCACACAAAACATTAAAAAGAGAATGATTTTTGAAATTACTGTCAGGTTACGAGAATAAATTTTGAATAAAGCATCAATTCAAGACTCAGACATTCATGTATGACAAGAAAGTTCGGACAAGAAAAACGTTACAAAAATACAGACCAGTATAAATCGACTATAATTCGTTAAATAAATCATACGCTAAGTTTATGTTACAATGAAAATAATTAAATATTATACAAATAAAATAAATATAAGGTTTAACGACTTTTTTAAATTGATGAGAAAGACCTGCGCCAATACTATACTATCATATATTGCATTTACAACTTTAAATTTTAAATAAAGAAAATGAATTAAAAATAAAATCCGATTTATATTTGAGTATAACGATCTATTGTCTTGGAAATATTGAACTGTTACAACTTTCTCCAGTAGCCGATATACAGTCAATTAGCAAATAGACTTCTTTAAAGTATACAGAATATCATATGAAATAACATCGGAAATGACAAATACTTAATCTCATATACTGATTAGAACCTAATTTAATTAGATTAGTATAATAAATGCACGATAAATATCAATTGAAAGTTAAGTGAAAAGTAATTTATATGTCTCGACCAATTAGACACGGGAACTTTCATCGGAATCATAGAGATGACAAGGTTCTAAAAAAATCTGAGTTTTAAGCTACAAAAAGCCATTATAAGTTGATCACAGTTTATATTTAAAGACAGTATTCGACAAATTAAGCAAGTATGGACTAGTAACAGTTTATTTCAATCACCGGTTTCTGTTAAATTCCAATCAGAGCGACCGTTATGGCTATGGAATGAGTCATAGACACATCTCCAAGCGTAAAAATTTTAATAATAATTAGTTATCAATTATATTTAGGTTATGTTAATACATATTGAACTTAGCATAAATTTATGTAGAAAGGACTTTAACCCGATGGCCTTTCCCAGCAGATTGAGTAATTACTTGTCAAGTGTGATAACCGGTTTACTTTTCGGTGAGGTCGCATATTCTACTTCTATTCTTTTTCTTGACTTAAGAAAATTTAGACGAGAGGCTTTAAAAGCTAATTTAAATGTAACAGAAAAGTTATTAAAACCGCTACAGAAAATCAAAATAAACTTAAAATGGAATAAATACTTGTGTAATTTAACACTTATTATAGCAAACAAGATTTACCATACTAACCTTGTTCGCTAATTGTACGCTAAGCTAAAATCAAATGAAATACGAATATTATTTTCAATATTTTGATTCAGGGGTTGACTGTACTTCTATTCCTTATGATAGAGACAAGAACGCATATATCATTATTAGACATGCAGACGGGCTTAATAATTTTCCGATATCCGTTAAATTCAAATTAAAACATCCTTTAACACTAGGGGATGGACGATAGGCAAATATCCAAACATAAAGGTTTTAAAAAAATCTATTTGGCGACTATATTCAGGTAGATTGATATTGAATCACGCATTTTGTTTTACGTAAGCGATATCTGAAGGTTCTCAGTGGTTTACGTAAACATCCGACAAGAGTAAGAACTGGTTTAAGTTCCAGCTACGTCAGAATTATTCCTTGGGTTCTTGCATTCATATAAAAATACGATTGAACGTAAGACGAGCAATTTAAGAACACAATTAAAACATTAGAGTATATTTTCTCACATTCACTTAAGACAATCAAATACTTATTAAAAGCAGAATCAAGTACGTACTTGTTAATTCTATACTTACGAAATTTAACAAATTCAAAATAATAAGTGCACACTTAACGGAACTGGAATAAAATATGAAAATGCAGAAGTACTCTCTTGGATCAAGGGATTACTGTACTTCTTGTCCTTGTCATTGACATGTGATTGAAATATGATTAAGTTAATTTATGCAACTTACCATGAATAGGAAATCCACAATCACGACCACAGACATCCAAAGGCTCCGTAAGTAACGCAAGTCAGTAAATTTAAAATTAAACGGTTTTTCAAAGCAAACTGGCAGCACGTCTTCCCTTGAAGAAATCTAGTCAGCAAATACGAAAATTGCCATCTGGGTAATGTATCAACCATGTTTCTGTATCCTGATTGGTCGAATTTGAATTATCCCTCAGTAGCCACGCCTATTTCCTGTTTAATCAAATTTCGTTTTTAATATTTATAACTACAAGTTATTGAATTTGTACGAGTACCGTTTAAAAGGAATTTTAATTTTTCTGGAAAAACAATTTTTATTTTTCTTGACGCTAATTTGGTTTATTCACTTAAGTGGTAGTTTAAAACTCGATAGGCGATAATATCAAATAATTAATATACAGAAAATACTTTAAAATATTTTAAGATGCATAAAATATATTAAATAATTAAAAAATATTAAATGATATACATACAATGTTTTTTTGTTATTAATTATAATTTAAAATTATTATATCCTTTTCTCTAATTTACATCTCCTTGTGACACACAAACAAATGAATGGGAGTTGCGCAAGTAATTCGCATCGACATATTGAGCATAATTCACAAAGGATTTTTCGTAAAAATACGTATGATTGAATAAATTGCGCTTTTTCAAGGAATTTCGATAATAAATTGAGTTAGGGAAATATATTTCCACTCAAAGATTTTCTTTCTAACAACTTTCTCCACACTCATCTAAGCAACTGCATGATGTGTACAACAGATAAACAGATGGATATGCTTTGTTATAATACAACACGTTTTTATCTTCCTACACCTTTATCTAGAATAAAATCTTAGCTAAAGAACAGGAAAAGGCGTAAAAATTTCACTCAATGAATTTTATCTAAATCCCATCTATGATATGAAAGGTCAAAGGAATCTAGAAAGCCTCCAAAGATTCATAAGCTTTTGATGGCAAATGGTATAGAAGTCTAACTATCTAGAAGACTTATACTTTATCCAATTTCTTAACTAGTAGGCTTAGGAAGTTCACTAAGTCATTTAAGAATCGATATGAAAGAAATAAAACCGAATATCTATTTCCGATGAATTCCTTGTCCAAAATTCAAATTTCAATAAAGAACTTATAAAATTCCCTCACTCAGAATTTCGCAAATGCTGTTTTATAAACTATATCGAACAAACATGTAAGTAAAATTCTATCTACCTTACCATTCCTAACAATACGAGATATTCTAAAACACGAACAAATTTGCGCTTTGAGAGGAACAACGTCATGGTATTACATACGTGTATTATTCCTTTCTAGGATTATAGGATTATTAAGTACGGAAATTCGGAAATTTTGCTACGTATTGACGATTGAAAAAAAAAGATTGAAATTTTTCTTAAAATTTGCCTAAATTCCATCGTCCGGCATCGAACCCGGGTCTTTACTGTGAACTTACTATGCAGCACAATAGAACATCACCATCTCTAACGATGTGTGAAAATTCATGCAGAAATATGGGCTACAACTGCCTCACAAGACGTTCTAATTTTTACGAATTTAAATGGCTCTCTGGATTCGAACGAAGGATGATCTTGGAAATCTAAAAAATGTTTCTGAAAGTTATTTATGATCTCTATCTATATGCCGAATTTGAAGTTTCTATATTATTGGCAAAGGTTTCAAAATAATTCCTAAAAATCGGATTAACTTCTGATTGCAGAGACACCTGGTGTCGAACCCAGGACTCTTTGATAGCTGTGAATGCACTGTTTGATTTGTATGGACTTGATCTTTGTGCATGCAAAGTTTGAAGTTGATATCGTGCCGGGAAGTACCTAAAATTTGTTTCCGTTATCTCCGTAAGAAAAGCATTGGGAAGTGCAAATGGTCCTCTGGGATCGAACCAAGGACCATAAGCTAATATGTAAAATTTGATTATGAAATAAATTCATGATATCTATCGACGTGCCGAGTTTCAATAATCCATGTTATCGGGAAAGGATCCAAAAAAAATCTTAAAAATCGCCGCAATGCATTTTAAACGGCCGATTTTTGCCCCGGCCTAGCATCGAACCAAGGACAATATTCGAAGATGTCTTTCCGATTTTCGTTGGCTATGCACGGCATTTAGCGGTCCCTCGAGTTTCAACTCTCTGCTTTTCCGGGAAGTGCCTCAAAAAAATTTTCAAAAATCCCCGCCATGTAATCTTATGGGGAAAATCGCGACTTTGGGGCCCTCTGGAATCGAACCCATGACACTGAGGTTCAAAATCGCAATTTTTCTGGAGGTTATACGTTATGGCCAATATGTCGTAAAAATTTCAAGCCATTGACGCTAGTGGTTTAGCCTGTGACTTTGTATCCTCTCTATATATCTATTATATATAGATGCTTCTCCGGATTCATTCATGATACGAGTAAAATGTAGCTTGCATACTGCAAGCAGATCGACAACACTAATTTCATATCGGCATCATATCGGGACGGACATCAAAAGAAAAAAAAAATTCAAAATATTCGTAGAATTCGCTGCAATTTAATCACCTGGCAGCGAACCCTGGTCTTCCTGGTGTACTTACTATGCAGAAAAATAGAAAATTACCATATCAAACTATGTGTGAAAATTCAAGCAAAACTATTAGGTGCAACTACCTCAAACGACGTCCTACTATTCACATACACTCCGTATTTGAGAAATTATAATGTGCTCTGGCATCGAACCCAGGAACAGCATGGTCTTATCTATTTTTTTTCTTAAACAAAGTGTTAATATACATCTTCCATCTAAGCAAGAGCTCCCTTACATATCGATAAATGCATAAAAAAATTATGAAAAGATACCCCATAGTATTATATATGGGTGATATTTTTACCACCCGGCATCGAACCCGAGTCTTTCAGGCAATACTTTCTATGCAGCACAAAAGAAAAACACCATCTCTAACCGCGTATGCAAATTCAAGCAGAAACATTGGTTACAACTGCCTCAAATGACGTCCTACTTTTCCTTTATATTCCTTATGAGAGAAACGTTATTGTGCTCTGGCTTCGAACCCAGGAACAGTACGGTCTTATGAAAATTTTTTTCTAAAACTTATTCGTACCATACATCTTCCAGCCAAGCACGAACATCCTATCATTTCGATAAGTGCATCTAAAAAAATAATGAAAAACGGCTCCCATGTATTTTAAAGGGCAGATCTTTGCATCGTCCTAGCATCGAACCCAGGATAACTTTTGTAAAAGTCATTGATGTTTTCGAAATTCCAAGACCATAAATATAGGCACCTTGAGTTTTACTTCTCTACCTATCCGGAAAGTATTTTTTTTTAATTCCCGAAAATCACGGCAATGCATTCAAACGGGAGAAATCGGGACTTTGGGGCCTTCTGGAATCGAACCTATGACACTGAGGATCAAAGTCTCTTTTTTCCTGGGGGTTTCATGTTATGGCCAATATGTCATAAAAATTTCAGATCAATGACGCTTGTAGTTTCTATTATATATAGATGCTTCTCCGGATTCATTCATATATTCACATAGATAGATAGATAGGATACTAATTCACAGGCTAAACCAGAAGTGTCATTGATTTGAAATTTTTATGACGTATTGGCCATTATGTGTAACCGCCAGGAAAATTGCAATTTTGAACCTCAGTGTCATGGGTTCGACTTCAGAAGGCCCAAAAGTGCAGATTCTTTCCATATAAATGCATTGCTTAGATTTTTCGGAATTTTTAAAAAATACTTCCCGGATAGATAGAGAATCAAACCTCTAGGAGCCTATATATATGGTCATGATCTATCGGATACATAAATGACTTTTACAAAAAATAACCTGGGTTCGATGCTAGGATGATGCGAATATCTGCCCTTTAAAATACATGGGAGTAGTTTTTCATTAATGTTTTTGATGCACTTACCAAAATGATAGGAAGTTCATGCTTGGCTAGAAGATGTATGGTAAGAATTAGTTTAAGAAAAAAATTTTCATAAGACAGTTCAATTCCTTGGTTCGATGCCAGAGCACAATAATATTTCTCTCATATGGAATATAAGGGAAAAGGAGGAAGTCGTTTGAGGCAGTTCCAGCCAATATTTCTGCTTGAATTTTCACACATAGTTAATAATGTTGATCTCCTATTGTATTGCATAGGAAGAATCATCAGAAAGGCCCGGGTTCGATGCCGGGCGGTAAATATATCTCCCATATATAGCACATTGGTGTAGTTTTTCATTATTTTTTTGATGCACTTATCGAAATTATAGGAATTTCGTGCCTGGCTAGAAGATGTATGGTAAGAATTGGTTTAAGAAAAATGTTTAGATAAGACCATGCTGTTCCTGGGTTCGTTGCCAGAGCACATTAGAACTTCTCACATAAGGAATATAAGGGAAAAGAAAGACGTTGTTTGATGCAGTTGCAGCCAATATTTCTGCTTGAATTTTCGCGCATAGTTATAGATGGTGATCTTCTGTTGTGCTGCATAGTAAGTTCACCAGGAAGACCGGGGTTCAATGCCAGACGATTAAATTGCAGTGAATTTTAAGAATATTTTCAATCCTTTTTTTTTCTTTTGAGGACTGTCCCGATATGATGCCGATATGAAATTAGTGTTGTCGATCTGCTTGCAGTATGCAAGCTACATTTTACTCGTATTATATATAGATACTTCTCCGGATTCATTCATGTATATACCTAGATAGATAGATAGATAGGATACTAATTCACAGCCTAAACCACAAGCGTCATTGACTTGAAATTTTTACGACGTAATGGCCATAACGTGTAACCGCCAGAAAAATTGCGATTTTGATCCTCAGTGTCATAGGTTCGATTCCAGAGGGCCCCAAAGTCGCGATTTTCTCCATAAGAATACATGGCGGGGATTTTCGAAAATTTTTTTGAGGCACTTCCCGGAAAAGTAGAGAGTTTGAATTCAAGGGATCGCTAGAAGCCGTGCAAATCCAACGTAAATCAGAAAGACATCGCCGAATATGGTCCATGGTTCGATGCTAGGTCGGGGCAAAAATCGGCCGTTTAAAATGCATTGCGGCGGTTTTGAAAAATTTTTTTGGGTCCTTTCCCGATAACATGGATACTTGAAACTCGGCACGTCGATAGATATCATAAATATATTTCGTAATCAAATTTTTCATGTTCGCTGATGGTCCTTGGTTCGATCCCAGAGGACCATTTGCACTTCTCAATGCATTCCTTACGGAGATAACGGAAACAAAATTAAGGTACTTCCCGGCATGCTATCGACTTCAAACTTTGCAAGATACAAGAAAAAGTCTTTACAAATCAAACTTTGCATGCACAGCTTACAATATGTCCTGGGTTCGACACCAGGCGTCTCTGCAATCAGAAGTTGATCCGATTTTTAGGAATAATTTGGAAACCTTTCCCAATAATATAGAAATTTGAAATTCTGCATATAGATAGAAATCATAAATAACTTTCAGAAATATCTTTTAGATTTCCAAGATCGTCCTTGGTTCGAATCCAGAGAGCCATTTACATTCGTGAAAATTAGAGGGTCTTTTGAGGCAGTTGTAGCCAATATTTCTGCTTGAATTTTCACACATGGTTAGAGATGATGATCTTCTATTGTGCTGCATAGTTAGTTCACCAGTAAAACCCGGGTTCGATGCCAGACGATGAAATTTAAGCGAATTTTAAGAAAAATTTCAATCCTTTTTTTTTCTTTTGAGGAGCGTTCCGATATGATGCCGATATGAAATTAGTATTGCCGATCTGCTTGCAGTATGCAAGCTACATTTTACTCGTATACCTATACGAGTAAAATGTAGCTTGCATACTGCAAGCAGATCGACAACAATATTATCATGTGGGCATCATATCGGGACGGCCATCAAAAGAAAAAAATGGATTGAAATTTTTCTTAAAATTTGCTGAAATTCCATCGTCTGGCATCGAACCCGGGTCTTTACTGAGAACTTACTATGCAGCACAATAGAACATCACCATTTCTAACTATGTGTGAAAATTCAAACAGAAAAATGGGCTACAACTGCTTCAAAAGACGTTCTAATTTTCACGAATTTAAATGGCTCTCTGGATTCGAACCAAGGACGATCTTGGAAATCTAAAAAATGTTTCTAAAAGTTAATTATGATCTCTATCTATGTGCCGAATTTGAAGTTTCTATATTATTGGCAAAGGTTTCAAAATAATTCCTAAAAATTGGATGAACTTCTGATTGCAGAGACACCTGGTGTCGAACCCAGGACACATTGATAGCTGTGAAAGCACTGTTTGATTTGTATGGACTTGATCTTTCTATATGCAAAGTTTGAAGTCGATATCGTCCCGGGAAGTACCTAAAATTTGTTTCCGTTATCTCCGTAAGAAATGCATTGAGGAATTTAATGTCCCTCTGGGATCGAACCAAGGACCATCAGCGAATATGTAAAATTCGATTATGATATATTTTTATGGTATCTAACCTCATACCGAATTTCAAGTTTCTATGCCATCGGAAAAGGGTCCAAAAAAAATCTTAAAAATCGCCACAATGCATTTTAAACGGCCGATTTTTGCCGTGACCTAGCATCGAACCAAGGATAATATTCGTAAATGTCTTTATGGTTTCCTTTAGATATGCACGGCATCTAGCGATCCCTTGAATTTCAACTCTCTCCTTTCCCGGGAAGTGCCTCAAAAAAATTTTCGAAAATCCCTGCCATGTATTCTTATGGAGAAAATCGCGACTTTGGGGCCTTCTGGAATCGAACCCATGACCCCGAGGTTCAATGTCGGCTTTTTCCTGGAGGTTACACGTTATGGCCAATATGTCGTAAAAATTTCAAGTCAATGACGCTTGTGGTTTAGCCTGTGAATTTGTATCCTATCTATCTATATAGGTATACTAGTAAATGGGTGCTTGCAAACTGCAAGCAAAGAAAATTATGAAGTGATATGTGTCTTTTTAATTATACTACTGTCTATCGTATACCTAATTTTCAAATATGAGATCGAGTTTCATCTAATAATATAATAATTATTTCGAAAGCCTTTCACGTTTAATTGAGACGGGAGTTTTGCAGTTGAGACCTTAAAGAATACGCATACGTAAAATTAAATTAAAGAAATGCGCCAAACTAATTTAAGTAATAATAAAAGTCTTCGTAAGATAAAAAGGCGAGAAATCGATAGATGATTCGTTACCTGTAGTACTCGGTTCAGTGCAAGGCATACTTCAATTGATTCCTATGCACATTAAATGGCGTCTAAAGCGGCACTATGAGCTCCGTTTCTAATTAAATAAACAAATAGAAATTAGGCAACGTAGTTGAATAATTTTGAAGAATGTAGAAAAAGAAGTTGAATTTAAAGCCCATATGGAGATGTTGGGAAAATATTTTGCATGCGATGATAAATGCAGAAATTGTTTTTACTTACAAAAATTATCCAGCGAACACGTAGAACTACATAATCCGAAGGTCGTTCAAGGTTTTAGGACGTCCCCCTTTGGATTTCAAAGGCCTTCTACGCTTATTTGATACGGGAGATTTGGAGTTGATTCCTAATGAATGTGCATTTGTAAAATTAATTTAAGAAAATACGCCAATCAAAGCAAAGTTAGAATAAAAATCTGCATAAGATAAAAATGCGGAAAATAAATAGACGATTACCTGTGAAGTATTCAATTATATAAACAAACAAATATGCTACAGGTAACGTATTTATGTAAATAATTCTGAAAAACGTAGAAAAAGAACTTAATTCTAAAGCCCGTTTGCAGAATATGAAAAAATAGTTTGAGGTGAATACAATAGAAAAGAGTAAACATAGTAAGCATACATTTTTAATCGCAGAAATTGTTTTACTTACGAAGAATCATCCAGCTGATACGTAGAAAAACGTAATCCAAAGTTCGTTCAAGGAAATCAGCGTATTTTATGAGTAGATTTTTGTTGTTTATTTTGATGAAAGTTAAATGTTCTTGATGTATATTAATATTACAAACAAAAGAATATTGAAAAATATTTCAAAAACTTCATACTTTCATCACGGCGTATGTTATTTGAACTGCAAACAAATTTGTATTCCACGTAAATAATGGTCGTAGCCAAAGTTTTTATCTTGGGAAGGGTGCAAATAAAAACAGTATTAATTTGTATTTAATTTAAGATGTTGCCGACATGGCGAAATTGGATGCAGGAAAAATGAAAATTCCTCTTTGAGGTATAATTTAGTTAAATACTCTCCACTGTACGTACATTTTTCATGCTTATGTGAATGAAAACATTTGGTTCTTCATGGACATTTATCGTTTCCCCAGCAGTATCCCATATCATTACGTAAGGTACTACGTATTAATTAAAAAAACGAAAATTTAACTTAATTTTAAATTCTGTATGGATAAGATGACAGAATAAATATATGTTATTAAAATAGAAAAGACGATACATAATAGGCATACAATTAAAAGCACAATTTTCACACACGAAAGGCAATCCAACATATACGTATAATCCTAACATCGTTCAAGGATATAATTTTATTTCCTGTGTAGATATTTGTTGTTCATTTAAATGAAAGTTACACTTTCTTGATATTCAATTATAATATGGTCCTTCAAGAAAGGCGGGCAGCAACGGGTTTGGCTGCCCGTATGAGCTTTTTGGTTACAATGTATCACAATGTATGTAGTATGAAATTGAGGCATACGTTACTTAAAGCTTCCCCTCCTAAAAGGAACATCATCTAAAGAAGCCACACTATGAGGTGGCACGCGAGACAGGACGCTGGAGCTTATCTGTCGATCTTAAGAGAAACTAAGGGCAAAATACCAAACACACCGAGTGCGGTGAGAAAGTGGTCACTGTGCTAGGACTCCAACACCAAGGTACGAATTCCGGCTAGCAAGATTTTTCTGGCTATAGAATGGTTGAGTGTCTTTGTTAATAGTATTAGTTATTGAAATGGTGGTAATTGGGATCTCCCTGCTTTCATCAGAGATGTTATGAATATTGTTATTAATTATAACGCCATAAAGTAGGAATCGGAAATGGCCATTGCAAAGGAAGTTTTTAGACATAATTTAATATACGATAAATGCATTGGGTTAAGTGAGAATAAAGTGAAATACTACTATACTAAACTATACCGATTTTGATGCTAATGATTCGTATTGTTTGCAGTTATATTATTTCTAAATAATATCGTTGAAACTATTAATTTACATTAATATTCTGATAGTAATATTTTAGGATGATGTAAATTTCAGTTGTACTTACTTTTACTCAGGCATAGGTAGACTTGATCCGGTATAATACGTTCTTCATCAGTAATTAATGAGTATTTTTCATCGAAATTGCTTTCTTATCCCCCTTATATAGATTCAGTGTAGACTTTTAAATTTAATCCTCGAATAATCTCACTACTTACATGACTTTTCCGATTATCTTCGTTTATAAATGGTCTCGTATTTTCTACATAAACTTATGTTATCACAGTAAGTATTCCCGAATAATTCATTGACCGTGCAGATATTCGCTGTCCATTTTGATGAAAGTTACATTTTTCAACCTTCAGTCATAACATATATGGAAAGAAATTTTTTTTAATTATACCACTGTCTATTGTATGCATAATTTTCAAATAAGTGAGATCAAGATTCGCCAAATAATATGATAGTAAAATAATCATTTCTAAAGCCTTTCGCGTTTATGAGATACGGGAGTCTGTAATGAATACGCATTCGTAAAATTATATTAAAGAAATACGCCAAACAAAGTAAAGTCAGAATAAAAATCTGCATAAGATAAAAATGCGGAATAAATAGACGATTACCTGTGTAGTATGTGGTTGAGTGCAAGACATTTTGCAAAATAATCCTATATTCATTAAATGTTGTCTACTACGACAATGAGCTCCGTTTCTAATTAAATAAACAAATAGACAATAGGCAACGTAATTATGTAAATAGTTTTAAAGTACGTAGAAAAAGAACTTTATTCTAAAGTCCGTTTGGAGAAGATGGGAAAATAATATTCATACAATGATACATGCAAAGATTGTTTTTACTAACCAAGAATTATCCAGCGTAGAACAACGTAATCAGAAAGTCTTTGAAGGAAATCAGAGTATTTTATGAGTAGATTTCTGTTTTTTTATTATTTTGATGAATGTTGAATTACGTAATATATTACGAACTAATTGTGTACTACGTATTAATCAAAGAAACGTAGAAAAAGAACTTAATTTTAAATTCTCTTTGGAAAGGATGACAGAATAATTATATGTAATTAAAATAGAAAAGAATAAACATAATAGGCATAAAATTAAAAGAACAGAAACTCACACACACGAAAAGCAATCCACCATATGCGTAAACCAACGATATCCTAACATAGTTTAATAATACCATGTATTTCCTGATTAGATATTTGTTGTTCATTTAGATGAGAGTTCAGTATATGATAAATGTATTTGGTTAAGTGAGCTATGAATTATAATATATTAATAAATAATAGTGTTCGCGAAACTAATGATTCGTAATGCTTACAGTTATGTTATTTCTAAAGATTGTCGTTAAACCTTTTAATTTACATTAATATCCCTATTTATTAATTTATATTCGTATCTATGTTCTTCATTCTAGAATAATCTCACTACTTACATGACTTTTACGATTATCTTCGTTGTTAATGGTCTCGTATTCTCTACATAAACTTATGTTATCACAGCATGCATTCACGATTGATTCATTGACCGTGCAGATATCCACTGTCTATTTTAACGAAATTTACATTTTTCAGCATTCAGTAATAACATGTATCGAAAGAAAGATTTAAAATAATTAAAAATGCATCAAACCTTTATCATTGCATATGAAAATAGGATCGTAAACAAACTTGTTTTCGATTCAAACAATGGTTGTTGCCATAGATTTAATTTTCAAAATGAGGAGAAAAAAACGTAATAAATTGGCGTTCAAACTAAAATTTTGCAAATTTCCTGCCGGAATGTTAAAATCGGTCGCAAGAAAAGAAAACTTTGATCCTTTATACGTAATATAGACCAAGTTCCACTGCTTTACGATTACATTTTCCTATTTTAATTAACGAAAGAAATTTGCTCTTCATGGCCATTTTTCGTTTTTCCCGTTTAAATACATTGAAAAATATAATCGTCTCTGGGCTCAAACCCAGGACAAAATCTGTAGATTTTCGATTTTTTCCCAACTCGACTGTCAATTATGAATCTCTTCTGAAAATTTCAGCCTTCTAGCTTGGTTAGAAATGCCCAGGAATTTGTGTCAATCAGTAGGATTTGCAGCTTTATATATAGTAATATATGAATGAATCCGGAGAAGCATCTATATATAATAGATAGATAGATAGGATACTAATTCACAGCCTAAACTACAAGCGTCATTGGCTTGAAATTTTTACGACATATTGGCCATAACCTGTAACCTCCAGAAAAATTGCGATTTTGAACCTCGATGTCATGGGTTCGATTCCAGAGGGCCTCAAAGTCCCGATTTTTCCCGTTTAAATGCATTGCTTTGATTTTCGGGAATTTAAAAAAAATACTTTCCGGATAGGTATCAAATCAAAACTCAAGGAGCCTATATATATGGTCATGATCTATCGAAAACATAAATGAGTTTTACGGAAAATATCCTGAGTTCGATGCTAGGTCGGGGCAAAAATCGGCCGTTTAATATGCATTGTGGCGATATTTAAGATTTTTTTTGGACCCCTTTCCGAATGCATGGAAACATAAAATTTGGCATGGGGTTAGAAATCATAAATATATATCATAATAAAATTTTACATATTCGCTGATGGTCCTTGGTTCGATCCCAGAGGGCTATTTGCACTCCACAATGCATTTCTTACGGGGATAATGCATTTCTTACGGGGATAACGGAAACACATTTTAGGTACTTCTCGGTATGATATCGACTTCAAACTTTGTATGAAATTAGATGAAGTCCTAGCAAGTCATTTTGTGCATTTACAGCATCAAATACGTCAAGGGTTCGACACCAGGCGTCTCTACAATCAGTCACTGATCCGATTTTTAAGAATTATTTTGAACCCCTTCCCAATAATATTAAAACTTGAAATTCGGCATATATATAGAACTTATAGATACATTTCGAAAACATATTTTATATTTACTAGATCGTCCTTGGTTCGAATCCAGAGAGCTATTAACATTCGTGAAAAGTAGGTCTTCGTTAGAAGCAGTTGCAGCCAATATTTCTGCTTGAATTTTCACACGTATTTAGAGAAGATGATTTTCTGATGTGCTGCATAGTAATTTCAACAAAAAGACCCGGGTTTGATGCCAGACGATTAAATTGAAGCGAATTTTAAAAATATTTTCAATCCTTTTTTTCCTTTCCGGAACCGTCCCGATATAATGCCGTTATTAAATTAGTGTTGTCGATCTGCTTGCAGTATGCAAGCAACATTTTACTTGTACGAGTAAAATGTTGCTTGCATACTGCAAGCAGATCGACAACATTAATTTCATATCGGCATTATATCGGGACGGTCCTCAAAAGAAAAAGAAAAAGGATTGAAAATATCCCTAGAATTCGCTGAAATTTCATCGCCTGGCATCGAACCCGGGTCTTACTGGTGAACATACTATGCAGCACAATAGAGGATCACCATCTTTAACTATGTGTGAAAATTCAATCAGAAATATTGGCTACAACTGCCTCAAAAGACGTTCTAATTTTCACGAATGTAAATGGCTCTCTGGATTCGAACCAAGGACGATCTTGGAAATCTAAAACATGATTTTGAAACATATCTATGATTTCTATCTACATACCAAATTTCATGTTTCTATATTGTTGGGAAAAGGTTCAAAATAATCATTGAAAATCGGGTCAGTTACTGATTGTAGAGACGCCTGGTGTCGAACCCAGGACACATTGATAGCTGTGAATGCACTGTTTGATTTGTATGGACTTGATCTTTCTACATGCAAAGTTTGAAGTCGATAACATGCCGGAAAGTACCTAAATTTTGTTTCCGTTATCTCCGTAAGAAATGCATTGAGAAGTGCAAATGGCCCTCTGGGATCGATCCAAGGACCAACAGCGAACATGTAAAATTTTATTATGAAATATATTCATGATATCTATCCACGTGCCGAGTTTCAAATATCCATGTTATCGGGAAAGGATCCAAAAAAAATCTTCAAAATCGCCGCAATGCATTTTAAACGGCCGATTTTTGCCCCGACCTAGCATCGAACCATGGACTAAATTCTAAAATGTCTTTCTGATTTTCGTTGGATACGCACGGCTTCTAATGGCTTGAAATTTTTACGACATATTGGCCATAACGTATTACCTCCAGAAAAATTGCGATTTTGAACCTCAGTGTCATGGGTTCGATTCCAGAGGGCCCCAAAGTCCCGATTTTTCCCGTTTGAATGCATTGCTTTGATTTTCGGGAATTAAAAAAAAATACTTTCCGGACAGGTAGAGAATTAAAACTCAAGGAGCCTATATATATGAACATGATCTATCGAAAACATAAATGAGTTTTACGAAAATTATCCTGGGTTCGATGCTAGGTCGGGGCGAAAATCGGCCGTTTAAAACGTGTTGTGGAGATTTTTAAGATTTTATTTGGTCCCCTTTTCCGAATGCATGGAAACTTGAAATTTGGCATGGGGTTAGAAATCATAAATATATTTCATAATCAAATTTTTTTTATTCCCTTTTGGTCCTTGGTTCGATCCCAGAGGGCCATTTATACTCCACAATGCATTTCTTATGGAGATAACGGAAACAGATTTTAGGTACTTCTCGGCATGATATTGACTTCAAACTTTGCATAAAATATGATCAAGTTCATAAAAATCTAACTGTGCAGTCACAGCTACCAGTGTGTCCTGGGTTCGAAACCAGGCGTCTCTACAATCAGTAACTGATCCGATTTTCAATAATAATTTTGAACCCTTTCCCAACAATATAGAAACTTGAAATTCGGCATGTAGTTAGATATCATAGATAAATTTCAAAATCATGTTTTAGATTTCCAGGATCGTCCTTGGTTCGAATCCAGAGAGGCATTTACATTCGTGAAAATAAGAACGTCTTTTGAGGCAGTTGTAACAAATATTTCTGCTTCAATTTTCACACATAGTTAGAGATTTTGATCTTCTATTGTGCTGCATAGTAAGTTTACCAGTAAGACCCGGGTTCGATGCCAGACGATAAAATAACAGCGAATTTTAAGAATATTTTGAATATTTTTTTTTGTTCAATTGAGAACCGTCCCGATATGATGCCGATATGAAATTAGTATTGCCGATCTGCTTGCAGTATGCAAGCTACATTTTACTCGTATATATATATATGAATATATGATATATGAATGAATCCGGAGAAGCATCTATATATAATAGATATATCATCCATTTCGTACTTACATTTCAATCTTACTTGGGTGGCAATAGAAGAGTTATCAAAGAATTCCCAATTCCTAAATTTTCAAAATGTAATCAGTTCTTCAGAAGGCCACGTGTTCTTGACGAATCCTTCATCGCAGCTTTACAATAACTCACTTTTCCAGGCTTGTTTAACGATATCACTGAATTACGGTAAGATTTATGCCACTAACTTGAACACAATCAACAAATTCACTTCACAAATATATATAATTATTGAAACTTAAAACCTTTTATAGCTCTCGATCGCCATTCCACTCAAGTTGTCCACGAGTAGTCACGATGCTATTACGTGGCACGGAATACGATCGTCTTGAAAAATTTTAATTTCGTAAGTGGAATTTCAAAAGAAGTGAGTAATATAAACGTGGCAGTTCTTGTTCCTGTTCTTATAATGGCGGCCCTTATCTACTTCTTAAAGTCTACATTTTCTTGTGGTTGACCCATGGTTTGTTAAGACCTCGGAAAGATAAGTTTACCTGTGACACATTCGAAGTGGATTTTTCTTCGGTGTAAAAGCTGATCCTTCGATCGTGTGATTTCTATCAAAAGTTCTGACAAGGTATTCGAGGTTAAAAAGCTCCGAAGTGTATGTTACTCAAGACTATTTTGAAAAAGGGTTATCTGGCAACAGGGCAAAGTAACGTTATTAATTATGTAATAGTGCAGCTTCAATACAGTGTATATCTGTCAAAAAGGAAGGTCATTAAGAGGTGGGACACAAAAGGTATGAGCAACGTGTACTAAATTCATGTCAATGGACATCTATTTGTGATAGAATAGTTCAAAAGACGAAAATGCTATTATGATGAAACGAAATATTTTCACACTTTGATTTTTGTCTCTCGCAGACAAAGAAGTAGTTGTAATAAGATATATAGGAAACAATATAAACTTCATCAAGCGAAATGTTTATCCACGCTCTTATTGTTTTGTTGAGACATCGTCTTAAAGTAAAATTTAGAACGATATCAACTCATTATATAATTACAAAACATCTTCCACCAGTGAGAAAGCGAAATGTTAAGCTTATTACATTCCTTTGTGGATGACGAGGAGAAATATATTTAAGGAAAGGATTATTATAACGTAAGGGTGATAAAAATCTATTTTCAGTAATTTATTGCAACTTAAAATACCATTAAGTATATACTGTAAATAAACAATACTTATTTATTACAATATTACTGCAACCTTGAGGATATTTAGACCTTTCATTTCGGCAAACGGTAATGTAGGAAGGACATTCTTTGAGTGGAACTTAGTCCTGTTCCGCTAACTCGTTAAATAATTAGATTTCTTGACACGGTTCTGTTATTTTATTCAAAAGAAATTCTTTCGATGAAATGTTTCAGCAATAGTCCTGTAAAATCATACTTAAGTTATCATACTTAAGTCAATGCGCAACTCCTGTTCATTTGTTTGTGGATTTCGAAGGAAAAAAAAATGAGAAAAGGGATATATTTATTTATATAATTCTTTATAGATAAAAAGTAAATATATTATAACATAATGCACCTTTAAATCTTTGAGTGTATATTGAAGACAATTATAACTTATTTATGCTACTTTTACCAGAAATAGTACTACCACATCGACGAATTTATAAAATTAGCGGATAGTATAATAAAAAATTAATATTTTTTTTAATTATAATTCCTTTTAATTGATAATCCATAAAATTTATTAAATTATAATTAAAATTAATAGTTATGAAAATTGTTTGAACAGGTAATTGGCGTGGCTAATGAGGGATAATTCAAATTCAACCAATCAGAACGCAGACACGCTGCTACGTAACCCAGATGGCAAATTTCTCAGTTCCTGCTGAGATTTCTTCAAAGGAGGTCGTGCTGCTAATTTTTGTTTGCAAAAAACGGTTGAGATTTAAATTTTCTGACTTGCGTTAGTTACGTAACCTAGTATACGGGAGCGCAATTTTAAAGATTTTCATAAATGATATTATTTCATATACACATATATTTCATAATATTATAATAATTGTTCTTTGCAAATGAATATTCCTTAAAATAGAGGTAGATTTTTCAAGACCTGTGGCCGCCACTAAGCATATCCTGTGCATGGTAAGTTAAATAAATTATTTTTATCATTTTCCCGACTTCTGTTCTCTTATCAAAGAAATAATTACCAGTGAGTGCTGAAAATATTTGTATTTTTGGTGCCGTCATTGAATAATATCAGTGCATTATGTTCTCATTTCTGTGATAAAAGCAAGAATATCGGTTACTCCTTGAATCAAAGAATTGCTTCCTTATTTTCGTATATCATTCGATCACGTTATAATTAATCGTAATTGAATTCATGAGTCTTATATTTGACTAACATTTTTCCGTTTTGAGTTTTCAGTTGATTGTCTTAAGCTTTTATCAGAAGATATTACTAACGTCTGAATTAACATCAGATGCCTCACGGTTAAACATGCTTAGTTAGGGAAAGTAGAAGTAGAATGTGTAATGTAACTTGATCTTAAACCGGTTCTCAGACAAGTGTTTGTGTATCTCCTCGTTCTGGTCTCTTTAACGAAAAACGAAGTGCTTAATTCAATATACATCCTCATTTCCTGCTTATAGTTTTCATAAAGATATATTTTTTTACTTTTAAACTCGGATTTTTGCTGATTCTGATTCCACAGCCATAACGGATGTTATGAATATTGGGATAATTTTCTTAAATATATATTGCAACAGAACCATAACTGTCTATTGTAGCTTAAAATTCAGAACTTTTTATTCATCGTTTTACTGTATAAAACAAGGTATTTACATCTCTATGATTCCGACGAAAGTTACCCTATCTAATAAATCGCGATAATATTTATTACTTTTTATTTTGATTTCCATTTAAATCCAGCGTGCAATTAAATAACGAATTTTATTAAATATTGTCCCTACAAGTAAATTAAGTTAAATTGTTTACCTATTCAAAATATATCGTCGTAAATATGTCATGGCTGAATGTGAATTTAGTAAATTCTTTGCTCAGTATTTACTCTAGTCACCGTTTTTCAATTCATTTTTTCTCTTGTTGGTGATTTGCATTGATTTAACTAGGTACACTTGATTTAACTAGGTACCTCAAATTAGGTTACAAAAATTATCATTCTACAAACTACTTGTTTTATTGATTCTTGC
Source organism: Sympetrum striolatum (assembly GCA_947579665.1). Lineage (NCBI taxonomy): Eukaryota > Metazoa > Arthropoda > Insecta > Odonata > Libellulidae > Sympetrum > Sympetrum striolatum. The sequence continues at coordinate 16,873,935 of OX388341.1, forward strand.
TCAAAGCAGTTGATAAGAATATTTACCTGATGAAATTATTTCATATATTCTAATGTTTGTACTTCTTTTTTTCAGAAGATTGGGAAAAAGTGGATTTTCTTTCACTTTAATATTTCCCAGGCGTCGTTCGTGTTTCAAAAGCGATGGACAAATGCAAAAACTCTCATAAGGCGGCTAGTGGACACGATTGATTGGAGTTATAACTTGGTATGGTAAATACGTTAGAATACTATAGAAAATGACTGTATTAGCAATGTAATATTATAGAGTTTCAGAGATTGATCTCCATCATCTCTGAAACTAGTCGTGTTTTGTTTCCATTTATTTTTTTATAAATACTGTGGGAAAGTGAATGATTGAGTTTGTAAGAGATAGAGTATTAGTACCATTATGTATGAAGGAGAGTGCGTAAATTAAAGAGTGCATGCGTGGAAGTGGGAGTGAGTGAGATGTAAGTGGAGGAGTGAGTGAGTGCGAGTGGGATAATGCGCGGGGGAACAAGAAAGTGAGAGAGGTATGAGTAAATGGATATGTGAACAGAGCTTGAGTGCGTGATTACATGTTGGAATGAATGTGAAAAGACTGTGTGCAGGAATGGATTTGGGAGTGAAAGCGGGAATGAATGGGGTTTGAGTGCGGGAATGAATGCGGTGTGAGTGCGTGAGTGAAAGCGGGAATGAATGGGGTGAGAGTGGGGGAGTGAATGCAAGAATGAATGGGGTGTGAGTGCGGGAGTGAATGCGGGAATGAATGGGGTGTGAGTGCGGGAGAGAATGCGGGAATGAATGGGGTTATGTTTATAATCAATCAATCATGTTATGATCATAAACAATGTTATATGATCTAAATAAGAGTTTTTATTCAAATTACGTTATTTAAATTCTTGTCTCGTTATTTTTATGAACTTTATTTTTAATTTTTATTACCACGAAAGTGAAATTAAGATTCATTTCTTATGAAAAATGCCTTACTTCGTCAGGGATCAAACCAAAGACTAAAAGATGCATATACATTTTCCAATATCTTAGTAGGGAATAAGTTTAATCGTATGTCAAACTTGAAATTTGGGCAACATTGTTAGTTAAAATATGGGTCCAGAATTTTAAATTTTAATAAAGCTTCCAGCTCCATTTCCTTCTTCATTTACCCTCCGTTCATTACTATTGGAGATCATTATGGTCCATTTTTCCATCGAAAGATGTATCTTATCCCACATGTACATTATCTTAATGTCAAATTTCATAAAAACCGTTGGGTATTTTCTGCTCTGTGCAATAACAGACAGACAGAAATTTTAAAATTGTTATAACTTTTTTGCAGTCTGTGACACTTATAATGATGAATGCAGAAATTCCTTCAATGTTCAGGCACTGCTCAGTTGGGGATTTATGGTAAGTATAGATACTTTGACAAGACTCAAAACTACCACCTAGGACTTTCTACGAAGTATGGGAAATTCTCAATAACGATCACAAGTTGGGAAAAACAAAATTTGGTTTCTACATTTAATTACATTGTACTCTAAATTTACTGTTTTAGCATATTAGAGAGTATGTTATAATGTAATCATATATGTTATATCCTAAGAATATTTTTTTTCATGCTTAGCCACTATTGCCATTTATCGGTGAAGTCCCCCTAAGCTCTCATGAACTTGTCAGGAGGTGCTTCACCAAGGAAACAGCAACAACGAGGACACACAAACATTCCCTGATCGAAAACATCCGATCAGCCGGGATACGAACCCGGGACCTTGGGGTTTGGAGTGAGTTCGATTGTGTTGAAAATCTCTTTTGAATTTTCTTATACATGGGGTTTCAATACACATCTACTGTTTCGACCAATATTGTCCCAGTTTAGAGGTTTGTACATACGTTGCCAATTTTATACCACGTCTCGAATGGAATGAAAACCTCCGATTAAGAAAGGAAAGTTATTTAGAGATGTGGAAGATAAAGAAATAGAATATGGAAATGAAATAACTTGATGTTTGGGCAAGCAGTAACAAAAGCTAGCAAACTCAAAAAAAAGCTAAAACGTATCTCAGTCAATGCGCTGCTCATACAAAATTGTTTAAAAATGTAGAAACGTTTTTGTCCCGATTTCACTTTCTTGGTAATTAACTATGTCTCAGTAACGCTCCTTCAGGACATGGAAGCCCCGTGCACATAAGTACGTTTTAATACCAAAAATATTATTATAAATATATATACACTTCATCGTGAGCAAAAATAATATAAAAAGTCATTATAAAGGCGAAACTGAAATTAATACGTCTCTTCTTCCATTTAATATTCATCAATAATATTAGTAAAAACACAATTAATATATAAGTGAAAAGAAATAAAGGAAAAATTTAGAAGGAGAGAATCGAAAAAAAATCTTTTTCAGGAAAATGCCCAAAACGTAGGAGGGTGAGTAAAGCCTGTACAAACCTACTAGACTGAAGTATAGTATTTCTAATTAATATAAAAATCTCCTGAATTGGTAGAAATTCTATATCTAGTAGAAATTTTCAGGATTTTTAATAGAACTTCACAACTCATGAACTGCACTTGCACATAATGACTTGCCTCCAATCCTTTCGCACACCTTCCAGCGATTCGAACCTGAAATAAGTCGGTGGTATGCGATTAAAACGTCGCCAATGTTCTCGGGAAATCTTTATGTCGCAAATCTGCACGCGAGATCCCACAAAAGCCTCGAAAATCGAAAAGAGGAATAGTAAGAGGAAAGAAGGGAGAGGAGGAGGCCAGAAAATAGCGAGTCTGTGTTTCCTCCGACGCAAATGATGCGTCCCTGGAGTAGCAGAAATCGGGGAATAGGAAAGAAATGAAAAGAGGACGGTGTTACGAATAAAAGGGAAAAGCAGATGAGGAAAAATGAGGAAAGGTTCCCTCGAAAAAGTTAGGGCCGCCGGGAGGTATGGACGGGTTTTGATGGATTCCTCTCGAGGTCACCGAAATTTTCCCAGAAGGTGTATGTGAGTTCATTTGTGTGCTAAAAAACAAAAGATGGCATTTTTACAGAAGAAAAAAAGGTGCTTCTGTAAAAAACAGTACCGGCGAATTTTATTCGGGAGAAACAGTGGCTAACGTACGGATAATAACGCCGTAGTGCTGCATCTTACAAACGCAGATGAGGTTTTCAAATTTTGACGAGCGATTCGTTCATTTACATTTACGAATCAAATCATCACTCACGATACAACTTCCTGATAACACTTAGAATGGAACTGTTATCAAAGATTAATGCATATCGTAAATAATTGTATCAAAATAAATAGTATAAGAATGAAGAAAGTCTTGATAGTATCCACATTTATTTATTAAGTCTACCGGTTTTGGCTACACAGCCATCATCAGGTAAAAGACATAATAAATACGCGTGGACACTACCAAGTCTTTCTTCACTTCTTTCGCATACCCTTCCTCGAAATCTGGCCGAATAATTTAAAATTAAATATTGTATTTATAATTGTAGTCGGACAAATACTATGCAATATTTTGGCTAACATACTTTGATAGGTATGCTTTTATAGTTACTTGTGAATGATATTCAAGAGCAGGATATAATTGAAATAAGTAAAACCAGAGCAGTATATTCCCTATAAAACGAAAGAACATCAATCGTAAAAACTGAATTCAACCTTCCCAAGAGTACAGCCACCTCTTCCCTAATCGTAAAGACCCTAGAATACGTTTTCTCAAATAGGTTGAATGCGTGGAGAGTAACCATTTCGTGTAGTGTCCGGAGGAATGACTTCATCAACTCGGTTCATGGATTTCTCAATGTCCCTCTCGACCCGAAACCCCGCAACCACCTTACATCTTGGAGTAATACTCCACAAGTCGTTTGAGGATCTTCTATTGTGTGGACTAATAAAGAACGAGCTAACTGTCCCTACATTCCGTCCAAGATATGTGGATGTTTATTATCCCAATCCTCTCTCCGCTCCTTTTTATTCCATGTAAACATATGCATTACCATATTTTACATACTGTAGGTCTTCATACGATAACTTAATTTACTTCGAAAGTTTACTTTAAGTCTTCAACCTACTCCTGAGCTATTACCAAGTGGTATTATTAATTCTGTTTTTCAGTTTTCTATTAATTTCCTGTATGTGATTTTTCGCACTATTTCGGAATATTTATGTTGGGATTTTAGTTAATTACTGCAGATTACAGATTATTCAGTTTAGGGGTTTATCCATTCTATTCTGAGGAATAAATTATTGTAACATGGTACAGGGTCAAGTTCATGAAGATTTTCCGCATATACAAATCCATTCAATTATTGACTATGTTTGTTTACTTATATGTTTGTTTCTACACATTCAGCCCTTCTCAGAAATGAATTACGGGATTGGCTCATGGATGAAAATAATGATTACCCGTCAATCAATCTCAACAGGTAGAGATTCTACACCATATACTAAGTCAATGCAATCCTACACACATGTACGGATTCATAAACGTGTCGACGGTCAACCCTAAATTCCCTCAATCATCTATCCCCTTTTCACACCTCTACCCCTTTGTTTCCTAGTCCTGTATATACCCGATAATAACCATATTCTTGTCCTGATGATAGCTAGGACAAGTTAAGTACGCAATTTTTTTTTTCATGCCTAGCTACTGTTGCCCTTTACCGGTGAAGTCCTCCTAAGCTCTGATGAACTTTTCAGGAGGTGCTTCACCGAGGCAACAGCAACAACGAACACACACAACCATTCCCTGAATCGGAAAAATCCGATCAGCCGGGATTCGAACCCGGGACCTTGGGGTAGGAGCGATAGCTTAGATGGCATGCTATCCACTCGGCCACCAAGGCCGGTGAGAAATGAAAAAGTTTTCTAAAGAAATCAGATATGATTATTTATCATCACCTTCCTAAATCGTCTTCGTAATCAACTTTAACATTGTGTTACGTAAAACTTACTATACTATTTATTTTCACAATTTAATTTCCATTTTTTTAACACCTCAACGAGAACTTGAACTATTAGCTATCAAAAAAGGAATACTATAAAATACTACGAAAATTAGCAACTGAAAATCGGAATTAGGCAACCTCACCATACACGTGTATTACCATATAGATTTCGAGTTTTTTTGCTTAGGAAATTATTTTCTTCAATATTTTAAAATGATGAATTATCTTCTTGCAATTTAATCAGATCTTCTTACTTTCCATGCATGTTAAACATTTTAGTTAGCATTTAGTCTAATAAATATAATGCTGCACAGTGAGCTAGAATCGGAAAAAGCAGTACAATAATAGAAAAGTGGTTGTTTTGAGTGTGGTCTTGGGTGTTCAAATTATATAGGTCAAATTTGACCAAATTTTGCCAAAAATATCGGTTTAAAAAGGGAAGACTCACTTTTTCCCGGGTATTTTAATAAAATATTTTCATGGTGACGCAGAAAGTGGAGGAATTAAAACTTGTAATGGCGTCCGTGTAAATGGGCCTTAGTTTCGTCAAAATTATTAATTGAAAATTGATAGTCTGACTGTATGCAGCCCCGCATTACACACCCGCTCTATCCCAAATCTCTTGGAAATAATCCACTTTGCGAGTTATTCTCTATTCCTATTTTTTTTCTTTCGTCATAACATTCCTTGTTACTCACTTATAGACTTGAAGGCAAAATTTTCCATTCCTGCACCCGATAGCCGATCGAAAAACCTTATTTCAACCAAATAAACTTCGATGACGGAGAGCCTCACGAAAAGTATGATGAATGATAGTTAGCAACATAGCTTTCTGCAATCCTTTGGTACTCGTTGGTACTAATTACATTAGCTGTCCTCTTAAATTTGATATTTGTCCTGTAAAGTAGCATTTGAGCGAATTAAAGAGCGAAGTTACAAATTCCGCACTCAAAAACACAACTTCTCTATTTTTTTTCAGCTTTTTCCGATTCTAGCCCACTGTGCGGAGCTATGTGTATTAGAATAAATGCTAGCTAAAAGGCAATGAATGCTTGGAAGGTAAGAAGATGAAATTTTTTTGCAAAAAGATAAGTTATCATTATAAAAATGGAAGAAAATAATTTCCTAATTGTTAAATATTGATGGCTACATGGTAATTCACGTGTATGGCGTGGTTGCCTAACTCAGGTTTTTTGTTTTTATTTCATTTGTTAATTTTTCATAAAGACCATTGAGTTGAACGGTCGAACACAAGCCCACTTTTTTGATTAAAGAATATGCCCTGAAAGTTTCGTTCGAATCCGTTTCCCACAAACCTGGTGTTCCGCTTGTGAGATTTATGACCGAAGAAAAAGCACATTTAGGCTCCTCCACTTCTGCAGCGCATGTATGCTCCATTTTATTCTCCAACCCAATTAGTCCAAAGGCTCTCAGTTGCGGAGATGACACTGAGGTCGCCCTTCACAACAACGAGAGCAATTCATGCCGTCATTGCTAAGGAGGAACCAGAGTGACTGAAGATCCCGGACCTCATACCAACAGCTTTCGCATCCATTATTTATCTTCATTCCTCCTCCAGTACAATTGTGATTCTGAATTATTCTTGAGCCTTTGGAGATCATTAGTAGGGTTTTTTCTTGAATTACTTCTTCATAAATTTTGAGTATTTTATTTATGCTTTTGAGAGGTAGAATGAAAATGTGCTTTAATTAGCTTGTGTCTTACTGTAATTCATGCCTAATAAGCCCCATCCCCTATACAGAGTCTTTGGTAGGTAATGATGGAGGGAGGAATTCTATGAGATTCAACCCAACCTTTAGACTGAAACCTTAATGAATAGGGTGGTGCAGTCGTCTAAATATATATATGCTCAAGTTTTTAATATTCGATCTCAGGTAAAGGTCCTGATTGTGGTTAGAAAATCCAGAATTTTTCACGTACCTCCTGCCTAATTTTCGAAAGCAGGGTTTGGAAAATATCGATAAGTTATCATAAACTAAAACGCTACTACTACTAACGCTATGAACTAAACGCTTTGAAAGAACAAGGTTAAATATTTATTAGAACAAATCGGCCACGGTTATGATTTTTCAGGGACGGTTTATCAATAGTAAGGAAAGAAAAAAAATGGAACACGGCTGACAATGAATTAAAGATGTAATAGATCTCCATTAGCCCTCTTTGACGTAAAGATAATTTATCAACATAAACGAGATCGCCTTAAGCAGGGAATGTCTACTCACAGTTGAGAAAGAAAATATAACTCCTTGATTCATTTTATAATAATTAATTGATCTGTTTTGGAAATGAGTTTTCTGCCATGCATTGTTGACAAAAGCTAGCAGATACTTTCAATAGCAACGACAGAAGTTTTGAGAATTCTATTAGAAGCTGGATTATTATTATTTGAAAATAACTATCCTTGAAATTGCTTTTTTTATTGCGGTGATGGGATTGGTGTCAAGAAAGGGATTAAGCTCACAACCAACATTTACAGCCATTACCTTAGGAAAGGAGATTCAAAAATTTCAACTCAGGATCTTTTTTATTCAGACTGGCCGTTATTTTCTCTGAACATAATACGTATGCTTTAATACTAAAGTTTGAAATTACTGATGGATATCTAAGATTTTTTTAAATCATATGAATGTTATCCAAAAAAATGCACGAAAATAAAACATGTAATCATTTTTTCAATCTTGTTAAATTATCAAGCTACTCTTAAAGTTACTTACAAACTCAAGCTTCTTCATGAGCATACTTCTGGAATGTTTTTGTCTTTCTGCAGGTATCCTTGAATCATCAACAGATTCCTTACTTACGAAAGACTCGTGTATCAAAAGATTCCCTTCTTGAGGCCATTTTGTTTAAATTGATAAATTGCTCTGCCTTTTAAATCATTTAATATCTTTTGTATTTACAATCTTCCACTCCGTCTTTCCCTTTGCATTCCACCATCAATTACTTTCTTCAGCAACCCCTCTCCTCTTAATATTTGACCTACCCATTTCCTCTGCCGTCCCTTTATTGCTTTAATCAAAACCCTCGCCTCTCTCAACATCTCAAGAGCTTCTCGTTTGTTTTTCTATCAACCCAACACCACTTTTTCCATTATACGCCACAGCCACCTCTCAAAGGCCTCCTATCCTATGATAGAGACCTTTCATTGTACACCTTATGCCAATTACAACCACAAATTTCGAATAATCTTGTGCAACTATTTCTTTGACAAATAATAAAAGAGTCTGAACAAGATTGACAGTAAAAGGGACCGAAACACGAACCACAGAGTCTTTTGAAATTATATTAGTGAACCTTATATAAATCGGTAGTAATAACATTGAATTTAAACTCCAACAGGAATTGCAGTCAGGACAAGAGCTATTCACCAATATTTTGATGAATCAATTCCAGATATATTTTGAACAAAAAGATTTTCATTGTATCGACAGCTTCAAATGCTTATGCTTCCGAAACTGAAACCATACATGACCAAGCGAAATATATTTCAAGGCGCACTACCTTCAAGTCTTAAACATTCATATAATGCTATTTTCTTTGTTATTCTTCTGATGTTATGTTTAGTTTACCGTAAAATATTGGTCATAAAATTACTGTTACTCCTATACAACTACCCATCGAACTTTTGCTGAATAGTATAAATAAGCATAAACCAAAATAAGCATAAAACAGGCGGCAATAAATGCTCATATCCAATCGTATTGAATCAAAAACCCATTAAACGTACAACTACGTTAATACTAGGCAGAAAATGTTTCACTTCCAATCCACTCTTTCATTAACCTCCAAGTTTTCATAAATATCAACCAAGTATTCATTTCATAGAGTTCCCCAGAGAAATTTTCCTGAAAATCTAATATTCAGTGAGGGATATAGAAAAATTATATTTTTGTGCTATGGCCAAACTAAACTTTGGGGAAGGAAGCCATACGGAAGATGTAAAACACAGTAATTTTCACATAATGTATGTTGAAAAAAGGGCGACTATTTTCGTTTAAGAACAGATCTCTGTTTGCGATATGGTACCCGTTATGTTGTGATACCTGTGTGGTGTAATGCTTTTGATGATAATTTGTGATGTGAATTTTTGAAGATGTCTGATTGTACACGAAACTAGTCGCCCTATTTTCAAAATACAAGGAAATTAGTAAATGTGCTACAATGGTTTCAATTATATTTTGCGGTATGTGGACGAAATACTAGCTACAGTTGTTTAGAGCCTAGATGGCATTCACTGATAAACAAGATGTAATAGAAATTATATTTTTTATACCAAATGTTTAGAACAAGTGCTATCTTCACCTTTTGCATAACCTGACGGATTTTCCTTTAAATTCGTGTATTATCTGGGTCTAAAAACTACTCAGCCCAATAGTACGGAATTCATAGCACTGTTGAAACTTCAAGCAACAAGATGTCGTCATATCCCAATTAGTTTTCTTGAATATCATTGATAAAAGTAACGAAATCGTTGTTAATCCAGGCGGTGCGACATCTACGCCGAAGTGCCGCAACGGACGGAAGTGCGACTTGTGAATGAGAGGACTGAAACAGCGAAAGAAATCTGAATCATTGGGGGACGAGGATAAATTAAATCAGCGATGCGAACAACGTTATGGCGGAGGTGACGCGTAGTCGGGAATTCTGCGTTGGGGGGATTCGATTGGTTCGAGTGGACTCCGGAAGGCCTCTGGGATGATACGCCCAGAGATTAAATAAACGCTCAATCTTTTCATTCTCAGCGACACTTTTACTCATCGCCCTCGCATCTCCGTGTCATCTGAGCCCGAGGCATGCGATTTAAAGCAGAAGTTGTGAAACATTTGGGATTCCGATCCGAGATTGAGATACCACCTTCATCTAGCTCCATTGATATTAATCTATAATTCAACCTTGACCTTCACTAATTCCGCCAGTAATACCGCAATACTAATAAATAATAATTGGCCCGAGTGAAGTCAAAAGGTGCTATTACCGCGTAGAAATAGTCTGCAATCGGAAATAATCTATGAAGTACTCCCTGTCAGCTCTTGCGACCATATCAATGGAATAATTCAGTCCCTGCCTTTACGTACAGAGTAGAGACAACTTTATAATTCACCTACCTATTTTGACTATATCTTACTCTTGTTTTAGTCTATGGTATCACAAATTCTACCAAAAGTTTTAATCAATCAAATAAATGACATTCGTTTTGTTCACGCCTTACTGAATGCAATTAAAATTGTTATTTACCCTTTGCGCTACAAATACATGGAAATTTCCCACTCTTGGCACAGTGAGAAAAGAAAAGAAGAACAAAACAAATTTTAAAGGAGAATCGTATTTATTGAGTGGTATTCCATATGAATAAATAAAGCATAAGTCCACGAAATACGTATTTTAAAATTTAAAATTATCTAAGCCACTAGAATATAAATCGACCCTTGTTTTTAGGCTTTCACTCAGCTTTAGGTCTGCAGAATTGTATTCTTGTGGTGTAGTGTATTTAGATATCTTAAGTTCATTGACCCCAAGATGTTTTTTTATTTATTTTCATACCGAAGTACAACATTTGCGATCCTATCTAATTGCCTTGTCTTCTCACCAGAACTTTTAAAAGGTAGAGGGGTTGAGGATCCAACAAGCCTTCGGACTCAAAACTGTTCACGCATTTCCCACAATCGTGAACTAATATTGAGAATGAACTCTAACATAGTAGAGAAATTTCCTTTCGGACAATTTCTGTGGTACCAAGAGGAAGAAAGCTGAGGCTGAAATTCAGCTTAAAGCTAAGTAGAATACTACGGGGTAGCAAGGGTGAGTAAGGGTGTTCCGCCCCGGGCAGGACCTCTTTTGCAGCAGCCCTCTTTGCTGTGCTTTCTGTCAACTGTATGTTTAGAGTGGAGTATTTTGATGTGGAGGGGCAAACTCAGAGACCGCCCCGGGTAACTAAGTCTGAATATACCAAGAGTGGTTTATGTTTGATATTAAAATTTTCGTTTAAGTTATCTCTTTACCGATACTGTATCCTGATGCTGTACGCGATAGAAATTCATGGATAAAAGTAATCTCTTCGATATTTGACAGTATTTAAATATTTAATGCCATGTGCATAATTTTAGGAAAATATTGAACAGCATTCTTTTATTTACAACATTATGAGTAATGAAGCGAGAGAGGCTGAGAAGTTCGGATGAATCTATATGAGAATTTGCTAACAAACAATTACTCTTTCATCTGCATCTTAAATAGCTGATAAATCTGAACTCGCATTGATTTTCTAAAGATATAAATATATATAATGCATCGTATAACTTCTATTTGCAATAACGGCAACAATTCATTCCCCTCCAAATCGTCTTTAGCAACATTCAAATTATATAGCATAATGTACGAGGGATAAATCGTAGCTTTAAGTCCTTCATTCAAACCCTTTTACTCACGTTTGATAAAGGAAGAAGGTAATTTATATATTGTATTATATCGAATTACAAATATATTGACTATTAATTGATCATAATCATCCTTTATTTAGTAAATGATTAAATTCCGTGTTCTTTTAGCTTCTCCGTTATGACTGTGAATGCTGCACTACGAACTAACAGAAGATTTTGTATCAAAATCATAAAATTTTCAGCGGTATGACACAAGACCAAACAACTAATTATTATATGAAGGCCGATTACCGACAAAATTATTGATGGAGATACTTACTAACCAAAAATTTGGGAAGAGTCATGCTAAAACTTTGTATTAGCTTTAACTGTACTATTTCTGAGCTTGATTTGTGAATACGCCACCTTTGGAAGAGAATTGACAATATATTGCCACTAATACCAAAAAGCATTCAAATATCACTCAAATTTTTTACTCGAATGTAAAAGGACGTTATAATAATGTTATCCAAGGGAGTTCGTGGGCCAAGAAACTGTGAACCTTTATTTTAAGATGCACTTGATGCTCCAAGTCAAATTCCTTACGCATCCTTTCTCCATTCAGATCGTCTCCTCAAATCTCTCCGCCTTGAAAACGTTCCGCGAAATCTCATGGTACTTACGCAGTGGAATTTTTCTCTCTTACAAGGGTAAAGTTTCAAAAGGGGTTACCGAAGGGGATTTCGTTTTTCTAACATGGCATTCCTCTAGTCTCCACCAGACCCCCCAAATTTACTCCTTCCTCCCCTTTAACTGCACATCTGAATACCATAACCTTTCCGAGGGCCTATATGTTCTTGGCGAATTCTTATCGATGCATTCAGATAATGGAAATGGAATTCAGAATATGTACGGTTCCTCGACTGTAAGGGTTCTTATATTGTGATAACACTTTTAACATACATTATTCCCTATATTATGAATCAGCAAACGATCAAGGAATAGGTAAACCAAGGACTTTTCAAAAAAAAAACATTTAAAATTAACAGAGCAATTGATGCAGAACATACATACATTCACCGATACACAGCACGGATTCCTTTAAGACCTTCAGGGTATTTTTCTTGCTTTTAAATATTTTACATAATCCTTGGGTAGGTCTTTATTAATGCAGAAATTGTGTCTTGAATATGTTAGCCATCCACGCCCTATACACGCATCACCATGAAGATCGTGGAAACTTCTTGGCCTAAACCTCAACTGTCATTGACTAAGGTTTTTTATATGGTACGGATTATAACAAAATATATTAGATATTGATCCCAGCTATCATAAGACACCATTTTCCCCAATTTTCTCATGAGAATGTATCATTCGGATTTTCAGGAAACCAGCTGGATTTCTCCCCGAGATGATGGAGAATTTGGGAACGTCATACTGTTAGTAAACGTGTTTCTGTAACATAAATATCTTTCATAATGAAATCCGATTGGAATCCTAGCCAATACAAAATTCTCAAATGAGATACGCATTGCGGATAACTTATGTATAATAGAAACGTATACGTAATATTATATGTAATATAACAAGCAATACAAATCTAATATCAGAATAAACTTACCATTTTTGTAATCTTCTACCTGTATTCGTTTTCCAGTCACTTGACTTTAAAATCAGAGTGTCTCATATAGGACATCCTATAAAATACCTTACATATGAAAGGAGTGTGCTAGACTCTACAATGCTCTCTCATCGCGATTTTACACCCTTGAAGAAATTGGATTTCTGCTAACGAAGGTGATTTCGAAACGTACCCTCTCCAAGGCATACCTACGTACGATATGTAGGTAACCATAACAACTGATGAAGTAAAACAAAATAATAACCTCCCCACATTTCCCCTCAACTGGATCCCATCAAAAATAACCTGCTCCTTATCTCCGACATCTACAGCCCCTTTGCTCCGCGCTGCTATTTCACTCTGTTTACTTCTTTGAGCCTCTTCCTCGGCCTCCCTCTTCCGCAAGCAATTTCCCTCCGCTGTGTCTATTAATCCTCTCTCTCTTTCTCTTCTCCTAATCTTCTCCTCACATACAGGGAGTGTGTGCTCTGAATGCAAGTGCAAATGAGGATCGCGAGGTCGGGGCCTCTCCATCTAGCTCTAAACGGCGAAGCGATTACCGAGGCCTCGTGAACGCCGCATGCAAAGCGCGCGCTCTGGCGGACTGAAAAGAAGGCAGAGGCAAAAGGGGAGGTCAAGCTGAAACGCGTTTATGCCCTGTTTTCGCGGCGCATTCGACGTAAAAAATCCCCCAAGTCTTTCGGATTAGTTATAAATCTTTCCCCGGGAATATAGGGATGATCCGAGCGATGAGATTTGGGCGCGGAAGGGATGAGTGCATCGACGTTTCTTCATTCAATTTCACTCGAGATATGCGGTGAGGGAAAATTGCGGGATTATGTCGAACCGCTAGTAATTTTAATTTCCATTTAAACAAAGAACAGGGTTGGGCCGGAGAATCCCGGGATTATTCGCATGTCTAAGAGAAATTGATTATGTTTCCTCAAGATGGGCTGAAAATAAATTGAAACCTAAAAATTAATTGTTTGTATAAAATGTGACTTACTTTGTTTTTTGAACAGTAGAATTAACGTTAAGTCAAAGCTACCGGAAAATTCGTCAAATAAAAGAAACCTTTTTTTTATTACGACCCAAATATGGGTTCTTATATTCCTTAGTCTCATATACTCAGAATATATTATTGATAATCAAGATTCAGACACAAGGAGTTTATTTTAAGAAAATACAGGTTGAGTAAAATTGATGATTTATCATCCAACAAGAAATAAGTCAACAAGGGATACAGAAAACTTATTTTTCATTCGGCCAATTTCTTACGCAAACATGCTACGATCACAAATATTTATGGGTAAACAGTCACGTACCTATACCTCCATTAAAATTTATCCAGCAATTGAATCAGAAAGCGAAAATTCTACACACCATAATCAAACAATAACAAGTAAGCATTCCAAAACGAGCAAAACGAATTTTTCTGAAAGTTTTGCAAATGTGTGAACCGTTGATAGAATGAGTAATTTTCATTTAAAACATACAATACATACTCCGAAAACCATAAAAAATGTAATCAAATGAAATAATTTTCACTTGCCATATAATATCGACTGTACTTAAGTGAAAGTCGATAAAACTTAAAACTCATAAAACATGAGTTTAGATTGTGAATGTTTTCTGAAAACTACAACTTTTGATGATACTATACTTTTTCGATTATTTTTCACCAAAATTATTATTCGTGTTAAACGAGATAGAACCTTGATCACCATTACATCCTCGATGGGTTTTGTTTTGTTTATAAAAGTTTATGAAGGTCAAGATTTGAGTCAATATCTATTGAAATTATATAGTATTATTTTCTTCAATAGGGATGGAGTTTAGGATAGATTCAATTCCATATAATGCCCATTTATTCCATCGATATGTTCATAAGATAGGACGTAATTCGTGTATAGAACATGTTCATAGTATGGAAGATAGATAAAGGAATGAGATTCACTACATAAATGAAAATCTAATCACTTACTTTGTCAATTTGTACTCTTACTTTTGAAGGAAGTATCCATAAGCAGCAATGATAAATAATTTGTTCAATAATACTTTCTCATTACTGGTATTTTTCATAACTAGGTTAAGAATTTTGTTGGTTGAAGCTTGATATAAAAGAAGCTCGTGAACATTTATTGTATCTTAAAACGATCTTTTACGATATCCCTTAAAACAAACAGATTTTCCTTCTTATGACTTTATCCAGCCAAAACATCTCATTTACTAACTATAAATGTACATTTTACCTTTTATTATGCTTCCCTCTTCTTTTATTCCTACACGCTACAAATGTGATGCTTAATGCAACTGGACCACAGAAATAAGTATCCTTGGTGTATTATTCTTCTTCATTGTGTGAAAATCAATAAGTACTGCATCGTAACATGATCCATAAAAATTGATATGTATTTTTAATTATGTCGACCTTTTCAAAGTAATTTTCATTAAATGGTTCAGCATATTAAATTGTTTCCCTGAACAAGAGGATTAAAATGGTAAGCTAATCCGGCGTATATTTAAATTAGAATTACTTGGTTGAACTCAAATCAATTTAATTTCTCCACATACATCCAAAAACAAAACCCTCACGAGGGAATACCTTTTATTTTAGAATAAATTCCCACATATGTGAAAATACATGACGGGAGCCCAAAAGGAGGACACCGCTCCTTTTTCCAAGTGTATACCCACCCCTCTCCTATCGAGCTAAGCGTAGTAGCAAATGAACACGTACAATTATTACTTCTCAATGTTGGAGTACGGCGGAGCGTTTTGTTCTTCCATCCCAAAGTGCTGAGTGAACGGTCGCCGAGATGCGCTCCGTGCTGAGGAATCGCCCACCTGTGGCTGTCTGGTTCACCCTACTAGAAGAATTCCCTGCTAAGATGAAATTGGCCCTGCATCGAAAAAATATTTCTACTCTTGCGAAAGATTTCTTCGGGTGTATGATTCTTTTATAGGTTACTTCACTCTATTACTGTACCTTTGATTTTCAGATATCATCATTGAAGCAAAATTGAAGTTGCCTCGGTTAGCGAAGATAACCGCGAAATATACACTTGAACATTAATTTTGCCAAAATCTTTAAGTAAATCACTTCTGGAATCATATTTGTTAGTAGGCATGGTATTTAGTCGAAGTGCGAAATCCTTCCTCATCTTATATAAATTGCTGAAGTATAAACAGGGAAGCATAAGTGTCAGCGACCTTACTCCATCTACTATTATGAAATGCGCAGAGAAAACAGTATATCACACATGGAAATTGGACCATTATATTTAAAATAAAAACACTCTTTGTCAAACAGCCGGTATATACACATAAATCATATTTTACAGGAATATATTACGGTTAATAATGAGCGAAGTCGAATATATATAATATAATACAAAGTCTTCCGAATTATTTGATAGACCTGGCCAGTTTCACATGATGATCTTAAGACATTTTGTTAAGATTTATAACTTCTATAAAATAACAAGTACAATTATTTTCATTAAAGTATCGTGTTATGAGACCTAAATCAAGACAATCAGCGATAGAATTGGGATGAAAGCACTTCACCCGATGGAAAGAGAAGCTTGAATTTTCCTTCTTACTCACGCATCATTTCGTTTCTGTTTGCCAAAGCTGCACGGAGGGGATGTATCAATCTTACACCGTGAAATACATACGACAAAGGAAGAAGTTCAGACTTTTCTTATGAGCTTTAAATGAAGAATTCAACAGGCAAAAACATAACGTCAGCAAAAACATCCAAAATATCTAAAGTTCCAGTTTCACAGTAAATCTATCTATATATGAATGAAACCATATGGAGTTTTACTCCTTATGGAAACTGTAGTACGATTATAATTGTAATCTACTATCAAAATAAATCAGAAATCAGATCGATAAAACATGATTGAAGCAATGAGTGAATTGGTGTTACAAAAATAATTCCAAGACAGAATCCATTCACGAAGATTTTTGGGAAAGCCTAGTTACTAAGATTTGTCCACATATCAGTTTATCTCTTTATTATAACTAAATAAACCAATCTTCTTGCGATAGTGTAAAAAATTGCTCTACTTTTACTACTTTAAGACTTCTAATCCCACGTGATCTTAGACTAAGGAAATGTCTTCCATTTATGAAATGATCTCCATGAAATAAGAAGGAAGAACTTCCGCAAAAATTCTCTCCCTCCTTACATACTCCTTCTACATTTTAAAATTATAATGGAGCATTATCGAAAAGAATTGATGGAAAAGAAAAATGAGCAACACAGTGTGAAACATCACTCTACTTGGTCCTTAAAATGTATATAGAGGGTAGAATCGCTTTATAAAACTCATGGTGCTTCATAATACTTCATAGCTACGAACAACTTGAAATCTAGGTATGAATGACAGCACTTTCTCATTAACATCTCTTTAGATTGAGGAAAGAGGGACTTTCAAAGCAAATAGTTACGGGTAAAATTCAAGGAAGAAACAGAAGGATAGACAAAGGAAAAAATGTTGGATAGTATAAATGGATTGGTAAATTACCAAAAGGTGAGGGAAATGGAGTTGAAAAGGGAATATTGAATAACCTGAACCTACTAGAATGTAGAACACTTATGTATGTAGAGGGAAATAATCCGAAATCATTACTTGATAATTTTTCTCAGACGAAACTCAGACCTCGCGCAGCGCCTCCATCATGTTAATCCACGGAGACAATGGAGAAAACCTTCGTCATAAAGCGAGGAGAGGACGTGAAGCGGAAGAAGCGAGGATAGTACTACCGCATTCTCCGTTCGAGGAAAAAAGGTGAATTCGCGAAAGTATTAATTGTAACATTTTTTCCGCCGCGCTCAGCACGAGAATTGAAAATAAAGGAAGAGTCCCTTTCATGTCACAGTAGAGCAAACTCTCGTCAGTCTTCGAGCTCGGCGACTCCTTTACGCCCCCAGTAGCGAAACCATCCTTCCCGGTGCTTTCAATGGGGCCATCTCCCTTTCATGTGGTTCTCTGCTTCACCTCCCGTGCTTCCCCATTGTGACCCCACGCGAAACTTCCCTCCCGCAATTATTTTTCCGTCTCAATTTCCCTCCTGCAGTACTCTAGCCCTTCGCCCGATCCATCCTGCGACCCGTATCCGAGCACTTGACACTCGCCCCTCCCGGGGGACGCTCACGAGAAAATAAACAAACGGATAAAAAGGGGAAGTCCTTTGGAAAACTTTTTCCTCCGTGGAAGTGACAAAGCAGCGATGATGATGGATGGCGGCTCCCTCTGCCGCCTGGGTGGAGAAGCTGTTTCGGTCCTCTCTCGAGATTTTTGCTTTGCGCCGATTATGGGGCTGCAGGCGATGCGAGGGGAGAAAAATGGAGCTTTTTACCCGCTGAGTGATTGTTCCCACTTTGCTTCTTTTATAGATTCCTCTGGAGCGGAGACGGAGGAGAAACGCTCGGACATTCGCTTGGCTGGAGCTCTGCCGGACTCGCGATCCTATTCTAAAAGCGGCTGTGTTTATTTTCCAAATGTGCTCCGATTTTTTGTGCTCCCGGTTATTGTTCACGCGGTATTTTAACAGATTACCCTCGTTCTGTCAGGGGCCTGTAATTCTCCTCTTCTACGATTACTTTTATTTCGGGCATTGTGACTGCTCGATTGTTTCAAACGGAAGTGGGCGGTGTACATACGTGTGTACAAAAGAGGGCTTTTGTTGGGTTTTTATTGGGTCAAGTTACTGAAAAGGCAAGGGCTGGATGTTTTCTAAATGTAGCAGGTTCCTTCGAATTGCCGTTTTCATCAGAATTAAAAGCTACTCTTGATAAGCAAGAATATCGCCCGGAGAAGCTTATCTAGAAACAGAAAAGGGTTGCTGATTGACTTCTTCTATACTTTGAAAAGGAATTTGATACGAATGAAGGGACTGAAATGGCAAGATGCTGATTCCAGAAAGAATTCATAATCAAAGAATAAATCAGATAATATAACTCCGTATGCCAATGACATTATATATCCATTAGTATTATTAAATTATATCAGTCGGTAATACAAATCCATTTAAATGTACGTCGAATACATTCAAGGTTTCTCAATATAATAAATCATACAAATTTGTTGGTGAAGTGATTTAAGTGGTGTGTTTGAGAGAAAATATCTCAGAAAACCTCATGAAATATCCTTTTAAACTTATTCTATTGATATTTAGTAGTAGATTTGAATAAAATTGGTGCCTCAACAATTGCTAGTCATACGCACCGGTTTTTCAGTATTTTAAATCCCTCTTCTTCTATTGATATTTTATATAATAATAAATAATAATGTGGAATATGACTAAGAAATTAACATAAAATATGAATAAATTACTGGCAGGAGTTTTTCAGGTCAGCATCAAAGCAAAAGAGCATACGATTTCTTAGGTAAAATTTTATGGGTAACTCAATAGAGAAAGGAATGAGAAAGTTATACAACCAAAATTATTTTATAATTTCATGATATGATTTAATATGTACTGGGTAGAAGATATAAATTCAAATTTATATATGGTACGCCAAAAACTTGTGACGAATACACAGAAAATTGTATCGACGATAATAAATCTAGACGAATTTCACAATAAAATAAGTGAAATGTATTTTGACGATTTTAATGACATTCATACCAATCATTCATACGAATTACAGTAAATGTACAATGAACGTCGTGTGTATACATGTTTAAAGCAGCGAAGGAGTGAAAAAAAAGAAATTTAAAAATCTGTATTTTCTAAAAGGGACAACAAAGATCGCCCACATCTCCTGTATCGAAGCAGGTGCCGTCAGGTGCACATATTTGGCCATACTTACAAACGTCATGTATTTGTGATAGGGAAAGGCCGAATCTATGCATCACCCATTTAATAAGTCTCGTGTGAAAGGATCTTGGGATATCCATTTCCTGTTATTAAATAAAAATTTCCAGAATAAAAATTATAATACAAAATAAAATAACTAAACATGTAAAATAATAAATAGCAAAGTAATAAATAAAATCAATACAAAATGATAAATAAATAAATAAATTTAATATCACAGTAAAAGCAATAAATTGATAGTAATGAAGATGTAAACAAAAAATAAAAAGCAGACCTTTTTAAAGTAAAAATTATAAAATAACAAAGAAATTAGGTAATTAGGCAAAATTCTGGCAGAATTATCATTCTTAAATTGAATACGCGGGGGTAGAGAAATTTTTATTACGATATCATTCGTTTGCCACCGAAGTTTTAGAATGTCTCGTTTGTGATGAAAAAGCGATATCTTAAAGCAATAAGAGCAATCAATTACCTGAAACTTTTCGTAAAGCTGTGTGTCGATTTTCAAATCTTGAGGTATTCTCAATTCCGGATGATTCAAATCCAGGATGTCACCCTTTTGGGAAATCAAGCCCTTTGCCAATTCCACCAATAGGAAAGGAAGCCGTTCTAAAAGAAGATCATAGTATGATTTAAGATTACTTCCGTCAACCGGAGCTTAATTTACCGGGGGTCAATTAAGCCGCAAATTGATGTTCTGCACCATCGAAAATCAAAATATTAAATTGGAAAAGGAACATTTTGCGCTGCATCTTATCTAACATATGACTCATACATATACATTCTGAATTCTCTGCTCTGTTTAAAGACTATTTGTAAAACATACTAAAAATTTGCTTAGCCGATAAAATTAAATTAAAAACTTGTCACGGCTTACGGCCAGCTTTACCAAACTTGGTGACGGAATGGATAGCACTCCATCCAAGCTATCACTCAAAACCCCAAGGTCCCGGGTTTGATCGGATTTTTACGATCAGGAAATGGTTGATTGTGTTCGTTGTTGCTGTTGCCACAGTGAAGAACCCCTGACAAGTTCAAGAGAGCTTAGGGGGACTTCACCGATAAAGGGCAACAGTGGCTAATCATGAAAAAATATCCTAATAAATTAAGAAAGTATCCAAGAATCAAATTGTTATGCTAATCAAATCAGTAATTATTAAATGTCAGTAATATAAAATAACATTATAATATGTTATACTGATACCGTTTTTATTGTAAACAAGAAAAATGTTTGTATTTATCCGAAAAAGCAATGTATATTTTAATAGTTTTGATTTCAATTTGATGTACAATACTATTTATATACCTTAGAAATGCGGATCTAACAATGAACCAATACGCATACCTTATCGGACATATTTAATCCCAGTTTCATATCTTATCTATTTCCAATGTTAACCAACACAACTCATCACAAACACTTGAAGGTTAATTCTGAAAGGGTTTATACCAGCTTCGAAACTTTTTTTCGATAATGATTTACTGCCACATCAAGAAAATGGTTCAATCTCGAAAAAGAGTTGTCAATCTTACGACTGGAAAAACAGATTGGACATTTTTTGTTTCAAATAATATGTTCCATCTAAATCCCTTGTTTCCAACGACTCAATCTCTCCCCTCAGTGGTGTTTTTTGTAGCTAAAATACCTTCCAGCAATGGCTCTCAACGTAGGTCATAGAATCCTACAGAAACTTAAATTTAAGTGGTATTTTCTATTAAAAGTATAAGTTAATAGGCTCTTTTATTCTTGAAGTGTAATATTTGAAATATAATTGAATTTTTTCTGTGCTTTAAATAATTTTATTTCTAATGTGAAATACATTCTCGCTCCTTAAATCGATAAAGTTGACTTCAATTTTAATTTGTGATCCTGAGCTTTTCAATGTGTTTTTACTTTCGTTGAAATTGTAGAATATATATATTTACGACTTTCTGAAATTTAGAAATCATTCAACGAGGAAGGGAAATTGGAACTGGAAATTCGAGCTTGGGTCTTCCTGTTCATAAGAGGATGTAATGTTATAAGGGAATATAAAATATATTCAAATGATGATGATAATTGATCGCTAAAAGTGAACTGATACTTGTTAATAATAGTTCTCCCATCCACATGTTACAGCATAGTTATGGATTTACTGTTAGTTCTTCATAGATATCAGTGTCCCAGCAGTGTCTAAAAATGATAAATCGATGCTAGAAATACTAACGCAAATAATAATTTATTAAAATAATTACAAAAACTGCGTCAGTTGGCAATAGATACTAATATCCCACATATTGTTTTCATAAGTAAACTATCCATACATAAAATTGCATGTATGCATCAAATAATACTACATTTGAGTAGCACGAGAACCTTATGTTTGTACAAGCTTCACCAATTTTATGACACCACTAGTGTGAGATAATCTCGGAAAGAGTGTCTGAGTTTCAGTATCCTAAGTCCATCAACCTGAACAAAAATCTAGACCTCTGAAAACCTCATATAAACAGTCGGCTCGATAAGATGCCAGATTTACTTCGGCGGAAATCTGTTAAGGTCTAAAACATTTCTAGGATGGACTTGATGTCATCCTTCAGATTGTGGTATGAAGTCCAAAAGAAGATACGACGTTAATCCCGTTCTGATTGACATACAACCCGAGCTACCGGAGTTATCTTTCTTGAAATTCTTTCTCGCCGATACGAATTCTTGCGAGACTGAACTCCATTTTTCTCCCAAACCCAATAATAGAGCGTTAAATTACCTTAATTTCTTTGGACTTCGCCTCAAGCGTTCCGTTCCGAAGAGAACAAAGGAGAGGAATATTTTACGATTGGATCTGACCTTTCTTGGGACGTTAGTGAGCGAAAGTTGAAGGAGATCATCTCTGACAGAGAGAAAGGGAGAAAATTACTTTCGTGAAGCTTATAGTTTTCCGGTACTGTAAAACCTATTCTTTCTTTATTTTGTATATCACGTAGTATTATTAAATAATATGTGATTCCTCCCAAGTAGATGGTAATGCCGATTTCTTGATCACAAATATTTCCTGATAGGAATAGTATTACCTTGGTATGCGGCAAAAGATGATTAAGCCGTTTTTAAGAAACGATAAAAACCATTATTTTCAATGAAAATGATATTAATGTAAATAATTCTTTATTTGACCAATCAAAATTGGTTTATTTATTTATTTTCATCTTCGACAGCTACTTTTCCTCATTATTAAATCTCTTCAAATGAAGGAGATTCCTACTTTAATTTATGATTTGATCTTAATAAAACTTTACAAAATATGATAACCAAATATAATCTCATTAGATTTTCCTTACTATCTTCGATTGTATTTTATCAGCTCGTTGAAAATTGCTATTTCGCACCAAATTAATGGAAAATAAGTAAAAAAGATTGAAGAAGAAGAAATTAACTAGATTATTCTTAAGACTCATGATATTCCCTTTGCATAAAATTTCTGTAAAGAGTTATTTCAAGTTTGATACTGAATCACTACACAATTCCCATTTCACAAAAATATTTCTAAAATATAATTTCGCTTATTTATTGATCACATGAATTGAGAAAAAAGATGTTAAATTATATATGAAGAAAATATCACTTATTTTAATCTTACTTCTATCATCTTCTCAAAATAAATTTTCTGAAGACAAAGCCTCATAGACTGGTAGACTGGTGATGGTAATATTTAAATTAGGATTGCAATGAAAGTGATTGTACTAAAGACATATTTAGTATAAATAAATGTTTCTAAATGTTTGTAAAAACAAAATGTTTTGAGTGGATATAGAAAAGCAAAAAGGCCTACTTTACAAAGATGATGATTGAAAAATTTATTATTTTCTCAGTAAAATTCAAGCTTAGGCAATATTAACCTATTGAAACACCTTCGATCGACAGTAATTAAAAAAAAGAATTGGATAGGTGGAGATAAATAATATATAATGGAAATTAAATGATATTGAACACAGCTTAAATTAATGGATTGATATTGAAATTTTTATTTTGAAAGTATTTCTTGACCTCCCTCACGCATAGAAAATCGAAACGAAATCTGCCACTTTGAATGATTATCAGGTAAAATTAACACTGCGTGACATTAATATTTTATGCTACCATCTCTTGCTGAGTTGTGTAGTGATAGGTTATGACACATTTAATTCGACAAGTATTTAGCTAAACTCAGCAACTTATTATCTATGCTCGAGATTTACAACGAATTCATCGTGATGAATCGACGAGTTTAGGATCTCATCACCATTTTCAATTAAAATACCAGCTGCCATATGAAATATATAATTATTCTATGATTCTGCAAAAGGTATGTTTTGTGTTCAATTTTTAAATCCGATACTCACTCGTGATAAAATTAAGATCAATATTTTTCAAATATTTCATCAAAACTGCAAATTTTCTCGATTTGCATTTTCCTATTAAAAATTTATCCCTGAATATTTTACATTACCCCATATTTGTATAATTCAATCAATCGATATTTAACTATCAAAATGACAATACAGAACTCTTAAAGATAGACTTATTCTGAGTGCTTAAAAACATCCCGGGAAAACAACCCTACCTCATAATGTACACAACTATTCCATAGCAAAATTTGATTGTTGAAAAAACAGAATAAAATTTTCCTGGTTTGTTTTTCTCAAATCAATATTGATAAATGTACATTGATATAATTCCGCATTATTTACTCTTTGATTATGAGCTTTTTGAAATCAATGATATACGTATAAAATGACAAAAAGAAAATTATCTTAAGGATAAAATTGTCCTAAACCCTTCCTCTAACAAGGTATTTTGCACCTCACTCCTCTTTCTCTTCCGTAGGTTAATCGGATACCTCACATTTTTCATATTTGAAGCTTAATTGTTAAATACAATAGAGTTTTAGTTATTTCTAAGACAGATAAAATATTTATTGAAAAAATTATTTCCGGATACATAAAATTAATTGAAAAATATACAAGTAACGTAACAGAAATACTTTAAATAAACCTTCGAAAAATTGTTTTCGTTAAGATCCCCGTTCCAAATTTTATTTCTTTTTTTCATTAGAATTAGACTAAATTCAATGCTATAGATAAATAATTTAAAAGGAAATATCTCCATTATTTATACAAAATAAATATATGGACGATTTAAAAGATAGAAAAAGTCATTACATTAAAAAAAGTAAGAACGAATGACCTTGTGGTTATTTAGCCACTACCTTCATAGTCGAAGAATTAAAATTTAGTCATTAATAATCTACAAAATCTCATCTATCCTTCAACTATTTCCTATTGACTCCATAAAATATTTAAATGGAAGAAACTTTCCCGAACTAAATATGTGTTTTCTTAAGCACTACCAATCCGTAACACTAACTCATTGCAGAAGTGACACTAGATCAAGAATTAAGATTTTTACTCCACATCATTCGGTTCTCTATTTGATATATAGCGAAGTTTTTAATTTGGAGGAATAGGAGCAGGATTTCGATGTAAATTATTTTGAAGTGCTTCACAGATATGCCATTCGCTTTCATCGTTTCTTTGAAAAAGTTGGAGACGGAAATGCTCTCCAGTGTCGTTCTTCAATTTGCTCCGTCGAGGAAATTTGAGGGAGCCAATGAGGAAATGGATCCGTAAGAGGAAAGGTTCCTTCAGCTGCCTAAATTAAAATATGTCATCTCATTCCTCTCAGAAGAACGATTTCCGGTTATGTTTTTATTTTAATTTAATAACCAACTCGAAAGCATTGTTTACGCAGCACTTACAAATGACCATTTCAGTGTCATTATTTACGTTCCAATATCCAGTGGTACAAACAAAACAGCAGATATTGAGGGGCATTTTTCATTATTTTATTAAGAGAATTTAATTTTGATATCGGTGAAAATATTGGAAAATGAAAAAAGGAAAAATGAGAAGTTAAAAAGGAAACAATTAATTTCGAAAACTGACGAGAGCAAAGCAAATAACAGCATCTAAGCATATACTTGATAGCCCCTAGGTTACAAGGACTTATGACTTAAAATTGTCAAATAGAAAATTTTCCAACGTGTTTCGGTCACAGGGAGAAAAGACAAAAATCGATATTAAAAGTAACGATGACATTAACTCAAATTCCGCAATGATTACAAACTATTTCTTGTAAATGTAACGGAGACAAGCATTACGATCTCCACTTGATAAACATTGACAGAAAATAATTATGATTAACTAAAGCAAAGGAAACATATTTTATAAGTTCTAAATCAAAGGAAACACATTTATTGAATTTATTAAGTGCTTTATCGTTCGTACTTCACTGGCTTTTCTAAACGGAAATTCAATTATAATAACATCGAGTAAGATCTATTTATCTATTTATATAAATAGGTATCGGCTATAAGAAGAGTGAAGAGAAAATATATTCTTAGAACGAGGACTCTGAGATAAGACTGTTTCTCGCTTGTTCATTGTTACTGATAATTAAAGTTTCATAGTCACTGTACGCAGTTTTAAACATACAAAAAACATATGCAATGAATGTAGTGTAGTGTACATGTAGTTGTGAATGAGGATGTCATTTTTTTAATTTTTCCGTCATGTCAGAGAAGAATTAGTTTAGAACCATTGGCTTACCGTGTTCTTTCAGAGACTGATAAAATTGGTCTGCATCGGTGGGGATCTTATCCACGGTGAGGGTTAGGTTGGACAAGGGATATGCCGATGTCGTAGCCAATACCACCAACAGCAAGCACGCCCATAACTGAAATCTGCGCAGATAAACATTAGAACGTCAATGAGCAAATACGTTACCACCACAAACAATAAGAAAAAGCTTGCCAATTCTACCCACAAGGATCAGAAATAAAAATCATTTCATTTATTGTTTTAATAATTGACAATTAAATTACTACCCCGTTAGAGAACTGGTAAAAATTTTAGATTGTAATTGGATAAAATCTCGCATTTTTTCGAAATTTCGAATCCAAATGATCTGCCTACCAAAATACTCATCCCTCGTTCATCAGAAAAGATAAATATTGAATATTTATTGATTACAGATTCTATTTCTGGCGATATTAATTTTTACTTCATTGTAAATACTACATTTACAAATCCTAAATTAGAGAATTAAAAAAAATACCGCTTCCAGAGCTACTATTAAAATTTAAAATAATTGAATTTTATTCAAGTTTATATTTACGTTATGATATTAACAGCGGCAGAAGGGGGAAAACAAAACTTTTTTAAATATGGCTTTAAAAAAATTGGCGATACTAATAAGTAGAAAACACAGCTATTATGACAGACAATTTTAAGGGTTACCACCGGTTATACTGCCATTTCAATAAACTAAATTGTCAGGTATACATTATTATATGAATAAACTATACCAATTCTGATGTTACTTTGTTGTAATAATTAACATGCCAAAATCTTATGGAGGTCTACTTCTACTACACCTTAGGATTACAAGAAAAACGTTTTCTTTTCTTGGAAGTTTTTAATTATATGAATTAAAGTATATGGGCAAGTTTATTATTTCTTCTTTGGTCAAAGATTATTTTTCTAAGTGATCTAAAATTCTCTTCCAAAAAAAATTCTTGTAACAATGTTTTTCATTCCGAGTCGTAGAAGAAAATGGTTCTATTTATATCACATCGAAAAGATTATTTTAACCGAGTTTAATAAAACGTTGTCACCTTTGAATATTCCGCATAGATACTTTCAGAAACGAGAATCCACCAATCACTCATTCGTCGTTAAATATTCATTCATTCCCGCTGACCCGGGAGCGAAAATCCTTTTGACGCCCAAGCGCGATGTCGCAGAGATAATCTAGATTAAAAGAAGTAAAGTCGAGATTTGATCCCGATCTCAATGGAATCGGATTCGAAATCAGATTAACACTGGACGGCGTCGAGTTCGACGTCGAGAATCCTCAGATAGGAGCGATGACGGGGGCAAAAAAGAGACTGGGATGGAACCGGTAAGTCGTCCCGAAATAGATTGAAAGGGAACGAAAAAGGCGTCCATTGCGCAAAGCGCCAGTGTCTAATCAGTTTGCGTGCGGAGGCGATATCTGATTAGATGCAAGGAGGTGTCGAGAAGATTTATTGCTTTAATCCCTCAGAAGGATAGGAAAAAATTACGATAGGAATTCCCTCGAACGGCATTGCCAAAGTATGCCTTATCGCAAAAGTGTCTATAATCACCAATATTTGTCGAAGATATTCCTTCGCGAGGTCTCTCTGGGAGAAAATTTTTGATTAGGTTATGAAGAAGTTAGATCATTTTTGGGCTCTAAATTTTCATTATAAAGTGAGCTGGCGGAAACTCATCTCCAGACTTCCAAATTTCATCTAAAACATTCTTGCATCCGTCCATCATAAACTAGATCTCAAGCTCTCGTTTATCTGCATGAGGCATTAGGTTGCACAACCAATTAAAAGTAACTAGGATTTGAGAATGGGTTAGTTATTGCTCTTATTCTAATCTGGATTGAGTTAGAGCTAATGCATAAGTAAAGCTGGACTTAAAATTTCCCGCATCACTAAGGACCAGATTAGCTGCAGATAATTGCATTATTAATAAGGAAAAATTTTACTAATGATTAATTAATTGAAATATCTAAATGTAACTTACTATGAGGAAGCCACTAAAAAAATTAACCTTTTGTTTCTGTTATTTAGTAATTAATTGTTGACATGTCAATATCGTCCACCATCATTACAAGTGGAGGTATCACTTTCAGTCAAATTATGAAAATAATGTTTACGTTATTTTATTTCTAATTTTATGCAGAGAAATTCAGACAAGGTTACTCGCAATTATAT
Organism: Sympetrum striolatum; assembly: GCA_947579665.1. Taxonomy (NCBI): domain Eukaryota; kingdom Metazoa; phylum Arthropoda; class Insecta; order Odonata; family Libellulidae; genus Sympetrum; species Sympetrum striolatum. The sequence continues at coordinate 16,902,530 of OX388341.1, forward strand.
GTAATTAAGCATGCCCGTCAGAGCTTGAAGGGCCATTAAGTACAGTAATAACTTTAATTTGAACCGCAACATATCCGACGGTTTACTGCATAGCCTTTTTCTCTAGTAAAGAAACAATATACATTATCATAGGAAAAACACATTGACATAAGGTATTCATTTTTAAATATTTTTAACCTATATTATTTATTTAAATTTAATCATAATACATAAATTATAATTTATATTCATTCTTCAATTCAATTAATACAATTCCAAGTATTGATAATTCAATTTAATGAAATTGCTCAATTCCGCTCCTCTATTCACAGTCTGCTAGATGTTGGTGAAACTTGGTTGGAATTCAATTATCGAAATGAACAGTACGCCGTAATTGTATTCGTAAGTATCCCGTGTTCAAGTTTTTCTTAAAATAAAATTAATACAATCTCTTATCATAGAACCATACATAATAAGTAACCACTAAATCATTACTATAGAGGAAGGGTGCGTTCATATTAAACTATTCTAAAGCAAAATGTCAATTGCTTCAAAGGCTAAGGGAAAAAATTACAATATATTTTTGTAAAAGTAATATTTAAGAAAAAAGTTCTGTTTTTGACAGCAGGAAATATCTTGATTTATGTTCAGGTGTGACTCAGACGTGTGCATTTGTCATCACTCATTTTTTGGAACTGATAAAAATACCGAGTAAATCTTCAAACAACATATGGAGAGAAAAAGGGAAATTAAATTACTTTATATCTTGATGACAGAGGAAGAAATTGTAGGTATCATATAGTGTAAGGAATGAAGTTTGCTTAAGTTATCACTCTTAGCTAGACCGTGGGAGTGACAAGTGAATTCTGGGAGGTGTAATATGCAGAATATGGGGAATATAAGATTCACTGACAGTGGGCATTTCCACTTTTCAGAAATATCTGTTAGTATAGAAATCATACGCAATTATTTATGAGCTAAAACAAGGATATCTGGCATGTATGAAAAGAAAAATTTTGGCTTTGAAAAACAGATTCATTCGCTCATTATTAATTTCTCAGTAACTGTGCTAAATTTCCGCAACCACAGTATGATGTTTTTAATGATAATTAACATAATTCGTGGTAACTCTCATTATGATTTACAATAAAAAACATAAAAATAATAAAATTCATGGAGTTTGGTGTTCTATTTCTTCTCCTTTTCCTTATTATACCTTATAATTCTATTTATTTCCTATATCTTAGTATCTAAAATAATGCAGGTAGAGAAAAATGAATAGCTGATACCGATCATAGCTGAAAAGGTAGATGAATATCACTACAACCTAAATTGATTAATAGTTATAATCATGCATTAATGATTATACCATACGAATAGAATATTTCAAAGGTCAAAAATATCAGTGAATATTCTCATTTCAATACGTTTAATGTTGCTTCAGTGATATTTCTGTCGTTCGATTTACAAATGAAAAATATCCAAGTAAGAGGAACGATGAATTGTAGAAAGTCGATTCCTCACAATAAAAATATTTTACAAACGGATACCCGCAGCACACGTATCCACAAGGAAGCTCTTACTGATTCGCATTCTTTTCAAAAATAAGCTAGTTACTTAAAATTGTACATTAAATACTCGAGATATTATACCCTTGCGTTTTAAGTTACATATTGTCGTAAAATATAGAACAGAATTAACAATTCAAACCAATTCAATGCTTATGTAAATTTTCATTCACATTAATAATTATTTTCTTTTCTAAATAATTATTAACTCCATAATCCTTGACGGTTATCTAACTCCGCGTAGTTGGAGTTGAAACGTCAGCGAGCCATTAGAATATAGGAATCACCACATTAAGAAGTATAAATGCAATAGATTTCCAATCCTCACGAATTTTTAGTTATCTCCTCGTATTGGTAACAGCTAAGGTTTTTTGTAAACTCCTCGTTATAGTAACAGTTAAAAAATAATTATTGACTCAATTTAACATCCATTAAAATCGATGATATTACAAATGTTGATCTCCAAGTACTTATATCTTCGCAGAATCAGGAAAATCCAATAGAATAAAGTTCGTAAAATTTAATTTTAATAACTAAAGCTTTTCAAAAATAAATTAACAGAATAGACTATACCGCAGGAATGGACATTCGAAATATCATTATCACCGACTAAACCGTGATGAACCTAAATGAGGCATAATTGAATGTATGCCAGGATATTCATTACGTCTTTGAAGGTTTTTGCTTGGTAATACGCCTAATATGCAAAATTGATGTATACAGAATAAAATTACTTTCAAATTATGTCTATAGATAAATTTGTCAAAAGAACGACAGTGAGTTAAATAGATAGAATAAGAAATGAATTCTCAGAGAATGAAAGAAAATGAGGAAATAGGGAATAATCGTAAGGATAAGAACATTATTAACTGTGTATGAATTAGGACTTTAAAGTGTACTCTAAGATAGAGATAAGTTAAAGAACTTTAAGAGCAGTTTTCGTCGGTAAATGAAGCAAATAATGAAAGATGCCAGCCTCAACACACATTGAGACCAGAAAAAGCAAGGAATGGAAGTTCCAGAACTGGTGGCCAAGTATCAAAAGGACAAAAGCATCCTTAGCATTGAAAGCTCAAGAGAGAGAGAGATAGAATATTGTTAGATGCCTTATAACTCACCTCAAGCCCATGGTAATTCGGAGCGTCCGATACTCCTCAGAAAGTGTTCCTTGTAGCAAGCTTGAGCGTAAAGGAAATTGTAGCTGTGAACCAAGAAACTTCACCGCGTTTTATCTCCCCCAGAAAGAATTTAATACATGCGCTCTGATTGGCACGAGCAGATCCCCCTCGTTCTTTAGAAATACCATTGGTCTCTCTTATCTTCCTTCCTTTAAAAATAAGGCTGAGGATTCAGGTAGGTTTACAGAAGTTGTGTAATTTTACCACACTCCTCTACGAATCTTAACAGTTACCAGAAAATGCAATTGTAAGAGAAATTTCCCATGACGGGATTTCCAGATTAAGAATCTACGTCAAGATTTCTGTATCGTTCCTCAAAGAATTATTTTCATATGGATAGCTCACATAATTACGAAACTTTGTAATTGTGTAACACATCAATTGTGAATGTAATTAACTTCGAAGTTTACACCGACATACTTTAATGACAAAAATAAAAGTTTCACTGTCCCTAAATTAATATGAATTCCACCATTTTAATGTGCCGATGCTTTATATATTGATGGAATGTAGCTATAATAAGTCTATTTCAGGCACAGTAAAATCTTACAAAATATTCCAGAAGATATTGTTAGTGAAAGACGAAATAAAAAATTTTATATGTTACAATTACATGGAAAATCACATTTAATAAAAGTATTTCGATCCGAGATTTTTTGCTGCGACGATGATGCTGACTACAGCGATTTTTATTTATGGTTTAAGTTATGCTTCTATCATCAATTTGAATGGAAATCCGGTTGGAATTTTATAATCACTTTATGCTTCCTAACTTCATTGAAATTATCTCTTTCTGCATGGAATGATTACTCATAGAATAAAATTTATAAGAGAAATTTCACTGATGGTAATTTTTATCTAACCTTATGTCTCTTATTTTCAGTGCACCATAAGAATATTTCCAAATTTAGGGGCTTCAAGAATGAGTGTAAGTTATATATTTTATACTTTGATATTGAATAATTCCATGTTTCGCGTTCTATCCCAATTCATATTTTAGTATTCATGGCAATGCGAAAATAAAACATGCATTTAGGCGTGATTGAAGGAATGGCTCTTTTTTAGGAATCATTGAACATTGCATTATTTCATATTCAAAATTATGACATATAACGAATATAAATACCAAAAATCTGTATTTCCGTGTATTTCCGTTGAAATCTCGAAGTCGAATTTTTTCATGAAAACAATACTTTCTCTATACTTCGTATATGGAGAAAGTAAAAAAGACCATTGATCTTTCAGGAAAATAGATTAAATAGTAAATTCATACAATAAATGAAATTCAAGAGCAGGATAGTTTCTGATTTTACGTTTTAGTAGTCATTACTGTCGACGTAGCATAATCGCATACATCTTATATAGAGAATATACCATGTGAAAAAATTGAAAAAACATGGTACATATTTAGAGCATCTTTTTACTTTCTCCATATACAAAGTATAGAGAAAGTATTGTTTTCATGAAAAAAAACGACTTTGAGATTTCAACGGAAATACACGTTTTGGGGTCCCTAGAACACGTTTTGACCATTTTCGGAATGATGTCTGTGTGTGTGTGTGTGTGTGTGTGTGTGTGTGTGTGTGTGTGTGTGTGTGTGTGTGTGTGTGTGTGTGTGTGTGTGTGTGATAGTGGGCGCTCTAACGTGAAAACTATTAGTCGTATCAATACCAAAATTCATATATAGTACTGTGGTGTGTGCTGTCAGAGTTGATTAGTTTTTGGAGTAAATCGGTTTACCGGAAGTCGAGCTTCATTCTTCAAAGCTCATTTCCGGTTTTCAAAATATCTCCATAAATATGATATATAGGTATATTGTATACCTAATAAAAGTTTTATATAATGTTGTTTAGTATAACTTTTGTATTTAATATATTTTTGTATCACCGGTTGATTAGGAGTTATGCGTGAAATACTGATAAACCGGAAGTAGCTGATTATGTACTTTGTGGGCGCTCTAACATGAAAATTATTTGTTGGATTAACACCAAATTTCAAATATAGTATTTTGGTTGATGTCGTTAGAGTTGATTAGTTTTTGGAGTAAATCGGTTCACCGGAAGTCGAGCTTCATTCTTCAAAGCTCATTTCCGGTTTCCAAAATATCTCCATAAATATAATATTTAGGTATAAACTATTATATATAAACGTTTTAGAAAATGAAATTTACTATAACTTTTGTACGAAACATATTTTTGTACCACTGATTGTGTAGGAGTTATTTGTGAAATCCTGATAAACCGGAAGTAGCTGATTATGTACTTTGTGGGCGCTCTGGGCGCTGGGGCGAAAGGCCACTTCATCGTTTTTCATCGAACATGTCCCGAAAAACATTATTTATAATGTTTGTGACGTAAAAGATAATATGAAATAAATTAATCACTTATCTTCCAATTTTAGATTGAATATAGAGCTCGAAAATACTGTCGTAGATAAATATTTACATCTTATATATAGAGAAAGTCATTTGCTGGCCACATCAGATTTTTGATTCCTTGTGATTGAATCAAAAGTAAAGTATCAATTAATGAATTACGCTGGGAATACGATAAGTTTAATTCTAATATTTTAGCTTTAGATTTTAACTCTCCTCAGTTTTAATTCTCAATGCTCTTAAATGAAATATTAAATATAAATAATAAAGTAAAGAAAAAACGCTCCTATCGGATGCTGCGCATAACAACTTGTAGTGTAAAATGAGGATTAATAAGAATGATAACAAGAGCGAAAATTTTCTCTCATAAGTAAGAGATAATTACAACATAATACTAATAATTGAATTAGCTTCATGTGGAGTTGTGATTTAGATCGTTTGCGTTTCTCGTATATTTTTATTTCTTTGAAACTAATTCCTACAACAAAACTGAATTTAAAAAATTTTACGAGTAACAATTAGGTTCAGATTCTGTCTCTTGAAAATATTTCGCATATTATATTATTTACCTTATTAATTCAAGGTTATAGGAGAGAGTTCACTATATTGCAAAACTTTTTCATTTTATTTTATATAGCTAAAATTGTTTGTTACACTGTGATTGAAACTTTTTTATTTTGTTCAATGTGAAGTATAACATATAATCTGGTAGCAAAATTTCCATAATCACATCTTTAAAAGTAAATTATTTTTGAATTAATACATATCTGCAAGTTGTACGAATTGAGAAACTTTGGTTTAGTGCTACGGGAATAGTGGTTCCCTAAATTGGACCACATATTTACTATTATCAATTATAGCTGAATAAATCCATTAAGCTTAGATCGATGTAATTAACATGTTTTACAATACCTGTAGACCTTTTGTTTATTGAATCTTTTGGTTTCAGCAATGGATGAAGCTGTCTGCATGACAATTTACGATGTCTCTTTTGCCTGTAATGCTTTTTACGACGTGAAAGTCATGAGCTATTCCGTTACTTTCTTCGACGTCAAATGCAAAATTTATAACATCTGATAAGATTAAACCAAATATCAAATCTTTATATTTTAGGATGTGTTGCTCTAATTACATTTTTTCCAAAGGGTTTTTTTTCATAGCGTCCTTTCTTAACCTAAATTTATTTTTTCCCTAGGATTTACATAAACATTTAAACATTACCCTTAAAGCCAATTCTTAATATGCACCTATTGATCACGCCTTCTAAAATAATTGTATGTAATTACATTGCTCTAGGAATTTTCAAAACTTTAATGTTATGGTGAAGAAAATATGTTTACCGTGTGTTGTTAGGGTCACTGATCACGAAAGTGATGTTTCAATTTATTTATTAGCTCTGGTTTTTGAGGTAATGATATTTAATATATTTACCGTAAAAAAATCTGAGAACATGAAAAAGTTGTTATTATGTTGAAGAAGTTTTTTTTACCTTTCTCCGATACTGTGTTGTAGTGTCCCTTTTCACCATCCAGCCATGATCACTTAGCATAGCAGAACTACATTTCCCTTAATTTCCTTATCTATCACTAAAATATCCCGGGGAAGCGTTCACAATGTACATCGCTTACTTTCACTATTTCAAAACTGTGCCTAGGGAACTTTTGACGTAAGCAAAAAAATACAGAGCCATTTGTATCTCATTGCTTTTACAAACTTCTTCATAAGTCCCAGTTTTTTATTTCGTGCGGGGTGCAAAACTTGGCTTGGTTCTTTGAAGTCTGGTTTAATGGTCCTTGATGATTTGCATTATTATGGCTCTATTATGGTTCAAACAAAACATTTTTCAATCCAGGAGTTGATTATTGTCTTCGGCCAACTCTTCGTCTTTATTTACTTTTTATGACGTCCTTTTCAATTCATTCATGCCTTAAAGTTGGGCGAACACAAAGTACAGCTTACATGCACTGTCTACTTTGTTTTACAGGCAGTGCAGCCAACTGCTTTTATATAGGAGTCGATATTTTAAAAAATGCTTAATTGCAAGTAATGACTGCAATAAAAAACTAGAGTTTACATGCAAATTTTAGCGGAAGTTTCAAATTCAGTGGTACCAAACTAACAAAGTTTAGCTTGTTTCATTTCCATAATATTTAGTGTGTTGATTGCGTCATCCTAAATGATTGAGGGTGGCAGTTTATTCTTAAACCTAAAATATCCTTGGGAAAAATATTTTTAGTCCATTTATGCCTAGCAACAATTTCCTTTATCATCTCTTCCCTTCCACTTTTCCAATTTCCGTCATGTAGGACTTTTGACCACTTATTCTATTATCGTATCTTCTTTTCTTAATACCCGCTCATAAACTTTTTCTCTTCCGTGTCTACTAGAGAGATATCGTGTATGCCTTGCCTTCTGAACCAGCTGACTAAGTTTGAACTGTGAAATAAAACGGAGATTTCACAATGAAACGAAATTTATTTCCTCTATAGGATGCTATCTACTATCGTTTTAAATGCGTTATTTTAAGATAAAAAATATTGATAGAATTAATCCAATAAAGCCATGGTCTACCTCATTTATCAGTGTTATAATCAGAAGAAATATCCAACACAAAATCAAATAAATCTAAAAAATTAAAAATTATGGATTTTGGTTGGCAATTAGTCATATTAAGTGGTAAAAAGTTGAATATTAATTTTGGAGAAGGATCTCATTTTATAAAACACGGCATGTTTGTTCCTCTTAACGGATGTTCTTTAGTATGAAAAACTTTTTCCACATAGTTTGTGTTCTACAAAATTATGCATTTTATAAAAGAATGTCAAATAATGCACTATCACTATACTAATACTGCGAGGAGACGTGTTGTAACAATTCTTAATTTCATCGGAAATTGCTTTTAGTAATGCCCATCTGTCAATGAGAAACTGTATAATATTCTTGAGGATAATCCCTCTCACTTCCATCGACTTATAAAATATCCCATCGTAATATTCACCTGACAGATGAAAATATTTCCCCTGAAATACGCTTTGAGAAATTACCTAATCAAATATATCAGAATTAACAGGAAATTTTTATGATTAAATTTGTAGTAAACTGTATTTTTCAATGAGTAACATTATAAATGCATAAATAAAGTATGTATAAAACGTGGGTGAATGGAAAATCATCATATAGCTTCATAAACAATGACAACAAGTAATTTTCATCAAATAAGGTGGTTCTTCTTTAGTATACACGAAGCCCCTGAACTAATTCACAATCGGAACGACTGAACTCCTGAGAAATAATTAATATGACATAAACGTAGATCTTGTCGCTCCATTCTGAAATTTGAAAGGTAAAGTTGGTTACACAAAACTTTGTTAAAATATGGAGGTCAGGCTGGGGTCACATGATTTCTTTGTTACTAGAGTAGCATTTTAAGTTATTAAAATAATATTAATTAGGTCACTTTTGGGAAAACTTTATTTAGAAAAACGGTTAAGTTTATTTCACCTTAAGAAACTTGTGATTGAAGAATAATCTTAAGAAATATTACTATGCAGCGAAAAGAGCTTGTGGAATTATTAAATTTTACCCAATATTTCATGTGAGTATTACATATACTAGCTATTCAATTTATTTCGAGTAAGTTTCACCGATTGTGCGTAATGATATTTCAAAAGAGGAGCCGCTTTGAGGGAGCCTTATGATGGTTTATAACTTCACCGCGGCAGCACCGAATGCTGCATCTCATAGCTCATGTTAGCAGGTAGCGACACAGCGACCAAGTTTCAAAACTTTCTCCGCGCTTCTTTGCTCAAGCGGTAACTTTAAAATGTAAGTTTGAGATAAAAGGGATAAATCTTTCTAGGAATTTCACACTGGATTGCTCTATTACCAAATCGTGCCCTAAGTCAGCTGCTTTTCCTTAAATTTCTTTAAAATTAAAAAGTGGGAATACATTTTGGATCGACTTTTAAGATTAAATACATGGGGATTTGCTCGCATGACTCACTAGAACAAAACTGTTTTCAATACAAAATAGAATAGTTTAGATTGATCTATAGAAATTTATTTTATTTATTTATTTGCTGATTTATCACATACAGCCATTTTGAAGTGAGAATATAACAACAGAGGAAATGCAATTGATACTGTCGATGTTAAAGCCATGTATATGTCTCTGGAATTACTTCCCTAAGATGACTTATCGCAATACTTGCTTGTTGCGGAGAACTATTAAATTTTCAAGTTAAAATCACAGAAAATTAAATCACACAATATGGACACCAGGAAATAGTTTAATCTTGAAGTAGCAAGATTTAATAATCAGTATGGTGCAAATAGACTAAATGTTCTAGTTACAAAAATTGTTAATAATCTGCCTGACTATATGCATGGAATCAATCATCTGACAGAGGTGATAAGGAATATGAAAACACGTATTTACAACCAACAGGTGAACTAATCTGTACATTGGGAGCACCCCCTGATGAGCTAGAATAAGCTAAGAGGGACTCGAAGGTTACAAAACTTTGTATTATTTTGTTTTGTAAGCCATTTATTGGCAGATGCGGTGATTGATTTGTAATTTTTGTTTTCTTTTATTTTTTCGATCTGTATCATGTTTTTATTTGTAAATTTTTCAGATTATTTTTGGATACAATAAATTGATATACTTATTGTAAACAAATAAGCAAGTATTGCAAATAGCGACCTTTTGGTGAATTAGGACGTACCCACATCAAAAATAAACCTTTGAACTTGTGGAAAATTCTGGACAGTACTAATGTCATGATCTATCGGTTTAATTAATGCATATTTAAGTCAATTCAAGCATTATTATGAGAAGCAACTAGGCTCTGAGAAAATGTTGATTACGAAATGAAATGTCCAACATCTACAAATGATTTGGAATTGTAAAAAACTAGGAACACCACTGCACCGTTTAGTGTCAATGAAGCTATTAATTAGAGTCATTTACGTTACAGTCGTCTAAACATCAGTAATCATATTGATCTTTGAAATAAGGTAATCTGGTAACAACACAAGTTGTCGCAATATTAAACGGCAAGGAATACTTGCATCGTGTTAGCAAAGACTAGACAAAGACAAAGACCTCCTTAGTTACTGTTCCATTACAGCATATATGTTTACGTGGTTTAAGGATGCTTCTTTGTGACCAAGGGATTCGATAGACCCAAGAGTTAGAAAGGAAAGGAGTTCCTAAACAGATCCGTATACTTGCGACTGCTGTCGGTTGCGGTGCGTCACAATAATGACTACAAAGGTTCACTTAGCCGTCGAGTTTCGAATGGGAGCAAATTTTCTAGGTGTGAAACAAATTTTCTAATTTAAGAAAGAAGAGTCAAAATATTTGACTTGACCTTCCCCCGTAAATTTCCCCAGCCCAAAAGGCTCGTGGGTCATTCATTCTTACCTATACATTCTAACAGCCATTAAAAGTTTTTCAACGAAGATGACTTATGAAAGATAAATGTTCTTCCTCCTGGATACACAGACTAATAAAAATGCTGAGACTAGATCAATCACTGTATGGTGGCATAAACTGTGTTCGCAAAGAAAATGTAACTCTTAATGAATCAAAACGAGTATTCAATATAAAAGAAAGGAAACTGAGGAAACAAAATTTTTATATTTTTATCACTGTTGTAACGATGAGAATTGAAAACTCATTTTCAACTTATGGAGCAACTTCGAGCCAATCTACGTATAAAATTCCTCTACCTTTCACGATTAAATGAATTCTGCATAGAAATTTCTACGAGGCCCTCTCTCAAAATAAAGAAGTTAATAGATACAGCCTAGTAATGAATAAGAAAATATCTTCTGTTGTTGAGAAAAAGTGTTTTTACACTATGCGATTCAGAATAAATAATGAATTTATATAAGTAATAGGAACTTATTCACATTTCACACTCATTGGAAATTACATTTTTTATGCGCTTAATGTATTTTTAAAGAATAATGAAGTGCAATTGAATCTTATTGAAAAGATGTGATGCTTCCAAATACACCTTGATAGAAATGTTAGTGAAAAATTTGAAGAAATACCAAAGTAAATGGAATCATCTTTATGTAATAAATTAATAAACTCTTTCAAATTCATTCGGAAACCTGAATTACTCGCGAAATGACTAAGCCTTTCAACAATAAATAAACATGAATAATAAACTAGCCAGGTATGCAACAGCTAATTTTCCATCATAACTATTTTTGATATATATTGGGCTATTTTGTATGAGGGCAGCTATTTTAAGATATAAGCTTACTCTCACTCACTAAAAATATACGAAGTAAAATAAAATTCTTCAAAAAAGTATGACCAAGATTTAAACAAAAAACCAACAGCAAAACAGTAAAAATAAGAAGAAAAATCTTGCGATCACCAACAGCTCATCTCAATCCTTGCGGTCATTAAAACTCACTGAATGATAGAAAAATAACTAGACCAAACTTTTAAGATCACTCAAAGATCATAAATAAATTCTCACCCAAATTAAAAAGCTTCTCTAAGCTACACGGTTTTGCTGCCATTAACAAGAAGACTAAATGACATTTAAATATTAATCAACTCGATTCCATGATAAATAAGTGTGCTTATATAAATTTTATTTTCATGCTATTTAATTCCTAAATTAACTTTCAGAATTTTACTAGAATTTCTAGATTAGTCAATGAAAACATGAAAATAGAAAAAATCGATCAAGGCCAAGCAGAAAGCAAGAAACAAATCAATTGTAAAATGTTCATGGGACAAGAGATCATACATATTTAAGGTATTTTTGTTGAATTTTCGAGAATATTTAGATTTAATGGAGGAAAATAACTTTAGTTTAGCATATTTATTGTTACATAACTCAGAATATATATTTTCTGTTACGTTGACAGTTGAATTATTCATTTATAATTGAAAATTCAAGAAAAAATGAAAATATTCTTCAATTTTTTGGTTATCACCAGACAAAATTACATTGCAAATTTAATTTCCTTTAACAAGTAGTATATTAAATAAAATGGACAGCAATAAAATACAGTAGGTGTTCATAATGGGCACCTTTTTTTCTTTCTTCTCAAACTAAATCAACATGAGGCAGACAATACGCCGATAAATCATCGCTAACTTTCAAAAAACGAAAAATGTGTTTGCTAATCCATGCACCCACTCCGTTAAGCAAATGAGGCATGTTTTTCGGAGCCGGTGTGCTAAATAGCTGCAATTCAGTCGGCAAATTGCTCAAAGAATGGAACAATTCGAAAGGCGATAACCGCTTCTAACCGTGACACACGCGGCTTAAAAGTTTACTTTTCCAATACACTCGGCTCATTCTCATTCTCTCGCGATCTCTTTAGCACTTTGAGTAAGCGCCAGGCGCGAGGTAATGAATAGTTCGCGTGAACTAAAAACTACAATTGTTTCCCCATAAGACTTGAGGGCAGCCAATATATCAGGCGAGTCATAACGACAAACGCTGAGAAATCGATGCAGTTCCTGACCAAAGTGCTAAATGCATTACCATTTTGACGCCGGAGAGCAAATGTGCTCAGAAATCCATTATATCCAGCACCGGAACTGTACTTATTTGTTTTTCGAACCCTTGTTTCACCTCAGTCCGTGCTCGGATTTTGGCTTTCATTTTCAAGTATAAACCGCACTAGATCAAACATTTCAAGTATATCTTGATTACTGAATGTATATGTGAATTCAATCATATAATTGTGTTTGGGGTTGCATTGAGCCAACTGAAATGTTTAACCTTCCGAATATAGTTTTTTTTATCTTTTTATATTAACCCAAGGCCCTCTATATAGAGGGCCTTGTATTAACCTAAATATGTTGCTTATTCGATGTCGGGTTAAGTACCAAGTCTTTCCGCCAATGATTATCCTTGATGGGTCATTGGCAAATAGGTCATAACCTCTCGCTTATTCTCTTGATTCGATTTGTATTTATTTTGATTTCCCTTTCAGAAAACTTCAATAATACTAGCTATGAATCATATACATATATTTTTATGAGATATACGTGTATACATAATGAAGGTCAACTATGCTCCAGCATTACAAAAAATGTAAGTAAAGAAAATTTAGAACACGGCTGTCAATGAATTTGAGGTATAAAATCTCCAATAAAATCACCTAGTAGAATGGTATAATTTCTACTACAAGTAAGTTAAACTTTGAAAAAATGTGGAATACTTCAAACCTTAATTTATTTATAGCGTGTTCATAAATTTTGACCGAATCGAAAACCCTATTACAATGTTTTACCAGTAGCTTCATTTGAACCGAATTTAAGAAATTTACTTGAAACCTATAAAAAAATTTTCGTTAAATGAAGTTTCGTGGATGAAGTCCTCTAGGGGTTTTCCACCAGGTCAGGTAAGCCGACGTTTCGATGGCCGACTCCGCCATCATCTTCTGGGCGCTGAATGACGATGGCTGAGTCAGTCATCGAAACTTCGGCTACAACTTACCTGACCTGATGGAAAACCCAAGGGGACTTCATCCACAGCCAACACCAGGAAAGCACTTAATCTTTTAAATGAAGTTTTGAAGGAGAAAATAACAGAAAACGCTGTTATAACTGAGATAACTGTATTACTTGACATATTTCCATCGAGACACGATAAGTAAATACAAATATATGTTCCATTTGCCTTTGAGCCAGAGTACTTCATAAATAATGCAAAGGTTACCGAGGATGAATTTTTTTTCTTAGTAGTGATTAGGATGAAGTTTTCATCCTAATCACTACTCAACGAAGTCTATGAATTGCGTTTTTAAAAGGGTTTATGCGACACTACGTAGATGTCATCCATTCATTCTAGCTTAGTGACAAAAGTAAGAATAAACCACCTCACTCCTCATCTTGCCTTTTAAGCCTCATTCACTATATAAACTATTGGCAGCAATGCAGAGGATGAGTTTCAGACTTGGCCGAATACTTCACTTTCGGAATCAGAAGAGATAGAGTGATATTGAATTTCACCGCGTACTCGTGACACACGATCAATAAAATTAATTGATATCATGAATTCCTAAAATTAGTGTGATCGCCTTAATTATAACTTGTCATGACAATCAAATCAATCATTTTTTGTATTTTTCTCTCCGAGGATTAGCAATGCTTCCTTTGAGTCTATCCTTTAAAGCCACCGAAGTGAATAAACTAAAATAGAGGAAGTACTCACGAAATCTATTTCATTCAACATATTTATAGAGCGGGAGAACAGGTCCTGAATTTGCAAAAGAAATGCACTCAGTAATTCAAAGCGGGGGAATATTTTAAAAGCATGACAAACTTTTCTAAACAGATTTTTCTTTAATGACCACAGCCGAGCACGGAAGCTCGTAACAGCCTCTCAAACACCTCGCGGCTCTTCAATCACATGAATAATTCACGAGCCGTTGATCGAACTTCCACTATTTAACGAGAGCGTCGGAGAAAACTCAGTCTGCCTCATCTTCCAGTGGTATTTTGTTTTAATAAAGAAGAAAAAATTAATACGCCCCATTTCCTTTCTCTCCTAAGCTTCGATCACCGAGTCTGCGCGAAGAAAGGAGGGAGAATAGCAATAACTTGTCGGTCAAGGCCTTGGGAATAAACCAGCATCATTGCAAAACCTCCTCCCCATCCTACCTGATCGTCCACTACTTTTATCTTTCTAATCTGCTCTTAATCCCGTTATTTTTTTGCATCTCTAAAGGATTTTCGCTCGTTTAAAACCTACACGCTCCTAAAGAAGCGTAGTTTTATTCTGTACTACAAAACTGAGAATGTATTTCCATGAATATTTTTCCTTATGTTTCACCTCTGTCATCATCTAAGTAAATCAATGAATTAAAGATGTTACAGAAATGGCTGAGTTTTGTGTAAAATTTACTAAGGGTATTCTCAATTTCGTTCGTAGGGGAGACCGGGGTACGTTGGCCCGGTTTTTTTAATATTATTTTTTGTGCATATTTAAACTTATGAAATTATTGCTAAATTTTAGATGCAGTCTTACTGAATCTGGATGGCAATTATTAAACTTGAAAACATGAGTTAAGAATTTAAAAAACAATAATTACTGGATATATGTCAAGTGGGCCAATCTGCCCCTACATCGGGGTAAGTTGGCCCAGAGGCTAGGGCACGTTGACCCATATAATCTTTTATTAACTTAGTATAACTTAAGGAAATTAAAATAAAACTAATGGTTATCAAGAAGCATACTTTAATATACATAAAATCAAGTTGAATATTGAGTTAAATGCTTAACATTATATTATGACAACGGGAAAGCTTAAACTTGTTAGGATTTATAGTGTCTTAATACAAACCAGTCAACTTTAATCACTGTCCAGATCCAAAGGATCAGCACAGTTATAACACTCATAAAATAGTCCACGGATTTCATTTTTCACGCATGTCTGATGAGCCCAACGTTTGCAGTTTGTGCACTGAATCCATTGTGATGCAGGTTGACAGTTTGAAAAAGGCATGAGACACCTTAGACATAATGAATCTTCATCTTCCTCATCGACACCGTCATATTGCCTTGGTTTCTTCTTGCGTTCTTGGCCTAGGTTTGATTTATTTAACTTCATTCTACCATTGCTCGTACTTTCCTTTTCAAAAAGTGCTTTTTTAGCCTTTGATTTAATTTTTATTTCTAATGCTTTTGCCTTATCTTCTTTTGTACCTTTTTGTTCTTCCTCTAGGGCTTCTTTTATTGGAGTGTCTGTCATTGTGGCAGAAATTCTTTTCCTTTTCCCTGCTGCAATACCTTTTCTAGGCTCTGCTTTTTCAAAAGGTCTGACCTCTTCTGGAGTTGGAAATGGTCTTACTTTTTCCGGTGCCTGTGAAATTTCCTCTGATGGGAACCCTTCTTTGGACGTTGAAGGAATAGCCAGAACATGCTGAGAGCTGGTGGGCGTAGCGTTTATCTCAGCTCGAGTTGATAGAACGCTTTCAGTGTTTGGGTGTGGCCTATCCGAAGTGTAGGAAGGCGTAAAATCAATGTCAGTAAAAATATCTCTGTTAAAGTGATGATCCCAGTTGAATACATTTCTATGTTATTGGGAGTTGCAGCATTCAAAAGTGCTATTCGCACTATAGACGGGATGTCGTAAATAGTCATAGGCCGTTTATTATTGGTAACCCATGCGTCACATGCTGAGTGCACGAACCTTTTAAAAGGCCCATAAACACTTCTGTCTAGAGGCTGTAGCTTATGGCTACAATGCGCCGGAAAAGATAGAAAGGTGATGCCATTATCTTTACAATAATCAAGAACTTCAGAGTCCAGATGTGAACTGTGGTTATCAACCAAAATCAAGCAAGGGCGTTCTTTTGAGCAGCGAGCATGTAGGACAAAATGTTCATACGTTTTATAAAATTGTCTCCGTCATCCATCCCGAAAGATGAGCTGCTCCATCACACCCAATCGGGTCGTCACGGATGAAATGAGGCTTGAAGTTGACCCTCGGGAAGATGAAAAATAGAGGCACACTATTACCCATATGCAAAAATGTTATTATCATAAAAATTAACAAACCTTTCATCGAGTTTAAAAAAATATAGAGGACGGGGCAGGTTGGCCCGGGTGGCCATCGCGCCCCTTCGTCGCTGGGCCAACCTGCCCCATCGCCATGTTTACAGTAAATTCTATTCGTTACAAAAACCACTGAAGCAATTTTGAATGTATGCCATATATACATAATCCTTAAACTATGACCTTTAATTATACTACTCACCTGTTGCGCCTAAAGTAAGTCAAAGTTAAATAACACACATTTAACCGACGAGTAGAATTTTACTGAAACACGCACAAAAACAATCACTACAACTTGTCCAAAACTGCTTCGCCGGACATATTTGTCCTGTAGATGGAGGGGGACAGTACTAGCAGCCTGTTGATTGATTCCTAGCACGATCTAGCGTTCATTGTATGAAATAACTCGACTGGGCCATCCTGCCCCTATGGCCAACGTGCCCCGGCCACCCGTATATAAAAATAAGACAAATCGGGTGCACCGACTAAATGAGAAATATTTGAGTAATATTATTACCAATAGCAATCTGTAAAAAGTAAGAATTTTAATCATAGTAATAGCACGATAAGCTAGTTGTAGCCTGTTGTTTACTATATCGATGTATTTCTTAAGTTTTTTCATTAATCTAGAGTTTTCATTAATGATACATTTTTTACTAAAAATAGTATTTGCATTGTGGGCTGGTCTGGGTGTTTTAATATCGTATCCTGGCATTTCTCAATTTTTTCAGCGTTCCTTCCATTTTAATTTTTAATTAATGATCTCAGCTGAATTTGTAACCAAGAAATAATAAACAGTAAAATACTCGTAGGAAACGTAGGAAAGGCTTCGTCAATTGATTTTAATTTAAAGTAAAATACTCGTTTGAAAGCTCATTAGTTGGGCAATTGATTGCAACGTCCAAATTGAGATAATACACAAAAATGTTCACCTATATTTAATAATCATTTTTAGGTACCTAAATCAGCAACGAATCTTTATTTTTTTAGCAGTGGACCTTTTATGTAATAGTTATTGATGTAATGTAAGATAGTAATGTTCGTTCTCATACTGATGAGCTACTGTAATTTGGTTTCATCTAATACTCGCCGCTTCTTATTTACAAAATCTATGTATGTACCCTTATGAATTCTCATACTTTCATTTTCTACAAATATTATGTTAGACCTGATTATTTCTAACAGAATATGCCAATAATACGCTGAAATGCATTCACTCATTAATAAAATTTCATCGCGATATACTACATAGCGTTCCAAATTACTTGAATAATATTGTATGAAGCCGATAATATTGGACGATGATCTTGCTTCATATATAGCTAAAATCTTCTCCATCTAAATTTTCCTCATATTTTGGTCATATATCCTCCCATCATTCCCCGACCAATTCATCGTCCCCTTTCCTTCATCCCCTTCTGCACCCTTGATCCTTCACGGGGTCGTTCACATCATACACGTGGTCCACTCGGATTGCAAGAGATCAGCAAACGGCCTTCGACCCATTTCCCGTAAGAATCGATTTCGTGGTTTTTATCCGTAATGGGGCCCTTTCGGGTCCATCGAGCACTCTCTAGGACGACGACTTTTTCCAAAGGGAGACGACCAAAAGAAAATGGACCGAAGTGAGACAAGCGTAAGGAGGACTGCGAAGACAATCCGCCCTCGTAAATGGAAACAGCTCTCCGTCTTCGGAGCGCGATTTAGGTGAACGTATCTGACATTGGAAGCGCATGCAATCGGACGAGACCTTGGGGTTGAAATCTCACGCGGTATATCCTCAAGATGTTAGAGCCGTGTTACACTCAACTAGAGAGGAGGTTAGATGAAAGAAGGCATTTCACGATCATGCAATCTACTGGTAATCGCAGTACAGTTAATCACAGAATAGGCAAGGTCTTATGTTAGGGTAACGGATGGTCCAAGAATACGTGGGGCCCACAGCTAAATGTATCATGCAAATTGATAGTTTTGTAGAGGAAAATCATGGTACGCTATGTTTGATATTTTCCCTTCTATTTTTTATTTACTTCCACTTATTCTCGGGCTCCTCCAGAAATTGCAGAGCGAGCAGAATTTTGCGTGGTTGCACCCTATACACTGCTCTTCTGGCTGCCCGATGTACGACGAAATACTTGAATTAGAGGGTCCAATAGCGGTTTGTGTCGGCGTTTCTCTTCTCATTCCTCGGTATTCCGAGAAAAAAAGACAGGACACCGCACTTTTTGAGAGCACTCAATACGAATTTCGAATGCGATGCATTCTTCTTCAGAAGTAATAAGATAAGTCTTGTTTTCTCGGAATACCAGGGAATGAGAAGAGGAACGCCAACAAAAACGGCTATTGGAGATTTTTAACCGTTAATTCCTTAACAGCCGTGTCCCAACTTTCCTTTCCTTACAAACAATTAAAGAAAACTTGCAAACTTAAAAATAAATATTTTATTACCTAATTTATAATTCCTAAATATTAGCTTTCGATTAATTGCACAAATACTATTGAAGGATTTTTCTTTCAAAAGTATTTACTCTTTACATTCATAAATGATGTTTCATGGCTTATTCTACATTAATATAGGCGGGTAACCTTCCGGTCATGAGTGCATTTTTTCTAAATCTTTGCTCAATCCCTGTTCACCTTCTACTCCATAACATGTTTCCAATGAAGTTAGCTTTTCCCCACTCTCAGATAATTCTATTTTCCTTGTATTTATTTCATCTGCATCCACGTATGTAGCCTGAAAGCCACCTTTCGACGTGTGGCAGGAGGTGCATGCCCCATTACTATACTTTAAAACCAATGTCGCGGCATGTCCTAGCAATTATTTCCTTAGGTTTCCTCGTAGCATCAAAACGGCTATTGCAGCAGGAAGATCACATAATATTGACAAAATATTCTAAGAACGTACTTCCTTTGCTTTTATTAAGTAAAATGAGCCTATATTTAAATATTGTATCTTCTAACATAGTTCCTTATGTCCCACTCTTTGGTTTCCCTGCACCAAAAGAAATATTTTGAACCTGTAAAAACCTGGTAGTGGGATTTTGTTCTAAATTGCCTGTATAATTTAACCGGAGGCTAACTGAAAGTTACGCGGCATTGGCTCTTCGTCATACAATGAACTTAATCATTAATAGAATAAATGTTTTCTTTCAGTAATTACGAACGGCTATGAATGCACATTACCGATTAAGTAATTTCCTCTGACCCATGGTTTGCTAATTTGCGTTGCTCTTCAGAGGATGTAAGTAGTTGCGTCAGAACGCAATGGACTGCAACGGAAGCTGGACTTAGGGAAAATGTTGACGACACCACAGAAAACCTAGAGGAAGTCAGCCGTATCTGATACGCATTAAAGAAAGATCTCCTTACGAGGAAGCTAAGATTCTGAAGAAGATAGTTAAAGCAAAATTTGTTCGAGGTCAAAGACTATTTTTCAGGAAGTGTCTTCTGCATTAAATGAGTGGAACAATTATGTTCGTTTTTTTCAAGTCAGGCAAGCATTTAATATTTCAGATTTACTTATAGTGTCGTACAATGTCGCGTAGAAGTATGGCATGAAATTAGACCCACGTTGCTGACACATCGCAACGGTTGTCTTGTATCTAATAACGACATCTCTCCAGCATTTCCAGGAACTTTTGATAGATTGGTCGAAAAATTGATATAGTTAAATATTTGACATTACATTTCGGCGTCCTTCATTTTAAAGTAGCTGAATTCTATTACATTAGATGAGAGAAATATTTGTGTATAGCAGACCATTTCTTCTTAAAAGATGAAAAGGTTAGTAGTATTTATGCTGTAATTCGTGATAAGGAATCATATATGTATGAGTCGAATGTATACATTTTCGCACGTCTTATTTTAGATTTTTTTAGTTGACAAATGTTTTCATTTCCTACAATCACCAAAACTCAAATTTCAGATTATCTCTGATATCAGTTAAAATGGCAAAGGTTTCTTTAGATTTATCAATACACGAGAAAGGCATTTTTTTCAACATGTGATTGCAATGATAAGGCCTTCTTTCCCCATTTATCTTAAAAAAGCATTTTTGCTACGTATTCTTCAACCGTTGCTCCAATTCACGCAGTAAACTCGGAAAAGTCGTTAATTTTAATTTATTTCCCACGCAGTGGCAATCACAAAGATAAGTGCGTTTATCTAGAATCACGATGCATACATTTTGGTATGAGTCAAGTTTCAGTGTAAGTTGAGCGTGAGCGTACTCGACAAATATGCAATTCGGTGAAGGTCAACTCCGCGAAAGTGAAATCAAAAAATGGAAAATTACGCATTGAAATGAAATTGATATAATTTAGGAAGTAAATTTATCGCTCAGATGGAAGATATTCATAATTTGGGCAATTTCATCAACATCGAGCTGTATTTTCAGCGAGGAAAGCTTTGCAGAAATTACCCTATGCTATTTTACGTAACATGATTAAATTATTAATTAAAGTCCAGAATAAATATCAACGAGATTTATTTTGTAACCGTATCGTTGGTAATACTTTTAATTCAATTAAATTTCAGTACAACTATAACCTATTTATTCTATCTAAATGCATAAAATGAGAATTTAAATACTGATTTGAATGTTCTCTCTTGAGCACAAAATTGTTTAGCATGAATTAAAAATGTCCAAAACTTTTACAACCTAACCAACTAATGTAGAACTCCATTAGAAATAATAGAATTCTGTTGAGTTTATTCAACTTTGCTATTATGTTTGTAAAAAATAATAAAGGGAATTTCAGCTTTTTCCCTCACTACCTCAACCTTTAAAGGTACACTCCTGGCCAAAATTAACGCAGCACCTCCCATGCGATTCTTACGGCAGGTGCTGCGTTAATTTTGGCCAGGACTGTACAATTCAGCTGAAATTTTCTCGAATCAACTTTCATTTCCTTCTCATAAAAATGCAACAAATATTTTTCGATTACGGTAGCACACATATTCCTATTTATTCGTTACAGAATAATTTGAAGAAATTTATCTATGTCTTTCTGATTTGTCTTTAAAATTCTTCCTTAATTTTCTGGGTGGCATCACGTTTCACCTCGCTTCTCGAGAAATTAAAGCTTTTATTCAAACATTCATTTCCTCTCTACGAAGCAATTCAACAAAATAAAATATGATTTGTTATACTAAAATGTTATTCTAAATACAAAAACCAAAGAAACAACATTCCAAAAATGTATGTGTTAGTAAACCAGAGATCTAAGAACTTTTCCAAAGATAGTGTGATCAGGGGCTTTGGTTCCAATTAATTTGGTGATGTACGAATATAACTAATGCAATGTAAAATATGTGGCAAGGAATGTGGCAAATACGCAGTGGCTCTGTAGTAAGTAAAATTTTGGGGTCGATTTTTGCACCACTCAACTGATTACATGACAAATTAGGCTTCATCATATAGAGATTTGAATCGAAAATAAATCTATTTAGCCCTGAAACTCATTGAATCATTCCTTCTGAAGCGCATCCTTCGTGCACAAAGGAAGCAGATTTCATAATACCCTTTGGTTTGCTTAGAACGCGATTAACAAGGCACCGCTGCACCTGAAGGATTTTGCTTTCTTAGAAACGAAGCGAGCGTAGACAAATGACGCAACGGAAACCTGTTACCAACCCATTTAATCCTCATGAAGTGATAGGAAATTGTTCGCAAAATGATTAATGATATTTTCTCATAAAAGTTTTGATCCGAGAACATTAATCGTGTATTAAGATTTCTAATAGATGAACAACACTTATAACAATATAAAGCGGAATATTTTCCTGTATAAGAGGTAGAGAGAGATCAGAAGGTTGGATATTTGCTTATAACAGAGTCATTTGCACAAGTCTGTGGGCATGTTCATTCGCTGATCTAGTGTCCAAAGAGTGCAATGAAAATTTCTGTTGGTGCTATGCAATTTGAATTTGAAGGTAGGAAGCATGTTATCGTGAAAGCAACGGAAAGGGAAAGCAAAATAGCAAGCAGTCTTTTAGTCATATCATGGTATATATATAAAAATACCTTACACTCCTGCCTACTGAAATTTAAGGGAAAGCGAAAGCTCGTGTTTGTGACACGCAAAGTGTTCCGAAAAAGCTAATTTATAAGAACCGAAAACAAAAATGACTCAACTATTACATCAGAATCCTAAAGTCCTACAGGTTTGTCTATAATATTAAAGGACGATATTTACGCATATCTCATTTACTTTAAATAAGGATATTACAGTACTTATAAGATGAAATACAGAAATGCCAAAATAGGAATAGGAGTATGGCATGCACACGCCCCTGAAGCTCCCCTACGCCCTTAATGTCCGCAGCCGCGAGATGGCAGCACTGAAGCTCGCCCTTAGAAACCATAATCTCATATGGAGTAAATGGAAAAAAACAGCACGATTATGATACCTCTTTTTCTTTGCGGGAGTAGTATATACCAAAGATGGAATTCAGAGTTAGTGATTTATCCATTTATAAGTACTCAGAACAATTGAATAAAATGGGCAAATTAGTAAATCCGAAGAATAAGTGCAAGTTGCCTTCAGGGCACACCACAAGTAACTTCGTCGCTGTGAAAAAATTATTCGTAGATCAGCGAAGTGCAATGTATTCTGCTTGGATACACAGAAAATAATTGATCCTTAGTAAATTACCAACGTTACATCTACTTTCAACTAGGCCTTTTAAAACTGGAATCGCAGGATGCACATGGATGGTCTGAAAAGTTTCCGACACTTCAACATTTCTCGCCATGTTTTCTGAAAATTTCTGAACATTTTCTGAAGATGTCTGAAAAATCTGGGGTCGGAAACTTTTCAGACCACCCTCGTATGTCAACTTCCAGAAAATAAATCGGAATTCCCAGAAATAGTCTCCAGGAAATGAGTAAACGGTCAAATATTGTTGAAACATACATAAATCCAAAAGTATCAAATTTTAATGACTGGCGTGGACTGCATTTCATCTTGGGGAGACCTTTTCGATGCACCTTCTTTAACAGCCTCCAAATTTATAAACTTTGCATGCTGTCTAATCCTCATAGTTACATAATATTTTATTATATATGCTATGATTTCACTTCCGTGCTTAAAGCATGGGAAAGTTATCTCTTCATCACCTTCAAGTAACTCTGTAATTATGCGCTCAAGCACATCATTTGACTCACAGTGCTTTACAAATTGTTCCTCCTCTATGAGGATGAAAGTATGAAGGTTTACATTAGGATGGACCAAACCCCCCATACTTTTCATATTTGTTAACTTTGGTACTAGCAAGAGAATGACCCCGGATGAATTAATGCTGCCTGGCAAACAGCACACTTGCTGTGTTTCTTTATCTGGTGCAATACAACGATGACCAGGCATTTTTAAGATTAAGGATACCTTAAGGATATCTTAAAATATATTAAAAGTCTTCAAGCGCAGTGACGACAATGAAGATCTCCAACTCACACAACGTGGTCGCACTTTCCAACTTACATCAACGTTACCGTAGAAAGGGGTGACTCCGGCCACGCGTGCACTGCTCCACAAATTTTAAATTTGTAGTACAATTTCTAAAATTTCACAAAATAGATATTTTTTCTTGCCCTTTAGAATTTTGATTTTCTTGACATATCGCCAGCAAATCCGTCTTGCTCCTTGCAACATTGACAATAAAATTGTCATTGGGAACTAAATTGAAAATCATGCATTCTCGAGACAAGTCTACGAAACCTCAGTCTGTTAACTTCTCTCAGTAACACTCAGCAAGATAGGAAACATTTGAAGACAATTGGACACCAAACAGTGCTTCTTCGTGAAAAAGAGATTAAATTAGTGGAAGTGCTGTTAAATTTATTATGAGTATTCGTGATATCCAAATTTTAGTACAAACGTATTTGAACAATAAAAAGTAAATGTTCAGTGCTTTGAAAATAATTCCAGTAATTGTTTGGGTTCGAAGATTCATTATTAGAAACAAATCACTGACTCTAAGGCTTGAAAAAAATTTAAAAGGGTTCGAGTGACAGTGAGTAGAAGTTTTCTACAAGATTTTTTTATTCTTTTTGTTTTTGGAGGAAAAAAATTAAAAAATGTAAAAATTTATTTTTCTTTTGAAAATTTATAAATAAAGTGGAAAAACGTTATTATGAGTCAACAACTTCTTATCGCAGTACCTATTAAACAAAAACCGATGCATCGGTTGGGGTGCCTAAGGCCGCTATTCTTTATATTTTAAACAAATTCCGTTGCTTAAGAAAAATATTTAGATTTGCATGAATAAGGATTACCTTCATGTAATTTAAATTTTGAGCATGAGAATGTAATTGAATACAGAAATATTAAAAAAATGTAAAATACGGCCAAAGTTACCCCATTCTACCGTACGGTTCAGCGCATTTCAGTGATTTACGAAGAATGTTTTTAAGGCGACAAAGTTACCTGTGTTTTGCACATAAGGCAAGCGCCTATTTTTAGGATTTACTCATTTGTCCGTCTTATTCAAATGTTTTGTATTCAATTCAAAAGTACCTACTGATGGATAAAACAATTACTCTTAATTCCATCTTTGGTAAATATTACTCTTTATTATATATACCATAATCGTGCTTTTTCACCGTTTACTCCATATAAGATTGTGGTTTCAAAGGGCGAACTTAAGTGCTGACATCTCGCGGCTGTCATCTCGGATGCGGACAACTTTGGTTCTTAATGGAATATTCATAGTAATTTTCGTATGCTAACATTTAGATCCACGTTTATGTAGAATTACAGTGATCCTTAAATTAATAGGAAAACGTCAGCCAGTAAATAAGTATTGAGGATTAACGTTCAATACCGAAAACAAATCTCTGAAAGTAAAAATGTAATCTGAACATGTGATACGAGGACGGCATGATAAAATAATAAGTAAGGTATCGAAAAGTTTTAAACTCCGAATCATGAAAAACGAGCAATCTTTCAAATTCATCATATATTTCAATATTTATGAACGGTATCTATGAATTATTTATACTTCTATGAGAATTAAAAAAAACGAGAGTCGGCAAGCAAATTGTAAAGTGAGCAGTATTGCAGCTACTAACCAATAATGTTAATTGAAAAAATGATAACCATTGAGAGTTAAACATTAAGTACGTAGGGCGAAAAGAGAGAACCGTATAGGATACTATCCATATAGGAACCGTATATACAGGATATATTTGTGGCTCAATTCAGATGGCAACACTAACAGTTCGCCATTTTGTGGGTTCCGGATGTGAAGAACCAGCCATAGTTCATTGCTAACGAATACTTCAAAATTTAGAAACTTTATATTTGGGCTATTATAACTTTTATTTAATTTGAAAAATAGTATCAGCAAGTGGTCACCTAAGTTTTCGATTGCGTTATTCTTTGTTTCAAATCGGATGTAAAATTGAAAAATATTGCGCAGGGGTTAAACCTCATTATCTCGATACACAAGAAAATGAAACTTACGCTATGGATGCGAAAGAAAATAGTGAAAATTTTCTTATATGATCCTGAATAATACGAGTTCTAACGTGCAAGCGCTTTAATCAAAGTGGAATAAAATTAGGGGAAGAATTACCTCATCGTTATGCTTTAATTGCGGGGCATCCGTAACATTAACATGCCTCATTAAAATAAGAAGTTATTGATTAATACGTGGAATTTTTATTTTCCCTACAGTAAAGCAGTAATATTTATCTACCCTCTACGCTGTAAATCCTAACGATTACTCACGACAGATATTCTAATTGAAAAACCATCCACAATTCTTCCCAAACATTGGGGATGTACGGTAAGATTTACACCAAGTCTTTTTAGATTTGAATAATGGAATGCAAAATAAATAGAATTACCTGATAAAATTTACGTAATGAAATATAATGGAAGATAAATATAATCTGTTTACCTTAGTTCCGGTTATCCGGTCGCCGTTATTCCCCGCGCCTCTTCCCAGACGGTCACCATTCTCCATTAAAACAAGTCACTCATATGCCATGGCCTTATCGGAATAAAAGGAAATTCACTCTCTTGAAATCTGTAAAATAGAAATACCAAATTGATAAAATATCAATCAAAATAAGCCACACAATTATACTCTACAGCCATGAACTTTAACGGTAATCATATAAATAGGAATATATCGATTTTATTAGGAATTTCATTGTTTATTAAGCATTATTCCCGTAATACCTAAAACGTAGGATGTATGTTTTAAACCATACAAAATATTAACAAGAGAATAATAAAAAATAATAAAATTCTGGTGAAGATTAATATTACCGAAAGAATTCTTTCAATTTTCTAAAATCTGTCAACGGCACTCCATGATGCCGCCTTAAGTGAAAACCCGCTTACCGAAATTAATAAATGCAATATTATAGATG
This sequence comes from Sympetrum striolatum, assembly GCA_947579665.1. NCBI lineage: Eukaryota > Metazoa > Arthropoda > Insecta > Odonata > Libellulidae > Sympetrum > Sympetrum striolatum. Next base: position 16,929,562 of record OX388341.1, read on the forward strand.
GATCCATTTTAGTCGAGTACAAAAGTCATACTTCACATCGATGATATCTTAAATCTCAAGCTCAAAAATAACTATAAATACTTTAAAAATTATGTTCCAGTGTTCATATGCACAGTCCATGTCAACATTTACTGCCATCAGTAACCTTCAACTGTCGATTTCCATGAATTTGAATCAAAGATTTTCATTATTTTTACTATTTGATAAATCTGAGTATGCCCTACGAAAAATAGCACTAGTGAATGAATGTCAATGACCGTTTCGAATCGTTAAGGTAAGCATTGAACTAAAGATAAACTAACAGAGAGGGACCGCAACGTCGATTTCTGATTCGTCAAGTGGATAATCTTGACGAACGAATACAGCAACTACTGATTAAGTGGGAGATCCGGGTTCGAGACCAGTACACATCAGACTTCTGTCTCTCCGTTTCTTTCTCTAAAAGTAAGTATGTAAGACGTGCTTTTTCATTGACCATTTTAACTTCAATTGAATTTTCTGGGATTCTTTCACTTCAGTCAATCTTTTAATAATAACTTGATACAAATCGTACTTGTGAAATTGTTTATCTTTAAATCCCATTTACTGGCAAATTGTTGGCACAAAATTTGATACGAATACACAATGAATATATGTAAGGATGATTCTTATTTAAGGGATGCCCTTAAATAAGAAGCAATTCAGACGTTGTAGTAACGCGAATATCATTAACAGATATTATGCAAAAACAACTTTCATACATCGGAACATACAGCTCTCGAAAGCAATTAGTTTCTTAAAACTTTAATACAAGAAAAATTAGATCAAGGTACTCCATGCAACTTACACATAATGGAAATCCACGGCGGCGGCCACGAATATCCAGAGGCCTTCAAACGTCGTTATTTCCTTTCTTAAGGAAAAGTAATTTTAGGAATTGTAATTATTACAAAAAGGCTTATAAAATATCATCTCTATTCACTAGTTACTCAACTTAACATAAGTCACTAAATTCAAATTCTAACGGATTTTTTTCCTATATAATGATATAACCTCCTCACTAGCAGAAATGTCAGCAGCAACTGAGGTAATTGTCATCTTCATAAGATTTGAACAGAATTGCTGACATTTGATTGGTCGGATTCGAATTATCCGTCTCTGGCAACGCCCACCCATTAAGTTAATCATTTTAATTTAAAATCATTATCATTATGCTGACAATAAATTTTATAAAGTATCATCTTAATCGAAATTTTATATTATTTTGATTCTTAGTTTTCTTAAAAAATAATTAATTTGTACTAGCCGATAATTCAGCTGTTTCCTAGAAGATTGTTTAAAATATTGTAAATTTTGCTCTTTGTAGACGTTTTAACGACCCGTTTTATAATTTTTCTATCTTTTTAGGATAGCTAATAAAATGCTCAAAGCCTTATAAGATATTGCAAATTATTGAATCCTTTTTATCGCATTTAATAACTCCTCGTCGGCCATAACAAAAGAATGGGACCAGCGCATTGGCTCCTTTCATCGATTAAAGTATGATAGGAGTTATACTTCAATTAAGGTACTTAAATTTATCAAAAGAATTATATTTATCGAAGAAGTTCTTTTCATCGAGAAATACAAGCGAATTATATATGGAATATTTGGAAGAATAAATATAACTTCCCACCGTTGATTTCCGTTATCTTTTCCACCTCCCTCATTTATGCATGATATTTGCTGCAAAAAAATGCAGCACCCCTAGATTTGAAATTTTCAATTAATCTTTAAGAACAAAAAATTCCTTCTCTAACGAAAACATAAGGCTTACCTAATAATCAGAAATACCTTTGAAATGGATTTAAACTCTACGATCGTGTAATTTGATTCTTCCCACCTAAACGTCTCCCATGAAACATTTAGAATTTGAAAGGTATACTTCTGATTACAGCCTTTGTCTGTACACATCGTTAAAGTAGCAAGTTATGTGTACGTAACATCGTTAAAGTAGCAATTGCTTCACACGCAAGACTCAATAAGTAAATTGAATCATATTCACAGATAAAGAGGCCCATATCACAAAAATAAGAAGAAACCTCAAGGCCTTGGTTTTGACCAAAATATAGTACTTACCTTAAATCTTGCATCGCTGGCTGTGAAAACGTCTCTGAAGAATACTAGAATTATAGTTAATATCCTGAAACAAGAAGGAAGGCTCGGTCATATAAGAAGGCTATAAGAGGTACCTCAAAAGAGGTAACTGGCACTAATGAATCGCACCACATTCACACTTGCTTAAGGAATTCACGTAATGAAGAGCTGAGTTTCAACTTTAGATGAGCTGTTTAAATTTAACTATTCCGAGAGTGGAATCCCACGTCGAATGGGTTGCTCACGATCAGCAAAGGATTATATTTTGAGTACCACCAACTTATCATTTACAACCAACTCACTCCACATCGAAATGTAATTCCTAGAGATCTAAAATGCACCAACTATAGATCGCCATTCCACTTCTCATCTCAATGCAACCGCAAGGCATTTACGCGGCCATTTACCACTCATTTACATATTTTCGATTGACATGAAAAGTCTGAATCACGTAAGTAACGTTCGAGCAGCTATACGTAATGTGGCGTGACTGATAGTTCTCGTTTCGTTTCACACAATGACGTTCATTGCCCTCGTCTGAAAGTGCCGGCTACGTTTTCTTGTGGATGTAATATGTATACTAAAGATTTCAGACAAATATGCTTCCCTCTGGATACACGAAGTGTAACAAACATCGATATAAAACCTTAGCCTTCGATCTTTTTAATAATCGATACAGATTCAGGGTTAATTTTGTGGTACTTATTAACTTGTAAAAAATTCATTGCAAATAAATTTTTACTTGACCACTAATATATTATCCGAATAACACGACCCAGGTTTCGTAGCGTCGCTACCTGATGATGTAGCGACGCAACGAAACCTGGGTCGTGTTATTCGGATAATAAATTAGTGGTCTAGTTAAAGTTTGTTTACCATGGATTTTTTCGATCTTTTGATTCGATTCGTTTTTGACTGAGGATATTCGTCTTCCTCAACTGAACTGAAATAACAATATATTCCTCTTCTGCTATGTTTCTAAATTTTTTATGACTAATAATATTCGTAAAAATTACACTTTTAAATGTTCCCTTTGTCTTAATTCAGCTACGTTAATCAACATTTCCTTATATTAATCTCATTTGAAAAAATGCCTTTAGTGAAGCTATTTGAAAATGATCGTAAGTCCTCAAACAAAGCACAAACGAATGCGCAATGCTACATAGTAGCAATACTATAGCAAACATAATTTTTTTATTTATTTATTTATCAGTAAGTATCAACAAACAGCACGAGGCCAATTACAGTTGACGAAATGACAAGAAGCAAGGAAATCCAACAATCAGTGAGAACAAAATAAAACATCAAATCAACAACATAAAATGAATTTAAATAATGAATAAAATTATAAAAAGTCAACATTTCCACAGGGTCTCTTGTCCTTGAAATACGATAGCTATCTCCTTCATCTAATCAGCCATCGCACGCATTATTTCACTTCTTTGCTCATTCTCACACACAAACAAAAGAGCGGATGGAGCTGATTTTAGTTTCAAATCTGCACTCGGAAGCGTCTTTAATGGCAAAAATGAAACGCCGCAAAATTAGTGTTTGTGACCGGTCATACTCCGCCTTAGAGACCTTTCCTAACATTCCATTGTGGCAGTTGACGCACTCTTAACAGAAAAACTGTTGAGTAGGGTCGCAAAGGAATTTCACCCCGTCCCCTGGGTGATATAGATACCTGTTTCCTTTTCTGCTGACCACCAAGATAGTCCTTCCTTGCTCTTCCTTGTAAGTTCTGTATGAAATACATATGTGACAATGAAAGCGACCCGAGTCTTGAGTTTGAGAAATTCTAAACCACCAGTGACGTTCTTACGCTTAGACAGTTTGGAACGCTATGTTTCAATTATCCTATATATTCATGCTTTCTTATTCTGAAATACTTTCCATCGATTTTTTATAATCGGAAGATAATTTCATGTTAGCTTCAATGAAAAATACTTAAGAAGCATCCGTTACAATATAAATAAAGCAACAAGTTTGATTTGTGCTCTTGTGTATGTTCGTGAATAACTCGAGAATCAGAACTGGATACTATTTCAACAACTATAAAGATTGTTAGATATCTTCCCAACGCAGATTTTAAGCAATTCTGTATTAACTTATGTGTTACTGGTATAACCATAGACGGAAAAAAGCGCTTCCATAAGAGGCTGGAAAGCTTCCACTTCATCCTTCTTAGGGTTTCTGTATTTTGCAAAGTTAAATGAGACGGAATAATTTAACGATATAAGGATGAGCATTAAACGAATGGAAAATGAATAAAGATCCTTATTTTGGTGGAGCAATATCTACGGTTTTGAATTTGAAATCGCTAGGAATTTGATGAAAGAAACTTTCATAAATTATTTGTTTATAAACAGTCCGGCCCCTTGACGACCAATGCGAAGTGAAGTTCGTATATTTTCCCGTACGAATACATTGGGAATGGGCGTACTTGAATGTAATGGTAAGAAGATGTTAGTCCTTTTGGAATAGACAATATTTTATAGTTCGAAGATTTACTGTTATGACACGAATCAATGGGTCGAACACGCAAGAGTGTTTATTATTATCCCGACATTGGCTAATAATAGTTAAATATTTCTTTTTCTTGATCAAGAAGCCGAGAAACAAGATATTTATCAGTGCAGAAATAAAACGTCAGGAAAATCTCAGTAGATTAAAAAAAACTCGATCCTGATAATCTAAAAAATCCGTAATTCAACAAATCTAAATAGATAAATCTCAAGTACTCTTAAGATACGAGAGCAGATCGGAACGTAACGCACAATAATTTTTTTCTCCCCGGTATTGCAGCTGGAATGTTGAAATTTCACGACGATATAATTTGAAGTTTGACTTTCATCTGTTTGGTCCCATGAAGATATTCCTGGCCGGCCAATACTTTGCAACAGATGCGAAAGTGAAATCAGCAGTCTGTAGATGGCTATACTCCCAACAAACGGACTTCTACGAACAGGGCATATTGAAATTGGTAGTACCACGATGGGAGAAATGTGTTGAGAAAATTGGCGACTGTGTAGAAAAGTAGGTCAAAGATGTAAGTTAATTTGTGATTTGTTTTGTTTTGGTACATATTAAACTTTTTGGGAAAAAAATTACTGTGCGTTAATTTCCGATCTGCCCTCGTATATCTCGTGACACATTTCTCTTGAATTCCGTTTTTACTGTCAGCCTCCTCACCATACGTTTACTAAAATTAGCAAAGATATTATATATTATTGATATGTAAATTATTCGCCTTTGAAGTCAAACTAAGATAAGGGTTTATGTATGACTTAGAGGTTATGCATGTATACTTACGCAGGCCTTAATTATTCCTTTTTGTTAGTGGTTTATTTTCAATGATAATACTTACTATATAAATAATGCAAAGAATGCCCTCATTGAATTATTATGCAGCTGTGCTTCCTTCAAAGTAATTAATCTCAATTTATTTCAATTTTGCACAAAAATCCCAATTGTTTTCGATGCCAGCTGTACTTCTATGTGATCAGATTTTATCTTAAGGTTCCTCGGATGCCATCAATATTTTTAATAACAACATTTTTTCCCAATGCAACAATTTTATAAATTTATCTATTCTTCATCTATTCTTAAGACTATACAGTTGTCCTTTCTCCATAAAAATATTAATGCTTTAAGGTTTTAAATTTTTTTTGGCATATTTTTATGATTTAATTATAATGTTAGTATGAGTTTAGACCTGAAGAATACTCCTGGAATGCAGGCCGCTTTCATTCCAGACATTCTCAGTCATGAAACTTAATGCGGTAAAACGTAGTAGCTTTTATACAAATTAGTGTGGCTTTAGTGTTTGTAGACACTGTATGGATCGAAGTAGAAGTGTGTTAAAAACTTCATACAGCAGGGTTATACAGATATATGCGTAGAAGCACTAGATTAAATTAAAAGGAGTAGGGAAGGATGAAAATGAAGTGAATTCCAAACAATATATAAGAATGCAAATAATGTACCTTGATCATGTAGAGGGGAAAAATTAAAGATGCACTTTAGTAGAGTGAATGTTTTTACAGAATATTCAAAATTATTAAGGTTTTTATCATATCTCCATGGATTGAATATTTTTATGTTTTCTTAATGCAGAGAATCATTCATTTACGTTTCTTCAGTCTTACTTTATAGGTATGAATATAGGAGAGCTAAAGGAGGTATGAATGGTGTTAAATGATCTTAAATTAGGAAGGGAAGTAAAATAGCTTCCTGTAACGGAGTTCCGCATCCCACAAAATCAAGGTTTACACGACTGGATCTTAAACTAAATCACTTATCATCGAATGTTAAAAGGCATAAATTATGGGATCCTTTTCCTGCACTTAGTAGGATTTCAACTAGCAGCATTCTTGACTAAAGAGGAAAGCTAGCAGAAAGTACTTATCTCCTAATCTTGTCTTATAAGCCTCGTTACCTCTTAGGAGCTGTTGGTAGATATTGGTGCAGGAAATGAGGTTCAAATCTATCTTCGGGCTGACGGTCAGTAATAATAAAGACATAGATAACTATAGCCGTCCAAATAGTTTAGAATAGACAAAACTATAGGTTTCCTAAGTGAAAAAGGAAGTTTTTAATTATACCAATTTTCACCATTAAGGCTTCTGTAAACAACCGGAAGGTAAAGGTTAAAATTAATTAGTTGATTAGCTTTTAATCCTCTCATTCTCGCCGGAAACGAGCTGACTCGTGCGCTATCAATCTTCACCCTACCTACTGTTAACTTTCCCATACCTTTAACATCCTTCTATGACGCCACGAGCGTCCCTTAAAGGAAAACATCGGTTGACGGAGCACCGGTTAAGGGGAATCCACAGTGGCTTGGTTTGCTAGCATTGAAGTAGCGTGATCAGTTAGTCTCTAATGCAGGTATGGAAACATTTACCATCGGAGAACCTCGTGTATTTTCCATTAGGCTGCGTAAGTGTAACTAAGTATATCAGGTAGTACTTGAGGTGCGTCCCGAACATTAAAATAGTTCAAAACCGATATTCTGAGAAGAAAAAACGAATTCAGACGCTAAGTAAAAGTAAGAAAAATATTTTCTATTTAATTTTCATTCACATATAATGCACGAGACTGGGTAATGAATGAGACCTAATCGGGAACGAGTCTTTCAATATGGAGTACCTACATTTCGCTGAGAAAGGCATATCCTTAAATTCCCTCGAACCATTAGAAATTCTGAGGAACGTGGCAAAACCATATGTGCAAGTTATTAATGAATACTTGCCTCCTTTCCCCTCACATATTATCTCCATAGTGATCAACTTCCCTTCATAACCCAACCACCCCCCCCCCCTCCTTCCTACTTGTATATATATTGCTTACTGATTTGTCTTTAGTTACCCACAGGATGACTCCATAAGTCGAAACCATCGTCGTATAAAGCTAATCGCAACTGAGCACTTAAGGTCGCAAGCCGCAGATGTTTTAATCTTTTTGATTTTCGCACATATTTTTATTTTTTTTAAATTTAATTTATTATATTTTTTGTTTATTTTCTCTTTTTGTCTTTTAACACTTTCCTATAAACTATATTTTTGATTATTTTCAGTGTACTAGACCTTTTAATGTTTCATTTGTATGTTTTTCTTAATGTAATTTCATTTTCTTCATTTCTTTGAGATTTATCTCCCATTGTTTAACGTTTATTTTATTTCATCTATAATTAATATCAGTTTAGTGAAATTGATTTATTTTATCTGATTGTTTGTAATGCAGTTATGTTTTATCTCTTTTCTTTTTGTACAATTTTTATATTTTCACTGCCTGTCTATCATAACCCTTTTCTTTCTCCTTCATTAAAAAATATAATTTTCTATTGCAGGTTTCGCAGGTTTTTCACACTCCCCTTCCTGTGAGTGTTTTCCTGCAGTGGAATTTTTTTCCTGAGCCCTCAGCTTAGGTTTTTTAAAATCCACGTACTAGTTTTTTTCGTGTACTTTTGCAAACTATCTCTTTCTTTCTGTTTCGCATAAGACGATGGGTTAGGTGTAAGAAGAGACTTTCTAGTCTCAATCTCGCCCGAATAAAGTCCATTTATTATTATTATTATTATAGTAAAATCTGTTGTGGTATTATAAAAGTTGGTTTCCCTTTTGTTCCATAGGAAAGACCAGGAAAAGGTTGCATATGACCCTAATACCACAGGTTCACCAACTCCATTATATGCACACCCACATTATATAAAAGGGAAGGAATAAAAAATATTACATAATAAGTATTCGTGATAATGAATGAAACTACTCCTATCATAAGCTAGTATCATCAATTTCGGCCTAATATTTATATCTCCTTCTTCAATGTCCCATTAAGAAAACATTTCAATGATTAACTCATGCAGGCATACGAAATATTCCCCTCCCACACTGACATGGAGATTGAATTCAGCTCGTGCGCGACGCGTGCCCATTCGTCTTTCATCCCACGCACGCCTTCTCGCCACGCAAGTGAGCCGTGCTCTTCCCACCACTCCGAGATGCGTGTCGTCCCGTCACGCCTGTTTGCACGACATCGACGTCACATCCCCCACCACCCGGATTCAACCCTCAATTTAGTGCCATCAAATATTTCTTATCTCGTCCCGTAGAAAACGATTTGAACTTCTCGTCATCTGAATCACGTGCTTCCGACGAGATCGATTCTTTCTTGTTTGGGTTGTGTTTATCACCCGAACGCAGTCTGCGCCAGATTTCGAGAATGGCATCAATGAGCCGGAAGAGCGAGGCTACAAATTGCCGCTGAGATGACGCTAGTGACGTCACTCCGAGCTGTGTGACTGACAAATGAAGGCCGCGATTGCCTCTGATGTCTCGTTCCGAAGGTGGCAATCAAACTGCTTTGACGTCAAACACCCTTTTTATGCCTTGTTTTGGTTTATTTTTGGGATATGAAATTCATCGGAAAAGCAATTACTTGGTGAAACTGCATTATGTTGAAAATAACCAGGAAATATTCTGTGAGATATCTAAGAGAAATTCTTTGAAACTTTTTCTTAGTTCTTTCGACCATTTTAGGATATTTTTATAATTTTAACTATTCACACGTCGATTATTAGGTGATTACATATTTTTCTACTATTCACACCGCGTAAGAGTTTTGAACGTGATGTTTATTCGTCATATTCATGCACAATCGTATCATAAGAGGCACAACTGCGTTATCATTTGAAATGTTTTCATGGAAAATTCGGAAAGAATGCCACATCAGAAGCAGCCCTGAGGATGATGACTGAGACTGACATCGAAACGTTGGTGACTTCATTGTCACCAAATCTAAACTGGTTGGAAAACCGAGAATCCTTTTTACACATTATGCACCAGGAAAGTCTATGATCGTAGAACCATTTCAACAAAAAGAATATAAAAGCATTATTAATTGACATGATTTAAGCATATTTGATATCTTAGACTCCAGCAATCCTGCTCTGACATGACGAATAAACTTTACTGGATACTTTGTGTTAATCTTTCTGGAAATTTTATTTCTGCAACTCTGAATAAATCTGAGAATTAGAATGTTGTTTTTTTACAGCGTTTGGTGTGAATACATCTTTAAGGACTTTACTGTTAGCTTCCTTTTTCAAAATCACTTTTATGGGATTATAACTGAAGTTACCAGTAGCCAAAAAGATAGAAAATCGCTTTCTTGGTTTCCTTCTTCCACTAGTTCGAAGTCAATACTGAAATGCAAAAAAATTAATAGAATAGCACCCAAGGCAAGCTTGAGGTGCGATATACGTCAAAAATATAATAATGGCAAGTAAGGTATTCGGATCAGCATAAAAAGTTTAATAATTTCTAAATGCCTTCAAATGGAAATTGTCTAGAATATTCGAGATTTTCTTATTCATTTTATTTAGAAATGTATGCAGTTAATGTGATTACTGACATCCGGTATTGATACGATACATCCAAATTCATCATAATTCACCTCTAATTTTCCGGAATATTCTAGAATCCTAGTTTAAAACTATATCACGAAATAGAATTTCTTATACAATCTCTTGTTGTACATCCGATGAAATATGAAGAAAGAGCCAGAAATTCCTCGAGGGAAAGTAAAACCGTGGAGAAAGACATTTTTTCGGTAATAATCGTGATATGAAAGGAGGAAAATCTCAAGAAAAGAAACTTCAAAGAAACCTAACAGAAAAGAGGGAATGAAAACTGTCTGAATACCAAACTAAAGGCTCTACAAAAGAAAATAAACCACTGCTTTTGTTAAAAAAAGACTCTTCGTTCTTTAAAATTTTAAGACTTTTTCAAGCAAAAATCATAATATATACATTTTTTCGGAAGGAGAAATGTTATTGAAGTTCTTTAAGCAGCAATTGAATGAATGTAATGTAGTTTAAATATAAAATCTGTGATTTTATAAAAACAAACTTTTACATGTGACTTACGGTAATGATGAAATGCTACACTTTCTCAAGATATTTAATGTAAGTTAGATTCTAAAGAATCCTTTGTCTGATTTTATTTTAGAATTAATTAATTTAGAATTTTAGTCTTAGAAATAGAATAGAAAAAGAGCCTTCATAAATCATACTGAGGAAAACTTGATGCAAAATCGGAAATTTCTGAACGGAAACTATACCATCTAATATGACACGTAAACGTTCAAACTATTGCAAAACCTGTACCCTCTAATTTCTATAGCGTTTTAAAGTCAATTAATTCTGAAAAACTACTACTACTACAGCCATCTAAGAGCTGTAATATACTGAGATCCACTAAAAAACATTCCTTGTTTACACACCCTCAAAGTATGTTGGATAACAGCTCTTTTACAAAAAGTATAAGTTTTATTTAATTCTCCTAGTTGTAAATTATAATTCACGTCAGCATGATCTTGATTACCAACAGGAGACCAAACAGTTTGCATATTATCTCAATCGTTGCTCCTCCAAACTGACCTTCATACATGTAATCTAGCCTTTCTAAAAGCAAACCTTTCAATTGAACCTTGGAAGCTCGCATGTGTAATATCCAATATATCCGCCCGAATCCAATAGTTCCAGAGCTCCTCTTAGATACTCAGATGATGACGTCAAATCAGACCATTTCAGCTCCGCAGATGAGATGGAATTAACTTTCTCCACAATCGAGGAACGTTGAAATCCGAGACCCACACATGTCATTATGTCATCACCTCACCACGAAACCTTTGATTGCCTCGGGCGTGTAACGGAAGTGTATCGAAACCGGCTACGGAGCACCCGAATCCAGGGGAGGATAAAGGAGAGCCTCTTTAACATTTTCTCCGCTCCAAAATCCCTCGAATTAGGCGCAAGAATACACATTTAAAAGGAAAAACAAAAGGCTGCCTCAGTCCACTGAAGCGTCCTTTCCAAGCCCATCTGTGCGGCAAGAAAAGGCATCTCCGGAGTTCAAGGTCAGACCGCTGTACCCTTCGGCGAAACCAACGCAATCACAGCGTCGACGGGAGAAAGAAAAGGGCCATAATGGGGAGGGATTAAGAAGAGATCCTGACTTTCCGAGGAAAATGAAAGGGAAAATAAAAATGTGCCCATCGATCTTCCTAGAGCATTCAAATCATTCCTCACACCAAAAACAGCTCAAAGATGAGAAAGTAACAATGTAAATTTTCAAAGGTCTTACTTACTTATTCCTTAAAGTGTAAATTGTACTCTATACTTTACTATTAATGTTTGTGTTTTACTTCTTTCTCTTTTCTTATTTTTGTATCTCTTTGTCTCCTTTTTTGTATTGAATTTTATTTATTATTCTCATTATATCACATGTAATTGGGTAATTTCGTATCTGTTTGTGTTAAATAAATATTATTATTACTTTCGATATGAAGGGGCTTGTTTACCTACCCAAAATTCTAAATTTATATCGCTCGTTAAACAATTACAATGATGCGAGTGGCTTTTCGGTTAGCATTGGATGAAGATAAGGGACGAGGGGAATCTTGAATTTCCCAAGAAAATTAAGATAAAGACAAAACTATTTCACTTGTATTCTCTGCCCATTCCAATTTATTATTCAAAAATGAAATTCTCAAGAGCCTACGATTAACAACCACTCCCATGATTTTTTGCATAGGTTTCTACTAGTTACCTCAGGATAGGTTAACCTATTTAACGCAACATTAAAAATTCGTGTGTACTTATACGGCAATTTTGAAATAATTAATGTCGTTAAATGATTAAATTCGTTGCATGATAATTTTCTTGCGTTATATAAGTCATTTAAAATTAGATAGTAATTACATAACTTTGAGGATACCTTGAATATTAGCTGGAATTCGTAGCTATAGTTGGAAAATAACGAGTAGATGAGGTAAACCAATGAAAATCTCAAACTTGTGGATGTAACTAGATATCTTGCATGAAGTTGTAAATCATTATTTTTTCAGCCCAATAGAACATATGAAGTTTAATCAGTCTCACCATTTAATCAATGGCAAATCAGTCACCTAGGTGATAAAACTTTGTATTACTTCAAGCTCAAGAGAGTATTAATGGCAGTACGAAGCACACTCCTCAGCAATTTACGATTCCATTGTTCCTCTATCGACTCCACAGTGCGATCTATGACTCATTGTATTTCCATGAATTACTCCCTCTTGCTTCCATGGCAACTCTCAAATCACTTCTCCCCGATGCCAATTCCTTTTGTATGACGCGATGGTATTTGTTCGTGCTCTTGGATAAGTGGAATCCGAGAGCGTATGACCTCATACATTCGATACTCGAGCCAATACACCTATGAGCTTGCGTTGAAGCATCCTTTAAGTTTCTATGTAAACAATGGAAAAATCGCGGACTTTCCTCAGTTTCCAAATGGTCGGATACGACCTTTGAACGCGATTGCCTTATGCCTGAAAAGAATAAGGGAATTCTTTTCATAAAAAGGAATAAGCCTTTGTTACGTTACTGCGTTTCATACCAAATTGAAAGTTTCATTTTTTCTTTTCATTCTTCAGAACATTGCCATTTCTGATAAGAATAGTATGGCATTTAAATAAACATCTCAATAATGAAATTATGCTATCAAATAGTTGTTTATTCATTCCATTTCGTTGTGGTATCCAATTCTTTCGCTGGGCAGGAGTACTCATTACTCGAGGGTAATCGTGCGAAATTTGATACATTGTTCGAAAATTGACACATTGAATAAATCTTGTAAATTACTTGCATTTCAAACTCAAATCTAACACAATAAAAATATACTTCATAATTCATTAACTTTATTAATAACTATAAAATGAATTTGAGGTAAATTTAAGTAAATTTTCAATTAAAGGGATCACTAGAGAGATAAGGTTTTTCTTGGGCTATACACAGTGAACCTCATTTGACACTATTAACAAGTATAATCATAAGATAGTATTGATAGCTTACACACATTTATTAGCGAGCTTGGAAACACGAGTTTTAGAAAGGTGAAGTTAGTTTAAAGTAAAGTAAAGGGAATATAGTTTAAAGTAAAAACAAGGGATTTAAGTTACTTTCGTAATTAATATTATATAAATAAAACATTATGGTTTAGTATTATTTCATTCAAGGAATAAATATTCAAAAAAGAGAGGTAATTCAATAAACAAGAAATTCAAAAGGAATGTCAATCCGTAAAAACATCACCAAGCATATCCCCATATTATAGATTTTAATTTGCAATTATCATTATCAACTCAATATTTAAATTTAAATTAAATAGAATAATAAATGTATCCTTTGCACCTTATGATAACGCTTTCATGTTTTATAAAGTAATGGCCTCCTTGATATCTATATTGTCAATTATAATTTTACATTTTGTACTGAAATTCATTATATTCCTCAAAATCATGTCCAGTCACACCCCGGTTCTCGGTTGAATGAATTGTGTTTATCTCGCAACTTCCTCTAACCTCCGCAAATGCGAATTCGCAGCCAAGATCTTACGTTCGCGCACTGCCAACAGCGAGGCTTCGCATCTCCTCTGCCAACCTCGACTCCGAAGCTCGCTGACTTAACTGCGGAAAACGCCTACTCATCGTTAACAGAAGGAATCTCGAGGGTACCGCTGCGGCACTCTGAAGAAATTCACTTACCCAGAGTTAGCAAATCTCCGAGCGGATATTCATCAAATATCATTTCATGACAATATAAATTTATTTGAGAATGAGTCTTGAACTCAGAGTTGCTTTTACTTAAGGCTTCTTCTACGGAGTGGTTAACCTTAACGGTAGCAACAAGGCACTGCGCCAACTTACTCACATGAGCTGGAATGCGTAACTCATCTCACCTATTTCATCCTACCTGTACAAACATATTTCTCAACCCAAACTCGGGCTTAATTAGAAAGAGTATGAACAATGGCTTTTATAGAAGTTGTTCGCAAGTATTGAAGGAATAGCTCACGGTAACCTCCTAACAAATGTTCGTTACTTCTGTTGAACGAATAGAGAATAGAAAATTTCCACAAACTGTAGAATTTATGGTGCATTACAATAACTTTTAATCAAAGATAGAGTTTTTATATAGGAAATCTTTAGGAAAACGAAGAGATCGTGTGAACCATTGGTGAAATTTATGGATTTGTTTCTGCTATTTCACATAGTAATATTGCATCACATCAGGGTTCTCCGTGTCATTTTACTCCATGTCAAACTAATGTACTAATTCATGTACGATGATACGGCAAACTGCACCGTTGTTAGCTTTGATACGAGTTAAAATCGATAATGAGCACAATTAAGTGTGTCGAAAGGAGGAGCTTCCTCAAACGCAAAGCCTGTAAACAATAGTACGTATAATACAAGTGAATAAAACACACCTCTAATGTAAAACTAGAATCATACGGTACTATTGGAATTCCTTTAAATAGATTTTTCAAGGCTAGCCAATGTAGCGCGCTCGTTGAGTAAGAAGCGCTATTCTGCTAGATACATGTTAAGCTGACGCTTATTTCTACTACGCCTTTTCAATA
This sequence comes from Sympetrum striolatum, assembly GCA_947579665.1. Lineage (NCBI taxonomy): Eukaryota > Metazoa > Arthropoda > Insecta > Odonata > Libellulidae > Sympetrum > Sympetrum striolatum. The sequence continues at coordinate 16,944,645 of OX388341.1, forward strand.
ACAGAATTACTTGGTATTATGGGAGATTCTGCATAATTATTCGCTAAAACTTTACATACATTTTATATCTAAATGATATCTTCTGATTAATTATATCACAAGAATCTAATACTTCAATGATTAAACATATCAATTAATAGTAGACCAACCCCGCTTCAGACGGGGTTGGTCCTAGGTTCCGGACGGCCAGAGATGTATTATGCTAAATATGATTGAGTAATGAAGCAAAAATCAACAGTTATAATTCACAGTATTGACTCTAAATAATTGATTTTGAGACTGATGTTAGGGTGATTAATTTAATAGTATGAGGTGGCCATGATATTTATGTCTAACAGGAGGCAAACAATCTGAACCGAAACAACGATTAACTTCATTATTTTTTTACATCATCGACGTTACAAGTCCACATGGTAAATTTTCAGAAGTAAATCAATAATCATTGTATGCATAAGCATTAAAAATTATAGCATTGGTATAAATTTTATTCTCTGCAAAACCTTGCTGAGCTATTGAAACTCTTCGATTCTGAATGACAGGTCGTTTATGAAAATTATAGTTACAGTTACTACTTAATGGAGGGCAGAAAAAGGTTCGCATTCATTCACGATTTCACGCAGTGCACGAAAATTCGAGAGGTGGATGAGGTGTCACGAGTCTGATACTTTCCATCAATGGAAAACTACTGGCTCTTACTATCAGAGAATAGTATCGGGAAAAGAGAATAAAAGGCGGTATCAAACCGAGGAATTCTCTGAACGGCTGCTAAAAGCGCATTGTTCTACGAAGCGAATGGAAAACAAAATATTCCCCTAGTGAAAGCAGCCTCTTGTTTACAGTCGTACCTGGGCTGCATTTTGAATAGCTCTCCTTCAACCCTTGTAACATAGCCAAAACTGGCCCCTTCCCTCCTCACCCTCCTTTAGCAGAAAAGCCCGTCGAGGTATGCCTAGCGGTCGAGAAGGATCGAGATGGATGGAAGACGAAGCAGAGGTCGGGTATGCGATGATGGGAAAGAACTCGGAGAATGGAAACAGAGTTTGGGAGGGAGAAAGCTGAAGGAAAGGAAATGAATCGCAGGGCCATTCACGAGGAGGGTGCACAAAAAAATCCAACAGGAAGGAGGGTTACTTTGGGGTTGCAGCGGAACCAATGGAGAGTGCAGTAGCCGGTGAGGATACGGAATAGCGAGCGAAATATTCAAAGGAACCACCAGCTGAGGCATAGAGGGGCTGAAACAGAAATTTGGGTCTCGACATTCGGAGTACCGTATATTCACAGGTATAAGGCAAGACTCTGTTTTGGAAGTTATGCAGGGATCTACTTTTATCTCCTTTTTAAGGCGCATGCTGTTTGCCTGGTTTGGTACCTGTTCTGACACGTCCTGACAGGCATCCGACGGACATATAGTTATTGATTACTTAAGAGAATATATATCTTTCGATAATCCTTCAACGAACCAAGGTGTCATAAGAAGCGTCCCTTTTCCTTATCGTAAACGACCGAAATACCGATGAAGGACGAACAGAGAGTTAATGGCTGCTTACGGAAAGGAAGTTCACTGGCACGGAAATACTGCATCATAGCTTTAAACAATAAAGTAACTTTTCTCTGCGAAACCTAACTCACGGTAGCATATTTTAGATCGAAAATGTAATCTTTTCTCGAATTTAAGACTCTCTCTATCTCTTGAACGCAAATATGAAGAAATCGACTTGGCTTGGAAAATTTGCGTTACCTTAACGAGCCGTGGGGTTGAGACGAATGGAAAAAATGGGTAAAAATCAATAAAATATCGCAATCGACGGGACCCAAAAATATGCCAATCAATGCGATAATGGAAAGCTCGTATTATTTTCAGCCTCGAAAGAGAAGCGCTGAAGTTTTCCTAAACCTATTTTTTTATCGAAATCCTCTAGTATTTTTGTGTTACGGTAGGCTAAGTGTTTAGCTAAGGTTTACTGACCTACGCACATGTATCGTGATAAAAGTTGTAAAAAAATAGCACACAGGAATGTTTTCAAGCCACTCTTACGATAACTCTCGAGGGATTCACCTCAAATTATACGGGATGAGCACATAACTCGTATCTCATTCACATCACATGGGATAATAATCTCCTCAGTTACCCCCGTATAAATTATCCCACCACCCCTGGCACACGCTGGTATGCAGCTTGCTAAATAATAATATAGTCGTAAATGTATGAGTAGCAGGGAAAACCACACACAAAAATTCTTCTTAATGTGCCGTCTTTCATACAATTAACACCTTCTTGGGGCAACCAATAAGCCATTTGAGAGTAACCGCTAATACATCAATTATTGTTCCGTGAGCAACTCATACAAATTTGTAAATTTTCCAATGAGCAGTCATTTAGACCTGTTTAGTGATCGATTAGTCATTGATCAGAGATCCCCATCCTTCAAATTGGCAGAAAGACATCCTCAAGCTCCTAAAACAGGCCATCCCATCCCTCCCGCAATGTCTCCCAACTGGCACCCGTTTGCTTTGACTGGAAGCCGCGTCACGGTTACGAGGTTCGCCTCGGTGAGTGTAAAAAAGGGAAACGAAAGAGAAAAGAATACGTGGAAAGCGGGAGGGAGGGCTCCTCTCTGCCTTATTCAAGTGACGCACCAAGGTGATGGGAGGCGGCGTTAGGAAAAGCAATGGTTGGGAGAGTAGGGGCAGGTGAAGAGGGGAAGAAACCACCGTCCGGTGTAGACATGCAAGAGGGGAACGAGCGAGAAAGAGAGGCGCAGGGAAGGCAGTCATTCCCGCGACACTGTTGGGAATAGTTGGGTGAATTCCTCCCCTAGTGGTTTTCCCTCAAGCCCGTGCAGACCGTACGAAATACTGGATAGATTTCTCGCGGCAGAGGATTGCGGCGTCGCTGAAAGTGGATATTAATCATCCGGAAGCCCTTGCAAAGGGTCTGCGGGAGTTCGGAGCTTCTGGGTGAGTACTGCCCGTATTTCTTTCCGTGGTCCCCGGCGTTGAGGGAGGTTATTCCCGGTGATTTCAACGGCCGAGTCGGAGGGCGTCCTTAAATGGAATCGCCTCGCATCATCTGTTTCTTTCTCTCTTTCCGCTCCCCTCCCTCGGCGACCGTGGCAGATGCCTCGGGGATCCGCCGAGGTGCGGTCGCAGAGGTGGAGGCTGGGAATCGCCTCGGGGAGAAAAAATACAGCGCGATAAACATGTGGTTCGCGCGCCTGCCCGCGTCCGTGCGTGACGCGCACGTTTCCTCGCTTTTATTGGCAGGCGAATTGTTTCCTTGTAGCATTTTAATGTTTCAGAGGTTTACGATCGTTTTACGGCCTGTAACAGTTATCCGAGTGTTTATCTTGGGTTGTCCCTATTAAGTGTCCTGTTATTTCTTCGTACATTTAGGACGTTAAAATATGAGGATCCGATTGCTTGGAATGTATTTTCTCATCGTGTGATCGATTACGGTGACGATCCTTATGAATAATGCTTTATTAGTGGTTTAATAGTATCATTCACTAAATTATAGGTGAATAAAGTTCGATGAGCACATCAAATGTTACAACTTGTACGTTATCCCACCCTAAATCAGTTATAATACTCCATTACGATGCCGACAATTTATTTATTTTTATATTTATTTATGCTACAAATACAGTATGACGCTTATTTTAAGTGAAGGTATAACAAGAACAATCCAGTTCGCCGTGATTCGAACCCGGGACCTTGGTGTTGGAGCGTTATCACGTAAGATTGCTAACCACTCCGCCACTACGGCCGATATTTTGAAACAATAATAATTGACATAATATTTACATGGAGTGTATTCTACTCTGCGTAACAGATTTTTATTCCACATATGTACAAATCTAACTCATCAGTGGTTAAGAAAGTTAAATGCTAACAGATCTTTTCCGATTACTCCGAACAAGCGGTTGTATATAATTATCTCAACATTCCTTTAAAGCGCTTGCGCTACTTTCCCTCTCACCTAATGTGTATGGTGAGATAGAGGTTACACCCATAGAGCATTGTTCCTCGACAAATGAGCGTAATTTATGATCCTTAGATCTGCTTTGAATCGAAAGGAAAATGAATACAGAGGGCAGGAATAAATAAGATTTTCTCGTGAAATACCAAGGGCTCTTGGTTTTCATTTTGCATCTTCCGTTACAAAGGTAATACAATATGTACTCAAGACATATCTAGATAGGCCGAATAAGAGAGTGTTTTACGATCACCACAAGCGATGAATCGTAAAGGAAAACAATTTTCACCCTTACAGTAGAGGAGAGGGTTTCTATTTACTTTCGGATTGAAATTAGTTGTTGTTAGTACATTGGAATATGTATACCATATCAGCATTTTCTCGAATACTTATTAACTTTAAGAGTAACTTATTAACGCAACAATTAATCAAAGTATTGATATCAATTAAATTTTAAGGGAGGCTACCCTCACGGAAATTCATCATGCAGGATGAAAGGGAAGCTGCATTTGTTGCTTAAAATTTAATTGCATGGACGACTGATTTCAGCGATTAAGCATCATCACCGGATAAAAATTATTTTAGCTTACCGTTATTTATTTTTACACGTAAAAAGCGCAATTAACTAATCATCATTCATCATCCGCAAACTGCCCGTGCTTTCTTCAATTTATTTATGATTTAAAAATTCTGTGACTCACACGTGATTGTCATTAAAGGATACTCAATTAATTATACATGAATTGTATACTAGTAGAGCCCAGCATTGGTAAAGGTAAGTGGAAATTTGCCGTAGAGTTAAAGGTGCAGGTATTTTTACAGATTGGAATGCAGCATCTTCCTCAAACCGGTTCAGCGATTATTCTCTCTCCGTGGGGACCTCCTCGCGATGTCTCACATGTGATTCGCACTTCCCTTTGTAGGGAGGTACCTCTGCAGTAAGAATGAGGACCGTTTTTATAGCAGGAAATCCGGTTTCCACCAGCATCATAGCCAGGGGGCGTTGATGACTAACACCCGAAGTTCCATCCTCGTTTGTTTCGATTCTCAAGTATCTCGGCCCTAGGAGGTGGATCTGAAACTCACAGTTAGTGAAAGCGATGCATCTCTAGAGCGTTGGACTTTCAATTGCACTTCAATATCTACATCTACAAATTTACCATGCTTGTCGTTTTTCGGCGTTGGTAGTGAGTGACGTAATTAAACAGGAGAGAAAAATAGCGAAATGAGTGAGAATCGAGAGACTTTGGGAGACCAGGGTTTGAGTCTCAGTCATGCTGGTAAGTTTCATTCCTGTTTCTCCCAGTATTTTTTAAAGCACATAAGACAAGTACATTAGGGTGGATTGAAAAAAACCTTTTTTCGAAATACGTCAACAATAGTGGCTAGTGCTAAATGTTTCTGGTTGGTTGTCCCTCTCGCCCGAATAAAGGCCATTTATTATTATTATTATTATAACATATAAAAAATTTCAACTAGATTGGATTATGTCTTGAGGCTGCGAAGTTTAGTCAACATTTTAAATTATTGTGAAAATTTTCAAATGTTTGCATTTTTACCTGATTGTTTCTCAAGGTTTCCGAAGCAATCAATGGGAAAGAAGTACATATATTGCTTGGTTGTTGCTTAATGTTAAAGATTTAGTACGTTTGAATCAAGGAAAATGTTTTCTCAGTTCGTCAAAATACGCAAAATATACAGAAAAGTTACGGATGTTGGTTAGACAGTAGGGTGGGTCGTTTTGCCTTCTGGTAGAAATGTAATGCCCGGTAATAATGGTACACCCACCTTACTGATATGATTTTATTTTCAAACCAAATACTATCTTTTGTGAGAATTTTTACCTCGAAGTTTCGAAATTTAAGCAAGAAACGTTAATATTGCCAAAAATTCTACTTCGATTCAAACGAATATTTTTTTGGATAAAGATGCGACGAAAACTGTCACTCAAGCCTCAATATACCTCCTATATTCTTCTGTATGAGGCAGAGATGCCTCCTACTGGGCCAGAATAGGAAGCAAATTAATTTAGAATTAAGTTTTTTGTATGTCGTACATACATCTATAATTGTTAGGATACCTCCTTTCCCTCATCCAGTGAGTGAAGTACTTGTAGATTACCGAAGAAGATATTTCCTGTTAACGAGAGACAGTGTAATTAAGCCTTACACTTTTCCTTCACCATTCAATTAGATCTTACAATTTGTAGTCATTACTTTCTCCCTAATTTTATAATGCAGAAAGATCGACTCTGATCGTTAACTATTATTGTAGAAAGCTTTTAATGTTAGGATATGACCTAAATGTTAAAAGGAAGTAATCTAGCGAATTACTTTTCCTTGTAAAAATATAACCTCTACTTTATAATGATTATTTTGTTTAACTATATTGCATTGCATCGTTGGTTAGCCTTCTTTTTTATTTATTTATGTTCCATTTGAATCACTTTAACCTGGTTACGTGTTATTAATAGAGCATTTGTAAAATAAATAACACAAAGCAATTTCAAGCTCCACTTGAATTGATCTTACAGAAGTGGACATTGCCTTGCCTAACTTTCTGAAAGAAATTTTATTTCCAGTTTAGGCGGTTGACTACATAAGCCACATTACTGTCTATAATCTGTAAAGTTAGAAATAGTTTTCCTAACCCCATTTATGTTGTAGTTAACTACGCCTTGTTAACTCATATGTTCTAGCTAACTACCCCTTGGACTCACTGTCGCGATTATATTCATAAATAAATGATGAAAGCTTAATTTGAAGTTTATTTGCTTGGCTTAGTTTCATAGTGAATAAACTAGTACGAAATTTGATTATTATTTCGATGACACTTGATAATCATCAAAAATCGCCCTCTACTTCACCTCAGAGAACTGCCAGGCATAAATTCGCAAAAGAACTTGTTTTGAGAGAGGACAAAAAGAGGAGGAAATTCACGGTCAAGGTTACTAAAGTCACGAACATTCATTATCGATTTATCGGCTTCACTCCATTCATACCTTTTCTTATCTTTTTTCCTCAATAAATTCTTCTCAAGTGATTTTTGAAGCGAACAGCTCCGATTATCCATAAGCTAGTAGTTAATGAAATTGGGGTTCCCTCTTCAAAACCATTCGAGATTCACGTTTCGGATACAAAAATACGATTTCGGATAATGAAAAAATAATAAATATATGTAAGAGTGGGAAAATTTTAGGATAATAAACATCCGTTAATTGAAGAAAATTTCATCAACCAACGTAAATTCGGTAAATATTTTTTAAATTAATTCGGTATATTTACTTTATTCAAATTGTTCGAATTGTGCATAAAACTTATTTAACATTGTTTTAAGAAAAATTTATCGAATCCTAAGTTTGAAAATCTCGAATTGTATTCACGTAATGAAAGTCACCAGGGCCAGAGATACACATGATCAAGCCTTGAGCATAACATCATACGCATGACAAAAGTAATGTAAAAATATAAACATATAATAAGTATAAGATGATTATTTTTGGCTTCGAATGAACCCTTTTGTTAAAGTGAAAATTTAAATCAAATCTAATTTTGAAATAGTACAAAAACTATACACAATTCGTTTACAGGTTTCAAAAAGCGGTGCATTAAACGATCTATTAAGTACGAATGCCATTGCTCAACAATAACTACATGTTTAAATAAATGAAGGTGTCCCTTCAGGAGATTTATCTTTAAAATTATGTTTGTACGTCTATCATTTCTTCATCAGTATCTAAAAGTAACCGTGTAAATAATAAATAAACATGGGAAAGTGATATCGTGTCCCCATCTATAAGAACAATGGTAAATTCCACCCTACTACTCTACCTTATCCCACCATACTATATCTACCATAGTCTCTGGTAAAAGAAAGAAATATCCCTTCCACAAAGGAATGTCCCTTCAGCATCTCCAGCAGCTCTCCTTCAAATAATTCAACACGTGCTCAATCCTCTTACTAATAGCAAATGACCTGCTTTCATTTAATTACTTGAAGCGAAGTAATATTTGCAGAAACATCATAAGGTAGAAACAGATTTAACCCAATCAATTAACTTGTTTGGTAAAATTCTTAATATTCTCCCACCACTTCGTTCCGCAGCATTCTCCTCCAACATCTTTTTCTCTCAAATATCGATTTCGGATAATTTCTAAGAAGAGCTTTCAGCAGGCAACATTTGAAAGATGGGGGTTTTTAGTGAAATGGAAATATTGCTGCCCGGCGAATAATGTCACTCTAGAGTTAATTTGGGAAACCTAGTCAACAGTATTCACTGCTTTATTAAAATTTATAACTTTCAAGGAGAGCGTAACTATAGTCAGATGTTCTCTTGAATGTAGGACAGCGATCACGGGGATGCTGGATGCAAAGTAAATTCTGGTGTACACAGAATACGAGTACATCTGAAATTAAGTTTTTTGGCGGAACTCGGCGCTTCTACACGAAGGACAAATCGCATGCGCTCCAATTTTTTTGAGGCAGGTATGTACATTGTATGCCATGGGTTACGAAACTATAGAGAGTTTCCATGGCGACTGCGACAATTTAGGTTTTCGCCTTTGTTCCCTATTTTCACCAATGAATGTTACGAATAGTTAATTCTATGAAACTTTTAGTGTTGACCATCTTTGAATAAAACAATTAAACAAATTTTCTCATATTTATTTCGCATTTATTTTATTCAGAACTCACAACTCAATTATTCTCAACAGAATTTTGATTGGAGAGAGAAATCTACTGCTGATGGAAGAGAGATTAAATGCATTCTGATGAATAACTGATGATAAAATTAAACTGTATAGAATAACGTACTGACCTGCGCCTTGAATCACAATTTTATACAATATAAATTAACAATTTCTCCTGATCGGAAATCGCATATACAGTACAAAAGTTTTTTAAAGTTTTAAAATGGATATATTACTGCATTATTAAATTTGTTGCAGTATTCTCCTTACTTCCACCTTGGTCACATTGGTATTTTACTTACCTCCATTGCTAACCTGATAGAAATGACACCTGAAAAATGTGAGCGCAATCCACAGAAAATTTATGGATAGGAGGGAAAAGAATAAAGTTTTTGAGTAAATATATAAAAGTATTGAAAGATTGTTAGAGCAATCAGCACAGAGGAGTATACAACAGTGAGCTTGGTACCTTTACTTGATAAATCATCTCATAAATATCGAAAGGCAGCATACCATTGATGGTGATAACAACAAATCAGAAGAAATGTAAATGATCACCAAGAAATTGCTTGCAACGGCTACTTTATATAAACTAAAAAATATCTTTCGTATTTGAACTCCAGATTTTAGGGGAAGGAAGAAATTGTAAAATGTCTCCATCAAGAGGCAAAAACTATAAAAGTATCGGAAAATTACGCCAATTTAATAATTTAAAGCAGATACATAATTACGTTGGAAGATGTAACTTTTAATATATTTTAATTGATAGAAGAAAAATAAATACTCGAACATTTTTTCGAGTTCTAACTGCATCAAAAATGTATTCATATCTCCTTACATAAAAATTAAAGATTCATTAATTTTAAAGATTTTGGTAGTCTTTAATGTCCTGTCCGTGAAAGTCATTATTTGCAAACGAGAAAAATTCGCCAACAGTTTATCTGATCTTATCTAAAAAAATCAGTGCAGAGATTTCTTGATATAAGCTTTTCCGATAGTCGTTGCTTTATGCCGCAGATTAATTTATAGATAGGGTGAAAGATCCGATATTGTATACCATTTTAGTTATTTTCTGTAGGAAAAGAAATATATGATGCTAAAAATATAATATGACACAGTCTAACTAATAACTATCATACGTGCTATTTTAAAAGAGGCTTCCATCACTTCTAAATAATATGTAGGTGTGACAGAGACAGAGATGGGATAAAAATTTCTTTATCCGTTTCTGAAACGATTTCAAATTTAAAAAGCTGATACTTCTTTACTTCTTAAATACCTTAGTCTTTTCGCCATAACATGAAATTATTCTGAAAAAAATTTCGATCGTAAATTCACAAAAATTAAATAGGTCCAAATTTTCCTTTTTGCCCTTTACGAAAACCATTCCCTTACTTTTTCATTTAAATAGAGGTGAACAGCGGATTTGAGATGAAATTCTAAGTGAGGCGATATGAGTATGCGTTTTTTCTACGGCATAAATGGTTTAAATGCATCTAAAAGCTTCTGCGAACAGTCCCGGTTTATTATTCTTCCTCCACGGAAACTTCAGTTACTGAGCGATTTATTGGCAAGCAGAAGAGAAGTTTATTTGCCCACGAGACGAATGAGTAACATATGTATGGCCTCACCTGAATCTAAGAATAGTCCTACTCTCAGATATGGAAGATCTTATCCTATTGTTAATGGTATACAAGGATAATGATATCCCATTAAGTGTAAAGATTGGCAGCTGGATTTAAATATAAATAAATGCGTTGCCATGAGTTTTACGCGCTCCACAAACATAATTCCCGCGCAGTACCAAATCTCAGGGCATCCATTAGAGTTTGTGTACGACAACAAATACCTAAGAGGCACGTTTAGCAGTAACTTATCTTTTAAAGAACATATTCGAGATGCGATAGGAAAAGCAAATAGAATGCAAAGATTAACTGGTAGAGCGTTGAGAGGATCGAGCGTTGAGAGCATCGAGAGTCAAAGAAATAGCTTATTTTTCTCTTATTCGGCCGAGTCTAGAATACTGCTGTGCTGTTTGGGGCCCACACGAAGTAGGTTTAGTCTCATTGTCAGATTTAGAGATGGTCCAGCGTAGAGCAGCCCGATTCGTTTGCGGGGATTTCAGGTTTGATAGCAGCGTTACGGCAATGATAGAGTCCCTTGTTTGGAATTCGCTACATATGAGAAGATCTGAATATCGTCTGAAACTTTTCGAAAAGTTCCTTCGTTTAGAATTTATGGACGAAGTAAGTGAAATATTGGTAAGGAGCGAACGCGATCTCCGAGAGGTATCAACGAAGCGCTATAGGGAAGTAATCGCAAGGACGGATAGTTATTTTTGGTCGTTTTTTCTCCAGAGATGCTAATAGGGAGGAATGATTAATGGTGGTGTATTACACCCCCTGCCTTACGCCTCTGGCGGCTCGCAGGGCATATATCTAAATCTAAACGGTGTAACTAAGCTATAACCCTCAGGCTGTCTGATTTTTCAAACGCCAGAATCTCGATATTGATATATTAGCCAAGATTTTAGATAAAATAACATGTCTTGATCCGAGTCAACGCCCCGTTGCCTTATCTGGCTTCTTGTTTTATTAATAAACTCATTTTCCTCATTTGAATGCCTTAACTGATTGAAATATACGCTAACTCATTCTGAAATCGATTAGCGACCGTTAGGAATGATATTTTTTATTTATCCGACAGAGAATATGATATCGGAAAATCTTTTGGTGAATCCAATTAATAGTGCTGATTTATCAATGAATAAGAAGTGTAGATGATTTCAGATCAAGGCAAAGATAAAGTTATCAATTTTGATTATAGCTGACGTAATTCATAAATATCATCTCCTACCCTTCTAATCTTCCACCGAAGGTACTCATGATAAAGCTGTAGTCAAGCTTCTTCTACGAATTTTTTATCATTGAAAAATAACTGTACCTCATTCTCTTACCTTGTTTAGCGAAAAATTAGAAAAGCAAAGCTTGTGGTAAGCATACATTCAAAAATAATCTCAGTGGAAAAATTAATAAGAAAAATGTGCTTGAAAATTAATTACTAATGCAAATATACATAGTATATTTCGAGGTATACAAAGTATTATTCGATTAGTATTATTAAATTATGTACGTCAAAAAAATGTTTAGCACTCGTATGCAGTGTTATATTATATGGTAGTGAATTCAAAAAAACGTTAAAGATCATTACACAAATCGCCCCCCCCCCCCAATATGATGTAAATCATATTTACAAGTACCTAGGACATGATTTTATAGCAAAAGCATAGTTTCCACTTGTTCGTCCATATAATTTTAAATCAAATGTGCAATAAGCGGTGGATAAATTGCTTGCTTTTCATGAATGAATTATTATAAATTAATAATTAATTATTAATTTGAATCAAGCAAATGTTTGCTTTTCTTTGCAATGTTTCCAGCAGAACATGTCCAAAATCGTTTTTTATATATCTCATTTAAATTCCTCAAGCCATTCTAAAGCGCTCAATGAATTTCGAGAACTTAAATAATTCTACATTGAAAACGAATGCGATGTAACGCTGGGACGAATCGACAAGAAAACTTCGATTAGTTTCGCTTACCACCGGAACATCACTCCAGATCATCCATCAATTGGAACGCAGTATCTTCATCTGTCGCCGTTGACAGAGAAGCAGGAAAAGAGAAATTGAAACGGTATTGGATGGAGTCATTTCCACTCTTCGACCTTTAACAAACGTGAACGCCATCAGCGTGACAGCGAAATGGAGGACAGGTCGATATTAGGTCACCAAAAAGGAAGATACGCGACGTCCAATATCGCTTCCCACAGGAAAGAACTCATGCATCTGAATATTTACTGTGTCTGGAAGCCTCTTCCGTACTCGAGAGGGCACCGCTTCGATAATGGGAAAGTTCTGAAAACGGCACACCTGACTCTTATTCACGCCGTCTCTCTTCTATCTTCCCTTATACTCCTCCATTCATCTTCATCTTATTTCAAAGAAAGAGGAGGAATTGCCATACCAAAAACCATCAACACCTGACAAATAAAAGGACCAAAATTACACGAAACCGAGTGTGTCGCGTACTACGATTTTTAGATCGAAAAAACTATACGTACAGCCTTGGGTTTGTGATATTAAAACGTTTCGTGGCAATTAGAATTTATCTGAAATAAAAGAGTACACTAAAAGATATTCAATTCCACAATAATTATGTACATATTAGTTTCACGAAAAATTAAGTGATCTTCCACAAATAATTTTTTAATAAACGTAGTCAACATATCACTATGCATGAATGTTTTACTATTTTCCCTGTAATTTTACCATATTTAGAGTGAATTTCAATGATCAATGAAGGGTAGTAATGTTTTTTACTGCGTGCTTCAGATCAAAATTGCGAAAGTGAAAATATTTTTGGCTTTTTTTCGGAAGTGAACTTGTTGAATTAAGTCGTGAACATGATTAAAAGACTATGGTGTTCACAACTACATTACCAATTAGATCCCTGGGTTTATGAAAATCTGCGAATGGTATGATTTGGGTAATTTACACTGGACATGAATTCATCTATACGAATACACATTTGTAATAACCAGATACAGGGACCTTATAACAGATTTTCCGTCCATAATGCTTCGTTTTCTTCAGCTAAAATATACCTCTGAAATATGTGCCTCAAAAGAATATTATAATGAAACACGACTTTGCCTAATATGGAAGCAGAAGTGTAAAATAAATATTAAAGTAAATATTTAAATAACGTACGAATTTTGTATATGATATCGGAAATGACCTGAAAGTTATAAGATCCGTCTAAATTTATACACATGATTAACTTAGCGGTGTATACAAATGAATGAAAATTTACATCCTTGCAGTTTTTACTCTTGAATTGAATGTTTATGAGAACTTTGATTATATATATATATATATATATATATATATATATATATATATATATATATATATATATATATATATATACACTATTCAATTATATCAGTAAAGTAATTGGGTGCTATCGCCGATGTAAATATAAGAAACGTCAGAAAGATTGTAATTTAGACTTGCGATACCTTCACTGGTCAATTTTCCTAATTTTTACTAAAAGGTTGTTTCCTTATAGTTAAAAATTTGTATCACCAGAAAAAGAGCCTTTACAATCAAAATGCTCAATCGTTTTGCTATGTAATTATGGCTGCTGCGGAAATATCATTTTCATTTTATTTTGATTATAATTATTTAACAAATGATAATGCGTAATCCTTCACCTCCTACAAATTTCGGTTATTAGTTGCTAATTATAAAATTGCATGGTGCACCACTACAGTAAAATCTTTGATCAGTCACTCTTTTATATAGATCACTCTTTTATATATACTTTCCTTATACCGAAGTTATCGGACGTAGAAATATATAAAATACCTCAAGCCGAATCTGAGCGACTGAAATAATTACGCAGCACTTTCCGTTAACTACAAAAAGAATACAATCATTTTTCCGTGTTTCAACATACTTGAGCATGGTCCGATAGGAGGGATCTCGCGGTTTAAAATGAAGAGGAAAATCTACGGTGAAGAGGGAAGGTCGGTGACGCCAATAAAAACATCCGCTATCATGTTTCGAGACCTAAATCAACTCGTCTTAGCCTTTCAGTTCATTATTCAGGCATTTAGACAAGAAAGTGCCCCGAACTTTATTAATTTGCTCCCGAGGGAACTTATCCCTTTCTCCGAGTTCTCGCTTTTTTCTTCAAGTATCCGCCAAGAATTCCAGAACTTTCTAGAAACCTTGGGAATACGTTCAAATCGTTCCCATGAACTTTCTTGCTCTTCAAGATCATTCTGTCTTTTGATCGAAAAAAAAAATTCTCAAATTCACCCCTTAAATTTCCAGCAAAGATGCTTCTAGAGTGAGACGACAAGATTTCAAACATTTTCTGTTCCAAAGAAATTCAAAAGGAAAGTTTCATTTAAGACGAAGAATATCAGATCAAATGGAAAATAATTCTTAAAAATGGATCTGAATTGAATAACTTTCCTATTTATTCCAATTTCTCATTACACAGATTACTAGAAAATGTATCTTTTAACTACCATGGTACCAATCTAGTGAATGAGAGTGATCTCATGAAAACAGCTAAGGTATGGATATTGCATCTTGGTGACATTCATCCAGTTAAATTATAAACGTAGCAATAAAATATACAGTATTTTATTCAAAGAGAGAAAGAGAGAGACACGCAGTTTTTTTCACAGCTTGTGGAGCTGTAGAAAATAACTAAATGTGTCAATCTTTGATTATATTTTTCCATGAAGTCACACATACCACAATCGAGTTCATTTTTTTATTCTTTAGCTAAAATAATTATTAGATTTGTGGTAATAATAATTATATTTGAGCATGAAAAAATATTTATTTATGGTTGGGCTGCGCTATCAGCTATGAGTGGAAAAAGTTCATTTTGGACGCTTTCTACTAATAGCATTCAACTTTAACTACGATAAATAAGGCAAATTATCTCAATTCTCATCTTGTATTTTAACTATCATTTCGTCTCACAAGATTTCTGCAGCTAATGATGGAGGTTTTGAATTTTAAACTGATTTCCGAACAAAATACCAGTTTGACAGGAAATTCATTAAATTTGGTTTCTAGGCAATAAAAGGTAGCAAAATAAGTTTATAATTAATATAAATATGTGACGCAAGAATTAATAAAAATAACAACAATAAAGCGACTTTTACGTGACCAAGATTAGACTTATAAGTCTCTTCTTATTTATAACCCATCGTCTATTATAAATTATAAGATAATGATTGCTTGAAAAAGGATAGAAGATGGACACCCACACTTGGTGGGTGTAAAAACCGAAATTTTCTCTCGGAAAAAAACACCATGCAGATAAACACCCACGAGAAGTGGAGGCGTGAATGTGTCTCACGGAATAAAATATTGTCACACTTTCAGTGGTCGAATTGGCGTTACACATATGAACAGTTTAAATTATAATTTATAATCAGTTATTGCGTCGGCTTTTATAGAGCAAGGGCGTCAACATCCTCAATACGCGTCAGCAAATCGTATTTCAATATGTAGCCGTATAAAAGGTCGATATGAAAGGTTGCACATCTGAAGAAATAAGATCGCGAAAAATCCGACTGGATGGAGTATGCGAACCGTATTCAATAAATATAATACGCTGCCCTCCATTCAGGAGAGCTAAACACAATTCCGAATACCCGCCACGCCTCAGCCACCCACTCCGCATTCTCCCAAGAAGCTCCGTGATGAGAAAACCTGAAAGATCGAGCCTCAATCGTTGCGTCACACCGTTTCGCATACCTCACCCTATCCCACCGACAATACATAACAGCGACTCTCCCAGGCGATCCTCCCATTCTCCGATACGCGAGACTTTCGGGTCAAGGTAAAGCCCGACTGTCCCCACCCACGCCCACTCCGTAGGCGACCCTACCGCTATCCCACGCACGTTTAAACGACACCTCCCACTATGTCACCCTTTACACTCACCCTTTTTCTCCACCCACCCTCCCCCACGACGTTTACCTCTTTATCCTTTCGCATATGAGACCCACTCTTAGCGAATGTAAGTATAAGCCCCGAGGCCGGTTTTACCTCACCATCTCAAACATTAGCTACCAAAAGTTAATTTATGAGAATGAGGCTTACTAGGCGGGATGAGGCGTGAGGTAGTTTACCCTTGCTTCCTCACCAAACCATACTATTGTAAGCGGAACATGTCCAAGTACATAAACCACAATGAATCTACAACTACCATGGAATTCCATAAGGAGAGACCTTAATTAGTTCCACTGCTCAGTAGTTTTCATGTTATCACAGCCACCAACAAGATTTTGACATCTGCAATAAATTTTATATATGATACACATATGTATAATTATAATTTTAATGATAATATATAATTAAACTTTCGTGAGTGGTGTTACTTAGCGTTAGTTAGGCCTCACCATGGGTATGTAGGTAGTGTATGGGAGCCTGCCGACAAGTGTTGTATTCGGGAATTAGAAAAGATGTAGGTAACGAAGGCGATACGATGTGTAAAGAATTGCTGCGATAAGTCAATGAGCGTTACTCTGATGATTTAGGACGCGAGATGAGATTCATTATAAGACAGTGCATTAATATAAAGGATAAATTTACTAAACAATTTCAGAGAAAGTACGATCTATAGAGATGTAAATGACATAATGTGACCTCTCTATTATATAGGCCGTTATGATACTGAAAGTAAGATGAAATAGATGTTAGAACGAATCTATTGAAGAAATCATTATTTTCCTCCAATTTCACGTGAAACAAACCGATTAGGAAAATAGATTCCTTGTTCTTACGCCCCATGCCACACGCCGAAAGGCAGCTTACAGGGTACTGACAAAGTCATAGGCATAAGTAAGTGAAAGATCATTTCCCTCTATCCTATACCAAATGACAAATGAAAAATATACTATTCGTCAGAATATAAAACACTTAGCGGCATCCGGCTAAATACTAGGTTGAAACACTTGCAGACTTTTCCCCTCATCGATCTCGTCTTATTTATTTCTCCACCGATGGATTTTTCTTAAAGGTCAGTCTTCACCAGTATTTACCGGTCCTTCATTTCGGTCGTGCGGGGGTTTTCAACCCGCTGATCACGCTCCTTTTCCTTTGATTCTGACGACGATATGCCCGTCCGGTCTGACAAGTTGCGCGATTGTTCGTAAAAGTCTTAAAAAGGGAAAGTGCGATGCCTCAGGAATCTGGAATCTGCGGTTCCGTTACGAAATCCATCACTCTATCGTCTTCTCTCTGCATATGTTGGTTAAGGTTGATTGAATTGTTCGCTATGGACTGGAGTCGAGGACGGCTGGTGCGCGACTCACCTGCCCTTTTACAAACATCGGAACTGAATTATAACAACTACAAAATGGAACTGAATACGAGAAAAAATGAGTTATACGGAATATAAACAAAACAATTATAGAAAAAATACGAACTTAAATTACGTACTTACTCCACCATTAAGAATTTATTAAGTCAGTTTTACGTTACGGAGACCACTGTTACAATTAGATCTTCACCGACCCGCACAGAAAACCATGTCTTAACCAAGATTCGAACCTGGCTCCTCAAGGTTCCCATATAAGCATGCTAACAGCCACACTTGCAGGACAGAAGAAGCTAACGAATTTAAAAGCACAATTCAGACTTGCACGAAGGAATTTAACTCAATATTGATCTATTCCCCAAAAGTAAGTTAAGATATGCTGTCCCACTTCCTTTGAACGGATTCCTTTCATTTGTAAACACTAGATACCTCCCAAAGAGATTCATTACCTAAGAATATTGTTTTCCAACACCCCTTTACGTTTTTTATCATTCTTTTTAACTCTATACAATTCTTCAGCTATGAAAGCATTTTTCTAGAATATAAATGCGAAAAAAAAATAAAAAGGTATGAATACGAATACGGCTGCATGATTTATCTAAGTTTTAAGAGTACGCAGCAATTAACTTTTACGGTAACCTATAACTAATACTTTTATAGCATTCCATATGGAATGAAGCAATAGGCAACACCTGAAGATTAACTGAGTCGTTAAATACATAAAATGGTATTATAAATAGAAATGATAATGTGGCAGTAAATAAATATTATCTTACGATGCCTACAATTATGTTTGTCAAAGTTCCATTAGTATTTTCACCGATTTATGCTTTTTTATTTATGTATACATTTTTATCATTTATACTTACATTTTATAAGTTTTTAATTCCTTTTATCGTTTTTTAACTACATTTTAAAATTTCTTTTACTTTAGTTATTTTTTGCATTTTCCATGATGTTGCGATATTTTCCGTGGGTTTTTCCCGCAACACGGAGTTTTTCTTTATGAATGACAAAAGAAGTTAGGAGTAGCAGAGACATATTACTTATCCTCATCGAAAAGGTTCTATATATGTATCCATCTATCAATTTCAATGATCAACATGTATAGTAGAAAATACATGCAGAGTATTTTACAACAACGAACAAGTTTAAAGAACTGATAACCGATTTCTGCAGAATTACCTCCATGAACCATTATCATAACAATTAGAGGATGTTTATAGACATATTTATATGACGCCATACTATGAAAAATTAGAATATGCTTTGACATAATAATCAAATTAAGGTGAGAATAGTAAATAACATTGAAAACAGCTACATCCAGGTTTAATCAATAGAAACTAAATTGGGATGGAAATTTTACTCAGAATTAAACCATCAAATTTATAGATGACCGAAATGAAATTTTATTATATATTAATATATGTGATGGAATTAGAATTATTTCCCTGAGGAAATTCATTTTCCGCCGGTTTCGTCATCGGGGAGAAATCTCAAATTTATAAAAAAAATTCTAGGGGGAATCAGACACTAACCTATCTTTTTATGGGTTAATTTTTTCGAATTATACCTGTGTTCAGATTCTATTCAGAATATATTGCTCTTTTTTAAGTCGCAAAGGAGATTTTTCAACCTGCAGTTATTCTTTTATCTTCTAAAACCATAATTCTAATATCTGAGTTAATTATCTGATCACTCCTTAATATTAAACAGATTATATGTGGCATTTTGACGTTTCCAGTTCATTCAAGAAAAAGCCTTCAGATAACGGATCGCCTTCGGCTCATTATAAGCATTATAAGCACGAACAATTTGCGACTGCCGTATCCCTTTGCTATAATAATACACGATGATCACAAGGCAGAAAACGAAGCTAAATGAGAGTAAATAATCGGCCTTGTAATTTATACTTACATTCACGCGATTGCTGTAAGATAAACTAGAACTTGGAAAAAAATGAGGTCATATCCCACGTATCCCGAAGCATGCCAAAGAAGGGGGAAAAACCGCATCGTATTATCTAACAGGAAGGGTCCTTAGATATATTTCCCAATTCATTTTTCTTATGCTTTTCACCCACGGATGTGAGAAAATATTTCCACATAAATTCGCTTAAATTGTTTTTTAAAACATTGGACCAAAGATGAGAACGTAAACTCAGATTCAAAATAGTATTCACGTCCGATGCATGAAATAAAACCTAAAAAAAAGTAAGAGTAAAACTGAAAAATTTGACGACCAAATTGGCTCGACTATTTATAATTTAATGCGATGGGCAGTTTTATTCTTATCACGAGTATCAAAGTAAATTAAGGGAAGAAATTGTAGTGGAATTAATTTGGTTTATCATTTAATTTTATTTTCTGTATTAGTAACAAACAATTGAAATATAATTTGTCCAAGTAGTCCCACGAGAATCCCGTAACTTCCTCTACACTTTAAAAGATATGAAAGTAATTTAATAGTAATATAAAACTTTCCTTTTTTGCAACTAAATAGTTATTTTATGAAATTAACAAAGTGTAATTCTAAAACTTTTCATATCATTACGTCGATTCGTCTATAATTGCTCTGATCATTAAATCTGGTGTAGCAGAACGAAAAATTGTATATAAATCTCCATTCTTAATTAGACTATAGTCGATTGTAAGGATCACAATTGAAGTTTCTTGAGAATACTTCCACGAAAGAAGAGCTACCGGGCCTACTACAGTGAAAACGAAATTAGTTTGTAATAAAATCATCTTATATAAATTACCTTTTTTAGTTCACCATCAAAGAACCGTTTTTTCCCTCTGATAAAATTAACTGACGCAATGAATCCATATTTTACAAAATCACTTTATCTGCTTGTGTGACGTATGCGATAAATTCAATTCACTGAAATTAATGAGTTTCCTCAATTAGATAAAGAACATTCCGGAAATATTTCATTGAATGAAATTCAATCAATTACATTTTATCCTAAGAATCATTAATCAGTGCAACAATTAATCCGACACATCTCAGGTAAATCTTATTTCCTGCGATAGAAATCTTTCGTTATCTTCAAATCACCTATTTGATGAATATCTATTATTCACATGTGAATCACGAGAGGTATTTTAATTCTCCATTGACCTAAATTTATCTGATAAGATGCTAAAGTTTATATTTGGGCAATTGTATTTTCAGTTGCTTGACTCGTGAAGATTATCTAAGACTCAAAAATTCTCAATGGCAAACCACTTGACATATATGATTGTAATCTAAGCGATAAGTATTTCAATTTGAGGCTCATCACAGGAATTCACGATAAGTAAATTATCTTCAAAGAGATTTATATCAAGATTGTTGTTGGAGCATTTATAATGACAGAGAATTTTGAATTCTAAATTCTGAATATAAACACTATAAGCTCTATAATCGATTTACTCAACATGGATAATATACGAATCGCTTCGTATAATTTTATCCATCTAAAGATGCTATGGAACGGTATTCTTTTTTCCCAATGAAAATTATATTCAAGAATATTATAGTAGTTTTTAATTTTTATATTATTCATGATTAATCTCGGATATGGTGAGCCAGATAAATAGTAATATTGCAACGGTGAATGTATTCACTCTAAATTATAGAATATTGTCTCATCTATATCATATGTTCCCTTAAGAGAAAAGCATCTCTGGGTATGCTCAGGAGGACATTTTCTTACAGCTATTTTTCAGCAATTGAATGCCTTTAATATAAATCAGTTTGAAATTAGTGAACATCACAAATATTTTGATGGCAGCGTTTGATTTATCAACATCTATCACAATTCCTATTCATTCATCTCGTCAAATAAAATAAATCGATCAAAAAGTATGTTGCAAATATTTCATTGAAATTCATAACTTCTTAACTTCTTTTAATGCCATAGTTCAGGTGACGTTGTATTGTTCACGGTTTTCTACTCATGCTTTCCCTTCATTATCCGACCCATCATCTTTGTTTCATTTCATATTAATTTCTAACAATACACACACATGGTCTTTCAAGAAAGTAGGAAGGGTAAGTTTGTATCTGAAATTGATTTAGTATGATTAGATTATAATTATAATTTCCTTTCGAAGTCAACTTTTCTAATATTTCTACTGAGACCTTTCTATTTCTCTTTTTAAATCCTTTCTTTTTCCTTCAAACCGCCACGGATGCTCTTCATTATGTTTGATCCTTGCTTTTCTATTGAAGATTTTTTAATCAAGTCTACAGTTAAATTGAATCATTCTGCTTACTATAATCAAGAGATAGAGGGCCTTGACTTCATGGTAATACGTCATGATGAGTAAAGAGATCAGGGACTTTTACGGGTTCACTCGGAATTTTATTGGGTTACCGGTTTCGAAGAATATCTTTTTGCCCTAACGAGAAGTGATTCTCAAAACTTGACCTGAATGAGAAGTAATTCTCGGATTCTCGAATGATTAGACTTAATTCCTGTAACCAGTCGCAACATCAGTAAATGAGGCAAAGCGAGGAGTGGTGTATTTTTCTTCATTATACCTTAATTCATATATTTATTTGTAAAACATTATACCTTAAGTATTTGTAAACAGCTGCATGTGCTCACTGTAATGCATTGCACTTTTACTCTAAATCCCTACATTCATTGTTTATTTAAGGCCATTTCTGAGACGGTCTTTATGTGTTATTCATTGGTAATGATGCCTAAGAATTACAGAAGAATTGTTATTTACCAGTTAAGCTGCTTTAGAATGACCGTAAATTATACTTTGATAACACTCATCTTTGGAAGAGCCTGAGATTTGGCCATCATTTCTAGATGGTACGAATTTAATAAGATTATTTATTGAAGAATTTTCGTCAATTAATTTGAAAATTTATTGAAAAGAACACAAAATAATTGTGAAGACAAAACAAAAGATACTCGTATTTTTGTATAGGTAAGGAACAGCTTCCTAAGGAAATGAATTATCGCCGAAAAAAAGAAGCCAGATGAGTAAATGAAAATTTTCTAATAAAGAAATTACTTTTGCGTAGTGCGTACTGAATGTGCATAGTATTTGATTTATGACAAATTAAAATCAAATGATGTACCATTACCTTGATCATAAAAGCCCCTAGTCACCCAGGTGGCTTGGTAGTTTAGTGGTTAGAAGCCCGGAAAGTGTTCGAGTCCCAGCCAAGTTACTATTTTCTCTTCTCGTACAAATTAAAATCATTTCGAGTGAGGAAAAGTTTTATCGTAAAATAAAGAGCCAAGTCGAAATGACCTCCATGAGCTGAAAACAACTCAGATGCCGATAGTACGATAACATTTCTCTAAATAGTTCCGAGTAGTTGAGGCAGTAAATTAGGTGAAAAGTGTTTCCCATGACGAATGTAATAGTTTCTCTTTTTGGTGAGGACATTTGTTTACATTAAGCATTAATCGATTTCCGCTCTTTGAGTATACATTGGGTAAATATCAGTTTTGGAGGTCGAAACGAATTCACTGGTGATGAAGCGTGAATATAAGGGCGGTTGATAAAAAGCCGTTTCAAGCCGAAAGAAGGGAAAAATAAGTGCATTACAAAGCGGTGATTTTGTTCCCTCTGACTTGTTCATCTGCTCTGAATACTACAGCGGGCGCCGAGTTTCCTCGTGCCGATAACCCGATGGCCGCCCCTTTATTGTTCTACCCAAACCTTGGCAATTCTTTCCGCCCACCAATGCAAGCAATTTTTCCGCGTGCGTCCATACGCCAGTCGTAATGCACAGCTCTGACGTCAAAGAGGTTAAAAAGATCCGTCCTGCTCCGCGACTGAAGGGAAGCGTTAGACGGAAAAAGAAATCGTTTGCTTTTTCGATCACCGGGTTTCGAAACACGACCTTCGAGCTGATCGGAAATTGAGGTCGGCTGTGATTCGGTTTGGAGTACAAGCGGACCTGGCATCTGCTGCTGATACCGAGGATTTTTCAATATGGTGAAAGGCACTGGAGATTTTTCATGGACAACGGGTATGATGGGCAATGAACCCTATCTGGGCGGGCGGCGAGAATGAGTTGGATTAAAGAGAAAAAAATCGAACGGCCTTAAACACAATTAAAGCGATATTTTAATGTCTGGTCGATATATTCAGGCTAAAGCGCTTTATTGATTACAAAAGGTGGGGGAATTAAAAGCGCGCATGGCGAAACGAACGAGATAAGGATTACACCATCAGGTGCGCAAAATGTCACCAGCAGGATGTTTTCTGGGTCGATCAAGGCTCGCAAAATAATTAAATCCGCTCCATCCAAGTGATTATCGGGACGAAATGCGAGCCGATGGAAAACAGCGGAAAGTCAATCCTGTATGGAAATAGCTAGTTAACTTAAATGTGGGGTGAAAAAATCTTTAGATACACCATTGCGATTGTCAGTTAACTGCGCGTATAAAATGTCGGCGACGTTTCATAACGCAATCAGTCAATGGATCAACTTTTCGAATTTTATTTATTGTTGATATGGCTTTAGTTAATGGTAGTTGAAATATTCGAATGATTGATTTAGTTTGAACGTTTTAACCCACTAATTCTGCAGGAAATATGGACTCGTGCAGTTCACGAAAAGTGTAGAGAAAGAAGATGCACGGCTCGGTTAGAATTACGTCTACATACAGAAATAACGTCAAACACCGTAAAATGATTTATTTGTTTCTTACGGCTCTTTCATTAATTTTGACGCTGCTCATGAACGCTTACGGCATCACGATTCCATTGAAGGTTACGAAGATGGTTGATCACAAACGCAACATATCAAGAGTAACCAATGCATATAAAATTGTCTGGTTTGGATTCGAAACGATATTCCTGTTTAGTTCTAGTAATTTTTAATGTGAATTTTCTTATATAATCTTCTTTAATTCTTAATCATTAAAATTCTGATAATCTATAATTCTTTACAATATAATAATAAATATCTAAATATTTTTACCAGGTGAAATAGTTAAGTAAAATTTTAACTTTAAAAATTAACTTTATGTGTATTTCTGGTGGATTTAGTTTTCATTCTGGAATCGCACACGAAAGACTTACAGTAAGATTAATTAAGAATTGAAAGTATTTTAAATTGACAATTGATCGACTTAATTTGCACTTATCTTTCATATTATTTATTTATTTATCAATCTAAACGATGCAATTTGATCATAAATGTCTTTCATGACATAGCTTCGAATCAATTTACAAGTAAAGCTGTAGTGCATATAATATGGGAAAGAAATGTCACCGAATAAATATGTAAATGATGATATGGTGCACATATACCTAGAATGGGCTGCACGAACCACAACATGAAGAACTATTCATCCCGGCATAGCACGTTCTCCTTAAATTTAGTTTTATAACCAGCTGAAATAAATTATTTTCAGAAGATTAAATTCCAGTTCTTATACCAAAATAAATTCTCATAAATACGTTGAAATCCTCTTTCAAGATGTGCAATCATGAATCACGCGTGAGAATGAAATCTGCTGAATCATTCTGTAGTAGCAATACATCTGCTCTGTTCCTTATAGAGGATTTCGCGGAATTTAATATCTGGAGTAGCAGCAATCGCGTATATTTCCCCTTTTAAGCCCTCTCATGCGTCACTTGGATTCCCCAGGAACGTACCAGATAAAAACTGTACGAAATACTGGGAATAAGGCGAAATTGACAGGTCAAAATGCTCTTATAAGCCCCCGAGACAGGGAAAAAACGTATCCGTAATAAATTAGTGGCACCAAATCGAAAACAAACAACCTTTTACGTATCCAGTAACAACCGATACGGTATTTCTGCCCTTGCAATCCCCCCACTCCGAGGTTGTTCAACTTGTTAGCTCGAGGAAAGTGGCAGGGAGAAGGGGGAGCTCTGTCCATCAATCAATTTGCTTTGCTTTTTTGCCTGCGTTTCTTCATGCATCCTTCAATCGTTTTCTAGAACTGCTCGATATCTCAAGGCTGTCTCTGATTCAGTTCCAAGATATCAGACCTTCTAGTGAGTTCTAAAAAAGTGTGCAAGAAAAGTCATAAGAAAGAAAGGTAAAAATTTCGTAACTGTAAAAAGTTTTTTGAAGATTTCGTGGATGAAAATCCATGCTTTAGAGCAGCGGTTGTCAACCCTTTCCATCCCGTAGACCTCTGGGCTCAGAGTTCTGAATCCTATGCCTAGAGATATGAAGTTATTTAAAAGGCATAAATACGTATAAAATTAGTATAAAAAACGATAATAATAAATGAAATAATAGAATGAAATGAGAGAATAATCTAATGAAGTAATGTAAAAATCTTTCATGAAATAGCTTCGAATCAATTTACAAGTAAAGCTGTAGTTCATATAACATGGGAAAGTACTGTCACCGGATAAATGAATATGTAGTTACTAAAATATTGTAATTACTATGTACAAAACGATGAAATAGAATCCATTAGCTTGGCCTCAAACTTTTGGTAGTTTGCCATTATGTCGACAAGTAGAATTGAAACTTTTACTCTTTACCGCAGAATATATTTATTTTATTCAATTCTATTTGTCTACTTAGAACGATTAAAATAAATTAATTTTTTTTAAATATGAAATTATTGTTCAAATTCGTCCACCCTTTGTTAATGATAAGAAGAAGATTCGGGATACGATGAAAGGTTTATGATAAACATTAAATTTCAATGGATGCTTTAATTTCTTTACGGACTGCCAAAATCTTTTCGTAGTCCACTAGTGGATCATCGGTTGGCGACCGTTGCATTTGAGCATGGCTTCCAATCCAATTTAGCGTGGTATGGAGGTGTGACGTATGCCCTAGGGTAATATTCAAGGGTAACGAATCATTGAGAATTTTGCATTTTGTTTTCTATTTGATATGGATTTGCTTGATAATTTGTTCGCTTAAGTTAGTTTGAAAAAAAATTAACTTTTTGTTTTCAAACCCAATGATAAATAGACGCGAATAGGTAGTTGGTAGTAGCAAGTAAATTTATTGATAATTATAAAAATTACCTTTTAAGAAGCACATTAAACAGAAATAGAATCTCTTTCCTGTCCAGCAAGAAGGATTCCAATTAAAATAGTTTACAAGTTAAGGGCAACGTTAAGAAACTTAGAAACAAAAAGATCATTTGAAAATTAAAAAAGACCTACCCAATAGGTGAATAATTTGGTCATTGCTGAAAAAGAAGATGGATCCTTGAGGATTTGTTTGGATTCAGAATTTATTAACCAAGCTATTGAAAGATCCTTGGTCTTATATTCCAATTAGGAATGATATCAAGTGTAGTTTATCTGGTAAATCTATATCATATCGTTATTCTTCACCTCTGTTTATCCTTGGGTTTATTCAGGTGAACTTCTATAAGTGCAATGTTATTACCTTTCCTCATCCTTTGGTGTTTTCAGTTTGAAAATTTGAACTGAGACCAATTAGCGAACGCGCTGTTTAGCGTGCCGGAGAAGACTAAGGGTTGGGAAGCACTGCATCAAACTGCTTAGTTGCAGATTCGAGCGGCGAGAGACTGACCACATCTCCAGAGATATTTGAACCTAAATTTAACACGCTGAGGCAGGTATCCGGTCCGGCAAGTTCGTTACGCAAATGATAGGCCACTGACTAGAGCGATTTATGTGCGAAATTGGATTTTCCTAACGTGTTAATCATACGCCTGAGGATGTAGAATCAGGTCTGCACTCACTCTCAGCACCACGCGTTATTTGTTGTCTGTATCTGCTTGAGGTCGTTGATATGATCATCCATGACGGTGATATACATTTATTAGACAAATTATTTCAATTTTGTAAATGGATCGCATACTGAGTGTTTGAATTCTAATTCGGCGGAATACTCAACATAGAACTTACATTGAATTATAAATAAATAAAAAATCATCGGATTATTGACTATATTAATTCATTTGAAATGAATTCAGATACAACTTTTACAAAATTGACCACAATCAGTTCAATTGCGATACCTTTTTCGAAATTTCTAAAATTAATAATAAATTGCTAAAGTCTGAAGTCATCGAAATCCTTGAGCTAGACGTATTTCTCTCTTATAATTCAGTTGCTCATTTGTTTAATGCTCATTGAGAATCGGATAAGGTGCCGACGAGAAATTTGCTTTTTGCGAAACATTAATAATGGTTACTTATTAAACAATCCAATTTTTCGTAGTTTTCCACTTACATTGTTCGATCTATTTATTTACATCAAATAACTCATTTTCTTGTTATTTTTATATGATATACTCGTACCATCTAAGACGTTACATATCCGGAAATTAATTTTTGTGGATTTTCATGTGACTCAATTTATAATGTTTAATTAGTACCTGATAGATATGTATTGTATTTGTGGTTTAGATCAGATACAGAGGCCTAACATTTGGTTCGGGTATTGGATGGTGAAATACATTCCGTTTCTTTTTTGGTGAACATTTACGAAACTCACCAATTGTAAACAGTAATTGATCAATAGATCTCGCGTGATATTGTATCAGTACGTCTTCATTATTTCCTGCTCTTCTTCCCACAACGTGATAAGCCTTACATTTAATCACCAAATGCGTCTACACCCTCATTTTATGAGGAAGGGTTTTAGGGATAAGAATGTTTTCGATAGGCCGTCGTCACGGGAGATCCCGGTCATAAAATGCTCTTTCCCCAGGCGCGTGCATTCCCCTCTCTCATTTTATCACTCATTCAGCTCCTTATCTATAAAACGACGTCTCTCTTTATCTGTTAGCAGCGAATTCACTATTTATCTTCTATACGAGAACACTATATCATCCTAGCATCAACTTAAACAGACCGGAATAATATTGTGTTGATGTTAGGAGGAATTCTGTTTACAAATAGGACTTAATATGCTTTTAACGTCTGAAGCTGGAGCAACATAAGAAGGCAATCGATTACTGTCCATCAAGGCAGGATTAATTTCAATTCTAATCCTCACATTCCATTTCTGATTAATTTAAGTCTATCTGTGAATTGTAAATTCTTCCTCTGATACTGCTTCGGGGAAATATTTGAAAAAATTTGAAACTCTTCCTTAATAAACTTGCTAACGAAACTGTTAACTTAATTCATAGCTAATAAAATTGGATTCAATAGCCGGAGGTTTCTTATCTAACTATTCCTCACGAAATGAATAAAAAAACTCAAGCAAGAGACAATCGTAAAAATCTTAGAACTGAGTATCGCACCAATCTTATGGAAGATAATTGGTCTGACTATTATAGACTAAAACCTGCGTGTCTCAATGAGAATCTGCTTCTTGATGTAGTTTTTTTTATGCTGTAATGCTTCTTCTTCGAAATTTGGTTGGGGGTTAAGAAAGAAATGAAGACACATCGAAAAAACTGTGATACCAAAATTAATGTATTATGGTGATACGCAGGTGCAAAATAACGCACTGTTGATAGTGATGTGCCGATTAGATAGATAGACCCTTTAAATGTATTAACGAATTTGGGCCCATGCGGGCCTCTCTTTCACTCAACCATGTATGTTAGTATAATATTTACTAATATCTATAAAAACAAAAAGTAAAGATCAAAGAATGAGAAAAATCTTTGCAACTAAATATTAACAACGATAAACCACGTTTTGGACAACATGTAAAACGGTAACATTTAGTTTACTCTCCCACTTTTTAATACGTTTACTTTGCCTTCTAGATTAAGATCTATATTCGAATAATAAGTTCTTTTAAATATAAATACTGAATTTTTAACTGTTACGCAAACCATAAGGGAACAACAATCTGAGCCTTGCAATTCTGAACTTTAATGGGATTCTTATGTTTAACAATCCATTGAATTTCCTCAATGAAAACGTTCCGTGAAATGAAAAGAGTTCCACACAGATGGATTCAATTCTAATTCAATGGACAACATTCTGATAGTGTCATCTTTCACTTTATTTATCGCGACAATTACAATGTGTTTATAGAAACCGTTTGAAATGAACGGATCAAGCCCAACCGTAGACCACAACCTTTAAAAGTCTGCGAAACCTGTGAACAGTTTCACTCAAGCGAAACGAGGAATGAAAGATAGGGTGAGGAAATAAACATAGGATGTGGTTTGGTGGAAGTGATGAAAGTTTTTACTAAATTCTGAAATTCGGACCGGCAATTGAAAGGTCATGGACAAGGATATCGGAAGCCGGAACTGGATGATTAGGAAACGATGGAAATAAAATGAGAAAATATCGAACGTGGCAGAAAAGGAGAGATGGAGATAGTGAGCATGTTAAAGCAACTGGAAGCGCTGAGGGATGAGAAACCTAATTAACGGAATAGGACTCATTGTTGAAAGCTTTTTACTTAATCACAGAATGTTTTACATTCACACAACGACCATGGATTCGCAGCAAGATAACATAGGCGCATCATCAGGCAAGGAAACATAAATGAGGGAGCTTTTATACAAGTTAAACACCAATGTAAAGTGAGGAGGTGGGAGAAGAGGGCAAGGATCGGTAGAGGAAGAAACGAGGAAGGCAAGGCAAGTAAATTAATAGAGGTTGTAGAATTTGCATAAAAGTAGACTCAATGTTGACATAATGAGAGAATCCAATTTTAGTAGCAGATGAATGTATATTCATCGGAGTGGGTTGAGCTTCCATTGTTAGTATTACTGTCTTAAGCAATCAGCTTCTAAAGTTCATTCATCTTCCTATTTATTGTCGTAATATATCGTCAATGCTCTATACCAGAAGTAAAATAGTGCATAATCTTGAATTTACAATTGACAACAAATATAGAGAACATTCATACGAAGAAGGTCGTACAGGATTTAGTATTTAGAGGGTGCAATAAATGGCAATTAGATCTTAACACAAGTAATGTCTTACATTGAGATCTAACTGCCGTTAATTTCTCTGAAAGGAAATAACTGACGGAATTACCCGTGTACTATTAATGGAATAAGTGTAATTAGTAAATTCAGCTTTATAACACCCTTATAAATAACTTAAGTACAGCGCAAGCTAACATGTTTTGTAAAAAAATCCCAGCTAAAAGTTAGTTACGAAAATGCTCTCGGACGAAAGATGGAAATCTTAGAAGGAGATAAGAAGCTACACCACGTTTGCTCGATACTTTCAAGGAAAGTACGTTTGCGGAAAACATAATATGTTTTATGCGATACACCTGCTACTTCGGAAGATATGATAATGGGAGTAAAATGAAAGAAATCGATGTTAGGACACATCGTTTTAAAAATTCATTCATTCCTAGGACGATACGCGATAATAACAAATTAAATTAGTAATTCTCGAACGCTCGGTGTTTACAACCTTTTTAACATCCAGAAAGACGGCTATTACTTAGGCTCTTTTAATTCTGTCAAAAGAAAGGTCAGTGGAACGAGTGCTACTACTGCTGGTATGACTCCAAGAGGATAGATAGCCTGATACATACGATGGAATGTCATTAAGTAAGCGATGTGTCTGTGGTCATGAAGTGGATTTACGTTTTCTCCTCTTTCGACCTTGTGGGTAACGCGTTGGATGTACGGATAAAATGCGTAGAAGTCAATAAGAGAAAGAGGAGGTACTTTATGAACCTGACCTATGTCATACAATACAAACCTAAGCCATAACTGTTTTCAGGTTTCGCTTATTTTTTTCCATGAATGAACCATGGGTTAATACGAGTGTTCTCTCTCGTTATTATGCTTTCCATTTACTTTTACCCCATATTTAATTAATAGTAAATATTTCTATGCTACAGTTCGAAAGTATTTACTTATTTCACGTAGATTTGTCACTGGCTTTTGATGCTTTCTAAAACTTTTGGAAAGCCACGTATTTTCAAAAATATTGGATAACTTTGAATATTTGAAAATATTTTATCATGACAACATGTCCCATTCTTTGCATGATTAAAAGAGGTTCACGCATGAAAAGTGAGCTTTTACCAGAAACTAAGTGCACAGATAACTATTTGTTTTTCAGCAACTTTCTTAGTGATTACCCTAAAATAAATATACTCATTTCCGACATCACTTTCAATCAACACGGAAATATTTTCAAACAATTTGACCGACTTTGTTTCACGCAGATTTTGCAATAGCGCGCGAATTTCTCCCGTGAGAAAAAAACAGACCAATGCATTTTAAACAGTCCCTTCATGACGGTGAACCAAGTATAGAAAACAAACCATTCGACATCTTGAATTACTGACACACTAGGCAAAGGCACCAGGTTTATAATCTCGATTGACATTTTCCAAAGACGATTTTATTTAACATCGAATACCAAACGCATCACTGTTCGATTTTTTTGTGGAACTATTTATTTCACTCCTGATCAAAAAAACGTGACCTAGCGTGCGACACCCTAACTCCACATTATGGAACACGTGCTAGAGTGCATAGTATCCGCTGACGACTTCTTAACTCATTATGACACGTAATGCCTATGATGCGAATGCACGAATACAAATCGTCTGTCGCATCGGTATGTTGGGAAACGCTGTTTAAGAGCGAGCAAATTCTGAGCACTGAAAGAAAATCTCTCCAAGCAAACATGTGTTCATGTATGTGTATGCATATAATTAAAATACTAAAGACTTGCGTTTCACTCTGATACCAAAGCGCAGCATGAGATGCATCATCGTAACATCAGTAGAACAGCAATCCCGTTAATTCCATAGATCTGGTTATTGAAAAATAGTATTACTAACTAACGTAGCCCATAAATATTTACTCTGAAGTGTAAAGTTTTTAAGGGAAGAATATGTAACAGATATAGCAGAGAATTCAGAAAAGTGCCCAAAAAGATGTACAATAGATTCATTCTCATTCCAGGATGTTTCATTAATTTTATCAATGTTCTGCTCAAAAAAGTAACCATTAATTCAAACGAAATAGAACTAGAAATAAACAGTTCAAATTATTTCGGAATGTGAAATATCCCAACCAAAAATTAACTCGTTCATTCTACCAGTCTTTGCTAAACCATCTACTGAACTTGTCAGATACACTTCACCTAATTTCAAATCCACTCCCTTTGTAAATGAAAAAGGAAAATTGAGACGGAGGTTACCCGCAGCCAATGAAAACGCCCACGTGGCATAAAAGGTCAATGTCATTGTGTAAACATCATCTCTACCAAAGTTGTACGCTTAAACACCAGAATTACTTAAGATACATTGTACAAATTTACATAATAAATCGTCCTACTAAGAGCTAGTCTTTTAAAGGTCACTCTTCGGTTAGAAAGTGCTATTTAGTGCTGATTTAGAAAAAGAGTTACTCAGAGATATGCTTCCTTACTGAGCATGATATAAATGAGCCACATCCGATGTTTCTTATCGTCTTATAAGTCGAGTCCTGCTGCTCATATCTTGCGTTCTTTCCTCCTCGACGAAGGAAATTACGTCACACATTCACCCTGACATTTTTTCTTCCCACTTTTCTCTCGAGCAGATTATTCAACCTTATCACGGGACACCTAAAGGAAACGAGCTCCACAGGTGCTAAAAGGGTTAATCTTGGAACAAATAGCGGGCACGAATGGAGGGCCCGCTCTTTCCCCTGGTCCTGTTTGCCCCTTTTCGATGGCCAATAAGCACCTTTTCATTCACCCATGGATCCCGCTTAGTGACGTAATATGGTTGTAAAGTGTTCGGGCAATATCAAGGATATTACCACGAAACAGCGATCTAAAAGTTTCGTCACAGAGAATTAGCGTTTTTTTTACTTGTGTCTTTCCCTTCTCGAAATTGTTATGACCCTGCTCAAATAGTTTTATTGGTCCAAAGTAGGTTTCCTTTCACTGTGCGTGCCTGTTGCTCCGATCGTAAAAAAAATATGTCTCCAATTTACACGTATAACGTTCGGTAGCTTAAAAGAGAAACATACGATGTAGTTTTGGAAATAAAAATTTTCCCAAATCACCCCGCAAGAGTCGAGTGATATTTGCTCAATAGACATCTCCATCCCTGTCCTATTTTTTTAGGTTTACAACTCTGTGAATGATTATTTATATATTGCCATTATGTTGCACAATAAGAAAATTATGTAATTAATGGCACATTTCCTATGCCCGTGACTTATTGATAATATAATTTTACCTTTATCATAATGACACTGGTTAATAAATATACAATTACTCAATTTTCTGTTATTTTTGAAGTTTAAATTATTTCGGTAACAACTAAAAAGCTTATTCTAGATCAATGAAAAACACCTGGTAACTCACACAGAAATATTTATAATGGCGACTAGTTTCATCAAAACGTCGACATCATCAGCCTCGGCTAAGTGTTCTTCGTTTGTTAAGTATGGCTCCCTCTCACATTAAAAGTTGAGATATTATTTACATAGATCACATCAGAATTAAAAAGCGTATATTCTTCGGCCTAATAGTGACCGGTTCCCAGGGCATCACTACAGCATTACCCTCAAAAACTATCGTATACATTCATTAATCTGCCACAATTCAAAGCTAAACTTAGGTGCTACTATTAAATGATGAATAAGATACTATCCTCGAAAAATATCTTATAGGTTGATCCAAAAACTGGGATTCCTCTTCTCCGAACAAAAAATTAATGAATATTTTTATCTGCAAACAATGAAGAAGGAGAAGATTAACCCAGTTCAAAAATCGCCTCCCATCCCAAAGAAAACAGAATCCGCTTTTCTTAAGCCACTCCTCTGTTCTTCGAGTATTTAGAGGTCCTTGATCTGAAAACATTTACCTCCGAATATTTTGATGCGCTTCCAAAATATTTCGATTTATTTCCGATATCCTCTTTTGCTTGAGAATTCGAACGTAGGAGTAAGTCTCAGGAAACTAGGGCTTTGTACCATGACGTCAGGAGAGCAAAATTACAGGTTCTTCCCCTCCTCTGGGAAGCCACGGAAACTTTCACTCACATGTCAGCCGCAATTTAAAAATAGAGAGTTCCACTGACTTATGCTCCTCTCCCAATCTTTCGTCGCCTGTTTTTGTCGATCCGCGAAATTGCTTCCTCTGGAAAAAAACATTCAGAGAGAGAAGAAAACGAAAGAGAAACGGCAGTGAAAAATAATTCTCACTAGGTCGTTTCCAACGGAGGGCTTAGGTCAACAGAGAGCGGGGGGAGAGGGGATAGAAGGATTAAATATCTGCGTTCATTAAAAAAACGTCCCCCCCGTCCAACGCGGCTAAGCTGGGAGCTTATCTAAGTCGCTCTGCCGCGAAAGCGATCGCAACTATCA
This sequence comes from Sympetrum striolatum, assembly GCA_947579665.1. Lineage (NCBI taxonomy): Eukaryota > Metazoa > Arthropoda > Insecta > Odonata > Libellulidae > Sympetrum > Sympetrum striolatum. Next base: position 16,979,435 of record OX388341.1, read on the forward strand.
CCATTGCTTAGTCAGACGCATTCCTGCGGAAATGGTAGGAGACGCTAGACGCCCAATGCTATTCCCCCTTTCAGTGGGCGTGTTTACAGCCGCGTGAGAGCTTTCCACCGCTTTTTTTCTCCGTGCTGGTGAGCCGCACTTCAGTCTGTTGAGTGGTGTTGGGAAGAAAGGAGCAGAAAAGCGATTCGGGCCATCGGAACTCAATCGATCTTGGGATTCAACTCGGTGTTTTCTCGTGCGGTGTGTGGTGAACCTTTTTTTCGAGCATCTACACCTGAGTGATTCGAGAGGACAGGGTCTAGTGATGTAAAAAGTCGGGCTTTTTCGGATTGCGAAGAGGCTGCGAGGAGAGAAAGGTTAGTGACGACCGTTTGTTTACATCGTGCTTGTGGACTTCTCTTTACGAATGGATACAAAAAGAGTTTCGCCTTTATAAAACGGTGCTTCTAAGTGTGCTCCGGATACTATTTACTATCCTTCGATACGGTCTTTCTCTGCGTGTATATTTAAGATAAGGATAACACGTTGAGGTGTGACATAACTTTCTCGGTAATCCCCCATTCAAAGGTAAAGATAAGGAATTATGACGACAAATCAGGACAGTCACTCCACAATTTCGCTCTTCTTTTGATTCAAAGCATAAATGAATTTCGATTATATGGAATGATTCTGCATGAGTCGCTTCGAGATTTTAATATTTTACATCATAAAGCTTTAGCCATTTTTAACGTAGTTCTCCAATGCCACAAGTGCCAAATTTTTAAAATGCCGTGTAAAACCAAATTTAGACGTATAATCGCCACTATAATTGTGCAGTAAAAAGTGGGTATTATTCAAAATCGAATTCTTCGAAACAAAAGATTAATAAACAATTCAGTCTTTATTCAAAGTTGTGAATGAAACTTGTGCTTAGAAGATGAAGCTCCATCATCATAATAATAATTATAAAAACTCTTTATTCGGCGAGGTTAGGCCCATTAGGACCTCTCTTACACCTAACCATTAAGGGTAACTAATATTAATTACAAAAAAGGTGGAAAAAAATAGAAAAAAAATATATATATATATATATATATATAAAGAGGTAAAAAAAAAAGAATTGTAGTGTGGGGAAAAACTCCTCGGCTGAGGCTTTCGGAGAACAACCCACTTTGCGGGAAAACGCTCACACAAAAAGGGGAGCGAAAAAAAACCGCGAGGCCCATGTGATTAATTTAATTTTCCTCGTTAAGTAATAATGAATAAACGTTGGATTTCCTAACATCCAAACTGGCCAAAAGTGGGATTTTGATGTGAAAATCGGAAAAGTACTTTCCCTAGAGGAAAACATTTTCATGAAATTAATGCTATTTGCGACCCCACATTACTTAATCCACAGATTGCCACATGGATAAGTATAGCACGTGTTGGCGGAAAAAATTAATTAAGTCATTGGACGTTGATCGCATAAAAATCCCGGCGACATGTAGGCTACACTCTCGCGACAGCTATAAAATCGGACTCTATCTTCTGAGAAATGACTAATTATATCTCAGTATGACCTAAAAATTTCGCCAAGCAGAAATATCGTTTGCGACGGCAATAAAATCTCGGAAGAAATTAGGTTAAACGTAACCGAATTATGTTATCGAGTTCGTTGATCCGTGCCAAAGCCCTCTCTACTGAAGTGAATCCCTTGGTGTCCTAAAATTACCACAAAAATCGTTACTATCGCGTCTGGGCCGCGAGTGCAGAGGATATGTGTATCTGGAAAGAACGCATTCCGCATCTGCTTTTATCTCCGGGCGCATTCATGAGTAACCCACGATTCAACGTTCACTCGGCGGCGGAAGGGTCACGGGATCACGCGCTAAGGTCCCTGATTGGAAGCATTCATGCAGCTCTTCTCTTGATTTTAATTCTGAGCGCACACAATGAACGTGATTGGAAACAATGAGCCTGCCTCCACGCACCATTGACTAATTCGACCCCATAAGTTTTTGACGTCCATTCAGATATATTTTGGGGATTCTTTAATTTGCGCACTCCGACCGTGAAATGTAACTAATGAGAAATGAAATCTAAGGAATTCCCTCTCCCATTAGGGTGCAATACTCTTATATTTTGATGAGGCCTATACAAATTTTAAAACTATTTCATTCAAGACCATCATTTCTCAAGGCTTCTTTTCTTCAGAATGAGAGAAAAAAATGTTAACTCAACCACACAATAAGGAAATTCGGGAATAAGGAAACAAGGAAATTCTGCGAGACCGCTCCCATTACTTGGCCCACAAACCTAGATCGTACCAACTTCTTTTTTGCTTCATGATTGAAGATATATTGATCATTTTTCCTGTTCCGCTGCTATAGAATACGTATATATCAAGGACTAGTTTACTAAACGCGCTTTATATGCTGTAATGTGCGTTCATCAACTGTGAATCAATGCAAGAGTTCTCAGAGGCTAATAAGAAAACAAGTATGGATTAGTTTTTATTTTTATTATTTAATTTCATCCATATATCATTTTGAAAGCTATGCGATGAATAAGACGATAATTTAATTAAAATATGGTATTTTTTGACATGGACTTTTTTTATGACTTTTTGGCTATGGACCCAGAATCCATTCAAACGACAAAGTGCCAAAAAATCTGGACACGAATTTACGAATAATCTAAAAAGCCGTTTTAAAATAGTTAATAAAATGCTTAATGGATTGAAATGCATATCAGCCTACTATCATTTTCAATGTAAGAAATCAAATTCATGAATATTTGAGGAGAAATGGGAACCAATCTAAGTTAATTAAAATGCAGTATTACTACAGACCAAGTGTCTAAACAATTAAGAATGATTTCTAAACTTTTAAAGTAATTATCACTTTCCTTGGAAAAAAGTTTCTTTTTAAATGAAATAAACACATCGCTATTTCGTGGAGCGTGTATCTTTGCTATAGAAGATGCATCGTAACCGAATGAATTAGTAATACACAGAATGCTTTACTTCAGCATTCCTAGCATAATTAATGACGAGTAATTAAATTAAACGTAAGTGAACATCACTCATAGTTTCTCTTAAAATTTAAAGTTACTTCGATAAACTTACCTTAACTAATTGCATTTTAAACCTTTAAAAAGTATGTTGCTACTATCTGCAGAACTATCTGCAGAATTTATCTATAAATCTCAAATTTACAATAAAGTAAATGAGAAAATTAAAAAAAAAAGAGAAAATTTGAATGAATGAAAATAAAAATTGAAGGCAGCAATGCTTGATAGAAAGGATATTTCTCCTTTCAACAATAAACTTTGTCGACAAGGCTCACGAACAGTAGAAGAAAGTCTTGGAACATTGGTAAAATTTCCATTAAAGACAATGAATTATTCCATTCAAGATGAAACAGATGAAATGGAACAGTTCCTATCTCTGAGAACCATTGATCCATGATTTCCGTGTTATTTTCGGCTGTTTCAAAGCCTTTTATCAGTGATCTATGGCAGAAGAGGAAATCTAATATACAATTCACAGTGTAGAATCTCTGAAATTGTGTGAGGAGGTTGTAGCATCCTTCTGTAATCAGCAAAAAGTTTCCCATCTGTTTTTTCAACCGCCAGAAGATGAATTTCGGCTACAGAGTCCCACTCCGCGTCGCATAAATAAGGTATTTTCTTTCGCAGTCTCTCCGGCGCTTTAAAAATCGCAGCGCAATCTCATTTCGAATCTGCGGACAGCTTCGCTTTGAGTTCAACGCTTTGGAGATTCCGAGATCTTTGAAGTGGAAATGAGGGAGACGTTTGGAAAGTCTCGCCTTTGGGGAATACTTGTCAAGGTCGGGTGACGGAATAGGACACACTGGAAGGCTCGATAGCGCAATTCTAATTTGGAATTTCTCTCCCGAATGTTGCTCTATCGGTTCGGAGGAATTTCTTGCACGTAATAGAAAATTTCTCACAAATTATTTCGTGGATGTTACGGAGATCATCCCACATATTCCTCTTTGCCTTTGTCCGGTAAAGAATTCCTTTATCATTATTGTTTTCGGCTCTGTGTGCGGAATCTGGATTCTTGTTTCTTAGTCTGCATCATTAGGCGCGGCAGAAAAATCTATACTACGTTTATTTTCGGTGCAAAAACGAATGTATCCTGCTAGTATTGATCGAAGCATAATATTACTTTGGTAGAACAATGAAATCTCCCCAGATAAATTTATGTTATTTGTTCTTTTTCAGTCTTGTACACTTCAGTTATATTAGAATATTAAAGAGTGCATGAGAACTTGCCAAACCAAACCACAATAAATGAGGAGTTACAATAATGGATAATCATAATTATCTTTACAGTTAATTAGAGATTTTAGTTATTAATTGTGCCACAAAAGAGTTTTCCATGAAATAAAACACATTCATTACTACAGGATTGTTTTCCCGACCATGTTTTAAATTTTTTTATTTAAAATATTACAATCATCCCGCTTTTTAAGAAACAGTATCGTATTTAAGTTTTAACTATACCAACTGTAGCCATTTAAATGGTGCTAATATGGTGAAATCAATTATTTTCATGCACAACTATTTACTTAAAAATTGACTCTTTTATTCCCATTCAAAATTATTTTATTGTAAAATTGATTTTTGTATTGATTTGAATTAATGCAACTGGAGTGCAGCTACAGAATTGTTGGCTTTAATATTTGAAATAACATTTATTAACGTAAAAATTTTAAAAATTAAATCACTAAATACTATCTCGCACTTTTTTACGATTTTTCGGAGTCGTCACATTCAAATGTAGATATTTCACAAATAATTCATGGAGAAAACAATTATATAGCAATCAGTAATAAGAGCAGAACTCTGAACCAATACAAAACCTTCGCTTTCGTAAAGCTCTTGAAAGATTACATGTCTGCGTAAATGAATAAAGTCGTCAGTTACGATTTTTTTAATCTCCATTTTAACGAAGACCACGCACGCGGTGCTAAAAATATCAGCCGCCCGTTAACAAGCGATGAAATGCTCAGCTTTGGTCTCTCGAAAAAAAGAGAGAGGCATTAAATGGGGATTCCCATTTCCCTATCGGAATCCCCATTCCATCCCTCCGAAATAAATTTCTTCCACCTGCTATTGGCAGTTCGCTGAATGGATCGCTACCAAATTAGTCTCCATCCCCGACCGGCTTATCCGTTTACATCCTGCCTCAATCTCTGAAAATTTCTCTCTTCTCCCACGTCGAAACTGCCGATCATCGACCGCTCGTCCCACACACATCCCAGAGGCTCCCCTTGCCCTCCCCTCGCGCATGCCCTTCCATCCTTCTTATCCCCACACTATTGCATTCCCCCCACGCGGCCTATTGCACCTGTCTGGTCCATAACCCCGTCCAACACCGTCTCCGTTAAAACCCTCGGATAAAAGCCGACCAGCGGTGCGTGCGGTTCCTCGGCGTGCGTGGGGGCTGCGCGCGCATGCCGTGGGAGGGTGTGGATGCCTTTTGTGAAGGGAACCGCGAGGGAAGCATGGCGGGAACAGAAGGGGAGAAAATCCCCTCGTGGGGTTGGAAGAAAAGGCGATATTGTCTGCTGGAGGGTAGAATGCGACCGCGACATCTCATTGCGGAGCCGGAGTTCTAAAGATTTCTTTCCCTTCGCAGCGGGAGATAAGGAGGTCAGGTCCGAGGGTGCGACAGGTCCTTCCGAGGGTTCGCCGCCCCGCCCCCATGAATCGCGTTGTCCCAGCGCCGAGCCATCGGAACGGGAGATCACCGAGGAAGAAGGCAGTGTCGCTTCCATCTGGATCCGGATACCGGAAGTGAGGGTGTCGTAGTAGATTGGGAGCACGTGCGACAGCATGAGCGGGGAAGGGAAGAGGAAGAGGTCCCGCTTTGGATCGCTGAGGACTCACAGGGTAAGTGTTTGAAAACGAAACTCCCCCTATGCTATTTATAGATTCGAATTTTTTTTCTCTCATAATAATTCTTTTACATGTGTAGTGGACAAAGTGGTTTTTGTTCCCTCAAACATAATTCTATCACTGGAACATTTTCGTTTGTCTTTTGGTACAGGATGGAAAAAAACATCTTTCGTTTACTTCGATCTAGGTCATACTAATGTCTGTGATATAAAAAAGCTACCAAGGTATGAACTGTGATAATTAATGGGATTAATTTGATCCCCCGTCATTGATTGCTATATTTTGTATATTTTCATTGATTTATTGAACTGCACTTACGTGGACCGTCCCCATTCATAGTAGTCCAGCTGATTGTGAGAGGGAAAGGAGTGGTACATTACCTCATACCTCATCATGCTTTCTAAGCCTCACTCCCTCATTAAAGCTTTTTGTAATTAATGATGCATTGTTTGAGGTACAAACTTACATAATACTGTATTATCAGCGAAATTCTCATTGATCGACTTAAAAACGAACAAGTGCAGGAGATGAAAGAGATAACCGAAACGTTACCCTACATTTGTTGCATTTTTGAATTTAATTGATTCACCAGGATTTTTGGCTTAAAAACTAATGCATAAACCCAATTACGATGGAACATTTTCCCTTTCGACGAAGAAGACATATTAATTATAACATATTAGTGAGTAAAACTATCTTTGTTTACTAAAATCCTGTTGTTGATAGTTCATCTCACGGAATTATATTAATAAAATATCGTACACCTTTAATTAAACAAGTTAGCGAGGCATAATTTTTTACATAAAATAAGAAATTATTAAAACCCTTTTGAATTACGTAATCATGCCAGGCGTTACTGGGCTAAGGTATAACGACAATTTATCAACAAGTTAAGGTCAATCGTATTCGATTGTAGCATCTTATCACGAAAAGATATTTATATAATAAAACAATATTCATAAAGATAATTTTCGTTAATTTAGTAATAAAAGCTAAATTATTCAACCACTAATATCACCCACGTATTTTGTCATCGAAATGCATATCTTGACTTAATCTTTCCTTTTGAAGAATTAACGATGGATATCATACATTTATAGGACCGAAAAATTTGGGCTCCACGATTACAGACGGATCATCATAATAATCGATGGGAGTCATGGTTGCCAGATTTAGCTCCGCGCGCATTTTTACGGATGGAGTTTTCACTGTTTCCCTCTTCAAAACGCTCCGTCACATTTACACCTAAATATTTAGTTTATTCGGTGCTATTCCTTAAGATTCCCTCGCTTCAGTATTTTTCAAATGGTCCCAAAACTCACCTTCTTTAAATGAGGTCAAATTCAGCCATATCTTTAATCATGCGATATCTATCGGTAAGATAAGATATAAAACAAAAAATAAGGAACATAAAAACTGGTTTGGATGGAAAGCAATAGTACTTTAGAGATATATTCATTGATGAGGTAACAATTCAACTCAAATTCTTTATTATACATTTGAATTAAGCGGCAAACCATAACGAAACATCCTTTAGAACAATGAAAACCACCGAACTGATTCATTATTCTCCAAGTAACGAGATCAGCTCTTGCATCTTTAAATATGTTTACATTCTGCTCTGGACCTTTTTTTACCTCAATCTAGTTTCGCGGTCGTAATGACAGTGGCGTTGGAAGAGTTAGAGCCTGCCTCGTGCTTCCTAGTTCCAAGAGCCGCCGATAGAGAGACTTTCTCTCGCTAATGGGGCTTCGTATTCTACTATTATTTTTCCCGCATTTTTTGATTCGTCTCTTGAACCATTTTTATTTACTTATCAGCATGTAATTATCATTTTCCAATACGATCAAAAGCTTAATTTAGTTAGACATCGCAAGATACTGAAAACGAAACTTATGTTAGAATAGCCCCCGTGTCGCTTATTTAATTTTATCTTTATAATGAATGTCAGCAGATTGAAATTGAACTAGTATTATATTCGAAAAAGAGATAGAAATGGTAAATTTTTAATCGGTGGTATTCTAAAAATCTACTTATTCGGTATCAGGATCTTATTTTCTTTAGGAATTGAATGTAACAACTGCATCGATAGTTTTTAAACCGCTTTTAAACATTTTACCGTCAAATAACGTTCCGTATTTCAACTAATATATTTCAAAAAATAATATTAAAACACCACTGACAGCAATGTTAATAATAAGAGTCACAATATACCTTATGCTGTCAAAAAATAACGAAGGAATCTTGACGTCATGAACTCTCTTCTGAAGATGCTACACATAGTAGCGAAACGTACGTCAAGATTCCTTCGTTATTTTTTGACAGCATAAGGTATATTGTGACTCTTATTATTAATATATTTCAATTTAATTAATAAAGTGATTACTCTAATAGTAATGAGAATTTTAATTGCTCGAAGAAATTCCCATAGACCTGGGTAAAGGGAATAGACATTTAAAAGAATTCATGTCCACATTAGAAAAATAAACGGTAAGGTTCATTTTTTTCTTATCAAAAGATGTCGTGTCATTTGAGACGGAATGATAAGGTCCCTTATATGTTAATTTTGAATATTTCGTAAATTTACATAATTTGTATCAAAATTTCTGCTTGAAAGTTTACTCCAATAGACTCCTTTCGTCTAGTTCTCCAAAGAACCACATTTCACCTTGAACTTCCCAAACTTAATACGCCTTTTCTCAAAAAAGTTTCCCTCGAGCGTTTTTGCTGAAATGCCCTTTGTCTCTTATGAATTCAGAAGAGAGAACGCCCTATTTTCACATTTCAAACGAATGCACCTCTTTGCTACTATGTGCTGAATTTTTATCAATATTGAGAAATAAAGATACATTCAGAACTTTTCACTATTCTTATTGCCTTCTTTGAAGATTGCAAATAAACCGTATATAATCACTCAATTTGAACATGGCCTCATTTCTTGCTCTCAAATTCAATTTTAATATAAATCGCAGTTTCAACGATTTTTCCTTCCGTTCTCATATTCACAACATTTTCATTTTAAAATGTCCAATAATAAGTAAAGCCATCTTCTGAATTTAAATGCTAACGATTTTACCGTAATGCATTACAGACTGAAGTAAGAAGAAAGAATAGCTGAAATTTCTGTCGTGCTTGACCTTCTAGTTTTGTAAATAAATGTTTAAGTTTATCATATCACAAATCGATAAAAATTACTCGTTACCTACAATTCTTTCCTGTTATATTCCTTGTGATAACGAAGAAATGATTTCTTCATCAAAAATTACAATCGTTTTATTTTATTTTATTCAATGTGTAAAAGCAAGCATTCGCCCAAGTTATCGAATGAAGAATTGTAAAATGCTTAAAAATTAGCTCAATCAATTATGATCTATAAAAATAACTCCCCTTATTTATTTTGCTTTCTCAAGAAATCACTAGGTACTTTGCTACAGAGCTTTATCATCAAATTGATCTCTCTCTTTGTACTTTAGTTCCTATTGATTTTCAACAAGGCAATTTCCTTTTCATACTAACTGGAATTCATAATATGAAATGAAGCAAACGTGGAGTTATTTAAATACATCCCAAATTGGAAAGATTTAATAAATTAAATATTTGGAAAGGTTGATCGAAATTTCTCGGATATCGATTTCTGGGAAAATTTAATAAATTGAATATTTGGAAAGGTTAATCAAAATTTCTCGGAAATCTCATTTCATTTTGTTGCAGTTTAAGCTATCGTTTCCGCTTTCACAGTGCGGCCCCAAAAGCGAGTGTCAAAACATCAATTTATTCTCACAAGATCTCGATGTTTGCGCTCCAGAACCTATTCTAAATAAGACTTCGGAACGATACAAACAAAGCCGTAAAAGTCACGCATTTTGTTTGTATATACCACATCTCCGTCAGATAAAAATCTGTCAGTGACAAATACATTTACGAAACATGACATTCACGAGAATTTAGTTCGGATCTTTCGCGATGGATCTTAATATTGGAAAGTAAATATAAATAAAGACAATATTTAGTTCCATTTCATCTTGAACTCTCAGCGCGTAAATTTCGCACTGTTATTTATCAATTTTTCCATTAACGCAGTAGGATGAGAACTGATAATTTACTGAATTGTACTAATTCCCTCAAATTCCCCTTTCCTCTAAGCCTGTTTGACCTTTCTAAATAATTATATATTCCGCGACGTGATTTTGCTTCGCGGCTAATTTAACCTTCAGAAATCCATTTATTTGCGTTAAAGTCGTAGGATGCAATGGAAATGTCGTAACTAGAAAGGGAGAATGTTTTCTCCGGAAGGCAGAAAATAAAATAATGCCGTATTTGAAGTCATCAAACGCCAATTGACGGTTTTCGTGAGTTTAAAAAGTTCAACATCTATACCGTACGCAGTAAAACGAATTTTATCGTTGAGTAAGCATAACAAGTACATACGAGTACGGACAATATATTCCCTTTAATTTCCAGTGGGCGCGATGAACGAGAATGTGAAAAGAAAGATAATTGAAATACCTGTGTTCGTGCCAAGTATGTATTCAAGAAAAGGCCACACACAACGCCGTGAAGGTCGAAGGTTTCCATACCATATCACTGATTGCGAGCAGCATGCGACTCTTTGATGACAAACACATTTAAATCCTGCATATGAAACGAAAATAAACATGATCAAACTCTTGTTTTTTGTATGAATTTCTATTATGTAATTCGAGATGAAAATACTTCTCAAGGAGATGAAAGTTACAGTTACCACCTTGAAAACGCGCCAATTTTTAAGTGCGACTACTTGCAAACAGAGCCTCCTGAAGCAGCAAGAGTTTCATCACATCTCACATTGCATAAAGATGAAATAATTTTTTTGCACGATTCCGTGAAATTTAAATTTTCCTTTGATAAATATAAATTACAGCAAAACACTGTACTTTCAACTTTCCTTATGAATAAAATGATTTTTGTAAACTTTTATAAAATTGCAGATTGATTTGGGGAAAGGTCTTATTCTGTCCTCCTTCCTTATCTCCTCTAAAACCTTTTCTGGATCCTTCTGATGTCCAATTTAATCATATCTTTACATCATACCGCTGGTCTTCCCCATGACCTATTCCATTGCGGACCCATCCCGAGCCTAACTAAGTCAGCCCCCCATTCATCTCCAGCCAATCTCTTGGAAAGCTATTTTTGGAAGTAGATTTCCTTCTGTCAGCATCACATGTCAAAACCTTGTTAATCTTGATCTAATAATCCGTTCTTAGAACCATGCCCAATGTTTCCAAATTATCTTATTTCTAACCTTATCTTTCCTTGTTATTTCCCAAAATACTCGATACGTTAGTAATTCCATTTCACTGCCTCCAAACTGATTACAACTAGTAATACTAGCGAAAAGATCACATGATAACGGGAATCAAACCACGGATCCCTCACTTTTAATGAGTTTGCTCTTCCCTATTGGAAGTGAATATATGACGTACGATTGAGCTGTATCCCAGAACATTTTTCAGTCCGTTTTTGGGAACTTTGATGACTAAGCAAGAGGTGGTTCCGACTTATTGTAAGTGACTCAGCGGCACCATGGTGCCCACGACCGCAGCGGTCCTCACTGAAGTTTTTTCCTTCCATATTTACGAGTTGTAATTCTTGTGTGTTGAAGTTCTTCAACCCATTCCTCCACCGCTTATTACCTTCATCGCAGCTTATTTCCATGGGATTAGAAAATCGGAAGTATTTTCGTTGAAGGAAGGTAACTGGGCATAATTTAATATTTTTCATACTATCAAATGAAGGAAAAAAGCTACTATAATGACAAGATAATTTATAGAAGGCTAGATTTTTAAATAAAATATTAAACCTAATAAAAATGTACGACCGATAAATTTAAATTAATGCTAAAACACCAATTAATTATTTATAGCACCCAACTATAAGCCGTTTTTAAAGCTTGATATATGAGGTAATTATTACGTTTAAAACATTAGATATGAGATAAAAAATATCGTTTATTGAATTGTTTGAGGCAACAATGTAAACTCACTCCTAGATGATAAACCCGCAGTTACATTTAAATTCAGAATATCGATACTAAAGAAAAATATCCTGTGCGAAAAATAGAATTAAAATTAAAATGTTTCTTTAACAATCTGAGGGAATACGAAAAAATATTACATCAGTTCTGGATTGAAATAAATTACAATGTGCGTTTTACTTTATCTAATGGTATCTTAATCCCATGCCAATTCGCATGGCAGCAAATTAAGTAAGTTAGAAATTTAGAGAGCATTTTGCGAATAGTGTCCTACACGGTCGATGCTCTTAAATCTGGGGTTATTACCTCCTCTTTTAAAAAAGAAAGCAAGAATTGTGGTCTTCCATCATTAACGGACCGAAACAGCCCCGAAAGGATTTTGAATGCAACTCCCATTAGCCCTAATGCATGCATCAACGAAAGGAACTGAATTTGAAATAATACTAAATGCATATTTATGATCAACACAAAGTAAAACTCAGTTTTCTAGTGGAAAAATTAGAATAAAAATTGAATAATGAAACTTCAAAAATATTATCAGGTAGCCAACCAAGAATTTTAAATAATAATAATATTAAGGAATTAGTGGTATTCATTATTTATCGATAAACATTCAACTGAGATATTATCTCTCTCTGTCTTTTAATTTTATCTGTCTGCAATGATATGATTACCTTGAGTTTTAGGGTAAATTTTAAGACAGACATTCCTTGATGAAGGTAGTTTATGTATATCGTATATAATCCTTCCACATTTTCATTACCTACTCAAGAATATGTATTTTATAGATAATTACCAACGTAGAAAGTTTTAATATTTTATAAGTCATTGACTTGCTTGAAAGTTCCGTTTCGGTGTATTTTCTATTTTGAAAAGCGTATTATCCAAACATAAACAAAATTTTCGATGTAACGTTTGCAAAAATACCATACAGGGTCTTAATATATTTATCGAGAAAAGTTCTGTAGTATATTATTTCCCATAAAAGTGGCCCATCGGCCTTATTTCGTTGAACAAGTGTTATTCTATGACCCCTTTTAAGCCAATGTACCACGTACTAACTGGGAGTACTATAGTCTAAAAATTTCATCTTTTATGGCGCTTTATTTTTATATTTATTTAATGGATAAATAACTGCTCCAAATTATGATTTAATCTATTATAAATATATAATTCACTTCCATTTCAGTTAGAAACCACATTGTAACAAATGAGTTTAGTCGGCCGCTAGGCATACTAAATACGCAAGAAGACAAAAAGTTTGGAAAACTCAGCTTGATTTTCAGTATTGCTTTTTTATTACTAATCATGGAGATGACAGAACTAGTGTTAAAGTTGGGTTCTATTTTACGCTATCATTGGTTCCTCCTTAGTTTTATTCTGCGGTTAACAATCCTCCATCTTTAGGAAACATTATAATTAAACTTTCAATTTTTAGAAAGAAAGTGGCTAGCAGCAGTTATAATTTATTCTATCATTTCCATTCTTCCCTTGATGTGCAAAGGAGATGGCAGAGTCGTTTCACGCAGCGACGAATGGGTAAATAAAAGTCTCGAGAAGCGGGGGCTGTAAAAGCCTTGCGCCCAAACCATTAACGATGTCAATTCATCACGCGCTTCCATTCCTTCACTTGTTGGGTCGTTAATCGCACCCACTTTTCTCCGCGAGCCCTCACACTCGTCACCGCGACACGCAGTTTCTCAGACCCTCCGCCTCCTTCCCTCCAACTCACTTTTTCTCCTCGCAGAAAATGAATGACTGCTGCGCTCGACGCTAGGTGGCACGGCGAGCGCCAAGTGACGAGATCCGTTTTGTCAATGGGGAAATTTATTTTCTATAGCGAGTAACGGAGAGATAGAAGAATTTGGCGTTTTTTTTAATTTTGGAGGTTCCCCAAGGTATTATATGGGACAGAATTACGAAAATAGCATTCAAGCAAGTGTATCTTCGGAAAGAGGTTGTATAGCATCGGAAATGTCACGTTCTTCTCGTCCTTGACATTTTGTGTTAATCCTAAGCGATTAATAAATTTGCAATTTTATATACGGTCGTTCCGAAATAAGCCCCTTCGATCGTAATTTGATGAAAAGTAGGGAATTCCCTACTTAAAATATTTACTACCAAAGGAGAGCTTAATTTGGAAATGGAAACATTAATGGAATGCTTAAATTGAAAAGGTTCTTTAAATGAATGAGAGGTATAATCCATGAAGAAGAGTAGAGCTCATCTGCTCTTTTTACGCGACTGTTAAAATGATATAGTACGAAATTTTCGTCAAAACATCCATCCATACGATAATGATACGAGTCTTTAAATTAAATTTATAAATATCGCCTGAGATAACTATCGAACTATCGATTTTTTTAATTATTATTTATTATTCAGATTTTATTATTATTTCAGATTCCTATTATTTATTCAGAATCCATAAACATCCAATTGCTAAACAAAGCCCCTTTACACCATTCTGAAAGTGAGAGTAATGATAAGTCACTTGCACGCGTATCATTAATATTTCAACGATTATTTGCACCAAGCTTGATTTAGCTACTACTCGAGTATTTAAAATAATATTTATTGAGTATAAAACATGATTACAATTCGATATTTTATTTTGAAAATGTCACTCCATGGAAAACCCCTTTTTCTTCAAAATATTTCGGATGACATTCCCCACCTCAAATTTTACTGTTATCACTGTTTCAGAACGATATATTGCTATAAGATGAGTCTTACTTATTTTGCTAAATGAAAATATTTCAACCTCAAATCGCAATAAGCGCAATGTGATGCTTACGTATCGTAAGTAGAAAATGGTAACGCTATGTTAGGATAAAAGAATGAAAATATTGGACATTCGGTAAAACTAACACTCTGGGTATATAATACAAGAATATAAGGGAAGTGACGGAGTAAACAAGAATCGTTAGCGCTTACAATGCAGTATTAAAATCGTAAATACTTTAGGGTGCATAATTACTTAATTCGACCACCGAAAAGTCTATGAAAATATCACAATATTACCCTAACGATTAAAATATAGTTTGGAATAAATTGTTAGTTCTCAGCATAATCGCTTTGAAAAACATATGCTATGACTCACAACCAGAGGTATAACTTCTGTATGAGTAAAAGGGCAATGACTCATGAGCGTGTTTTGCATCTCCTTAAAAGGATAGAAATAGAGCTAAACAAATACAAGGTTAGAGTTGCACAACGGACATTTAGACATTTAATAATAATAAATATGTAGAAAAACTATAGAATTTTTTACTAGGCCCAGATAAACACTGAAATCTACCTATACTTTACCCTACCAGAGGGATATGTGTAATCAATTCCCGCTTCCAATGTGCAATTTAGATTTTTCCCTGTTCCGACTTCAAAATATCATTACGTAAAATTATTCTACTCTAAATAAGTCATAAAAAAGCTACTGCATTGTGAAATCGAGAAATCGCAGTCCTTGCAACCCGATTGAGCAGGTCCTTCCAAAAGAAAGAAATCGAAATTTTCGGTAAAGGACGTCTCCGAATGGGCGAAGTAAGAGGTAATAAATTCGTTCTCCAGGTGACACCGTCGTCCCCGCACACTTACGCAATTCTGAAAGCGCTCTTACTCTTCGCTCGGCCTTATCCGTCTCAGTTACAAATAATAGGACGAGTGATTGACTGCAATTTGTTTGTCGTTGAGCAATGCTTTGGTAGCTCTACGTCACCGCAATCATTTTCCTTTCCTTCCCTCTCGCCTGTTTTTCTCCAAAGGAAAAGGGTATGCTAATACGATCCGAGAGCGTGGGCGGGCACTAGGATGGGAAAAATAGAAGGAAAAAATATGGAGATGCCCGGGGAGAGATGGGATATTTGAGAACGGAAATGCAGATGAAGATGAGGTAGTGAAAGCGGATGGGATTTGGGAATAAAGCAGCAGAAGCCGTAAAGATCTGAGGGAAAAGTATATGCCGATACGGGAGAGGAAATAGATGAAGTGTTTCGAAAAGTAATCGAATTTCCGATTGGACCGACCATAAAGACGGTGCGAAAATGGCTCGATGAGGCTGTTAATGCCAACAGCGCTCTCGCTTTCGGCGATGATTGATTGCCATTACTCTTGTTCGGTGTCAATTACAGCTTCATAATTACATTTATAGATGAAGAGATTCTCCCATCAACGAATACTTAAGACGTTGAGCTATATTTCAGAATATTTGAATTGGTAATTACTCTGTACCTAATTTCCCAATTACTCGTTTTGAAATGAAAAAGGCATTACCGTTTTCAATATTTCCCAAAATTCCTATGAACAAGGTTTAATCGCCCACAACATTGTTTTCATCGATTAAAACAGTTCTTAAATTAAAAATTCTTACTGCAGCTAGTTTTTTTAGATATTCTAATCGAATCACTATACGAACGTTATCATTTTTTCTTGATTTTCGAGAAAAATTTTTTATAGAAGATAATTTCGTTAAATTCCTGTCTATGTATAATATTAATATGAATCAATTTGAATTCATGTGAAAAATTTTCAATGGCGTTATTATTTTTTATCGTTATGTAATTAGTAAGTTAACATAAAATAAAACTCTTCTTTTGCAAAATTTACATACATGTATTGTCGTCAGAACTTTTGTTAATATGCTTGTTTATACTTTATTTTCGTTAGCCATTTACTTCATTATAAGACAAAAAAGCCTTTATCTTGTATAATCACGTTTTGAAGCAAATTAAATTAAGGAATTTTTTAGTCAATTCTGCTTCTGTCCAAAATTTACAGCACGTCTTACTTACGTTTCGTAAATAGAAACGCAAATGATCTTAAACTTCTACAACTTAACAAAGATATTTTTCTTTTACGCAATCAACTCAGTGAATCACAGCTCTTCCGTCTTATAAAAGGTGATCTCTCAAGTCCGATACGTAATTTGTATCTATTGACATGGAAATACCGCCAACGCGAGAAAAATCTAAATGCATGCCCATTCTAATCAATATTACATTTACTTTAATAAAAGATGAACTACTTCTCTACGAGGAGCAGGGAATGTTTATAACAACCAATTGCTATGTGCCTATTGAGGAAACGCGAGAGTTAGTTGACTTTTGCTGTTGCACTCAATCTCGACTTCTCCGTAAAAATTCATTACTCCTACAATCAGCAGTTTTTTCCAGTAAAAAAACGGCACTAAAAGAAACAAACGAGGAAACTCCTTTGATAGATATGGATAACGAAATATATCTTAAATGTATCACGAATCAATTGCCAATCAATTACCAAAATAATAAAAATATACTTTAATACTGCAAATTGCCTGTTTGGGAGGGCGAGGCAGGTCATTTATTGGTCAACATGAAAGCTGCAAGTGGAATAGTTGATTAATCTCTAATCCCCGTAACCTATGTCACGCTATTTGTTTTTTCTTTCCTCAAGATTTTGTTAATGATATTGTTTTGATGGAATACCGCTCCAAAGAAGAGCCAAACCGCATCCGAGCGGACGTCTCTGATGAATTCAATTGGAATATAAAATCTCTCCTTACCGACATACCGATCTACTGAGCAATATACAACAGCCTCCTTAGCATAACATCATGTACATTATTCATACGCGGCATTATTTAAATTGCATCTCTGTTTCTCCAATATCCCATAATATCACGGACTATTCAAGCAACGTCAAAACAATTGAAAAGAACGCTATAACTCACATCCTCCCAAAATTCTGCCCATATTCTGCCCATTGCAGATGACAATTCGTAGTTTCCCGTATACAGATACCTACATCTCTTCCTCTCCATCATCCCCGATCGTTGTTTCGGACTTCGTCCTTGATTTCCGTCCATTTTCCTCCCTCTTGCATCCATCCTCAATCCTGTCCGATCAATTCTCCGCCTCCTCCTTTGACATCCTTCCCTCCCACCCCATTCTTGGCAATTCCACGCACTCGCACACTCGTTTGTTTTCGCATTTTCCGTCTGCGAAGAATGTTTGCGAGGCTTACGTTCGTCACAGGGGAAAATAATATTAAAAGTGACCGCTTGATCCCCCGTCACCTTCTCCTGTTTGCCTATCCTCAAGACGTCAAGAAATGAGCGACAGAACATTGCGTGAGGAATTATGTTATTTAGCTATGTCAAATCCTTCGCCAATTCTTCTCGCGAGGCCGCCTGTATTTATCACCCCAAGGGGGGGAGTGGCTTGAGACACGCGAGGACATACCGGAATACGTTATTACAGTTCCCTCCGGAGGTCTTCGGCGCTTCGCCATCGAGGAATTCTGTTTCCTTCCGTTGCGCTATCATTCCGAGTTTTCAGGATCCTCTGACGATCGCAACCGAGGCATGCCTTGCGTTCTTCTGAGTGTTTACTGCAAGTCTTTCCTCTTAAATTGACGTCTCTTGTAATCGGTCAAGAGGGTTTCTCAATCCCGAGATACGTTTCTGCTAATTTGGGAGCAAGTATTCCAAGTGAATCCCATGTTAGACGTCTTTGTTTCGAACGGAAGGTCTCTCCAATTTCATTCGTATGAATTACCGCGCGAAGAATGGAGCACGTAATTCCGCTTAAGTTTTCTTTTTCGATTTCGGCGCAACAACCTGCGAATCTTCGAGAATTAGGTATTGCAGATGAGGAAGACAAATCTGTTTGAGCAATTTTGTCACTACTCCACGGCATGGAGTCCATCTCGTAAGTGCTATCCAATAAATTGCCAATTTCTTTCTACTTCACACGAAAATGTTTTTCGGATACTACTATCAGGAGAAGGGCAAGACGAATACTGGGAATAAATCTTTGCGTATCGCTACACTAATTTTATTGAAAATACTGCAGAAAAACACGCTCCCTGTGCTTACTTATTATCGTAAAATTATAATTTTTGGAAATGTTCTGAGACCCTTTTCAACCTATCACAAAAAAATCGATTTATGCTAAACCTAGAGTGAACTTTAAAGGATAAACCCCCTTATGTAATATTACATAATATCCCTGCTACATTTATTAATACATTGTGTTTTCTGTGCAGTGTTTGCAAAATTGTGGTAGATTTAGAAGCAGCAGAGTATATGATCTTCAAGATGCTCCTTGTATGAATGTCTACTATGGTAATTTAAGGATGGCAACATTGAAGAACGAAGGATAGGATAATGGGAATCATGATGGAAGGATGGTTAACGAAGGAATCTCGGGAAAACATTTCCTCATAACGCACAACGACTCCGCCCATTGTGCTGTCATTTGTTTTTCCCTCCGGCCTTTCTCCCGCTTCCACTCGTTTCGAATAAACTCTCTTGTTTTGATCTCTACGTCATTCTTAACCTCTTTCTCCTTCCCGGAGCCCTCTGGTTGTGAGATGTTTGTAACGTAGGCCTTAGCAGCTGGACCTTCCCGTTCCACGCTGACCCATTCATAAGAATTAGTTGCACCAACCGAATATTTGTTTTCCTCTACAAGGATTTCAACATGGTGAGGTAAAACCTCCTACCCCGTATATTAAGATTAAAATGAAAGTGGATATCTATGTCTCCAGTTTGTATCACTATGCAGAAATTATTCTGTGGACTCTGTGGGCTTTAAAATGAGAATAATATTACCCTCCTGTATATTTTAATCATATAGGAAAACCTTTCGGCATTTACATACTGATACCTAATCTATTTCTAGATTATGACTTCATTGATTACTTTGCGATAAATGGCAGAAATAGTAAAATGCATGAGAATATATAATAAGTAACAACCGAATATATATTTTTTTAATAGAGATAACTAAGCTCTGGATAATTTATTTCGAACTTTGTATTCTTCCTGGATTCAATTCATACGCAATAACCATTAGAAATAAAGTCTGATAAGCATGAATATACGAATACTATAATTGAAAACAATAGTCATCACGCATTGAAAGTTTATTATTTGATGATTAAAATGTTTTAAAGTTTTTCAAATGGATCTTCTTTTATAGAAATATTATTAATTGACACAAAGGATATTGTTATCTCTATATCATTTGCATTGTAACATTGTTTAGCATTATTATGAGTTAAATTGAAGAGAAGACTTATAGTCTCTATCTCGCCCGAATAAAGACGTATTATTATACTGGTGAATTCCACCGTCAAAAATGGCGAAATTAAAATGAAATTTAGTTAACAAAATTATAAATGATCCCGATACGATACTGGATTGTTACTTAGAAATATGTTAATTTTAATGCCTTCGTTATTTATTTTTTAGATATAATCTCTATGTAATTCTTATGAGCCTCTCTTTCCCATGCATTTGTATGAGAGTTGAGTTCAACAATCATCTTTGTCGTTAGAGAATTGATTACTCCCAAAAAATTACGCAAATTTTTCGTAATTTTTGTTTAAATTTTCTCAATTTCGATTCGATTACGATATTCTGCGATCAAAATAAGAACCTTTATTTAATTTCCTTTCTCTTAGTATTATCTCGATTTCGTATTATTGTACTATTATTTCTGATTTAGTTCTGCAGAAGACAAAATGTCGGCAATCGATTAAAATGAACTTTACGTGCATTTCTTACGAGGGACGATTCGTGTCGTGCAGAGTCGAACCAAGGATACTTTGGTAAAACGAATATCAATATGTAATACTCAACTGGACCTTTAATCACTCCCAAAAATTTATATTCTATCTCGTCGGGAAGTGCATGAAATTAATCTACGAAAATTTCTCCCATGTTTTCTTACAGGAGTTACTGACATCGGATAAATAAATATATACAAAACGGTGGTTATTATATAAGATGTTGGGTTTGAGCCGAAGATAACCCTTGTGAGATATTTAGCTTAATAAATCATACGTACAAAACGAATAGGTAAGAAAGCTTAAATACCAAACAAATGTAACTATTACAAATACAAATCCAAATAATTTCAATAGTAGGGGGACAACCACCACTAGTATGTATTCAAGTAGAGAAGAATGACTGACCAGAAAATTAGCAACCGATTCGCGTTTGTATACTTCCCTTTCTCTAAAACTTTCCTTATAGCGGCTGCTATATTTAATACTTCCATGTTTTCTTTACGCTTACTCAAGGATTTTTCACCACTCTGGCAATGCAAGATAACTATGAAAATGATGTACTAATTCAGAAAAAAGATGAATATTAAAAAAGTCTCAAGGAATTTGAATGACTATTTCAAGGCCACACGTTTTTGGGAATAGTTCATCAAAGACAAGCCATCCTTAAAAAAAAACTTAATCTATAGCAAGCTTAAGCGTAGTTTATAGAACAAATTGAAATTATCTTCCTGGAGACTGAAAACAACCTCAAATACAAGGAATTCTTAAATGCGTGAGGGCTCGTTTTGCAATGCATTACTATCATCGTTCGCTGAAAAAAGTCAATTCCCCGCTACCTCTCGCTACATCGATCACAAAACTATTTTAATGAGATGAAGTCATACGAAATAGTCACCGTATTTTTTCTGCTGTTATTCTCAGTCTTCCCGTTCCAAATGGCTAGCTTGTGAAGCCGAATAGTAGGTTTTCTTTTAACAAAACTCGATTATAAAATAGTGATAAGGGATTCTTTAGAATTGACTAAATGGAAAAATATTCAAATTACTACAGTTTATCACTCGCGAGGACGGGATTTAGTTACCAATTCACAAGAACAGTTGAATACAAAAATTATAACATTTTTCTACAAACTCTAGGGCTATTAAAACTACACTGATTAGAATACATTTGCCTTTTTCAGTTAAAATTTTACTTATCTAATCGATTACAAAATTATTTTATGAACATAAAATAACAGTTCTAATATTTAAAAACATCATTTTTTTATAAACCATCCTCCATTATACTACATATTCATACTATTCCGGAGAATGCAAATAACATTTTAATTTCAACACATGATGATGTCCATTGAAATATATGATGATTACCGATGTAGATGAATTTTATATTTAAAATTATTTTACGTGCGCATGCAGATTCTGTGCCGTGTTGGGACAAATGTTACACTCGGGATTTAGTAAAAATACAACGAAAGGCGACGCGATTTGTAAAGAATTGCTTCGATAAAACAGCGAGTGTTACTCAAATGATACAGAAGGTGGGATGGGAATCATTAGAAAATGGAAGACTAATTTAAAGGATAAATTTACTAAATAAGCTCAGAGAGAAATTACGTTCTCAGATGATGTAGCTGTTACAGTATGAGCCCCCGGTTATATGGGCCGTTCTGATATTGCGATGAAGATTAGGGAAATAGATGCTACAACGAATCGTTTCGAGAATTTATTTTTTCCGCGAACGGTACGCGAAAGCAATCGAATCGAACACACGCGTCGAAAGGACTTTGTGACCAAAGGCAGACCCAATCCAAATTAGGATCATTCGGAGTAATTTTGTAATAACAAAGTATTTAATCAAATGTTTTAACTTTAAATCTGTCGTCCTTGCTAAGCATTTTTCATTTTTATTGCAATATGATGTGCTTTCCAGATGAGATGAAAATCCGTTTCGATAATTTTTTTGCATACTAAAAAGTGGGAACTTTCATGCGAGTATAAAATTTGAGAAAATCACGCAGAACCAGCGAAAAGAAGGGAAAAGATAATATAGGAAAATGCTTAAGGGAAAAAGCTCAGATTTTTCATTTTCGCTTGATTCTTCGCATTTTAAGAATCTCCTCGCTCTTTAATTTCTCTCCTAGTTCAGAATTTCTCAGCCTGCTTTTTCGGAAACATCTATTTCAGCTTACTTTTTTGAAAACCATTAGGAATCAGTTTACTATTTAATTCATGCATTTCAATAAAGAATCATCATTCGATTACTGGATTACTCTTACCTCCCATTTATTTTTTCCGGGAGTATTTAACCACGACATTGTCTCCTTCAATGATTGAAATTTCAAGTCCATTTTTATTTTTCGAACATTTACTTCCGTAATTAACAAACACGCGAAAATGAGACGTCTTCGTCAGTAATTGTGATTGAATTCGATGATGAACTACACACGTCGTAAGAATGTAAGTCATGTGGAAAGATAAGACACATTCTTGCTGAAAGTTGGTAAATTTCGCCTCCGAGCATCGAAATAGCACCCGTCTCAGTTACTGTACCATTTATTAATTTGTTTTGCTTGGCAGACTTCCATCCGACCATCTGGTGACATTTTCACACCCATTCTGTCTTTATCTCCGTCTTTCTCGTTTTAAAATTTCATACAGGATTGTTCCTTTAAAATTTTTCCACATGTTTTTAGAAGTTAATACCAAACATTTATTATGAAAAATACATAACAATATTATATACTACAATTTTGCATCTGGAGAAAAACCTTAAGCATTTCTACAGAATCAAATAATGCTGGATTGGATATTGAAAAAACACTGCTACCTATTTTTTACTTACGTTAGTGTTAATAATAATATTTTTGTCTTATTTAATCATTTATAACTATTATTACTATTAATGATATATAAGCTGATATGCAGGGTTTATTGTCATTTAATGTTCTCCTCAATAATGTTTGCCACCTGGCCTTGGCCTTGTAGTCGTTGCACACTTATAAATAAATAAAATTGCCAATTCGATTTATAAATATTACGGCACGTATAGGTGAATTAATTTGAGGTTTGAGTATGGTTTATATCTTTGCATGCACAAGAAGAAGTATATATGTAACCGTAAGAGGTAAGGTGTTGTAATTGTATTGTAATCCATCACGTAGAATGAAGAGAGATGTTTATGTGGGAAAAGTACAAATAAAAGTACCACCTCTCTTTCATAGAATTCAACCCTTCTTATAAATTTTGCCTATTTGATGCCAAATCCTACCTTTGTTTTTTTCCGAACTTTAACAAATGCGTATGATTGAGCCTTTCAGAGTTGATTCCATTGAAATTTCGCCTTTGTTTTCCGCCAGCCTCACTTGCTTTCAGTCTTTGTCGTCATTCCCGCCGGTTTATACTCTCTGGAACCGTTTTTATCTAATCTTTAGCTGTTTAATCGTTGGGCAACCCACTGGCCGAGAGACTCTCAAAGGATTCATTAAGTAAACTTCCTGATAAAAGCGAGTTATTTTACAATCAGGCGAGTCACAATTTCGCAGCTTTCTACCACCTCTGCTTTAAATGTCTTTCCTGAAAACGAAATAAAAAATTCCATTATCTCTCTCACCTAAGTGATAAATGGATTAGAATAGGAGATAAGATATGATTGCCAAATATGCCGCGTTATTTTAGCAATGTAATGTGAAAAACTTCTAAAATAATTTCTGTAGAACTCTTTATCAGCGGCTGACTCCTTCAATTCTGGTTATATTTATTATCATTTCTGTAAGTAGTATCGTATAAATAACTCAGTCTGTTTTGTCAGTAAAGTATTCAGCCCGAAGGCCGGTTGGTACCTCATCCACTCTGACAGCTACCAAGAGCTTGCAGAGAGGCATGAGGTTTACTAGGCAGGATGAGGAGTGAGGTAGTTTTCCCCTTTTTTCCTCTCTGAGCCAATACCTATGCTGTAGGTGGAACATGTTCACGCAACTGAAGCACAATGACTCTATGACTCTATGATAACACTTTTCTTGGCAGTCCATAAGGAGAGTATACCTTGAGTACCTTGAGTAAGAGTAACCTGTTAAGAGTACCTTGAATAGTGCAATTATTCACTCATACCTCAGTAGCTTTCATTTCACCACAGCCATGATCAAGACTGGGCCAAAGAAATTGAAAGATACATTTTTTCTCTATCCTGTAGCAAATGACAAATCAAATTGATCCTTTCATTTGAATATGGTAGCAAGAACCCAGTGTTTTAACTATAAGTTGACTGGAAGGAGTTTCAAAAAACTCAAACTCCTACGGAAAAGATTCTGACTGATCGGAATAGCTATAAAATCGATGTGCACTTACGTAAAAGTGTTATTCTTATTATAGAAACATGGATGTGAACGATACCTTTTCAATTCACATCTCGAGAGTCTTCCTCCGTGCCTTCCCAACCACCGTGTTTAGCCATCCTGCATCGTAAGACCTTCAGTAGTCCGGATGCCGAAGCTGACATTGACCATGAAAAGAATTTCCCTCGGATTATAAAAGCGATTTATACGGTTTTGCCTTTTAAATGGCCTCTCGGCGATCGGAATAGCGGGACACATGCGATAGATCACGCGGACCTCTTCGTCGCCATTTGGGGCACTCTTGAAAGTCGGCGAAAGCGACTTCCAAGAGTGCCCCTTAATCGCATCCTTTCCCCGAATTTCTTAACATCTCCCTCATCCAATTCTTCCGCCAATATTTCGCACCCCTTTCCGCCGGAGCCGACCCCTCCTCCTGCGGTCTCTTCCCCATCCGCAAACCTTCTATTCCTCCCCAGCCTCTCCGTTTCACGCCATCCCTCAACCAAAAGGCGCCCCCTCAAATAGGAGGGGGCATAAAAACAAAAAAAAATCTTCGTCTCCACCGTTCAGCACTTCCCCGCCTATTTTTCTCTTTCTACCAACCGCTAGTCCACTCAGTTGCATTTTTAACTCACTTCCGTCATCTCCTCTCCCCCTCCCCCTTCCCCCCACCCCCTTCCTCCCTTTCTGTCGCTCCCAACAAATTCTCGCGATCTTCACTTCGCTCCGTTCAGTCGCACACGGGATCTCCTCGGAAATCGCAGTGCAAGAGTGCCATCCCTCCCCGTCTTCAGTTCCGTCCGATGCGCTTCGTCCCCGCATGTCGTGCCCTTAATACGCCGTCTCCGTGAGTTCCTCAGGAGCACCCGCACCCTCCGGATACCGAGGAAGCAGCGAGAACGGTCGAGACGACGCCCAATTTAACCGACTTACTCCATGGAGGTAAGGAACGGATGACCCCCCGCGTGGCCGAAAGTTGACCCCCCACGAAGCCGAAAGTTTTCCCGCACGAGGAACGCAGCGGAAAATGGTTTTGTAACCGGTGCGTGTGAGGAGATATTCCGCGGGTTATACCGCCGCCTTCCGCCGTCCTCTTATTTTCCAGCTTCGCGTGCAGGACGGAGGAAATAATCCATTTATAGAGGGGATTATGGGTCGCTCGCAAACAGCCTCGTAGATCGGATAAAGCGGGGGAAGAGGCGGGTGGAATCCGCCGCGCTCTCGTGAAGAGAGGAAAAAGAAAAGTTTTCTTCTCCTATTTGCTTCTGGAGGCGCGTGTTTCTGTGATGGGAGTGTGTTGGTGAGAGCCCCTTGATTTTTCTTCCTTCGCGGAAGAGTTCGACACGGAAAGAGAAGGGATTTTTAAGGGAAAGTCGCAACAACAGGTGTGCCTTTTGGGAGGCGAGGAAGGGTTGGGGACGCCTCTGCGATGTTCGGAAAATGTGTGTTGTTGGTTTTACTCCCCTTTAAAGGCGGGAAAATAAAAGAGAAGTTTTTGATGGTTGGTGCCATGTAAGGATTCGGTTGTTTATTTTCCCTTCCTCTGCGCCGCTCTGTGTTGTACCTGTATTTCCTCGAGAGGGATTTTTGCTTACGGTAGTGTGTGTGGACAAGACAATGTAACGTAACTGAACGATTCAGCGTTATAAATACGGTACAGAGTATATCTTTTATATAGCGTTTCATATCTCTTTATTATTCTTACGTTTCTAGCGTAGGTTAAACATAGGCAGTCCAACCTTTTCGACTGAAGGACCACACAGAAATTTCAACAAGCACGTGGGCCTATAAGAACCACTTAAGTTGGTTTACTATTCGCTTTATACCTATTTCACATTTTCGCATAACTAAATTTGTGGGGATAATTTACGCCAAGAAAAACATACCTATACCTAAAATTAATTGCTTAAAAAAAGCATTAATCGCGTGTGCCCAAACAGAGTAACAAGCTTTTCATAACACAAAGAAATTTTTACATGAAACAAGGATAATGTAATCAATTGATTATATAATGTTTTTGATACACTACAATTTTTCACCCGTAAACAATACAATTTTCTGTGATCGGAATTCATTATTCAATCTTCAGAAAGATTGGTGTGCCGATTTAAATCCACCAGCGTCTGTACTCTAGTCTTCGAGTCGCATTTTAGACAGCACTGATTAGGATAATGAAAATATAACGCACCATGACTCTCCTAGGCTTGATGAAATCAAATTTAAAAAACCTGCTGCTGCAAAAAATGCTTCCCGCATTACAGCAGAAGTGCCCATAAGAATACTTCAATGGATAAAACAGCGAAGAGTAAAATATAAGACTCGATAATAAAACTCTGATCGATATACTTTATCTTCTACAATCATATCGCCCATCTGAGATTTGGAAGATATGGGAATTTAATTCAATCAGTTTTAAAAGTGCAGCGTGAGCAGTGATTTTTTTATTTTAATCTACATCTCGATCTAGATAACATTGTAGAGGTTCAATTATTCCCCTTGATCTTAAATTTCATCCGATTCTATTTTTTCTTCATGACATTCCTTAGTATCTTCTTTTATATCGGATGATCATAAAAGGCTTCTGAATTGAGTGTGTGTTATGTAATATCCATATTGATTTCTGAATGCATTCGAAATTTCCACACTCATTACATTTGGTATTTCTTATGATAAACGTAAACATACGTTTTGCATACTTTCAACCCTTTAATATATCACATAAAACATCTTACTGTGGAAAGATAAACAGTTTTTTCATAGAATCGACCAAACAGTAAAGGAAAGTATTGATTTCAGTTGTGACAGAGAATGCGTGGCTAATCTTCTCATCAGATAAAAAAATTTTGAATCGGATTCTATCGCTAACTGTAGTAGCAAACTAATCTGTTTCAATGAATATCAAAACTTGTCTTTCGAACTCAATATACTTTCTGTGGCAAACATGGAATGAACTCCAAGAAAAATTACGTCGCTTACCATTTAAAAAAAATATTTATTGGCTTTCTGGGGAACTGAAAATAATATTCATTTTACGATAAATTTGAAAACATTTCATTTTGTTGAGAATACTAGTCATATAAATAACTACGTGTGTGAAAAAATAAAAAACTCCTTTCATAAATTTTAATAAACTTATTTTTCTTACAAGAAAACTCTGACAGTAAGAATTTAAAGGCATCTTTCGAACTAAGAACACCAATATTCTATTGAAGATACTTGAATTAATCTAAAATAAATCAGATATGTTCCTTCGAAAACGAAGCATATAAATATGAAAATAATTATCTTTATGTACTCATCTATAAATATCTATGTTGCACTGTTTTCAAGAAAAAAATGTGAGGACTCGATCTTAAACAGGCACTCTTAATCTCTTGATTCAATATTTGGGATATTTGTGAAAAATATTTGTCGTAAAGAAGTTCAAAACCTCTTCGACGTTTTTATGCGCAATCCGGATTTTTGCAAAATTTTTCATCATTTTATAATTCTGAAAGAGATCACGGCTTTTTACGAAGTAATGTATCTATAAATTCTAACTATATTAAATATTTAACCCTTCCACCTTCATCGTAGACTAAAATTGATTAAAATTTCATAAAGTTCATACCAAATAGGTGGTGAAAGAGTTAAGAATAATTGCGACGATTTTGCACGAAATACCGATTACCTCTAACATTAAGTGAAATATATAAAGTGAACATTTTTCATGCTCTATAAAATAATTATTGATAGGTTAAATTAAATATGACCTAGTTTTTAAAAGGAAGAACATACTAGGACGTATATTCCTGTCAGCGCGCCAAGGAAAGGGCTTAGAAGCCAATTCGGAGACACGTTTGAAAGAAATATCGAAAGCGTTTGATCGGAAGGACTTGAACAGGTCTCTGCTTTGATTTCCACCATTCGCACCCCGTCCACGGACTGCAGAATGGCTCATTTCGACCGGGCACGTATATACCGCATTCATTCGGATTATTCCGCAGTACAAGAGTTCCCGGAGGAAAAAGGCGACGCGATCGGAGCGTAATGCTTCCAAACATTAGGAGGGAATTGCAGCGGAGATATTCCGTAGCCGACCCACTGCCGCCGACATCGGTAATTTATGCGAATGTTTGCGCCGTAATGTCTTAAGCGGAGGTGACGGGCGTCACGCCCACTTTTGCCCCCGCTGGACCTCCCTCTTTCTCCGCGAATCCCCTGACCTCGCACATCCCTTCCTCTCGAGCAATGGAAAAATTTACTCTCCAACCTGAACCACCACGAGCTCATTTCCCTCGCTCTGCCCATCCCCCGGCGATGTCGAAGGACACCGGTCCCCAATTCGACACGCTTTGTTCCTCTTTATTTCGCCCTCCCCCTTACAACCCTTCTCGACGAAACAAACAACTGAGAACTCGATCTGCTCTCATCGCTGATTCTATTACGTTCCCATGCTAAGGCGAAACTTCCTCACATACACTCTCTCCTCGTAACCGCTACATTTCCATCTTCAGATTCTCAGTTGTTTCTTCAATCGCAGTTCTCGCTCTAAATTGATTTGCCGGAGCGATGTCCTCAACACTTTTAACTGCTTTCTCATTAAATTGTTAGATTAATTAAATCGATTCCGCTTGGCAGAAAGATATTTCGCTGATTCCAATTCGTTTTACAACGTGTTTTCCTCAATTCAGTTTCCGTTTGCGGTTACCATACCGAAGCCTGATTTTCCATTCTTCTGAAACGATATTTTGTGAATTTGGGCCTGATTCTCAATATAATAAAACCATTACGTGAGAAAGGAATAAACGCATCGTCAAGACGAAGAGAGATATAAAGATGTATTATGAAAACAGATAAACATATTTTTATGTAATAACAGCGCTTAAAAATAGAATCAGTTTTATGATAAATAAAAACTATAAATATTTCGAAAATAAAACATGATTAACTTTTAAATATAACTTATTTATAACTGAATTATTCTTTCAAGTAGTTAGAATACTGGATATATGAAATAATAGGTTTCTGAGTTCTTTTATTTATGCAAAATTGTGACAAATACATTCATAATATGATATGAACGCATCGACGAAGCTGGAGAATAATAATATATTTAATCCGAACCGAGACAGCTAAATGAATTTTGGATAAAATGTTCATGTTTCTTTACAGTTGCTGACGTTTTGATACAGAAATAACAGTAGACGCAAAAAGCTAAGACTATCTTCTAATTATCTTGTCTTGAATTGTATCTCGATTGCACGATTGCAATTTACTTTCATAGGATAAAACCTTTTATCGTTTAATTAATTGTTTTAACAACTGGGATAATTCTTAGTAGAGTAAAAATTACTAGGACATGTCCTAGTAGTTATATCAAAATATAAAAGGTTCTCCAGACTTATATCAAATATAAAAGGTTCTCTATTACAGAAAATTAGGCCTCATAAATGATATCGTAAAATATATTAGTTTTTTCATCCAACATATTTTTACAACATATTCTTTTTAAAACTATTGTTTATTCGTTTATAACACTTTGGTGTTTATTTAGCCCACAGAATATGGAAGTCCGTCTCAAAGAGGGAAGAATCCTCTCCTTTCAAATTAGATTGATTATCATATTTTATCAGGGTATAACTGTACGTATAATACCATTTTAAATTATATGATATAATATTTTCGGGTCATCAACGAAATGGTAAATATTTCAGATGTTGCCAGTATGCGGTAGGGCGCTATTTTGGGAAGTTTCGTGCCAGCCTAAACTTTTCCTCTATCCATGAAAAACATTTTTTCCGAATTTTTTCCATATACTAATCAATTTTAAGGCGTTGAACCCGGTAACAGCTTAGGAAAAAACGAGTTCACCTATTTAATCCGTTCCCAAATCACGCTCTTCTCTGTCACTCTTAAAGAAAAACAATTTTTTTGGCTGAATAGTTTTCTAGAAGTCTTTAGTTGCCAAAAAAAAGGTAGCTGATATTTATTCCTCCCCAAAGCGAATTTTAGACTTCGACCGCATTATTGCGAGTGTGCGCAGGAATATATATAGCTTTTCTGAAACAATTTTCGGAAAAATTCTTCCACCCCAAGAATCAGAAGAATGTTATACGACTCTCCTTATCCCACGTGTATCTCTAATATTAATTTCATGGAAATCTAGAAATCCTATAGAATGGCTAGATACAAATTTTAATAGGAATTTCATGTTTACGCTTTGCAGACTTTTACTGCACTCAGAAAGTCCAATATGTGTCGCTGTTTGTCTTCTTTATATCACTTCAAAATGCTTTCAGTGACACGAACGGTCATCTTCGCAGATATTCGTATTCATACTTAAAGGATCCCAAATTTATGTTGGGCCCAGAGTTGATTTATATAGTATTTTGTGCTTTTTAAGCATATGCTTAATCGATTTAAGTGTAAGAGAAGCGAGAATAATAGACTTTTCTGTAATTCCTTCCGTTGTAGGAAATATTCTGAATGGACATCTAAGCATCATCTAGGATTCGCTGAATTTGCCAAAATTAAATGGTCTATTATTATCCAAAATTATTTCCTATTCACTCAGATTTCCCTTTCACTGACTCTCATGGACATCCAGTTATTGAGCATGTGTGTCCATCCGTAACCCTTCATCCGCAGATGCTGCTTTGACGACTGAGAAACCCCTTACCTCTAGCAGTTATCCTCGCTCTTTATTCTAATTAACCTTAAATCTTCAAACACAGTTATGCAAAAGAATCTTAGTTGCATAAAGCTAAATATTATACACGAAAATACTGATAGCATTTTATGAATCTTTATTTCCATCTTCATTACCAGGGTAAAGAATGATTATTAAATGATTAAAAAATTAATAATTACTATTGAATTATTTGGTTTGTATAGCTAATTTACCTAAAAGTAGATTTCAGTTTATCACATTCACTTCAAGAGTTTGTGCATCATATCTTATGATGACAACGGATATTAAATTTCGATGTATATGTATTTGAACTTACGCTTAGAAAAGTAACTTAGCTAATGAAAATTAAACTCAACATTATGCAATAAACAATGAATATGATGAATTACTGAATACTTCTCGTATTCCCCCCTCTCTGAGTATTTGGATGAAAGTATTCGAGTTTATTGAGATGTATTTCATTTCATTTATTTCCATTTCTATTCCACGTTATATTTTTATGAATCACAACAACATCCTGAATCGTTTATCCGGCCCATGTTTTATTTGCAGACGAGACAATATATCGTGACATTCACGGAATCCTGGTTTTAAGTTATTCGTACCCATATAATCCTCAAAAAGACAAGTGGGCGATAAAACACTCATAGCTCCCTGAAAATTCATGTAGCCGTAAAAAGGACGGACTAAAGAGTCCTCAACGTCAACATTTCTCCCTTGTTTACCCAATACGGTATGTTATAAACCATCTAATATATATGGAAATCTACCACTCTCAAAAAGAAGACTATATAAAAAAATTAAACGTAACAATTGCTGACTTATTTTTTCTGATTCAACATTAAAATTCTCACTAGAAAAATATAAAGTTAATTTAACTTACATAATGTGAAAACAGCCAATTATCATCGCTGTAATATTATCAACTATACTAAGCAGCTTTGCTTATTCCAAATCACACACCCCTCTTATAGTGATTATATAAACGACATT
This sequence comes from Sympetrum striolatum, assembly GCA_947579665.1. Lineage (NCBI taxonomy): Eukaryota > Metazoa > Arthropoda > Insecta > Odonata > Libellulidae > Sympetrum > Sympetrum striolatum. The sequence continues at coordinate 17,011,892 of OX388341.1, forward strand.
TAGTGAGAATGAATAATAATGATCAGCCATCTCTCTGTTGTTTAATATGTAGGATTTGCGAGCTTACATCGATAGCTCGTGTTTGATTATTCATGTCTCTACGCCCACATTTTAAGAAAAACAGCTGTTATCTGAAAGAATGAAATATATGTTCCACGGATAAAATAAGAAGCGAAATGGGGCTTCTCAAAGAAATTAATAGGAGTTACGGTTTTTCTACCTTATCTTTGATAAGAACTTAATCCTGAACTATTTATGGAACTCCGCAAGGATGTCTTTTTAAATGATAACTGAGAGTTACTCGGAAGAGAGTAAACTCCCAAGAAAACGTTATGTTTGGAGGCACATCTCTAGCTTTTGCAATGTTTGTAGTGGATCAACTAAAGAGTCTTTCTTGCGTAGTCCATGCTATTTGTCTGAAATGGTGGTACCTGATAATTGGGTTGGTTTAAAAGATTCAAGCTTTTATACCGGATTCATTTTAAACTCCGTAAGTTTTAGATGGTTTTAGTTTAAATCACTATTTTGTTTAAACTGGAAATATCTCGAATGCAAATTCAACGATTAGATGGGTTATCGTATAGCGGTCAATTTATAAAATATAACTCACAGTATTTAAAGTACTGTTAAAATAGTTTGACAGCGCAGGTAATTTCGTACATGGACTCCTACCGGGAATCGAACTCGAGACAGCTTTTACCCAAAATCGAACATGTGGCCATTTGGCTACCCAGTAGCCCAAATAGATACCGATTCAGTTGCTTAAACAATTCACTCATATCGTCCTCATTTTGCGCATTTGTTTTCCCTTTCGATTCGTAGTATTTTTTGCTGAATTTTTAAATTTAGGTCTCACGATGGACTGCGCCCCACAGGAATCTCTCTCATTCATCACATTCTGTTATCATATCTGTTCGAAGAGTAATCTCAAATAATTTGACGGTGTGAAGAGGACAGCTTACAGCAGGTGTTTTATCGTTCTCCTGTCTATATTTAGTAATCATACGAAACAAGGAATGAATAGTTGAACATTGACGAAGGGCGTCAGTGATTATACATTTTTTGTTATTATCAAAAATGTTACAACTGGACTAATAGTCCGGTGGCAACACATATTAAATGTATCTTGCACCATTATACGTCATGACTAAATAAGGCTTGAATAGAAATGCATCTTGGGTATCACATAAATTAATTAATTAATAAAATTAATTTCCATGGTGATCAGAAAAACTATGGTTCAAGTTAAAATAACTATATTCATCTCATCCACCTCCATAAAATATAAAGGCTTTAATTATGTTCATTTACTGACCGTTGCCACTTGGTCCAACGACCGAATTGTGAGGCATTTCTAATCAAAAATGAATAAAAATTCGTCCTTCACTTTCAGTATCATTATCGATTTATAAAAATCAGAAAACATAGTTTATTTTCAATTTCGTTCCTTGTATCGACCGTAATTCAATTTCTAAAACGTCGAACTATTCTGTTTATTTGTTGTCTCCCTTTAAATTTAACCAACGCTTTACAATATTAGAATTAAATCACATACCACGTAGATATATCATTTATTCAGAGTATGGAATAAATCGCATATCGATTTGGTATAGCATGACATAGACAATACGTTTCATCTGTTAAAAATAATTACGTCACCTCAAATTTCTCTCCGATGTTTAAAGTTGTTCCAACAAGTATGATACTTAATCACGAGTACTGTTGACGATTCAGCTGAGATAAATAAGGTAGGAAGAAAGCTTCAAGCAATCTTAAATGGAATTAATAAATCCTGTCTTCACCCTCATTTAGATGTTTTCCCAACTCATTATTCTAAAATTTGTATCAATGTGACATTTATGGATATTGGTACGTCAAACTTCTGTATAGGATCAGTTACTGAATAAATACTCAATGTACAAAAATACAAAAATTATAGTTTTGAAAAAGCATTATTAGGCATCCTATTTCAACCCATTGCCGAGGCCAGTCAACAAACAAGTCCTTAGCGATATCCCTCCCCCTTTATCGCCGAAGGATCGACACGATTAGTCGCTGAGGGGCTTCTAACCTTCAAAGGGATTTTAATTACCTCGTATATAGAGCTTTAACAAACATATTAGTGTTATAAAATTCATCAGAAATTTGTATAAGAATTACAAAAAGAAACGGTTATAAGGCAAGAAAGACGATAAATAATCATTTTACTTTCCGTTATTATGAGAATGTTGTTGATATAAGTCGATAAATGGGCTTGCATAAACTCTTATCGTCCTTCGCAAGTTATCTATCTCACTGCATTATGATCCGCCATAAATCTAAGCTCATCAGTTCAGTATCCATCCATCCATTGGAAATACCAAAGAGAAAATGATTCAGGATCATTCTCAAACATGAAATTGATGAAATAATTTTCTCCTTTGTAAATTGGTTAATCACGTAACGACCATTTAATCGCATAATAAAAACATTCTGTAATTTGAAATAACTGCAAGTCTCAAATTAACTATAAATGAAATTTTGAAAGATGCATTCCATGTACAGTCCTGGCCAAAATTAACGCAGCACCAGCTGTAAGGATCGCTTGGGAGGTGCTGCGTTAATTTTGGCCAGGAGTGTACATGTTATCAGCGCGACATTTTCGACTGAAGACTTCATTCCTTTTAACTGAAAAGTACCGCAATTAACATTTAATCAACGAGATGATAAGCGATATTCTAGGAATAATGGATCAATTATTTAAACCAAAAGGGATCGTTATGTGCATGACTAAATCTCTTTTTTCTGGAAATAGATGGAGAATATTATTACGCAGATTATTATTATATTATTATTATACAGATACTGCTTTATTGGGTGAAACATGGACTAGAAAGCCCTATCTATCATATAATCCGTTCTCAAAAATATATAACAGAATTCTTATAAGGTTGTGAACTAAGCCTTGACATTCAGGAGAAAAGAATTTTCCGGAGAATGAGGAAAAGAGAGAGAATGTTCCGGCGCAAACAAAACCGTAACATTTTTAACACAGAAAAAGTAATTCCGCTGCGGAAAAAAACCTCAAGGCCTAAATATGGAACATTTTCTAGTGAGACAGGTTGGCTAGTGGAATGCCATATTATAGGTAAATGTGAAGCTTCAAAAACGGCATGAATCCTTTGCAACCTCGCAAATATTATTTTCCATCAAACCTCATGAATATACCATTATTTCTTATGGCCCAATGTATTGCTCACGGGATAATGCAATTTTTGCATATGAGGGAAAATGTTGGCGGAAATTGACTTTTAAATCTTTCAGAATAGAGTAAAAATGGCTACGGGGATTACGGTTTGATATAATTAAAATTAAATACTATCAGAAAAAATAAGATAGTGATACTCAAGATAACATTGGGAAATGATTGGCGATATTTTTTGAACCGATGTATTTGAGACTTTTAAAGAATAAGTACACAATATCGTAGGTTTAAAATCTGCCTTACTTCATACTATTTCCAGCTATGTTATTAACTTTACTGAAAATTTTGGTGACGAACATCTAAGGGAAATCCATGGTAATGTGGAGATCTTTGGGAAGAATTCATTTAGAAATGTATTCTGAAATACGAGAAATGTAGTCGCCTGCAATTTTATTTATTATAACACAATTAAGTTTATTTTATACGTATATTCCACCAATTACAGTATATTCATTTATTTGCTGACGAGTAAAATTTTTTAGATAACTTTAAATGACAAATCCTGTTTCCTCAAAGTAAGGAATGAGTCACGGTGCGACGTTTACTACCATAATAATTCCTCAACTGGAACCCCCGCAATATATCATCAATTGCAATCTCACCAGTCAACGTTAGTTATCAGTTATTCTCTCATAAGAGTTAAAAACTTTCCGGAGCGAGCTCTCACGTGAGACCGCCCGGCGTGTAATAAGCTCGACCCACGTCCTATGGAATGCACGTCTCTCAATGACGGGTAGAAAAAAAGCTTATACAAATTCGCGGTGTCTGCCCACGAACGTCAAGGCATCATATTGCAATCCTGCGACGTTGACAGTTGCGGAGGACATGTGGTCAGTGATTTTATAACTGCTTCTGCTCTCCGGAGAACTAATCTCCAGCGGCCGACCGTTTTTCGGTGTCACCTTCGATATTCCTCGGGCACCCATCCTCCAAACTCATCAAAAGGACTTCCTCTCACGTCCTTCTCTGCTGTATCCCTCCCGTAACAGCGTGAATTGGAGTGTGAGATTTATGCCCCCATGCGTACTTCTACTTCGTCACTTCCCCTTCAATTCCCTTTCCGATGCTTTGTGCTCCTTATACCATCCTTCCGTCTCCTATTCCTGCTCCTTTTCCCAATTCAATCTTTCTCCCCTTACACTATATTCTTGTTCTCCTCTTCCTCTTGGCACAAACGAATATTTTTGGCTGGCCTAATTGACGTCGTGAAAAATTCTCGCTTCACTGCAATTGGCGTCACATTGCCCGAGTTTTTCTACGGGTTTTATAGTATGTCTTCTTCAAGTTTTCCTTTTAAAAACGTTCTACCATTTCGTTTAATTTTCTCCGCGCAATTAAACTCGGAATGCTATTAGAGATTGGTCTTTCAGATGATTTAATACAATGGCAACCTTCACAACCTCTAAGATAACATTATGGAAAAATCTATTTTAATAGCATTGAAGTATTCAACTAAAACCTGGCATATAAAAAAACCAAAATATAATTTTTCATTTGTTATCAAATGCCGAAATAAAGTGGAAAAACATATGGTTGATGACATACAATTACAACCCTGTGTTAAGAGGTATATTCTTATCCTGTCTTCACATTATTTCCTAAGAATTATTACAGTGTTGTTTGTTACCCTATTTACTATGGTTTTACTTTACGAAAAGGTCAATAAAACGCTGATGTGTATTTTATATCGTTTTGCTCCATAAGTAATAATTGGACCAAAATCTGCTTTAAGTCACTCTGGCACTCTATTACACCAGAGGAATGTACTAAACATAAAGAATAAGTAATGAAATTGAATTTTACCCTTAAGTACACGCGACACTTGGGAATGGTGTTAAATTTGGCCCTGGATTTTAATTTTGCTGCCGAGACGATATAATAGCAATGCAATCAGTAATCAGTTAATTACTCATCCGTTAATTAGTAATCATTAATCGCTATTCACTTCAGTAATTGACCGTTAATCAGTCAATCAGTTAATAATTAACCTGTTAATCAGTATTCAAGTGAGGGTTAGGTTGGCTGTGCTTTATCTCTCCCCTGCGGCTTCCTTCCATTTATACATCGGAGATACAATCTTTTTCCCACTTTTTAATCCATAATTCTATCTTTCACCATTGTTCACCCTCTAGATTAAAAGAATTAGTCTTATTTCCGTCCGATATTTCCTGTTTTATTCTCCAAACCCTTTTATGTTTCCACTTCCAATTTTCCACCCCGAGTATTATCACCTTTTCTATCCACCCAAAACGCCACTTCTTTGGATTCAACTCCCACCCATTCCCTCCCCCACATCCTATTAACCCATCCCATTTCACCCCTCCCCCACTTTTCAAAATGATCGATATTGGGTCCGACAGCCGTCCGCGAGTGGACTGAAAACACCGCCCTCTTCACGTCCTTTAGGCCCAACTTCGGAATAATATTGACGCGACATCCAAAAGTGTAACATTTTCCTCTTTCATCTCCGTCGAGAGGGAAAAAAGACACTCTCCTAACCCTTTCTCTCCTTATCTCCCACTTCGCCCCTTTCGCCGGCCGGAGCAACAAGCGCCCTCGCGGCGAGGGGATATTTGAGTAGAAGTGGCGAAAGCGGAAGGGGGTCGCTTCAGAACTCGTTTCCCCGCCTCTCTTCGCCGTTTGAAGCCTCATTGATTTCTCGGTCTTCGTCGTAAAGCGGATCAGGGAGTCCTCATCAGGTTGAACCCCTCTTTTGTGGAAATATTCGGGAGGTAAGTTGACGTGCCGCCGACTGATGACACACGGCCGATGATTAATACAGTGGCCGTCCGTCTGGTGGCCAATCTCCGATTGTGCCGCATTAAACACGGGACGCATGATTGCCCGACCGAGATTACTCCGACACGAATTTCCCATCGAGCTCAAGTAGGGATTACCCGAATTATTCTCCGAGAACACCCATCCGGCGGATTATGCGAACTTTCCGCGAAATAAAATTCTCCGAGTCGAGCATCTTTTAATGAAAGTCCGGAATGGAAGTTTGAAATGGAAGGGTGAAATCAAACATGTGCTAATTTATTTTTCAATGTCACATTTTAGAATAAACAAAGGTAGCTAGTAAATTAATATTTTTGTTTCTTCGACGTTTTCTTAAAACAATAACTCCCACTTTCCATTTAACCCTTCTCAAATTGAAAATACGTAATATAGATACAGCTTTTAAATAAAAACATAAGCTAGAATAAATAACTGTTTACAATTGAAGTAATAATAGAGAGGGAGTAAGAAAAAATAATGGTCCCAATAAAAAAATAAAAGACATAATTTTGATCACAGGAAAAAATATTTCCACTGCAGAAAAACTCCAAGAAATTGGATGGAGCTGTGAGAACCCCGCGAAAGGAGTAGAAAAGAATGAAATAAAAAGATCCTAAAAATGTATAAGATGGAAGAGGAGGCTATTATTTTTAATTTCGCACAAAAAGATTGTATTTTTATTGGTGTTTACCTTCAATCGTCGATTAGAAAAATTGTTATTTTGGTTATTTGGTTGTGTTTTATCTTCGTTAATCCGTGTATCATTGTCGATACACAGATCGTCGTCGATTTATTCCAAAATCATTCTCAGGCCGAATGACGACAACTCGTTATTCGCTAAATCCTAAAATATACGTAAAGAGAGTCAAAAACGATCACTTTTTCAATGCTAATCAAAATTGCTCGTTCGCCATTTAGCCTCTAATCACTTCTGATTTTTTGTGCACAATTAAACGCGATTATCCTCCAAAAAATACGTTAAAACAGTCCGGAAAACGGAAGAAAAAACAGTTCGCCGGCATTATTAATTACGAGGGTCACTCGTTACTCAAAGTTATTCTGTCTATCGATTCTTAAGTTATAGTATGTGTAAACAAAGTCGACTTTTCCTCCTGTTAGGTTCGTCAAAAGTCTACTTTACGCAATGTTCCAATAGTTTTCTGCATTAAAACTACTTCAAGATTTGCGTTATCTATTTACTTTAAATTTAATGAAATAAAGAGAACTGTAGATATGATATTACTCTTTCTTTTTTGAATTTAAGGATTTGGTTGCGCATTCTTTCCTTCAGAAGCTTTTGGTTTGGCAGAAATGTAGCTATCCATGTTCTTATAACGCAAGAACTACGTCTATCGTAATGAATGATTCAAATTTACTATTCTCTAAATAAAGGACTTATTTTTAAGCTAATAAAAATACAAAGGAGTATTTCTTGGGCACGAGGCATTATTTTGATATTTATATTGTTTATTGTGCACCGGTTATATTTTTATTCAAAATACCAACCAACAAATTAGCACAGAAAAATAAAGAGGACCGTGATCATAATGCAAGGAAAGTGTCATCGGATGTCTCTGGTAAGATGCTTCACTCTTTCCCTTTCCCATCTTTCATTAATCGTCCTTGATCCTCATCGACCGTGGAACTCTCAATTCGAAAGCCGTCCTCAAACGATATTATCATAGCCACCGACAGAGGTTGCGAGGTCTTACTTAATGAATATTTCCTTTCCTAAGTGGCGCATATTTGGAATTATTTTAGCCGATGCTAATAGATGAGTTGAAAAATTACATCTACTGCATTTTTCCACAAAAAACATTCTATTTACACTGCGTGAATTTTCAGATTTTCATGTACTCGTATATTCATCCTTTCTATAAAAACATTAAAGTGAAATCATTTCTCTCCAACTGTTCACTGTGTCACACTTTAATATGATTATTTGCCGATTATTTCATTATAATCCAGAGCAAAATTTGATTAACTTTCGATATTTGCTTTATCCGTACATAATTTTTAATTTATTCATTCATATTTTATCGTCTATATTGTTCACTTTACGTTGTTTTAATTTGTATTGATTATTTTATATTGTTTTTATGCTATAATTAGATCTCAAAATTTCTTAGCGACGTTTATTTTATAAGCTAAGTTTCGTTCAAGATACATTTTTAAATATTTTTTTCGATCGAAATATCCGAATTTAATAAGATTACTGGTTGTATTTCTGGAATAAATTTCGTTAAATAAACTTAGAAATAAGATTCTACATTTACATTTTCCTCCCGTGCGTTGGTTGATCTTAAGGTCATTCGTGTGAAATCGTAGCTCGGATGAACAAAAAAGCTAGGCAGCCCTGCAAAAACAGAGCTTTCTTTTCTGACTAGAAAAATGAATCCCTCCCATCGTTTTTTCCCTTCTTCATTTTCTCCTCCTCCCACTGACCCTTTCCTCCCCAAAAGCCCTTAATGCCGACAATGAAAGAATTAACCTCGCATCCGAGGAAGCGCTAACAAAGAGATACTGGGTTCCATCAGCACGGAATACTGAATAAGTAAGGCGATCGATTGGATTTGAACGTGACACAGTAGTGCAGTTAAATTAATGCGAAGGTCGACAGATTCAGTTCCGAGCTCTCCGAGTACCTTTAATCACTTATACGCTGCCTAGACCTCTCTTCCCACAGGATTAATTATTTAATGACAACCGCGCGGGTTTACACAAGAATTATGGGATGGGAGATTGACTGATTCTTCTAGAACCAGCCACGAGCGAAGTTTTTGTCGCAGGTTGTTTTGGTTGGTAACTTCATGAATTCCACATACGTAATTTCAGTTTCTGATTGAAAGTTAAATTTCTCATCAAGCATCAGAAACAAGATAGATCTACCGAAAAGGCAATTCAATCACTAACGAGAATTGAAGTGAAGATAGATCAAAGGCTAAGTGAAGATGGATCACAAGTTTTCATTACAGAGATAAAAAATTGATAGCAGAAGAGACGTGGGTGAAACGCAGGTTCAGGGTCGGCCAAGGGGGATTTCATGGATGCCTACCATCCAGGGCCCCAGTTTGAGTAATTTTGAAAAACTGCTTTCGATGTTTTTCAGAGGAAAAACAATAGATCTGCTAGAAATTTTGAATGTCAGATATCGCGTTGTGATTCAGTAACTCATCACTTTGGAAGAAGAAGGAGAATAGAGCAACCCAGGTGGTAACTTGCACCCGGAGACCCTTTGGTAAAAGGCTGACCAAGCATAGATTACATACTTTTTTTGGAAGTACACCTATGGTCCAGATTATTTCCTGCTATAATCAATATTTTTGATACATTAGAGTGTTAATAGTTGAAATATGTATTGATTTCGAGGAATATAAGGTCTATAAGGTCTTTATTTAGGCGAGATTGAGAATGAAAGGTCTCTTCTTCCATCAAACTTCTCGTCAATGATATTATGTACATAAAAAGTTATGTGTAGGTGAAAATAAATAGAAAGGAAAACTTAAGAAGGAATGGATGTAAAAAACCTATGGTGATATCTTAGGGAAAAAGTACCCAAAACAGGAAAACACCCACAAAGAAGGGGGGTGTGAAAAACCTGCGCAAACCTGCTGATAGTGCAAGTTATATGATGTAAAAGAAAGCTGTGTACAACATGGAAATTACCAAAGCAGTACTATAACGAAATTGCAAAAACAATAATAAAAGGAAATCAGAAACACAGGAAAAATTGCAAAAGTAAACAATGAGAAAATAATAAATATGACAAAAAACATAAGATAAAAAATTCAAACAGATATACGCTAGGCTGATAATTATGGAGTCATAAGCTTTCATTCAACTCAAATAAGTTAGTAATTTCTCTCTTTGGCTATAAAAAAGTATTTATTTCAAAAGCACCGATAATTCATAATAACGTTATCTATTGCAAAATTTAACAGCCTGCGAATTTTCATATCTGCGTCAACGTTTTGATTACTTTAATTGTGAATTATAAAAATTTGCAAATTAGCAATGAATTGTGTTTTCCTTTAATTTTATCAGCGTAAGAGGTACAATTTGTTAAACAGGTCTCGCGAAAATGCTTCCTCGAAAGTGAAACCGGTCGTGTTTTCAAAGAAATATTCGAAATAACAAGTTGCATCTCTTTCTATCAAGTACGTCTTTGCAGATTGATATTATTTAATTCATTTGGTTACTTTTAATTTTCAACGTAAACCGGGGTGAAGATGTAAAAATTATATTAATAATAATAAGAGGTCTTTATTTGGGTGAGATTGATACTAGGGAGTCTCTTCTTACATCTAACCCATCGTCATATGCGAAATAGAAAGAAAGAGATAGTTAGCAAAAGTGCACAAAGAAAAGTAATTTGTGGATTGAAAAAACCTAAGCTGAGGGCTCAGGAAAATAATTCCACTGCAGGAAAACACTCACAAGAGGGGGAGTGTGAAAAACATGCGAAACCTACAGAGAAAACTATATTTTTGGTGAAGGAGAAAGAAAAGAGTTATGATAGACAGGCAGTGAAAATATAAAAATTTTACAAAAAGAAAGGGGAAAAATATAACTGCACTAAAAACAATCAGATAAAATAAATCCACTTCACTAAACTGACATTAATTATAGATGAATTAAAATAAACGTTGAACAATGGGAGATAAATCTCAAAAAGTAGCGGCAGAAGAAAAGTTTTACTTTATGATATCAAACGGTATCCAATTCCCAATTGAATATTCATCCCCCGTTCACAAATATTTCCCTCACAATATCCTCAAATTAGCTAGGAGCGATACATCGTGGATTCGATACGCTTCCAATCAACGCCATCTGCAGCATCCTCCTTCCATCTCCTGAGTTGTACTCCTATGCGTATCTGTTTTCATTTTGACCCTAAAACGGATTCCCAAGTTCACACTCCTCAATCGAGATGCATATCTCTTTATTCCCTGAAATCGTTATTCTACGCCTCTTCAACGTGCGTGAATTTTCTTTAGCACTCACCGCTTCGTTCTACAACGGGAGAACCCAGACGAGCACTTCGGATTAGGCCACTATTCTTTAGACGTGCACGTGCGATTCCATTTTTATTACTTATGTAAGCACAGCGAGTCTGTTTTTGGATTTTTATTTACCTCTTTTCGCCTCCGAGAGTAGTGCATTGTGACCTAGTTTTCAGACTAAAGGTCATTTGTATGCGGGCAAGTGGAATTTCAAAAAGTTCCGCAAGGATCTTATCTCGTCAATCTCATGAGGTGCATTCATGTTCCACCATCAGATTTTGATGCCGGAAATTCACGGACAAACAAGATTTTGAGTCTTAGAGTACGACTTATTCAGAATGATGAAAAATTCATCTGGAGATGTTACCTTTAAGTATGAAGAAAGAAGACTTCAGTAGAGAAGTAAAGCCGAAAATTTTTGGAATTTAAAAATTAAAACTTCTAATAAACAATGCTAGTTGACAATGAGTATAATTACCGGCCGTGGTGGCCGAGTGGTTAGCGTGTTCGCACGCCCCCGGGTTCGAATCCCGGCTAGTCGGATTTGAATGGTCTTGTGTTATTGTTGTTAATACCTTACAGTAAAAGTCCAGAAAATGGATGTTTGTGGGGTATATGAAAAATATATAAATGAGAGTGAGGGCAGGTGAAGTCGTGTACGCTGCAGCAAATTTGTTAAAAAGAGAATTCGCGTAGTTAATTTCTAGCGTGTATGTAGCACGGCGATGGGAAATTCGACAAAAAATTTATATAACATCGGAAACATTTCGCAACAAATACAGTTCCCTGGTTACTTTGTAAACCTTTAAGGTTTACAAAGTAACCAGAGATTTCAATATCTTCAGCCAATGTCTAAGAGTTCAATTAAGGCATCCTTAAATGTTAATTCTTGTCATCGATCATTATTATTAGTTATTATCTTCTTAATATTGTACGATGATATAACAAGATATTTCAAACTGTTTGGTCAACGGTGCAACGGTTCCAAATGAACGGAAACATAAATATATCTCATAATGACTTAAATTTCAAATTTATCTACATATTTTCTTCAAAGATGTGTAAAACTTACTTAGAAAGCGCTTCAACGAGCAAGATGAAATTTTATTTGCATGCGGCTAAGTTAGAGATAGAAGTCGACTTAATATTTCTTACGTTTTATTTATAATATTTTTAGTATATTTCACAAAATTAATGAATATAAATAGCGAGTAGGGTGGGTGACAAAATTTTCCCGACATTGATGAAAAAAATAACTCATGCTCGGGAATAACGCCACAGGGAAGTGGAATGAAAGAAACACAAGAACACGTTTCAATATAATTTAAAACTTTTATAAGTAAGATAAATATGTTGAAGGTAGGCTAATCAGGCTAAAGGAATTATAAATCAAAATGCTGTTCAAAGATACACATGTTGTAAAAACTGAGAAAAAGAAAACTAAATCACGACAGACGTGGAATAAACCATGAATTAACAATGTTCAGAGAAGGATATAACAGTATTATTAGTAAGGCTTTAGAGTAGGTAAAGATATTACTTCTATAACAGAAATTATCTTTCGTATCTAACGTAAAGGAAAAGAGTACTCATTATTTTTAAGTTATAGAATTCAATGAATTCGCGGTTCAAAGTGTTTCAGCCTCCGGCTCCGAAACTTTCCCTAAGCATAGGTATCATAGCATAGGTACTGCCCCACTATATCTGCATCCTTTGTTTTTATCATTAAAATTCAAATTCTTTTGGTCCTATACAATTTCTATACAATTTTAGATCTCACTGTCTGTCAGAGAATACATGCAAACTGAAATTTGCATATTAAACTCCGATAAAAGCAACGGATTACCATTATCGATCCCCAACGGACTTTTCGTCCCATTCCGAACCACTCAGAAGTTCACGTATCCCGTAAATGTAGTTACAGAACTCTTCGGCGATTCCCCGCAAAAAAAACTTTTTTCATTTTCCCGTTCGCGTCGAAATTTTTTTAATCGCTCCTGTCGAGTTGTGTCGACAGCAGTTCCAGCGACGCTTTAATAGGCAGAGTCGTCCCAGATGGTCGAAGTTAGTTTAGGGGTTGTTCGGAGTCACTTTTACAGCCTCCTAGGAAATATTTCGTTGCACTATCCCCTCCCCCCTCGGCCACGTCGAACACTCCCTCCCGACGAAAGACCGCGAACCAATAGGAGAGATCCCACGGCGTGACGCATTTCCCTCCCCCTAAAGGAGCTGGGCTTCGATCCGCAGAGGTCCAGGCAATGCAGGTCGCCGTGGTAATGGAGGATGGAAAAGAATGAGGGAAGAGATGAAGGATGGACCAAAAGACGGAAGAGAGGATGAGTGAAAACGGGAAGCGGGATTGGAAAGGAGAGAGGAATTGAAGATATTGAGGGAGTGACCAATGTCACTGTCTGGGGCGGGATCATCTCGCTTCATTGAAAAGGGAAGTGAGGAGAAGTAACGGGTGCTAGCGGGACATCTTTTCGGAAGTTCCATGACATCACCCCTCACGTCAAAAGCGCACACGCGAAAAGCCCACAAGACAAAACACCACACGACAGAACACCGCAAATATAAATGCTCACATTGACAAAACTCAATATTAAGAAAACCACAACCCCATATTGACAAAAAAGATTACGATATATAGTGAAATTGAAAGCTTATGGCCCTTGGACGGGAGCTATTTTCCAGTCTACACAGGTCAACCTTCTAGATATACTGATGGGTATTGGTCACCTAGTGATTACAATATATTACAATTTAATGTATTACAACTTATGATCGAAAGTGAGAGAAACGGAGACTCTGTTATACTGATAATATACGCTAATATACTATGTAGTCAGGGGCCATAAGCTTTCAATTTCACTATGCGATAACGGTGCGATGTAATATTTATGAAAGCATACATTCTACGATGATAATAGCCATAAACGATATTAACGAAATAACATCAATAACACTTAATTGAAGGTAATACAAGAATTGAAAAATAACTACACGACCGGGGCTCGAACCTTGGTCTCCCACTTTCCGGGCAGGAATTTTAGCCTACCATACCGTATCATCCTCATTTCTATAAACGGGAGCTTTATATTCGTTTTATTAATGCTTTAACGCACGCTTTTCTGTGCTAATTTCAACGTCATTTCTATCATTTGAACACTTAATTTTGCGCCAATAAAATTTACTCCTTAATTTTCCGTTTCATGTTTGGTATTGGTCATGTACGCAATTCACAATTTGGGAATTTTTCCACGTGCACACTTGTGCCAGTGGTATTTTCTCAATGGAAGCTTTTTATCAATTTACGCTTTTGTTAATGCGGGGTTTTGTTAATGGATTATCATGTTGATTTTTTTCGTGTGGGCATTCATGTCCGTGGGCTTCTGTCGCATGCGGTTTTTTCGTTTGCCGTACTGTCTTGTGGGCTTTTATCGTGGGGGTGATATCGTGTCATGGAATGGAATATATTGAGGAAGAGACCAATGTCACACTCTGCGACGAGATCTTATCCCCCATAGAAAAGGGGAGGAACAAGTAACGGATGCTACCGGGAAATCTTTCCGGCGATGCGGATTTGAGGCCATTATACACAAGGTCGCACGTTTCTCCCCGCTGTTGGAGGGTGTGAACTACTTTTGTTAAAGCCGTGTGTGTACCAGTAATTTTGGAATGCCGTCAAATTTTGGGGAATACGGAACCTTGAATGAGGGAATCCTTCCCATAAACAGGAAGAAAAGCATTCCTTGGACAAATTGCCGCAACCTTCGCTATATGCCCATGAATAACGTGAATAGTACTGCGCGCGCGGTATGCTCTATGATCCGAGTTATTTTATGATTCAGCGTCTTCAGTATACATGCAGAATATACGTGAAAAGTTGGTCAAACTTTTTTATGATGATCGCAATTCTTTGTCTTTCGTTCATCTCTCCACCATGAGTGAAATACGAAAAGGTAGAACGAATGTTTACGGAAATAAAAAAACTTAAATTTGGCTAATACTTTCCACTATGTAAATAACAATGCAATATACTAATAGTATACTATACTAATTACTTCCAACTATTTATACCTCATTTCAAATCCAGGAAAATTTAAATAGAAAGCACGCGCAAGTTGCGTAAACAGGAAAGCAACTACCTCACTCTCCTAAACTTGGTAATGATTAAACTTGTCGTCAAAGTAATTTTTACCTTGGAAAGTTAACAAGGAATTTCAAGTTCGTTGTTTTATTCATCAACTAATATTCATGCTAAGTTACGTTAAAAATTAAACTTAATTTCAAGTTCGTTAAAGCAACTGTCCCACTTTCCTAAGCTTTAAATTATTAAACTAGTTGTCAATGTAATTTTTACTATGGAAAGTGAAAGTTAATTTCAAGTTTGTTGTTTTATTTATCAACTGTAAGGTTACGGCCATGTCCTTGATTCCTATGATATAAGAAACGTTTATCCCCCAGATATATAGTTTGAATTTGTGATTCCTCAAATTCTCTAATATTTGCATGTTAAAAACGAAGGTCATTAAAATGAGTTGATTATACAATTTTACGTTGTGAATTAAAATATAAATATTTTTGCAGAAAATCTTGGCTTAGGCAAAAGAGTTTTTTCCTTTGCAATAAATTGTTATTTTTATAACTTGAGGATATATTTTATCTGTAAATACCTTCATTTGCATTACTGTTATTAACGTATTTTGATATGTATACCTCCATTTAATTATGCGAAGAAATTAACGTAACTATTCGGAATTCTTTAAATTAATTGAGGAATTAAAATTATAATAGTCCTTTTTCACATCCAATTATAATTACAAAAGATATTTATTAGGACTTAACTTAGAGAGGTTGAAATTGCATATATAACTCGGTCATGCTTCAGTGACTTGAAGTAACTGACTGTGTAACTAACTTGAAATTGAAGTAACTTGAGCGAAAACACATCTTGAAATCCGTGTAACAGTGATGATTAAATTACAAGAACTTCTAATTACATTCACTTACAGGTTCTTAAATTCATTCTGTTGTGGATTTCCTATAACTAGATTTAACTAGCTTAGAATTGAAATAACGAAAAACACGTTGAAACTCGCTTGTTGAACAGTAGCTATGAGATTACAAGAATTCCTACCTTAATTCACTCAGAGGTTCTTACAATTAGATTCAATCTATTATGGATTTTCTTTAAACCCAGAACAGAATAAATCTCAAGACCCAAAAACGGGAGGAGCTATCAAATACCATCATCATCGTTAGGGAAACTCTTCGGAACTGTACTTACTCTTCCTACAAAACGGCTCTCTGCGAGAATTTTTTTCACATTGTAGGAACTAGTAGAACCCATTAAAATAACAATCAAGTTTTACTTTCCCTAAGGGAGCTCTTGGGGCCTTCCATACCTATAGCAACTCCTTAAAAAAAAAAAACTTTATTTATTTTCGATAGCACTGAAATATTTCCAACGTTACTTTTGAAAATTATCGACTTGTTCAGTCATGCGAAGATAATGCTTGACTGAGAGCCGATGCGTCGCAGCATAACGCGGACGGAATCAATTCCTTGCTGTGTAAACAACATCGAATGTCATCTCAATTCCACTTCGTTGAATTTAATGGATCCATAAGTTGCTCTCTCGCAAATTCATCCCGTGACGTAGATTCTCGAAATGTTTACATTTATGGATTTCGATATAGCCGCGCTCCACAGGAGATTCGGGCAGCTAATATGTTAAAAGTAGTTTTTTTTCGCTCCTCTCGATTCACCCTAAATCCCACTTAATTCCAACTTTTTGTGATATTCAACCGTGATCAGTGTGAAAAAATCCAATTACATCCCCGCCGCGTCCGCTAGAAATGGCGGACATAGAAATTGATATAAAAAACGCGATTTTTCCGCGAAACTTAATTTCCAAACTATCGTCCTTCATTCGGATCGTAGCTATGCTGTTATATCCTCTCTCTTATCACGCGATTCAGAACATTCACCACGTCAACGGAACGATCCGAGCGGAAATTTTTTCGCACGCAATTTCATTCGTGATATTTTCAAACGCACGATACTTCCTCGTCACTTTGCATCTCTTCGAAAATACTTTGAATCTTGACGGACGTCCTAGCTTCATCGATGACGACTTTTCGAATGCAAATAGCGCGTTTACTTTCGCTTCGATTTATTCCGAGGAGATACGCTTGTTTAATGTTCCGAAGCTCGTGCGCTACGCTGGATTACCTCTCTCTCCCGTCCACTGTATCATTCGCACATGAGCGGATCGAAAAAGCTGGGATGAGGAATGGATGATGCATTCAACGGAATTGTTCGCGTCAAATATAAGAGATCGCTCCATTGCATTGACCCTAATTTCATACTGCCACGGACATAGACTAGCACTGGGAATTCAACCACGCTGCCATCTATCATTTCTTCCCTTCTCTCTCTCTCTCTCCTGCCACTCTTTCCGCCTCGTCTTTCTCTCATTCTTCTCCTTTGCCTTCCCCAATCCGTCTATTCATCCCATTTCGTGACTATATTTTGTATTTTATTTCAATCAAAAAATCAAATGTATAAGAAGTTGACCTCATCGTCTCCGTGGTGAACGAGAGACGAAAAAATTAAAATATTAAAAAAACAAACAAGTACTTTAAATAAATATTTACATTACCAGTATAAACATATCCACCTAATCTATCAACATTCCTCCAGAGCAACAAATAAGTTATTCATAAATATTTTTTTTTGTTACCGTGTATTATTTTTTACTCTTTAATTAGAATAATCAAATAATTGATATCGTGAAAGGCATGCATAATGATTATGTTGATTCTTGTTATCCACAACAAGAGTTATAACGTAAGTGATCGTTGCAGAATTTTCTGACACACCGTAAATTAAGTATGTGATCTTTAATTAAATGTAATTGTGTGTAATTAAATTATGTAACAGATATATTTGTAGGAATATGGGTCTCTAAAAAGCGAGTCATACGTAACTGACTCCTTCCCCAAGATAATCTGCTTTGAACGTTTTTACTGGGATTGGCTTGATTCTGTATTTTTCTAGAAAACAATCCCTTTCCTATATTTCTTTTTCAACAATTCTTGCGGCAATCTTAAACTTCCAGGTTATCTGCGGTGTAGACGCCTGGTCTACTTACGTAATCAACTGTCAGCTATTAGAATTATTAGATTTAACAACATAGGTACCTACTCTACCTACCCTGATTATTTTTTTCTACTAATCACGTAGAGAAAGTCGTTAGCCAATGAATCCTCTAAATGAAGAAATTATTGCTATAAAATTTTTAGTATTAAGATAATACAAAGGATAAGAGGTTGGAGTCTTCTTTTCTAATATTAAGTTTTAAATAACTAAATTTTCCCAGGATATGAGAAATAACTCTCGTTGACCTTCATAAACGACGTGGATAATTTTAGATCAAATCTTATGTTTTACCGTGATCAGCCTCATGGATTTTCCTAAGTAAGGCTTCCTGGCGCAATAAATCAGAAATGCTGAAGTCATTGGTTTGAAGTTTCTCGGAAGTTATGGAGAAATAAATTACTATTTGAAATAATTGACGAAAGATAGGGGGTTTCACGATATGCGCTGAGCTGAAGTTTCATCAGACTCTTATGCAACAAATTAACGTCTTTAAATTTCAAAACATCTCCATTAATAGTCTTTGTTAATAAGGAGATGTTATATACTTTTTGAGACTATAACTTGTAACTGTAATCGTGTGCTCATCGGAAGAGCAAGTCTCAATACATCGCGAGTAAGATCCGCAAATAAGCTAGGGACAAAATAACAAGCTATTGGTGATGTGTTGAGACTGTAATCACTTCAGCCAGGAATTTAAACAGCTGATTAATTTACGTATTATCTTGTATGGGTTGGATTAAGCTAATCTGTGACGGAAAGGTTTACTGTTCGCTGGATGTTTCCATACTTTTTTGTTGAGTTACATGTTTTGATGGCTTCTGATTTAAGGCTTACTGTACAGTGTCTTAACGTCAGGATGAAAGCGAAATGATAATACCAACTGTGACTCAGTGACTGGGAATCTAACCTAGGTGTTCCTCTTTTTAAGGAGATGTTCTATTTACTAAACTACAATACTACAAACTCAAGGTGTTCAGGCCTAACGTTAAGGAACGCAATCTCTAATATTTCAATAACGTACTTCGTATTTTCCTGGAGATGTATCTTATATAATGTGGAAAATACGAATTACATTATTGAATTTTTTTCAATACAAGGTTTATTCCTCTCTGAGGATTTTCCGACATCATTCGATGTATTTCACACAGGCGTTTACCCTTAGGTTTCATGGTGCTAACATATGCATAGAAAGTATTTACTTTTCACTTATCCTGAAGTAAAATGCTAGCTTGTAAAAATTAGGAAAAGTGGAATTGGATGGAAGAGAAAATCCTATCATATTATCCACGCTTTAGTTGCTTTACTTTAGGGTCGAATCGCATCATCACTCATGCAAATCTTTCTGTCCACTACACCCTCATTAATGCTCTTCCATTCCGCCTCCTTTCCCTCTCTATGCCTCTTCCACTCCCCTTTCGATGTTTGTTTCCTTCTCCGATTCTTCCTCTTAATAAGGCTCTTCTTCGTCATATAACGCCACTCTTGGAGGTCGCCGCGCGGGCGATTTTTTCAACGGGTCAGTTATTTGGCCGACCACTCTTACCCTCTCCACAGCGACCCCTTGGTTGCCCTTTATCCTTGTGCCCTTCGTCAACTCGCTTCGCCCTCGACCCATCCATTTCTGTCCTCTTTTTCCTTTACCTCACATCGATCATGGCCGAGCAATGCTCGCCTTTCGGCAAGTTTCATGTTTTTTCGAAACATTTACTTTTAGCTGAGATCTCCTACGAAGTACGCTTTCGTTATAGACGATGGTCTAGTTTTAATGGTAATTAGTTGTCGAATATACTTTCAAAAAATGTTTCGTGCAATTTAAATAATAATATTTTTAAGTGAATGTCGTAGAAATAATTTGTTAAGAGGATGAGGAAAATTGATGCATATAGTTTGTCGTTTAGATTACATTTCTCCGTTTGTAATATTTCACCAAAAAATCGCATATTTTTGAAAATCTGTTGACGCATGGCTTTGCTGGAAATGAAAGAAAAGATGATCTGGAGCTGTTCAGATTTTTCATCCTCCTGGATATGGAATTCTCATGTGACAGACTCGTGTGTGCTTGGTTCTTTACTCTCTTTGAAAATCAAGAACACTTTAGGTTATTCAACATAACAGCAAGATTTTCTTTGCCTTATAATGAAGCCATGGATCATCAGTGATTCCGAAAAACAATTATTTTTTAGTTTTATTTTTATAAGCTAATATTCTAAAGACATATCAATCCAGGCATACCAAACCATATAAATCATAAAAATCAAAGAAATGAGATAAAAATGAAATTCCACCAGATTTCTCTTAGTACTTATAACTTTATAAATCTTTACACAGATTCCTTCTAGATCATAAATTAAAAAGTAATTAGTATTTAATGTTCAAACAAACTTTATAGAAACCCTGAATTGAAACTTTGCGGAAAGACAGTAATAGTGCGTATAATATTACATCCCCCGGGTAATAAATCTCCCCATCCGCTTCTGTATTCCTCTCCCATGCCTACAGTACAAATTATAGTTGAAAGGAAGAAATGCCAGGAACTAAACATGCAAAAGTTAGACTTAAAAAATAAAATCCTAACAAATATATCGGTAAAATTTATTTTGAATAAAAACTAGGATATGCGTGAAATACATCATATTCGCTTGAAAATAATCCTTTAAAAACTGCGACTATATGGGGTGAAGACGAAGCTACTGAGTGCTTTACCAGGATTCATACACCAAACTTCTATCTAAAGAAGCAGAGTTAAGGAGTTCTTCCTTTCCTTCAATTTGAACGAAAACTCGTCTCCTAATGTGCTAAATTCACTCATTGCTCTCTTTCTCCCTTATCTACGTTCACAGAGTTCTAGGAACTACTTGAAGTGGTGTGCATAATACCTTTGACAGTGTCAAACATCCCGTCACAAAAAGAAAACTGAGCAGAAGTAGGTCGTCAGTCCAAAGATTCCATTTCTATTCAGGAAGAAATGAAAATATGATTGGCATCAAAGCTTTTGCCTTTCAAAGCGTTTCAAGATATGTGAAACTTCTCAGAATTCATTATCAGGCATCTTTCTCACCTCCTATATATCATCGAAGGAGATCTTAGTAACCTAAGCTTACGTCAAACATATTTATAGTGTAGTACACGTTTATATTATCTAACTTTTTTATATTATATCGTCTTTGATAAAATACTGATATTGAGATGAATATATCGAAAAGGTACTCTTTTTCGGAAGTGTAGATTTTTCCTACTAAAGAAACGGTATGTTGCTGTATTGATATATGTCGTATGCATTACTTTAATACAGTTTGGCCACTTATTACATTGATTTGTGTGGTTAAATGCTGAATTATAATTTCAAAGATCTCATGCGATTGGATTTTACAGTAAAATTATAGGATACAAAAGTTGTCAATATTAATGTTTTTCAAAGAGGGTTATCAACGGGGAAAATAATCAAAAAATATCCTGCGACGTGGTTATTTAAACCAAAGAATGAACAATGGGTAAAATTCAGAAAAGATAAATAAAATAGATAATGAATCCATGAGTATTTATTTCGTATTTATATCGAGACTAAATAACTTAAAAAGTGAATATCCTTTTTGTCAGTCAGTCTTGCTTATGACGAAGAGTAGAGACGAACACTAACGATAGAAGTAAATTAACCCTCTAATAATTTTATTCATGAGAGTCAAAATTTCTTGCCAGAGAATCCATAAGAAAGGATGAGTCATAATTTGCGCCGGATATTTTTCCTTGGAGAGAAAAATATCCTTACCAGTGAAAGGTTTCTGCTAATACTACTGCAGAACTTGAGCGATAGAGCTTAAGCTAATCTGAGAACCGTGACTTTTATCACGAATAAACTGTATTTCTCAATATCGCAATTGGTAGTCGAAAAATTAGTTGAATTATTGCTAAATCTTGAAGTAGCAAATTTTGTTTAAATTACAAATTCAGAATATAATGTATTCTACTCTAGTAAAGAAAGAAAATCAGGTACAGGGCTGTTGAGAAATTAGATGTTTAAATCTCCAATAGCCGTTTTTGTCGGCGTTCCTCTTCTCATTCCCCGGTATTCCGAGAAAACTAGAAAGGACACCGCACTTTTTGAGAGCACCCCTAATATTCTACAATTGCAAATCAGTTAACTTGGAATATACTATGCAGCCTCTCCAATAAATTGATCGAATAATTACTCAGTGAAATTTTAAGATAGAATGTCATTAAATCTACAATCAATTATGTTTTCATAACGGAAGTAGAATCTTCATATACATCTAGTGTTACAAATAATATTTTCGGAGAAATCTCATGATGCTTGCAATTAGAGTGAACATCATGAATGAACTCGGAATTTCTCGAATAAGCTACGCCGATATTAGATTTGCATGCTGTCTGAAAGACCTTTTGCTATTCCATTCACGAGTTATTTCCGAGATATCTTTGAAGGAAAACCCTGCCGTCTCCTTTTAAGTTCCTCTTAAATAATAGTAGTAGAGGATCATCTCTATATTTCCTTAGCCTCTGAAAATCTTTGATATCAAACGATAGACTCCACCAATTGGAATGTGTGTACAATATCCTCTAACTAGGTTTCAATTATTCAAATATGGAGTCAAAATATCCTTAAAAGGGATCTCGCCGCCGGTCAGCGGTATTGATAGATGGATCAAAACCAACGAAAAAGTACTAAGCAATCTCAAGCTCATTTAATAGAGGGATGGATTACCTCTTTTCAGATCTCTACTTAAGATTCTGCAGGAGATACTATCTGCTCCTTACCACCAATTTACTTGTTCACAGCAGTTGAAATGGAATTTTCTTTCGACGGACAAACTCTTGGGCCAATTAAGAAAGCTTAGATTCAAACTAAAGCGGCCAAGTTTATTAATTAAGGTCTTGAAAAAATACTAAGTAAAGAACAGTCAAAGAGTAAGACTCGTATTTAACATATTAAATCTATTAAACATTGACATAAAAATATTTAACATCAACATAATAAATAAGAAAAAGAAGTTATATTCTCTGATTGCAAATATTTCCCATATTGAAATACATCATGCCAAATAATTAGTAATTTTATTTCCTTTATAGAATGTTAAGAGCATGTTACCAATTACGTATTTCGAATTATTTCTTCAATTAATTTTTTAACTCAATTATAATCATTGGAGTTTTTAAATATTTGTTGTAAAAACAATATTTGCTCAAGAATGTAAAACTTACTTCGTGGAGTCCACAAAAAGAAATGTTATTATAAACAACCTACGTTTCGTTACCCGGTAACACCATCAGGTCGAATATATAGAAAAAACTGTTTTTTGACTTAGTTTTTGATACATAGAAAAACTGAATGAGTTTTAAATTAAATGAAGAAAATCAATGAAAATAAAACTCATTACAAAGTGAGTTTTACTTTCCTAATTATGAAGGAGTTCCACCAAGTAACATCTCAATCCGTCATGAATATTTGCTCGTTTTGGTTACTGCACAATGTGGAATTTCTCAGGTCTATGAAACTTCGAAGAAGATATTTTAATGTTCTATAATATCTAGTCAATGAAAAACTATGAATTTACAAACCTTTACATCAGCGATGAAAGACTATAAGACATTTACTTTTCGTCCCACTCACCATTCACACGCTTAACCTGTAGCTTCCTTTGTTCGCCTTTTTGCTCGACTGTGGCCATCATTTTTCCTTCAACAAACTTTTATTCTTCAGGTTTCTCTGCAAAGGCTGACGGTATATAGGATGTAAAAATTTCTCTCTCCATCTCTTGTGAAAGTCCTCGTTCTCCG
This sequence comes from Sympetrum striolatum, assembly GCA_947579665.1. Lineage (NCBI taxonomy): Eukaryota > Metazoa > Arthropoda > Insecta > Odonata > Libellulidae > Sympetrum > Sympetrum striolatum. The sequence goes on from OX388341.1 coordinate 17,035,877, forward strand.
TGTAATTTTTAGTCCCGCCATTTCTGCGCAAAAATCACATTCTTTTGATTTTTTAAGAGCCGTTGCAAATACGCTCCAAAATGGGTTCCCTCGGTACAGAGCGCGTTGCGAAGGAAGATAACGCTCCAGACTCTATATTTCATCCGCGAAAAAGATTGAAATTTTTCCATATTCATCCTAGAACAGTCGTCGCCTACCCTTACGCTGAAAAGTCCTGCACCAAAAATCCTGCAAGATCCTGGCGCTTGACCTTCAACCGTTCAATGAACAATTGCGTATATGCTAAATCTACAGCTAAAAGTTCATGTATTATTCGGATATAATGATGTAATATTCGGATATAACGTTTTTGTAAAAGTAATCTCCTAAAAGTGTGATGCATTTAATCTCATCTTATTTGGATCCTTTGCGGTTGCATCTCACTAGCTTTACGAACACCTCATGCCTTTCATAGGAGTTAAGTTCCCCAGTTTAGAGTAAATGACCAATAGAATATTAGACATGAGTAGTAGTCATATATTCATAGGAATCAGATAGCCGGTTCTCCAATATTTCTTAGACCACATAATTGGAAAGTTTTGCACCCAGAATATGTGCATGCACCCCTGTTTGAAGCAGAATATTAACCATTAACCATTTGTTATGCAATAGGGTTCTTGATTCGTGAGTAGTAAAAGTCTTATTGCCTCTCATGTTTTCGTAAAATTGATCTAAAAACAACTTCTCGATGTTATCCGATAAAGTATCGGTTTATACTTCCATTGTGGGAAAGGAATTCACACGCTGAAGTCGGTAAAAATTTAAATTCCGAGTAATAGAATTCTCTGATTAAATTACGAGGGAAGAATCGTAGGAAAGAATGAAGAGTAGTAAAACAACTGTAAATTACCCAGTATTTATACTGAACTCTTTCAATCTGTTAGGTAGGATGGGAGAAAGTACATGAAGCACCGTGAGAATCAGCTCGAGCAATTACTTTCTCTCCCGCTACATAAAATCGAGAGCGCTATAATTTAGGGCTCCTATCATTTCACTCGGTAACGCGGGGTTTTTATTTACTTTCCTGAGTGGAAACTCCATATTCCTTTGCTTTTTTATTTCCCGAAGCTGTAACCAATAAAAAATAACCTCTAATGCAGCTATTATTTACCCTTTTCTAGCTATATTTCAGTCATTCTTTCTATCCATAGAAAAATAATTTGAGTCATCTGTTCGAATGCAGCGGATCTTAGCGATTTAAGCGGTAAAATGATGAATGATTCCCGTACATTACCGATGAAGTTGCACCCCAAACTTAACACGGAAATCCTCTTAAAATGCTGCAGCATTCAACCCTAATTTTTGACCTCCACCGTGCGATCCCTCGTTCTTTTCCTTCGCTTTAAAGCCCTTCTTTCATTTAATCCTCAGGCCATATTTTATTTGCACCTATCCGCAAATCTATTCCTTGTGTATCCAGCTGTATTTTTCGTCCCATAAAAAATAGAATGCTAACGGTCGAGATTCTCACCGCCTACTATTGTTTCAGCTGTCCTCGTCTTCCCATCTCTTCTGTTTCGTTCATCTTTAACGATCTCTAGAAATTGCATACAGGTCTCGCCAACAGAATCGATCCTATTCAATTTCAAACCGTTGACCTTAGCATCGATTTTATAACGCGAATATGACCTTCAGATCTCTATTCAGGGTGGTCTAAAAGCAGCACCAAACCCAACTACCAAGAAAATTAATGTACATTTACAGGAAAAAACCCATTTTCAATTAAAAGTGAAAAGAGGTGTCAAATAAATATTTCCATAAATAAGGGAATATAATAAAAATCCCTGATAATCTGTGCTCAACCCAGTCTCGTTTTTTAATTTTGCATTGGCGTCTTTATTTTCGGAGACATCAATGATGTAATTCGAAAGCAGTGTGATTATAAAGTTCAGGCCTTAATAAGATCAGTTTAAATCACAATTTTCTACATTATCAACGTGATTTTCCTTAACATTACTCTCAAGAACCCAGATATAAGCTTAAAAGACGAGTTGATTAGTTATCTCAGTCCTTTTTGTTCCCAAGTTGAAAGCCATTGAATTATTTCACATAGTGCATACCCTTTTATACCATTAAATCATTTTAAATTCTTTAACGAAGTTCACAAAAAATATATGTAAATTATTGAACATCATCACACGCTATGATTAAGCGCTATTACTTCTAAATATTTTCTCTAATCGAACACCTTGTACAATGTTAATCCTTTTAATCAATATTTTTCATATAATATTCATAAAACCCTTTCTCGACGTTTTTCAAAATTGTTATGACATCGATAACACGTTACGAAAGCAGTGAGATTATGAAATTCAATAGCCAAGGGGATCAGTTTGAATCTTAATTTTTGAACTCCCAACGTGAATATCCGTAAGGTTACTCTCTCAAGAGCCCAGCCATATGCTCAGAGGCGAGTTACTTAGATATCCAAGTGAATTTAATTCAATTTTTAAGTGCTCTTACTATATCAACTTGGTTTTCCCTGTTCCCCTTTTCACTTATTTCTCCACAGATGAGGACAAACGTGACGGAATAAGTGGCCAAGTTTACTTTCATTTTTTCGGTCATTGAAATACTTATTTTTCTCCTTTTCCTTTTCAAAAAGGCTACATTCGTGGCATAACCAGCAGTTTAGAAAATTATATTTTTATCTATTTAATATTAACAGAAACTCTACGAATATACGAAATCCTGAGAATGCCTGAGAAAAAGTTATTTCAAATGATGGAAGAAAACATTTCGAGTAAGGAATTGGTAGGGAACAAAAAGTTTTCATTATTTAATCATAGTTATGGAGAGTCGAAACTGGGTAAAGAGATGTAAATAAATAGAACACTCGAAAGAAGGAAGGTTTTTCCGTAAAAAGCCTCAAAGGACCATGAAAACACAAAAACTGCCGCTGGTGCCAAGAGCCATTGAAGGGTGGAACCAAATCCGTTTGAATCTGAAGAGCCAACAGATTGAAATAAATTTTTAAAGCGTTTTCTGATTGATTAGTTTTGGGGAGAGACGGATCTCTCGGAAGGCTGGGGACGACCGAGGGTTGAAAGACCCTCGTAAAAAGTTACATAAAAGAAAATATTGGCGAAATTGAGAAGTAATCAGGCTGTCTTCGCCCCTTCTCAGCGGCAGCCGATATATTAAATTAGGAGAAGGGCTTTGTTTTCCCCATCCCATCTTCGAGGGATGTAATAAACCCCGGGGGCCGTCACAGAAAGAGTTTGAAAAGAGGAATGATAAGGATCCGCTGTAAACTTGTGGGGGGTGAAGTGAGGCGAAAACTTTGGAGAGAAGAGGTCTTGGGTCGAAAAAAGGAAAAAGTAATGGGGATCGTTGGGGAGGAGAATGAGGAAGCAACGGCCGAAGAATAAAGAATGGCAATAATGGACGCAAAATAAGGCTCGGTAAACGATGGCGACGCAGCGTGGACTTTCGATTCTCCCACCGCATGTATTCTCATTTTTTATTCACGGTAAAGCGCCTTTAAAAGATCGGCTCGATACAGATTTTCCCTTCCGTCGGGAAGTTCGCCGAGATGGGAATTCATATCAGTTGTTTGGATGCGATTTTTTATCAAAGTCAGTCCGGAGAAGTCATTCCGATATTTGTTCTTATTTAATCAGGAAGGGAAGTCCTTTCATATTTTACCCCTTCGTCCGGTTTTCAAAATGATCAATAGAGCTCCAGGAAATTTTCTAAGTTTCTAAATCTCAAAGTTTCATGTACATTACTAACGTTCCCATACATTCTGATGTAGAATCTGATTGATGATGAGGAAGAATTCTGATCTAATTGAATGCTTGCGTAATCACAATCGTTTATGTAAGACATGCATTACTGAGGTTATTTCAACTAAAGGAAACCTTCCGTATATTCAATTTATTTTTAAGATACGAGATATAATAAAATCTATTCTATATTCCTTCGAGTTGCATGAATCCTACTAAAATAAAATGTGAAAATTACATAAGTTCTCCATATATTTCAGAAATATTTAGAATATTAACCAGGACACTATTTTGAAAGCAGGATCCAATTTATAGGAACGAGAACAATGAGATGTTCAGAAGCATAGCTAGATGATATCTGATTTGGAACTGAATTTCTGAAAGCAAACTGTTTCCCTATAAAACCTGAGTTATGTTCTTCTTCTTTCTTTAGTTCGTCGATTAAAATTATTTTTGGTTGATGGAATGAAATTAATCATAGCATGAGGAATAGTGCGTCTTATAATCCAAAGTTTAATAGAAGACAGATAATTAGCGACATGTCTGGGTCTCGAATTTAGATCTCCCACTTAACGTATTAAGTATTTTAGCCGCTACACTACCATGACGCCAATTCTACTTGTGTTAAAAAGAGAGAGACCTGAGTTCGAGTCCCAGTCATGTCTCTATATTTCGGCTCTGACTAGCTTTGTGTTTCTGGTCGATTAAATTATAAAGCTGCAATCAGTTAAGAACTACCAATCCTTGGTTAACCCTTTTGAAGATACCAATGCTTCGTTAACTTTGCAAATCGAGTTACAGAATACTAGCAATAATTACATTTCTTCGGAACCATTCCAAAGCTAACATCGAGTACAAAATATGTTTTAATCTTCAGTCGTTAATTCCAAGTAGATGCGTCATCGTGATTTAAGTCAATGGAATAAATATTTCTTTGATGCTTTGAGGAAATCATTTATGATGTCTTTTCTTTTAAATAGTTTAGGTCATTCAGTTGCTATATTTGTTGTTTGTAACAAGCTAACCCATTGTTTCCTTTTCATAATGAAATTTTTCTCCAACTACTCAACTCTGAGACCAATTTAATAAATTTAAAAAAGTTGGCCGAAATAATAAGTTACTCAAGTTCAAAATTAAAGTAAAAAACTAATTATAACATCTAGTTTAAAACTCTTCACTAAAATATATACTTATTAAGAAAAATTGTTTGAAATAAAAACTGAAGTATGAAGCCAGTTATTTATATATTCATTGCAAAGAAGACAAAAAACATTATTCGAAGTTTTATCGAGGATTATGAATTCGATTCACTGCCTTCAAGTAAACATTACTTGATTCAGAACTCTCTCAGAAGAATTCCTCAGACATAAATGCATAATAAATGCCGCTCGCTCCCAAGAAAAATTACAACGCGAACTTTCTACAAAATCTCAAAGGAAATCCTTAAGCAAATAAAAAACCCTCGGTATTTTAGTTGTACGGAGAAAGTGAAAAAGGAATATTTGCGCTATCTACTCCGACGGCGTATCCATCATTTCTGAAGGAATGTTTCGCGAAGACGGTCCCCGGATAGAAGACAAAGGAAGTGAGATATATCCTGCCCTTAACCTAAAGTGGGCCTGGGGGTGACGTCGACGAGAGATGAGACCGGTAAAAAAATGAGAGCCGGAAGAAAGTGAAAGCGTGGGAGAGGATAAGAGACTTCGAGAAGAAAAAGCTAAAAATACTCTGGAGATCCTCGCTGGATAAGTAAAGGTCAGTGGCTGTAAAAGACACTCAGCTATGCAGAATAAAAAAGCGAAAAGGCCTGTCTTTTTTTTTCTTCCCAATGAAATTTCTTCCCAATGAAAACGACTGCAGATCGATAAATCGAGTAGTGTAGAGACAATTGGGAATAATCCTGAATGATTTAGGATTCAAAATTGATTTCCGTAATTCTTAAGAAACGTAAGAATTGACCAAAACTTACTAAACCATAATGACGATATAAAAGAAAAAGGAGCACGCCAAAAAAACATGTAAATAGAATTGATATAGAAAGTTAGCAATTACAGGTCAGAAATCATAAATGTGCAGGAAAGAGAAGTATAGGAAGCTTAGAAAGAGATAGGTATCATAAAGATTCGATATTGCCAAATCATGGAGAGAATAAAAAGCAAAGGTTTTAGGAATCAAACCTGTGCTCAGCAAACCATCAGCAGTCCTTCAACCCATTCTTGACTTTTAATTCCAACTCCCATTTTACATTCTTTAAATTGAAGAGGAAAATACTAATTTCCGTTGTAGATACGATTTGAAAAAATTAATACCTTTAAATATTATGACATTAAAGAGATGAAAATTGAATCTTTTATTACAGAACATCGCGATAAAATTGGAATCCAAAAATTTGACAATGCCAAACCCCCCTTTCTTAGAATTTAATGAAAATTAAAAGTTTCCGTCGCATAAAAATGTTTATGAGTAAAATGGATGAAAAATGCAAGAGCTCCACTTGGAAAAAGTACTCTTGTATTCATACCGAGAATAAGCATAAAATTCGAAATGAAGCCCAGAACTGAATATCCTCGGAAAGTGCAACAATATCTTTCATCTTTGGCGTGCAATTCCAAAAGCCGTCCCCGGAAAGCAATGGGGAAAAATCGAATTTTCTTTGGGTAAGATTAGAAAGATTCGTATAACAAAGACATAGTCATCCTTAAGATTTATCTTTCTAAGAAAAAATAATCTTAAACCAACCTCGAAACCCGCGGGATTTGTGATTTCTAGTTCAAACCCAGCAAAAGGTACTCGCATAAATTTTTCTCTCCCATTTTCAGTCGCTTCGAGGCATCAAGAGCATTTCAAAGGGAATACGTTTACTTCTTCATTTTCTGAGTGGACGTAGGTGCCTTAATTTATTACAAAAACTTCGATAGACGCTTTAATCTCATTAAAGTCGCTCAATGTTTATTTCTCGAATATCTCTATTTCAAAGATTATACATCTACTTATAAATGTTCAGATACTAATCGTAATAAAACGTCTTAATTCGGGCGAGATTGAGACAAGGTTTTCTGTCCCTCTAACCCACTGTCATAGAATATATAATGACTAATTTAAATACATATATAGTATGAGAAAAAATTAGAAGAATTGTGAATGTAAAAACCGAAGACATTCTAAGGAAAAAATGTATCCATTGCTGGAAAATATCCGCGACTAAGAGGAGTGTGAAAAACCTGAGCAAACCTACCGATATTAATAACTAAAAAATTATAATGAACATGAAAAATATATAAATACACTATCAATAAGTTTAAGTTTAAAATCTCCAATAGCCGTTTTTTTCTATCTATCTAATACAAAACGTCAAAAATAAATATGAAACATAGTAAGGATATTGCAAAAATCTGTAACTTTCAAGTTGGGTAAATCTTGGGTTAAATCTACTTGGGTAGTAGAGGCAGAATAAACATTTCGACTGGCAACAAGCAATTAGTGGAAAGTCATAAAGAAAAAGGTAGTAAGTCGAAGCGAAAGAAAGAAAAAGTAAACAAAGGTGTGTAGGAGTATATTATCAGATCGATGAGCTTAGGCATTAGTTCAAAACAAGAGAAGATCGATCCTTAAAAATTAAAATTGTCACGCAAAATACGATGGATAAGAATGGTTTGGAATGGCGCGAAAAGAATCGGCACACGTGAGACGCGAAGAAGGGAACTGCCAAAAGAAGAAGGTAGAGCGACGCTGTGCTAAAAGGCACCGGTGTCCTCTTTCTGGCCGTTAAGCCTAATTCCGTGGGTATCAATCCTTTCGCCAAACAGCTGAGCGTCGCATCCCAGGAAGTGTTTCATAATTTAAGGGAACCGTTTCGCCACAGCAGATATCTCCGAATAACGAATTTCTGTTTGCGCTGACGTAATTTTCGGGAAGGAGAATTTCACTGATAAGAACCTTTGTTTGTGGGCGTGACCGCGAATACCAATGTGCGTCTTCCCGGACGAAAAAGCAACAAATTACGTCACTAGGTTAAACGATTTTCGAAGGACGTCGCCTTACGAGAAGTAAATTTCAATCAGAAATGAAGTCGACAAAATGGTGAAACGTTTGAATTGATAAGGCAGACGTAGAGTTAACCTCATTTCTTTATCCACGCAATATTATCAATAAAATTGGAAATCGAGGTTGGAATCGATAAATATTAGGTAAAAAAATGGATGATTAATTCACATTTCAACTTTTAAAATTAAACAATAAAAACCAAGTTTTTCAAAATAAAGGAAAAATACTGATTTTATATCCATTAAAGTTACGCTGTATTTAGAATGGTAGAAAGCACAACAAACTCTAAAAGAGCAGTAAAAAAATTGTTAATTGATAAAGAAAAAACACATCGAAGTCAAATCTATAACTTAATATGTTTCGAAGTTCTAATTGATCTTCATGCGTCTTATCGTCGAGAGATAAAGTTAATGTAATTTTTTTTTAGAGATTTCTTTGTATTTCATCAGTCTTAGAAAGTATATTAGATATTTCAGGCGAGGAAGGAAAACTTAATTCACTTAACCAATTTTCAATTAATAAAATAAAAGTATAAGTTTGAATAATTGTCTCTTTTCTTATGACGCTCTTTTGAAATTAAGCAATAACTACCGAGTCCTTCAAGAATAGTAATTTTATATCCGTCAAAGTTATGCTGTATTTAGAATTATCGAAAGATTTACTTTGGAAAACTGACGTTTTGGATCTCGTTAAATGGAACAAGGATTACTTTTAGAAATTCACTTATATAAAAGCACTCAAAATTAACTTATTTTTCAACAATTATCAAATATTAAAGGTATGATATGATACTATTTGAAATGATTCTTCTGCTTTGAGAGTTTTCTAGAGTTATCTTGTGTTCTATATCTAAAATAAATCTTGGCTGAATTATACCCTTTTCTTGACTATGAAATTATTTTGAAAGTTTCTTTAACAGAACATTACGTCACTAGAAATTGTCGGTCTTGTACCGAGACTAAAGATATCATCAAGGCATTTAAGGCATAATCATTCTCTCAACAATCATCCCCACAGAAAACACAAATGAGACCATTCCCTTTAATCAAATTCCCTCAAGGAGGTAAACATTTAAATTTCAACGAGGGAGTAAATGATTTCATATGCAAAGATAAACTGGCTACGCGTTAAACGGTTAGCGCTTTGCATTACAGAAACCCCGCTTGGAATGAGAAAATTATTTGCGGAGTTAAAACAAGTTCCCTCAAACAGTTTAGATGCTCGGAAGAAGGGAAGAGAGAAGAGATGAGAAAGAGGATTTTGAGAAGCGAAGCAAATGGTTAGTTGGTTATTTCCGGGAATGTAGACAAAGTTACTGTTACATTTTGTGCGCTTTGAAGAGGTTGAAGTCACTAATCTTTTGATATTTTGGTCTGAAGACCATAGGAGGGGATGGGAGAAAATGTAGAAATTTCAAGAACGAGATGTTAATCCTCTCAGTTCATTTTCTGCCCAGAGAGGCGTTGTATATTGGATAATCTACAGAGGGGCGAAGCGAGGAGATAATAGGAAACTATTATTGAAATTTTTTCCATACATAAATGATGAATAAGCCATACCTTTGATTTATTCATCGTTAAAAGGAAATGAAACCCTTGAGAAACACATGCTACACATGCTTGATTTTAGAGAAAGAAACTAAAATGTCTGATGTTCCGGGAAATCCAAATGGAAACCCAAATCTCCTACTTGGCTGGCGCCTGCTCTTATCCTACCAAGGTATCTCAGGTCTTTAGAGTAACCGTTCAGCAGGTTGGAGACCTAAGGTTCGATTCCCAACCACATCAAACTTCTTCAGTTCTTTCTCTAAAATTGAAGGAGAGGAAAAAGGATATATTTTTTCTCCAAGAATCTCTTCTTCGTAAGGAATATAGGTATTACAAAGTAAAGCTTTCCATTCTTTCCTTATGCCTTATCTATTTCTACAGAATATTCTTTACTTCGAGCTCAATTAAACATTTAATTTATTGGTATTATTCATTAATCATAACATTACCGCTAATACTGATGGAAAGTTGTAAAAATAATAAGCTCTTTAGGGAAAAGTTGAATCGGATATGGAGGGTGTAATGAAGAGCCAAACGGAGGGAGGAACTAATTTAATAATAGAGAGGAAACCCTCCGCAAGTTGAACGCACTCCAGAATCTTTAATGCCGCCCCAAAGGTTTACCATCTCTGGTTCCCTTTCATCTGCATTCTCAACAGCGTCTTCTCCCGCAGTGATTCACGATCTCGCGCTTTGAAGTTTAAGGGCATGGAAAGAGCCGCTCCCAAATTGCCGGCATAAACGCAAAGCTCACAGATTATAACTTAATGATAACGCTTTAGCGTGGGGGAGAGAGTTGAGGGGAGAGGTGGTTGAACCGTGATGACATTTAGCGCAGACTAATTATTACGTGGGTTTACATTCAAATGACGCATTCGCACCATTCGAAAAACATTTGGTTTTGAAGGGGAACTTTCTTCCAGTTATTAATGCTTTTAAAATCGATGCTCGAAAATTTCGCTGAATTTTTATTTCTAATTAATTAAGGATCTGCAATTCCCTGAATTTATTTCGAAACAATTCAATCGCAGTTCGATTCGATCCGAACCGAATCGAATTTTGATTACATTTTATATGAATCTAATATTAAAATATAACTTAGCAGTATTTTCTTATTTTCAGTCATCTGCAAATAAAATTAATTCCTATTTGAATAATATGCATGCCTAATAGCGTACAAAAGAGCATGCTGAATTTTTTACGGATAAATGTATTAGTAAGGTATGTTCTCCTGGAGTAAATGTTACATTTACAGATAAATGTGTTTAGATTCGACTCCCTCGAGTAATTTCCGAATCAATATCAGGATGTGAATACAAATGGAACCCTTAGTCTTCATTTGCATAATATAAAAATTCGCTTCGTTAAAATAAAATAAACTTTACTAATGTGAGGAGCTAATCACGTTCAGGCGTTAGGTCTTCACCAATAATTATCATTTATTAGTCTAGCACAGGATTGGAGAACCTTACCTTCATCAGAGGGTCACATTTAGCATTGTCTAATCCATCAGGTTACACATCAACACTTGTGTTGAATGTGTTGCCCACAGTTCCAACGTCAAAATTTGATGTGATAAAACATTCATTTTCTCAGTAAAATGTAAATGAACACTTTCCGCTTCATTTTTCGTTTACAAATTTTTCATCAGCAATATCAAAACAACGTTATTTAAATATAAATACGAATATTGATTTAAAGAAGTGTCTAGAAGCCCGCATTGATGCCACATAAGGCCATATGTGGCCTGAAGGCTGCAGGTTCCCAATCTCTGATCTGGTAATAGAGGAATTAGGTAATAAAAATATTTATAGATAAGATTTTTTAGCGTAATTATTTATAACAACTGCACTCTCTCACGTGTATTTTTGGGGAGGAATGTTTTTCAACCTTGAACATTTTAACTCAAACGCATTAAGTTTTGAAAACTTTTAGAACCTAACAGGCTACGACATATGGTATACGATCATCTTTACAATGTTTAGCCACCATTTTCTCCATAAAAACCTGCCTTTTCTCAACGAAAACCGCAAATCATCGTTAAAATCTCCGAAATTCAGACCCCATTTGCATCGCAACTCAATCTTTAAATCTCCCCCACTTTCCAACTGACCTCGACGAAGTAAGCCAAACACGAAAATCGAAACACGTTCGAGAAATTTAAATGCGGCAAAATTAAAGAGGAAATACCCCATCAAAGTGTCTTCGAACACCCCGCTTCGTCGAAAGCGGCAGGATAATCACGTGGAACGCACATTTCGGACGATGCGCGTCATTTGTGCGAATACCCGGTGACCTAGAATCGCCGGCCGTAAAAATAGCGATCTCGCGCATAATCTCGGGCTTCCGTTCAAACGGCTGCACTTCCTCGGAATGCACGTCCGTGCGTCCGCCATCGACCGAGCCGCTGAAAATAGTGCCGGGGAAGGGAGACGGAAAAAAAGTGGTGGAACAGTTCGCTAGGAAAGAGAGATGCTGGAAAGGAGCCCTCCCTCCGTCTCTCTCGCTTCAGTGTCAAGGTTGCGCCGAAGGGAGGACGTCGAGGGAGGCGGGAAATACGGACTGGAAAAGGGAGAGAAAGGGGTCTCGTCTGGGCGTTGCGCGCCTTTTCCGTTTGCACTTGGGCGAACGTGATTTCAGACGCGTGGCTTTTTATTCTCTTACGTTTCAGACCCTTCCACTTTTCTTATCGTGTCCTCTTCTCTAAGCCCAAGGGTCGCTTTTTTGTGGAGTGACTGTAATTACGAGATGGTTAGTGAAACATTCAATTACCTTTCTCTGGTGGTATTTCTCCGTATAGATGCACTTTCAGGTTAATGAGGGAAATTTTTCCATTGAGGGAGGCTCTGAATCCATCCATCGGCCGCACAGAAGCAATTAGGGAACATTATCACGGCCGCCCGCATTTTACATAAAAAACACCACGCTACAAAAACTTATTTATCAAACCTTTAATATGACTTATAATAACTATCGAAAGAATTTCAAAACATTTCAAAACGTCAGTGTTCTATTATGTCTACTATTTCCTGTTCGATAGAAAAATACGCTGCCGAAAACCAGAAATTTGGCATAATCAAACATTGATATATTTTATTAGTTTTCAATATTTTAGTCGGGAAAATTATTATAAATATTGAAATCCATTTGGTTAATAAATCATAGAAACACTTCAGTATCGCTTTATTGTTGGCGCCTCTTGGCATACTCTTATAAAATTGCTCGCAGTTGTTTTGCAAAGGCAAAGAGTTAATAATCAACCCTCCCATGGTTTCAGCTAATATTAATGCCAATGAATGAAAAATTGTGTTGAAACTCAGTTCAAGATTTGAAAAATTCGACTATGGATTTTTTAAAATTTAAATACATGTATTCATCGCACATGCTCTATTTTCATTGCACAAAATACTTAATTAAAACTTAGCTCATACGTATTACGTATATTGAAGATTCGACCACGAATTTCCCGGTTTTGTTGGTATTTGGCGGAGGGGAGGGGAGCGAATAAACTAAGGAGCCGCATGCGGCTATCAATCCTCCACGTCTTCTGCATTCTATTGTGTTGGAGCCAAGTTTATTTGAAATCAGGAAAAATGTAATCGAAATACCGTTTCTTTTACTGAATCTTCCAAATGGTGCATGATGAAATCCATCCTTAATTTACTGAAAATCCCGAAAAAATTCGCTTCCTCCGCAGGAACTTAAACAATAAACCTTCATGATTAAACTTTGATCGTTAAATATCAGTAAATATGAAGCAATGGGTCATGAAATTCAGTCGAGTTTCTTTGCAATTTTTTTAAATTAAAATATGTCTCTCCAAGAGACCAAACCAAGAATCTAAATTATTAGAAAGTAATTCGCCATTTCACCCAGAACTCGGAAACAGTTTCCACTGGAAAGACACTTTCCCTTATCAACCCTTTCCGTCGTCACCTACATCTGACGAAATGAGCACAAAGGGCGGTAGGGGAGGACTCCCCTGCATGCGCCAATGCTAACATTCCTCCCCTTTCGCGATGGACTCGACATTAACCCGGTTTGGGAGCGCGCGCGCGTCCTTCTCTACGAGAACATCATCGTTCCTTTGTTTCTCTTCGAGGCTGCGTAAGAGCTAGTGAATCGATTGCGGAATCGATTTTAGAGCCTGTGGTCGGGATAGATACCGTCATTGCAGAAACTGCGTATGATCGAAGTTTAATAAGCGACGGGATTTGCTCGGAGAAAAATGTTTGATTTATGGGCTCCAGGTGTTTCCTTCAGATAGTGGATTACCGGTGAGGTTACGTCGAGCGAGAGAATTTGATTGTAGCTGAACTTCTCCGAGATTGAAAGGCCTTCGAGTTAAATTAATAATGGGAAGTCATGCCCACGTCTCTAAACCCAATAGGTTGATAAATCTTTAGGATACACGTTTTTATGTAAACTTTACAAATGATAAACTTACTATATCTTAAATTTAATTATTGGTAGGTTAATAGTAATTAGTAACACGGTCTTTAGTCGTAACGAACTGTTTTGAACTTAGTTAGTTCATCTTCCGGTAGTTAGTTCATCTTCCGGTAAAATACCTCAAGTTTTGCTTTACCTGAAGTCTGTTCGCAACCGGTCGTGCCAATAAAGTATTACTATTGAAATTTAAACTCGGTGAATTTGTACTTTACCCATTACAAAGAGCTGCAATGTTAAGGGCTCCCTTGTAGATTTTATAAACATATAATGTAATCATTATAACAGAATTTATAAAATATGTCGTTTATTTCGACACTCAATAATTGCTTTTTACGCTTTATTTCAATATTTATACGCAATATTTTATTTTCTTCTCTCAGTAAGCTTACGCTCCAATATCAGGTTCATATCGGATAAAAATTGGAGATTTTATGAAACTATGTAGAAATGTTCCGCTAAAACGAATCAAGTGAGTTTTATTTCCCTTGAATACATAAGGAATCGATATCAGAGAGAATATACGTACCTTCAGAGGCATAGTAAATACAAATACCTTTATTTCAATAGGTTTGTAATCTCCTAAACTTTTATGTTTTTCTAATGTATATTTTCCCCTTGAATAACAAGCATTTTTAATCTCATACATTTCAGTATGAACATGAAAATTCTTTAGAATCCCAAGTTGAAAAGGAAACCTTTATAAGAGAATTGCCGTGTTGTCTAGATTATAGGAAATGTCAAGTTTTGAAGCTAACATTTTATTTCAAGCCATTTAACTCTCTATTTATCTTAAAATTTTAATCTTTTTTGATTTAATTAATATCTAAAAGTCTCATTCTTCATTCATACTTTATCACATTACTAAAGATAGATCATATGAAATTTGGTGAAAATGAATGCGTATGTATTCTATGGGAAGTATGAACTCTTTTCAAACGCAGTGACATTGCTCGAGATTTACTGCATCATATTTGCACTATGTTCGCAGCATGCTTTGTAACTGCATCACTCCCAATTCATCACCCCGGCTACTTAGAGGAGATGAATTACAACCTGTTCCATTCAGGAGTTGTTTTGAAAGAGGCTAAAACTCTCATATTTCTAGAGGCATTCAATTTACTGCTTCCACCTCGAGTGCGGGACAGGTAATCCTGTTTACGGAACATGTCCGGGGACAACACGTCATTTCAATTCCCTTAATAACTTTTCAGAAGGGAGCTGCATCATACCCAACAGTGAAGAGACAAAAATTATTTTTTTAACCGAATGGAAAACTGTTTGCGAATTCCTATTTTACAGCGACACGCATAAATTCACTGTCCATGGAAGACCTCCGCAAGTATGCAAAGAGAGATAAACAAACAAACTAACAAACAGTTCAAACTCGAAGTAGTTTTTCGGAAAGTTCTTAAGTTCAAGGAAGTTTTTGAAGGGACAGGATTTGGAGGTGACGCGTACTAATCCAAAATTCGCCGTCTTAACTTAGCCCTTGTCACATAAATCAGTCTTAAAGCACTTCCCGCTGCATAATAAGATTTCCATTAATCGAGTACAGTTGGGTGGTGTATAAATCATGATGATAGATTAGTTACATGGCCCTATATTCAAAAGTGGGGCAAATTAGAGACACCGTGGGGAGGAAATTTAATGATGAATCTTCCTCCCTTATCCCTGAATTTGGAAAAACCGCGGCGTTCGTTATAAATCGAATTAGAGCATTATTATCGTCTTAAATCCGAAAAACTGCCTATAATATAAGTATCGCCTTAAATCCGAAAAAACTGTTTCAAATATGCCCCGCTGTTACATCCATGGAATAGTTGAACTCTGGATGTGCAAATACATAGACATTACCCGGAATACAAATTGGCTTTGGTGCCTTTAAACTATTTAGTATAATTTAATCAAAATAACAAACGCAAATGAGTGTAATTTAATCATCTAGTCCAATTTACACTTTCAGAATAGAGGTGCTAGACTCTTTCAGATAATACAAACAAAAGAGAACAGTAGACTTTATAAATAGTATAAAATATTTTGATGCTCCTAAAAACCACAACAAAAAAAGAATGATAATTTTCCTGGTAACAAAAAGGTTAAAGCATCTGCGATACCTAGATTCAAAGAATTACTTGCATTTACAGCAATAGTTAAATGTTTGTTAAAATAAAAGGAAGTATTTAACTGTATCGTACGTATGTCTCCTTAAATGTTCAAAATCTCTGATAGTTAAATCTTTTACGTAAATATTTTCAATAACATCGACTTATCAGAATGGAATAGAACACGGACTTAATTGAGATTAGATAAACCAGGTTGTTTTCTTATTAGCCATAATATCAACGAACGGGAAGAAAGTCAGTGAAGCCGAATAAGATTTGGTGAATCACAGTAAAAACTGCAATAGAAGTATAACGACGGCAGGACAATGAAATGATATACGAAACAAAGAGAGGATTAAAGTTTCAGCCGCCGATAGTAGAATTGTGAGCAGTCAGCGCCATTAAAATTGAAAGAGCATAAGAGAGGACAACCACAAACGCAATACCAATCACCGCAATTTCAACGGTACAGCGAAGTTGGTGTGTCAAAGATCTAAATCCCATCGGAAAATACCGGCAGAGGACAATTGAGTGTTCAAGCCTTTAATATCTGAAAACAAAAACAAAAGCGTTGAAGGTAAAGTTAAAATAGCTTAAAATAACAACTATAGAACATCAGAAAAAATCTTGGGTATCTGCAAAAAATCTAGGAAACCAGGAAAAATCCTGGATTACCACCGAATTGAGTTATTATTTGGTTTCATTGACTCTCTTTTCCAATTTTTCTGTTGAAATCACTTATAAATAGGAAGGAAATGCTTGGTTTATCAACAATTAGCAAAAAAAGAGTAAAATGAATGATCACGCTAAATCATGTAAATCACATCTGTGATTATTTTTATAAATGAAGGAGGAAATCAATTCCCCTCCTACTTGAGTTAGGTCCTCAATCAATATCCGTTTTGAAGGTCCTGGACGAATTCATTTTTTGTCTTCACCAGTCGATATCAAATCCTATTGCGGCGAATTATTTTTATCACCTTCCCTGAAGTTTATTTCTTTTTCGATTTCTCTAATTTTTGTAAATAAAATGGGTGCTATTTTCCCTCTGAACCCTTTTAAAATTTCTAAAGGAAGGAAATTGCGTATTCCGAGGAAGGCTAAAGAAAATCGACTGAAAGATTATGATAAATCCAGAGATACGAGGGAAGTAAATAGGTCATGCAAACAGCTTCCCCGAGGGAAAAAAATCCAGTCAGGATACTTTTCTTCTTCGACCTTTTACTTCACTTGGCAAATTTACCAGCTTGATAAAGCTTCCGTTTTGGCTGGTGCTTCAAGGAAGCGTCAACTTAAAGTAGCGAATGAAAGATTGCTCAATCCGAAATTAAAAGCAATTTACTTTGAACTCGGATAACTTATCTTTTTATATTTCTTTTTTAATCTGGTTTACGGAATGTTTTATGAGTGAGATTTTTAGGAATTGCTGCATTGGCATTTACACTGCAAGAGTAGGAAATCCAAACGTTACACATATGAATGGCCCTGAAATTTATCTATACTTAAATTTTGCATTCCAACCCTAATAGCTTACAATTCCTTCCAGTTAAGATTAAAATTAAAATAAATGAACTCGCAATTTTATCAAAATTCCTTTGATATCAAAAGTATTGTACTAAGATATATATTTTGCAATGCAATCAAAAACAGAAACTTATGTGAAGGTTAATAAAATTTACGTAACTTTCAGATTGAAAAGAACCTTATACTGTGGCTGACTTAGCAAAAACAGAACCTAAGAAATAATTGCTGTTTTCGTCAATCTGTAGCGAAGATTGAAATGAAAAGCTGTGGTTCGTTACCCTGATCTCACGGCAAAAATATTTTCACCGCCAAATGTTTAAAAATTGTGTTTATCGAAATCATCTCGGTGGTAAAACAGATAAGAGGAAGAATTATAGATTGTATCAAAGGGCGGAGATACGAGCGGGCCTCCTCATAAGCAAACACCCTTGCTCGATAGATAGATGATGGATTTATCCTTTTAGAGTTGAAAGTTAGACGTTAAATTTTAAAAGAATACAAATACCAAAAAAGATAATATCTTGATGTATGGAGAGAGAGGCCCTCATCAATTTACCCCTTTTGTTATCTTTTCAGAGAATCACTCGAATGATTCATTCTTGTCAACGCCTACTTTTGCGTCCGACTTCATTCGCCGAGAAATGATACGACGTATTCTCTTTAACGTCCATTCAGGAAATACTCCCCGCGTTCTCAGAAATCTTATATTTGAACCAAGACTTCTTTGTATCCTCCAAATCTTAATTAAAGGGTACTTTAACAATTTTTGCCTGCCCTCGCCACTGTGAAACGAAATGAGAAGTTAAACAATGGTTTTTTCGTTTATCTTTCCACCCGAGTGCCCTCTACTCCGACTCTTAGGCGAAATGAGACGAGGCGTAAAAAATATCGATTTTTCGTTCTCTAATGGCTAGCACCAGAAAACACAAAAGCTCTGTTCATTCAATCCTATAGCACAGATGAGCCTCTTCCGAACTGATTTACTGAATCTTTTACTTATTTTCTCAAGCTTACTTAAAGAAGTCATTTATTCAAATGCCCGACCGTGATACGAAATTTTGAAATCGGTAAAATTTTAAAATTTAACTTTTAAATCATTAAATTCGGTAGCACTAAATTGAAACAGAATAAAACAACAATCTTTCTTGAATTATGGAATTATCATACTGCATTAAAACAAAATAAACTAATGCGGACCTCACTTTGCGATATTTAGACTCAGTAAAATACCATGATGACAAGTAGTATTAAAATTTGTCATTGTGGAATTTTTCTGTTATACTTCATCTTTCAACGGTTTAATAAAGTATCTATGAGCGTCCACGTCCTCTCTTTCGGAAATTTCGAAATCGGAAACATCCTCTTGGAAATTCTTTAAGTCACATGTACGCTATGATAAACCTGTCGGAACACTCTCTTTCTCTTTCAGACTAGTACGTTGAGAGAAAATGGTCCGGGGTATTAAGGGAAGCGAAGGGAAGGCTCGAGCCGTAAGTCCCTGATATGGAATGGCGACAACGCTTTGCCCCAGTAGAAGGGTCTCGTCAGAGTTTACGGCGAACTTGATCCACCAGAGGAAAACTTAGATCAAACGAAACTATTATATTACTATTTCTATTTTAAAGAAAACTTTCCTACGTCATAATTGCATAGAATATAAAGTTTTTATAGATGCGCTTTGGGTTACGGATGTGGCAATACTCCTTCCCTATCTACAGGTGGTGAAAACAAGAATGATATTAAGTCCGAACCGAACTCAATTATTTCATTGTAATTTAATCGCCAATGACCATCGCCTGCACTTATAATTTTATTATTTCTAAGAGGAAACATTCTTACGTGAATTATGTTCTCCGAACTATTGGCAACTTTGCATTTTTAACAATCATCACAATAGTTACAACGCAAGTTGTGCTCAGTCTCTAAAAATAGGTTAAGAAATTCTAGTACGAGAATACGAATTATTTCATTTTTGTTGGTGATAATGAGCATAAATTTGAAGAATAAAAACGATGGAGTGATCGTTTGATTATAATCCGCCATTAATCAAATCTGTTGTTTTTTTTCTAAAATTACATAGACCAAATAACCAGAGGATTCGTATGATATTGCTTAAGAAATATTTAGCTCTTGTATTTGATGTGTGGTACGAAAATACTCGTAGAATTACGCTCACTTAAAGTCTAAATCTTCCTTAAATTTTAAAATAGCCGACGCAATAAATATCCCTGAAATGTATATAAATTAAAGCTAAATGTTTTAAACATATACACACTTTCTGGAAATTCCATCGAGTTACATAATAGTCACAAATGAAACCCAGCAGACTCCAAAGTATTTCCAAGAGTCCCACTACACAACAGATACTTTCGGATTGGACCGGATAACAAAAGGAAGCGTCCCTATTCAACACAACTACGAGATAGTATTCCCGATTGGCTTGAAAGCTGCTGAACGCGCTACGAAGGCGCTCGTCTTTGAGGAAGACTATTCAGAGAAAAAAAATTCCCAAGTTACGTGCCGTTGGATATGGGCTATCCTTTGGTGCAAGCGCGAGATTACTTACCTTCTGCGACTCCTTCAGTGACGGTTGTAGGCGAGGATAGTGGTAAGATATCTCCATTGGTATTCTTGTAATTATTACACAATGGGCCGAGGAGCAGGACTGGTCCGATATCGTCCAGTATTTCTGAGGCTGCTTGCTGTAAAGGTTTACACTTTATAAAATCTTTGCCTATTTCAGAATTATTTGTTTCACATGCATTCTGAGGTATATGCTATGCTGTAATTCTAAGAAGTGTCTATACATAAAGCAGGAAGCAATACCTTATAGGAAATCCAAATGTTTTGTATAAAGACAAATAATGGAAAACGCGTTCCCCAAAAGTATAAAGGCACGCTTTTTCATGCCTCGCCAATTCGAAATGTATTCAGCTAAACACAAGAAATAAAATTTCGAGGCATATTTTAACTGGAATTGCTGGCACACTCAAGAGCATTCGATGGGATTGTTTACATCTTGCTAATGACACAGTACACAAGCTTTGCTCCGCCAAAATCACGTAGGTGAAGGTAATTATTGGTCACATACTCCCTGAACTAGCACTTTCTTTTGAGGGCCTAGAGCCTTTTATCTCCCATTGCTCTCGGCGTTGTCACGTTTGATCCGTCTCCGCACACTTTCGGTATCCACTGAACCATCCGTCACCGAATCGAAAACACCGGCACTAAAAGCTCTCCGCCGACCGCTGACGGGGCACGAACTGCTTCCACCGACCAACGAATGCATACTGCGAGGAGCCAATGGCAAGGGGGAAGTGTACCGGAATAATGCTCCACTCCGACTCACTTTAATGGCACTCACTCATGGCACGGGCTACCTATCCACCACTGAAGGTCTACAGAGCGTCGACCCGTAGCGTCCCAATTTTTCGATCCTTCCAATGGATTGGTATAAAACGAGACCAATAATCGGATCCAAAACTGTACGTAATTAACAATTATGGAATAGCCATTATGTAAAATATATTTCTTTCGCGTTGAAATTCAGTTATCTTTACTACAACAATGAACCAAAATATGTATTGATTTTTTTTGTTTTTCGTTTGAAAGAACTTCTCTAACACGTTTTTTAATGGAATCCAGCCTAAACTCCCAGTTGTGCTTGACAATTATCAAGCGTAGAAGTAACAATATAGCAACATTTTATTCCGGTCATATTGAGGGTGAAATTTTTACTGCTTTGAATCTCCATTGCCATAAACCTTTCTACCTCTAAATAGTAGGCCATCTATCCAAGGCATTTAAATTTGTTTACACTATTTTTGGTATATTTTTCCACGGTCACACTACCGGATGACGTAATACATCTTCCGCACATCTTCGGGGCGTTTCATCTTACCTCGCGTTGAAGTCACTCGAGACTCTCGCAATAATGCATGCGGCGGTATCGGTACGAACGCAAAACAAACCGAAATTCTCCCTTCAAATGTTTCTGTGACGCTGTAATAGAACGACTCTGCTATATTAGTATCACTTTCCGCGAGAAGTGAGTAGTATCCTAGTTTATTCCTACTCACCCTTAAAATTATTCTAAATATGCATTTCTAAATGTAAAGAAAATGACTTGAAAAATATTCTCAGTATTAATGCATTCACGAAAGAGTTCAGAGCTCATTAATAGGATAGAGCTAATCATTTCTAAGGCTATGTTAGATTTTGTGCAAATCAAGATGAAACCTATTCCATGATTCCTATTGATTAAATTTATCTCCAAACCATTATTGACTCTATTCATCGGAGCATAGTTATTCCAGAGTTTGACAACGAAGAAGCTAGAAAGTGAAAAAAATTGAAGCCTTAACGGCATTACAAACAAGTCACTCGTTTCTTTTACGAATGTGAACAATTGACTGATTTTATTCCTCTATCTCATTAAGTATCTATATTAACGAAATTCTATCCATACCTCCACTATACCGGTTGATTTCATTACTACCATGTGAGCATGTTTGGATCTATAACTATTGGAAACTAAATTTAAAATGCTTCATATAGCTTATGTTTATGTGTTACCTTCTAGAAAGAAATTCAGTTCATGTATATGAAATTACATTCTTGCGACTGTCTATCGAAGCCAATTTATGGTGTATCGGCCACGTTATATTTGATAACTCCTTACTTTGTGATCCAATTTCGTAAGCCATGTAAACATTAGGTCAACCTCCTTTGAAAGAGAGGTTTACATTCTTTTCACTAATACAGCCGAGAAATGGGAAGGCTTTAGTTCTATAACTGCTTTTGACTGAGAAATTTAGACTGAGAAGAAACTAATTCAATCAAATGTTACCCTCGGTGGATTTTCAAGTACCCAATAACGTTTAAATTGGTATCTCGACATTTTAGTTAATTTTGCAGATAACGTAGCTAAAAGAGAATCTTCAAACTTTAAGAGTTCTCAACTAATTTTGCTTTTCCACATCCAAAATTGTAAAAATTTCGAAGGTATTAAGTAATTGGAAACCTAAATATTATTGAATTTTATACGAATAAAAGGTCTAATAAAAAAATAGTCAACAGTTTTACAAATCCACTTTGATACTTTCTTCCCAAGCATGGGTTAATTCAATGCGAGAGAAAATGCACTTTAAAAGGTCTATTTCGAATTTTCGGTGAGTGTGTAAAAGCAATAAAACTCAACATCTCCTCAAGGGTTCTAATGTAAAAAATGTAGTAGCGATTTATTCGCCAAAGAGGAAATTTGGCACCTATTTTGGGATTCATTAAATTTGCCCACTGAAGCTGAGAAGAGACGTCACTCAACTTTCGAATGTAAATTAATGAGTTACCTCTCGCTTCAGTGAATTGTAATGTCAATTGGAAGTGATTCTTCCGTTGAAAGAGAGAAACCAAGTGGGTGCTAAATATCTCTAGAAGGAAACAGAAAGGTGAAAATGGTTTGGAAATCGATATTTCATGAAGAAAGTTATATAAGTGTGCTATAGTTATATATATATATATATAAAGTTTATAAGTATGTTGTTAAATAAATAAGGTAGAGTTACTGTGGATATCGCACCGATTGTCTTTACGTGAATGTGAGGGTAAAACATCGAATTTATCCAACTACCTTCGAGTGAGAATTTCGAAAAAGTCTCGCACTTCCATCGGATACCTAGTAGAATTTCAAAACCCATTCGAGACGCGGAAAAGACTTACTTCCTGGCCGAAACTCGAATCTAATCGAATACGGAGCGAGAAAGACGCGTAAGGACATCACCGTTTACGTACAAAGCACCAATTTTCCGACGTCCCCGTAAGTCTTCCACTAAGCTCCATTCATCTCGCGTTCCGATCCCACGGGGCGACTTGACGAAGTTCGCCTCCGCGCCAATTCCAGGGAATACTCGAGTTGAAAAAGGCGAGAACATTTTTAAAGGGGGCGAACACGAGGAGGCGGAAGGTTCAGAGGGAGGAAAATCGAGCCGTCGAAGGCTCACGAGAGAGGTGTTGCTGCGAGATACGAAGGGAGCGCCGCGAGTTTTGAACCGGAGACCACCGCGCAGATATCGACCTGCTTACGGGCGGCACATCCTCCTTTCCTGGCAGAGGGCGCATAGGCGCGCAAGTCCCCTCTTCGCCGTTCCTCCCTCTCTGCACCTTCGCGCGTCTGCCTGCCCGGGGCGCGGGCAGTCTCCGCCGCGCTCCGAAGGGGGCAGCGATGCGGGAGGGGGCGGAGACGGAGGCGGCGGTGGAAGCGGGAGTCGTGACCGTTGCCGTCGTTTCACGAGGGCCCGGGGGGACCCTTCCGAGGGCGGCCACTTTGACCAGGAGGAGATCCGCGGGCGACGCGGGGAGGTCCCTCCTTAACAGAACCAGAGGGAAGGTCGCGCGGTGGCTTAAGAGGTCGTTCTCGACTCAGGTAAGGGATTTTTTTCGTCGGGGCCGCAGTCGAATTGCCCCCGGGAAGAGAGTACGGATCGAGGGAATGTCTCTCTCCCGGTGGGCGCGATTTTATCGCGCAAGTTTTCACTCCATTAGAATCTGCTAAAATGCGAACGAAAGGAAATTTTCTTTCGCAGTTACCTGCCGGCTATTTTGAAATGAAAAGTGATTCGCCGTTGCTGACGAAAGCTTTTCTATCTCTCCTTTCCTTAACTTTGCGTTTACGTTATTTTTTTGCAAGAAGAAAAAATGTTATCAGCACTTCCAAAGCTGGACCACGTGGAATTCCATCAGAAAGGATTCTATATTCCATGAAAGACTACTAACAGAATTTCCCCGGAGAAATCTCCTCCGCGAAATTGTATCACTATTCAATTATTGGAAAAGAATCCTTTGCCCGGAGTTAAGCCTTTACGCGAAAACGGATTATTTCACGCTGATTCTTTTATTCCTTTCTTCGTTGAAATTTCTCATTTGGGAAATATCGGAAAGTTGGAGAAAGTAAGATCACGATTCGTTCCCCTTAGAAAAAGCGATAAGTAAGTGTCGGTCATTGCTATGTCTCAAATTGAATGGCAAACACGGATCATTCCTTAATGATCGATAATGTAAGTCATCGATTTCAATTTGTACGTTGGGTATTTCTAAACAATTAGCCCTCGCTAAAATATCCATCGGATGTCCCGCGGGAGTGTATACCAGGAGTTGATTTGCTTTTAAATTTCGTCGAATTCTTACAATTTTATGCGGGAAACTCTCTCACATTAGGTAATAAAATAGTAAAATGTTTTTGCTTGGTCATTTATTTTTTCTATTATTGCTACAAAATATAACATTTTAAAAAGTTTCAACTCCGTTTTCGCTCGGTGGCCTAAAAATTATTTTGCTTTTATTCTTGGATATCAAAGTCGACGCTCATTTTCATTAAAAGATAGAGACCAAGTATACAATAATCTTTGAATTATCTTCACCTGCATTTACAAGAAAAATAAACCCCACATCATCACAGCAAGTTCCATCATTTACCAAAGGTATTCTATAGCGTTGATTATCTTGTTCACTGTGGACTTTAAGTAAACATTTGGAAGGTAACGAGAAAAGCAACCGGAAAAAAAGAAGTAGAGAAAACTATTTTTCATGTGGAAAACACCTCATCTTCTCCGAAGTAACACTTCTTTTGAGCCAATAATAGCCCTCACCGGCTCTCTCATATCCAACCTTGAAGTAAATGGCCACCGAATAACACCTGGCTTAAACTTCCATGAGATTTCACGACGCTCTGAAAATTGCCTTTCCCTACCGCTTTGACTCGGATCAACGCAACTCATAGAGTGGTTACCTCCGAGTAATTTTTTATGGATGAGTGGGTGAAGGAAGTAGGTATGAAATGAAAAGTTGTAAAGATCAGTTGAAGAGTGGCTTACTACTTGTAATTAAATTCGTTTAGCCAATACTTCCCGCTCCATTTTTAATTACTTTTATGAATTTCTCTTCATGAGCTATCTCTTAAATGGATAGGTTTCTTTGTCTGTGTGGTTTCACAAATAAGAATTTAGTGTAACTTAAGCGTCTCAGGAAATACTGAAATTTATATTTTTGCTAAAGAACTCTCTTGGAAGTCACCGAAAGTGTGATTGTTTATTTTTCCAATAACAGTGATCGCATTCGCTCATTCATTTATTGGATCCGTAAGTTCATCGGAGACTCTCCGATTTGTTCCTCACTCTCAAAAACATTTCTATTCTCTTTGAATTAGTTCTTATGTAAGTTCATATTTCTGATGTAACCGGTTTTGTATGTGCGGTTCTCTAGCTAATACATAGTGGACTCTTCTTATGTCCGAAATTTGACCCACTTTCAAAAGACCTAGGCAGGTGAAATTCCCGGGACTTAAAACTTCGATGGAAAAATTGGCAGTAGGATTTGAATCTCCAAATTAGATGCCAGGGGCTCTTCTCCTAATGTTTGTGACTTTTATCTTTCTAATACGACGAAACTTTTTTACGAATCCGCAGTTTCGACGTGAACGGGATTCATATGGGTTTTAGTACATGGAGCATGAGGAATCAAAAGTTTTTTCTTTCCAGAAGGAACAGATGTTCCCAAATTTCGAATATGAACTTAAATATAAGGAATCAGTTCCTTCCATTCCACGTTTCGATTTCTGCTAAAAATATCGTAGCTACTAACTGTTTGGAAAATGAAAGGTATGTCTATTGCATTTTATAATTCATGGAACGCAAACTTATAGACTAAAATAATATATTTTCTCAGATTTTGGCTAAAATCCTACATTCTCCCAAACTTGCACAGAATTTTCTACCGCGGCTAAGAGATTTCCTGAGATCATTAAAATGATGTTATAAGAGCTAAGATTTTCCATGTTTTATTTTTCACTCCTTTTAACTCAGCAAAATGTTTTTCTTCTCATCTTAGCAATACTCCCAGATTTATCGATAAACTTTGGTTTTCTCTATCTTTTTTTTACGTTAAGTCTTAACTTCCTAGGAACAGAATTCATAAATATATATGTTAAGAACTACAATAATTATAACACCTACTCTTAACCTTTCAAATAATTCTATTTGCCATTAAATTATGCCGAATTTGGTCAATTCCTCACTCGCTCCACGTTGTATTTCAGGGTTTATTAATGACCTTGCCACCAGGCTTGTGGCCTATGTGCAAGGATATCTAATACTAATATTTATCTTTCTAGGTGTAGTGGATTATCTCTAGATTTCGATTCTATAAAATATCTCCTTTCATTGTTTGTGCCTCCATAGCATATGCATGCGTTTGTTCAAATACTCCCTCTTCATTAGAAAGTTTAATTTCTTATTCGAACTTATAGAATTAGAAGTTTTACGGCAAAACATAAGGAATTTGATTAACATCGATATTACTAGTTCTCATAAAAATTAGGAATTTTGAGAATAATAAAATTTGGAAAGAAAAATTAAACATAAAGTAATATCATATCTCATTTTTGATTTTTATTTAAATTTGAAACCGAGTTTCTTTCAAATCTAACGAATCATTTTCAAAAATAAAACTTCCCGCGTTCCATTGTCTCTTTCCACGAAAATTCACACGTTATCATCTCATTCCTTGAAATTCCGACCAATACAATTAAACCGTTCATTAAAACCAACTCCTCTCACTTTCAATAAATTCAACCCTTATTTTAATTGCATTATTTCATTCTTGTCCTTATCTTCACTTTGTTAATTTCAGCAACAAACTAAATTAACTAGGTCAGGCTTAAACAGCGGGTCTCTTATTAACTCCGAGTTATCCTGAGCTTTTGTCTGAAACTCCAGCAACGTCTCTATGATCTCCGCAGCCTCACGGTAAATTATCCCACTTCCAAAGTTTCCCGCATCCTTTCCTCGCGCTTGCTGCAGTAAGATGTGAGAGGCAACGAATTTCTTGCCAAAACGGTACGCGGCTAAAGAGGTAAACTGTTAGAGTTTATAGACGCCGCATTGTGATCACCGTAAAGTATTACTTCTGGGCAACAAAAACTCGGCAAAAAACTGTCCACGAATTCGTACTTTATCGTAGAATCCTTTCAAAGTGAATTTCGAGGTCCTTTTTAAGGTGAATTTTAGGAGCAGTCCTACAGCTCCTATATTAGGAACGATATAGGAAAATAGCTTGTAAAACGTTTTAGCATAGACGTGAGGAGAATAAATTTGAAATCTGATTATTTTGCTTAGGATCGAAATGATGCGTCGTAATTCGCCAATTTTACTCGTATATGATAACTTCAAATTTTCTTAAGTCATTCTGGATTTTTTAGTTAACTATATTCTCACGAATATTGTTGTGAGCATCCATTAGCTGACGTAATTATTTCCGTGATATTGCTTTCTAGATTATATCAAAAATATATTTTACATTCTTTATATTTTATGGTACAGCTATGTCATATCACTATTAAAAGTTTTCCACTAGTTTCAACTCATCATTTTCTCCATTCAGCAATATCAGCTTTATGGTTATAGCATAAGGATGCTAAGAAGTTACAATGAACCATTTTGATGGAGCCTTAAAGTTATCAAGGTAATGGAGGCTTCCGTTAATACTTCATTTAATGAGCTCTAATAGCTTACTTACTAAAAATCATCAATATATATGTAAATTACAGTATTTCAAATGAGATAGTGAATAGAAATATCCGTTACGATGTAAATTTAGAGTTGGTATCTAAATATTGAATTTTAGTGTTTTATTTTCTCCGAATCAGTCCAAAATTAATTTATATTACTTCTGTTTTTATGATAGAATATCATAGCCTAAATAAAAAATTCTCTGGACTATTTTAATGAGCAACATTATTTCCTGCCAAAGGGAAAAGTAGCTCTCTCACCTAGTAAAATGCAGGAAATGCATTGACTTTCCGTAAATATGTCCATTGAAAATTTGAATGCATCGGGAATATTTGTTAAAACTCAATATTTGCTATACGAAAAAAATGTGGCATTGAATACGAAAATAAACAACTCAAATTAAAATAACTAATAGAAAAAACGCGATTTTTCATGATTTTCGATGAATGATTTGCCAAAAAGTTTCCGTAATTGCAATTAGCTGTGTATTATTTTTCCAGATGTGCGGGATAGTTTTATGTTAATATAAATTTTCAGTTCTTTAATTATTTTCTTCGTCCATAAATCTCAATCTCTTTTCCTTAAATCCTTAAACAAAACTCTCAGAAAGTTATGAGCGATCGCTGAAAGTTGTATCCATTAAATAGGCAGAATTTTACAGATTGAAATAGACCTTTTGTAGTTCATCGCTGCAAAATTAATACCTTTGGTAAAGATAGCGTAATAATTAAGATTTAATTCTTCCTCTAGTAAATCATTATTTTCGTCACTGGATCTCTTAACTGTACGAACAAATTAATTTCTTTTTAATACATCTCGCGTTTGAACTTGTCAGAATGCTCCCCAAAATAATCCGTTGTTCTTCAGAACTCCCTTTTACTTTCTCACAGTTTCTATCTCGGTTTTCCTCATAGATTTTCTTTCCCACCTCATTATTTCTTCATCTCTCTTTTTTCCTAATCCTCGTTTTCGCCCACGCCTGTTTTCCTCATATCCTGGCTTCCCTTTCAAGATCTCCTACTCGGAGCCAATTATACAAACAACTGGAAAAGGTTTCTCTGGAAAAAAGCGACAATATTAGAAACTAATAATTAAAGATCGCGAATCAAGCTCTTCTCTCGCTTCGCGACTATTTTTACGGGGGTTTGTTTATTGTGTGGGCGCCTCCCTTTCCTTCGGCACTCATTAAAGGAAAGAATCCCTCCTCTCTCTCCACCTGACGCTTTTCCAATGAAAGAGAACTGAGTCACTGTCATGGATACCGGGGCCCTGCTTTATCACCAGGATGTGCGTTGACTCCCTTTGCGTCTGTAAGAATGAAATTCGGGATATTCTTTCATTTCTTCCCCTTCGGTCCGAGAATTCCTAAATGATCGAATTTTTAGCGTGAAGGATTTAAATGTCATCTGTTCCTAGATATTTAATAATGCGAAGGTATTTATCGGAGAATTTTAAATTTATTGAAATTTTCGAAGATCGATTTCTGAAACCATTATTTTACCAGATGTGTAGGAGGAAAGGGTCGTAAACAGAATTCGATCTTTTAAATTTTTTTCTATATTTAATAAATTTTGAAGTCTCAATCGTTTTATTCTACGATGAAATCTCTAATGTTTGGCTGTGATTTTGATGTTAAAATATTCTTTCTGATTGTTAAAATGTTTAATATGGCTGAGACTAAATTATTTTTATTAAGATTGATGATTAAAGAATCTTCGGGAGTGATTCATTTTAAAGAAGTAAATCTCTTTACTCTTACATGATAATAATAACAGTGGAAGTGGATCTAGGTTCTGAAACAATCTTTATTTAAGATTGATCGTCATGGTCAACTTTCAGTAATTAACTATCACTATTTTAGATTACGTTCGCTATTAATTGCCAAGGTTTATTTAATTTCTTATGTTTCTATTTCTAGTTTTTGTTTCTATTAATCGGTATGTTTTAACAGCAGTACATTTGAGCTCTAAAGCGAAATTTCAAAATTAATAATATAGATTTAGTTGGTTAAACATTAGAGTTAAAACAAATCAGAAGCTTACATGGTATGTTACACAAATTTAATTAATACGACAGGTTTCGACCGAGACAATCATCCTTAGGTACAATACATACGAGAATAAGGGAATTTATGCAGAAGTGTGTAGTTACGAGGGTACGGAAAGGGGAGGGGTCATAGTAGGTAAAATAGATGTTCAAAGAGACTCTACGGAATCTAACTATATATTTCCGATACAGCTTGGCCAATTTCGCTCTGCTAGCTTCACGTATAAATTCCAGGTGTTCTGGCCTAACGTTGCGAAATACCATTTAAAACAAATCGGATACTTGCTTCGTACTTTCCTCGAAATTTATTTAATACGACCGTGAGGCTAACCTTTTGGTCGAAACCGATCATGCAAATTAAGCTGAATTAAACTAATTAAACTGAATTAAGCTGAATTAATTAAACTGAGTGAATAAAATTAAATCTTTTACCGAGGAAACGAGGAACGCCGATGTGCAATTTTAACATTTTTTTCGACTGTTAGCAAAAACTACCAAGTTCCAGTAGTTGTTACTAAGAGCACGAAGTTGTTGACGAGCAAACTCTTGCATGAAACCATAGTAGGATAGGCATTTGCTTTACTCTGCCTTATCAGTAGATTAACTACCATAAAAGGATTAAAACATTTCATAAAGATGGATTTGCAATAGCCAGGAAGAAATTCTCCTTGCTAGATGTTCGACGTCTGCGAAAAACAAGATAGATATTTAATTTCTGTGTCTGTAGTATGTATGTACGTTATGACCAATTGAGGAATGTTAAAACGTTAATTTGTTATTTGCAATTTAAAGAATACCCCCAATTTACCAGGAAGTGCATTAGAGGACGACAGCTAGGGAGTAACGCCTGGTACGCGGTAATTAAGGCCTTCCATTAAAACTCCATTCCGGAAAATTACTTATTCAACCCATCTTGAAATCGAGTCTATTCCTGCAGGTAAATTCTTGCTCTCGCAATACTTTCGCAAACATTCAAGAAAGTAATCTGGCTGGAGAGAGAAAATCCAACACAGCTGTGCAAGAACGAGAGGTAATTTTCCCCCGGCTAACCTCGTTTAAAATTTTCAGTTAGATTTTATTCTCGCAAAAAGAGGCAAATAAATGAGAATAAGCCGCTGTGACTTTTCCATGCTGCTAGATTACTGAGTAATAGTGGAGGAAGAATAATTATGCGGTTTTGGGTGTGATATCTTCTTTAGTGATACTGAAATACATCCCATAAAGGAATAACGGTTACAGAAAACTGAACCACTCGAACCAGATAAATTTTAAAGACCGACTTCATCAAGCTTTAAAAGAGCAGAATGAGGTGAAAGAATTTTGAATCAATTGGTTATTTTAGTTACATGATATAAGGAAACGTGAAGATTAATTTTTGATAATTTCTTTTTAATACTTCATTGGAATCTTACGTAAAAGCATTTCAGTTCGATTCCTTATTACAATTGTATAACCTATAATATTATCAAAACCCTTTAACCTATTGCAAATATTTCTCCTAAAATATTGTTTTCTCCTTTGCTCTTATTTTTCTTTGGATATGGAGAGTCTATTTTGCGCTTAAGATATTATTTTTGGCAGAAAATGGAGCGACACATTACAATCTGGGTCATGTAATACAGATTTTTGAGTGTTTGTATAATTGTTAAGGAGACCTACGAAAATGTTGAGGCCAAACTCTTGTATTACTCAATTCCTTGTGAAGGACTTTAAAATTTATAAGATATTTCAATATTCCGATAGCTTGTAGATACTGCAGGTTATTCCTAAAAAATGGGCATGTAATCTGTAGGACTTCTAAGTATGAGCAAGCATTTAGCGGCAAGTATCACGATTCAAAAATAATGAATCGTTATCGCTCGATTTTCGTCATAAATTTTCTTTTTAAAACTATTTGGAAGCAAACCTTTTGAAATGCCATTGATTTAAAGGAGGCATAAATGAAAGGAACACAGTCCGCCTAATATTTCCATCGTTTATTCCACTTCTCTGCCAAAATTTTCAACCTCACTTCGGCAAACAGCGAAAAAGTAAAGTGAAACCGAAAGATTTAGTGAATGACAGCTGTCCAAGATAATGCGCGGATTTTGAGATTCCGGAATGTTTACGTTGGAGATCTCGGGGATTATTTAAAAGGATTACAGTATTACGTTCTTGAGTATTACCTGAGATTTTTTCGCAAAAAATGGGATATTGGGAAGGCAATGAAGATACCGAGGACGATCGATAATTCTCTCCAAGCATAGAAACGAGGGTATCTGGGCCACCGAGGATTCGGGAACCCCGAAAAGCGATTTCGATGCTATTCCGATCGAAACGAACGGTACATGAACTCCACCCTTCGCCTCTATTCACCCTATCCCTTCATTCACTCTCGCATCTGCCCTCCAGCGAAGGTTGTCTTACGTTCACTGCAGGCATCTATGCATGAAAAACGAGAATCAGCGGATTCGACTTGAAACTAAAGGGATTATTCCCAAGAGCGTTTTTCTGTTTCCGAAGATCCTAAACCGGAGCTAACCTAACGATGACGAAAATTATCTCGAGCTGTCTTAAGGTAACTTATTTCTGAGGTTCTTTCACAGTGTAGTGATATTTTTTTATCTTGCGAGTATTTTTTAATCTTGCGAGTGTTTTTTATCTTCGTGCAAAGTTATTTATTTTTTTCGTGCTTATCTACTGTTGCCCTTGCTCTGATGAACTTGTCAGGAGCTGCTTCACCGAAGTAAAAGCAACAGCGAACACACACAACCATTCCCTCCGGGATTTGAACCTTGGGGTAGGAGCAATAGCGTTGGTGGAATGCTATTCACTCGACCACCAAGGCTGGTGGGTATTCATTATGACTTAAGAGTGATTTGGTATACATTTTAATACAACGAGTAAAATGATATTGATTTATACATGAATAGGACTGGCAAAATCGAATAAGGTTGCTTTCAAACGAGATCGTCAACCCTTTTCTCGAAATAGAAAACAACGATGTATTAAAGGGAATTTTCCATTAGCGATTGCCGCACATGAGAGTTACATATTTTATGGCCGTATGTGCTCGCTACTGAAATGAGAGAGAATTTTTAACATCTATTAAAGAAAATTACCATTACCAGTACCTGAAGTAATATAAACAGTGCATTTATAGAAGTACCCCGACAGCTGAAGTCATTTTGCACCTAACAGCAAGTGGAACTAGATGCCAATGTCCAAGGTTTGCTTCTTATATAGATTTTATTTGAATGCATAAGTGCAATATTTTTAATTAAATCAAATGCTTTATATCACATTCTATTTTAATATAATATATTTATTGTCATTCTGGAAAAATCAATTTATTTGAAAAATACTGTGGCATAAAATATGAACAATTAATTTTATGCTGATTTTCTTCACAAGTATCTTAAGTACCGAAAGTATATGTGAATTTGGCAAAAATACTGAAATTTTCTTTCTGATATTCCTTCCGAAATTCTTCGCATTGGCAAATTCGTCCTTTGAATCATGTATCTAACGCTAATATCTAAATACATAATCTTTAATGGGGCTAAACTTCGATGGAGTCACTGTTGCATAGATAAGCTACATCATACTAATAGTAGATAGAAGGTAGGTGAGGAATTTTTAGATGCAAGCATCTCCTTATTCATTCGGATCACAATGTTCATCCTTTGAAATTTCCATAGGTTATTTACAGCCGAGAAAGAAGGCCAAGCTCCGCGACAAAGTCGAACACCAGACGGCACTTCTGCAAACAGCGGTTGGTGTCGCGGTTTAGTAGACAGGGTCCGAATTTCCATTACCGTAATGAAAACCGCGGAACGGGCTTTGCACTGAAATTTTCATAGCCATTCTTTGCCTAAGCTAACTTAAACTACGCACTCAAAATAAACTTTTGCATTAGAAGAGAATGGATGACCTTTTCCGAGAGAAGTGAGGAAAAAAATCGCGCAACGTCCCTTCACGTGAGAAAAAATTCTCGCGATGTCATATCCACTAGACTAGCGGAAGAGGAATGATCTAGTGCTGTCGCTGTTGAAAGTTGCAACTTTCTAAGCATCAAGAACTTTTTCAGTTGAAGTAGATAGATTTGATTCAAGTTTTCGCACTTCGCTGATTTCTTATTAGATATTGATGATGTGATGTTTGATTTATTTCCCTCGAACCAGGTTGAAGCACGTATCATCAGACTTAATCTTAACCGTACATTTTCAAAGTTATTTGTTTACTTGGATATTTATGAAGCGACTTATAATTTGTTTGTTTAATTTATTGCACGCAAACCTGACTGGAAACATAAATCACCAGCCCTAAGCTTAACCGCGCATTTTTTATGTTACTTGTAAATTTATCTTTACAGTTAAAGTTATTTTAAGTTATAATGAATTGCTAATGGAAAATACTAATTCTCAAAAATATCACGAAATTTTTCACCCTTTTCAAATTTATTTCATCTCCGTTCCTCATAATACTAATTTGCAAAGTTTTCATTACTTTCTACTAAGCATTTGCCCTCGTTGATGTTTGTCTCATATGGAATTACACTTGTTTCCAAGTGTGTTTCTCTTTGAATATGTGAAAGCAACGTTCATTTTTTCAGAGAGTCATAAGCTTTGCTCACATCTTCATTCGTGGTTGGAACAGTGTGAAAAGGCAGCAATGGATATTTTCTTCTCTTTTTCTCTTTTTCCATCAGCATACAATTTTTTATCAAATATATCAATCCTGATCCAATTCACCTCAGCTCTATCTCTCCTAATCTTTTTTACTTAAACTCTAAGTGAAAGAAATCTCATGCTATTTTCAGGCATCTTCTCACTCTAAAATCGGAAGTATATAACATTATTCATTTTCGATAGAAATAAAATCTTTCCAAAATCTCACTTCAAATGCTCGTTTTAACGAATAGCTTCTGATTTAGCATTCAAGTTTCAAGAGAGAACGTAACTTTAATTTAAATTAGGTTAGGATGCGTCAAAATCTACTTTGAAAGGCGTTTGAATGAATTTGATTCTAGAATTTTCAAAATAGCATCATCATCTCTACTAGAAAGGTTATCCACTTGACTTTATGGGTTTATGATCAGAGAGCTGCGATGGAAGCTTTCCTCTTGTTAACTTTGAATGAAAATTGGCAAGGAGGGTTGGAGATCCTTTCTCAGGTTCTCTAAAAATGTGTCGGGTCGATGTGGAGGAAGGAAATACTATTGGAAACCTGTCGTTAGACCAGAACCTGAGGAAGTATGGGTTTTTGCACTTCCAGTAAGAGGAGGTAAGCTAGAAAAGGGCCTCATTTTATCAGAAAGGAGGAACACTTTAAACAACTATAATTTACTTATACAAGGAGTTTCAGCATTATACGAATATATTTTTCGTTGTATTCCGGTTGTCTTTTTGTCGGTCAGCTTGTCTGCAAATATACATGTAAGGACGTTGTCTTCCAGCTTTTCTATTTATTTCTACCGAGTTTCTCACAGTTGGTCTCTGAAACAGAAAATACGTCTGTAAACGTTTCATATAAATTGCACATTCGTGTTAAGCCAGTTTAAGTTATCTCTTGCAGGCATCATTATTTATACTAACTTTTAGTAGAATTGATGATCCTACGAAATCGTGACAGTAATCAATGTAAGCGAAATTGAAGAAAAGTTTTTATTTTGGTCGTAAAATATTGTTCCAGATTCTAAATTACGAAAACTCTGATTAAATAAACATCAATTCCACGGAGGAAAGTGTTGTTTTGCGGGACTTCATGAGAATAATTCATTAATTAAGAATTATATAGAAGTAATGGTAACGAGATTCCTAAAACAAAATAATTTTTTACGGCAATACCTTGTAATTCCAGCATTGGCAATTAACAATGTAGAAATCGCTTGAACACTCTTCCAACGATGTAGGATTGGTTCTTAATTTGCCGTTTTCTATTTTCATTCAAAGAACCAAAAATACACATTAAGAGATAAATCAGATATTTAAAAATAAAATTAAAACAATCCTCATAATGACTGACGAGTGAGTTCACTAATATAAAAAGAATATCGAATATTTTAAATATCTTACAAATGTAAATAATCCAGATTATTTGATCTCATTAAATGAGTACTCCTTATGACTCCTATCCAATGTTTTATATATGTTATAAAGAAAAAAAAATATAAGGTTTATGGAGCACTTCTGAGTTTAGACATAATTTTGAATTTCAATGCAATAATGAATTTTTTTATTTCTTTCGGTAAAGATTCTCATTTTGTCTTTCGAACTTAGGCATCTTGATTGGCGCCACCATTCCTATGCTCTCATTTGCAAGACTCCAATGCAATGATGAACCTACGATGCTTTGGGGATTGTGTCATGAAAAACGACCCAACTTCCAATTTCTGCGGATTATCTTCCGTAGGGAGGAACCCAAAACTTCTCAAGAGCAACCGGCGCTCACCTTACCTCTCAACGGCAAACATGGTTCTGGACAAGTGAAACTAACCTCTGAAAAACATTCTTCGGACTTAGAACACTTGAAATTTCTCAAGTTGAATTTAACCGTTTTCTTCAAAGGGATTTTTTTTGCAATAGATAAGGTAAACAGTGGTGGAGTAAATATCGGGAACGTAGAGACTTTAAAGTTGCAATATCACTCATTACGCATCAAAAATCTAATTCTTAGGACCTGCATATTGATGAGGTTTACATTAACAAGGGACATATTTTAGGTTCACCTAAACTATAATAGATTTGAAGGCTTCACTCGAAAACTTTTTAATCATTCTAGGATTTTAATTACGTCTGTTTCTTCCATTCTTATTTTTTCCAAATTTAAAGTTACGTAATGTGAAAAAAATTTTAATGCCGGGTTAAAATGGTGGAGAGTTTTCCAGCATTTTTTTGTGGTTGGAAACCAGAGAAGAATTCCTGCGCAGCATTCACCAAGAAAACAAAGTGCTTTTAGTATTTTAACCATCGAGGTTAAATCTCAGCTTATCATAATTATCATCCATTTTGTAAATATTCTGCCAAATTATCGTACTTTCATCTCTTAATGAAAGCGCACTGTCGCAAAGAGCAAGTTCCGAAAGATTGGAAAAGTGTTTTGAAACTTTCCAAAAACGTGCCTAATATCAAGAGTGATCTTTTAACCGAAATAGCTCCCTTCCTTTAAAAAAGGGCAAGATTTATCTGCTTTTAATGAACGAGGATCGAGGTATTATGACGCAGAGATGAGAGTGCAGATTTCTGTAGCTTCCGAAATGATAGTTTCCTTCCGTGCGAAAAATTAGGAAGCATCGAAAAGATTTTTTGCGATATTGATTTGCAAATTGTACCTGCCGGAGGCAACCTTGGGGCGTACTCCACTCTCCGGAGGAAGAAATGAGAGAATTTCGCAGCGGAGAACGAAAAAATACGTTCCCCCCCCCGAGCGTTTCATGCATCCGACCTAGAGCAGATGGGAAAAAATTCTTCGGAATGGAAACAGCGAACGAGCGTATGCATAAGGTTAAGAGGGCAACTATGATAAATGGGAGACTGGAGAGTCGATCAAAACATTCAAAGTCGGGAAAAGGAGATCTCGATATCGCCACTTCCATAGCCTCTCCACCCTTCTATATTTCCGTTTCCCGGCCGTTAACGAATCCGCGACGAGATGACCAACCAACCAGGTTGCACGCAAGTGGCTCTAGTGATCCCAATTAAACTCATATTTCACAATGGGGCAAGTTAAGCCTCCTGCTTCAGCGACCGGGCTCTGTTTCAGAGCACGCGGCTTGGAGACGGGATTAAGGGGAAAGATGGATGATTCGTGAGTCCCACACCGTACCAGTTACGATGTTTTTTAAAGAGTCTCATTGCAGAGAGTGGAAGGAATTATTAGTGGGAGCTTCTCTAAGTACATTCTTGAGGCAACTAAGAGCATAATCACGCGATTTCTGAAACAACGGGAAAAATTATTATTTCAATGCGACCTTTAAAAATGGTACTCTCGTGCATGGTCATTCGTCGTGTTTTCCATTGATTATCTATTTTAACATCTTCCTTTATTTTATTCTAAAAAGCAAGCATTAATATCCAGCGAATGGTGTGCTATTAATTAATGCTGAAAAGTTTGAAATGTAGATTGAT
The DNA here is from genome assembly GCA_947579665.1 of Sympetrum striolatum. Taxonomy (NCBI): domain Eukaryota; kingdom Metazoa; phylum Arthropoda; class Insecta; order Odonata; family Libellulidae; genus Sympetrum; species Sympetrum striolatum. Next base: position 17,074,026 of record OX388341.1, read on the forward strand.
GGGGACTCAATTTTAAAGCTTGAATATTTTATGAACCTCCCAGAGGTAAGTAAAAATGATGGAAGAGATGAATTCGAAAAATCGATTTTAGAAACCATAGAATCAGCTGTGCGACGCTGGAGAAATGATTGACGGTTGAAATATTTTTATGAGTTCAATCATCCGCACCAGAAAGGTTGAAATTTTGCGCGTTCTGAAAAAGAGAGTTGAAACTCGAATCAAAATTATCTGCTCTGGAGGTCATGGTACGAGGCCGCTGAAGCAAATAATTAACGCGGTTAAGTTTTTTGCCAAACTGCCTTCGATTTAAAGAGAAAATTTTCCTTTTTAAGTGACCATAAAATTTTACCCGCAATAACTGAATTAATGTTGGCTCATGATTTCGGAAATAAATTGTAGCAAGTTATTATTTTGCCCTTTGTATAAATAAGCCGTCAACAGATGAGATTTAAATGTATGTCAACGGCCAATTTAATCTGCACTAAGATTTCGACAGCTCAAGTGGTTAAATATAAGCCAAGAACCACTGAAACACGTTCATCCATAGTTGAGACAGAAGCCAAGTAATATAGTATTTGCATAAATACGTATCCTTCGTGTACGCGATTTCAGATCATCACACCGACCAAAGATTTTTGTCCAGAAATAAATATCCTCCACGTCCTCTGTAATACATTCACACTGAATCGATTCGTCCTAATTAAAATTATAAGTTGAATAATGAGGTAAATATCACTTTAGATCACTATTATCTATGTGACCTAAACATTTATTTACGGCCATGTAATAAAATCAATATTACTATTTAGAAACTATTTTATCTATTTAACATAGCCTCCAATTGCAGGTAGTATCAAAGAGAAATACTTACGGATGATTTGGATTATTTTGGAGCAAATAAATTGAAGAAACAATATTGTTTTCCTATTTGATACAAAATGTAGTACGTGATACAAATATGTTTATCAACGAAATGAATACTTAAAATGCTGATATAAAAGTTTTTATAAATATGTAAAATAAAATAAATATTGGTGAGCCTTGTAGTTGGTAAAATTTGAGTGGATCTTATGTCGTAGTTTCTTTAATGAACAGGATTTTTATACCATTGAGGTATTTCTATATTTGATTGTGCGTAAACTCAGGCAGCCTCACCACGAGCGAATAGACAAAGGATAGCTCTGGTTCAGTAGAAAAATGCGCAATATTGCTAAATCCCGAGGCAATAGGACAAAAGAGAAATGACAGCCCTCTCTTGAAAAGAGCTAATTGATATGTAAACAGCTTCAGAAGATTATTAGGCAGATGACAAATGAGAGCTAGTTGGTAATGCAACATGAACGTTTGTCTTGTGTCGTGTTCGGATGGCATTTCGAAAATATCTCACGCTGTAGTCAGTATCACCCGTATCACCTGCGCAGGAATCACCGTCCCTCGTACGAGCGGAGCCTTATGATTTACTTGGCGCTACAAGAATAATGATTTTTTGTACGCGCAGTTCTTTCTTTATATTATCACCGCTATATTCATCTACATAATGTGTGTAAGATAACATTACGTCAGTACTCTCGCTTGGGAACGGAACGATTCACCGCACTCACTTCGCCGCGATGTATTTTTTGCCACCAAGTTATTTTAGGAACAAAGACACTGCTGAAAAACATCGATTATTTGGGATTATTCTTTCAGTAACGTATATATATTTTATATTCAATTAATGTGATCTATAATAAAGTTAATGGTAAATTATGCAGTGAATGTGGCGTTTGTTCCTAAAGGAAAGTGTCTGTTCATGCATTGGGTTCGGATGAGTCGAGGTAGGTTGGGTTGGAGGAAAGTTAAAGGAGGTTAGAATCTCCCACGAATTCTATCTGTGCTTATATTCATCGATACAATCACAATAAAAGATACATACAGCGAAGAGACAGCGGAGATTGGTCCTAGACCCCTCTCGTTTATCCGGGCAGAAGAGCATCGAATCTGCATTATAGTACCGACATGACTTAGAGAACTATTACGCATATATGTGGGCATGGCAGTGTACCTCCTAGCTAGGACAACCTGTGCTGTAGTTAAGCTGACTCTGTCTGAACAATAACCCCCATTTCTGAGCAAAACAGACATGGAGGAACACAGGCCGTTACGGCGTGCAGATATTGAACGGGGCAAACGCTCCCCTCCTACGCCTGACGTTCTCCCCTCGGATGTCATTAGTGCCTCGATGCATTTCTCTCGGTCAACTCGCCCCATTTATGTCACGCGTTCGACGACATTCGACAACAAATCAATTCGGGAGTCGCCATACATATTTTTTAATTCGGGCCACGCCATAAAATAAGTGGGACAGTTAAGCAATCATTTCGTAAGGTTCTTGTGTTGGAGTCATATTATCCAGGAATGCGTGTCGATGACGTCTTTGAAGGTATATTTGTCTGATGATATACCACGTGGTTTGCTGAATTTCCAGCGCTGAGTTGGGTAAGCGTCTTTTTATTGGTTTCAATGGAGCGTATTGATCTTTTGTAAATACGATGTTATCCTAGCGGTGCTTATGGCATGTTTTACGCTTTCATCGACCACCATCCCGAAAATCCAGTATACAACAGAGCTGTAATATGAAAAAAGAATATCTTAAAACTACCGTCATCAGAGAGTCATTTTCCAAAATGAAGCATAAAATGCCTCTCGACAGCTGAAATCGCTGTAGCAGTATAAAAATACCTTGGGAATGAAAGTCGAGATAATTGCTAATGATTTAATAAAATCAGTAAGTTTTGACATAACTTCGCGGAAGGCAATCGCAGAAGAAAAGAATTATACAAAGTATTCTTATTATCTTCTGCTAACAATTTCTCTAGACGGCCCAACCGTGTATGCGGAGAATTGTAAAGGTAAATTGTACAATTTCATACACTTTTCCGTTTCCTTCATATGATCAAAATGTTTCGTAAACAGATTACCATCAGTTATTTCCAGGAACATTAAACCAGATTGCGTAAAATTTCTTCCTGGTGAGCCTCTGTGATTTTTGTCCGGATAAGGAACTTAAATCAAAGTATATAATTTGTATCCATTTAATATATAAATACACCCCTAACGGTAACATTTTGAATTACTTCCACACACTTCCGACTTACATTTCCTTTGGGATGAATAAGCATGGTAACACCGAAAGGATTCTCTGTAAATATTTGTAGATTGCAAGCACGAACGATGAGTTGTGTTTGATTGACTATTTGAGGACTGTCCCTTTCAATTGATTAATTATGACTGAAATTACCAATATAGCAAAAGAGAAACTTAGCAACCGAGAAACATATATATTGATAAAACATTTGTAAAGCTATTCACGAAGTGCTTCTGAAGAATATTCATCGAATGTAATCTTTCGTCTCACTAAATAAGCACAATTTATGATTACTATTCTTCCGATGCTCTCATAAACAAGTTAGCCGTTCCATACAGAAAAGCTATTAATATTTATCCAATAAATCCCTAGCGCTCTTTGATTGGCATTCTATCAACTTCGATTGTCCCTCCTTCTACCAGCTGGAAAAAAACAAATTTCCCAATTCAATAAGTCTTTCATGGAGGACCGCGAGGGATTGTCTTGCTTCAATATCTGTTTCTTCCCCTTGCCCAAAACCATGTCTATTCTCTGAAAGCGTCATTAAAATTTCAGAGCGGTGAAAGGCGGTCTGAATCTGTTATTTGCAAATTGGGTACGACTGGACCGGAATGGCGACCTTTCCCGATCGGTCCAAATCATTTTTACGTTTAAAAATAGTCGATTTTTTATCATAACCTTGTACATTTAAAAAAGAAATTATTTGGAATACATGCAATTTTAAATTGAAAATGAATCAAGTCAATATCGAGTAGAAACACATGGGAGGAAACTTATCACAGTAATTAGACTCGAAAAATAATAAAAAATCCTAAAATTGTACATAGCGAAGCCTGTCAATCTCCCAACCCCAACGCTCCCAACGCTGCAAATAGCTTTCCGAAACATTGTAGTTATCATAGGAGTTTATACGAATCCAACATTTTCTGAAATCTTCCAGTAAAGAGTAATTGCAGTAAAGGTAAAATAAATGCTTAACACGTCCCGTAAGGTGTCGATTTCATTGGTTGTTATCCTATGGCTGAATACTTTTAGTATAATATATTTTTATATATAACTAGCTGTACCCGTTCACACGTTGTTGTGTTTAGAGAAGTGTGATCTCTTTCTTGCGTTGCTTGCCTCTGTTCACTCGTTTCTAATGACCATTCTTCTCTTCTCCTTTTTGCTTGATATGTAGACCAATGGCACTTCGCTTTGGTAGCATAATTTTAGGGTTAAATAAAACGTATTTCCAATTATTTTCTTCAGCTGGAAATTAATAATATTTTTATTTATTCACGTATTAATAATTTATTCTCCTATTAATAATTGAAAAAGTTTTTTACTGCATTTTTGTATTTATTTGAATTTTCTGGCGAAAAATCGAACGTCAAATGAATTAATGTTCTTTTTTGTAATTTAAATCAATTTGTCGAAATCTCAAAAGAAATACAATTTATGTATTTAAAATATTTTAAATTTTAATATAATTAGTAATATTTAAACAATAATTGAAAAAATATAAATTCTACCCAAATGGGATCAATTTATGTATCGTACTTCTATTTTTCCCGTAGAAAATCCATTCGCAATTTGAATGGCAGGCAGCTATTCGCGTTGCAAGGCTATTATAATGAAATCATATATACTATCTACATTACTTTCATTCGGTATATAAGAAAATATATTATCACAGTACCTTTTCAGTTCGGAGTAAGATATGCTAAATTATGTGCTACTCTACACTTCGCATCTCGCAAATCTCAAAGAGAACACATATTCAACTGAAGAAGACCTAAAAATGAAATTCAGTCTCGTCAAAGACATAAAATAAATTGAAATGTTGAAAATAGATGACATTTGTAATCAAAGTCGGTAACGTCATCAACTCACCAAGTTGTGCAGTACATACAATCTCTTGAATTTATCAGAATATAATTTTCATTAAATATCAAAAACCGTTTACTCCACGATAATATACGTAAATATTTACGTTGCTATAAACAAACATCATTTGAATACTGGAGTAAATTCTCAATGTGTTCTTATGAGAAAATTCAACAATCGCATTCGTCGTAACTGAAGTTTGTTTATAGCCTCTAAATTCATCAAAATTATCATTTAATTATTCAAAGTCTCGTAATTTCCGATCGTAAACTATATTTCATGACCAAAATAAGAAACTTTATTCAATTTCCCTTCTTCTGGTGGTACTTCTAAATCCATACGTTGGTTATTTCTAATTTAATTTTGCGAAAGAAAGGAAGCATGCAAGTGATAAAATCGAAGTTTACATGTATTTCTTATGGAAAATGTTTTTCCTTCTGGAGTCGAACTGAGTACTCCGATTAAAATAAAAATTTACAAAAACCTTCCCGGGGATATACGTAATAATTTCCCAAATTTTCACGACGATTGGATGTATGGTTTTTGAATCTATAGAGTACAGACAGACAGACAGACAGACAGACACACATTCATTTTTATATATATAGATAGATAAAATAATAATATAATCTAATAATAAAAATATATAATTAATATTTCAATTATACATAGAATGTTAGCTCTATATGCTGCAATAAGTTTTTTTTTAATTTTATGCTAACATTTATCGGGTTTTTTTAATATTTATGGTGTGTAGCCGCTCTCAGCCGCAGGGTAGGACCAACGTGAGCGGCATATGCCGCTCTCCCTAAGGAACGTCTTAAAGTTTTCTAGCTACATTAAAATAAAATACCTGCTAAAAATTGGAAAATCAAAACTACAATTAAATATAAAAATCCTAGTTATAATTATGAAGGTAATTTCTGATTCGCTATACAACTTTAAAAAATTGTTAGCATTCGCAAGGTTTGAGCATCAATAATATTCGAGTTTTATAATCTACTAGCTGTACCCGTTCACACGTTGTTGTGTTTGAACAAAAAGGCAGTTTTGATATTTCAAACATAATTTATTAATGATCAAATTTATACAATACATCAAATGAAAATTAACAATAAAATTATCCCTACACATAAGTCATTTGAATATAACATATGTACAAAACATAGATATACATAGTTGATGGTAGAATAAACATGCTTCTTCACTTGCGATATTAAACAATATTGCAAACGAATTTCAATGGAACAATAATTTTGTAATTATTAAAATTCAGTCTCGTCAAAGACATAAAATAAATTGAAATGTTAAAAATAGATGAAATTTGTAATCAAAGTCGGTAACGTCATCAACTCACCAAGTTGTGCAGTACATACAATCTCTTGAATTTATCAAAATATCATTTTCATTAAATATCAAATACCGTTTACTCCACGATAAATATTTACGTTGCTATAAACAAACGTCATTTGAATACTGGAATAAATTCTCAATGTATTCTTATGAGAAAATTCAACAATCGCATTCGTCGTAACTGAGAAACTGTTTGTTTATAGCCTCAAAATTCATCAAAATTATCATCTAATTATTCAAATTCTCGTTATTTATGATCGTAAACTGTATTTCATGACCAAAATAAGAAACTTTATTCAATTTCCCTTCTTTTGGTGCTACTTTTAAATCCATACGTTGGTTATTTATAATTTAATTTTGCAAAAGAAAGGAAGCATGCAAGTGATAAAATCGAATTTTACATGTATTTCTTATGGGAACAGTTTTTCCCTTCTGGAGTCGAACTGAGTACTCCGATTTAAAAAAAAATTCAAAAACCTTCCCGGGGATATACCAAATAATTTCCCAAATTTTCACGGCGATTGGATGTATGGTTTTTGAATCTATCGAGTACAGACAGACAAACATTCATTTTTATATATATAGACTAGCTAAACACGGCCACGCTTCGCTGTGGCTCAGTCAGGTATGACATGAATGGGAAAGTAAATAAAGGTATTCTATACAGCGAACATAGATTCACCGAGGAAACACATCATTCAATTTAATTCCCTGCCTTCTATTGCTGTAGCTATGTTATGGAATGAAAGGAAAGGAAGAAAATATAAATTTTTCATAGAAAATAATGGCTGCCGCACTATGACTCTTATTATAACACTAGCTGAAGCGCCCGTTGATTCTCAACGGGGAATATAGAAGTAGATTAAATTCAAGTTGACGGTCGTGCAATGCGTAAATTCCCTTTAGAATAAGGTCTAAAATCCCAAGCTATTCTTACTGTACAGAAAAATTCATGAGCTCGGCACAACAATCGCAAGGATCGTGATGAGGATTGGTTGTTTACAACCTCAACAATTTTGGATAATTCACGCGTATTTTATCAAAATTCTCCAAATTTCGATTCGGAAACAATATTCCACGATAAAAATTAGAACATTCAATTAATTTCCGTTCTTTTGCTTCTTGTTTCGACTCCGCACGACTATTTTTCTGTTTTAATTCTTCAAAAGAAATATAGCCTGCTACCGATAAAAGTGAAGATTAGATTTATTCTTTATGCAAACCCATCTGAGCGATCTTGGTTCGAACCCAGTAAAATTATCGAATAAAATTGAGACAGTACGTCCTTCCTGGTCCCAGAAAACACGTACTACGCAAAGTTTGATGCGAATCTGGCAAACGGTTTGTACTAAAATCGAAGACACACAATCTCCTGACTGTAATTACGTACCTGCATTTGCTGGTTACCTTCTTACAGAAAATTTCTCGTTATCCATGTAATATATCGTCCTCTTCAATCATCAGCTTTATGGGCCTAAAGTCCAAGAGTATTTTTATGGGATAAAACATGAGCTCGGATTCAACAATAGGATCGGTCGTCAGGGGGATGAGTTGTTTATAGCCTCGAATTTTCACAAAATATTTTTATATTTAACCGATACTCTCGCAAATTCTAATCGAAAGTAAAATTCCACGACCAAAATAAGAATCTTTATTCAATTTTCTTTCTTTCGGTGTTTGTCTCGACTCTATACGACTATTTCTTCTAATTTAATTCTTCAAAAGAAATAAAGCCTGCAACCGATAAAAGTGAAGATTACGTGTATTCCTTATGAAAATCTATCTGAGCGATCCTTGTTCGAACCCAGCAAAATTGTTGAATATAAATGCGACAGTACTTCCTTCCTGATATAAATGGACACGTATGCAAAGTTTGAGACAAATCGGACAAACGGTGTGGACTCCAATCCAAGACAAACAAACAAACCCACAAACAAACACACAAACAAACACACAAACAAACCCACAGAATTTCTGCTTTATATATATAGAAGATAAGGAAATGAAGCTCGATCATTCAGATATTGACACTGCATTCGTCTTAGCTGTAGATCTAATAGTTCTTGACGTTGTTGAGACGATTGGGCTGCTCTTCTTATTCTCGATTCAACCCGTAAAACGCGTACTATGGCCGTCGATCTATCTATCTATCTAATAAGATGACTTAGGAAAATATCGAAAGAAATGAATCGAACTGAATACAACAATCAAATACAAAGTAACTCACACTTTGATTTTTTTAAACAGATCGTTAAATCGTTTCCAAAACAAAACAAATGAATTGAACTAAATACAACATTCGATATCAAATTAACTTACATTTCGATGTACGAAAATAGATTATTCAAAACCTTTTCCAACGATTGATTATGCACATCAATATGAACGATATCGACAACTTAACTCTTCTTCTTTAACTTGTAAAACGTGGACTATTATTGCCCACGAAAACACAAAAAACGATCAACTGGAATTTAATGGAAGAAATTAATAGAACTGAATGTATCAATAAAATACAAAGTAACACACGCTGATTTTCGGAAATAGATCATTTAAATCAATTACAACGGATCGCATATGCACAACAATTTGAACGAAATCAACCAAACAACAAACAGACTTCTTCTTAACTTTAAATAGGCTAAAATGCAGGAACTCGGATTCGACAGTACCATTTGTCGTCAGGAGGACTGGTTGTTTACTGCCTCAAAATTTCGCGTAATTCGTGTAAAATCTCGATAATTCAATTCGAAAACAAGAATACACGACCAAAATAAGATTATTTATTTTCCCTTCTTCTGGTGCCTGTCTCAATTTTGTATGACCATTCTTTTTAATTTAATTTTGCAAAAGAAATAAAGCCCGCAGCGGAAAAAGTGAACTTGTGGCGATACTCCGCGTATCGCCACCGCGCCCGCCGCGTTATCTTTGTATTGTTTGTTGTTATTTTGGTTACGAATAACAAGTATTGTTGACTTGAGACACGGAGAATAAAAACGATTTTAAAACTCGTACGTTGATTGAATTTGCATTCTCGTTATCCATAAAACTGATTTAAAATAATATGTTTTGAACGACGAGTGGTTTAAGGAACGAATTTGTAACATCTCAAAACTAGCTAAGAAGAAAACAAGTCGTCGACTACATTAATCGTCGACTACAAACTCTACATGCATTTCTTATGGAACTGCTTTGACTCGCCAGGGATCGAACCGAGGACGAAATGTCGACATTTTTTCAATAGAAACGCTCTCGTATTTGTATACAATGTTATGTTAAATTTACAGTCAATCGACTGAGTATTTTTCGAGTTTTGCGTTCACAAACATACGCAGGCTGAATTTTTATATATAAGATGATTTTTCTCTGTGGAAATAATTGAACTAAATAAAAATAAATAATAATTAAATGTTAACCTTTTTTCTCATGAAATAGATACACACCTCAACTAGTATATAGATATTTAATCATAGAAATAGATAAAATAGAAAATAGCTATTTTGGGAGAGAAATTTAATTATTTCGATTTCTATGGTTAAATATTTCTACTGAAGTACTTTGATTTCGTCATTCATTAAATATATTCATTTCCATCATCTGTCTAAATAGAGCGTAATAATGTCAAAAGTAGAATTGCAACAGATGTTGTTTGTCAATCCATTGACGATAGTAATAGAAAGATGCAAAGCATCGGTTAGACTTTCGTGATGACTACTCAAAATAATGCACGGCCATTAAATAAAATTTTGATATATACGGTAATAATAATGTAATTCAATTATAATAAAGGAGGTATAATTCAAGGGCTGTCATCTTTTGAAGGAATCGAGCTTTTGTCTTGTGATTGATTCTAAAAATTCCGGAAATATATTTCTCGAACACAAGTTCTCCTTAAAAATATGAGTTCCCTTTCCGCTCGACATCTTTTGAAGATAATCCTCTCCAACTTTTCGCTTTGGGAAATAAAGTTGAAAACAGTGTTCCACAGGGAAGCTTTAATGTACATCGAGCAATCTCTGTCTTTAATACTGGTCCTTAACCCTTCCATCCTCAGAGCCTTTTCCTAATTCCTTACCCTTTTCTGAGGAGATGTTAATTTTGAAGTCTTTTTAAGCTTCGAGTACTAAAAAAACGCCCAAGACAGCACTTTTTAAAACCCTTTTTTCTTTAATTCAAGAAATACTGAAGGAATATCTTGTGGTAGTATAAGGCTAAAAGTACTTTGCTAAAACCTCATTAATCCTGCAACAACTGAAATTCGTGAATAAGAGGGAATAAGGTTACGATGAAAATTTTCAAAATAATAGAGCGAGAACGGGATAATTTTTTTGGATCTTTTTATTTTCCACCAAGGTTTTTAAATTAAATCTTCCACCCAATACTACGTATTGAGCTCACCTGTTTCTGAAAGTTCAAAGTAAATGAAATAAATAACTTTTGAGAAAATACATCGTATTTCTAAATTACGTATAATTGCACTGTTCAACACTTCAGACAACCTTGAAAATCAACGATCAAATCAACTTCTCTGCCCTGCATAACTGCCTTTGGATAACTATAGTTATTCGTTGTATTAGATAGATTATAATCTTAGATAATTCAAAGAAAACAACTCTCGATTTATATTTTTCTGTGAAATAACATTACGTTGTTGTCTTTAACAACCGTGTGTTGACGCATGGTGATTAATATGAAAATGGATTTGAAAATTTTGGTACTGATTTCCAATTTTCACCTGAATACGTTGATTATTTATTACAAAAGTTTTGAGCAACTATGGAAGCAGTGGCGGATCCAGGGGGGGGGAAAAGGGGGAAATTTCCCCCCCCCAAATCCATGAGAATATATTTTCCGAGGCCAATAATGTAATACTTATAAACTGAGCATCGTCTATGGATGACGCGTGACGGTTGTCGGAGTAATGTTGCCGCATGCTCTTGGCACTTTACACAAGGACATTCTGTGCTGCTTCCAAGTCGCGCCACTCATAGCTGAACTTTGTTTCAAATAGAGGAGTTCACACAAGTAGCGGGCACAAAATCAGACGCGCCACTGGACGCGGCCGTAGCCGCCATTCAGTCGCATGGGGTGGCGATGCCGACCGTGAGACAACATTGTAACGCCTAAGGAAGAAACACAATGTTTGAAATCGGCGACTGCTTTGCACTCGTAGTTCTACTTTGTCTACTCCTCTTCTCCCTCGAACGACTGAAGCTAAAGTTCCCCCCCCACTCGCTATGGCCGTTCCTGGAAGTTCCCCCCCCAAAATTTACGCCTGGATCCGCCCCTGTATGGAAGTCATTCAGTTTCTTACGAGAATGTAGCAGCATTACAAGTGCGATATGTATACATTGTTACTTGTTGCGGGACCACTTCGAGCGATGAGAAGTGAAGAACGAAGAGTACAAATCGGAAAAAAATTTAAGACGCCGGGAATTTTCTCTTATAATGAGGATTACTTTCTCAGAGTATGTTGGAATTTTCAACAAAAATCGCGAAGGTGGGTCATTTACGACACTCATTACCAATAAGGATAACTTGAAGAAAATATGGCTTTTATCCTTCACTTTATTAAACAGTTGATATAGTATAATTACTTTATTTGGAAATAATTCTATTGTTGTCCCCCTAAAATTGGGCCATGAGTAGAGTACTCTACTTTAACAACAACATATCACTGAACCGCAACATGTTCTACATAGAAATTTGTTATTTTGATGGCGATGACATTTTATAAAATGAAATCTATGTAAGTAAAACAACAGATATCTTGTTGAAGAATTAAGTAAATGCGGAAAACCTGTGATTTAGAGTGCCAAGTTATAGTGCAAAAGTTACATGTATTTATTGTGCTAAATTATTCCCATATATACTATACCATATTATTCTGATAAAAGCCACTTTATCTTTAATAATTTTTGTTAAATTATTGATGCTGAAAACTAGTTATTTAAATAACATTAAGACATAATACATATTAAATAATGAGAAGGCATTCTATTGAAAGTAAATCATCTTGGCTTTGTCCATATTTATCCACAGAAATGTAAAAGCCGGCTAACGTATCAGGTATTTACTGGGAAAAAATATTGTAAAGCTCTGGTAAAAAGCTGGGAGCATAATTATTAGTATTGGGCTTATCACCTGCCATGATTATTACCACATTTTACCCCAGAATGTCATAAACCTTTGTTTTTGGATCAGGTTTTTATGAATTTACATTATCCTGATTAAATATTACAATTCATACTTCCATTTTCCTCTGTAAGTTCTTTACTTCTTATATAATGAAAATGTAAGCCTAATTGTCACACGTTTGGTTTATCTTTTGGTGTACTCTAAAAAGGACCTCCTGCCTAAATTCTAGACAAAAAAGTGAAAGAGTTTTTGAATCTGCAATATTCCCACCTGATCATGTTTTTGTTTATCATTTGACATTTTAATGTAAATGGTCATACAATATCTAACCAAAACAGTAATAAAAGTCTATGAAAGTTCTTTCCATATTTATTTTATTTATCTATGTTGCAATTAATTGAATGTGACAGCCCTAATTTGACAGCCTATCATTCGTGACCTATTTGCCTTCCCATTTTTAAGAGTAAAGATTTAGTTTAATGGGATAGAATTAAGGGTAAAGAAAAGTTTAAATAGTTTATATGATAATAATTTACCATATTTCTAAAAATAATACCTTAATGACTTAGTATTATTTTAATACCACCAAATTAAATATAAATCCACTTCTAAAAGGAAAGTAACTCAGTATATATAAGTAACTATTAAAATTCAAATCCTGTGAATTGGCAAACAACAAAGAATATATAATCTGATGGGATTTTTCTCACTTACAGCAGGATAGCCATGGCGTCGAGGCCGGATCCGACTTGGATGAGGAGATGGAGAAAGTATTCTCCATGGGAGAGTCCGAGAAATTCGACCTTGCTCGAATTTCAGGCTCTGCCCCTACTCCAATGCCAGCACCAAGTTATTTGGGAGCAACTTCTTCAGGATTATCAGGTGGGAGAGATGATGTGCCCTCTGATGGAGATTCATCCTCACCACCAACTGCACCTTTTGGATCAACTCCTGAAAGCCGACAATTTGGAGAAGAGGATTATACCCGTAAGTTTCTGCATGATCAATCAAATTTGAAGTAAATTGATTTTGTTTACTTTTCTGCAGGATATTTCAGAGTTACATAAAAATTCTGCATTACTTTTATATATTACAGACAATTTTTCTTTTGAAGATATCTTTATATGATCTATATGAGCATAATTTATTTATTAAGAATGTTCTTCAATTCTATGAGATATAGAATAAGATGAAACATTTCACACTTTTCACAAAGATTTATTTATGGAAATTGAAATCAAGATGACCAGTTAAAGAAATTTTTTTTACAATACAATTATACCATTTCACGCATCCATTGCGTGAAATGGTCTCATCTCTTTCCATATTCAAAGAAGTTTGGATAAAATGTATTCAAAAAAGGGATCTACATCTCATTGTAAATTAAAGTCTCAATCCTTTGTATTTCTAATGGAGTGAACTGAAATAAATTGTCTCCAGAATGCTTAAGAAAAACAATTCAGCTCAGTTTAGATGTTGCATTACGTATTCAAATAATATTTTTCAATGTTAATTAATTTCCTACTTTTGCATGTTCTTTTTTATAAGTACTATACTCTGAAGGATAGCAAAAAATGTTTTAGGTAAAGGAAAAGTAGGCTGATTTTCATCACTAAACCTCAAATTGATATTCAGATTCTGTGATATTGGTTCCAAAACCTATAATTTATTTATTGGATCTACCAACTGCATAAGTTCATGAATTTCTTTTATTCCAAGGAAAATGCCTTCATTGATTTAATTCTTTCCATCTTACAGTCCACCGCAAGAAAAGCTACCCTCACATGCATATGCCGCTTAAGTCACTCCACTCAAGATCTATGCGCCACCGCCTGACATCACCCCGACATTCAGAAACTGAAAGTGCTGACAGTTTGGCAATTCTAGCATCTGCTAAAGCTGACTCATCCGTCAAACCAATAATATACAGTTCATCTCAGGTAAGATCTCTTCTAGCAGTCTACGTGAATTTGTTAATAAAATCAGATACATTGAAAAATATGATAATTAGAATTGAAAAAAGAATCAACTCATGCCTTGATTTATCACTTTCCATCTTCTGGATAAGTGACAAAATGTCATTTGGTTGCACAATCTAACTCAAAGTATCCCTGAAGAAGCAAGACAAGAGCACGTGCTTACAAACAATAATAAATTATATTAATTATAAGTTTGCTTATTTTTCAGCCAGTATTTAGTTCTGCATCTATATCAAGAAAAACTTCACTTGCTGATTCTGCTCTTGGAGAGCATCCAGATGAAGCCGAGCCGGACAATAAGACTCTTGTGGGAGATGATGCCGAGGAGGAGCCTATCTCAATCTCTGCAGCTATCACATCTCCCTCATCTCCCTACTCCTCACCCCCTTTATCCTCACCTCCTCTTTCACCATCTCCTTCTTCCTCGCAAGTGGTCTCCGGTGCTGCAGTTACTGTTGATGGTGCTCCTCCTAGGGTTCCAGACCAATCTACATCCGAGAATTCGGAGGCAAAGAAGAAGAGTGCTGAAGCAAGTAATACTCAGAGTCCTCAGCTCAGTTCAGCTGGAGAAAGCATACCTACGTAAGTATAAAACATAAGTAATGATTGCAACATTTTTATAAGGTGATCTTAAATGCTTACATTTGCATAGTCTCTCCTCTAAAAATAATTTCAGATTGAAATTTATGTATTATATTTTGGGCTTGTAGTTTGTATCCAATAATGATGCTCTATGAAGATTTGCATCTTTTATGAATTAATTTTCAGGTACAGATTCAGCAAAAGATCTGAATATATTTTTCCCTATAAGTCTAATGTTTGGTCAATATTTAGCTGCCATTAATAATTTAATTAATTCTTAATTAATGTAATTCTTAATTACTTTAATTCTTAATTAATATAATTCATAATTAATTTAATTCTCCATTGCTTTAATTCTAAATCAATTCTCTAATTAGTAATAATTAATTCTTCTTATGCTCTGATAATTTTGTCTAATGCATTTTCCTTGGCAGGTACAGAATTCAATTCACAATATGAAAACAAATGCATATTTCTCTCTCATGAAAAAATTTTACAAGACAAATTATTAGCATTTTCTATACTAATTAAACAATTAACTTACTAAATACCAATGCATTTACTAAATGAATATTAGAATGATTAACTATGACAATGAATGATGAATCAGCTACTGTAACCCACCAATAAACTTTAGTGATAAAGTCTATGTAACAGAGACTAAAACTCAAACCTTCCTTGCAAGTAGCTGCCATAAATTATCAAGTTACAATGCCAAGCCAAACACTTCATGGCATTCTTCATAAGCTATGCAGCCAATGATTTTTTTCATGTAGAAATTATGAATTCTCACTATTGCATACTGTTTGCTATGATTGATTACACAAGCATATCTATAACTCAGACAGGATAAAGTCAATTCTGAAAAAGGTTATTATTTTCGTATTGGACAGGAATGGTATGGTCTTATAAGAGTTTGAAAATATTATCATATGCATGCATGGAAAACATAAAGTTGTATTCAAATATTTTAACTTAATCTAACTGTAAATGATAAAGTACATACATAACTATTCATATCTATACAGGATAATTATTTTTGAAATTATTAATTTTTGTCAATTTTAATACTTACGAATATTAAAATATATTTGAATATTTTTTCTCACGTATAAGTGAGTTAGTAGTACTAATTTATTAACACTGAAGTTATACATGTACATAATAAAACATCACTATTATATATCTAAACAAACTAATATTAAAGACATTCAGTCATAGAAACCTTTCAAATTTCACTAATACACATAGCTGGAAGAATGGTGATGATAAATTTAAATTCCTCCTTGCAATTATTTTAATTTAGATAAAAAATTAATGCAACCAATATCTATTCTTGAAGTATCTGCTTGTCTCCAAGCCCTCCACCGCCTAAGGGAGACTGGAGTGAGAATGTCCGAAGACATCGTGCTGGAGCACCTGGAGTTTATGGCCGCAGCCTAAGTGAAAGTCCTGTTTATGGAAGTTCTCCCCCTGATTTTGCAAGACGGGTTCAATTTCTTATAGGTAATGATACTGCTTTGTTGTGATCAATGATGAAATTTTTCATGTTTTCCTGTTTTGGTTACCATGGATCATAAAATTTCAGGAGTCAGAACAATAGCAAATTTAATTTTTCAGCCTACATATTGTTATCCTTTTACAGGGGAAACTCCAACAGAAGGAGGTGAAGGGGATTCTGGGTCATCAGTTGTGACACCAGCTGAAAGAGTACGTGGAGGATCAGAGAAAGAGCCTGGTCCAATGCCAAAAGATGCGGACGGAAAGAAACCAAGAAGAAGACACAGGTAATCTATCAGAACCAAAAGATATTATATTGATGTTGATAATTACTTGAGGGTAGTTTCCATCACCTTATTTACTATGATGATAGTTACGCTTAAAACCAAATTTCCTATTCATTTTTGACAGCCGACATCACCATCATCATGGTCATTATAATCGCTTCCGCAAGTACAGTTTGCAAGAGGATCCACAGTGGCGGATGAATCGGAGTATGGGCTTAGGAGGTTCCCCTGCTGAACCAGGACATTTAGGTCCCGTTTTCCCCCCAGACATACCAGACGTAGAAGTTGAAGATGAAGCAACTACCTTGCAGCAGCTTGATTTGGATGGCCTTGCAAGTAAGGAATTAGTTTTCCATAGTAATAAATATTTAATTTTATAAATAGTGGGTATGCTCATAATTTTGATTGAACAAGGAATTAATCTGTTTGGCACTTCCTTCAAATAATATCTATTAATTACTAAACAGAGATGTTATACTAGGAATGAATAGTTCACCGGTTTCATGCAAATCGGGTGACTTCACCTTTCACTTCAATCCTAAGTGTTAAGTAGAAACACTCAACTTTGAGGATGACAGCAGTGATAGCAACTTAAAAATTAGTACTCTATGATGAAGCTACACAGTTTAAGCTTAGTGAACGATTACCAAATTTTTGCAAATCATTCATGTTTGAAGTTCCAATCAAAGGATACTAAAAGTTTAATGGAAAAGATGTTGAGTTTGAACTATTCAGCAATAAATTATTTCAAATACTTTGAAAATTAGAAAGAAATCAATATCATATATTTCTGTTTTTTCTCCAAGAAGATTCATTAAAAGCAAATTGGTATTTCAGGTCATCGGTTTGATGATGCCAGAGGACTAAGGAGACATAAAATTCAATCCAAGTCATCAACCTCTTCATTTATTCATATTGGTAGGAAAGATGGCATCCAACCAATCCAACATGTACCAATGCCTCCTTCAGCAGCTAAAAAGATGTATGACCATAGTCCTCATGAGGTAAAGGATTAAAATCCCAAAAATCTATGTTCTATGGTGAATCACAACAAATGAGTGAAAGTTTTCAGATTCATAATATTTCATGTTTAGATAAATAAATCATTCAGTTCTAGTTTTTTATTATTAGATTGAATTATTAGAAAATATAATAATACCTGATTGATCGTTAATACAATAATATCTGATTAATGTTAATTATAAATCTGTATTAAATTCGAGTTTAAGGATTATCCATATTTTTAATGTTATCTTAAAACAAGGAAAATTTTCTCCAATACAAAAAATTTACAGCATACCATATAGTCTAGCAATTTAATTTTTCTAATTATCTCTAAAATTACTAAATAATTATCTAAGGCAACATTATTCAGTAATTTTCTTATATTAATTCTTAAATGATTTTTGTAAAAATCCATTGTAAAATATTGGATATTTTAAATGGATAACAAAATTAATTAGGAAATTGGATAAAAATCATAATTAATCACCTTCAGGTATTTGTACAATTGGATGAACTGTTGGGATATGGAGATGAGAGAGAATGGAAAGAAACGGCCCGTTGGATCAAATATGAAGAAAATGTAGAGGAAGGGTCAGACCGTTGGGGTAGACCTCATGTTGCTTCTCTAAGTTTTCATTCCCTTCTTAACTTACGTCGCTGTCTTGAATCAGGTTAGTATTTTGTGACTGCTACTATTCTTCCTATAATCAAAATAACAGTCCAATATGCATGCATATAATTTGTACATGCACTTATTTTGTTTTTCTGTGAAATGAGTAATATTCAAGCCTGTTTTTATATTTGGTACACATAATATCAGATCATATTCTAGCAAAAATTTTTGAAAAGAGAAAGTAAAATTGTATCTTACATAGGCAAAATTTCAATGTGACACATTTAATATTTCTTTTCTCAAATCAGGTGTGATTCTACTTGATTTGGAGGAAAAAGATCTCCCTGGTGTTGCATACAGGGTGGTAGAACAAATGGTTATAGAGGAACAAATTGCAGGAGAAGACAAAGCAACAGTAATGAGAGCTCTACTGCTTCGCCATCGCCATGTTAATGATCATGACAGATTTCATTTTGGTATGAAGCGTACATTCTCCAGCTATGCTAGCCTACAAGTAAGTTTACTTTACTTACAGTTTCAATTTTTGATTTTTTAATAATATAAGAGCAAAATTATCATTGTATAATTCATGAATTATTGATAATTTTAAACATTAACAATTAAATTATATTCTAAATACTCCCATATTGGCATTACATAACTACATTAAAAATTAATTTTATAAATATAGCAAATAAAACTCATTTATCAGTTCCTGCTCATATCACAATATAATAATTCTTGAAATATATTGAGGAAGTTCCCTGTTAACTAATTGTTAGGCATTAATGTATCTTTTTACAGGCTCTTACATTCTTACCACTTATCATGTACGTACACTAAAAATATCAATCAATCATTACATTCATTGTGTGTAAAAACCTTCATTGCTAACTTAATAATTTCCATTTATGTTTTATAAGTACTTCATTTTGCATAGTTGTAGATCATCAGTCATTGATTCATTGACTATGAAATGGTTTGCTCATTGCAATCACAGTCTCTTTTGCACATCATGCTTTTGCTTATTTTAATATCCTTCTTTAAAACTTTCCTTTTGATTAACAATCTTTTAGTTTTTTACTCATGCATTAACACCACACAATTTGACCTATTGATACTGATTATTTAATCAACACTCTTTTACAATATATAAAGCAATAATTAAAGTAGTCTATTGGTAAAATGGTCATGGCTAATGTGAGAATAGTATAATGAATTTTGTATGGACATTGTTAATGTTTTAACACAAGTTTGAATAAGGCAAAAAATAACCTATATTTACATAGAGACCTGAATGATAAGTACTTCATTCTTTAATCCCAATCATCAATAAAAAAATATTTATAATTTTTTAATTAATATTCTAAGTAATTTTTCATGTTTGCTATTCAAATTCTTTAGTCACTGTTAAGTACTTTGAACCATTTCTATTTATGGTGAAATTAAAAAATAATAATGAGTTTGATGTATTTATCAAAAGTAATTTACTGGTAAGTTATGAGAATTTCCTTTGTTTAGAGAAATTCTTCAATATCAATGATCATTCTTTTTATATTCTAAAACATTAAAAATTATTTGCTGAAATATCTTTAAAGTGACGATAAGTGCACCATACATGGATAAACATGATACATATTTTGACAAAATGAATGATACAAGAAAATTGAAAGTCAAAGGAATTAGATAGGATGATATCATATAATTGGAATTCTAACTTATTGCTAATTCATTATTTAATTGAGTAAAGCTACGGATCAAAATATTAAGAAGTAATTATAAAAAGGGACTTAATCAATGACTTAAGATTATTCAATTCAGTAAATTCACTCATTTTGAATGATCCAATCCAATTCAATATACAAGGTTTATAATAAATTTTAGATAGAACAAAATTTTCTGACAAAATAAATATGTTCCTCATAGATTTAAAAATATATGCTATGTAACATAAATAACAAATATTATCTGAGTATAGTTAAATTAATCAACAGTTGTTCTGATCTCATACTCAATGCTTTGACACTTATGCCAAATTAGTAGAGTAATAGTTTGAAGGGTACCTTTTTTCAAATAAAAATTAACTATTTTCCCTACAATATAATGGTTTAAGAGGAAATGACTTTTGTAATTTGTACTAGCTTTTGCATTGCAAAAGGCATACATTGTGATGAAGCTGTTCTGAGTCCAAAGATTTAATTGCTTACCAAAATAATTATTTCAATAGGTACATACTACTATAAATGCAAGAATCTGCTTTAATTGTCTTGAGGAATTGACAAGTAAACCACATAAGTTCTGTAACACCCTAGATTTAAAATAATAAGAATAATTTCAAGAAGACAAACACAAACCTCTGTTTCCCAAAAATGTTCATTTATGGAATTGCAAAGAACAAATTATAATCATCAATAACCTAATTCATTTAGATATTTTGTATTCAAAATAGATTAATTGAAATTCTATAAAACATTTAGACCATCATACTTCATTTTTACCAAATCAACCTTGTCCATCAATGTAAATAATTGTAATCCCAGCAATCCACTTCGTTGAATGGCTGCATCTCATTGGGAGTGGGGGAATGGATTTAATTTGTTACCACTAACTAATACCATTCAAATAAATATATTCCTTGATAAACATATATCTTATAAAATCATATTAAAATGAACTTTATTTAATATCGCTCAAACATGAAAATATTTCTGCTCAAATAATTATAGATTAGCTATTTAACTATCCAAGATCACATTTAAAAAATTCCATCAAACCTGCAACTGTTTCATAGAGCATTTGCAAAATAGTTATATTTAGCAGGAAAAAGCAGAAGCCTGAAAGATGAAATTAATACATATTTGAGATGCTTCATTATCATTAAGAGTTAAAGTTTTCTAGGTAGAGGAGTTTTCACTTACACTGGCTCTATATTGAATTAAAGTTCATCATTTAATTTTGGTCTGGCTTACAATAGGCATTAATGACTTAAGTTCATGCTATTAATGGTAACATAGAATATGAAACTTTTTCCAATTCTTCAAATGATCTCTTGGAAATTAAATTAGCGCAAAATCATCATTTAATTACATGGGATATAGTACATAATTATGCTTCATAATGTTTAACTGTGTAATGCTTATGACTTACATCACACTGTTACACATATAATGCATGTTGCTACATTTTTTGTGGCAGTCTTTGTACTTCATGGAGGAAGAAATTTTACAAGAGGAAAACGGAGTTCAAACTGAGGATAATATGCCCTGCAGCCATGTAAATGGACTACAAATGCCTTGAGTAGATTATTGTTTTAAGAATCTTTCTTTTCACCTCTAGCTATGCTGTTAGGTGTGTTTGCCTTTTACAGAGACATAGACACTAAGCCTTCCCAGCCTTTGATTAATGCACTGATAAATGGAATGTGTTACTAAGCTAATGGCAGTCTTGAGAGAGCAATTTTTCTCTGTTGAATAAATGGATCCATGAAAGAGGGTCATTTTTTTGCACTGTAGCAACTTGCATGAGTTATTAGATTACCGCACTATGGCATCAGTGATAATCTAAGCAACATACTGTTTGTTCATCAAAGATTTGATGATAATTTGCCTTACATAAAGTATGTACTTAACCCCTCCAGATTGGTAGTGCTTCCATAAGACGTATTTTTTAGGGTATCTTGTGGTAGATTGCTTTTATATTGGAGCTTTTTCATTTATGAGTAGGGCATTTACTAACAGAGAGCGTAGTGTTCATGTTCTTCTCCCTTTTCAGAGTTTGGAAGACAAAAAACCCAAAATTGTTCCATCTATTTCAAGTTTTGATGGTTGGAACACCGGCAAGAATCAGGCTACCACAAAAGGAGATTCAAATCATGTTGCAGTAAGTTTCTTGTAGATAATACTTTTACACATGTATAATTTGGCCAAACAGTAAAACTCTTAAATAGTTTAATGTGAAGTTTTTATTCTAAGAAGCTTGTTAATATTTTAGGTTGACATTAAGGAAGAGCTAACATATACGTCATCAGCAGAGGATTTGAAGAAAAAGGAAAAGGAGAGAATATTAAGAAGAATTCCAACAGGTGCTGAGGCAACAACTGTACTGGTTGGATCTGTGGAATTTCTTGAACAGCCTACTATTGCATTTGTGCGTTTGGCTCATGGAATATTATTACCAACAATAACAGAGGTACAGTTTAACAGATATCTTACATGTAAAGGCATTGTGAATATATTCATAAACTCATTCACATAACTAGACAAACTGTAAGGAATGATTAAAGTATCAAAAATATTTCCACTTTTTTTCAAAGACTATTTACTACTTTTAAATATATAGAGATAGAATATTTCTGAATATTAGTTTGTTTTTTATTAGAACTCATAATTTTTAGCAAAATTTAGAATATTTAAATCAACATATATATATATATTAAGAAATATATCTTGCTTGTTTATTCTTAGAAACATTTCAGTACACTAGTACATGCATTTCCATTCATATTGGCATGAGTACTTTCTACTCTGTTGAATTGTTTCAGCATTGAATTTTATAAATAAATATTTGCTTACAGGTTCCAATTCCAGTAAGATTCATGTTCATTCTGCTAGGACCAAAAGATTCAGATTTGGACTATCATGAAATTGGTCGATCCATATCAACCCTCATGTCAAATTCTGTAAGTATTACTTTCTAAATGACTAAGATGGTAAAAAAATTGTTGTTATGACAACATTGCAGAACAAAAGTTGAATTCTGCCATGGGATCAAAGATCTTAAAAAGTTTTATAAGAGAATATTTTAAATTCTGTAAAGTATTGTGATTTTTAACTTCAAACACTTCACAATATTTTATCTATTTTCCATGAACCTCCTTTTCCTTATAAACCTTTAAATACAGAAATAGGAATTGGTTGAAAAATGATAAGTTTTTTTTTAGAACCCTTTTAAAGACAAGTGGACAAAATATTTTTCTCCTATGAAAAAGAGCCACGCTTTACTTTCCCAAAATGGCTGAAATATTAACCAAGGTTTGTGAGAGACCATTCGAATACTTAAGAACAATCTTTTTGGTCTGAATTTTACTTTCATATGTATAAGTACCAAATAAAAATATGTAAGTGTCCCATAGAATTCGAAATTGTGAGCAGTGTTCTGTGAAGTCTAAAAGGTTGGAGACTGCTATACCCTGTTTCCCAACTGAAGGCGGCTGAGGCAGAAATCCCTTGCGTGCCTTTCCCTCTCCTAGCTAATCACAGAAGAAGGGAACATGAGGGTGGGGGGTAGGACTCAGTCACTCTCTGACCTCCAAGCAGTGCATATTACTCTTCAGCATTCATCGTTGCCAAAGTTCCTTACTTACGCATAAGTACTCTCTATAGTTACTTTATTAACTTTAGCGAGTGCTTTTATTCTGTCATATTTTGCCAGGCGTAATGGCAGAAAGGAGAGAAATTTGTCACCTACAGGCAGGGGAAATTATAAATAAGGTTCACTAATATTTTAAAAGAGAAGCAGAAAACCATGGGCCATTGATGAGCGTGGCTAAAGTGCAGAAGAGGACAGCGGATATATGTGGTTTAAGTACTCACACTCTGCAGCTAATTCTCTGGGAAGGATGGGATAGCCTGGAGAACATGGGTGCCGTGCAGTTGGCTTCTTCTTCCAAGAGGATAAAGGGCAATTCCATAATTGTGAAAATCGACGAATCGACGAAAATCGACAAATCGAAAATTTGACAAGGATGTCATTTGCAAAGAAAGTCCTGCGATATTATGAGAGGAAGGAATACCCTACGTTAAGGAAGTAACTGGTAGATTTGAAGAAGGAAATGGATTTTCAATGGGAGGTTTCATTGCTGTGGATAATCCTGAAGTCCATGGGATTTGAGGATAAGAAAGGAAATGATGGGAGAATATTCCAAATGGAAAGAGCTGAAATTATAACGGTTCGCATTATGTTTTTGAGGACAATGCATGATCTGCGTAATCCACGGGATCCGAATGTGCCCAACAGAGTTATATTTTATTTGGACAAAATGTGGGCCAACCAAAATATTGCCCCAACTAAGGTTTGGCAGGATGAGAGCGACAATGGTGGTCTGAAAGTGCCTATCGGTAAGGATGGGAGGGTAATTGTGTGCCATGTGGGATCTGCGGAGACTGGCTTCTTGGAGAGCTGCAAATTAGTTTTCACCATGGAGGCCACATGGAGGGTAGGAGTGAGGGGGGGGGACACCTCTCTTTGGCTACTTACTCTCCCATGTCCAGCTGCCATCAATTGGGAAACAGGGTATAGTGTAGAAGAGCCTATATAGTGGACCTATAAAGAGTGGATTAGGAGTAGTACCATCCATTATGTGTTCCAAATAGGTACGAAGTTGGTGCCATTCATTTTAAGTACTTTTTAGTACCTTAGTACTGGATGGATTGTTGCACTGCAGTTTAACTTCTTTAGAAGTTTGCATCTTCAACGGTTGAATCAATGTCTAGGCTCAGGCAGTGTTAAATCATGAAGTGGATTGCAGTACCTTTAATGAAGTTTAATTGTGTTATCTCCTCTAAAAAAATCTGACTGATTATTTGGTTAACAGATTAACTATAAAACTAAATTGATAGTGATTTTTATAGAAATGAATTGTGAAGAGAGATCCCATAATTCAATGCTCAAGCCCAATAATTTTTCAAATAAAACAAAATAATTGGATTCTATAGAGATGTTTTTTTCACTGTGTATGTGTGGGCAGCTCACAAACTATTTAAGCTCAACATTGCAATAACTACCTAGTTAACGAGGTCATGATAATCTTGAACAGCATCAAAACTGCAGTATGCCTTCTATTTTTTAAGTATGTTAAGTGGTAGTAGTAGTCTATTGTTTAAGGCAATGAACCTACTCTGGGTAGGGAGCATAACTAAATTCTTTGAAATAAAGAATGTAGCATGCATAAACCATATCTTTAGCAATGTTCCTCAGGTCAAGCAAATAATCCTAATTATTCGTATGAAATAAACAAAAGAGTTTTTACCTTTGTGTTTTCTCAAATCGAATTCAAACCTAAGTTTCATAAATGTGAATTTATTGCTATTTCCTTTTCTTGAATAATATTATTAACTTAGAAAGCTGGTAGGTCTTGATTTTTCTTTTACGTAACACGAAATAACCGATTAATTAAGGCTATTCACACCTTAAGGGAATGCGGTAGATTGTATTGCTTTCTGATAATATTTTACGAGACAAAATAACTATTTCTAATCGTTCTGCACTTAGCTCTATTTAAAATACCCTCCTAACGTCATTTCCGGTCAACTGTGGTCCTGTATTAACGTGATTGGAATGAGTAGAGATGAGATATAATTAAATTTTTAATTTAAAAATAATTAATTGTAAAACGTCTGCCAGCAACGCCCTCTTTATATGCATATATTAATACTTTTTTCCTTTTCAATAAGAGCCTTGATATTGACTTAATCCTAGGTAAAAAAAGTGTCATTGCAATTTGAATGTCGTCTGCGGAGCTACAATGGATAGGGCTGTGAAAATGTCATAGTCTGCGGGATTATTGCCTCGGGAAGCATGGTTATCCAACTCTGTGTGATAAAATAATATCATTCTACCATAATTTCGATTCCACTATGCTTAAAGTTTCTTTTTAATGACATTTCACTACGTTGGCATTTGATCTCCATGATGTGAATATCTCCGAAAGTGATATGTATCGGTAATGTAATAAAATATTAGCCCATAATCATATTTTGCACGATACTATAAATAATTAAGTCATATTATTAGAGTATTTCTGCTAAAAATCACAAGAATTTTCAACGAGCGAGACTGTTCCTGAATGATAGTGATGACATATTTAACTAAATTCAAGTCTAATATTGTGTATTTATTTAGGAAATTTTAAATTATGGTCGATATTCATAACTACCCAAAGTCAACCAGTATGTTCATTCGAGATTGAGGTTATTCGAAGTATATGTTGAAGCTTTATTTCTATTTAATACCAATCCAGTTTTTTCCTAGTTTTTAGCTCTTGAAAGGGCTTGACTCGTAAAGTAATAAATAGTAAATAATTAACCTAAGCTAGTGAATTCATAGTATTGAGTGACTGCGTTTGGTATTGTTGTATTACTCATTCAATATGTACTAGTGACAATCTGCTTTATTTCAGCACTTTCATAACATTGCTTACAAAGCTAATGAGAAGAAAGAACTTCTTTCAGCTATTAATGAGTTCTTGGACGACAGTATTGTGTTACCACCTGGTAACTGGGAGCGTAAGGCATTGATTCCATTTGATGAACTCAAAGCAAAGAGTGAGGCAATTCGAAAAAGAAAATCTTCTAAAATCCTGCAAAAAGATGAAACCCAGCAAGGCAAGTCAGGAATAGTTTATTTATATTTTTTACATTGAGCTTAAGCAGTTCAAGTTTCTAATCTTTGATTCATCCCATTAACAGCTCTTCTGCCAGGAGATGGAAAAAAGCCACCCCATGATGATCCATTAAGACGCACAAGAAAACCATTTGGTGGTTTAATAAATGATATAAAAAGGAGATCTCCTTATTACATATCTGACTTTATTGATGGTTTAAATTTCCCTTGTTTTGCTGCAGCAATATTTATTTATTTTGCTGCACTCTCTGGTGCCATAACATTTGGTGGACTTTTGGGTAAGTTTTATGTATAAATCATTTTTCTTCGCTGTAGTCTATTAAAAGATATTTCTCCAAATCATGTATAAAAATCATTCAAATATCATTATCAAAAGGGATAGAGATGCAGGATTTTTTTATATGAGAAAGAACCTTGTTTTTATAGGTGATAAAACAGAAAATTGGATCGGTATATCAGAAACATTGATAGCCACATCTTTTTCTGGAATAGTATTTGCATTTTTCTCTGGACAGCCACTTGTTATAGTTGGAGCAACTGGTCCCCTCTTGTTATATGATGAGAGCTTATATTCAGTGAGTATATTGAGTACATACAAGGAATGGCATCATTAAATAATAACAATATATCTAATATAACCAGGAATAAGTTTATATATTCTCTTTTGAAGATAGCAGATTTGTTACTGTGCAGATAATCTGTGCTTAAACATACTGCGTATCTTGATAATCATTTTCTTCTTGTATTGATAAGTCTCTAATTCCATCAGAGTTTGACTGAATTTTTCCAGAGTTGTATTATCAGTCAGACAAGGTTTACGATGATGCTTTAATTTTGGGAGTACCGTAATTTTGCTTCAATTTTTGTGGAATATTTAATCTTTGAAAGTTCACGTTCGTTTTGCATTTTATTTCAGTTTTGTGCAGTGAATGACATCGATTTCCTGGCAATGAGAGTATGGATAGGAGTGTGGCTTGGAGTGATTGCTTTAATTGTTGTGTGTGTGGAAGGTAGTGTACTTGTGAAAATGTTCACTCGTTTCACCCAGGATATATTTGCTACTCTCATTTCTCTCCTCTTCATTTATGAAAGTTTACTGAAACTTTATCAAGTAAGTTTTATTTTATCTAAAAGATGTATACTCCCTTATTACCCTAATTTACAAATTATTTTAATTCAATTTCTGCATTTACAGGTGTTTCGTAAACACCCTCTAGGAGTTTCTTACTGCACCATTGGAGGTCTGATTGCTGGCAATGGTACAGATAATGATACTAATGCTTCTAATGGCTGGGAAAGTGTTGGGTATTCCACAAATAACTCAGATGTTATAGAGTTGGAAGGATATGGCTCTAATTTAAGGTATAGTCTTTATAATTTATCCTAGGATATGCAGACTTATTACAGAAAACACATTTTTGTATAAGAGCTACTCAGCTAAGGCAGAGAATGATTTTTTCTGTAATAATGTATTAATTTTCTTTCATACAAATTTTATGAAGGTTAAAACAGATACTATAATGGAAAATAATATTATGAAAGTAATATTGCCTTATGTCTAACTTAAAAGTTAAATTGATTCTGTTTCTGAGTCATATAAAATTTATTCTATTTTTTCCTTAAAAATACTCCTTTCCACTGGTGGCATATTGTACGCTCTTAAGGCTATAATTTAGCCTTTAACACCTCATTAATCGAGAGAATACAAGGGTGTCACAATAATTAATTCTATGAAGGCATTGAACTGAGTCAGTTCCTTGTATATAAATTATGAAATATGTACTTCAAATCAGTAAAGTTTATAAAATTTTATTCAGCATATTTTTTAATTATAAGATTATGAAGTTTGCATTTTTCTTAACCTGCTCTATGGTAATTATTAATGCATTATTGTAGAATTTGAAATTAAATTTTTGATCAATTCTGGAATGTATTTTTCACAGAAGAAATACATTTTCTGATAAGTTATTTGGTTAATATTTAAACTTTGTATATGTGAAGAATAAAATGAGGCAGAGAGGCATATTGGAAATATTGCATTTTTCTTTTAAAATGAGGTTTTTAAAAACTAACCTCTACAGAAAATAAGCTGTCTCCTTTTTCCAAAACTATTGGAAATTGAATCATACTACTTAGATATGTTGATATATGCTGGAGTTTTAACTACCCATGAACATATTAATATATTTTAAAATATATATCTTATTTTTATTGTAGTTTGCACATGGATAATGGGACCATTGTTATTGAAGATGAAGGAGGATACCTGCATTTGACTAACCAACCTAATACAGCTCTCCTTTGCACAATATTAGCCTTGGGTACATTTTTCATTGCATACTATCTTCGTCAATTCCGAAATAGTAATTTTTTGGGAAGAAGTGTGAGTAATATTGTATTAGTATGAAGTGTTTAAGTGTTTCAAAATTTCCAAAAAGAACTGATTATGTGTCTAAATTTTACCTGCATTTCACCAGAATCTACTAGATTTATAACTCAAGACTTGCTGAAAGATTTTTATGCAGCGTGATAATTTCAACTTCATTGAATGTTAGTTTATCTTTTAGTAAGTTTCTGGTATTTGATACTCAGAGACTGATGTTTATTTCCTGAAGGATTCTAAATGGAAGAATGATTTTAAGAAGCATATTTGGAAAGGTGTCATGATAATTACCTTGCTACCATATTTACCAAAGTATAAGATGATTTTTTCCTTATTTAGCCCCAGACAAATATAGGGCTGTTTCATATTCATGAAAATGGGAGAACAAATTTTGAAAGGTAATGAGAGAAATTGTTTTTTTATGAACATGACAACTCTTAGTCTTTTAGGTATTATAAAAATTGAGTGAATGTTTCTTCAGTTTTTTAAGTGATTTAACTGAATTATTTTAAGATTATTTGCTAGAAGATGTTACTTTCCCTCTCACTTTGTTATAAATGTGATTCTATGATGACCATGCATCATTAAAATCGATTGTAATGCTGACAGCAGAAAAGTTCGTTTTTTCATCAATTAACCCCATAAATTTTGCGCAGGAACTCCATGGAAATTCTCTAGCTGATTAAGTATCAACTGTATATTATATAACTTTGATCTTATTAGGAATCCTGATTAACTCCAGCTCATTTGGTATGTCAGCATATACCAATATTAATGAGAGAGGAGCAAAACCAGTGATAATATAAAAACAAACAAATTAATTATCATGGAAATTGTTACACTTGTATTTTCCAAATCTGAAGCACTAAGAGCTTAGGGTCATCTTATATTTGGGTAAATATGGTATTTCTTCAAATTAATTGTGTATTTCTTTCCACATGCTCAAAAGCATATTACATGGTCCAAAAGATGAATCAGATTTATTTCTTAAGCTTTGTACCTGTACAAAAATGTTGTGTGAAGTAAACATTTTATCTTTTTCTTTGTTTGTTTTTCCTGTTCAGTTTACATAAATTAAGAATTTATGTTTACAGGCAAGGCGTGCTTTAGGTGATTTTGGTGTACCTATAGCTATCATAACTATGGTTTCTTTGGATTACCTCATCCCGGATACTTATACAGAGAAGCTAATGGTTCCTGAGGGCTTATCTCCATCACGCCCTGAGGCTAGGGGTTGGATAGTTTCTCCAACAACTATAGAGACATGGGTAGCTTTTGCTGCAGTTGTTCCTGCCCTTCTAATCTACATTCTTCTGTTCATGGAAACACACATATGTGAACTCATTATTGACAACAAAGACAGGAAACTTCGTAAAGGTTCTGGGTTTCACCTGGATATAGTATTGGTTTGTCTGCTAAACACTGGATGTGGTTTCCTTGGAGCTCCATGGATGTGTGCTGCAACAGTTAGATCTGTAGCTCATGTCTCTGCTGTAACTGTGATGTCTCGAACCCATGCTCCTGGAGACAAGCCTCACATAATTGAAGTTAAAGGTATATACGAAGCCAAAATTTCCAGTTTATGAAAATTAATTACTATCTTGGGGCCATGATGAGATGATTTTCAGTAGTACACAGTGGTTTGTTGACACAAGTGAAGAATCCCAAGGTGTCATTAAAAATAATAGAAATTAAAAAGATCATAAGACCGTATTTCTCCATTTCATAAGACCATCATTCAAGACTTATTTTTGCTAAAACAATTAGCTCAAAAGGCAATAGCATATTGAAAACCTTTTTAATTTCTTTGTGTTCATATCCAGAATAATAATAAAAATGGAAATTAGTTTATTTTCTGCATGATGCCAAGATTTGGGTACAAGCTAAATTTTTAAGCAGTGCAATCTCTTGTTCTTTAGTTATAGATTTTGTGTATCCCTTCTTTCTTTAATTCCCATCCTAGCATAAGTGACACTAAATATTTAAGCAGGTTTTTTAGTATTATATTTTATGTTTTCATGCATCAATCATTGAAAGCTTAAAGCACTGGAAAACTTTTAATATAAAGACGAATTTACTTTAAAGTATTATTTCTAATTTTCAATCAATTTAATTTTGATAATTTAATATTTGTGTAATTAGTAAATAGGAAATGTTGCTGTATATTTGTGATATTTGATGTAAAAATTTTTATTGATTTTAATGTGATAGACATTATATATGGTTCCTTTTTTTATCAGTCTTATTTTTCATTCCATGAATATTTGATGCTGACAAATGAACGAGTAGAGCAGCGACTGAGTGCACTTGTTGTCAGTGTGCTTGTAGGGGTGTCAGTCCTGATGGCCCCTTTACTGCGCCTTGTGCCAATTGCCGTCCTTTTTGGTGTCTTCCTTTATATGGGCATCTCTTCTACTAATGGAATTCAGTTTATCGATCGTCTCCTTTTGTTTTTCATGCCTGTGAAACATCATCCAAGGGTCCCTTATGTCCGAAGAGTAAGATATACCATGAATTTTTAGGATCTATAGGTGCAAATAAGTGACATTTTAGATACAGCTTGCATTATAATTAATACAAACTTCTTATCTACAAGATATGAAAATCTGAAGGGAAAAGTGGCCTTTATTTGGTCTTATTTCAATTGAATAGTGGAATTTCAACTTTCTAGTTTAACTGTGGGGTTGATTTTTTCATTTTATCATGTAATATACTTAAAAATCCTTGAATAATAAGATAATAGTGTTAGTAATTGATCAAATTCTGCCTTATTTATGTATTATTTTCCTAATTTCAGGTGCAGACTATGAAGATGCATCTCTACACTTTCATTCAGTTGATGTGTCTAGTAATTCTTTGGACTGTTAAGTCCACAGAGGCAGCTTTAGCCTTTCCATTTTTCCTCATTTTAATGGTCCCATTAAGAATTCATCTCAAGCATTGTTTTTCAACTTCAGAATTACATGCAGTGAGTATAGTAATAAATCTAATGTTCTTTGTCTGTGTATATATTGGATTTTCATTCGCTATATTTTCTGGGTACTACTATTGTTGTCATTTGTAAGCTTGAAGTTTCAAATAGCAACAGCACCAAGCATTTAATTACTTAAATTATTGCTGATATTTGCATTATTAATTGACTTCTTCAGTCATCAAATTATATGTACAGGAAGAGAGAAAGTTTACCCAGGCTTATTTCTACTTGCTGATCTTAAGAAATATCAATTCCAGAATTCAGGACAGAATTCCTCTTATACTTAAAATAATTACATACTTTATTCATTTTGTTGGGTATGCTTTGAAAAAAAATAGTATTTAAGAAAACTAGTTTTTCGGAGTGTGCAATTTTGGATAGATTCTTTTTGTGAAAGAAGCAAAAGCTTAACCAGAAATTTTTTCTTATAATTGGCCTGTTTAGTTTAGTTCTGATTCGGAAGAATTTTGTGGTCTTAAATAAAGTTAGCATTTTACTTTGATTTAGCTCAAAATGATGGATTCAGAAAAGAATGTTTCATCTCTGATATTTCAGAATTATTTTGTTCCTTAAGATAATAGATTCCCTATGTAAGCCAGAGCATATTTATGACAAAGCTTTTGTGCTCCCAAATGTTAATTGTGTAAAGTATGAGTGAGAAACCAGTTAAAATAACATAAAGTACTGAAGATTTTACTTTAGTGGTCTTCTGTTGATCAGTTCCTTAGCGATATTAATCACGAGTTCTTCATATTTGCGTTAATTATTAATTTTTATGATAATTGTAATGGATATTGCCAACTGATATCAACTTTATCTTTACAGCTTGACAGTAGTGAAGCTGAATTAGATAATGAGGATGAGGAACCAGATTTCTACACGCAAGCTAGGTTGCCAGGATAGTGGCTGATGAAGTTCTGAATCTTCTTTGTTACATTATTGAAGAAGAATTTAAGAAGGAAGTGCTCCTCTTCTCCCCTAAAACCTGTGCTTTTTTATAGAAAGCATGTTAGAAGACTCTGCTACAGAGCACACATAATTAGGTTAAGGACTTTGCACTTGATGGACAGGAAGTGCCTTTCTAAAATTATTAATTTGTCGCTGGAGTAAGTTATTTTTTAGCAATCTGTATTTTCTCAAAACATGTAGTGGCTGGAGAAATTAATTTTCATTACATCTTTGTACCTGCTGTTTAAGTTTCTGCATTTAAACTTATTTGATGCTTAAGAGAATGTCATCTTTGTGCCCATAATATGATATTTTTGGGAACAATATTTTGTAATCAAGGTTATAGCTTTCAATTAACTAATTGTTGAGTAGTGATTTTAGAATGCTCTAATTTTTTAATATTTCAGAAATCTTTAACCATTTGAAAAGGGAATATTTTAAATTATTGTGAGTCACACTGTGATTTACTTTGTTGTTTTATTTTTCATTGGATCAGAATAGGCAATTGAATGGTGAATAAATGGCTGACACCAACTAGAACTATTAAAAAATATTCAAAATCTTTATAAATAGTTAAAAGACAATATATATGGTTTTGGCCAATTCAGCCAACCCTTATTTTACTCATTTTTAGCATTTCTATCTTTTAATATGCCAGGAGAATTTGTCATTACTCCAAAGTGTGAAATATTTATATTAAATGTTCAGCAGTTTTCAAGAAAATATTTTATGTTAAATCCTGGAAAATGATACTATAGAGTACAGAATGTATATAGAATTCAAAAGCTGATACTCATATTTTCATCAATTTTTTAGTGCTATCTTTAGCACAGAACCACATCATTAGACTGAAAATAGAGCCAGAAATTCGAATTTTACTCAAGCCTGATTACAGTTTTCATAAAGGTGCCAGTCATGGAATGGTTGTTTTTTCTTTTTGTTGTTGAGAACAGCAAAGCACAGAAAGAGTCCAGAGCACTTAAGTTCAATTTTAGGAATTAAATACATTTTCTGTGCTATTGTTGTGACTTAAAACTTTGTTGCAAATATGAAAATTGTTGGTTACTCTATGTCTTAGAATGCTCATGTATATAATGACAGTTTATATGTGGTTCTCCATGAACACTGTGATTCTGAATGGCGTTAGGACTTAACGATCAGGTGAACATTTTGTCAGTATTTTTCTATGAATGTAACAAGCTGGTCTTGGTATGAAATGTCAGTATCTATTTCAACTAAAGAGAATACCTTTTTTATAATTGTAAATTGTAAGCAAAGGGAAGGCTTTCAGGTCATTGAAGTATTTTTATATAGCTTGGGGTGGAATTTTTGAAGGCAAGATTGAACAGTATTTTCCCCTGTAAAGAAATATGTAAAGAGTATTTTTAATTCTGTTACTTCATTCTTTCCATTTTATACAACTTTGTTTCCTTTTTTACCGTAGCATTTTATTAATATTTTAAGTATATCAATTAGCTCAATGCCTTTTACTTTAAAAATGTAGTTGCTGAAGATGCACATTAATCCATTAATATGATTATTCAAGTTAATAAAATTCAGTAGCTTTATGTTTATTGAAAGAATAGTCATTTTAAAAGCACAAAATTAATTTTTACTATCAACATATACTTTTGTTACATTGAAGAGGTGGTAAAAGATCTTCTCTATACAAAGCTAATCTTTTGAATTTAGCATGTATCAGAGTAAACTTATAAGTGTATCACCCAGAAATTGAATGTAAAACCAGATGAGTAAATAAAGTTGCTGGAAGTTAGTGAAGTAGTTAGTTCCCCCCTCCTTTATGAACCAATCACGCCGTACTTCAAATGAAACTTTGGTGCATTATAATTGTGATTTTGAGAATGTCAATAAATGGAAATCATTTTGGATGGCTATTGGGATCTCACAGAATTACTGTAGGCCTTATAGTTTCCTAAAAAACAGCATATCAGTTATAATCACTGTTATGCAAACTGTATTAATTACATTAATGTCATTCATATTATGGAAGTATGTATTGTAAATAAAAATGTTGAATGCTGAAATTGTATTCTTTGCTCATTTGTGAAGATGGCACTTCTGTGACATCTATTGGTGAACACAGCAGAATGAATCTGTCAGTGCTGCAACTATGGCCAATCTAGGGAAGTCTGTAACTAAGCTCCTGAGTCCTTGTAGATATTCTTCTTTGTCAGCCAGTCCAAGGAAAAGTGGCTTGCTTTCTCCAGGGAACACAGAATGTAAGAGCAGAGGCTGTCATTTCAATGAAGATGCTCATTCTCCTAAAATCATATGTTCTCCTCTACAGAAAAACTCAAGGTAATGATTTTCATTTTCTTAAAAAATAGGCAAAGTTTAGTGCGTGTATGAGATTAATGAAGAAGCAGCAGGACTTTAAATTGGAATGTGCAATAACTATTAACAGGTTTTCTTGTGGATTATCAAAAAGAAAAGGAAATCATCTATGTAAAAAATTATTAAAAGTTCCAAACAGTGAATTGCTATTGATAACATCACCCATCACAAAGAAGTTGACTGAAAAAGGAATGGAAGGCATTAACAGTAGTAAAATACTTGGAAGAGGTAGATTCGGAACTGTAATTAAAGGACTGTACAAAGGTAGAAATTCTTGGGATAATTTCCTGGAACTTTGTCATTATCTTGATTATTGTAACAATAGGTGTTTCAGTAACTACTTAATGTAAATTTGTATGTTTAATATCTGGATAACCTATTTAAATGAATTATATAATGATAATCAAACACTTTTATGCTGAAAAAGAGCATACCCAGAAATGCAATAAATTGAAAGTTTATCCTGTTTTCATATTTCTTGAATGAGGAATATTCTTTGTCATTGCCAATTATCCAAGGTATAGCACAACTTCATGTAAACTCATTTGTGGGAAGAAACTAATAATTATTAATAATAAATACTAATAATATCTTACCATACAATTTCAGAAAATCCTGTGGCAGTAAAAATAGTTTCAAAATCTCAGGAAAAGGTAAACAAGGAATTGAAAGAGGAGAATGCAATGCAGCTTGTTCATCCTTACATTAATAGAGTTTTAAAAACAGTATACAGCAAAGGAAATTATGACCTCATAATGATGGAATATATTAATGGCTCCAATTTACTGCAAAAAATTAACGATACTTCATTTTTCATTGATGAAAGGAGAATGATCAGGTAGAGTTCTTTATCGCTTAAAGTACAATATTTCAAGTTTCCTAAAATGAGTTGGTTAAGAAGAGCTGATATTTGATTACACACAACACTGTGACCTTTTCACAGTATGAGCTTCATTGCCGGTAAATTCTTAGTAATAATATAGGAAGACTGTATGTTGTAAAAGAAGTAATCAGGGCTTCTCATTGACTGCAATTATCATTTCATTTTCTACCAATCATTTCCTTCATCACCTTTGTTTGAAAATTAGATAGAACTTATCAATCGCCGAAAGTTTTGAAGGATCTTTGTGTATCAATATAAAGAAAAATATTTGATACATTCATTTCGTTGCCATTTTATTTATCAGCAGCTAATTGCAAACATTACACTTAAAAATGATGGAATTAATTTTTCAAATGATACTTTAATAATATTATAGGTATGCTTTAGAACTTGGTCATGCTCTACAACACTGCCACAGAAACAATATAGTTCACTTAGATGTGAAGCCACAAAATGTCATCATTGATTCAGAGGATCACTGCAAACTATGCGACTTCGGGAGTTCCAGGATTTTGGATAGTGAAAATAGAGTGAAAGCTCCATGGCCGGTCAGTGAACAATCTTTTATATATTGTAAAATCCTTTCTTTCATATATCTAAATACTATCAAATTATGCAATTTTGGAAGCACTATCACTGGAGCAAAAACTGAATCTCAATTTGTGGAAGATTATAATAATCATCTTGCGTAGAATTCAAAGGGAATATTTAGTGTTGATATATTTATCTTCAATCAATCTTTGAAGTAATAAATTTTGAATAGGAATAGTCCCAACCATTTATCCAAAGAAATTTAAGGGGGGAAAATACTGGCTAATTTCAAGATATCCATAATCGTTTCTATACTTTCCTTAATTTGTAACATCTTTAAATGCAGTTAACTAATTGCCATCATTCTATGAACCTTTCTTTCTTCAAAAATTATTAGTACGTAAGCAATTATATGGCATTACTCTCAGAATTGATGCAAGAACTCCTCTTCAGTTCAGATTGTGATATGAGGCTGTTGTTTAAACAAGAAAATTTTAGAGATATAAATTAGAGTAATAATCATTGCTCCTTGTGTAAAATTTGTAACAAAAATTAATTAGTATTACTATTAAAGGATAGTAGAGCTCACTACAGCAAGATCTTCCTTCAATTTATGTGAAATATTGCCTATTGCTTTAGTACTTACTCTTCATCTTTGGACATAGAGAAATCATCACTAAAATGATCTATTCCATAGGGTACACCAATCTATGCAGCACCCGAAGTCTTAAAAGGTTGTTATATTACTTGCAGTGCTGATATATATTCATTTGGTATAACCTTATGGCATCTACTTTCACGTGAAATGCCATATTTTGGAGAGAATCTGCATACTGTAATCTATAAGGTGAGTATAAGTCTACATCAACGAATAAAACATTACCTATGTAACAATTGCAATTTTAAATTACTCATTGCATCAAAGAAAATGATTAATTCTAAGGATAATAGTATACCCATCAATAGCACCATTACACACATAATATCATTAACTAAACTTGCCGTGCACTTTTGCTAATCAAAGAATAATTAAAATCCTATGATAGTAATATTGTTTTCAACTATAAGTTATGGGTAAAGACAAATAAAAATCAATCTTTAATGTGAATATAAAAGTGAAATCAACTTCTATTTCAGGTGGTTGCACAAAATTATCGGCCAAAGAAACTAAAACCTAAAAGCAAAAAAGAAGGCAAATACATTAAACTGTATGAGAAGTGCTGGCTGCAAAACTTAGAGGATAGACCGAATGCAGAAGAAGCACTGATACACATCTTAAACATATCTAAGTAAACTGTTTTCACCACAAAGAATAATTTAAGGAGATGTTTTTAAATAAATTGCAATATAAGACACCGTGTAGCAATAAGAGAACAAAAGTCAAATCAAAATAAATTTTGGTAAATTTTAATGAGTTTTCTTACAAGTCACTTCAGCAGAACGTCATAATAAAAGAAAAATGGTCTTTGTACACGGACTGAACCTATGTCACATGTAAATACCACACGTGTTTGGTTGCACACACATTCTTCAGTTGCCAAACAAAATCACTTCTCAAAATCATGAAACAGAATTGGTATCTATTATCCATCGTAGGATAGTTTCTTCATTTTTGATACAAAAAATAGTTGAGATAAGGCTGTAGAAATGTTCATATGTCTGGAGCATCTCCACCCGGAATCAACTGAAATAGAAGCCGTAGTGGTACTTATAAGGATTACACGTACTTCGAAAAGGATGCGATAGAGATTTCAATATGCTAAGAT
This sequence comes from Sympetrum striolatum, assembly GCA_947579665.1. Taxonomy (NCBI): domain Eukaryota; kingdom Metazoa; phylum Arthropoda; class Insecta; order Odonata; family Libellulidae; genus Sympetrum; species Sympetrum striolatum. The sequence continues at coordinate 17,112,719 of OX388341.1, forward strand.
ACTCACCATTGTTATGTTGGTTCCATTCAGTAAAATCTGATCATGGCGAGTTACTCTTTTTCCTTCCGCAGTAGTTTCATATTCTATTACCTCTTCTAATAAGATATTTACAAAATCATCAAAACCTAATAACGTACCAACAATTTCCTTGTCATTTTTCATAACTATATGTATGCGGGAGCCGATACATTTATCCACCAACTCTGCGAAGTTGAGAACATGCGTCAGCATCAAGAATGGATGTAATGATGATGATAATTTCAAAATTCTATGATTAGTTTTTCAAAATCAATTTAAGTATATAGTTCAAGCCATATATTAAGAATTAAAACATGAAATAACATACCTAAAGGAAGTATAGTTGTAGGATTCGAATTGACGGAAGCCGCCATTTTGACTGCTAAGGCTAGTGATTCGATAAGCTTAAGCTTCAGAAGTAACCAATCGGAGTGACTGTTAGAAATCCTTTGTAGTTGAAACAATATGGCGTTGTGAGCAGACGTTCGTTTAGTCAGTTTGCCGATGTTTCACGGAGGTTGTGTAGATGGTAGATGTGGATGGTGATTTGTGAATTAGTGATTAAGAAGAAACTGTGAAGGATATCACTAAAACTTTGGTAAGCCATAAATTTAATCATTTATCCAGTGCAAGTAATGTTTTGACAGCCATGCCAATGTATGCAGGAGTGTCATCTACTCTTGTATTGATGCAAGGCATGTATTTTTCAAATTTTTACCTAAGGATATCAAGTATGTGCTTCCCACATGATCATCGGAATGAAAAGCGAGAGGCTCCGATGTATGGGTAGTTTTTTTGATTCTCCCAACCTAAGTCTTGAACTTAGTATGAAATATGAGCTAATACGAAAAATTAGGTTTTGTGATTTTCAATGAATCGTTTATTATTGTATATGCTGCATTTGGATTTGTTAGAGGAGCAAACTGTTATGTTTTTTTTCAATCAAATTTGGAAATAAGATAGGAATGTTTTCCATTGAAACTGTTTTGTTTACTGCTCTATATTCGGAAGATTTCGTCACTCCATCCTATGTTCTTTTATTCTTTATAGCCATGGCAAAGATCTCATGCCTCTTTCATATACCCCAATCATAAATTAGAGGGTAAACTTATATAAGTAGCTTTTTATTTCTCATATTAGCCTTAGAAATCCAGTGATATTGTTTTAAAATGTTTTAGCGCAACCGCAGAAAGTATTTGTAATCTACACGGGAATTGATTATTTCCAGCCTAGTACTTGTAAGTCATTTCTTATTATGTATTCATAATTAAACGTTTTCGTTTAAACTCGCATGTTATTCGAAGTCATTAGGCTGAAACGTGCTGATCAATTTTGGTAGGATAGTTCCTCGTCAATCCTTTTCCCCTATGCTGTCGTTCGTGGTTATTTTTGGGCCTTGTTTTGATAAATATTATCGATACATCATTAAATTTCTAGGTTATTTTAAGTATTAGCAGACTGGCAGGACTTCCTAAACATTACGACCGAATTGTGATATTTCATTAATCCTAATAATCGGTAGTTCTGATATGCCCTAGCTTAATCGGTGATGATTTGTTGTTAATTGATAGCTATTGCATTGAATGTCTGAAAATTTAATCAAGTTCCAAATTCGTAGATTCTCGCGAGCAGTGTAGTCAACTATTTTTACACATTAGGAAATTATCCTACTTATAACTTAAGAATTCATATTTTTAATATTATATACTTTCTACACTCGTTTAAAAATTTTTATTTATCTTGTGTCTTTGAAGGTAACCAACATTTCATGTTTTACCAAATATTTTTGATTCAATTTATTTTTCAGTCTGTTTCATATTTATTAAATGTCAGTCTCTTTTATAAGAACGATTTTAGTGTATAAGGACATTTATCGAAGTTTTTCGCAGGCTTTCGCAAAGTTACATGTAATTACTGCTATTACTTTCTGTGGTAAATATTTACTGATGATTAAGCCGACAAAATAGTGTGAATTGATATTTAAATAAGTTTGCGAAAACAGTTAACGAGTCGGACAGGAAATGACAGCGTTTGAAAATTTCGTCCATACGGTGGGATTTTGTGTGTGATCTAAAGTATGTGAAATTTATCATTAACCGTATTGCATTCAGATAATAATAATAACAATAATGTTTTAGTTTATTTGAGAAAATATCCAGTTTTCTTCTCATTGGTACATCTGTTTGAATCAGTCTTGTCTAATCACTTAAAGACGATATTTTCTTTTGTAAACAAAAGCCCCTCTAAAACATATTCATTTTTATCTTTGCGGGGCTTGGGAATGTTTCTTCCCAAAAATCATGTATAGATTTATTGTACAGGTAATACAAACATTTTAGTACATTTTACTGTCTTTGAAGTAATTATAAATCTTAATGACAAACAAAACACGTGTTTCCTTGTTTTGAAGTTTTTCTCTTCAATTAAGTATCGGAATCGATGGCTTAGAGAACTGAAACATTTAGTCGCAATGTAATTTCCGTGTCTTATAAACTTAGTAGTTATTAATTACTGATTACGTCTGTTTTACGGCAGTAAAGTAAATGCCAGAATCTGAATTCACTGTAAATAGTTTATACTTCATTGTAAAGTTTTTGTCCCCCATATAATATGGCCATTATAATTTAAATCATAATACTTGTTTGTTTATAGTTTCATTTGAAAGTTCAAGCTTCATTGTATGTCCTAGGGCTTAGTAATTCCCTTGTCGTTGTAAGTCCATTCATCCTTTGACTTCTCCTTTCTAACGTGCACCTTTCACTTCAGAGACATCCGTCCATGTCTTCAATTTTATTTTTAAAACTACTGAAATCTCTTCAGCCTCTTCTCATATACCATATTTAAATAGATTTTCTCGGTCTTCTTCTCCCCTTAGAACCATATGCATTCTCTTCATTCACCATGTTAGTCGTTCTTCTTCCGTCCTATTCACTGTTCTAGTCCTACTTAAAAAAACTTTCATATGACAAAGCTTCTTTTGGTAGTCATTCATGAATTACCCAGTCATCACCGATTCTGTTTCCCCTTTTTGCGTTGAATTACATTGGCTTCAATTTTAATTTGTTTACCAAATTCAGTTGTGTGGCTCGAAGGTTAAGCCGTTTATAAATATAAAATCACGATTGAATAATTAACATATCTGTCATAATTGAAAATCATAGTTAAATAATTTGAAAGAGGAAGGCCAGCCTTGTATGTATATTTATTCTGTAAATTATGTGTTTCCCGTTTAATGTTTTGATATCCGATTCTCTTTGAAAACGAACCAACATATCAATTTCTAGTAATGGATGAAAAAATATGTCAGTGAAACAGTTAGGTTGTATTCTTTTAGTGCTCCAATACGAGAGAATACTTCGGTCGAGTAAGATAATTATTTTTAGTATGGATTCAAAATGACCGAAATTTTGAAATTTGTCTTCGTCTCAGCGTTTATAGTAGTTATATTTGTTTATCCTGCCTTGTCAGGATGTTTAAAGTCTATTTATTCGTGCGAAATCTCTACTCGCTCTTGAAGAGAGTAGGTAAGTGCTTTCCTGAGTACAGCTATCCTGTGTACATGTATATCTAAAAATGTAAAATACGACTTGTCCTCTTTTCTTCATTAGTATCTTTTTTTTATTTGAACAATGGGTAAAGCGTGTTATCGTCTCATTTTTCGGCCGATTTATTCCTTCCTTTAAAATGTTTTATTTTGAGCTGTTTTCTTCACTATTATAATTAGTGTGTTTATGTGGGGTCTATCTTCAGTGTACACCAAAAAGAAAGAAACTATGCAAGTTAATTCATATCGTTTGATAACTCTCAGCCGGTAAAAAATTTAAATGAAAGAGTTGCATTATTCAAGAAACCACTGTTTTCTTAGGAATTTCTTTCGAGCGTAATTTTATACCGTGAAAAATAGGAATTATATTTATTCGTCCTCTATTGATAGTTATTCGGTTGGTTTTAATTTATATAGCAGTAGGTCCACTTTCAGGTTTCTTTGTAATTTATGTATCTATGATGTTCGAATTACCTAATTTTGTAACTATACGCTTGGATAAAAATGTGTCGAACCGGTTAGTTAAAATTCAATGAGATTGTCAAATATAATTGTATAGTGTCAAGCAGTATCAATAATGGCCTTATTTCCTCTTGAAAAAAAAACTAGCTTTATATATTACTGTACAGTTATTATGATCAATAAAAGAAATGTGTTAGGGTCATGCATCGAGTTTTGATTGTGGTTGTCATTCCTTTTTTAAGGAATATAATTCCTAGAATTTCAATGTACTCCTTATTTATTACCTAAAAAAATCAAGTTTGAATATAATTGAGGGGAGCTGGATATATTTTAGCGGATTTCAAGAACTAAAATAAAAGTAAATGATTGCTTGTGTTAGAAATGCATAGATTTCTTTGCTTTTAATCAACCATTATTATTTTTTTGGGATCTCTTACTTACAGTCGGATATGACCTTTTAACCTTTTCTATCGCTATTTTCTGTGTAGTATTGCTCCTTATACTGACTTTTCGAGTTTTAAACTTTCCTGCAGTACTTTATTTAATATGGTCAATTCTAAATTTTCGTTCAAGAATAATTACTAACCACTGTAAAATTCTACGGTTTTACTGATGACAATTAAAATAGTGGATCTTTATTAGTCTCGTATATCTTGTTCCGAGGAAAAGTTCGTTTATTTGTGGACGGAATCCATAGGTAGAGGGACAGAGGAGAGCGATTATTTCATCGTAATGCTATTTAAGCTAATGTTTCGTTGTTTCTGGACAATTATAGAGCATTACGTATTCATCATCTGTATCATATAAACTTAATGGGATATTCATTATGAGTCATAACTGTTCCAGCTAATGTAAATTAAACATTAATGAGTAATGCTGGCTCTAGCTTTTGTTAGGCTCTACATTTTAAGTCTCAGACTATTATTATTTATGTTCGGTATCAATGTTCTCCTATGGCATTCAGGAGTAACTCTTTCACTCCATGTTGCTTTTCTGTTTAAAGTTGATAAATAGCCATGAAATAAGTAACCGCAATTTAGAGGGATATGTTTGAAATTTGTTTTCAATTATTAGAATTTGGACCTAGTGCTCGTGATGTCGGTGCTGGGTCATGTATTTTGATTTATTTGAAAGTCATTTTAATTAAAATGTACGAGAGCTTTTGGGTAATCATAATGTATGCCTTGTTTCTAGTATACTCTTATGTTCTTATCAAATACTCTAATTCATGTGTAATAAAGGCATTGAAATTCTCGTTAGGAAAGAAATTGGATCACATCCGTCCTGGAATTTAAAAATTATTGTTCATTAGAGAGTTCTTAAAACTAATTAAAATTCTGATAAATTGGATAATGATAGAATTTGTCATCCTAGTCCTACACAACGATTCTTTCGTCAGTATATATATGATTTAAGTAACAAAATTCGTTTCTCGGTATGTCAAGTAGTGCATAATCTTCTTTAATTTTTCTATTGTCTTTTATTTTAAACTGTGCGAGTTAAAACGTTATATTTTCTTCTGCTTATTCCCCTTGCATTTCACTTAGCTGAAAGTTATTCCGTTCAAAGAGATTTTTAAAATGTTGATCGGGAATATACCAGGAAAATAATTTTGCCAAGTTCAAAGGAAAACTTTTATTTACGTGTAACTTTTGCCTTAGGTGATCGCTCTTGCTGCAAGTCATTGTTGAAATTTGATAGATTACGTATAGCGATTGATTACTGCAGAATATGTATTATGCTCTGAGTGTACTCATCGACAGTAATGAGTCAATCGTTTGACAAAATGTATTTTGGGCATCTAAAGCCCATGAATACCTTACTCTGTTTTCAGATAGCCCTAGGTCTATTATAGGAAGAGTTTCCAGGTACTAATGATTCCCATTTACAATAGTAAAACGTTGTAATGCGTAATGAGCATTCGAGCGTATATGATGTCCCCTGTTTGTTACGTTCAGACTTAAATGCTAATATTCCTTTGTATGGTCACAACAACGTATATATTTATAAACCGTGAAAGATCTAATTTTCAGGAAACTGTACCTATACAGAGCGTGAATTTGCATAGAAATTTAGCTGTTGCTTAATTTATTTCCTACCTGCGTAGTGCAGTCACAAATTTATAAAAAATCCATTTTTCAATTAAATAGTTTCTTGCTTCATTTGCGTCAATCGACAATATTTTGTTATTTTCGTGTCAGTAGATTTTTAATTCGAACTGTTACAAAATGGAATAAATACCGGTGGCCATTTGTTCAAATCAGGATATTTCGGTCAATCGCAAAGATCAAACTATTCTTAGATATTAATAGGGAAATAGCGACTCTATAATGTGCACACGAATACTAAATTATCTTGGAGCGGTGAATTTTTTCAGTGGCACTTTTGTTGTATCTCTTTGATGGTAGTAACTGATCTCTATAAAGCGTGTGCGACATTTACTTGCGTCAAAACAGACAGCAATGATCTTAATGTTGCAAGTATCGTGACATAGAGGCTCTTTGAAACGAAGTTTTCTCTGTATTAAATAACAAAAACTTGAGAACGTAACTTATAATTGTCGCGATTGTCTGCGATTGCTTAATAAATTCAGGTAAACTACGTTTGCGGAAGATACAATCGGAATCATGCAACCCCCCTGCTACCTCGGTCGATCCGATAATGACCGTAAGTTAAGAGAAATGGATGCTAGGACGAATCGTTTTAAACATTCTTTGTTTCCGCGAACGATACGCGACAATAACCGAACAAGGAAGTAGTTGATATTCAACTGATGTTTACACCCCCTGCCACACGCTGAAAGGCGGCTTGTAGGATATTAATGTAGATGTATAACAAGTATTTTAAGTGTCAAACATAGAAAATAATTAATTTATTTTTACCTAAATATTTGAACGATTTTCCAAAGGTATTACTTATCAGGAGTGGGATTATCCGATCACTGTTTTGTATGACCGCGAAACATTCTGAACGTAGGGACGAAGCGTTACGCAACAGGAGGGTATTTATAAAAATGGTAATGTATTCTTTTCAAGGGTTGTGAATGGCACCACGCGTGTTCCTCGTGAGCTCACATTTCTATCGGTAGGCTGCGAGATCGGCTGGAGTTATTCCTCGCTGTTATCTGTAAGTCATCTAAGAGACGGAGCCATGGCGTAATTGGTATCTCTTGTAAATAGGAAAGAATTTTCAAAATGTACATTTAGTGAATACGAAGACATTTCAGTGGCATTTATTGTTACTTTGCCGTAGTTTATTGCCGAAATATGTCACCGTTAAATTACTGCATATGATTTTTCGTTGGCCGGAAAGTTCGCGACGATTTCTGGTTTATAACAGTTGAAAAACGTACGAATAACGAAAAAAGTTAATAGTTGTCCAGTAATGCAAAAGATGGGGTGAGGTCGTAGCACAAGTATATAAAAGTGCGTAAACAAAATATTTAATTCACTCGAACATGAAAGTGCTTTCACCAGATATGAGCTTCTCCGTTTATTTTTACAAAATATTTAAAAAAGATGCATCCGCAAGGTCTGGTCACCATGCATAGTTTTAATATATAAAAACAAATGTCTGTATATGCAATATATTACAGCGCAACCCAAAATTTCAACCACGATTTCCCAATAAAATATATTTGTGATAATGGCATACTTCAGACTTTTTGCGGGGTGACATTAAGAGTGCACATGTTTTCCGCGGTTTTCCGGGAGCGCTCTTTCTCAAATTTATGATTAGAACGAGCGGCGATGCTCGTACCTGGCGACCACGCTTTCACATTACGGTGCATTTCAGTTTTTTGTTAGTTCACCTTCTGTATAGACACCTTCATTCCCGATTTTGACCTTGCCAAGAGGTAACCGACCACCTGTTTGATTTGGGATGAGAGCATTGCAGCGGCATTACCAGGCCCTCGGGTCCTCCGCCGTATTCCACCAGGAGCAATTGCTTGTGATTGTATTTCGACCTTGGGCGGTAGAGACTTGTGATGTACCTTTCTGGTTGCTCGAATAGTCTTTTCGCTTCTCTTTCGGGAGTCCTCAAAGATTGGAGATGAATGAGACATATCTGTTTTCCAGTAGATGTTTTTGGTTTTCCTCGTCAGTGACAGGGTTCGCAGATTATGATCTTAATATTGTCATTTATTTATCTAAATGGTTTTATCATTAGCTTAAGGATCGAGAATTGGAGAATTGTTTCCCTGATAAGTGGAAGATGTGGGTTCGAGTCCCGGCCACTTCAAAATGTTATCCTTTCATTTTAATTTACGTTTATTATGCACTCAGTATAGTTAGAGAATTCTTTCTACAAGTATCACGATTAACCTCCAAATATGCCAAAAGTATTTTAATTGAGTTTACATGTAATGTGTTATTGAAAATAATACAGAAGAAAATGTTTTTCTGTTCATGCTAGTCTCCCCTGAGAGCACATGTATGCTCCGTCACGTCGGTTGCGGAGTTCTCTTTTGAGAGATTAAAAAGTAAAATTTTCGCTTTCCTACTTCTTCAATGGCACGGTTCGTGGTCATTATAATCGCGACCTTGATTTCATCGGTTTCTGCGATTTCTTTCTTTGATTATATAGTTAACAGTGTAGGCTTACCGCTACCTGCCGCTGTCGATTCGCATAGAAGTGACCTCTTTAATCGTCACAATTGACTAACCGGTTTCCATAACATATTTGAATTACTGGAAAATTATTCGTTATGAAAGTGGCGATTGTTCTGGTGGTTTCTTTGTTATACAAGGCATGTATCCCAATTTTCCTTTCATTTCCTGTTCTCGTGAGAAAAAACTCTTGGTTGCTGCAATGGTGGGAAAAAATTTCGCGCCTCAGCCTGCCGCACAATTAACGACATTGCGTGGAAGGGAAATTTTGCAGAAACCATTTGATCATCTGAAATGGAATGGTGGTGCTGAAAAAGTTGCACGTTTTCAAATTCGCAATCTTTTTTTTATGATCGCAGCACCAATCACTTTCAACGGAAAGGAAATGATTTTTCTCGTGAGAGCGGGGTTTTCTTGAACTGTTTGGCTACTTGTGAATATTAGAGCCCATTCTTCCCAAGACCTTGAAGTGCACCTAAGAAAATTTTGGTAAACATTCCGTGGTCCGGAGAATGGCCCTTTAGCTCATTAGCCTTTTTCCCTATTATTCCCAGTTCATTCATTGGTTGAATATGAATACGTAATGGAGGATGTTAAGAAATATCCTCGTAAGAAGTTAATTATACAGGTTTCTTCAAATTACTTTCTCTCAATGGTTACCTAATCTCTCTCTCTCTCTCAAATTTCGATAATTCCCATTCATCAAACGTGAAATCTAAATTTAGGAGGTTTCTAAATTCATAATTTCTCAATTGGCAAAATTTAAAGTTTAACAAATGAAAAGCGTTTGTGATGTTTGACTTTCCTAGAATAGAGAATTGTTTCAAATTTTATTATTTCGTGGTCCTGATTCCGATTTAGTTTGTGATTCTGTTTCATGAATGGGGCAAATGAGAGATGTTCTTATAACCTTCTGAATTTATGCATTCTTATGTCAATATATATGCCGAATCAGTTGATTCCTTTTTTTGTTGCAAAATTTACGTCAATTAATTTATATTTATAATTTACACATGACGTTAACGGTCCAACTTATGGAATTTTCACGAATTTTCAATCATATTGAAGTATATTGTTTGAGAAAGATTTTATAGTTTTTTTTATCGTGACGTGTTACTTCTTTTTCGCGCTGAATATCCTGAATTGTAATTATTTTTATTAATGACAGTAGACTAAAAGCCATCTAAAACATTTGTATTTGTTGCGGGTTTTGCAATCGATTCCTGCTGTTTATATAGGGAAATATTTCTCTCGATTTTTTATTTAGATCAAAGGAACATTTCAGTTAATATTAAAAGAAACTAACATTTTCTAGTTGTGGTGAAAAATTGATTCAGAAGACGAAGGTCAATATTAATCACAAATTTGAATCGATTTAACTTAAATGAGATGTAGTATAAAGGATCGTAGTGATTTCCACCAAATAAGAAAATATTTCTCAGAAATTATAGTCTTAAATATTCAAGAAGGGAATGCTTAATGGCTTTTGTCTTTATCTATCTGTCTATCTTACATATCACAGGAAGCTACTTGAATTGAGGATCGGATTAGGGTTATGGTGATTGGATTTAAGAATTGAGTTTTGTCTTATTATGTGACTTTCAGTCCTTTGAATATGAAACTTCAAACCGAATCGATCATAATAGAATATGTTGTGTAAGCTTTATCTAGTTGTACTTCTTCGAAGCTGAAATCATTGAGCATCTTTTTCTGGGTTTTCTTATTAAGAAGATCCTCGATTCGATTTATCTAGTTATTATTTTTAGATCTAATATTGATTTGATATATTTCGATCAATTTTAATTTATAATGAAAAAAAGTATTTAATGAAACAAACAGCTCCTAAGGTTAGAATTAAAAAAGCTTTTCCTGAAGGTTCTTTCCTAATTGTTATTCGCTAAATCCTTTGATTGATGGGGAATTTTCTCCATCCAAACGAATTTTACATTTATTGTACCACTTTATTTCATAAAAAATAGATACCTATTTGATATCCTTCATTAACTTAGGCATGCTACTCGTTCATGATGTTTTATCTGTCTGAGTCTCAATTTGGCTCATGAAACCCCTGAAGGAGGGCGTGCGATCAGCTGGCGTTATCTTTCTTATAGCTTCCCTAGCGATCGTTATTTTCATTTCACGATTACGAAAACCATCTGCTCCTTGGCCAGGAGGGCGTTATTGACAAATTACGTAGGTGTCACCGTGAGTCCGGCTACTCTGCCCACAGTGTCTGCCCCACGCTGCCAGCACCGCTCCGCCCCTAACAACCGCAACTTCCACCATGCAGTACTCAGTGTATCTGCTCACCAAGGACTCCTGGCCAGTTTTCACTCTGTATATTGATTTCCGTGGTCCGCACTGAGGGAGCCGCTCTCGGCCAAATAACAGACGGGCGGATCTCAATCTTGCTCTTGCGTGCGGTGCTTCAAATGCACGGAAGTTTAGGTGCGGCGAGGGTGGGAAAAGACGAATTAGAACCTGTCTGGCGCTCCTCGCTTCGTTGGTCACTGCTCGAATAATTGTCTGCATTCTTTTTCTTCCCAGTCAATTTTATAATTTAACATCGAATCTCAGCACCTTAGTTTATTTGTTTCATGAAAAAGTATAGAGAGGTGCTGGTTTGCCAGCTTATTATATGTGTAATTTAGACGTTTGCTTTACATAAGACCTCTGCTGTGTGATGATTGTTTATCGAATTATTCAAGTACTTGTGAAGATAGTGGCGATCCATTTGCGGCAATTAATCCCATATTATTGCACTTTGAATAATATTTCCTGTATTTATATATAGAGTATTTTATTGGCCCATCTTTTGGAAGGAATTAAGCTTCCCAAGAAGTGATAAAGCCTTGTAAACTTTCTAAGATATTCTACCTGCTATTTTGGAACTTTTATTCCAGTAAGAGTTGGGCTGTTTGTGCTAATGATAGTATTTGATAAGAATGGATAATCGTATAGCCCGTTTTAGATTTATGGGTACACATATTTCACTAGAAGTTAATGTGGTCAGAAATCGTTTATAATATTTGATTATATTTGTAGACTAATGTCCAATTTTGCATAGGATTTGTCTTGGAAAATTCACAAAATGGTGATATTTTGCTTATACGTTACTGCAGCAGTTATTTTGTTTTATTATTTTAATCTGCTCTTGCATATTTTCATCCTAGATACTATTGCTGCGAATTTTTAACATCATTGTAAAAATGCACGTCATTTACACGGTTTTTTCTTCGAATTTTGTCTTATTACTTACGTTATTTTTAAGAATATTTCTATACAGCTAGATAATTTGAAAATTTATTGTTAAACATCTGGAAAGTTGAGTGAATTTAATAATGCCCAATGTACGAATTATTTAGCTGTGAGTAACATTACTTTCTCGAAACTATCATTAACTTTGACACGGAGAACAATAACTTCTTATCCGCCAAGAAATTGGAGAAAAAACCTTCATTTAATCTCTTTTCTAATTATACGTGTATTCTCATTGATTTCAATTCTCTTTGTCCGCTGTTCTCCCATTCTTTTCTTGCAGTTTCCATTACTCTTTTGAAAAACTTCCTACTTGTGGTATTCTTCATTGGAATGCACTGTTGTTGTTTTACCTTAACTGTGCAAATTAATTTTTTCCGACATATTTCAATTTAGATGTATATTTAGTTCAAAAGAATCGTTGAAGGGCTTTAACCGAGGTTATTTCATTGCTAAGTCTCCATCTCTGTAAGAATCATAAAACTGATTCTAAACTTTCCATTTCTTGGCAAGCTATTGATTCGACATTAGCTAATACTTGCGAAATCCATAAGGTACAGACTTATTATACTTTTCTTAAAACTATGAACTCGTCTTGTCAGTTACGATTTAGCAATTCGTCGCAGTTAGAAAGAGAGATGTAATTCTCTTGATTATTTTGTAGACTGAAAGTGAACGTGCCGATTGATTGGTCAAAAGGCGTGACAAACACAGGGAAATAGATAGTTCAGAGGATAGATTAACCCTTTCGAACGACTTTCGATAGAATTATGAACTGGCGCGATGGTTGGCAATTAGAGCTTAATGTAGAAAAAAGTTCGGTAGTTAACTTCTTCGAAAGAAAATCTATAATAAATGATTATTCTTACAGCCTCAGAGGGGTAAACCTAATGACAGTAGAATTGGTGAAGTATCTTGGAGTATCTCTCACGAATAATCTATCATGGAGTGCCCACGTCCGAAATATATGTGGAAAAGCACTTAAGAAACTTGTCTTCCTTAAAAGAATAGTCGGTAGGAGCGAAGAAAAAGTTCGCGAGCGATGTTACTTAGCGTAGGTTAGGTCTCACCTTGAGTATGCCTGTAGTGTATGGGACCCTGCCGAGAAATGTCATATTCGGGATTTAGAAAAGGTACAACGAAAGACGATACGATTTGTAAAGAATTGCTACGATAAAACAGCGAGTGTTACTCAGATGTTGCAGGACGCGGGATGGGAATCATTAGAAGATAGAAGAAAAATTCAAAGGATAAATTTATTAAGTAAGTTCAGAGAAATAACGTTCTCAGATGACGTAACGATATAATTCAACCTCCTGTTATATGGACCGTTCTGATACTGCCAGAAAGATTAGGGAAATAGATTCTAGAAAGAATCGTTTCAAAAATTCATTTTTTCCGCGAAATATACGCGAAAGCAACCGTTTAGGAAAATCGAGTGAAGGTGCTTGCACCCCCTGCCACACGCCGAAAGGCGGCTTGCAGGGTTCTTACATAGACATAGACAAACTGCTGATACGTTCATCGAAAGTAGGATTACCGTCTTGCTCTCGGAGGCTTTTGTTGGCAAGTTTCAACGCTTTGTTTTCTATACATTGCGCTCTACTGCCCCAGACGATGGCCAAGTGAGTTGCAACTTCTGCAATCGCTTGGCACAGTTTTAGTTAAGTTTCCCCCCAGAGTCGTCGCGATTCGAATCCAGCGTTCATGAAGCCTCTCCTTTCATAGCCCTTTTGAAGCACCGACCCCCGTCTGCGTGACACCGTGGGGGAGGGCGAAGTCGTGAGCGGGGGCGTGGGTGGCGCGACAGGGTGTACAGGAGCAAGGCGAATGGATGAGAGTTTTCGAGAGAACTTCGGGAGTTGCCTCTATGGCTTAGTGGTGTAGAGTCACGGTCGCTTGGACATGCGCCCGTGCGAACAGAACGTGAATACGCATTGTCGTTGTGACTACATTATGCATGGCATATGGAGTCCCACGTTTCACGGTTACCATTAGTATGCTGATGGCCCCTCGATGGCTAGTCCCTGGGATGCTCTTTCTTCTCAAAAAGTCTAGAAAGCTATAGTTAGAATCCTTTGTCATGGTCGTTGGATTTTTCGATCACTCGTCGCCATCCGGAAGTTTTGCGAGCGGTAGATGCCTTTTGTTTAGATATGTTCCACCCGGTCTGCAAAGAAATATCTTTGTGTTGTGATGGGTCTTCGAAGATACAGCCCTGTGATATTTGTGTTTTTCTTGCTATCTTTTTAATGACGGAGATGTTGCGGTAAAATGTTCCTGGCAGTGGATTCTGTATATGTTCCACCTTGAGGTATATTATGCAATGAGCCTCTTACGACATAAATCCTCAGGTTGAAATCATGGAAAAGAGTTGCATGAATCTCATTGTGCAAAGAGATTTTCTCAGGGAGACATATTTGACAATAAAGACCGCCATCTTCGAGCGTTATATTTTGCAAATCACTTTAAGTAACGCACATTTTAATGGTTATATGTAAAGAATTCCCGTAGAAATTTTGTTAAAATAGGCAATTACATTGAAGTTGATGGGCGATCCTTATATCAACTTGAAGAGGTTATAATGGATATTTTAATTTATCAATATGCTTAAAGATTCATTCGTTAATTTGGATTTAAATTCATTCTTGGATTATAAGGCGCGCATCTATGCATGAATATTTACCTCTAACTTGGTCCAAACATGACGCATGTCTTGTCTTTAGGATCGGAGATGATGGATGGAAAGAGATTTTGAGATCGAAGACCGGAACGGAACCATACGTGAAAAATTTTCGACGTCCTTCTACCCTTCTGGAAGTCTCCGTGCACATTTAACAGATTTTCATCCTCTTTAGTCCTTGTTTAGATGTCTCAAGAAGCGTTTTCACTCTCGTGCGCATGATTTTTCCACACCTTGCGAGCCCTTCCCGTGCTCGCTCGTACGTGACTTCATTGTTGAATTGCGTGGGAAAAGTAGCGCACGCGATGTGTCACTTGGGTATCATTGAAAAAGCAGCACCCAACCTTTGTTTCCATCCAAGAAAGTAACTTCCGAGATCATTTTCCCTCTCATATCATCCCATCGGTAATTCTGACGGGTAACTGTTTCCATCAAGTCCGGGAGCACCATTCGCACTTGTATTCAAGCTCGCGTTGATGTCGTCGACCCATTTCAATCTCTTCTCCTCGGCGTGAATTTTACGCCTTTGTCTCGTCCTCTTCCATCCTGCTCGTTTTATTTTCCTTGCATAGGGAAAGCGGCAGGTCTAAGAATCGAGAGAAGTATTGGTTTCCAAAGCACCCATTTCCCTGGCTCCCCATAAACCTTTCACTCTCCGCCTTCGCTCTTCTTCGGCTCCATTCTTACCTCACGCATCCTCTCTTCCCATCGCTCAGCCAACTCTCGATTTTACACCACGCTCTCCTTTTTCTCTCGGATTTTCCCCTACCTCATCACGGGCGCCCTTCTTCCGCTCCTCGGTCCTCAAGCAGCGGAAGATTCCTTTCATCTCCGCGTAGTCCTCAGATCAAAAAAGTCGCCAACGCTAGTGTTTCCTCTTCTCTCGTTTGTCTCGCAGTTTTGAGAGGGCATGTGCGAGATCCCTTCTCGGCTCACGTTCCCCATCCTAACCTTTGGAAAATCTCGAGGAAATTCACCCCGTCTTTGCTTCGCATCCGCCTTCCATGCTAATCACGCGTACGAGAAGTGTTTTCCTCGAAGAGAGACATCCGGGTCGTTAAGGCCCGTGACAACTCTGAGTGCGACAATTCAGAGTACGACAACTCATCGGATCCGACAACTCACTGAACGAGAACTGACCTGCCGACATCTCATCGTGCGATTTGATTATTATTTGATCTATTATAAATAACTTATTAATTATTTTAATCAGTAATCGGTAAAAATACGACCGCTCAATTGTTCTAACGTTCGAAATTTGATATTATTTCATTTGTCGGAGCGATTTGTTTTTGCGCAATGAGCTGCCCCCTGTTCAGTTGTCCTACTCTGCGTTGTCGTATTCTGAATTGCCGCACTCTTGAGTTGTCTGCCGCTCTCCGTGTTTCGCGAGGTGCACGAGAACTGTTGGTGCGTTCGTGGGGGAGCGTCGTAAAAGAGGGTTTAGTGTTCCAAAGCGCGCTCTCTGCACTTCGGGAATACTCTTCGCGCTCCGAGTTCCGATTTAGTCGGGCTTTTCCACGTAGTTTTATGTCTCCCAGAAGTTGGAAACAGTGGGCCGAAGTAGAGAAGTGTTTGTGATAGAATTCCCTTTGACTTCAGTCCGATTTAGTTTCAAGGGTGTCGCTCATTCGCCCGTGTCTGTCTGAAACGTTCGCCCCAGGCTAACCGTGGATTTAAATCCGAACGAGGGAATTAAGTAAAAGGCGTTTCGGTAGAATTTCGGAAGTGGTGCCATAATAAAGTTGGGTTGGAGTGTTGGGCCCATAAAAAGTTCCTTAAAAATCCTCGGGAGATGTAATTAATTGAGCCTTTCCTTTTGTTGGAAGGGTCTTTTGTAATATGATGCAAACAGCTGTGTTTTATTAGGCTATCTCTCATAGTTTCCTTTGCTGCTGCTTTAACTATCTGCCTTTAACTGTGCTTACTTTCCTACTTCTAACTATCTTCCTCTCTCTCTTTTTTCCCTTGCGCTAAGAACTGGCATTGATCTTGAAGCATCAGAAATCTAAATGGACTTGAAGTGAAAAGTTTCTCCGACTCAAGGCTCAAAAGCCATCGCTAGAAGATTGAAATGCTTTACTTTAATCTTCGAATCTTAATTAAAACCCTCCTCCAGAACCCTTTCAGTAACCCTCAAAGCACACTGTCGGGCTTCTCCTTCCCCATATGACGACTCTGATATTTCCCCACTTAATTTCCTGTATTCCTCAAAGAATCGATACTAAATCGCTACCATTCTGAATGGGTAATACGGATTCGTAATCCTATAGCGCCATAATCTGCGTGTGTTCTCGAACGTTGAAATTCTATCTAGACCGCCTTTTCAATCTTGAGTGCCCTTTTTAATTCCTTCCCACCGTGGGTTAGTGGCGTAGGTAATTATTTGAGATCGGAACCCCAATCTCGGCTTCGCAACTCAGTTGTTTAATGGCAAAGTGAAGGAGGGAGACGCGTGGGTGTACAAGAGAAGCCCCGTATGTGGGTGGCCCGACCTTATCTCTGCACCTTCTGTTTCCTTCTTCCCCCCTTGTGTTTCCCCATTCGCTTAAAGTGTCAGCAAGAGAAGATGACAACTCTCCCTTTTCCTAAAGAAGGCTTTTGAAACCAAATTACCAAATTGAAGGCAAATTACACTGTCGAACGGAATGGTAACATTGGACGATAACGAATATTTGAAATTGGTGCTGTTGTCTTAAGTGACTGCACGAACGTTGTGAACAAAAGATAAATTGTTTTGCGTATTCATGGGATTTTTCGTTGCTTTCCTTCGCACATTTGTAGTAAAACAATGGCTGGAAGAGAAAGGAGAAATTTTTACGTTCGAGATATAGTTGATTAATAAAGGTATTTGGTGTGAGTAGTTGAAGAGGGGTCGTTATCAGGCTTCATTCTATGCTTTAAGAATGCATTGATTCCATTCCCTTTTCTTCATTGGTAAATGATTAAAGTTTAAAGAACGCTTAGTCAACTTATACAATATAGATTGTATAAACAATAATTTGTGACCGTTTCTTGATAAGCACTTATTAAACAAAATGAGCAATATCGAGATGTATCGGAAGTATGATTTAAGTGATGGAACCAATTTGTAAAAGTAGACGGAAAATTGATTTAAACTAAGCATTAAAATCTTTCGTATATTTCAGTAGAGAATAGACAATTTTTTCGTATATCCTATTAATCATTGCTTATTAACGAAAAATACCTAGAAATTAAATGTAAGAGTTGGTTTGATGTTCATTTATTAAAATAACTGCCGTTATGACGTACCACCTGGCCTGGTGCCCATTTGTAGTTTTTGAGAATAAATAAATTATGTGTTGGGTTTTTCATAACTATGCCTTTACCAGGATTCGAATAGGATATTAAGCTAGTGTATTCAGGCTAGTATTCACGCCCCCAACTCCAGAGAGGCTGACTAATTGCGATATCTTTTGTTAATTTTTATCAATTATTAGAAATTTATTGTGATGAAGGAATTTTTTACGTATGTTATGTTTTTTTAGCCATTTTCTTTTATATCAACTTGTTTTTGTCCGCTCCTTAACTATGTTTCCATTGTTATTACTACTGAAAATGAAATAAATTTGCAGTTGCATGGTTAGAAAAGCATTCTATCAGAGTTCAAATACCTTTCGCGATGTTTCATTGTTATCCTAATCCTGGCGTTTGTAATTTTAACTTGAGGAGGTATCTAAATAGAAAAACTGCACCGATCAGATCGCGAGGGCGCTGTATGGAGAGCGAGGGAAAGAGTATGACAAACGATAGCATTTGTGGAATTCGACAGCGGCTTTGAGGCGCAACGTGTTTGCGTGCATCTTATTATCGCGATGTCCTCGAATCCAGAGGCCCCGATAAAAAAGCACATATCTTCATGCTAGAAAGACCCCTATAAAATAGCCACATCTCATCGCTCGACGTACTTCCGTATTAATGAAAAGTAGCGAGGCCTTTTTTATTGCTCCTACGCACGTTTTTTATCGGTAGTCTATCCGCTCAGCTAATTCGTTACAGTGTGTACGAGACCAATTCTAAATTTAGCGTCATGATTTTTTGTCTCTATCAAATTTCTCCTTCGGCTAGTTTGCATCATTTCCCGTTCTCTTGTCGTGCTCGTGTTTATACGCTGGTCAGATCTCGTTAAATTTTTTCCTCCTTTCTAGATTGGAATTTCACGTGTATTTTTTGTCTCCCAACAGACATATTCTTTTTAGTTCTTCTCTAAGTAGCCTCGTTGTCCTAATCCGAGGAAAGCTTGTTTGTAGAGTAATGAGAATGTAATTTACCTTCGTGTTCTGCATTTATTGTCGATTGAATTTCAAGGGAACGCCATTGCACAATTGGAAAATAAATGGCTGGAAACTCATCGTAGCTTTAGAATTGTTGGTAGATTTCCTCGATATCTTTAAGTAGGTCAAGCTACTAGGAAATGGCTCAAACTCTTCTGGAAAGCTGTAGACTATTACACTCCTTTAGCGAGAGGAGCAAGCTTCGTGTTGTAACTTTACTCACTAGGAATAAGGATTTGTTGAGAATCATTGGCTGTAGTACCCTAGTAAACTTGACATAGCCTCAAAAATGTTATATTTTTGTTAATATAATTGTACAGTTTCTTTCACATTCATCGTTCCCGAAAAATTTGACTTTAAAATTTAAATTGTAAGTAATTCTTGTTGCCAGAATGGTGGTGATAATCAATGAAAAATGTAAAATTATACATCTATTCGACGTTGAAAAATTAGATTTTTGAACACTCTCCCTTACTCATCTCTAAGAGAACAAAATATGACAAAAACTGAGCTCTATCTTTGGTTTCTAATTTTATTCCGTTTAATTCAATCTCCATTTAATCCCATGAGGTTATCATTCTGAAGAAAATCGTAATGGTATTTATTGCCGTTGATATTTCGTGGTTTTCCATTGAGGAAAAACTCATAACATTATTTCCTCCACGGCACACGTATGCTTTAGTTTAATTTACTAAACACGTTGCTAAACACGGCCATATGCAGGTTAGTAGTTTTCAGAGGTGTGGCTGATACCGAAGTGAAATGAGAAAATGATAATTTTGTATTTAAATCTCAGTAAATTGAAAATATCTCATAGAATAAAACGTTTGTGATACAAGACACTGGACGCTCAAAGATATCAACTGGAAAAACTTTCCGTTGGGTAATACATTACAAGTATTGATTTTAAATTTTGAAGAAGCTACTGTTGACTGAATTAAGTACTTACGCATATTCAATCCTTGCATTTTTCTTTTACGGGCCTAAATATTTACGTACTCCTTACAATTCCTGATCGATCCCCAGGATTATGTCGAGGACAAGTGCTGTGGAAGGTGTGTTCTGTTATGTTACTGTTAAAATTACTGTTTTGCTGATTTCTTTTCTTAGTGAATCCGCGGCCTAAAGAGGCTTAACGCTGGTTTTGCAAATTCTTTCGATTCTTAGTTAATAAAATACTCAAAATAAGCGAGCAATCAAAGTTTTGATTTCCATTTCACTCTCAGGGTATCGAGTTTTTCGTTTTCCACTCCCGAAATCCTCTTGCATCGGGGTCTCCGAAATCGATGAAGGATCGGGAATCCGCTATGCAATTATCGCGCACTCTCCCATGCCCAGACGGATTTTTTTTTTCGCGATGAAAGGACTGCTCACAATCCAAGCACACGTGTGGACCATTCCGGCTGCAGAACGAAACGTCTTTCACGTCGACGTCTCTCGCATACCTAAACAATAAGCGCGAAATCAAGCAGAGACGATCGTTTGCCGCAGCCTCCGTTGTATGCCCGGGCGACAAAAGGAAATCCCCAGAAATTCGACCCGCTGAATTTGCGCGCAATTCCATTTCCTCCCAGGTAAGTCCGCTTCTTCAACATTTCGGATTTCTCCTCAAGAGGAAAGGACTACCGAATAATGGGCAGCCAGTCGGTCAATAGGTTTGCCTCTCCCACTACTCTTTGTCCTTCTTAAGAACGAAAGAGAGGGTTGTTAGCGCTGACCGCTGTTGGTTCATACGCGCTTTGGAATGGTTCCTCGATGGCAAAGGGCTGCCCTCGCCCATTCTTTCAAGCCCAACGCTGCCCTTCCCGGATGGAATATTTTGCACATCTTATCAGCGGGTCTCCAGTCGCCCGTTAGTCCACTGTCGAGACTATAAATTTGGGCACCCGGAACAGGATGAGATGCCATTGGTGAATCCGGGCGCAGGGATAGTTCAACGCTATCTCCCTCGCCTCACTTTTTCTTCCTAGATTAAATCTTTATTTCCGCGAAGGCTATAAAACGCGTTTATTTTCTCTAGCGTGTAGTGAAGGGAAGATTCACGGGCGAGTCGTCTCCTCGATCTTGCACAAGCTCGGCAAAGAATCTCATGGAAGCAGATTGCTGAATGGTTACTTTTCTGTCGTAAAAATATGAGCGTAAAGGCACTCTGTCGAATTTCGAACGTAATGGGGATGGGGATCGATAAAGGCTGGAGAGAGTGATAAAGTTGGAAGCTCTTCAAGAAATGTATTGATCTTTACGTCAGGTAGGATACGAAAAGGACGACTGTCTATTTTTCTGCGAAAGACTTGGTTGCTAAATTACTGAAATGTATTGCACAGTCAAACTTTATTGAAATCGACTTTCTAACGATACTTTTTCTCCTCGTTAATTTATAGCAAGAAATTGGCAATCGCCGCTTTTCATTTTTTGCCCTTAGCTGTATTAAAAATAAGGTTTAGTTTTACTAGAAATTATGTTTAAGTGTTGCCTCAGGCTGCTAAAGAAATCTATATTTTTCTGAAAATATGTTAAGTTAGGTATTACAAATTTTACATGGAACCACAATGAAATAGAAGATGTTTGCGTATATTTTCGATTTAAAGTAGGATTTAGAATGTTTTTAACTTTGCTCCTGAGGAATTCTCCTCTGCCCTCAGGGATATTCTTTTCGTTTCCTTTAGCGTAGCGGGAAGATCGGTTTGAGCTGTTAGCGTTAATATCTGAAAATTATTCGTATTAAACAAAATTGTATAAATAGTTACGAGAGGAACTGGCCTCTTTTTCCCTTCAAGGCCTTCTATGTCCATAACAGTAAACGAATTTCCAATTGGTTATTCATCGTGTAGGATAGTCAAACAATTTTCATATCTCTTGAAAATTCCCGGTCGAATAAAAGTTTAGTTTCTCTTTAGTTGTTTATTGCTCTTCTTGATATGGAGAATTACAATTTGGTTTGCTAGGCGTTCGAACGATTTAAATTATCCATAAACCGCCTCGAGGGATTGGTTATTATACGGTATACGTTTTTCTATATTCGTCTGCGGCTACTGTGAATATTTAAGACCGTATCCGAAGGAAATAATTCAAGGAAGGAACAAGGAAAAGACATACCACTATATTGGCTGCTGAAAGTCTTTTCCTTGTTCCTTCATAGAGTTCTACCACGAAGTCACGGCCCAATCAGTTGATTGTATTATTATTCAATGACGTATTTTATCGCATGACTAGTAATTATTTACTTCATAACCGAGTAAATTTTTGGCTCCCATCTATTCCTGACCATGGCCTTTATTATTTTACCTTAGCACATATGCATATACGTATAGCTCATGTATATATGTATGTATGTACTTAAATCCAGTATTTATATAACAGACTGCAATAGGATTGTAGATAAATTGTCATCTTATTCTAAAGAATTTCATGTTATCTAATCAAGCTAATGTAGAGAAATATTTTGTAGGTAGAATAAAATAAACAGCTGGGTCAAGTATTTTGGTTTGAACTATGTAGCGTTTAAGTAGCTCTAAGTAGCTCTGTCATTCATGGAAGTGGTAAATATCGAAATGACGGCTAAAGTTCATAACTTATTCTCCAATGTACCTTTCTCAAAAATCATGATTCCCCCTTTGGGGAGTGTATGCAGAGTTGCCCCCATCCGATCTTTTTCCGAAGTAAGTTTTTGTTTTTGTGCTTCATCTCGCAAGTCCGGTTTGGTTTAACCAATATCTAGACCCTGAACCTTTTTGAGCTATTACTTCAAACTGAACGTGTACCTTTTAAATCTATCGAAAGGTCTTTGTAAACATACGTTACTCCCATCATACATTCTTGACAGGCTTTGATGCTTTATTGATATCGTAACTTGACGTTGGAATTCTTCATTTTTCCACAAGAGTGCTAGGGCTCTACACACTTCCTGTTAAACATTTCATGCCTTCTATTCTTTGTCATAAATAGCCTCCTGCTTTATCTTGTAACCTTTTCACCGAAAGTGTTTGTTCAGCACATTGCGTATATTATTATTTCTCTGAATATGATGATTTGCACATTTTTTCAGGCTATATCGATAGTCCTCATTCCCGAAAGACCATATTTCGCAATCCATTCTAGGTCATAACCTCTTGTTTGGGGTGTTCCGATTGCAAAAATCCCCGTTTTGTAATCTTCGAAAGGTCGGAAGCCTAGCAAATGTTTGGAGCTACGGCACAAGTCGTTGATACCGGAGTTGTAACGGTTCCTTCAGTCAACGAATATGAGTAATGCAGACCCTAATTTTCGTCAGTTAAGAGATCGACATCAACTCGCGATTTTTCGCCCCGTACTTCGACGTCTTTCTCCCTCCACCTTTCCTCCTGCAGCCCTCGCTGGTGCATATTCGCACCCTTTTTCGCCGTTTCCTCTCCGGTCATTTCGTTTCTTCGCCAGTTACGGGCCTCTGCTCGAGGCTACACGCAAAACTTCGCCTTCCTTCTTCCAAACTCAGCACACGGCGGAAGGAGTAATAGCTCCCTCCGAAGGCGTGAGCGGATGGGGAACTGTTTTTCACCTGTGCATGGGCAAACCCAACGGTTTATTTTCTACCCTTTGGGATGAATCGACCCTGCAGTCGATTCGTTTTATGGCCACAGAGGATTGTTTAGGGTGTGCTGGTATTTTTTGAGAGCGCCCCTTTTCTATTCTGCCGCCTCTTTTACTGTTATTCTTTCTGGGCAGTAATGCTCCAAAAATAGAACGTGCGCAGCTAACGAAAACAAGTCTCACCGAGAAGTGTTACTTGTTAACGGCCCTCGTTTTATTCGTCCGTCTCATTAAGATATCTTTCTTATCGCTCCCTTCTTTGTTTTCTTCAGGTTTCCTAGAAATGGTAAGTTTTGCTCTAAACTTGGATCCGAGCATTTGGAAAATGCCAAATCTTATTGATGGTTTTGGGTTCAAATCTAGCAGTAACACTGTCAGTAGAAGTTGTATTGTTAACATTTCTACTCAGATAATTTCCCGCATGTTCTCCCACTGGGAATTAAGCTAACGGCCTCTTTCGAAAAAGCCAAACTCTATTTGGCTATCCAGAACCCAATAAAATTATGTAATTTTTGGATTACCGTAGCATTTACTCATCTAGCGAACGGAGAATAATTAATACATTTGGAGATTCCTAAACTGATTTGTTAACCAACGCAGGCTTTGGACTATATAGAAGCTATTCAGGTGCATACGCAAATGTATGGTAAGTTAATATGCAAAATTTATTGTATGACTTCAACACTGTATTCAAAGTTTTACTCAATGTATGATACACATGGTTTTCTGTGGTCAATATTCGTTACTTGTATTGCTTTAAGTCTCTGCCCTCAAACAACATAAAATAGCATTCATTATATTCTATGTACAATTTTTTAGGGTCTTTGTCAATTAATGCAAATCTGATATTGGTTGTGAATTTATCATTATCTGAATCTTGTCCTTGTTAACCAAACAAATTCTTTGTTGTCAAATGAACATTTCATGAAGTCCATAAAAATCAGACAATTGCTTTAGTGTCGTTTTAATCGTATTAATATCATCTAAATGAATATATCTGTTTTATTTGCTACAGAATATGCACATCGTTGAACCGAATTAATGAATTACCACCGTATCCCATCTCCTTTACATATAATTCTTAATTAGCGAGAGTATCAATTACAACAAAGGCTTTTCTCGGAAAGAGAATCAGGAAAGACATTAATTGCGCCTTCTTATGTAAGAGTCGATGTATTAGTGTTCCCGAAATTGAACGAGATGGAAGTTATTAGCGAATGTCAATTAATGAGTTGTTAATGAAGTGTCACTAATTAAGTTTGTCGGCAGGCGGAGAGGGAAGATGGAAGGCCGCCTTTGTTCCCATCGCGATAACGTTTCGAAAATAATATACCTTCCATTGTTAGTCTCGCTGTCCTTCTTGCTTCCACGGCTTTAAAAGGTCAAGGTCGAACCCTTGCGGATCCGAGAGATAAATTATTCAATGGGTTGAAATTGGAATTGCCGAGGTAGATAAGTGGAGTTGGACCGCGGAAAAATCGTGCCACCCGATATCGAATCATATGTCGGTCAAAGATTAGCGAACGAAATCAATCTTGTCGTAGGTCAGCCATTAATTTGGCTCTATAAAACGCCGAGTGGCAAAGAATTAAAGTTTCGCAATCTGGGCAGTACATCAAGTCGCGTGTTCTTTTTCGAAATTTTCGATGTTTTATCGTTGCTGGAAGGAGGACATCGTTAAAGTTTCAACTACTTTCACGTGAGGGAAATCCTGATGTTTCTCAGAGGATGTGTTCTGAAGATTTTCAGATTCAGCTCTAGGAATGCCTCCTCTCTCCTCGGGTCATGTTTTGTTTCGGCCGTGTATGTGCCATGCCTTCCTTACCTCTCTTCATGTTGGCCTCGCCCGTTTGTTCACGTGGGTTGTAGGGTCATATTTGGTCGCCACCGCCAGCGCAATAGCTTCGCCTCGATCAAGGGAGAGGCGGGAGTTTGCGCTGAAAAAGGATTGCCGACCCGTTACCCTCCTCCTTTCCCATCGTTGGTCGCACGGGGTGGAATCACTTCGCGATCCCAGTTTTTATGAACTCCTCTAACCGATTCGAAACCCTTTCGCCGTGGGTTCTAGAGCGTGACAAGCCGAGAAAGTTTTACTCCATTAGCACCGTAAAGCTAATACAATTGTTAGTGCTGAATGAAATGATTGGGTATGAATGTGGAAAATATCGTGATGATTATAGTTGGTATAGAAGATCCTCTAGACTTAAATTTCCCTAGAAAGTGCTCACTTCAAATCAAAAATATATTAGATCAGTAGCGATTCAAACAGCTATCTGGATAGTGAGGGCACATGATGACTTTTTTCTAGGGGGCATTTCTGTAACATACTTATGGAGTGAGAAGGGTTTGCAAAAATAACAATTTTTCATTATTTGTGTTCATTATCATTCATTTTCTGTGCGTGAAATTCAGGTTAGAGTTTACAGAAAAATGTATTTTTAATATAACAGAGCTAATTGATAGCCTACCTCTTACAACAAAAGTAAGTAATACCATCTCTTTGATGGTTTTTAGAGGGTGGTCTGTACCGCTTTTACTTCCTTCAAATAGGATTCTCCCTCCACTTAGTTTTTCAATTTTTTAGTATTTTTATCGCAATAGTGCATATTTAACGCACATGAAAAAGTATTTCTGATAAAATCTGTAGAAAAAGGAATAAAAAAAAAATTCTGTGGCAGTTTTCATATCACTTATTTTCCTTTGCCTATTTCGAGAGATTCTCACACAAATCGGTCATAGCAACTTTCGGGTTTTCAATTTCAATTTTGGAAACTTTTTTGTTGTTTTTTTCCCATATATTATGCTGCTCTTTTCTTGATAATTTTTCATGGTGTTTGAGTTGTTGATTAACTTTCAGCTATTGCCAAGAACGCTGACATGAAAACTTATCTTATTTGGCGAGTAATCGCTTTAAAACATTCCGCTATCCCTTCAGCACTCACAGTAAGGTAAAGGAACTTTTATCTAAATGTGCCACATTATCTGTGTTCCAAAATTTAATTCTTAAATTTAACATTCAATTCTTAATTTTTTTACAGTTACCGACCTTTAAAAATATTTTTTTGTTAAAATATTTGTTATTAATTTATTTCACTTAGTTCCCAGATTTTAGTTGAACTTGTTGAACTAGCTAAACGAAAAAAAAAAAAACGTAGAGAACCATCTCTTCCCCTTAGATCGTCCTCTATAAATATGTCATCAATTATTCGTCAAGGCTGAAGGGAAAAGTCTTCTTTTATTCAATAATCTCCCTTCATTGTTTACGGCACTTAATAAATCTTGATTGTGTTGCGGATTTGTAGAGAATTTAAAGTTGTGACTTGGGTAAGCCCCCTCTTCAGGGTGAAAATGGCACATTTGGGGAGAGGCTGAAGGGGGGCGAAGTGGCTCCACTTTAGGGAAGGCCTTCCTGAATGGGAGGCGGAAGGGCGAGATGGGGAGGCGTAAGAGAAACATGGGAACGGTATGGAACGCAAGAGGAAGGAAGGGCAAGTAAGAAGGTCCCCGTACGTTGGTAGGAGAAATTAGTGGGATTCTCGAAGACGAAGGGAAGTTGGGCAGGGGTGATAACAAAAGCTTTCGAAAGTCATTAGTACGATTTGCCAAGTGGAAGAAAGAAATAAGTAATCCTAGATATCGACCATGCTGTAAATTGCCAACTTTGTTGCTGGGAGATGGTAAATTTCCTCTGGAACGCGAAGCTTGACTCGGTTCCAGCTGTGGAATTTTTGCGTGTATCGTAAGTCTCGAATTATTGCCGAAGCGGAGGCAGTTTAAGAAACTTTCCAAGTTGATGGGGGTTACGGACCATTGATAGACGTGAAAGGGGCTCATTTGACCTCTAAACGCAACATAATTACAGTTGCGTAATACCTTATTTACATATCATTATTTTTCTTTAATTCCTGTTCCTAATGATAATTGCGGAGCGGTCAGTGCATGTGTGATTCTTTTCCAAAAGAATTTGAAGTAGCTACGATATTACCTTTCAATGATTAAGAACCTCCTTGCAAGTAAATCACTGTTGCTAATGTGCACTAATCATGAAAGTAATTACCTTCTATTTATCTCTTTGACCTTTTGATAAATTTCAATTGAATTGGTCGTATGAAAAAGGTTTTCATTAAACATTTCGTGAATTATGAATATTACAAAGTACTACTCGCTCTCCTTATCCTCTTTGCAGCAGGTTCTGCCTCATTTTTATACAATTCATAATCTCTATGATAAAATAAAGTATTTTTCTACGATAAGAGTTCAGTTAACATTTTTTTAAATTTTGTGTTCTCACTAACAGGAGTGCAATATCTCTTACACAGTGCTTCCTATGACAGTACAGAGTGCTTCTATTCTCAAGTTTTTTTCTTCATGCAGCCGTGGTATTTAGCTCGAGGCTACCTTTTCGTTGAAATTCTGCGGCTCTTATCTCGCGCTTTCTTAATTTTAGACTTTTTTTTAGTTATTATCATAATTTATGCACTATCTGATAATCATTCCGGCCAAAAACTTGCTAAGTGAGAGAACTGGTTATTCCTTTCGGAATGACGCTGAGTAATAGCTTTTCCTATCTCAGAAAATGAGTTTGGAATATTTTGCACATATACCGCGTGTTTTATAGCTTTAATTACGGAACATTCTCGGACTAAATTTTGAAATAGGTGCAAACGTTTTTCTTCAGGTGCTCCTACTGCCGAAAAAAGGTATAAGCAAAACGTTTTCTTGTTGTAACATAATGAATAGAAACATCTCGTGAGTTTCTGCCTTTTAATGAACTATATTTCGCTATCAGTATTATAGTCTACGGTTAAAAGAAACTCTTGTCCTCCTAAATATTATTTTACTGTTATACAATTCAGCAAAAACATATTGCTTGCCCTGTTTTCCCATATTTTCAAAACTCTCCCCCCGATAAGGTGGTGCCGTATCTTACTAATTATCAGATGT
Source organism: Sympetrum striolatum (assembly GCA_947579665.1). Classification (NCBI taxonomy): domain Eukaryota; kingdom Metazoa; phylum Arthropoda; class Insecta; order Odonata; family Libellulidae; genus Sympetrum; species Sympetrum striolatum. The sequence goes on from OX388341.1 coordinate 17,141,099, forward strand.
ATTTGTTGAAATATAAGCCGTTGATTTTGAATTACTTGTTAATTTCCACTTTTAAATGCCAAAAGTTATCGAAGGAGGTATTTCTCGCAAAATCTGTATTTTTTAAGCTCAAATATCGATTTTTAAAGCCAACTCTAGTAAACTGAAATATTTTTATTCCTTCACTTTTTAATGAGTTTTACCTTGTTTAATGTTAACCTGTTGAAACTGCCAGAGATGAATTTCAGACCAAAATGTTCTTCCAAATTTACTCGTTTCAATTCCGGAATTACGCTATTTTATTATAAACTGCAAAATTAAATTCGATGAATTTAAAACCACCTAAATTTTTAAAATGTTACCTGGAAATCTACAAAAATCGAGCAATTTTTCTTTGTGTTATGCTATTCTTCAACCAATTTTTCACATCGATATCTACCAACTTGTAGCCGCTGTCATAATTATACAGTTGCAATTTTTGAAATTTCCCTCCCCTCGCTACGAAATACATACAATTAGCTAAACGTTTTAGCATGCAATTTTTTAAACTACCTGTCGGGATATTTAGCAAACTTTATAGGAACACGCTTCCATGTTTATTTCATTCCGCGGAACTTTGTTTGTTATGAACCTAATTGTTCCTCTTTAAGTATTCCTCCGTGTCATAATTAATCTCATTAACATTTGATAGTTAACTCCGTGAGCATGATTTTAGTTTTAGCAAAGTCGATGAGTAAGAGTTTTTTTACCTTGGTATACTAATTCATTTGATGAATGAAAGTTTTAAAGAGTGCATATTATCTCAGTCACAATTCAGTGAATCACTTCTTTTCTGGTTTACATCATAAGTAAATTCTGCGATGGCTCAAGTTTCAATACGCACCTGATAAGATATCGCCCATGAATATCGACGTCGGTGTACTCGTTATCGTAACGTCGTTAATTACCTTTTCCGCGGCAAAGCAGTGCTAATTATCGCTCGTCTCCTAATGTTCCCCCTTTCGAGTGAATAGATCGCCCGCTAAAGAGGCCCTGATTCCCGGAGTTCATTGACTACGGGATGCTAACTTTTTGAATTCATTCCCTGCGTGTGCCTGCGTCATAATGCATGGCCAAGCGCTCATCGGATGGGCTGCTCAAGTTCGTTTTTATATTTCATATGCGCCAGCTCCTACATCTTCACAATGAATAGAGGGTTACAGTAGCCCCTCATTTACGAGTCGAAGAAAGATAAATCTTATATAAGAGTGACGCGGCGGAGCCATTATGAAACCTTAAACACATTAGTGGCAGGGAAAAATATAAATGGCCCGGAGGGGCCCCTTTAGCCGCGAGCTCCCTGCCACGTGGGGGCGTCGGTGGTTTACGTTGCACCTCTTTTGAAAAAGGGATCATAAAAAAACTTCCCTGGTTAATTAAGTTTTATATTTGAACGATATAATGGAATAGGCTAATTCGTCAACGGTTTAGATGGAATAAAAAAGTTTAAAATGTGTCGTGAACCGTGTAGATAAGGAACTGTGTTTACAAGCTACTGAGAAGATACTACTGTCTGGGTCCGAGTCCCTGACGTCATCTTTATCGATCGTGATGCATAGGGTAATCAATAGTGGAAATGGAGGAAAACGTTTTCATTCACTGTGCGTTGCATTGTAAATTTTCCGTTTTCTCCTCCCCATTCAGTGCTTCAAATATTCTCGCATACGGAGTAATTCTCTCTAATTAATTAGATACTACAAGATCGAAATTATAGAAAATAAGAACACCGTAAACTTCCACACCATTGGATTTTATTTATATTTTTATTAGTAAATAAAATCCAATAGTGTGGAAGTTTACGGTGTTCTTATTTTCTATAACTTTAGAATGTCCTTCCACAAAGTTCGGCCGAATACGATAGAATTTATTCTACAAGATTATCGATTTAAAAATGATCAAATTTCCTTCGTGGATAACTTTTCGAGTTAGCGTTGAATCTCCAATGCGTTCGTATCTCTTGCGATGTGTTTTTCCGTTCCTCATCTTCTTATCTCTTCGAATCTGGTCCACCGTCATAAAGAGCGCTCGCTTTCCTCGCTGCTTCCTTTCGGGGCGAGGCATATATTTGGCGAGGTCGGGGGAAAGGGAGCGGGGATGTGGTATTCCGTCAGCGTCCCGCGCCTTTTTGGTCTCCGTGCCTCACCTCATTGGGCTGAGTGCTTCCTTCTTCAGAGAAGAACCTCTGAGGAGCGTCGATCCGACTAGAAAGAAAAACACGGTGCATGGATGCAAAGAGCTCCAGTAACACACTCTCGCGAAAATGCCGTCGCGTATTTTGCTCTATTTTTCAAATTCTTATTAAGAACGTAGCCATTCTTTTGAAATGTATGTTTTGCGCTATTTTCCCTCCACCGAGATCGGGTGAACGCCTGCTGTTTCAGCGAACATCCTCTCGTCTTATCGAGTTTTCTCGCCCTCTTTCACCGTGGAAGTATATCGGGAATAAAAAGCTGAATCATCGGACGTTTTTCCCTACATGAATTGGCCCTAAATAACGCTCCGGCGGTAAATATACACATTAGGGCCGGTTGAGCGGCATTATCCACTTTAAGGTCGCCGTTATCCATCAGGAGGTGAAAAGCCTCCGAGCGACTTTCGGATAGCTTTTCTTAAGCGCCCGCAGTTGACGGGAGGATTTTACGGTTTTAGGGACCGTAATTCTCGATTTGATTAGATCTCCGATTATTATTCGGGCGGATTGGGAAATGAAATTGCTTGGTTTTTCAGTTCCATGTATAATATGAAAAATGGAAGGAATATCAGAAGTAATGTTACAGAATTTTTGATTAATTAATATCAAAATTACTAATCTACAATCATGGGTACAAGTTTTAACCTACTTTTTGAATCCTTTCTTTGTGGTGTAGGTCCCATTGTTTTGGAATCTGCTAGTGATAATATGGAAGGTGAAAGGAATGATCACTACTTAATTGGGTGAATAGTTGTCTAACTTCTTTTAAAATCAATACTTTTATTATTGCACCCATACAATCATATCCTAACCTGGGTTAAATCCGGTACCTCACTGTTGCTAAGATAGCGCGCCTATGCAGATAGCTAAGTTATTAAGATGATTTTGGCTTCCTAATCAGTTTTTACTGCCGGATGCACTTCCTGTCGCCATCCCTTTCGCCCCCACTCATCGAATTGGGATCGAACCTGGGACTGCTTCTACTGGCTGCGTTACCAACTACGCTAATTGGTTGCCCAGACTACGCCACGCTACGCACTACGCACTTGGTTTTGTAAAATTCGATTTTATATCATATGAACCGGCCTGAGAATCCGTTGGAATCAAAAGTTATTGTTTCAGTCGCAGGATAATTGATTGAGCGAATATATTGTTTGAGGTGAGATCACGTATGCATATTGTAAGTAACCACTAGCGGGATTTGCCGAATCATTTAATCTTTCACAAATTGAAGCACTAGTCTTCATGCGAACCTCAGACAATTGGGAGTATACCGCTCTTGTGTTGGCATCTCTTTCAAGACTCTGAAAGATGTTTCGCTGCGTGAGATCCTCCTTCAGCCTCGACTTCCTGTCTGGATCCGTGCTGTTGCGTGCTTTTATCGCGAGGTCGTAACCGCGGAATCCGCGCGGCGGGGCGTGGCGGGAGTGGGGCGATCCTTCGGAAGAAGGCCGCTCTTCATCGGCGAGATGATTGGCGGCGGTCAGCGAAGATCCTTTTCAACTTCCCGTTCATCTCCCTCCCCATTCAATTCGTAATCGTTTCCACCCCAGAGGCTATTCATTTTTTTCATCAGTTGCTAAGAGGTTGGCGTCTTGCCTCTTCCTCCACGCCTCTTCCTCGTAGTCGGATCGAATTTGTGGGCTATCGGTAGTCGACCATACATAACTGTGTATATAACGTTATATCGGGTGCTTTAATCGGCAAATATTTCCGTAATTTTGTTGCAGTTTTAATATTCGTTGATTAGTTATGTGTGTACTTTTATGTGTTACTTTGCCAGATGGTCCTGCTTGCTCACATTCTTTGTTGAAATACCATCATTCTTAAATATCTTTTGGGCGTTTTTAGCATCGATATCTCTCTTATCGTTGAGTTGTTGGTATTCGCCGCCTTTTGATAGGGACAGAAGAATTCGTCTATGCTTTTACTTTGCCTCTCAAATAGTTAATCCGTCTAGGCAGTCAGGAAGTCTAGGAATTATTTCCATCAAGATGTGGAAAGTTTTCTTAGCAATAAGGGTCGAACGACGTTATTAAGATACTTGTTGGATAATGATATTCTACTGTTCAAGATCTGTTATACATTATTTTTCGTATGGTTAATAAACATTCATGGGAAGATGCGTCAGAATGGAATAATATGTTTATCATAGATTGCCAAAGGAACAATGTTGTAGATGATGATTAAATTAAGTGCTAATTTCATAATCTGATAAATATGTATTCAAACAATTTACAGGTAAAACTTTTGAAGAAAACTTGAGCTTAGTTTGAAGTTCAGGTTTTGCTTTAATTTTTATATTTCCATATCAGTTTCATTAGTTAGAGTTAGCCGTAAGAGCCTTCTGTAAATGTCTTCTTTCATTTGAATGAGTTCGTTCATGTATTTCAAGATTAATATCGTTTAATAATATCGCGGCACTGCACGTCTTTTCTGAGAGCTGATGGTACATTTTTACAGTATTATAGTAATGTGCTGTTCAGGCGACGCTAAGTATAAAATTCGGAATTTGATGAATGATAAATTCTTGTCTGCGATGTGGATTGATCATATACTTGGACCTCAGGCTATACTAGAGTTTTAATTAATTAGCGAGGTATTTCTAATCGACATTCTTCCTCCTCTTGGATTGGCGCGCTTTTCAAAACACGCATCCTTTGCTGTTTTCAAGATTAATCGCCGAGATAACACGATATTCATATTTCCTCTGATGAATGAGATTTGATGAGCGTGGACTCGGTATAAGAGATCCACTGTTCTCTTTATTGGAGCAAATCTTCCACACTCGTTTCGTTAGATTCCTCAATCTTTGAGGAAGATTAGATAATCTCGAGCATGCTATATTTCTCCCACTAGTAGCGTGGGCGGTGACGACTCTTTCACTCTGTTTAGAAAGCCCTGTCTCACCTCGTGGAAAAAGATATACCGCAGAGTCTGTCCGAAGGGAGCGAGTAAGATGTATCACTCGCTCCCCTTCGCCCGTATTGGTCCAAGAGCATTTGTCCCCTTCGTCGGATGTAATCAACTCAATCGTTGTGGAGAGTTTATGATGCAGGAAGGGGACATGAAGCAATAGAAAAGGAGTGCACGAGGAAGAATAGGGAGAGTTAGAAACAAGGGCATATCGTCCCTCAGAGGAGGGAGGTTTACGAGCAGGGGCCGTTGCTTTATTTCAAGAGATAGAAGTAATCGATACTCAATTCAGATGGCCATCTGGAAGACTTCTCCGATTAAGAAATCATTTCTTTATTGAATGGATGAGAAGATTGAGAGTAATAATGCGAGATTATGCTTTTTTTTGTTTAACCCAGCTAGTCGCTGCCTTTTTGATGTGGTACCTGAGAGAGTTTTCCTTAGTGCACTTGGCTAACAAGGCAAGGAATTTTCTCTGTAAATTTAACTCGATGGCATTTATAATGTCATGTATCATCATAAACACCTTTACCAATAAAAAGTTTATGAAAATGTCTTTGTAAATACAATAATTAAGTATTGTTCAATATTTAAAAATGTATAACCCCTTTCTCGCCGTAGCACCTAGACCGATACTTATTTAGGTACAATCATTATAAAAAAGATTAACTTGAATTGTTTCACGACAATAACGAATACTACAATTATGAACCCCGAAGAAGAACATTGCTAAGAAACGTTTTAATGGAGAATTGCTTCCTTAAATCCAATTTTTTGCCATTTCCAATGCGATGAAAGGTATATTGTGTAAAAAATTAATTATACCATTGTTGCCGGTAGATTTTTATGCTGAGGAAAGTACCTTACATTGCTGTACATGTTGTAATTTCTTTGATTTACTAACAACATAATGCATAAAACGATTTTAAAAATATATTCAAGATAGCGAGTTATATTAGCGATAGTGCTCCTCTTTGGTAGGCGTTTAGTCTTATTAATGGATTCACGTAGTATCTTCTGTTACCGTACCATTCATTGCCGTATATGAGTTAAGTATTCAGTAAGAGGAGTTGATAATTGTCGTGTTTGTAATTTTAAGGTACAATTCCCCTTTTTTACCGAATAAAATTACTGTTCTTGCCCATACATGAGTATTTATAATTTACGATTAAATAAACAATATTTGTAGTTTGAATTTAGCCTATATCCAAGGTTTGACGAGATTGTAGCCAACTATAGAGCATTTCAGATCCTTCACTTTTGTGCTCGGCAATTTCTCCTTATTCAGGGTGGTATCTGCGTAATTAATCATTGTGTAGATTTCGGAGGCTGGATGCCCCTGCTGTTCCTCCCCTACACCCTCTTGTAAATCACACGCACCACTGCCTGAGAATAGCTCAGAATGCATCATAATCGTGCGGGATTTATCGGCATGGATTCATTCGAATGTCACGAAACACCGTTGCGATTGCTCTCTTAGAGCACTCGAATTCGAACGAAACGAGCAAAGGGTAGGACGAACTAGGGGAAAGAAAGCGCAGGGGTGACAGCCCTCTCTAGTTGGGATTCATCGGGCAATGAGGCTTCCGTTCCCACCCCTTCCTTCCCTCTTGAGTTATTATCCGCCCTTCACCTCTCCCTCGCATTTCATCACCTCCATCTCCACTGCAGAAATCGGTCTCTTCATCGACTCACCCCAGTCCGGACTTCGATTCCATTCTTAAAGTCTTAGCGTAGAAATGCCTCCTCCCGCGCCAAGTACCACGTGTCTGGGAAATCTCCTCAGCACACAAAGTTCGCAGAACGAGGCTTTCGGGGAAAAAATCGCGAATTTTCTCCGCGATTACGTGTCGGAGAGTGGCTTTGTCTGGGTGTCTCTCGGCGAAAGTCGCGGCGCTGTTCACAGGACCTTGGTCTCGGTTATGGATTCCCCCTCCGGGATCAGTGTCCTGGGAGGGGATGCTCTCGCCATCTCATTCTCCCTCTAATTATACTTCCTTTTTCTCTCTCGTGAGTTGGACACCCGCTGCTCACTTCCCCCACCCGCCCCAACGTCCTCTTCGCGACTGTGTTCCGCACTGCGAACCGCTTCCTTCTCTCCCTCTATCCTCCACCCTTTTCTAGTGCTGCATCTCTCATTTCCTCTTCTCCAGAAGCTTCTTTTGTTCGGGAAAAATCGTCGCGAAGCTCCCTATCCTCCTGAAAGCCTGTCTTCAGGCGTGCTTCTAGCTCATCCCCCCCGCCAACGTTCGGTTATCCGCGATTTGCATTCAGCGTCGCCTTTTTTTCGAGTGGTCTCCCCTATTCCGGAAGAGACGGAGTGGAGATCCGGGCGTAATTATTCTATCCCTCATTTCGCGGCCATTACGAAACGTGGATTTCGGTATTCATGGGTGTGGTTTCATCCATCGGGATGAGGCGACGTGGTAACTCCCTCCCGCAGCTGTCACCAGAGACGGGACGAGCACCAATTAGTGCCCACGGAACCTCGTTCGCGATTTTCTAATTTAATCCGAGTTCTATTGCGGGATAACTGCGGCGACGTATAATTACATGTCTCCAATTATCGCTCGATCTCTCTATTTATACGGTATACATTTCAATTTCCTCGCGTTAATGGAGAGCGGTGTTTAGTGCTTTTGGAGGTGCATTTTCGGCGTAAAATGCCAAATCGAAGGGTTATATGTGTGATTGTTGCCAAGTGTCATTGTGGATAAGTTTAATGAAAATTGAGATACAGCCGACGATTGTCCTTGGCTGATTTTAGTAGAATGCGTTTAAAGGAATTTCTCTGGAATACTATAGAAAATAACTAGGACATCATACGTTTTTCCCATTTCCAAATAAATCAAGTTGAATGTCAGTAAAATTGCGCTATAAATGAAATAGGGATAAACGGATTTATTTTTAGGGCGAGAATGATACTTAGAGTCTTTTCGTATATCCAACCCTATGTCATCAAATATTTAAAGAAAGAAATAAATATATAAATAGATGGATCGTAAAAAGCTGGTTAATGCACAGGCTCTTTCCAGCGTCGTTGTAGGGGTTACTGAGGAAAGGTGAATTCCCAGGTTCAAATCCATGGTTAGGACATGGTTAATTGTGAGCTTTGAAATAGATTTCGTTGTAAGAATGATCTCATGAGGTTAAAATTATACTTATAATTGTTTTTTATTTTATCACGACAGAAATAAATTGGAATTGCGATTATGAAACAATGCGTGGTTCAAGGTGAGAAAATTATCGGATAATGTAAACTCTCTTATATTCAAGTGCTTTCGCCAGGCGTAGGAGAGACTCTCAAGGAATTTTCGCTCTTAAGTTAGAGACCTCTGCATTATCTTTGGCGATATGACTGAAATCGATGTCAGGAAATGCTTGTACTTACAACATATGTGGAATGTAGCAAACGCTATTACTTAAGGCGTTTTCTCATAACAATGTAAAAAAATGTGCTGACAGAAAGATGAGGAAATGTAATACAGACCAGGATTTCTAAGAAACGTTTGGAAACTCTATATGGTTATAGAAATGATATTACTGATACTTATGAAGATCATCGATCGAGGAGAAAGAAGGTATTGGCCGTTATCGATTGCGGTAAGAAGTAATTCGTTTCTAATTTCCGCTAAATGAAGGAATGGAAAATACTAATCTTTCATTATATCGTTCTTGTTTTCGGACATTAACCGTTAACATAATGTTGTTTGGAATTTTAGCCTTATAATGTTATGGATTATTGTCTTGGAGTCCATATGTTTTATTAGGTATTCGATCGGAAGTGACATATTTATAGCTTCAACTATTGCTGTGTATTAATAGCGTCGTTCGAGATATTTACTTTGATATCGTTGCTTTTATTCGCCCGGGGCTTTCGCGGCACAATTAGAAAAGCAATGCACGCGATACTTTTCCTGTTCTCAAGGTCGAAACGAATGCGAGGCTTGACCGTGCTTTACGGACTCTTGAAGCGAGCCTTCATCTTGCCGATGTGTTTAGTCTGCAATGGAAAAACATATAAGGGCGAACTGTTTCGACCATAAATCCTTCGAGATAAAATGTTCCAGCTTCCGTATCATGTGCGAGCTGATAGCAAATCACCTCTCGAAGACAAGTATTGCTAAATGATGTGAAAAGCCGTTATATTTAGCATTTAATGCAATAACAGTTCGTATAAAACTCCAAAAAGGCATTAACTTTCTCATCATAGATGACAGAGTGGTAAAAATATATTATCTCTTATGGCCCCTCCGGCCTTGGCTCCCCTTGCCAAATGTGGGCTGCTGTGGTTTCCGCTTCGTTTCTGAATATAGTGTGCACTTTCTTTTGTTGGAGAGCCCACGCCGGGGATCTCAATGTTCGCAAACTATTTTCAGAACGGAAATAGGTGCGGAAATGAAGGAATGTAAACGCTCTCATTATTGACGAAATATTCAAAGGTTCTTCGAACCCCTCAAGATGCCATATTTGTGTTCCAGATTAGAATGTTTGTATACTTTAAATGTTGCTCTTAAGTCGACGATATCGGAGTTGAATGTCCATAAGCAAAACAACCGTTCCTCTAAAATATTTTCGCTGAAACTTGAGTAAATGCCGTTTAGATAAAAACCTCGACAGTTAACCATTACGTTACAGATAATCAACATAGACAATTCTAAGAAATAGCGTTCTTAAATTTGCGTAACTGCTGTCTAAACATCGTTGTTTTGCAGTGATTCACGATGTTTTATATCCTATTTGTATGCCTCCAAACCTTTTATTTTCCCCGTATAAGTGACAAGCCAAACTATGATTTTGCGATCGACTATGCTTTCATATTTCGGATCAGTTTCGGTAGTGAAAAAAAAATAATATTTGTACTCCCAACATATCTCTACAAAGATTTAAGCCATCAATGTTCTTATTTAACGCTAAATTTGAAATATTAGTAAGTCTCGAATGTTATATTAAGACCTGAGGTATCAAATTGGTCTCTAATCCAGGTGACAATTGTTTATATTTTTCAATAGTAACACAATAAAAACACTGAAATTGAAAATCCCAAAAGATGCAATATAAATACAATCACTAAGTCATAATAGGCAATGTCACCCATCATAACTGATTTCCTCATGTCTTACCATTTCAGAAGTACTGTCTTAGTTTTACCTCCTTGTCTTTTCATTTTAGTTTTTACTAACGATGTCAAAGCCTCGCGTTTTAATCGTATCCTCCCGGATTACAAAAGAGCTGGTATTTCAGTTTTAACCATTTCTCACAATATCTCATAGCTTTACGTAGACCACAACAGATGCATTAGCCTCCGTTGCTCACTTTTTGTGGCATCCTCAAGTGCATTACCGCCTGTTTAATCGTTTTTCCTCCCACTTACATCAGAGCTCATCCAGCTTTCCCCAAATAGTTAAACATCTCGCAGTCATTCCGTGGGCGCCGTATTACGCCGGGAAATTCCTCCCAATGATTTCCATCGCAGCAGACGAAATGTCAGCGCCCCCCCGCGGAGCGCCATTTTAGACGTCGGCGGTGGAACCGTGCCATCCTTTTTAGCGATGAAAGAGGAAGCGTAATGGAACGGAAAGAATCGTTTCATGTCCTCCCATTCCACCGCCAGCAGCCCACGGGGCGCATCATTATTTCGCGTGCTGCCTAGTCCGAAGGCGTCGCCGAGAGCGAGGCAGTCGGAAACAATGGACTCCGTAATCAATCCTCCCTCTGCGAGTCTCCCGTCTGAGAAAAGAAGGGACGCGGGGGCAAGATTTTCGCCGTCCTTTGCGGCCCCATTCATTCGCAGCGGAACAAAGGTTTTCCTCGTCTGGTTTCCTCCTCTCCTTCCTCCCATGCATAAGACAGCCTCACCTTTCCGCTGCCCCCCCGCTCACTCCCGGCGGCAACAGCTGGGAGCACCTGTGACTCCCTGCGTCGAGATTCGGAGATGCGAGGGGGAAAGGTTGGTCCGCGCCGGAACGAGAAAGGCGAAAATAAAAGTTTTGGATTCTCCCGAAGATACGCTTTCGGTAGGTGGATGGGAACTTGTGTACTTGTTTCCCGCGAGGGACCTCCGGAATGAAGGGCGGACGTAGGTCGATTGCGTCCCAGCGCCCCTCCCCAGGCAGTTCCATCTCCTGAATTATGTCGGTGGTTCGACGTCAATTTTTCGGGCGAAGTCATTCTTTTCCTCGCGAGGATTTTTTCGGGTGATTAATTTTTCCGAAGCTCTCGGTACTCTTTTTCGAAACTTGATGAATTAGTAACTCTCGGATGACCGTGGAGACGGTGGAAAGGTTGGGACCGAAAAGTTTTGAGTGGAGGCTTGGTTACTCTCTGGAAAACTTTAAAGCTTTTTCGTTTCTTTCCGGGAGTTTGGGCGGTAAATTGGAGGCAGTTTATGGAGGATTATTTTTATTCGGATTTTTTTCCAACAAAAGGAACGTGGATGTAATCAGTGGGAGGCGTGGCTTCTTGAGAAGCCAGGTTATTTCCCTTTGTGGGCAAACAGGAAGTCCCTTTATCAAAATAAACTGCCGTGGATTCACTTTGCTCTCTCTCGGATTTCATAATAATGCCACTTTTTTGAGTAGCTATTAAGCAAGTAGCTGTCCCAGTAGTAAAAATGACTTTAATGCCACTAATTAGTATGTAATTTTTATTAATTTGTCCACTTCCTTTAGACATTTATCTAATATTATGTGCTTGGTTACATTTTTTCTGCTAGTTATCCTAATTTTCAAAATGTTTTTGGTAGATAATTCTGTGGATATAACTTAGTTGTAATAAATACAAAAATGATGAACCCGAAAATTCCTTAGTTCATGTCTTGAAATAATATATTAATAACAAATATCTTTCCATAATTAAGTTTTCAATGAATGTAGTGCCTCCATGTCAATGTAATGGCTTTTTCCTATCTGATAACGAACTAAATAATTCATCTGGTCGATAGGTTTAATGCATAGAGATAACAATAAATATCACACTTCATAATCCAATAGTTTGCTTTATAAAATAATTTGTAATCGTAACGCTTTTAGGCGATCTTTCAACAGTTCCCCTTATTTGTGCCTTGTAATTGATAAATCTTGGTAAGGTTTAAAAAAAGCATAGTAATGTATAATAAAGGCGGAGTGATAACTCTATAGAAAATTTGTTTGCTTGAAGAGAAACTGCCGGAAAAATCAATAATATTTTGAAATATCATTTTTTCTATTTATGTGGTATGCAAATTTGATTAATCAGTTATGAAGGATCGGAAGTTAAAATTGTAGTTAAACGTAATATTTATTGCAGTATTTTAGGTGTACCTTTTAAGTTCCCACGCGCGTAAATTAATCCTCGAGACAATTTTTAAATTGCAAGGATACAAGCAGCTGGGGTGTAAATGTAGGATATATTTTTCCCATTATCCATGTACTAAAGCAGCTCAAATTCCTTTGGAGCAATTAGGTTGCTTCAGTCCAGTGCGGGAGGACCCAGCAATAGAATTAGTCGAAAAACTTCACTTCACAGCCCTGCAGCCCTCGTTAAAGTAGGCTTTCATTCGGACCCTAGGGTTACGCTAAATTTTGAATGGCTTCCCTGCAGATATATTTCACGTATTCAGACGGAGCTCTCGAGTTAAATTTGCTGGCAGTCTTATTGTCACGCCTCGCTCGAGATGCATAGGTAGCTTAACGAATCGTATCACTCCTGTAGCAGCTGCTTCTGTATTTAGAACTCGAGAATCTCGGAGCGGAAAACAGACCACGTAAGGAACGGAAGGAGTTTCAATACACTCGTTAATTCCGGAGAGCTCTTTTGTGAGTTCTACGCCCCTTTTGTCTCCTTACGCGCGTATTTCTTTCACCCAAAACAAGTTGCGGAAGCCTTTGTTTGAGACATTTTCGCTTCCGTGACGTTCAGGAGGGGGAAATAGCTGCGGTGAAAGATTATTGGATTCGGAAGAGCCATTTTTCTTCGGGGTGAATAGATTTTAATGGATAGGCGAGTTGTTTGACGGGGCGTGCTTACAAGGGGGTGGATGGGAAAGTGAGAGAGGGATGGCCGAAAAGATCTGCTTGGAGGGCACAATTGCGGAGTCGGCGGGGTTCCGGCGTCAGGCTCGTCTGAGTGGCACGTCCTCTCAGTATCTAATAAAACCACCCTCTCGTTGCTTCTGTTTCCGTCGCTCACAATCGATCACTTCCGAACTGGAGATGAAGACGAACCGAATTTGTGCCGCGCGATATTCTCTTTCCTCGGGAGATTTTTTCTCCTTTTCTAATTCCTCCGTGCCAGCACGTGCATCGTCTTTTCCTTTTCGAGGAAATGAAGCCTATTTCCTCGCGGACTGTTTTTCGACCGAGTCACTCCCTTTCCGTCTAAACGGAAAACTGCAATCAAATGGTAGAAATGATTTATGGTCCTTTTTTCGACGCGTCACTAGAGAGAGATTCTTTTCCCATGCTTTTTGTTACGATTCGGAAGAGAGAAATCTAGCTTTTCTCACCTGTCTACATTGTGTTTCCAGGCGCGGATTCCGCTATCGCTCTCATGGCTTTATCCTCCGCGGATGTGAAGATGTTCTAGTTCTTAGATTTATCGACTCCGATTTATCGCCTTCGATTTATCAACCGCTCTATTTCCTGTTCCCCGGTGCCGTTTAGTTTCCGCGATGATCTTTCGACGCTGACCACATTTTCTGCAGTGAGCGTTCATCGACTGTGCGAAGACGAATGGACTTACAATCGATTAGGAAGCGTATGCAGATGTATCAGCGAGCAGTCGGTTGTGATGTTTTATGGAATCGGGATTGATTTATTCGAAGGATTCAGTAGAAGCTCACAATTCTGCTTGGCATTTGAAGTTCCATTGCTTGAAGGAAACATGGCTTCTGTTTCTTTTTCTATCAGCAGTAGTTTTGGAATTAAATGATTTTGCATTTTCGAAGTCATTTTGATGTTATATTGCTAATACAGGATAGTTGACATGTTTTCATGGGCGAATTATTTAATTGTTAATAGTTGGATGGAATTTACTTCGGATAGAAAAATTCTGTCACGAAATGACGGAATTATTTTTTTTTCTAGTTCGTTTTAATCGACTTCCAAGAGCTTCATTATTTTGTTTACAATGAAATATTTACTCTCCAAGCCTCCAGTGGCATGTGATAGAAGGAATTATCAATTCAATTATTCACGTTTGTTTTAAAGTTGATAGTTTAAATTTTAGACAGTTTAGTAAGTTATAGCAAGGAATTTCCTCAGTAGCCATTCGAGATTTATCACGTATGTATCAGGAAGCGTAAGGTCCATCGCACAATTTATTGGCGTACGGAGATATGTTTGATTGTATTTTAAAGTAGTTAGTCGGTATTTTTTTACAGTCTGGGTGTATTCGCTACAGGATATATCCTATTACATTATAGCAAGGTTAGAAAAGTTAGTTTTTCTATTCCAAATCATTCCAAAATTTGAGATTGGGAAAAATTCTTTCTTTTGTCCATAATAACTGCGTTGATTATCATATCTTAATAGGATTTTAATTTCGCATCTCGAAGAAAGAAAGTATCACCTACTCTCTCGTTTCCTAATTAAGATTTCCATATTAAATGTAATTAATATTTTTTAAATCATCAATCTTGCCTATTTATGTACACTCCTGGCCAAAATTAAGGATCGCTAGGGAGGTGCTGCGTTAATTTTGGCCAGTAGTGTTTAAAAATTATTTTTAGCTTTGTCATCGAAGGACTTTCTTTATAACCATAGTTTGAGCTAATAATTCCCGAAGGGGAGTTAATAAAGTCGGTGGAAGTAAGTGAAAGTTGAAACGCGAAACTTGGTAATACTGTAGCGATTCATCGGAGCGAGAGGAAGTCTTCTCGTCCATCTTTCCTCCCCCGTCCTCACCGCAAACAGCGCCAAAGTCCTCTCCCCACTTGCCCCCAATCACGTGACAATGATGCCGGTCGTTTACTTCGTCCACGGAGTAATATTCCTCTAAGCGCGTGCAATGATGAAGGGAGCGGTGGAGCCAAATGAAAGGGCCGTCAACCTTTTGAACTCGATCCTCCGAAGTCTCCTCAAGGGATGAGGGGTTCAGTAAGACGCCGAGAGAAGTATGGAAGGTCGGGGGGGCGTGCATCAAGGGCTACGCAAGAATTTCCCAGGGCTTTCTCAACTGCTCCCTGGAGTCCCGAGCTAATGTTCTGCACACGGCCCGGACTCCTACGTTTTCCTCATTTCTTTCGCAGAGAAACTTCCATTTATGGGAATCGTGTTTGTTTAACCTTCTTCTCGTTACTCATTCGCAGCGTCGCCTTTGTATTCCTCTCCAGGGAATAAAAAGTGGTAATTTTTCCAGCCCTGTAATTTTGGAGATTTTTGCCAGTGTTTTCCAGAAGGCGGGGTTTTTTAACCCTTTTTATTCGGACGCGTTTTCTCTCGACCGTTTTTCTCGCCGTCCTCCCGTGCATAAATCTTTTCCACGCAATTGACATTCACGGCTACCTATTTCCAGGGACGCACGATCCTCAGTATAATCATCTGTCCCTTGGAAGGCTTCCCGTTGAAAACCCTCTGCTTTCTCACTCGCTATCTTGTGACTCCAACTTTGGGGATCCTCCCGCGCCTTTCTCACGGGATTTATTCTTCCGATGGATACGGTCACCGATGCGTACGAAATCGCGGGCAAAAGGAGAATTACCCTTTTTTCGCTTGTAAATCGCCGTGTCCCACCGTTCTCGACTTCGATTCGGAATCTCCGGACGATCACACTTTCCGAGAGAGGAAATGCTCGCTATTTTTCATTTTCTCTTCCCATCGATCCTTGCTTGTCTTGAGATGGCTAAAGCTGGCACTCGTGGAAGAAATAGGGCGGTGCTCATCGCGCAAAAAGATCTGGATATTTCTCACCGAAATTCCGATAGTGTGACATTAGCTAGTCGATTTATCGCCCTTTTTCCGTGGGATTTACAGCCGCCGGTACCGCGAAAGAAAAAGATGGATTCTAAAGCATCGGTTGACTGAATGTAAAGGATTACTAAAGGGGTTTCCCTGCCTTACAAAGAAATCTTGGCATTATTTATGATAGGGAACTGGTCGATTAAATTTTTCGTATTTCAACTGTGAACGAGAGATTATTTTATCTGTCGGAAGCTGACTTTATTTCCCAGATTTGGAAGGCATATGTTAAAGAATCCTCTTTTTGCCCTTTAACCCACCCTTGGAATTATCTGATTTAGAAAACCATTTATTATCGAACAATATTTTGCTCTCGTGTGAACATGTAGAGATTTTCCATGAAACTCCTGGTGCTCTACATCAGGGGTACTCAACCTGGTGCCCGCGGACACCCAGGCGCCCGAAGCGACCTCGTACAGTGCCCGCCGAGCTTCGATAAAAAGATTGTTTTTATTTGTTACAACATTATTTCTTGGGATTGCACTATCGGGGATAGATTGGAGGTTTGGCGGGGAAAGGATCAGAAACTTGGTTGTTCTGGTCTTGGGTTTCATGAACATTTTACCCCTCTTATCGCCTATGTCCAGATTAACAAGACGCGTATCTATGTCATATTTAGTTCATTATACGAATGCGAAGATTCAGCTCAGCTTACCAATGTATCAAACTCCTCGTAATCAAGGACTGCTGCTTTTCGGAACGCAGCGGTGCACATGCAGCGAAAACATTCATAAAAGATGTATTCCCCGTTATCAAATCTTCTTGGGAGATAGAGACTTTCTCACATGAGAGTTCCTCACATATGAGATGTTAGGTTGTGATGAAATTATGTACGTTGTAATATTTTGGATCTTATTTACCATGGAACGTTTGTTTTTCAAACGGCCAACGGTTAACTGGTAAAATGATAATATTACCAAGGGATGGCCTGAATATCACCATGGACGGAAATGTTATGTGGTGCCCGCTTCGCTTTTGGAAGCGCTCTTTGGTGCCCGGGTGCCAAAAAAGGTTGAGTACCCCTGCTCTACATAAAGCTTATTGATGCTCCGTGAATTATTCTCTTTATGATTTTCAGTTTAGGATGAAATTAAAACTTGTTCGGAAATCAAGGACTCTTCAACATGCGGATAAATGGTGCCATCAGTCAACTTTTGACTTGCATGATTTAGTTAGGTATTGCGAAAGTTATGCTAGACTACTATTAACTTACGTGTTCCTGTGATTACGGAGAATTACTGAAGTGTTCCGTTGTAGGAAAAGTTTGGGAAAGCCTCTAATAGAGGATATTAATGTATTGTTCTCTCCAACTCTGATATCTCAGCAAGTTACATTTCGTCTTTATTGAATCCATCTGGTTGAATTAATCAATTAAATAACTTTGAAATACGTTATTCTTTAAGGTTTACTCCAAGCATTTCAAAATAGTGTTACTTATAAGGAAGCACAGATTACCACGGAGAAGTTGCAGATATATATCGTCCTCATTACATAGGCAGATCAGACATACGTAGAAAAATCAGGGGTAATGACGCTAATAGTAGTCGTTTCAAATATTTATTTTCTACGCGACTATTTATATACGCGATAATAAATGATTAGGCATGATGTGGCACACTCATTTCCTGCCGCATCCCGAAAGGTGGCTTGCTTTCTTTAAATGTAGATGAAGTTAGGTAAGCCGGAAATGTATTAATGTGACCGATTTTAACTCGCGCTTCAATGTTAGGTATTTAATTTAATTATTAATATTCAGGAGTAACCGTACGTTGATAATTAACCTTCTTTAGTAAATACTTGCTGCCTTTGTGAATGCCTCGGAATTTCTCTTCACGGTCCATGATTCCTCGTGATGTTATTGTTTGATTTAGATCAGTGCTTCAGATTTGCTTGCCTCACAAATTTTTATCCACAACTACTAGGCGAATATTCGATTTCCCTCACGAAGCTGAGACCAAAACTATCCTTGTGATCCTGCTCGAAAAATCTCCACGAAATTGGAATTCAAAAACGTACGAATTCCGAGTGGTTTTCGCAAGCGGCCAAGGATCCAGGAGGGACCGTTTTCTTACGCAGCATTCGGACACAGCGGTCGTCAGGATCGGAATTCCCATTTTCGGCCTTCGAACTATTTCATTCTTTCCCATCGGAACTTTCACCGTCCCGATCCCTTTAATAGCAAAAAACGCAGGAAACAATCGTCCGCATCCTTTCCTCCGTGTCATCCCACGTCGAGGCATCTTTCGTCCTCCTACGCCTCACATACGCGCAATCCCCGTCGCGAAGCCCGAACTCCTTCCCGTCGAGTGGGCGGGTATCAGGGCGCCGGCGAAATGGGCACGGAAGCCGTTACGTCTGAATGACTCTCCGGAGGCGACCACCTTCGGGGTGGGGGAAAGGGGTAAGATGCTGAGTAGGGGATGCATGGAAGGGTAGGACTAGGGTTGCCAGCACTCCCGCATTCTCCAGGAGACGATTCGGCCATAATTTTTAGTATCTCGAGAAGGCGTTTTTACTGCGTTAACTCAACTAGACTCATCTTACGGTTCACTCGCCAATTTAACGAATTTCGCAATTTTTTTACGTCTTATTATCGTTATATTTTCCAATTTTATTTCGTCGACAGCAGTTCTACTGCGTAATCCAATTTATTTTTCATCTTGGTCTCGTGATATTCCGAAATTCAGTCAATTATTTGGGCTATCAGCTAAATTGTTTTATTCATTTGCTGAAATCGCATTATATCTTCCAAATTATGTCTCCGGGTAAAGCTTCTTCAATTGCGGTCAAATTCCATTTATTTGATATTCATTAGCATATACGTGGCATAGCATTAGTTTGGGCTTTCAGCATCATTGGCATAGCGAAGAAAAAACTCTTTAGGGAGGTGTTTCATTAAGATTAATTGAAAATGAAAGAAAACATCACTGCAATTTTTATGTAGGTCATTAAAACTATAATGTATGGTGTAAGGTAAGGTATGGTAAGGTTTATAAAAACATTTGTACATATATATCTAATTCCAGGAATTTTTATTGATTTACACTTTACAGCCTGATGTGATTCTTTGCTTGTCAGCGAGAAATGAATGTTTTCAACAGTGATTGGAATGTTTTTGCGAATTTAAGCTAGTACTTCCTCATTGTTGGTGCTCCTTGTATAGCTTTTAAGGAGATTTAAATATGAAAAAGATTCTTCGCATGAGCCCCTGGGCGGGGGGTTTAACTCCCAAAACCTCCCTGACTGCGCCTCCGGAATAGCGAAGAATTCATATGCCATGGTGGTTGAAGTCATACTTTAAATAGCCTCCCGGAATTCACTGCTCTTGGAATGGACAACTTCCGGAATCAACTGGAGTTGCCCTCGGTAGGACGTTTCTCCGCGTCCCTTACCCCATCTTCCATCTCCCCGGAGACTCTTTATGGGTGATAGTGGTAGACTAGCCGTAGGACTTATGTAAGAGGGTAGCTTTGGGAATAGGGCAGAAACTTACCCCCTCTCCATTCGCTTCATTTCGGCGGAGTTTCCCGTCCTTTTTAAATCAAGGATCTTCCCCCTCTTTCAGACTAGTTGAATTAAAGCGAGCTCTTCCCCCCAAGAAAGTTTCGTCGTCGAGGCGTACGTGGTTCTCGATTTTTACTCTCACTGGAAAGTGGCAGGATGGCGGAAACGCTGATGAAACTTTGTCGTACGCGACTGACGCAATCATTGTCCTCAGGATAAGAATTGGACGCTTTTTTGCCCCGTTCGTTTTCGGGAAGGTGGAGGAATGTTTTTTTCGCAGATACGTGGTTTTCGTGGCGTTTGAACAAAGGGAGTGGATGGCCGAAGTCAGTAATCAGGAAGATCTTTTTTCTTCGTGGCGGGAATCGGAAGATTTTTTTGCGACTGGGAGCGACAGTTCGTGTTCTGTCGGAATTTCACATAGCGGGAAATATTATACTGGCCCAAGGCTGGTTGGAATGGGTTCGTTCGAATGAGGATGTCCTTGCATACTGTCACTGAAGCGGTTGGTGGTTTATGAGTATGTAGGTTTTTCTCACGGAAATGGCGCATGTTTTTTTTGGGAATGAAGCCTTGGTGTAATTGGTGTCATTTATTGCCATTACGCTCCCACGATTTTATGCAAGACCTTCGGCAGACGTGTTTTTGTCGGTATATTTTTCATGAGTTACTTTGCTCTTTAGACTTGCGATTAAAATTGCTGATGGAAACAAAGCCTCAGAAAAGGAGATTAATTATTTCTGGAAGCATTAATTTTAGGAATATGAATGTATTATTAGTAAGATAAATTAATTATAACTATGGTAAATTATATCAAAATATTTAAAATGTAACATTATAAGGAATGTATAAATCTAAATAAAACATTACCTTAATGCAATATTTTCATAATCCTGAGAAATGTAACTTTAATTTCAGTTTCATCACTTTTCATCAGACGTAAGTCTTATATAGAATTTGAACGTTTAAATGAATTGAAGGTTTCTCAAATCTAGCTGATTAAAAAAATATTTCATAGAAACTTTAATCAATTCCATAAGCGGTATTTATCGTTTGTACAAAAAATGTATGACTGAGTAATAATTCCGTTTACTTTTTTATAAGACTATTGTTATTTCATTGTACCGCTTTCGACCTTGGGCTTCATTTTTAGTCAAGCAATATCGTTAGAACATACTTTGATCTTTTAAAAGGATATTTAGGCGTGAAAATGACGCTGAATCTCGAAACCACTAGGTTTCACGCATGTGAATTTCACAAACTTTATTTATGCATTGAGAAAAATTTTTACTTACCGATGATGTCATAGTTCCTTTGAAATCTATCAGAATTAAGGATAATTAGAGCGTCCGCCCGAAAAGAAAAAGAATTGGATTCGAGCCACAGCACGACTACGAGTACGACTTCCGTTTCCTTGTTACTTCCGTTTACATATATTTCTTTTTAGCATTTAGTTCGAAAAGCCCATTTTAGATTCCATCCTGACGAGATTCAAGCACGCCCGAGTTGCTTATCCCTCGGCTCAGCTAGTTCTGGAACTTGGCGTTGGAATTTCAAAATAATCCAGCTTGGATGCTGGCGCGAGCGTCGAAAACATTTAGCGAAAGTATGACCGAATTCCCGAGTAGTAACGAGAGCGGCAAGCACTAATGAGTGCACGCGATCGATATTGAACTTAAAAATATCCAATAGTTCGCCTTTAAAGCATTGGCATCTCTCTCGGGAAGTTCCCTGTTTTCCTCCGTCGCGTTTTCTCTCATTTTCTTTTGGATATCGGACTCATCGATTTTTGCTTTCGGGGCTCCTTTTTCCGTTACTGGTTCATTTTATAAAATAATTTTTTTCTCGGAGCCAAGAAACTCCGCGAAACCCTTCGTTGAGTGTGTATTGTTAGCTGGCCCTCGAGCCGGGAGTGCCCCTGGAGGAATATTGGGAAAATACTAACCGCCCATTTAGGGAAATTTGGAAAATTAATGACTTATTTTACGGATAATTTGCTTAGCTCCGTCTCAAGGGCTACGGGTCGTTTATCTGACATTGAGAAGAGTTCATTTGCGTATAGTTTAACTAATACGGCATAACTTGCTTCTTTTGAGGTCGCGAGCATTTAGACGGTAATTCATTTTTAGGAATTTGCTAGAATATTTTGTTTATTTCGTGATATATTTATCATTTAACGCCGGATACATATGTTTGTAGAATTTTTAAGTAGAACTTATCGAAGTTACACGAAGAACGATTTGGCTTTGTTGGGAAGTTGTTGAACTTGCTACCGTAATATCTTTAATTTGTGTTGGGCACTGGATGGAGTAAAACGTATCTTTCATCTAAATTTCTCTCATTCTTGTTCATGAATGTGATGGAATGAAAGCTACTTAGGTATGAGTAATATTGAATATTGGCATTGATTAAAGTCTCTCCTTATGGAATGCTAATAAAAGTGTTAATTGTAGAGTAATTGTATCTCACCTACGTAGAAACGTACTGCTTTTGGTTGACTGTTTAAATCCTCTTCTTACCTAATGAGCTGAATTACCCTATACTCTTGGTAGCTAATTTTAAAGGAGAGTGAGACTCCAACCGGCCGGCTTTTTTTGTAAATAGTATTAGTTAGTTAATATGAGATTCCCCCGACAACGGTTAAGAATATTTATTTGTAAAGTTTATTTAATTATGAGCTTCCATTTGTAAGTTATTGTACATTTTCCAGTAGCTGAATTTCCAATTATCAGGAAATTAGATTACTTCCTGAGAGTTTTTACCCATAATATATCAAAATGGAGTTACTGAAAATTTCTCTTTGTTGAGCTTGAACATGAAATGTAACCGTTTTTTGATTTTCTGGTGAAACAGCCTGTTGGATGGTTACCTGATTGTTTCTACTCCTTAATTCAGTTTTAATTTAGTCTTTCATTCAGTTAGCGCAAATTCAATCACCAGATCACTCAGCCGAAGATATTGCCTTTCAAATATATTAAAATACCGTCCTCGTCCTCCAGCCTGTTTTCGCATCCACGGAGTCGGAAATGTAAGCGGAGTTTCGCGAAATGGAAAAAAATGGTTTTGCGGCAAAGGGCCCCTCCGCCACAGTCTTTCCCCCCTTCGTCTCTCTTTTGTTCGCTTCCTTTTGTAACTCCCCAGAAGGGAATTAAAAATTCATCTCGGGCCTTTGGTGGGAGTCGCCCGGGGCGGCTGGGGGCGGAGGTTACATATCCGCGATCGCGAGAATTGGATCCGCCAAAAATATAGATTGGGATTCCTGCCGGTTTGATCTTGTTTACGTTGCGTGCCCCGGAGACACTCGGCCGCTGTGTTCAACAGGGGCTCGTCCCTTGTCGGCGAAGCGGCAGTGCGAGAAGTTCCCTTTAGCCTCAGGGTCCTAAATGAGGTCGCAATCCATTGGAAATTGCCACTGACCCCCTCCCCTCGCCATACCTCCCTCATTTCGCCGCTCATCCCACCGACTCCCACCCACGTGTTCCCATCCCCGCGTTGTTTATCTTTCATCGCGATTTTTTTCATCTCTCATTTCGGTCGTATCTCCAAGTCGGCCCCTCGTATATCATGAATGCGAGGGACTGTTTCCATCGCCAGTGTGCGTGAGGTCAGCGCTTCGGAGCACGTCTCGATAAGTGGCGGCGGTTATTTTTTTGGGACTTTTTTCCGTTTCGCGTGCCCGTGTTTGCTCGTCGGCGGTTTGCTTTTTCGCGGGCTCGATCCGGATGGGTTTGGGCGGCGGTTTGGGAGCGGGGTCGGTGGGTACTGAGGTCGGAGCGTTGCTTTTGTTGCCGCGTGGTTAAAAGCCCGCAAAACGCTGTGAATCCGTACTCAAGACTCGTGATTGTTAATGAACCTGCGTGGAGGGTTGAGGGGAGGAAGGGTTTGTACCCTGCAGAAGCGCTTATGTTAGTGCCTCGTTTGTCGAATAGTTTAAACAGCATTAAACCAAGTATGTGACGTTGTGAATATTTTAAGAGCTTGTATGAACTTAAGACTCAACTAGACTTACAATTAGTGGTTTTAAAATACTATTTCTAGCAACTATCTAGAAATCCTTCCCCCCAACCCAACCCATCCCCGGAGCAACGTTGCCGTGCGTCAACGGGTCATTTCTAGCAAAATCACGAAAAATCTTAATTTTCATTATAGAACGTCGACCAACATACGCTTACATATCTCTTTGGACTAGTGAGACGACGAAGATAATAAATTGTTGCTCATTTGAATTGTTTATAACTTTTTAAATCGTATTCCACGCGGTCAGATTTTTATGGTACCCCTGCTGTGGCGGCCGGGCGCTCCCGAGCTGCGAAATCGAGCTAAGGGTCCGGATTAGGACGGCGACCCTCCAAATTTCTACCTGAAAAAAAGTAAAGGTGAAACCCCCAGATAAATACCATTAACCGAACTTTCTTTAACAATATTGTTTCGTTTGTGATAATGATGGTAGTAAACGCTTAATCTAGAAATCCACTGTTTATAATTACTCATCATTTCAATTTAAATGAATCTTAATATTCATACTTGTTATCGATCGTATGAGGATTCAAAGTATTCGGCTCCGGTTGGGATTACATAACGTTCAGTAGTTTTTGTACCGTTGATTTATGCTAATGTTTTCCAATAATTCTCTTTATTCATTATTCTTGATCTTTGCGAATGTTTTAGTTCAGATAATCTGATTCGTCAGCAAGTTCCCAGCCGTTGTTTCAAGCTCAAGCTCCCATTTTCATCGTAGATTTTCCGCACAATATATCTAATTTTCACCACAAGGGATCAAAGAACAAACCCGGAATTCCGTAGTTTAAATTTGCCGGAACTAATTTCCGCCACCGGGGTGTATTATTCATCTCGAATCCATTCCAAGATAGGAAAGATACACTGCATCCATTACCCGCTTCCACGTCAGCCACCTTGATACGGGGAAAATAGCATTTCCCGAATCCAGCCCCTTACGCCAGATTTAATTCTTATTTCGCGAGACTAGATTTCTCATTTCCATTCCCCCCAAGGTTAAATTAACGAAATTTATCCGTTCGATTTAAGCCTTAAACCAATCTGTTCCGTGCCCGCCTTCCCCTGTTGCTACCGCCGCGAACCTTATGCTTCCCCTTCAGAAATTGGATGAATTTTTCCTCGCGTGGAAAGAGAGCCCAGCCTCAATTCTCTGGAGTAAATCGCGTTTGCCGCGCGCCGATTCGGAGATCCGCTCCGGACGACCCCAGCGCTTGGATCCCACTGTGCTCCAGAGGTTGGCTTAATGCGTAAATCTAATAACATCTCTCGCCGCTCCTCCCCGCCCGTTTCCGACTATAAACTCATCTCATGCGTCCCACGGCGCGGAGGGAGATGGCGGAAATCCCCGGTGAAAAGCGTCAGAGAAAGCATTCCGAACGTATGCTCGCCGACGCCTTATCTCAGCCAGGGCCGTTGTTTCCGTCCCAACGAGTTTTTATTATTTTGACGTTATATTTCACGGATGAGCGGAGGAATATTTCGCTTGTTTCCGCCTCTGATGTTAGTCTTTACACGCTGGGTGACATTGAGTATTCCATCCCGGCGCATTTTGTTTGTTTGTTGTTGTAGGGCAGTAGTACGAAACCCGTCCGACTTCCTGTCGTATCGATTCGCTCGCGTTGATTATATTTATCTTTCGTTTCAATTTATCTGTTTACCTCGTGTATGACTTTAAGATAAGAAATGACTCAGCTCGGAGAGGGTTGTACGAGGTTAAATTATGAAATATTTTTCAATTAGTGTTTTCTCTCCCACTTTCTGCCTCACATGCATTGTGAAGATAAGCGTCCAAATTAATTCCTAACCCGTGGAATTTTCATTAAATTTACTTTGTTTTATACGTCATAAATATGGATTTTTTGTTACTTTCAACTCATTTATTAACTCAGTAATCATGATTTGATCAATGCTTCTGTGGGGCATGAATGTTTCTGTCTGAAATTTTTAATCCTATTATTTTAATCATATTATTTAATTCTATTATTTGGCAAATATGTTTTGTAAATTGGATTAATAAGTTTATGTTTGAATTTTTTTGTTATATCGATAGCTATTCATAATAAATGACTTGAGTAAAGTTCGCGATCACCAGGAGTAGTTCGTGGTAATGTTGTAATTTTCATAGAATTTATTTTTAGAAACGACTTACCTGGTTAAATACGTGTGAATTGAAGTCATTGTTTACATTAATTGCTGATTTCATATCTCCGTTTATTATTTGCTTACTGGAAAGAGATAATCTCGATAGCTTCTATTAATCTTCTTTCTCGGTAGTCTTTATCATACCATGTCTGTTGGATCTCGCTGATTGACGCTTACTATTTGATCTTCCTGTTGCACATTATCTTTTTTCTCCTTTTATCACAGCAATGTATCACAACAGTTTTCGTTTGCTATAATCTTGCATGCACCATCTGAAGCTACCTATCATTTTGCAAAAGAGAGGCTTTTAGAGCTGTCATTTTCAGATATTTCTCATTATTTCCTAATTATTTTCATCATGTACAATTTTAAATTACTTTTGAAAGACCCAAAGAAATCATTGGCTCATAACATTTATTTAGGTCGAAACTATTTTGGATCTATAGGAGATGTAATTAAAGTTATAAAAATTATTTTATCTCTTGCTACGTTTCCGTCGCACAAAACTATATGGTTAGATTTCGCTCTGTGTCGCTTATGTTCATTGTTAGGGAACATTAGAGAAATTTCTTGTTTAAAGCTAAGGTATTGTAATAGCTAGCCAGTTACTGCTCGTTACATCACGTTGCATTAAGTTATGGAAGAATTAACTCTCAAGGAAACTAGTTTGGCAACGTACAGAGTTGTTGGTTTATGCCAAAACCCTCTCAGTAAGTCTACTTCTATCCTGAATCCTACTCTTTCCAAAGCGTATTCTTTTTTTAATTAACAACCCAACGCTAAATTTTTTTCCCCTAAAACTACCTTTCTTCGGCTTTCTTATTTTCCTTTTCTGAAAATTGCCATATTTACGAAGTAACTATGATTCGTGCTATGCATCGCAATGTAATAAAACTAATGAAATATTCGAATTATAATTAGTAACATGGTTAAATTACAGTGTATCTTTTTTTACTTGATGCGTAGAAAAATTTTCGGATTTTCATCAAAGTTCTGTATAGAGTTGTGTCAAAGAACTCGTTCCAATTACGCCTCGCCTCTGTGTCACAAAAAATCATATTTGGTTGCAAATTTTATCATGATATGATATGATTTATTTCTACTTCTTCATGTAATGCATTATTATATGCATAAAATAATAATACAGAAAACAATGATGTTATAACTACCAAGAAGCTCTAGGTGTATCACACTACGAGATATTTTTTTTAAATCTGTATTTTAAAATGTTAACGAGTTTTTAAGAAGAACGGTATTTAGCTATTCATTTGCCATTTAATAATTCTCCTTTATCGCTTTTTAAAAGGAAAAAAATTGGGAGTTTTCATTCTAAGAAGTTCAATTTCTTTCTGCTAAATACTAAAAAAATATCCCCTCATGTCTTTCTAATAGTTTCTCTTGAGGGATCTCACTTAAGAGTTGTGCCTTTTTCAATTATTTTTTATTATAATTTTGTTTTTCTTACAGTCTTTTTCTGAAACAAGGCCGTGTAAGCTTTTACGTCGAGAGAAACACGTTAGCTCGGTTATAGGGCACAGCGTGATTTGTTATGTCTTTATGTAATCCTTTTAAAGCTCTTACGTAATCCTTATTAATTACGAGCTGAAATGCCAGACGTTGCCAGGATGGAGAATGAAGTTATTGTTTTAAGGATAATTTTGCTTGAATGCAGAAAATGAAAATTCCTTGAGTGGAAATGTCTGCTTAATCTCTTAATAACCTTCCTAGTTCATGGTTAAATCCCTAAAATGCATAAGTTCAGTGTTGCAAGTCTTAGATTTTGTAGCAGCAAGTTTTTATTTTCTTCTTCATATAAAAATGGGTTCAAATCAAATATGACGAAATCCACGTCAATATTCAAAAAATATATGAATTTTGTGTGGAACGTACTCTTTTGTAGTTGAAAATGATAGTAATCTATTCCCTAGGCGTGCAATTGACCTTAGCTGTCGAGGCAGTAATAAAAATAATACTAATTACCTCGTAATCTAATATTTGGTATATTATCCCTCTGTATTGTTATTAATATTTTACATAATTATATGTATGAATATTATTAATAGCGACGTCAAAAGTGCATGTTTTCGTTAACGTGAAGTTTGTTTCAATTTTCATTGGCGATCCAGGGAAAGGTGCATCTTCAATTTCTACCTAAATTGAGAGACAGTGGTTTAGAGGGTTCTTCCAGTTACTGCCGAGAATGATTTACAAGCCTTACAAATTGTTTCAATCAGTTTATTTTTTTCTTTTTCGCGTATTGGTTGTAGACTCTCATCATGGAGTTTTTTCCTTTATTTCGAATATTTCAATCGTAGATTATTACGAATGGTCCTTGATCAAGAAACAGGAGTAAATTGAATTTGGATGCTCTCGTAGTTCTCTTACGGAGAAATTCTCTTAGGAGTCCGTGACTCATGAAGAGGAAT
Organism: Sympetrum striolatum; assembly: GCA_947579665.1. Lineage (NCBI taxonomy): Eukaryota > Metazoa > Arthropoda > Insecta > Odonata > Libellulidae > Sympetrum > Sympetrum striolatum. The sequence goes on from OX388341.1 coordinate 17,169,250, forward strand.
CGCATCTGCGAACACCTTCTTTGATGGCATTTTTAGCCGCAGGCCACCGTACGTTTTATCAAACAGCCAGAGAAATATAGGCCAAGTATGTTGAACCTGCTCTCCCTTTATCCAAGCACCTCTTCCCGCAATAAAATCCCATCCTTTACCGCCCACTTACCTGCCCCTGCATCCATCTGCCAGTCTCTCTATTTTCTATGCATAAAAAATACTGCTCTCACATGCACCCTGCTCTCATATCCCGTTTGTCAGCCGAATGTAGTGCCAGCGGCCTCTCAGAGCGAAGGGGCCAGTCGGCCTATTATCCCTCTTGAGATCGCTTGACGACGTGTCTTCGGATAATCAGGTTATGGGCTTACGGTGATGCATAGGAGAGGCCAAATTGTGATCAACTGGACGTAAAATTCATCCCTTCAGGGTGCCTTTGATGTTCCAACGTTACTCATCTAGCTACCTATTCCTGTAGGCTTTAATGTAAACGAGGTTTCTTTAATTTGTTTATTTGTGGGGTTAGCTCAGTGTATTGAATCCAGTCCAGGATTTAAGCTTGAGCTGTCAGAAAATTGATAAAAATTGATGTGGATTGGGTTTCTTGGTACATTTTGAAGATTTTATTTGGTTCATGCGTTTTTGTCGCAACTATGCACATGATTTGGAAAGAGCATTTACATCTAATTTTTTTTTCTGTAATTGGTTATGATTGATGTTTTCCTTTTGTACGACATAATTAAATTGATATTCCTTGTCTTTATATCATATATTTATAATCTATCGAATGCGTTTTATTTTTTTTTCAAATCTGGCCTACCCTTATTTCAATTTTTATCCATTATCGGTTCACTATCCCGATTTTAAGTTCCCTTTCTTGGAGAACTCCTGACCGATCGCCGTATGTATTCAACGATTTATAGTCTTTGAAAATATAATTAAAGTTTGAGACGCACAGCTGCTAGTGCTCCCTGGTAAAATTTCTGAATGATTTAGGAGCTCAAGGCTGGCATTTCGAAGTTTCGCTATTTTCCGGAGAAAAACAACGGTTTTATGCCTGGTCACAAGTGACGTCGCACACATATGGCACATGCATAAGGAAGTCGAGAGCAAGCTGGAGTCATATCGGCGCGATATCATGCTCTCCGGAATTCCCTCTGCGAAAAGAGATTTACAAGTTTTAAGACCTTCCACCCCTCCCACCTTAACGACTCGACGCCACTTGCCGGGACAACCGTCGTCAAAACGAGGAAGGACGCCTTTACGCAGCTCTCCGGCGCAAGCTATTACGAAATATTATGGTGCGAAAATTTTTTCCCGAGCTGTCATAATATCTGCCAGTCTCTATTCTCGGCAGCCCTTTTGTCATATTATGCCTCCGAACAATCGGAGTCCCAGCTGGTTGCAAGATTCGTCTTCGATCAAAGGAACGTTTCGACATCTAGAGGAAATTCTGGCTCTGTTTTTTTACGAACATTCGGAAACAAAGGCACGAAAATTAGCTCTTACAGCATGCGCCCAATTTAGAGGAAGAAAGTGGGCTGCCAAATTCCATTACGTCAGTACGAGAGCTTGAAGTGTAACCGGTATTGTAGTTGCATCTTTTGCCGTTTTTATCGTTTTTTCCCATAGGTAACCATACATCAAATAATTACAAATGAAATTCTCCTATCTCAATTGGAGTCAGAAAATCGCCTCTCTCCATAATAAAAAATGCGTATTTTTTAACTAACTAATTAACCTATTCGAAAGGAAGTTAGGTCAACTGTCAGACATAAAATCAACTTATATATCGTGTTTGGCAAAATTCAGTTCTGCGCACGAGGTTAATTAATTGTATACTTTTGTACTTGTTAGATGTCTTTTGAGGGAAATGGTTGGCGTATGATACAATTTTTTCATCCTCTTTAAGTATCTCATTAAATCAGTCTCTCTAGTTTGTTTATCGGCCTATTAGATTTATTTTCTTTAAAAGTGTTTGGTTGCATATTTTTATTTCATCTCTTTCAATTTAAAGAGAACTTTTTTCTCTCTCTCCGATATTACTCTTTGAAAGAGGGTTTATTCAGATTGAATTTCTATTTTTTCCAATCGGATACTGAAAATAATTAATTGATTATTGATTGATTCGGACGCGTTAACATTGATTTGACGGTGTATTCAAATGGTCCAGCATATTTGCAGGATGCTGGAGAGTTATTTTCAGTTTTTCGACTCCAGCGGCGGGTTTGGCTTCGTGAAGGGAATAAAACTCATTCACGTTCTGCATCCACCCGGATTTTTTTCACCCTTAAATGATTGGTATGCTGGGTCTCATGTAGGCCCTGATTGGGTTCTATTCATGCTTAGTAACCTTCTGGCGTAGCAGCGGGGTTACATCTCGTTTGGGAGCGGTGCATCTGACCTCTTCCCCTTTAGGCAGCTCTTGTTTTTCGCGAAATGCCCTCCTCCGCATGCAAAAAATGGAAGCGAGGACATTAATTAAAAAATTTTCCGCCGCCCGCGTCCGCGCGACTCTCACCGTTGTTTTTTCCTCTCCACCCCTTCTGTTTCTCGCTCTCCTGACCGCCTTTCCAATCCGCCTCCCCGGTGCGGTCGCCCCTCGCGGTCGCGGTGGCAGAGTGCGGTGTTTTGCCAAGTCGGCGATGAGTCGGAGTTTGACGGGGAAGCATCGGAGTTTGTGGTTCTTCACCCGACTCAAAGCCACATCCTGCCATGAAACGGGCTGACATTATCTTGGCGACCCCGTTCGTACCCGCGTTCCGTTCCTGCAAAGACACATTTCGTCTTCCTATATTGCTTCGGCGAGAATGGGATTGCCGTAATACCACCTCGGTCCACAAACCTGGGTCAGGGATACCTCTCCAAAGGAATTCTCTTTGATGTCCGAGCCATCTCTCGGATGGATCTAAAGAGAAATAAATTGCTTTTTCCGTTTTTCCAGTTTTTTCGATTTTGAGAGACGTAATGATTGCTCAGCGGATTCGTAATCGATAGGTATTCGAGGGAATTTTAGAAAGTCCGCTTTTACGGGAGCAAATGTTGGTGGTGATTGGAGTGATGTTTTCCTAAGGATCTCGGAGTGAAGGGCAGACGTAATGGATGGTCCGACGCATTGACGCCGAGCGGCGGCTTGACACGACTCGATGCTTAAGAAGGAACTCGATGTGCTCACGAGGATTAGTAGGATTGATCGGGATAATAGTCTTTCGTGGTCGTTTTGGGGTTTAGAATCGTCGCGGATACTGTTACATGATGGTTTGAGCATTGGTCATTAGATTTAAGGATAATGAGCGAGCACTAATGAGAAGAGAGATGCCATTTGCGGGTCGCATCTCCAGGAATTGAGTAGCGGAAGAAGATCGCGGTTATGAATTTATTTTACATTTCAGTCTCTATCATTTTACAATCTTACAAACATTATATGTAGTTTTATGTAAGAAACCGTTTGTAGCGAGGCATTTGTCTAATTTGAATATTTCATTTGGTTTTCCTTTATATGCCCTTAGTATAAATTTCGACCTTATTAGGGTAATTTTTACGTAATCAAATTTTTCCACCTAAGCTTGACAGAACTTTTTGTGACAAAGAGATATCTCTTCTATTTTTTTAATTAGAGTGTAATTATTGTCTAAAACCAACGGTCATCGCGTTTGACGAAAGTTATTGCTCATCCTTTTAAATTTATCTTCGCAGTTCTCCGTTCATACATCCTAAACAAGTGAAAAATTGTCAATAACTACTGCTATTTGTGTAGTTGATCCGATTTAAAACTAAAATTAGTGTACTCGAATTCGTTGTTTACATTTTCTATATCTTTCTTTTACCTCGTTGATGTGTCGAATTCCATTTTTTGTGTTGCCTGTACTTAATGTACCATATTTCACGTCCATATTCCCTCGTAATAAACATGATTTATCGGCGTCACATGAAAAATTGCTTATTCTCTTCAATAGCTTATAACCTTTTTGATGCGGTTCTCCTAGTCATCCTAGGCTTCATCCATACGGATGATGCGGAATTCCTGCATAGAGATTCCTCGGACTATCCGTAACAGCTTTTGCAAGCATTCTTAATAAAGGTTGTCGACCCCCAATTCATATGAAAAGCACAGTGAAGATAAATGAGAGAGCGTAGTTAGACCGCAGCGGTGCATCTATCATACTTCAGCCCGTTTCAGCCACGGATCCCCAGATTAATTGGATTTATTCGAAGCTCATAAATACATTTGACGCATTATTTGAGGAAACCCATTTTTAGAGCGTAATTTAATCGAGAAAAGGGATATCCCGGGCCATTACTCACCAAGAGTCTTGGTCACCCGCGAGAGAAAAAATAAAAATCTGCGGATCCCGCGCCGATAAATAAGAGCTGAATCCTCAGGAGTCGTAATGAACAAACAACCATTGTAAATTCACACAGTCGCCCGTGTGACGCATCTTTATCTGGGCCAATTCCCCCGAGATTTTCATCCCAAAAATACACATTTTTGCCCCTCATAACACTTCGTTTTCGAATTTTCTCTCCCCCTCGCGATCGGGGTGCGCGTTGTACGAGGTGAAAAATTGCCTCTCGCGCGATCGTTATGGGGGTCGATATTTGTTGGTGTCGGAGGAGCAGAGGGGGAGCGGCGGAGTGCATGGAGAGGCCCTTGTGTCCACCATCGCGAGCCAATGTACACCATGCTCCGTCGAACATTCGTCTTTTGAAAAGACTCGGGAGTTGCTGTCTTCCCCCGCGGGGGAGAATACCGAAGGCCGGTCCACGTGCTATTCCGCCCTCTTCCGCACCCGGAGTGTTAATTGGAAGAGTTGCGAAGGGAAGGGCTGGCTCGCGCTGGTTTCTACCTTTTTTCCTCAGTCGAGCTCGAATCGTCACAAAAAATGCGGGGATGTTTCCGTTAGGTTTGTCCGCACGCGGGGGTTTGCTCGCGCCCCCAGCGCTGAATGCATCGTGATTACGACCACCTCTTCTCGCTCGTCACGAATCGTCGATGTACGCCGTTGATTTTCGGTCGGGTATTCCCCTAATCTGCGTCATTCATATGGTGCGCGTTGGGGACTGCCGAAGCGTGTGATCGGGGATATATGTTTACCTGGAGATCGTACGGCGCGTGTTTGCTCGTTTATTAAGGTAAGAGGGCGCTGGTTTCGTTTCTTCTGGGAGAGTCAGCGGGCTGGAAATTTTGGAATACCCGTGTCCAGCTATGCGGAAGAGCAAGCTCGAGGGTTGCTAAAGTTATATCCCTCGTAATTGGTCGGAAAAATTGTGTAGGTGTTTACATTGAGTGTTCTTCCCTCGAAGCTTTTATAGGGCCAATATTTCGTGTTTAGTAATCCGTGAATTTATTGCATATTGGCGTGTTATCGTAGCCAGTTTCTAGTCCATTCTCAACCTTTCCTATCTTTACTACCCCATATGGCGACACTGAATCCCTACACTTCGTTTATTCGCTTAGTTTATCATTTACTTCCTCATTCAAAGGTATTGATGGTAGTGGCTCCTTACTATTTATGTAACTTATTTTGCGCAACGTTAGGTTAAAAATTCTGCAATGAATTGCACTTTCTCATCCAGCCTACGGGAAATGGTGGTTCCATATCGTAGTACTTTCTTTACTGATCAGATTAATACCCGAGGAAGGAATCACCGTAATATTTGAAGAGTCATTCTTGCAAAATCTTTTAATGAAATGTTTAGCATCTGAATCATCACATTTAGCTTTTACCATAACTTTACCAAGAAGCTCAATCACTTCCATAGTATTTTTCTACGATTGTGACTAACAAGACTTGTAAGACTTCCTCTATTTTGTTCTGTTTTCTGTATTTACATTTATTTATTGTTGATTTCATTCTCAGAACGCTGGTGATAAAAAGTTTGCTTTTCAAACGTGTATGTTTTCTTCTTTCCTGCTAGAGTGCTGAGGGGCTTTAACAGCCTATGTAGGTACGGTGATCAGATATGTTTAGTCATGCTACTCTTATCCACTCCGTTTTAATTAGTTTTATATCGTGGCGCAGTTTAGTTTTAAAAATTGAAAGCTTTGATGTTTTGAAAGAAATTTATTATTTTAGGAGAAGACCTTCTAAAGTTCCCATGTAGGGACTTTTGAAAGCATTTTGAATTCCATTCATAGGGTCTAGGAATTTCCCACCCAGACGACTTAACGCTTTATGTAAATAAAAAGTGGGGATGATTATCACTTCAGTCACTCATCCTGGATGAGAAAAGACGAATGAATTAGCGATTTGATTAAGTCACCTCATTTCTATTTCTTTTTAAAGCCGTCGAGAGAACAAATGAATTAACCTTTGAGATGAATCATTTATTAGTCACTAGGATAACTGATGACTTCTAGGTCAGTCTTCTTCATTTTCTTTCATTTTAATGGAAACCTTGAACAATACTTCAATGACTTTACCGTAATCAAAATATATTATCCAAGTTTGTCGTACATAATTAAGTTATGGGTTTAATAAAGGAACGATAATTACTTAATTTTTCATTATTGAACGACTTTATAGCAAAATATGAATAAGTACCTATCGTGATCAGATGAAGGTAATACTTAATTAATTTTACGATATTAATTATGTTATAGTTACGAAATAGTTTGGCCATGGTTTTTTTGTTATTGCGTTTTTTATTTTAATGATAATCCCGTCCTTAAGTCCACCTTAAAATTTGTCTGCCCTGAATTTATATTAAATTAATCAATTTAAAATTTGTTGCCTATCTCTTTTAGAGTATTAAAAAAAAGAGTCGAATTTTTCCATGTTATTGGAAACTGATTTGATAATTTGTTTTAACGTTACATTATTAAGTAGAACCGTTTTGCCGTAAAACTGCTAAGTGAATTACAACTCTAGATGTCTTTTTGGTTACATAAGGATAAATTTTATGCTCGAATTTAGAACACAAAAAAGAAAAAATCCACTGCGTTTTTAAATTACTGTTAGAGCTAGAGCTTCACATTTTTTATTAATGCAAAATTGCTGTCAGCCGATAACTATGGGTGTGGAAAGTTAGTATCTAAAAGTCACCCTTCTCATCTAGTTACTCTGCGTAGAAATTACTTCTTAGAACTAATTTATGCATCGCAGGAGATTCTTCGATGTCGTTTGTCTCAACATTTTAATGCTGTTAATTTTTTATAATTATTTTCTTGGAGCAAACAATTTTTCTGCATTTCGTTTCATGCATTTACAAGTGTTCCCATTTTTATATTATTTTCGTTAAATTTTTATCAAGGACCACCTGTAAGCGGAAGAAATTTTCGGGAGTTGGCATCTTGCTCTTTTTTCTCACATTCCACACCTCTTTCCGACTTTAGGAAACTCTTCCCATTAATTAATCACTCACTTCCTATTTGGGTCGTCTGAAAAATATGTTTTTTTTTCTTTTTTATTTTCCTTCGATGACCTTGGTAACCGTAGCTAATTTGTTTTACTTCGCAATTGTTTCGATATAATATCTTTCTTAATCGCAATCCAGAAGCAGAATTTTTTCCATAAAAACGTTGTGTGGAAATCGAAGTGGAATGGAAAGCGTGCGAATAGAATAATGGAATAGAAAGTGTGTGAAATAAAAAATATTAGGCCTTTCAGAAGTAGTGGTCATTTCCTGAGAACGGACGACCGGAAAATAGCTGGGATACAGGCACTCATAATGAGTCTGATAAATGGACTATTATCTTTTCTTTTCGGAATTTTGAATTCCGTCATTTCTATATCTGGAGGAAGCATAACAATGTACGCGGTATGGTGAATATCGGCATCGTGATCTGAAATTATAAATTCTTCGCCCCACAAATGTACATTTTTGTTTCGTTTCTTTCCAAGGACCTTAGGATACGCGCCTGGAATTTTGATTAACCTAAAGTTTGTTCTTTACATTATGGAGCTAGATTATTCTGGCTTGGCGAAATTTGAGCGAGATTCCTCGATTCCTTATCTTCTCAAATCAGGTAGAGTTGTTTCGACTTTTTTGGGGTTCGCCCTCTCTTGCATGGTCGGAACAGTTATTTCATCCTCCGATGTCACGGTCGAGAAACAACTTTTTCTTGCTGTGGGCAGGCGGACTCGTTTTTTAGGTCCCGGTTGTTGGCGTATTTCCACCTCAGAACATTTTGGGCGAACGTGTAGGAGCAGAATCGATCATAGGTGATGAGCTGCTTCCAAAGATGAGCTATTCTTCGAAGATGAAGTGATATTTTCCTTTACCACTGTGTTTTACAAATTGTTTTCTTTTATAAACTCCTTGTATAAGTCTATTTTTCCTCTGTTTTATGCTTGTTTATTGTAAGAGTAAGAGATATGTAAGATACGCTGAGTGAGTGAATGCTAGTTATTGTTTTAGTAATATGATCTCGTGCTTGTTCCGTGAAATTTGTAAGCAGTAACACGACCTCTTTGTCTAAGAATTGGGTTGGTAGTTGGAGGGGTGAGTTTTATGCTCTGTCGACGCAGAGATATGCGTATCGGTCGCGCATGAAATGTAGTCATGGATGTTACACGTCTCTACCTCTGCGTAAAACACTCCAAATCCATTGATCGGTATTTGTTACTTGAGCGGCTTTGGGGAAGCGTGTAATTGAGCGGGGACGGCTCGTGGAAAACCTTCATCCGTAGTATTAAGAAAAGATCGAGAGCATCACGAAAGGGATTATGTAATCCAACTAAGTATGACGGACGGTTTTTTTTAGGTCTATTTGTGGAATTCGTGGTATTTCATCGAAAAGTGACATACTTAGACGTATCCTTGATAGTTTCCTCGTGATGATTTGTTAGAACTTTAATTTGAGCTAACGCTGTAAAGGAAAACATTTACCGGGCGGAAAATTAAGCTTATTGTTATGGAGTAGGCGATTTTCGTGTCTTGATGTAGTTAAAAAATGAGGTTTCGACTTCCAAATCGACCTACTGAACTGCCTTATGCCGATGAATAACTTTAATTTTGTGCACTTATGGCCGGATCGGCGTGGCCCTGGGAGAGGGCGTTATTATGAGGCCCAACTAAGGAAATCAAGTTTCTTTTTCCAATCTCAATCATTCAAATTTTTGTTACCTTTATTTTAAATTAAATATATGTTTAAAATGTTGGTTAAGGTTTAAGTAGATTTATAGAAACATTAAAACACCATGACATTTTAAAGATTTATTTTCCAAGCTTTCATGCATTAAAATTTGTCGATAATGTTTGATTTTAGATCTTATGATCCTTTCATATAAGGACTCATACGTTATCCCCACCTATTGTACCATCTTTTTGATCCTTAGGAAAATCCTTGCGTCTTAAAGGGCTCTGGAAATCTCAAAGGCTTCTACACCCAAGGGCATAAGGCCCCTATAAATTCGGGGCCCGTAGTGTCTGCCCCCCTCTCTTTCAGCTCTGCTTACTGGACAAGTCGAGGAATGAGGTGGTTTTCTCTTGATTTCCCCACCTGAAAAGAATCAGGGGCTTACTGATAGACCCCGTAGGCTTTTTTCATGGAGGCCTCCGAGAAGTAGGGTCTCTATTCATTTTACATAGAGTGAGTGTCTCCATGCTATTTGCTATGTGAAGGTCTCCAAATTTTCCGTGACGTCTCGATCCGGAATGCTATGAGTGGAGGATGTCCAAGCGCCAGCCAAGCACCAATTCCGTATGAATAACGAATTTCATAGCTTAAACAGATTATGTATCTTCTCCATATTCTCTCTTCTCCATATGTATCTTCTCCATATGTACATATCTTCTCCATATATTCTTCTTCCATATATGTCTATCGACATTTATGGAAGTATTTCTTTGCTAAGGCTTTGTTTTCTTAAAGAATTGTAAATAGAGACGGTAAGAACTAATGGACTTTCTTAAATTATATTCAGTATTCTCATGGTCGGACAATCTGTTCCCGTCTCATGGTTAGCTCTTACAATCGTTCAGTTTTCGAAAACCGGCTGAAATAGAAGTAGACCTTCAACCATCAACAATGGCCGTTTTAAGGTAATTTCTGGAGAGAGGAAATCGTGCGAGGAAGTGGGCCCCGCATTACGACAGAAGCCGGCGACTTGTGAAAATGAAGAAGAGCGGTCGTGAGATTTCCGCCCCTAACGTTTTCGTAATCTCGGCCGGCAGCCCTTCCGCCGTCCGTGTCGTTCTTATTAGCCATTCCGTTTGTCCACGCTCCTCCTTCCACTCGGCATTCATTTCCACTTCGCTTCGTCATCCTCTCATTTTCCGACGGACTTTGCTCTCGCCTCCACAGCGAGCTATCCCTCTCTCTCTCGTTGAGTCGAAAAAGGAGTTTTTTGAACGCGGGCTATCGACTCCCTTATCGCCAAGGCTCCGCTATTCCGGAAGTGCCCGAGCGGAGACTTGCGAGGTGACGGCTGGCGTGTTAAAGGGTGGGGTAAGGCAAAGGGCAGATAGCGTGAGAGGAGACCGCGGCCTTAATACCATCCGTCCTATCGGTATCGCCCTACAGTCCACCCACCGTGAGCCATCCTCCTCCCCTCCCGCACGTCACAGATGCGTGGGCAGACCTACGAACGCTTTCTCATGGAGATTGCCGCTTTTCTGTTGATGCCCTTTGTTCTCCCTTCCCCGAATCCTCAACCCCTTTCTCCCATCCCTTTCCCTCTCTACCATTGCACTGCGCCCCCTTCTTCCCCCTTTTGGGTTGGATCATCGTTTACAATAGTTGCTCTCGTGCACCGTCCACTTGTTGGAGGTCAGGACTTTTGATTGATGAGTAAAAGAAAAGTTTCACGTAGAGTGCTCTAAATCGCGATGGGAGATTAGTCATGTCAGCTTTAGCTTCTCTCGTAGCAGAAGCTTTTTTTTAATCGGAGTGCCTTTATAACCGTGATTTATAGAAATAAGTAGAGGTCTCCTAATGCACCCCGTAGATGTAGTGATAGCTGTATGGTTTAAAGGGTGCTTAATGTGATGTTGTTTTTTTAAGCTGGTTATTTCGTTGATGAAAGTGTAGGATTAAATTTCTACGGTTTCTCTTTTCCGGAATACCAGGAAAAGGCAAGTATACTGTCTGCACACGAAATTATCATAAGTAGGAGAATAATTCATCAGTCATGCTTGAACACATGCGTATTCATCCCTCGATATCCCTTTATGGTGATTTAAGCGGTTGATTCTCCTAGTCAAGAACTATAGGAGGTTGACCCTATGGTTTCACTTACTAAATAAGATTAGTTACGCCTAAAGGCGAGAACAATTCTTTTAAGGCGTTAGGCCGTGGAAAAAGATTATGCTATTGCGTCATTGGTGATGCTTCGATGCATAATTAATAATAATTCATGTTGGAAATCATGTTAATATCAACTTAAAAACGTTAGTTTTATTACTGTATTTTTATTTAATAGCGTATATTGACCTTGCGTTCTATAATGCAGGCCTCATGTGGAAATATAAGCATTATATACTGTGTCATACCAGGCAAAATAACCTAACATTTCTCGTCAGCAGCTAAACATACGCTAGCGAAATATAATGCAGGAAATCAAATTAGAAAAAGTCATCTTTCAGTTGTCTCTCACGATGTTTAATTCTGCACTTGAATGGGAAAACTATTACGAATTGCTGTGATAAATATTAACTGAAATTCAAGCCTCTGCCGAGAAAAAAATCATACAGAACAGTTGCTTGTACTGTTTAGTTTTTTTTCTCACTGTAATCGAACCTAGTAGTTGCGTAAATGTCCCTCGAGACACCTGTTTCATCTCTGCTTGTTGACTCGTGGGCATTCAGTTATATAACGCATGCAGTTGTATTATACGATATCCATACCATCTGATACGGTCACACAAATCCCAATCGAACGTTGCAAGCTTTTCTCGATACCATGCGTAAGTACAGTTCATAGAGACGAGAAATGAGAGCAAAGCTGGATTTTCCGTGACCTTGGTGGATATATAACGCCTTATCTCGACTGATTCAGCGGTTGCGCGCCTTCCAAGCTGTCCCCACTTCCCAATTCTCTTTATCGCCTTCCTTTTGTTTACTCTTGTGCGCATTTTTCCCCGTCGCCAGCGCAGGAAGGTAATTTCTGAACGTCGAGCTTTTTGAGTTATGCCTCCTCGTTTCGGGCACAAAATATTTTCTTTTCGGTGCGAAATTAAGGTCTGATCGATGGCAAGCATTCTCTTTTCCTCATCGTCCAGAAGTGGAACAGATGTAACGCTCCGCATGCCACAGCCGTGACTGTTTCGTAGCCGCTGTCACTTGTATCTAATTAGCTCAACAAAAATAGAAACGTTTTCTTTAATGCTCCCTGGGTTTTAATTAACGCAATCGGAGATTTATTGATCGCATTAATGGATAACTTAACTACTACCAGCTATTTAGTTACTGATATGCTGGCCACATGCGCGGGGGTATTTCCGCTTCAACGTCCAGTTGGCTACTGGCGACCAGGAAGCCATTAATAGGGCCACGTGACCTAGTGGCAGCCAATCGTATGAGAGTCAAGTTCAACAATCGCTTTAGGCGTCAGGGGAACTGGTTGTTTATAAACGCAAAATCATACAAATTTGTCGTCTATTCCTCAAAATTGTCGTTATTTAGAATCCTAAACGATATCACACGACCAAAATAAGAATCCTTAATTAATTTCTTGTCTTTTGGTACTCGTCTCAATTCCGTAGGGGAATTATTTCTAAATTAATTCTGCAAATGAAATGAAGCCTGCAAACGGTGAAAAAGAACTTAACGTGCATTCCTTACGTAGGATTTCCTCACGAGATTGGCTAATGTTGGCCAGTACTGGAAGCCACCACTGCCCTCCTATGTAAGCTCATTTCCGGACAATTTCACAAACCACCAATACTGTTGTCAGAATTCTTGGTCAGAATCGTCAGCTTTGACTAAAATACGCCCATAAATAAGGACGATATTATTATTATTACTGTCCCCGTGTGCAGGGGGCTTTAGCATCCCTAATTTCATTCATCTGGCGGATCGTGGTTTCCCTCTTTGTTGCCTCCGCGTTAAGACCAACCACGTGGGCGTTTAGCGGAGGGAAACATACGAGGCAGGTAAACCGAGAGTGGAGCTGCATGTGTACTTCAATAATTATCCGTGTTTGCGACATCCGCATTGCTCGTTTCTTCAGCTAAGTCACGTATGCGACCAAGAGTGACATTCTGCGGAACTTATATCGAACGCAGTACACGGATGAATTACGTTGAGCAGCTTCCTCCCTCTCGAGAGATCGATGTTGGTGTAATTGCGTCCGTGGTGTGTCGGCATTCCTCTTTCCCTCTTTTTCAGTCTTCCCGGAGTCCTTGGGTAAAGAAAAAGCCCTGTGGACATTGGTGAGTGGTTCCCAGCGGCTCTTTTTTCGCGTTGGCGGGAATTCGAGCTTTGTTTACCTCTTTCTTGTCGCCGATTTATAACTTAATCGTTTCCTGGTTCGCGTTTTACCCTTCGCGGCGATGTAGAGAATTTCTAGCCGTGTAATCCATAGATTATGCCACCCGCCGGTTTCTTTCCTTTTGGAAGTCGTGACGGTTATTTCCGGAAAGATGCGCGATCATAAAAAGGAACAGTGATTTGCTTCGCGTAAATGAATTGAAATAGATTTTGTGGAGATTTTATTTCTTCTTGGAAACTTTGTACTGTCGTGGAAGTTAGTTGCATTGTGTGTGTATGAAAACAAGGAGAAACCCAATACCGGAATTTTGTTGATGTGTAAGGTTGGATTTCCTTTTGGATTTATAAGAAAAGTGTTATTAAATTGCTCAGAATTCGAAAAAACCTAGTCGACTTTGGACTCAATTTAAATCTCCTGACTAGATCTAACCAAATATGATAGTCATTGTGCTGCAATTATGTGGACATATTTAGCTTATAACAATAGGGTTGGCGAGGAAGGTAAGGGCAAACTACTTTACCCCTCATCTTTCCTATATAGTAAGCCGCATTACCCTCTACACTTGGTAGCTAATTTCAAAGGGAAGTGAGATTCCAATCTTGCTATGTTTTAAACACTTTGCAGACAGGCATAAATATCGTAGACATTTATTAATTGGGAATATGTCAAAGGAACATATGCCACGTATTTATACAGGTAAACCTGTATTATACCTTTAAACTACTAGTGAAACATTGCTCCTGATGCTATTCATAAAAGTTGAAGCTGACATTCCAAAACTGGAGTAACCGGAGCCCCAAGGGGACTGCCAGCCAAACCTGTATGCGAATGTGCATGGTAAACTCTAGAATTTATTTTTTCCTGAATGAATAGGGGTTTGGATACGGGTACTTAAAGCCAAGGGGTAGGGGAACGGAAAAGGTCGGTAACCCCTGAGTTAGAGGATATAAAATTTTCCTCCACATGCTGACCATTTATTCAATCTGACGGAGTTTCCGTGAAAATTATTAGACTGCAAAATCGCAGTAAATTATTTATTATCGAATTCTGGAAAAGATCTCGACTCGAGTTTGAATCAGTGCAAGAACTCCGAATCGATTCGGTTTTATGAAAAAGGGTTTATAGATATTACTTCGAATGAAATCAATCTGGGAAGCTTTAACGGTGTGGAACTCCATCCTATTCCACAGTTTAAACAGTGGAATTTTGTTAAGTTATTTCCCACCCTTTTACTAGATATTACTCCGTCAACAAGGTTTAATATAACATGTGGAGGTAATGATGATTGTATTAGAAAGATGAGACTGTCATGCTCTTCAAGTTCTATTTACTGCAGAAGGATCTTTATCGAAACAGTCTTCAAGTATAGGAAAAGTGTGCACAATATTTGATTTGGAGAAATGGAAGGACAGGAATGTATAATCATTCGATTCTCCGGTTATAAACAATCTTGATACGAGTCTTAACTTATGTTGTTTACATAATTATGATACTCTATTGAAAATATTTTCAGAAATTTGCATCTCCTCAATTATAAATTTATCTAAGGTCCCTTTATAAACAAAGAGATCGCTTTGGGTTAATATTTAAATTAGTTACTCAGGACCGCTTTTGTTGCAATGAAGTGCTTGCTTTGTTCCAGTCTTCGCTAAACTTATTATTTGCTAATAAAACATAACTCTGACTCTTTAATTGGGAATCGCCTGCATTAGCCTAAATATGATTTTGCCTGGGTTTTCGAATGGAAAAAGTAATTAAATTTACTGTCTGGAAATACTAAGTGTTACCTGTGAAAGAACTTAGTCAGCAGTTTTATTAAGTTTTCATTATTTTCTCTTTTTGTCCTTTTGGGCTTGTGCTGTTTTGCACTGACACATTAGTTATTGGAGTCCGAAAATTGTGAAGAAAATGCTCGATTGCCATTAGTGGAAATACTCGTTAACCAAGGTATCGCGGTGTTTGATGAGAATACTGCTTTGAAGAAGTTAAGTGGGTGGGTTGCAGAGTTAGCAGACTGAAGTTTTATCCCAATCGCGACTCTCTCCTGAAGATGTTCATCAACCCCTTTCCAGCCCTTACAACTCTGCTGTGCTTCACAGCGAGCGGAGAAATAGTTCATTCTCCCTCCTCCACCTACTGATATCCCCACATTTCGTTCCCGATGGCTGCGTTGAGATTTCTTTTTTCTAAGAGCGTCGGCCGGAGAGATTTTTCCGCTGCAGAAACGTCGTCCTTCAGGACCTCTTCCCATCGACTGCCCTCTCTCCCTATACTTGGACACATCGACTCCCACCGATTCCTCCGTGGTCAACAGCAGTTCCTTTCGGACGGTGCCTCGGCGAAGGCGTTTCATAAGTCGGTGCGGAGGGGGCGTGGGTGAAGGGACCGTGGGGAGGCGTCCCCCGCGTGGGTGGAGTGGTCGGATATGAGTGGGGGGAGGCCGATCTCCTCGCCCACCCCTTTCGTGACATGCGGAGGTACTATCGTCTGTTGCGCCCTCCTTATATGTGCGTGCAGCGGCCTACTCGACTCTCGTCCTTCCACTCTCGTTGCGATTACGGGAAATAGTTGAGCGGAATGCCTTAGCAACCTGTATTCCGAGTTCTCCTTCGGGGATGCGACGCGCTGGAAGAAAGAGAGAGTGAGCGAGAGTGTGTTTAGGCGCTCGCCTCTTTTGGCGTGCTTCGCTGCGGAGATTTTTCATCGCTCGCCGTTGTTACTTAGCGAGACGTTTCGTTGGGTTTCTTTCCAATTACGCGCATGGTAATGGAGCATGGAGGTGTTTATATGAATGGGAGTGGGTAGAGTTTCAGAGATTTCATCTTCAGAGAATCAGATACCTGAAATTGGAGCGATTTAACTTCCATCCACGTTGATTACAATCTGTTTTCGTTTGCTTTGCAATTTATTAAATACATTTAGTCAAAGTACATACATCGCGTACTTTTTCTTCGCAGAAGGCACCCTTTTTTAGTCTCATTAGAGTGAAAGTATTAATAAATGTCTTGTATAAGGATTACCTGAACCCTATGTAATGGTGAAAAAACATTTGGGTTGAATTTTACGACGGAAGCAGAATTTTTAATATTGGAAAGTTATGAATTTTACTGAAAGTAGCCGTATAAAATACTATATTATCCATATTGTCGGGTAAAACAGCAATAACCGAAGGACCAGAGTATTTTCGTAGCAAAAAATAATATTCAATTCAATTATAATAATACAAAAACAAAATTGACATCAAAAGAAATAAACAACTGGCACTTTAAATCAACTATTAACATCAAAGGAAATAAACAACTGGCACTTTAAATCAACTTATCAGTTTCTGAGAGCTGCGTCACACGAGAGTTCCAACTACGTAGTCCGTTGTACACTTGGAGGGAGAAGAGAAGAACACACTAAGAGAGCAGCACACCAAGAGAGCGAGTAACACACCTTGCCGAGTCGGCTATCATTACGAGAGAGTTTTCTTTACTATTTTACAGAAATGCGCCACCAGTGGTAGCGGCTTAATTGCGCCCCCAGTGGCAGTTTTGAAAACAGAAACAAATGTATGCGAATACGCGACATACCGGCCCCCTTGGTCCGGTAGGACCAATAAATTAGCAATGGTAAGTTGAGATAGGGTAAGAGGGAATGGCAAGGTTACTCAAGAGGGGGAGATGTGGATTCGATAGGTAGAGGAAATACTTTCACCGCTGGTCTTGTGAGAGTTCCCTTTGCAGTGCGTAGATGGACCACACGTACAACTCCGTCCTTGCCTGGGAAGGTTGAAGTCACTCGCGCCAAACACCACAAAAGGGGGGGTGTATTTGGTTCATGCACAAGAACCAAATCTCCGGGCTTCAGCCCATCTCTGGCTAGAGTCCACTTTTGTCTCTGCTGCAGGGTGTGGAGATATTCTCGATGCCACCTTTTCCAAATTCTTTGTGAAAGAGACTGCACCATTTGCCAGCGGTTTAATCTGTTGAAGGGAACACTTGAGGAATCTTCCATTGGAAGAGAGATAAGAGGCGCACCAACAAGAAAATGTCCTGGAGTGAGAGCTGATACCTCTGAGGGGTCTGAAGAAAGAGGGGTAAGAGGTCGTGAATTCAACATTGCTTCCACCTGAGTAGTCAAAGTGATAAATTCCATTAAAGTCAGTATTTGTTTTCCTAAGACCCGATACAGATGGTGTTTAGCACTTTTAATTGCAGCTTCCCATAGTCCTCCGTGATGCGGTGTTGCGGGAGGAATAAAATGAAAATTGACATAATACTGATTAGAAAAATAGAGCAGGGTTTCCTTAACACTCGCACAGAAATTCCTCATGGTTCTTTTTAAAATAGAAGATGCTCCAACAAAGTTAGTTCCACAATCTGAGTATAGATCTTTTGGAGGTCCTCTGCGGGAAATAAAACGGGTGAGAGCTGCAATGAAAGCTTCTGAGGTAAGATCATTAACTACTTCCAGGTGCACTGCCTTCGTTGAAAAGCAAACAAATACACACAGATAAACCTTAATTAGATGAGCACGCTTCAAAGTATGGATTTTGACATGGAAGGGTCCTCCATAATCCATTCCTGTTGTCTCAAAGGCTCGTGATTCGTTAACCCTTTGTTTGGGTAGGTCTCCCATTAGTGGCGGAACATTCTTAGGCTTGCATCTAAAACAGTTATTACATTTAAAAATTCGCGAACGAATGACAGAGCGAGCCGACAGGATCCAATAGTTTGTACATAAAATTGATTGCAAGAGTTGAGGTCCCGCGTGAAGATATTTTACATGGTGGTAATCGATGATGAGATTTACCACATGGTGGGTTTTGGGAAGAATTATGGGATGTTTGATTTCATAGGCCAGATGTGAATGATTTAATCTTCCCCCGACTCTAAGTAGTCCATCTTTATCAATAAATGGAGAGAGGCGACGAATTTTTAGGCTACAGGGGCGTTGTTTTCGAAGTAAGGCTAAATCTTCTTTAAAGTAGGAGGTTTGAATAATTTTGCAAATCACATTTATGGCTCTCTTCAGCTCAGGTAACGTGAGAAATCCTTTGACCTTAATCTTTGACCGACAGAAATCAATAAATCGTAGTATATAAGCGAATACACGTTGCAACTTTGTCCATGATGAAAATTTAGTGAGTAAATCCCATTCATGTGAGTCTTGAGCCAACAAAACATTCACAGGAAACTCCTGAAGCTCTGGTAGTGACTGATCTTCAATACGAGCAAAAATTGACGGTGGTCTTTCTTGGGCAGGTAGTGCTAGCCACTTCGGTCCTTCCCACCAAAGTTGACTGTCAAGGAGTTGCGAAGGTGTGAGTCCTCGAGATGCCTCATCGGCAGGGTTTTGATCAGAGGCAATATGGTTCCATAAATGAGACGGAACCCATTCTTGTATTTGGCTCACACGATTTGCGACGAATGTTTTCAAGCGGTAAGACGGCGTTTGAATCCAGCTCAACACTATCGTGGAATCACTCCACGCTGAGATACCTTCAATAGTAATGTAAGGAGAAAGTTGAAGGGAGCAATAATTCAACAACTTTGCCAATAGATGAGCTCCACAAAGCTCTAAGCGTGGCAGGGAAATGCGTTTTAGTGGAGAAACACGCGTCTTAGCAATAAGAATTGAGGATTTTATGGCATTATTTATATCTATGCTGCGGACATAGATTACAGCACCGTATCCCTGTTGAGAGGCATCAGAAAAGCCATGAAGCTGAATGGTTATCGGATGAGCGATGAAAAGCTTACGCTGTAACCTTATGTTAGCAATAAGCGGCAAGTCATTTAGGAATTTTCTCCATCTTTGACTTACGTCCGAGGGTAAAGGATCGTCCCAGGATAATCCTAGAGTCCAAATCAGCTGCATAAATGACTTAGCCCACAATACAATTGGCGCTATCCAGCCACAGGGATCATATAATTTAGCGATGGATGACAAAACTGACCTCTTTGTGAGATGATCATCAGCAATATTTATTCTATATGAGAAAACATCTTCAACTGGGTCCCATTGGAGTCCTAATATTCCATGAATATGGGTAACACTGGAACGAGAAGGAGTTGGAACTTGGCGTTGAGAGTTAATTGATTCCAGCAAACTGGGTGAGTTAGTTGACCATTTGTGAAGAGTAAAACCTCCACGACGAAGTAGCTCAGTTAATTCGTCCTTTAGAGAGGAAGCTTCTTCTACTGTATCTGCACCAGTTATTATATCATCAACAAAGGTTTGCTGTAAGAGGACTTCAGCTGCACGAGGAAAAAGTTCCTTTTCATCTTGAGCTAATTGCTGCAGAGTTCGAATGGCAAGAAATGGTGAACTTGTCATTCCATACGTAACTGTTGTCAGTTTGTACTGCTGAAGTGGTTCAGATGGCTGCGATCTCCAATAGATCAATTGGTACGACTGGTCATCTGGGTGTAACATGATGTTACGAAACATCTGGGTGATGTCACAAGAGAAAACTATTGCATGCCGTCTAAAATGTAAAATCACATCAAAAATGCTATTTTGCAACTTTGGTCCTGCAAGCAGGATGTCATTTAAAGATACATGGTTAGAAGTGCGAGCGCTAGCATCAAAAACGACTCGAAGTTTCCTAGTAGTGTCGTGCTGCTTAAACACTCCGTGATGTGGAATGAAATAATGAGGAAAATCAACCTTGGAGGATGTATATGGAATCATATGCCCCGAGTCTAAATAGTCCTGCATAAAGTCCAGGTATAATTTCTTGTAATCAGGTTGCGATAAGAATCTTTTCTCAAGGAAAAGAAAACGTCTTTTAGCAGTAGGAGAGGAATCTCCGAGAGTAGGGTGATTTTTCTTGAAAGGAAGTCTGACTACATATTTTCCTGACCGGTCTCGTTCGAACGTTGAAGCAAAGTGATTTTCTGCGTAAACTTCTTCAGGAGAGAGGGGGGGACTTGGTGGTTCCTCAATTAGCCAAAATTTCTGTATGGACCCATGTAGGTCCATATCAGTAACTGTTAAAAATATTCTATTGTCATCGAGGGCTTCTTTATTCGATGTGACATGGTATGACCCCATAATAACAAATCCAAAAACAGTGCCAAATGCGACTGGCAAATCAGTACCAAGGGGAAGACGCTGGCCATTTAATGCTAGCGCAAAAAGATCTGCCCCAATTAAAACGTCCACTGGAGATGGTACATCAAACGTAGGATCTGCCAACACTAATGAGGACACTCTCTGTCTGATTTCTTTTGAAATAGTGGTTCGTGGTAAGTTTGAACTGATGTTTTCCACTATTTGAACAGGGTGAGATTGTGAGAGAGATTGTCCGTTCAAGCTATCTATCTTTAAATGAGTTATTCCTTTAGTTCGTAAGGAAGCTTGAGATAGCCCAGTGAGTAAGTTGGGAGACTTGTAGCGTTTTACCTTGAGAAGCTGTGCGCAGTGTTCTGAAATACAGGTCATTTGAGCGGCTGAGTCCAAAACTCCTCGCACTATGCACGAGTTCCCTTCCAAAGTAGAAAGTTTTACCAAAGTAGTAGCCAAAATAACCGAGGTAGTCGTCTTTGTTGAGGAGAATCCCACGAAGGCATCGGGATGCACACTCTCCTCTGGTTTATTAGGTGGGGATTGCTTGTTTGTGGATGTCTTCGATGGCTCCGACTTTGATACTGAGGCTTGATGAGAGAGATGCAATAACGAATGGTGCCTTTTGCCACATGTCCTACAAGAGTGAGTCGATTTACACAATTTAATTGAATGAGAAGTGCCAAGACAATTATAACACCAACCATTGTCGCGGGCATATCTACGGCGAGCTTCGGCACTTAAGCTCAGAAATGAATCACAGCTGTAAACATTATGATCGGGAGAGCTGCAATATTTACACGCTGCCTTTTCAACTGAGAATAGAGCGACTTTCGTGGGGCGTGAAGATGCAACGCCTTTTGTTTCTTGAGAATAAATGCGTCCAATGGCGGCACCTTCCAAACGTGATGATTCCTTTTCCAAGAAGTCAATTAAATCATTGATACAAGGAATTTCATTATCAGTCGATTTAGTATCTTCAAACCGTTTTCTGGTCTCGGAGTTCAATTTCCGCAGTAGTAGTGTCACTAAAAATAGACTTGGGTTAGTAATATCATGTCCCAAGGCAATTAATGCCTGCGTGTTCTCGCGGAAAATATCCAAAAAGTTTCGAATGCTTTTTAGTGAACCGTTAACATTGGGTAAGTCAATCACATTGCTGATATGATAGCTCACTAAACGCCTAATATTATGGTATCTTTTGTAAATTAAGTCCCAAGCAATTTTATAGTTTTCGGCGGAAATGGGCAGCCCTTTAATAACATTCAGTGCTTCGCCTCTAAGTGAGGAAAGAAGATACTGAAATCTTTCAATTTCCGAGAGAGACTCATTTTGATTAATAGTTTTTTCGAATAAGTTCGAAAAATATATCCAGCCATTAAGATCTCCTGAGAAATGAGGTAAATCGAATTTGGGCAATCTCACTGACGTAGTAGGCAACGGCGAGGGGGCTGGAAGAGAAGCATTACTTTGAATATTTGCCCTTTCTTCCGATTTCAGCTGCGTCCTAATTGCTGCCTTTACGTCACCATAAATATCAGATATTTCATCGGAATAGAGTTCGACAGCTTGATCATTCAGTTCAGAGGTTTCATCACTGTCGTACAATTTTTCAACAAGTTGCTGATAATTAATATACTTTTGTTCCACTTCCTCTAAATAGGAACGTAATTTTTCTCTGTTCTGTTCGGAAAGTGGAGTAAGAGAGGTAGTCAGTTGTTCGACATAGATTTTAACTTTGGCAAATCTATTTTTTATTAGCTCTGCTTGACGAGAGAAAACAACGTAACGCATGGCGACAGATGTTCACGAAAACGAAAACACAAAACGG
The DNA here is from genome assembly GCA_947579665.1 of Sympetrum striolatum. Classification (NCBI taxonomy): domain Eukaryota; kingdom Metazoa; phylum Arthropoda; class Insecta; order Odonata; family Libellulidae; genus Sympetrum; species Sympetrum striolatum. The sequence continues at coordinate 17,191,500 of OX388341.1, forward strand.
TTTTAGAGGTACCACGTGAATTGCGGAGCAAGTGAAGTGCCACAGCCGATCTTGGAGATAAGAGTTCGAGTTTCAGACAACGAGCGTTGAATAAGCGGATAAGAGGAGAAAGGAAATATAGGCGCGTTGTTAGAATCAAATGGGCCACAATTTTCAACGGGAAATAAACTGAACCCCTAACTGCCACTGGATTACGCTTACAATTACAATATATTACGATGCACATAGAACATTTGGAGAATAGATCACTTTGTAACAACTTTAGAGCAACAAATTTAAATTAATCCATAGTTCCCGGAATCCGGCCCGAAGGACCAAGAACATGTCGGGTAAAACAGCAATAACCGAAGGACCAGAGTATTTTCGTAGCAAAAAATAATATTCAATTCAATTATAATAATACAAAAACAAAATTGACATCAAAAGAAATAAACAACTGGCACTTTAAATCAACTATTAACATCAAAGGAAATAAACAACTGGCACTTTAAATCAACTTATCAGTTTCTGAGAGCTGCGTCACACGAGAGTTCCAACTACGTAGTCCGTTGTACACTTGGAGGGAGAAGAGAAGAACACACTAAGAGAGCAGCACACCAAGAGAGCGAGTAACACACCTTGCCGAGTCGGCTATCATTACGAGAGAGTTTTCTTTACTATTTTACAGAAATGCGCCACCAGTGGTAGCGGCTTAATTGCGCCCCCAGTGGCAGTTTTGAAAACAGAAACAAATGTATGCGAATACGCGACACATATTTTTATCGTAAGGTTTAGGATTGACATAATGTTTAAAGGATTTAATATTGCTTTCTTCGCGCGAATAATTGGATAATCTTTAATTTTAATTAAAATATACCTTGTGTTTCATTTTAGTTTCTTTTCCTTCGAACAATCGAATATTAATGCGTACCTCAGTATTCAGATGATTAAGAAAGAAGTTTATTCAATAGCTGTGTACATATTTGTCTTTTCAATGTGATATGATGGAACACTACGAGTATTTTTTCATCGCGATGTTCAAGATTAAGAATTCTTTATTAAATTACATAATAAAATACTGAACATGAATTTTCTTTGAAAGTGTTGGTCCTCTTTCCAATATTTATACTAAGATGTGATTTTTCGATAATAAGAGGTGCCTAAGGAACGGCCGATTAATGCGATATAAGTCATTATTGTGGATTAATGGCTCTCCCTGCCTGTCTCGCTCGAACGAGATCTTTAGTCACCTCCTTGCCACCTATTGCACCGAATTCCGAAGGAGCTTTACGAGAATGGTGAGCGCGACCCGGATTTCATTAAAAGCATTCCATGGCAAAGCCTGCGAAATTGATTTCTTGGAGAGGAGAAAGAGGGAATAGGAGAGTGTGTATGTGTTAGAGTTTTGGAGGAAGGACCGCAGCATGAGGGAATTCGAGAGGGAAGGGTTATCTCGAAACGCTACATTATCCTGCTCTAGTTTACATGGTCGAGTCCCTCTCGTAAATTGCTGAGCTTGTGAAATTGAAGAAACTTTCGAGTTTGTCCGCCCCTGGAGTAGTTGTTTGTAGTTTTTTAATTGCGTTCGCTCCGAGTGTAGCGAATCTATTTCTAGCCGAGCCCGCAGTCGTCTTTCGGTATGGCTAAACGGATTGCACGTTTTGTTGATGTGAGCGGAGGTATTCGGGACATGTGGGGAAAGGATTAACTGGGGTATTTAGAGACTAAATAATTATCTGGATTGATCGGAGGAATGGAGCTGTCGAGGGGCAACGTTTAATTTCCCTGAAAATAAGTGAAAATAATGATAATAAATAATACCCTTAGCGTTTTCGAGGTCAGGAGTCAGTAATATACGGATTTCTGTAAACAGTTTAGATTGAGAACGAAGATTCTCATTTTCCCTTTAGTTTACTGTCAATGACATTACATCGAGACTTAATTAATGTAAGTTCATATAAAGATATAAAAGAATCTACAAAAAAATAGTTGTATAATATAACTTATATATTTCTCTTTCAATTCCGTTACTAACGATTGAACGAAAAATCAATTTCCCTATAAAATTGTGCAAGTATCATTAACGTAATTGACCATCAAATGCGATCGCATTACTAATGCCCACTGAGTATAGTTCAGGAAAATTAATGTCATAGTTCGGTGCATTTTTTAGGAATAAAGATACTACTGCTGGGGAACTCTCACTCAAGATGAGAATGAGAAAAAAATTAGTTTTTTCTCTGGTATTACTATAATGAAACAATCATACCATTTCTTAAGATACTTGTGTGTTTGTGGATGCACCCTAGCTTCCCTATTCTTGGTTTAGCCATTATTAGGAAATTTTATGACATAATTAAATGAATGAAAGAAATTCAATCTCGATTTGCATGGGAATAGACTTAATTTTCCCGTGAATTTTTTCTTCTAAAATTTATTAGCCATAGCGTAATAAGCAACTTAAATGATTGATCAATGAGTTCATAATTTGAGAGGAATTATGATGCATTTGGTTGGATACCCTTGAATTTCGTAGTTTATCGTTGTAATTGTAATTTCGAGATAGTTGTAATTAATATCACTCTGAATTATCCTTTCTGATCGAAGATAAACACGAAATCGTTCGAAAGCGAACGATGGATGGATATCTAATTAATTAATTTTGTTCATGAAAATAAATTTACAAAATAAATTTTCAAATATGTCTTCTGAATGTATTTATGTATGTGCATTGCTTAGGCGAGTATAAAGAAATCTTTTCTCATTTGCGTATGATACTCTTCTACCATTTTCTAATTCGTTCCGTTAATATTGGGTAAATTTCGATTATAAGGCTTAAAATATTTTTTATCCTTTTTTCTTTTCGGACCATTTAATTCACGTCAAGTGAAAAAATTCTCAATTATTTTTTGCGGAAAGGATGAATGTCAAAGCTACATCAAAGATCTCCGCAGCGGCAATGGCTTTTTAACCTGCGAAAGAAAGCATTAAACCCTCGCTTGTTGTGTCTAGGCCTTCGCTTGAATTGGATGCGGTAGCGTACCTAACAGACCAAGGATTTTTAAATTGCCGCATTACTGCTGCAAATAATTTCCATAGACTCCGAGAGATGTTTGAGAATAAAACATCACCATAACCACCAAGAAGATATGCATTGTTATTCCTATTATAATTTCGAATAAATTTAATGTGTGCATGAGTGGAATTCATATTTAAATTTCTATTACTATGAACGTTTACGTGCATAGAATATTATATTTAAACCACGTATACAATAGATTATGAAGTACGCGTATGGAACATTCAATCTGTTCCATGCTTGGAGAAATAGAGGTCAGCATGTTTCATTTACTGTACCTATTTATTCTCTTCCTTTTTTAGCATAGTTCCTTTACTTATGGCATTCATATATTTCTATTATTTCCTATATTCCCGTAATTCTATTTGTTTATTACTTCATTCTTCATTTACGTGCATTTTTTATGCATTGTTTGAAGAGATTAAAATTTCTTGCTATAAAATATATTAATATTTTCGTCCATAACGTTACCCTTTTATGCTAATTAAACGGGAATTCATAATTTCCCGCTGCGTGGAAATATTCATGGGGTTGAGCCGTTATCAGATCCTATCTGAATGCAGAAGTGTTTCATTCATTTTAGAACGCAGTTGGTATCGATTGCCGAAAGTGAATTCTGGTATCTTTTTTGATGGACCGAAGCGATTCATTTCTGATTCATTCACCATATATTTATCTTCCACTTCAACCTAATTTGTTTCGCATCATTTCCATCGAATCGTCCGGCGTCTCAATTTAAAATTCGAATCGTTTACCTTGGGGATGCTTGCCATCTATTCCCAGAAAAAAGATCATCCTTTTTTCCCTTCAAGAGATCTTTCGCAACTGTTTATAATTAGGCTCCGCGCATTCTTTCCGCATTATGACATCGTAATTCGCGATTCAGAGAAGCGTTCATCGCGAATGACATCAAAGCGATGGAGTGTCGCAGCGTGCATCATCGGGTCTGCCCTTATTTCTCCATTTCAAATCGCACCTGAATGCTCGGATGAGTGGCGAGCGTTTGTTGTTTGGTCTCCTTTCAGATGTGCACGCGTTTAACGGTCCCCACGCTGTCGATATAGCGTGAGGACTTCCATCTGGGGAGGGGGCGTTCCCGCGTTGCCTCTAGGTGTATGCGTGGGAGCGGGACGAGGGTGACTTCGCGCATGCGCCCTCGTTCCATTGCGCCTGCTGCTGCGGTCCTTCCCTGAGCCTTTACTTCTCTGACCGCTTTAATTCGACCGTCATGCCATCTCGCGTTCCCGACTTATAAACTCGTGAGCGTCGGATTGCGGCAGCGGCAATTCAATGGGGTTCGCTAAATGCGTGGTTTATTGTAGCCTGTTTTTGAGTAGTGAATCGTGATTCAGTCCTTCTGATAGCAGTAGAAATAGTCTGATTTATCTAGAAGGCTCTGGTGGATTGGGATGTCATAACTCGGGATTTATCTGTTTTTGTTGGTTTCCATAATTCTTCATCGACGGATGTTGTTTCTGGTCGTAGTGAATGAAAAAGTTTAATTTCAGAATGTCTCGTAAAATTCTTCCGGTAGACTGGAAGAAATATTTTGCCTTGGTTAGATGAAAGTATTGACATTATGATTTTGTTTGTTGTCTCGTGCATTTCACTTCTTTCCATCCAGAACTGATGTGGCTAATTCGTTTTGACCTTGCCAAAATTTTCCACGTCTCATAAGCAAGCTTTGTACCTGCAAAGACGATGTATCAACCTCCATCTAAAACATTCTGATATAATCGTAGCTTAGGCAAAATAAGTTCACACCAACTATAAACTATGCATTGCTTCTCGTGAAAATTGATCGTAACTCACGCAAAATGTGCTTTTCCTATAAAAAAAAATATTTTCGCCGTAAAAAATTACTGATTGGAATGATTTCATTTCTACATACATCAAAACTTCGGACTAGTTCTTTCTTAATCAATTTAATAGCGGGAAACAACCTTTCCAAGCAAATTCAGAGTTAACTATTTATTGAACCATCTCCCTTTCGAGTATTTCATTCAATTCTTAAATTTAATTCATCTAGTGTACAATTTTGTGAAATATTTGTGCTATACAGTCGACTGCTCAATCTTATGCTAGGGTAGGTTGGTTTTGAAAAAAATCAACTACTGATGACTTGCTGAATTGTATCGTATCCACACTGTTTGTAAAATAGGAGTGCTTGTTGTGGATGTTATAATTATGTTGATAAGAGAGAGATAGAGAAGAGGATTGGCTGATTCGACCTAGTTTCTTTTTCACCGCTCTTTTCTTCTAGTTCGCACATTTTAGCAGTTTTATCTTTGCAGAAAAAGTTAAATTCAGTTTCAAACATCTTCTCAGTGGTTGAAATTTGATTCCAATTTGTTGCTTTTGTAATTAATTTAAGTTCATCTGGAATAAATGTATGAATATTCCATTTCGTTATAAAATTCTCAGATTTTAGTATTATGAGTATGAGATTTTCTCTTCTTAAAGTAAGCATTATTTTTACTTCGATTTTGCTTACAATTTGTGTTTCGAATTAATCGCCAAGTTGAAAAATGTCTGCAGAGAGACTAAAAAAGAGAAGTTTCAGGAATCCAATCTATTGTGTATGATTTTCTCATTGTATTCCAAGAGTCTTATTTTAACTCACGTTCTACCGTACTTATGTATTCGGTCCAACTCCAGCAAGTGTGTAAAGCCATTAAATATGGAAATCTTTGTCAAAATAGTTGGTAGAGCTGATCAATTCTATAAAAAACGGTATACATTTAGAAATCAGTTCCATCAATGTTTGAAATTATGAATTTCAAAATCATGATATATTGTCAGCAGCTCTAACTTGTACTTGCTTGGCAAATTCTTCGTGGTGTATTTATCGAAATTTCCTCGAAACTTCCTTATTTAATTATCAATCATCGCGCAGTCAACCGCACAGTGCATACTTCCCAGTTTCAAACAAACTCTTGATATCATCTTCCGTGTTCAGTCGCTGTAAAAATCAAAACCTATTATTAATGCTGGAAAGGCTCAATTACCCTTTTCCTTGCAAATAGTCAAGTCATTGGCATGTTTGCCATTTTAAGTGTTTCGGTAATATTTTGTAATCCCTTGAATAAAATAAAATGCATGGGTAGTCTTTCGTAATCCTTTAATTCATATTTAGAAAGGGACTATATTGCAGATGAAATGAATTATTAAAGAAGGAATTCGTAGTTGCTACACAATGATGCAAGTGTCAGCTTGACATATGGAGACAATGGAATGCGGAGCTCCTTCACATTTGTTATTTGCGCATCGTATAAAACTTCTGGGCTTTAATAAAATTCCTACTTAACTATGTATTTCTGAGTTTGTCGTTAACTTCTGCTTCTTTCAAACTGTACATTCATTATGTATGCTGTTGAAAATATGCAGTAGTTTTATAAGTTCAACCGAGATCAAGGTTGATAGAAAATCTACTTTATACTAATATTACAGTAAAGTTTCGGAAGGTGTGTTTTTCAGGAATACAATTCTGGAGCAATTTCTTTGGTGAAAAGTTTGTTTTAGGAATTTTCTCTAAAATGAATTGAAGTCATCTGTGACTGCGATAAAGAAGAAAACATAGAAAATCAAGCAAAATCAAGGTTGTATTTTGGTTTTTGGCTGGATAATTTCGTAATTCTAATTAACTACGTTCCAATTCGCGAAAATGTCCAATCGACGGAAATACATAATGTAAGCATAACAGCGACGTGATTACTCATGGTCAATTCTCCCACTCATGATTAGCTTTTAGTAGGTAATCGAGTTATTGATACACGTATATCTTCCTATAATACGTAATTGGTGGTTATCGGGGTGCATATATAGGTGAATTCTCACCTCTCAGGGCCTGATTAATATTCGCAATCTCTCTTTGACGAATCAAGAGGAATTTTCCCATAAATTTGAAACCAGGAACCCTTGATAACCCTCGCATAGACGGCGCGGGGTTTATTTGAGTTAAATCTCGGTTTTTCTATCGCAGACCCCTTCTTCGGAACGACGAATTCTTTCTCGATCGATGTAGCCTCCCAAATTTTCGAAGTTAATTAACGACCCAATGTAGTCATCCACCCCGCCGCCACACTTGCTGGTTTTCCATTATACTCTCTCTACGCCTTTATTCCTTCCGTAATTACCTTTCTCCGCTCGGTCGCTTCTTTGCCCCTTTTATAAGTGGCAATTTACCTTTACCCTTTCGATCTCTCGACTTCCCCATCTCTAACCATATGGCCATCGTCTTTGCAGGTGACGGCAGAGCACGGGTCGGCTCGAGGGGTCGAGGCCCGTGCGGCGGGCCACATGCTGGGCCTCCCAGCACCACGCTGGCCAAGAGCCTTCGAGGGAGGGACCTAAAGAGGTGGTAAGTACTCGTAATTTGTAATTTGTTGCACTTGATATCAACGTCAATTTGTGGAATTCTACAATTGGAGAAATATAACACTCAAAATTCCATAACATTTTTTTGGAAACATACTACCGGTTTCAACTAATATAGGCCTGATGATGACTATTCTTATTCAGTCTTATTCAATCTTGTTCATTTTTTTTAAAATGTTTTATATCTCCAAATTGTAGAACTTTCCTTGAGACAGTGTGATTCTCGGGTCACTGAAGTGGCTTGTAAACTCTTGTGTAAACATCTTCAGTTATCTGAAGCACAATAAGATCACGATTTCTTTACCTCACCGTTAGTTAAATAAAGCTGACGCTTTCAAGTGCATTCGTTCCTCAATTGATTTTTAACGCCTTCTTATCAAATCTCGAACGCAATATCACGGTATACTGTGGTATGTCTCATGTTTTGTTCCCTTATGGTATGTGAATGTTTATAGAAACCTTAGGACTCCGTTTATTTTGGAGCATTCTTCTCTAATTGAAAGTACTTATTTAGTTCCGTTATTGGTTGTACTACTACGTTTTCGAATTCTTCACTAGGTTTAACCTGTAAGGAACGATTGTGCCGTTTACTCCCCTCGAGTATCATATTTCCAATTAAAAAAAGAAATTTGATCTTAATTAGGCGATATCTATCCGCTAATGAAAGTTTTCAAGAGTTATCACCTCTCTTGAGATTAAACTTCTTTTTCAATTCTACTGAAAATTACATTCTGCAGACATGTTTATGCTTGCCTTATTATACAGCATAGTTTAAATCATGAGAGAACTGTGCCTTATAATAGGTTTAGAAACACTACCCTAAGTGATACTAGTTTTCACTTGTCTAGTGTACGATTAAGTCGAGCGATCTCTTCCAGCATGTGCCATTTTCGGCGTCTCTTTTGATGGAGCCGTGCAATAGATCCTATCTCACCCACGAAGTAGGTCGTTTCTCTTTTCCGCACGCGATGTTTCCGTGAGATTGACCCTGGGACTGAGGACCGTGAGAGAATGTATGTGCGATTTTGAAGTAAAAGTGGCTCCGGAAATATTTAGGAAAATTGCTGTATTAATATCCAATAAATTGTAGAACTGATGAGCTTTTTCCGTAATAGGTTTATTTGTTCCGCTGGCTTGGACGAGTTAAAGTTTATTTCAGTTATCTGATACTCATGAAGATCACGGCAATCTTCTGAACCGGTTGTGTGAATAAACCTTATACACGAAAATGCTACAGTGTCTCAGTTATTTTTTATGGGCATATCTATGCCATCAGAATTGTTTCTTTTGAATTTTGTTTTTATTTGGAAACTCAGAATTAAAGTGTCCAGATTTTCAGCCATACCAAAATTTGTGTCCGGTTTTGAACCCCCCTGGTGCCTCGGAAAGAATTGTTGGGAAGTTAAATGCCCTGATTATTTTGGGCATTTAACCAGATTAAAGTTCTCTAATTCAAGTTTAAATAGAAAGTGAAAAATGACTGGGAATCGAACCCAGGTCTCCCACTCACTTCTGATTTTCACCAGATCATGTTTAACTTTTTTATTGTTCTTGCTAAAAATGCAAAGTTTAAAAAATAAATACAATGACCACCAATCATACTCCAAGCATTTACTTAGTAACGGGAGGTAGTATTTCAATTTCCTTTTCTACGAAAGTGATTAAACATTGGTTTTCTCGGATACATCTTTTTAGTTTCTGAATAAGTCCTGGTGCCCTTGATTTTTCGATTTCTAAGTAGTCCGGCTTAGGACCGTTGACCTCTAGACAGCCTATTACCAGGAGTATTTCTTGTATATTTTGTGTTTCACTTCTTCTTTACCTCAGTTCGTAAACCTGTTCGAATAGAAACAACAGGATGTAGGTGTGAAGTCCTGATCGAAATATACACGTCGATGAGAATTATATTGCTGAAGAGACCTGGGAACCTCCTCCTTCGTGTGAGTCTTTCATTAAGAAGTTGTGGTGGATGAATGAGAATGTATCAAAGATTGAAAGAGTTGGGCCGTTACTCAGGATATCCGTAACAGAGCCGGTTAGCGATTTTCCGACGGAAGGGAACAATTGATAGAAAATAAGAGGAAGAAGAAAAACTTAATGTAATCTGAGGTGAATCTGCCCATCCGCTTACTATGAGGATAATCTATTTAGAGTGGCAATGTCCAAGTATCCATGCATGGCAGACCACGAATTTTTCAGGATATCCTGCTGGAGCAACATAAAAACAAATATTTAATCCTGGGTGCTGGCTATATTATTATACCTCAGAGAATTTAAATCCCATATGTGATACATTTTGTGAGCATTATTCACGTGAAATTATTTTCTATCGTTATTGCTTTCCTTCGTATTTGTTGTTAGGTTGATTTATAATGCATATTGGAATTGAATTTTAGATTGAAGTTTGTGAAGAGAATATTTGAAGAGAGGCTCAATGTTATTTTTCGGCTGAAATGATTCGATAGAGTGTAAACCGGTGAGTCTCCATGAGATTGGATAATTGAAACTTGGATTTTTGAAATTTGGTTATAAAAACTGGGAATCTTGATAATTTACGAAATTGCGATAATGAGCGAATTAGAAGGAATCTGAAGGATTAAGTGTACATACGAGGGGTTTGAAGTTAATCATTAATTATTTACAACATATAACCTCGATCTTAGTCGTATTTGTAATTTCTTGACGCAAACCAACTAAGTTAGAAACTGGTTTTCCATTTATTAACTAGTTATAAAATCGTTGGCCGTAAAAGTGCTGTGGAATGGATCGATGATCTAAATCATCTAAACCTTGATCTTGACGGGTTAACATGTCAGAAACTTGCGTTAGAATATTAAATATATTTGATTTTGAATTTGGATTTAAAATAAAATTTTTCCTTTCCTATCCTTTCGTTCTTATTTATTTATGAAATTTTGAATATTTTTTATTCTATTTTAAGGAAGTAATCCCTAACTTTTCACATGCTTTGCAGAAAATATAGTTGAAATCGATGTTCATAGTCCGTGGTATTTCACTCGGAGACTGTCCCAGTGTAGTTATGGAGAGAAAGTTTAGGTTGACCTGAGTTGCGTTAGTTACCCGTGGTTCTTTTGCTTCATAGTTGATAGGTACGCGTTACATTTCATAAGGCATAGGTTTCACAAGAGAGATATGTTTATTTTTGCTACTTACCTACTTCTTGATTTAAGGCTCTTTAATTCCAGCCTACTAACGTTATGTGACGGTTTCATTCGGGTCAGATTATTGCAGAACATCTATTGTTTTCGTTTACGGACTTTTTTTTATTCCTCATTTGCTTTTGTCTTATATTTTTCATTTTGTGTATTTTCTAAATTATTTAAATTAATTTCGTTCCTTCTGCGATATCCTGCGAAGGTTTAATTTTTATATTTTTCCGATTCTTCCCCAGCAATTAAAAACGAATTGGAAAATATATGTAAGTATGGGTTGCGCATGTATTTAAATATTTTACTAATATGTATATTACGTGGTCTGAGTTTGAATCCATTTTGACATTTAAATTTATAAGAATTCATTTAATTTTCATGTCGTTGTACTTATGTTATTTCTTTCGATGTTTTATTTTGGAAACTGAAGTATCGGTGAATCTATTTCATTACTAATGATTTTGTAAAAAAATTACTAAATTTTACAAACTCGCTTCTTAGCGAAAACAACAAATTATAAAATTGCCAGTTTTTTTCGTATGGCCATTTTACATCACAGAACACAATTCAACAAAAAATATCCGTTTCTTCGTATGTTTTCCGAATTTTTGCTCCTTTCGAAAAATTCAGTTTGCTACATCAGTGTATATTTTTGTAGTGATATTGGTATTTAATTATGTATTTTAAATGTATTTTGATCTATGGGTTTCACATATGACGATACTTTCTACCAAATTAAAGCAGCAAATAGTTTAACTTTCCCATTTTTAAGCCCTGATTCATTTTAACATCCAAGATTAATTATGTAGAATTTTGCATAAAAATTTATTTGGAAAAACTAGTTGAGTAAATAATGGTCTTCTGAGAGGAAATCTATCTACAGGACGTTGTACTGCAACCGAATTATTGGAAACGTTCATGATTGGGGCTTTCTCCAATGAAGAGGAAGATGCTCAAGTGGATTCCAATTGAGGCTTGGTCGCTGGATATCTTGATGGCTCACGAGTCTTCCTTCAAGTATTCTTTCACCTTCTTTATCCCGCCCTCCCAAATGGAACTAAACCTGGTCTTAGCGTTGGCCTCTTTTTCCTTGTCAGTTGAAATCAACAGGTGCTGAATTGTGGGTTCCTTATATGAGGGGTTCTTTTATTGGTGTAAATTGAAAATTTGTGCTCGCCAACGAGAAGTAGGACGTCTGAATATGCCGCACGTTATCCAATAGTCGGTTGTAACTGATCATCCTCGCGCCGTTTTCTGTTGTACGGTTGGTACTTGACGTCATCCGTAGGAAGTAAATGACATTGAAGATAGTATTATGGCTCTGAAAGATACGACTCTTAAAGGAGAAAGATATTCGGAATGGATTTGCATTTTTGGCGAACTTTTCTATCATCTTTAAATTGGGCTTTTATCTCCAATTTCGATTTTTTTTTCGTCGGAATAATATGCATATCTCGAAAAAGATGGCACACTTCTAAGTAAGTCACGAATTAGTTACTTTGATAGATCAGTTTGGCAGCCATTTACAAATTACATGTTTGAAAATCGTCTTTATTATTTCGAAAGAAAAGTTAGAACTCGAAACTTGAAAATTTTTGGTTATATCTGTCAGCTTTCTTATTTGATGTTACTTATTTTTCTAAAGTGTTGAGTTAGGAGAATGTATAACTCATGCCCATGAACAAACTACGGGCGCCTATTTGTGTGAACTCTCTTCATTTAATCTGGGTTAAGCTTTTCAATTATTTGAGTTGCATGCATCAAAACCAATTGTTTCAATCAGATGCTATTTTTAATATCATTATGTTGGTTTATTTTATAGTTTTAACACAGTTTGATTTTGAAATGTTCAGATAGCAATATCATATTTGAATTTAACCTTTTTTTGTAAATTGAAGTACAGTTTATCGAGTTTAATATCAATTTATATCAGAATGTTTTTGTCTGGAAATTGTTTTTTCACCCAGATAATATTCAGATAAACCTCAAAGAAGTAAATTCTACTGTGGTAATGAATAGTAAGGTATTAGAATTTGATTTTGTCCTTATGCTGGGAGCTTTGAGTTTGTTTGCTTTGCATAACACATTATCCATCATCCATCTGGTTGACATTGCCTGCGGTTTGAGGTTAGTTTGCATCTATGGAGGCAGGCACCCTCGTGAAAACATAAAATCGACGGAATGGGACGTGCCTTTGTTTGAAAACAATATGCGCACCACAAAGATTTGCACTTTACCTTTGACAGATCCCCATTTTCATTCGACATAAACTAGAGGTCCCGTCTCGCGCGTGATAGAACGACGCCTCTGCATCCACAATAATATAGAAATGACAAAAAGTATTTTCTCCGTTTCTTTGCCGTATCTCGACGCAGTTCTCTTTGTCTGAAGCGACTCCTTTCAAGTCTTAGCGACACAACTCATCCCTTCGCATATCTACGTATGCGGCTGAACCTAACCCATCCATCCAACCCATTAATCCCTTGCCTCCCCTTTGACTGGGATTGTGTGCTCTCTCAATATAGAAGGTTCTATGATCCGTCGTTTTCGTTTTGCGCTTCCATTATTTTCATTTTCCTCTGTCACTTTGTCTTTCCCTTTCTTTCCCGGTCTACCCCTGATTTGTTTTTCGTTCTGACTTTTCTATATCCCCTGCCCGTAAATTTCTCTAGACCTAACTAGGATCGGTCTCCAACGATATGTCAAGTTGAAATATCTGCGAATGTGCATTTTCCAATCTTTCTCTTATCTGCTACTTAGGGCGGTTTCTTTAATTTTTCTTGGCCGAATGAAATAAGGACAAATGAAGTTTAAGTTTGCGGCGTAATAATTAATGTAGCCGGTTCAATTATTTAGTAAAATACAAGCAATACATTCAGAAAGATCAGTAACGTTCCGAGAGACATGGGTGACTGAAAGAATCGTTCAAGTAAACATTATGAATTTCTCATGAATATGACCTCTAGGAAAGTCACCTTATTCGGATCGTCTCATCGTGGATGAAGAATGAATCACTTCCGCTTGAAAGATTACTTAATAACGATAGTTGATCTTCCTTACTAGGCCTCAGCAATCTCTTCCGAGGTACACTTCTGGCCAAAATTAACGCAGCACCGGCTGTTAGGATAACTAGGGAGGTGCTGCGTTAATTTTGGCCAGGAGTGTACATACTATATGTGAGAATTTTTAGTTAAGCGGTTAATATGGAAGATTTCAAAGGAGAAGTTACACTTATCCCTGAAAAATATGTTTTATTCCTCTTCATTCATTCTTTAATTAATCTTTAATTCACGTTTTTTTCCCTTTTCATTATTATTCGATTTTCAAGTTTTATAATTATGATTTATTTCAGTCATTTTTTGTATTTTGTCCTCTTATTCTTATAAATTTCTTGTTTGTTGAATTTTTGCTTTTGCCGAGGTGTTTTTTGTGATTATATAGTACTACCGTTTGTAATCCGTTATAAAAAACTTTTCTGTTCCTGTATTTATATCGAAAGAATAAACAGTTGATTTCTTAAAAATGATACACCAATGAGCTTTCTTGAGGCAGTTAACATCAATCTTTCCGAGAGGTCATGGATTGAGAAAACACACGTGATGTATGATTCCCGTAAGTCTTTATTGGTTGCAGTGTTATATCACCATAATAGACACGCATCTTATACAAGCTTGATTCTGGGAGTTGTTTTATTTTTTAGGGAGTTTACGCCATCATTTTCTTCATTTGGTCTTTATTTTTCTCCTACATAAATGCGAAGTAGCCCTGAAACAAAACACGTAGTCGAATATTCCGTGAAGTTTGCGTCAGGAAATGTTTACGTGGAAAGAAATAGGCCGAGAAGCTCTATACTGAATTATTCAGACACATTTCACGAGCAACAATGCGCGCGTGCCCGGAACACGCGTATTTTTTGTCACTCTTCGCTTTGACATCTTGTAAACGGTTGGCTGCTGGGGTGAACTCCGTAGCCTAAACTCTTTCCCGAAGAGTCTTCCTTCACCCTTTCCCCCATTTTTTCTCTTGCCAACGCTCCCCCCTCTCTCCGACTGCATTTTTTCTTCACTGTTCCTTCTTGGTCGCACTCCCTTTTCCTCTCTTAACTGTATCGCCATCTCCCCTATGGTGCAGCTGTTTGTCCTGCGTCACCGCCGTCGCTACTTCCGTGGCACGCGTCCTTCGGATTCATTCCAGGAACGGCCCCGCCCTCTCCATCGAGAGTCATGCTGCCGTTATTACGAAACGATTTATTCATCCTGTTTGGTATTCTGAACTCAGAGCTATGCGCCTTCGAATGCGGCTGAATTTCGAAGCCTAGATTCTTAGCTACGAGCTATGAATATGTTTGGGATCTGTATCTGTAAATAACCGTCTAGCGATAGTGATTTTTCTCGAAAAGAACATTCATTTGTAACTAGAAATGTTTATTTTAATGCTGTATTTTCTGGGAATTTTGTCACTCCACCATTTCTCTTTGAAAGTAAATTTCTAACATCATTATTTATTTTCAAAATGACGTACCCACGTAATTAATTATTACACTGCTAGCTTAGGGATTATTTTTCCGTTACATCTCCGCTCTCAACGGGAAGTAATGACACTTAAAGTTTAGATCCATTTTAAGCCACCTCCTGGTATACCTTGAAAATTCATCCACTCTCTAAGGACTGAAATGGTCAGAGTTATTTCCATGTTTGTTTAATATATATAGTGACAATTTAAATCAGCGAGGACATAATATCTGTAAATATTGTTCAGGATGTGGATGAATGTGATAATGTGGCTCATGTGTCCTAAAATTCCAAATTTAAAGCCCTATCATTTTCGTTTGGTGAATCCCGTCCTTTTTATTGTGCGAAGACAAGTCTTTTTCTTATCCTCTCTTATCTTTTGCTCAGCATCTAACGCTCTGTCGATTTCTTTAGCAATCCTACATCTGCCCCATCCGTATTTTCAACCTGCATTTTATTTCCTCGATCCAAACACTTTATTCATTCGCCATCTCCTACACGTACTCGCTCGCTTTATTGCTCTACCATCCACTTAAATGTTTCCACTTTACGCCACACCCACATATCATGAGCCCCCAGTAATTTAATATGTTCCACGACTGAGGTAATACAGTTCGTAATTAAAGAGTAAAAGTAAAATGTTGTAAAAAATCTTTTCTTTTTAAGTTTTAAATGTTAATTGGGTAAGCATTCGATCACTAAGCATATGATTGATTTCGAAGAGCAAGATATGTATGACCCATTTTAAGATCAGTTAGAAATATAGCTAATATTACGACAAACTGACCTATTCCTGAAATAATCTTGTTTAAAGCCATTAAAGAATCGAAACTCGAAAATAATCGAGTATAGAAAGACGCGTGAACATTTTTACCATTTATGATTTGCTTTGATATTTTTTTAAAGCAAAAGAATTGGTATTATTTTTGTAAATGTAAGTAGCAGTAGTTTTGTAAGTATATCGATTATATAATATCAATTTATAATTATATGGTTAGAAATAGAAATTTTTACTCACTTGGATTTAGTTTAGCTAATCGCAGATTTGTTTAGTTGAATTTGGTATTCCTATTTGTATAAACAATGTTTCTCTTAATTAAGATAATTAATTTATCATATATATTATCTTATTTGGTCCCAGAAGTTTCAGGCTTTATGTAGCTCTTGGAAAAAAGTGTGTGAAATGAGTCCCTTAAGCAAACAAGTTTGGGTATAGTCGCACGTTGTGTTTAAAGATCGAATGAGGTGGTTCGTAAGTTGCATGGATAATGCAGTTTGCTTTGCTTTGTAACTGAACTAATGAAGACCTAGGAACCCTATGGTATCTTGGTATATTCTATTGATATCCCTTATTTTCCATAACTTTTATTTGCTCGTAACTGCATATCATTTTAATAAGAGAACTCATTTTGAAAGGTTTAAGCCGTGCTGTATTCATCTAGATATTTCCTCAAAGATCTTGCTAAAGTTTGGCATATACTAGAATTACGCTTCCGTATTTCTGCTATAATAGCTAAGAATTCCCTTGAGAGTCCCTAAAAAGGATGGCTCGGTACCCGAAAACGATTCATAAACTATTGTGCATCCTCAGAACGTGTAGAACTTGACCTAGTTTCCGAGAATTACTTGCCATAGCTGGAGGATTCATTCCATCCCCGAGTTCAAGGTCTATCGATAATTCGAATGAAGACTTCTATCCCTTAAACGTGAACTGTTTACTTCGCACCACTTTTTCTGAAAAGTTTGTTTCATAGAATATTTCTCCAAAATTTTAGTTGCAGGTAAGATTTAATCTTCCCTGTAAAAAGGTCTTTAGTTATTTTAAAATTATCCTTCTGAAACAGCAACCTGCGTTAAATATTCCAAAACCGCTCATATTCGTTTTAATGTTTATTGATGTGTTTCTTAGGATAGATTACAATTTATAGTACTTATATACGGACATACGAGTAAAATTTGACTACAAAGCGATTACGAAACATTTAATCCATTTTTACCATTGTTATTGGAAGACAATCTTCCGGCGTAGATGGCTCTTCCATCCCTACAGCACTCCAGTCACATTCGTCTTACTTTTATGTAAATTTGCTCATAGTTTCATTTTAGACCTGTTATATTGCTGTATTGATCTTCCTGTGTAGATGTCTCATCTATCACTGCATCACTCAAGCCACATTTGTCTTACATGTAAATTTGCTCACGGTCTCCTTTTAGATCCTACGATCTATTTTGATGTATTTTAGTCCCTTTGACGTGGCGTGTAATCTATACCCAACTATGGTTAGTCCAGTTTGTTTGCATAATCACGGTGCTAGGCAACACCACATCTCTCGACCAAAGCCTCGGATTTAGATTTCTCCCCATTTTCAGTGTTTGGACAAGGTTTGTTTATACAGGCCCATCCAAGCCTCAAGGTTAGAGCATTTTAAGAGCCAAAGAGGTCAGCTATTTTCCCGCCGTCCGTTTACCTGAGATTTCATCTGACGCTTCCAATCTTTTACTTAGGGAGTAATCCCTGGCTCCCATCACGAAGGGATGATCGATTTTTCTAGGTCATGCTCTGCCCTAGAGACTTTCACTAAGGCATTATCTGCCGACAGGAGGAGGAATTTCTCGAGCAAGAAGCAGGACGTAAACTTTCATCCTTTCTGGCGTTAATCGCTGGTACGTTTAATCCGTAACGAAAACCCATTCCGCTTTCAAATTGGGTGATGAGGGGGAATCGAGCGGAGAGTTAATCCAGTCCCGCGTAATCTGCCTCTCGGATGAGAAGGGAGTTTAAATCAAAGCGATAACTGTAATCGCGAAAAGGAGGGTCTCGCCCGTGCGGTAGATTGTTACGAAAGTCTTATAACTTCCTTCCCGCAGGTGTTTGTGTGTCGTTTAATTGGCGTCCGTTATCTCAATCAAGAAGCAGATATGGGTTGGGCCGCGGAATGAGTGGCCGGAGGGGCTTAAACCGTCTCATTATATCTGCATTGCAGTCTGAGGAAGAAGGGATGGATGCTAACATTTGCTAGCCTCCGCCTACCACTATTCCCCCTTTCCTCGGACCTTCCTTTTCTGCTCACCAGAACTTTCAACTAGTGGCGCGATATTATGGGTCATGAGCGGTGCCTTGGAGTTTCGCGTTTGTTTACGGACGTAATGAGTGTGCTGCATCGAAGTATTCTCCGCATTCTATTAATGAGCGTTAACGGTATCGATCGGAATTGAATGGCCCAGAAGAGCGTGCGTGATTTTGATGCATAACTCATCGTGACGCTAGGGAACTAATTTATGAATACCGGGATTTTTTATAATGGCACCATTTGTCATTTTTTAGACTTTGGGATTAGGGTGTTGAATCGTGAAACTTGTTAATCATTATAAATCCGCGGGATTGTTAAGCGTCAAGTTTTCCCTAACTTGGCAAAATTAGACCCTTTTTTCGATTTATTTATAATGGTTTTATACAAATATAATAGCAATGAGGACTTTTTACCTTAAATTAAGGTATCGTATACGTCGGAGTTCGATGATTAAAACTAACGAGAAATTTATAATATTTATTTCCAGCTTTCCTTAAAAATTCCTAAATTATATTTCATTTTTGTCCGTAATTAATTGTTATATCTTTTCGTTGGCATAGCATCAAATCAAGTGTCCTTTCTGCAATTCATCATATTCTTTGGTGGGATGCAATGTAAAAAACTATCTAACCTCAGAGTGAGGACCTGGGAAAGTTCTGTATTCTTGGAAGAGTCTAGAATTAGACCGTTACATAATACTTTCCCTATAGGATTATTACAAGATCCAGAATTTTGTCAAAGCAATATTTATTTTCTGAAAATTACATAAAAAATGGTTGATTTGTCTTGATCTTCAATTTTATCCTAGAACATAAAATGTGCTTACGGTAGATGGGACTGATAAAGTAGATTGAGCACCATATCTTCGAGAACTCTAAGTTAGAAATCTTGAAATATTTTTCTTAACTCTGTAAATTCACTGAATAAAAAATAGTAGTGAGATTCACTAAAGGAATTTGATTTTCCTAACAACTGCGCAGAAACACCGACGGAAAATTCTGTTCATGTAAATAAATAGCTTTTTGTTTCGAATCCGATAGTGCTCGTGGATTTTCCATTATTAAAAAAATAAATGGTATGAATCAGGTCAATTCAAGTTCTCTGAAAAGTTTTCTTAGATAATTCCAACGATAAGAGTTGGTATTTAAAATAAATACAGAAATATCTCCCCATGTATATGAAGCGAGATATAGTCTTCTTTGAATTACAAGTTGATTGTATTTTTAGATTCCAAAGTTGCTGTTAGGGAAATCTCACCTTTATATTGAAATATTTCCACAACCTGATTAAAAAAAAACATCTCAGATACAACAGAATATTTATTATTTTGGTCCTTGAATAGTTAGTAATAAATTTATTTTGAAATTCATTGTCTAATTTACGTATTGCCTCATTGCAATTATATTTATAAAAAAATCGGATAATTAGCTTCTGTCTTCGAAAAAAACTTCACTGATGCATCTTCATAACACCACCAAACATAATTGCCTATTATATGGCCAAACTATTAGTTGCATTTGATGGGCTGTTATGTAAGTAGCTATAGATCTATGCATCCTTAACGTGTCTCTGTATTTCTGTCGTATTTCGCTCCTTCTATAATTTTGCTATGAATATTTTGGAATTATAACGTTTCTACGCAATTTGTGTAGTCGTTATTACGGAAGCAAGTAGGACACCCAGTGAGAATAAATTTGGGGTTGTGAAGATGGTGGAATAAAATTGGTTAAATCAAAGCATTATAGGAAAACGGAAAAATAGGATTGAAATTTCCCTAATTCTCGAAGTTATACTCGTAAGAAATGGTGCACTTCTACGTAGATTGGGCTCTATTCGAGCCGAATGTTAGCTTCAGGAAAAAGAAAATTGGATGCGCGTCATCGCTGAAATGCTAGAACGGAGTTAGGAAATCCTACATTTCGAGTATTTTCTGGTATGAGGAATATGCTCATTGTGAAAGGATATACAGTACTCATCTCAGCAAATGAAGAGTGCGGAAATGTAAGGCTGTTGATTAGATTAAAAATGAAGAGGTATCGCGAGGAATTGTGGAGAATGACTTGGAATGAAATCCAGAAATGCCAATTGGGTTGGCATTTGGGAAAAAATCCATGCTCGGTGACGTAATCGAAGAACTGCTTGGAAAAGACTCCATATGATAGATTGGCTTATGGAGATTTCTGTCTCTAGGGTGTAGAGATATAGCCAAAGCTTATTAAACCTCGTTAAATCAATCATCGCTAAAGAAACGCGTTATTGGGTCTTTTTATAGTATTGTCTTATTATAGTATTGTCTTGTTTTATGACTTTTGTGTACTTGGATGTAACGTAAGCACACATACTTAAATGTAACTGTTCCTCGAGCCAGGTGCTTCCATCCTTCGTTGAGTTACCTTCTTTTTATTGCGTGAAGCTTAACCTTGTAATTGAAGACGGTTATGTAATGATAGAACTCTCAAGACCTGAATCTCGAAATCAAATGAAATTAATGTAATATCTTTAAATGAGCAAAAGCGTAATTTTCGGGAAAGAAACAATCAGTATTTTTATTTCTGGTTTTTGAAGGAAATATGTATCAAATGGGTGGATCTCTTAGCGTAGAAAAAGTTACAGTTAAAGTTTACAGCATATATTTTGGTACTTCGTTTACTGAAAATCCTGCCTGTAATTTGCTTAATTGCCATTTTTGTAGAAATTTAAGCGTTGTTGTATTGGTCAGCCTTTTTAAGCCCATACGCTATTAACGAATTTAATTAAAAAGAGGATGGTTTTGTGGAAGAGTAAAATTTCCACCGGAGTCAACGGCTGAATAGGATTTTAGCCATTAATTTGCAATTGTATTGCTTAAACGCAAAATTTAGTTTGTTCAACAATGAAGCACTGTTTCAGTAGTGAAATTCTTCATTTGGTATCCTTCCATGAATACGGCTTCACTTCAAACACCACCATTCTCCGAACATGGAATAGATACAAAAAAAATACCTCGTTCCCTGGATT
Source organism: Sympetrum striolatum (assembly GCA_947579665.1). Taxonomy (NCBI): domain Eukaryota; kingdom Metazoa; phylum Arthropoda; class Insecta; order Odonata; family Libellulidae; genus Sympetrum; species Sympetrum striolatum. The sequence continues at coordinate 17,212,684 of OX388341.1, forward strand.
ATCCTTATTCCACACTATTGGGTCTCCACCGAGCCAGGATGGAGCGCCAATGCGCGTGATACTTTGCGGTATTTTCACCTCGATTAAGTGGAGCAAGACCCATCTCATTTGACGACAATGCGATAGCCCTATCTCTCAACTGCGCGCGGAAAGCAATGCAGCGATAAAGGGGCGATAAAGACCGCTCCCGCAATACTAATGACATAATGTGCGGAATCGGTCCCTTCTTCGCAAGGTGATCGGCGGACGTGGAGAGGGCAAGGTTAAGTGGGTTGTGGATCGATGAGGGAGGAAAGGGAGGAGCGGTAGCATGTGTTCACATGTGGGCTCTTTCGCCCAAAACTCCCACGGGTAGATCACCCATAAGCGAGCTCCTTCCCTATTTTTCTCTCGCGTCTTTCTTCACCTCCATCTGGGGAGAATTCCCAAACGAGAATAACGCACTCTTCCGCAGATACGGGCCTCTCTCATCTCGTCGTTGTTTCCTCTCTCTCGGATCACTCACGTGTCCTTCGGATTTGAGGGCGCTCCCGAGGGATGGAGCCGCTGGAGATTTTTTCCTCCGTCTCATTCAGTCAAGGATGCTGCTCCCTTATGCCATTTTCTCCTCCCTTTTTATCCGAATGTATAGAATGGATGGGCGATGGATACTGCTCCAGTTGAGGAGGGATTTCGGCCGAGTTTGTGTGATACATCGTACGAGAACTTCGGGTTTCCGACCAGTAAGTCGGCTGTGGATATTTTTTTGTTGATCGATTTTTTATTCCATTGAAAGAATTGTTCGAATGAAGGAGGCTTTCTTAGAATCGAAATCGAGGTTAAGGGAGGAGAGTCTTTAAGGAACTAGTACTAAATCTTCGAGGAGATTGTTTGTACTAATTATTTTTATTAGTTTTTTAGTGATTTGAAAGTAATTTAACTCTATCAGTATGCTTCGAAAAATGCCGCCTAGCCTTAGTTCACAAGTATTTGGGAGAATGGTGCATACATACATTTAGATCGAGAGTGTAGAAGTACATACTATATAACTTCAAATATGTTAATTCATACAGAATTAAATTTAAATACCTCGATTTGTTAACGTTGCTGTTCCCTGTGAGGAGCTTGCTTGAATCCGAAGGAAACTCTTCAAATTAATGAAAAAATATTGCTGTTATTCCGGTAGAAATAAACATTTTTATGTCTCCTCTTACATTTTACCTATCATCAATGAAAAAAATATTTTAGTATAGGTAGTAAAACTAATTCAAATCAATATAGAATGAAAAAAATAGATATGGGTATAAAGAACTCAAGTGAAGCCAAGGAAAATTATCCACAGCAGGAAAACACCCACAAAAGGGAATGTGAAAAATTTGAACAAACCTACCGAAAGAAGTAGGTGAAAGGTATTGAAATCATTTCCGTATCATGGCCTAAACTAAAAAAAAATATATATAATATACAAAACAAATATTGCAAATAAACTATGTAAAAAAGGTTAATAAGCGTTAAAACTTAAGAAATAAACAATACTTACGTGTTATGACCAGGGCAATCTTTGTATTGATGAAAATGAAAAACGACTTATTTAATGTCGTCGTATAGTCGCAGATTTTTACAAATGTGTATCGCTTGCCAAGACATATTCCATCATTGATAAGTAAGAAATCCGGCGAATTTTAGATTTGGGTTTTTTTATTTGTGAAGAGGCGAGCGAAATGGCTTCTTTTATAACTCTGTCCTCGAGCAAATGAGTCGGATAGCAATTACAGTGTAACTGAGTTACGGCTTCTTAATGGAAATGGAGAGGCATTTGGGGAAATTGAATCTGCCTCAGATTGCCGGAGATGGTTTACATCAAGTCCATTACTTCAATACGCTGATGACGCTAAACTTGTTAAATCACTTGAAACCACTTACACCTATTTACCTGAGAACCTGAAATGTTTTTCTGCAACTCCCTCCTTCTTGTAGACAAGAGGACATTTAATGTCTCTTGGCAGGAGTGTTTTATTATGAATTGATCTAGGTATATTTTGACTAGAATATTAGTTAAGTTTTTATCGCTAATTGGATTAGTGCTAATTATGCTCATGACTTTCAAAGCCTAATAATCAACCAATGTAAGAACATTTGTTTTTGTGCCAAGTATTCAGTCCGAATCCGTGAATTGAATTGCTACCTCACATCCCGTCTTTTATATTAAGCCTCTTTCCCTCTACAAAACCAGTTCGATTATAGAGAGGGTATGGTGATCCAACCAACGTTCGAGAAGATGACCTCATGGACCGAAATTTAGATTTGAAAATATAATTAGGCTATGGTCGAAGAATTCTTTCAAAATAAATATGAAAATATGCTAATTGTGTTCATAATGTTCTAAGCTAACATCGCGTTTTAAAGTCTAAAACTTTATCCATTACAACTTTAAATTCCATCTTCTATTCTATCAAACTATTTCAGGTTAATTTTATCTAATAATTTAGTGGTTATGTGGCATTTGGTACTTTAACGATTCTCAAAAATCAGAATATTAGTCATTAAAATTAGGCAAGACATTTCTCTGCATTTGTATCGCAAAAAGTAAAGGTATGAATAGATGAGGAAATTGAGAACTTTGTTAAGTGATACGAATCCACTTCTGCCATATTACACTAAACTCTTTGAGTATTACCCAAATAAACTCAGCTTTCTCGTAGTAAGTAATTTAGTCTTGAGATATCTACGCAGATGATGCTTTCGATTTCAATTTGCTCTCGGTAACCTTGACTCAGAAAGACTTTCTATATCCGCCGCTGCAATCATTTTACTTCACCGCGTGCAAAGGGGAGGAAATGAAAAAGAAAATTTAGGAGAGTTTTACGCGTTTCTTTTTTCTTCTCGTTTCTTGTCGGATGTCTCCAAAACTTAATACCGCTTTCCGAGTAGTTTCGTATTTTCCCTTCGCTTCCTTCGTGAGGTAATGAATGCTGAGCAACGGCGCCCTGGGCTCCATTCCTACTCTTTCTCCCTCATCTTAATCTCTCCTAGAGTTTCGCTCTCTCCCACTTGGCCCACCTGATTTACCATCTTAATTCCAAACTTCGAACTTCTGTATCTCGGAGTCGTAGGCGGCGGTAGCAGTCGCAGCCCGAGCTTCGAGCTTATTAGTAAAGTTTTTTACGCGGAATTCCATCTCGCTGATAATGTAGCGCATTGGATTTATGCCATCGATTGGCGGATTTTTTTTCTCTTGTTTCGAAGTTTTTCTTGATAGAGACTAGTATTTCGCGACTATTAAATAAAAATTATCTGAAAATTCGTTTTTCCCTGCATGCAGATTTATTTGAAGCTTAAGAATTTTGATATAAATGCAATTTGCATCTTCTTTCACGAAGCAGCGGACAGTTTTTATTGACGAGCTACTCTATTGTTATAACTAAACTATGAAATACCTATTGTGTTAACATTTAGATATATCTATTCTACTTTTAGATTTATCGGTTCGAGTTATTTCATTTGTGAGATTTAATTGTCAAAAGGCCTATTATAATACTGTAATTAATAATTATTAATCACAGTAAACGCAACAGGTTATTTTTATCGTATATATTCATATTTATTCATATTCTGACTACATTTAGTATATGATCGCAAAATACGCATTGAAAATTAAATTGTTTTGTTTTTTCACTCCTATTTTTCTTCAAATTTAAATTATAATTTTGATTAGATAGATACTTTATTTTGCGAGTTTAACCTTAAGAGTATTTACTTGTAACTCCTAGGATTCTACCCTACATCGTGTGTGATTTAACTAATTTTAATAAATATTAGTGAAAGAGAGAGTATGGTTGGGAAAAATGTTCGAAACCTTGGTTTAACCAACACAAAACTCATTTTGCGCTGAACACCTTCAGAAAAAGGTTGAAAAACACAAAAACACACTAAAATAAAATTAATGCAAAGTTCAAAAAGGTAAATACGTAGAAATACGAAAAACGAAGTTCAAATTCAATGGATATAAATGTATGAGTTAAATCTGGGAAAATATTTAAGTGTGTACCTTTTTTGTTAGTGAAACACTATGGTAATATATGCATTAGTATTTCTGCTTCTAATTGATCTTTTCTATGTAGCGATTCTTTCGTTTTTAATTTATCTCGAATGTTTAAATTCTTTCGCTTTAATGGATTTGGAAGAGATGTAAATGTAGTTTTATCGTGTCTGTTGCCGATTGTATCTGCCCCCAGCCTTTCGTAATTTTAAGGAGATTCGTTTGCATAACAAAGGCTATTTTGCTACAATTGCTTCTGTATTAGTCTAATTTGTAACGGTTTATGTTGAAATTTTATATAGAAAACCAGTAGAATCGTATTTAAGAGCAATTTAATAGGGATACTATGTTTTAATTTTTTCTTCTAAGCTCTGAGTGACTATATAGAACTACACAACAAACCAGAGTGGATACGCTTTCATACAAGTGCTAAAAAGGGAGCTCTGAACCTATGGAGAGGAGGCGTTTTCGCATCCGCTTTTGAACCTTCTGTATTTGCAGCCACAGTATGCATTTAGCTGCTCTTTCATTCATTCCAGTCCCACTAGAACTGTGTTTATTTTTAGAAAGTTATGCTCACCTCCTTCCCTTTCGACCATCATTCACTCAATTCATACCCATTGTTTCAGAAGATATCAGCCAAAACCCATTACCGTGGTGAAGCATTGAGAGAATATATGGGCGTTCCGGATGTCTATAAAGTTAATGGAGAGTTGATCAAATTATTGCGGTTTGAGGCACCGATCAACCTAATTTAAAATGTGCAGTCCGAATCTGAGTCAATTGCATAAGCTCTCTAGCCCCAAATTTGCCAAATATTGACGTTTGTATATATAAATATGAAAGCAGAAAAGTTGTATAATACTTTCACTTTCTGGCTATTTTGCGTGTGTGCCTTGATTTAAAGGATATCTATCATTTGATTTTAATTTATCGTAGTTTCAACTTTGTTTATGGATGTGTAAATACGATAGCTGATGAGATATGAATGTACTTAGTTGGTGAGATTCTCTTTAATCACTATTGAATACTATTAAATGTATTACTCATTGTGTCATTGCGATGCATGTACACATATTTTTTCCACTGTTAGTATTTTGGCTAAGTGGAGAAAGCTGGGGAAAACTACCTTCATTTTACCTAGTAAGCCTGACCCTTTCATAAGATTTTCGTTGCTAATGTTGATGTGTTTGTCGTTTAGAGCCGCCTTCTGGTCGAATTCTTCACTCAAATATGCAAATAACAGTTGGAGGCTGAAAAGGATTTTTGTTTTAATTTTAAGGAAGATAAAAGTCAGTTAATTAGATGTTCAGTTTTATTTCTAACGTGCCTACATTTCCTCCTAGTTTTCATGTTAATTTTGTAACTTTCCTTGAATTTTACAAATATTCGCCTGTTTATAATTACTGAAATTCAACATAGGTATTCCTGGTTTAATAATACAATGTTTCGTTGAATTTAGAGAAATGTTTGAACGCATTAATTGCGCGGTGATAATAACTCACTTTCTACATACCGCACGCTCTCTATTTCATTCATAGATGCTGTGAAAATTTCCGATTCAGACACAAGCAAACGTTTTTCTGTTTCACAGCATGGGCATCTTACACATGGAAATTCCGACGTTGTACGTTGCGAAGTTTACATGCTATGATCCACTTCGAGTTCTTCCTTAAAGTTCCTTGACATTGTGTTGTACGGTTTCTTCGGAATTCCTACTCTTAGTATTTTCATACTATAGATAGTCTCTAATTCGCCATTTCAGCGTATTCCTTCCTTTAAATCTTCTTTTCAACTGTCCAGGTTGCATTTTACAGACATTTTTCACCTATAAAATGCAGTACACGAGTGAGAAGCAGAACCAAATAAGCGGTATAAAATTTTTTTTTTCTTTACGGTAAACAAAATTTTTTTGTCATATTTTCCGTTACGACTGTGACTAATTCGTTTTTCGTTATTTTTATGCCATAATATTCAACCATATTCGCAGCCACTTAAAAAAATACCGCTTTTGAAGTACCCTGTTTCTTTTAGTCACGCGCCGCCACTGCTAAGAAGCAATATTTTAACCATTGATGCTACCAAGTAGGATGACGTGGTGATAGATAAATTAGAAGTAAATTTGGTGTGAATTTCAAAGGAAAGTTATTGGAACTCAGTTTAATGTACAGTCCTGGCCAAAATTAACGCAGCACCGGCCGTAAGGATCGCATGGGAGGTGCTGCGTTAATTTTGGCCAGGAGTGTACACTATTTGAAAACGCATTAGCTGGGGTCTTTTGGCAAAATATGACATTGACCATATGAGACGCTGGGTGATTTTCCGCATATTTCTTCGCGTAGAAACCGCATTGTTTAAGCCGGAAGTAACTCTAAATATTTTTTGGATCACGAATCAATATTAAGTGCATCCAAAATATTATCATACATATGGTGCGGTTAGACATCTGTCAGGTGCCTGCTCCTATACATTCAAGACTTACACAGTATGTACAAACACTCCGTAATCCCTACTAGAAGTCCTGTTAGTACCAACGATTGAAAATAACATAATCGTAATCACAAACAGTGACTGAACACGCACACAAAAACAGTAAGATTCAACCCATGAATTATCCCCTCGAGATCCCCTCTAACACAATTATACCATGTGAATCCCATCGTCACAGTTACCACACAGCTTACATCTCTACTTTGGATATGTCATTTACACGAAATAGTGATCAAAACATAGTTAAACCAACATCCATAACATCAAATTAATGATCGAGACTAACTAATCGTTTTTTCTTCAGATACAAACATGTATTCTGGAAATAATAAGGCACTGCGCTAGTTCTAAAAATCTGTCCAAGTCTGCTTGAGAAAGATTTGTTCACTATCACTTATCGAAATAGTGATTTCGGTTATCGTTGTTTTTCACTTCAGCCTATAGAAATCTTTCGTAAAACGTTTACCTTTTCCTTAACTCAAATGTATTTCCTGTTTTCTTTATTTCGTTGCGTTACTCATTGATTGTAAGTGCTCCTTTCAAGCCGTCTTATCGAACATTTTTCCTTTCTTTCCCATGCGTTTCCTTTCGAAGTGTCCCCCGCATAATAGCATCGCTCGCAGCGCCATCTTCGGCCCTTATTTTCCTTCCGCCACCGCCACTCCATTTCGCCCAACCTTCTCTTATTAGCCGACGAGCTAAATTTAATGAAAGGAAGGAGGGGGAAGACGGAAGCACGTCGTTAAATTAGTTTCGGTGTCTCTGGGAAAGGGAGACAGAGAGGACATCTTAAGTGGCAACATTTCAGAGTTAGAAGCGCCGCTTACATGCCCTTGGCCGAGGGTTTTCCGTGTCCGTAACAGGTTATTATTTGAATTCGAGTGAGGAGGAATCAGTGTCGTTGGAGGAGATTTTCTCGGATGCTCGGAGGTGGCGACATTGATGGAGATCTGAGTGGGAACTGGGATGTGATGGGCTTCTTAGAGGAAAAGAAGTCGAAAAATTGATGCTAAGCGAAGAAAATAGGCAGATATGCTTCAGAAGTAGTGTAGAATTATAAATATGATTAATCATTAAATATACAATCAATTATACGTTCAATGATAAATCAAGATTTTCTAAGATTTCGTTTTTAATTTTACATCAGTGATTTCGGGAAAGAAATTCATGGTAAAAAACTTTTACTAGACCACTAACTAAATTAGTGGTCTAGTAAAAGTTTGTTACCATGAATTTTTTTCAAATTAAGAAATACCACAATGTTAACCCTGAGATGGTTTCGTTTATTCGGGAAAGAAAGTGTAATTCATGATTGTTTTAAAAACAGCTTTCGATTTCAGTTAAATTTATTCAAAGGATTTTGTTACAAATAAGATCGGGTGCTTGATACCTTTTCTTGTGTTTTTTTTTATTCAAGAGTGATATCGATTTACAGCTATAACCTTTCAAGAATCTTGACTAATGAATCGCTCACTCACTCTATCTGATATTTTCATTGGTTTATGTAATTTAAGGGTACCTACTGAGAAAGACAGATATTTAAAAGAGGCATTCCATGCACAGAAAAAAATTATTAATTCTTTACTGTGTCGACATTTTCGTCACTTTTGATTTTTCGTTCCGTTATATCCTTCCTTTTAAATTAAAAATAAATAAGAAATATTCACAATAATGACAGTACAATTATTATCAGGGGTTAATTTAAAATAGGCCTTTGTTAAACCAGGAGTCTGCAACTTAACGTTGGAGATACAAGTCATATCTGGTAGATTTGAAAAGCATCTTAAAGGACTCCTGGGTATTGATTCCCTCGATAATCCCGTGTATCTTGACCGTGGGGTATATAATGGAGAGGGGAACTTATAATTGGAGCCCTCAAGCAATATGAAAACTTCTTGCCATCTTCTCTTTTTTCTGTCAGGATGATCAGGATGGATGTTCGAGAAATTTCGCAAGATTAACTTTCTTGTTGCCAACCCACCCTTTATATGTTAATGCAGGGTGGTCTGGCTTCTTGCAAGGTGAAAGACATACAAGATCGATCTTTGCCTCCGTAATAAGGAATTTTTAAAGGTGTAGAGGAGAATTTATGTGAATAGAAAGTCGTGGAAATGAAGCGAAAGTAAAGTGTAACTCCTCCAAGGCCACCTTGAGTTTACGATTCAACCGTCACTGGTTTCTAAAATGAATCCTTGTTGTTAACGCAGGAGATTTAAATTCAGCTTACATTTACCCAACTTTTATAGTAAGATTTCGTTTTTTGATATAGTTGCATTAAAGGAAAATTAATCAGAAGAACAAGATAAGAAAATAATTTACGCTGTGTGCGTATGGCTCAAGCAAGAGAACGATTTAGGAACCTACTAATGTTCTACTATCTCCGAAATTGCTATACTATATCTATTCAATTTTAACCGTATTTTGTTTACTATTACTTGCCTTAGCCTGTAATTCATTGATAGATTTCCATTTTTGGTTTTCCTTTTTCGATTCAAGAGGAACATCCGTTATTCCGGATTAAAACCTGTTTTCCTTCCCTTCGTTAGTAAATATCATGGAAAACTGAAAATAATCAAAATTATTGATATATTATTCCACGAAGGCCTGATGTAATTTAAGTTCAATACATTAAATCCCAAAAATTATTACATCTACATAGGGTAAAGGACGACAAGTGTAAAGGGAATAATTTTATTCCTCTTGCAGACGCCTTCATTGACTTTTCTTAATAAATCTCCCCTGGTATAGTAGGTTGCTTTTCTTGCAATGTTTTCACTGGTGTTGACATGAGGAGATTGAAAATAACAAGAATATCACAAAAATGTTTATGCTGACTATAGTTCCGGCTTTTATCATGTTAGATGATTTTTCGTATGACAGCAGTATGAAGCAGATTAACGGAAAATCGACGCAAGATTATCTGAGATTCTGCTGTAATTATTTTTTCGCATCTTTTTCATAATTGATATTTTTTATTATCATTTGGATCATTAAAACGTTACTGATAAGTACAAGACCTGGTGGAATTGAGTACAGAGGAACAATTGATTTATAAGAACGCAATGAAATGCAAGTAAATAAGCAACAATAATGAACCTAAAAAGGAAAATGCAAAATACCAAAGGATAGAAAAATTAACCATATTCCTCATTGAAAGAAATTCGTCAATGTAGATATAAATAGAAGCTGTGAGTTTGTTGATGTTAGTTTTTTAATTATAATTTCAAGGCAAACGGTGTTAGTAAAGCATTTAGAATGTGGGGAATATTCAGGGCTCGTTGGGTGCGTAATAAGGTCAGAGATATTTTGGACGGTTTCTTAAGTACTCTTCCTTCCCCTCCGCATCTTTAATCTCCCGCATTCTCACCGCATATGAGGGTTTTGTAAGATCACACCAGCGCCCTCTTTGTGGAAAGGGTTCTGTAATGAAAAGGACTGGAAACTAATCTGCTCTTTGTGAGAGAGAGATTTCTATATTGAGGATCTCCACCTCTCCGAAGTAAAATATGTTCTCCCAAAGATGTTTTTAAATCCGCTTTCGTTTCGTCTTATGCAGCCTAAAACACAATTCTTCAGCGTATATAATATATGTTGTTCCGCAAGAAATCGAAGCTGCGTGATTATTGTTGAATCTTATTGATGAAATGTCAATAAACAGAGCTACTGTATTGCCTGGCGCAAGTAAGCCTTATTACTTCCTTATTGTGAGTTATCAGTTCCAAATAATAAGTTTTATCCCAAGTATTCACATTAAGACGGATTTCGTATTTATATTGCATTTTTTAGGTTAATATAAGAAATTTTCCACAAAATTATCTGTTATAAGATAAGGCTTCTACGAGTATATATATCGGTATTTTTATTTAAGCTCATTACTTCATCACGAATTCAAGCCCGAGTCTAAACCATACCCATAGAAATGTTATACTATGATGGTATAGTGGTAGTGTACGTGCATTCTAAAAGTGGACAGCCAATTGATCGTCGTATTTCATGAATTTATTTTTTAAGTCTGATAAGTGAACTCAATCCCGGTACATGTACGATGCCTGTCTTGCCCATTGTGGTTTTTTATTTTGTCTAACGTAACATTTTTATTTGTGACAATCCTGACTACACTCAGAATTTGTGGAAACAAAGTTTTGCATCTCACCATTCCGTAGTCAATCCAAGTTAGCTTCAAGATATTTTGCTCCAAATTATATGAGTAGGTTCGTTAACGTTGCACCGCATAAACATTTTTTGTTGAAAAAAATGTATCCTTACGTTGCTGTGGAAATTCCAAATTAAAATCATATCAGAATAGTGTTACGGGTACTGATTTTATTTTTATCAGCTCGTTTATGTCAAAATTGTAAATGCGCTGTGCTTTGTCGTCGACCTTGGGGATATAGTGTTTGGAGAACAATTTACTTCGTTATTACCCTTGCGAATCCCTGAGGTTTTATCTAAGTTGTTCACTCTCTTTGCATAATGTCCTAAATCGAAGCTTTACGCTAAAAGGCAAAAAAATGTGAAATAAACTGGCAGAAATCTTTTTCTTTTTTCCTTGACGAGTCAAATAAGAGGGGAAAACATTAACTACAAGCTGAAAGTGGGAGGTCTTCTCCTACTTCACCAGGTGCGTTCTTTATCCTTAAGTTAGAGAAAATTTCTCCACTGCCTTGAAAATTATTTTATTATTTCGCAAGACACAAATTTTTCAACGCAGTAGAGCAGAAATAGCATTGGAAACTTCATGGACAAGCCTTGACTCGGAAGTCCATCCGCGTATTTTATCTCTCAAATAGAAAAGGGGGTCTCCATCGATTGCATTGCGCACCATCTGGTCACTCGGAAATGAAAGGCAGTACATCGTAATTGTGGAATGAGGTCTGTTGTGCCAGAGTGGCAAAATTGCACTGGTCTTGTTCAGTTTACATGGACGGGTGGAAGGAGGTGGAGTCCGTGATAAACGCCCCACTCATTCACCGGTCCGAGAACAGGTCCTCATGGCCTCTCCTACTCCCATCTCATAACCCTGCCTACGTTAACCTACACACACCCTTCTTCTACTCCACGCAGTTCACACACGGCGAATGTGCTCGCTCGTACGGAACCACGCCCCGCCGCTGTCTCTCCCCTCCAACGATTTACCTCATACCCCCTCTCCCCGTTCCATTTTCCTCCCCTTCCCATTAAACTCCTCATCTGCTTCAAATCTCCGCTCTCCTCCCATCCTCTCCGGTGATCATATGGGGCCCTCTTCCTCCGCCATTCTTCTCTCTCTGTCACAGAACACGAGCTACTCTAGAATTGGTCGATGTTTTCAACTACACGTAATCGAATTTCGGAGCTGAGTTATGGGTTACGTAACGGGCGCGTTGCTCGGAATAATTTTTCATTGTTTCGACGATTGCCGTCCCCATCAAGTGATTTGCGTCCAGAGAGGGGTTTGATCCTAGTTTTATCGGTGTTGCTCAAGGCGAGTATCCGTGTACGCGTGCATGTCCGTGATTCGTGATCGTGTATGCAAATTGGGAATGTCGGAATATAAGGTAATTCGAAATGGATGGGGTTTTTTGTGTTGTTCAGCTTCTATTATGCGGAAGGAATGAGTTTTGGTCAGTTGTAACTGTATTTTAGAATTCCCTATAGCGAATTTGTGAATAATGATTCCCTTAATTGAGGAATTCATAAAATAAGAAATAATATTAAAGTCACACGAAGAGAAATTTATTACGATAAAGGTTTTTATTTGTTAAAGGAAGAAGTCTATTTAAACGCTACATGAAGTGAAATAGTCATGATAGTTTTGTTGGATTTCATGTGCGATCTTATTGGTTATGTTAACGACAATTCGGAATGACCACCGATTCGCAATCGTGCACTATAGATCAATATATCCGTTGTATATGTTGATTTTCCATGTTTATTTTCGAAATGTAATTTATTTGCTTATTATATGTAGTTGTTTCCCTTTACTAATTTTAAAATTTGGGAAAGATGCTTTACACATGGGGTACTTTTTCCCTTAAGACTGTGTGATCTTTTTAGCATACATTCTTCGACATGATTATCATCGCATATCTAGGAAAATATTTCGGAAAATAATATTTTATCGCAGTTAGGAATTATTTTTACTAATTCTTTTTACTATCATATTACCAAGCACAGTCAGATATGACGTCGTTTTCTTTACCTTCTATGTCCTCTGTAAATACTTGCAAACTGTGTAGAATTGACAAATATATGCGAACTCCAATGTTTTTGGATGGTAACTAAATATTTTTCTATACGCATAATATTTTTATTATGCCTTAGCCTTAATTTCACGTACGTGATAGATGTACATTTTTCAACACAGGGATGTAATATACTTGCCAAAATTGTTTCAACTCCAAAAAAATTATAGAAGTAGAAATATTTGTTTTAAGTCCTCGATGTAGCACCGCTAATACTTACATGCTTAGTTCCATTGATTCTACAGTAGTTTTAGATTCTATAGTAGTCTTCAATATTTCACATTTTTATAACTCTAACTCAAAAATTTATATTATATGAATTACGTGTGGTGGTGTTTACTCTAGATAAATCATGGTTCTATAATCCTTTGAATTTTTTCGCGCAATATTTTCTATATTGTTATTGATAGATTACCATGGATTTCCTATGTTTACGGCTTTCTTTTCCTCTATTTAGAATCTGTTTTCCTTATCGTTTCCCATCGATGACTGTGACGTCTGCTGCTCTTGTAATCTATTTTGGATGGGTATATCCCGTTCGAATGCCAAAATTATCCTTTTTTTATTAACCAATCTATTTTCAGCTGCCCTACGTATGCACTGCTACGTAAAGATCCACATTTCACTTTTTGCTTGATTTGTTACGTAAATTTCCCTGCTTGTTTACTTCCTTTCTTGGCGGAATACCTCAACCAAAAATCTGATATTTGTCCTCATCGAAAACTAATTAGCTCATCGATAAAAATTCGATACTTATCGCGGTTTAAGGCGCGCGTTATGCGAACCATCATTCGTTCTATCGTGAGTCAACGTTTTGGCAATTATTTGAAAGCGAGAATTTTCTTAGGAAGAACCGCGCGATTTTCAAGCAAACAACGAATTACAACGCCTTTTGCAAAATTCCTGGAAGTTGAAATAAACCCTCATTTCCGGTCGCCTTCGACTTGTTTCCCCGGAAACCTTCCATTCTTCTTCCCAGAATTCGTTTGTTTTCGCAAGTCTCACCTCTTCTGTGTCGGCGCCCACAAACGTCATCGATCCTTCCGAACCGTTACTCATTTAGCAGGAGCGAAGGTGGGAAACCCGCCCTTACATCACCGCGCCTTCGAGAGGTATTTTTTTTAATAAGCGGTGCATTTCGGTTCAACGAGTTCCCGGAGCGTATCTTCACGTAGACCAACGCCTCTCCCCGCTTCCGCCGTCGGTGGGGTGAATGGGCTATATTTATACCTTGGAGGGGTGCGGGGATACGGCGAGGGTGGAGATGCGGGTTGCGCTGCGTTGAATTCCACGAGGGGTGAAGAGATGATGGAAGCACGGCTTAGGTTTACCGTCAAAGATATGGGGAAGAGATGGGAGTGTCAAGGCAGCGTCATTTTTCAGCCCTCCGAGGAGGGTCTAGCAGTGATGGAATCGCCTTATTTACAAAGAATCCATTCTGTAGCCACTCGCAAGGCCTTTTTGAAGTGGGGATTATTTTACTGGTGGACGTGGAGGTCGACCAAAACTAATGCTCTCTCTCTTCGACGGAAGAAATGTAAATGGGAATTCGATTCCAGCAGGGGTTTGAAAGCCCGTGCCACACCAGAGGAAACCATGGTTGTTAAGGGTGGTCGTTTTCGTGTTCTGGGTTGTGTCTTGTTATTTGCTGTCAGACGAGTTCGTAGCCGGTTCTGCGGTGCCTGTTCTCCTTCCTCGTTAGTTTCAATTATCACGACACGCTATGAGTTGGAAAGGATTGTGCATCGAAGTCGAGTGTAATGATCTCAGTAATTTTCCGTGCAATTTCAGTCGGTGAAGTGGTAACTGCTCTCAGTAATCCTATTGTCACTGTGGAAGGTTCCATTATCTCTTCCCAGGAAATTTTTCGTTCAGTTCATTCCTTCTCACGAAGTTTAATCTCGCTCTCATTATCCTTCGTCAAATTTTCTTTCCCTTTTTCCTCAGTTTGAATGTGTTTTACCTTCGCCTTAGTTTTATTTTATTCCTCGCGTTGTTACCCTTTTTCGCTCTGTCATTTGGGTTTCTCCCATCTGGATTGTTTCAGCTGAGTTTATTATTTTGCTAATGAAATCATCTTTCCGCTTCCTTCATTTAAGAGCTTCACCTGACCCCCTCCGTTTCTTTTCAAGAAGCTTTATTGACATTTGTTTCCATTCTTTCAGGGTAGGTAAGATATTTTTCAGCTCTCCAACTTCTTATATCTCTCAGTCATTGTTCACATTTAACGTTATTATTTAAAATTTGCTAAAATTTCTTTTAGTATTGTCCGTTTGAATTGATCGTACTTACGCGTTGTTTTTTTATCAAGATTAAGGTGAAATAGAACTACTCAAATTGACCTGATTCTCTTCAAAAATCAATGTAGTAGTTAGAAGGGTTATTTTTTACTTCCTCCGTGTCCTTTGCTACTGCACCTGGATGTGATTCCTTGTAAATAAACAAATTAAAAGTTTTATTTCTTTAAATCCTTTCTGGTTCATAAGTCATTAGTTGCGGCGGAAATTCGGGTGTTTTTTTTTAATTTATCAGAGGCGTCTCGCTGTGTCGAGCTGAACATATTTTTCATCTATGATATCGAAGTGTATCTCTGTCTAATACTTATGGGTGATACTTCTTCCGAAATTCTCCATGCTATAATGATGGAGAAGGAAGTCCTCTTCGCAGTTTTCTATTTTTAACTTAGCGTAAGTACATTGTCTTTTACAGGTTTTTTGTGAGACTAAAATAAACGATTTTGCATCTATAAACACCATAGTATTCAATGTATTTATCAAATAAAACAGCAGCAATAAGAGTAGTACCTTATTGACACTCAGTTTAAGATCATTAGTTTTTTTATCGATTCCGCCCATTTCTCTTGCAATTAACCTAACCCCCCCTGTCTACTATTCTTCTTATTTCTTTTCTGTTTCGTCTTTCGCCAAAATTCCGATGGACGTATCGTGAGAAATGTGAGCTTACTTTTTATTTTTTATTTAACATTAGCGGTCTGGAGTTCAGGAATTTGAAGCATTTTAAATCCTCTGCGGAAGGGATTTAGCGATCCGCATTCGCCTTTCCAAATGGCGAAACAATATCTTCCACGTCTGGGATTTTTGTATAGAAACCCAGATTTTTATTTCGTTTGGGCGTGAAAAGCCGTTGCCTTAAAATAGAGAGTATTAGAGCTCCATTATCAAAATGCTCGTCGGTTGAGTGGCTCGAATCTCAGTCTAGCTATTCTCGTGAAGAGGTCATTACTGTTTGTTATGCGAAATTCGGCATTGTAACCATTCTACTCCGTTTTAGTGTTTAAATGTTCATCTTCTTCGTTTTCATTCTGTATATTCTTTTAATTTAACCCGCCCTATCGATTCGTTACTGACCTCGTAGTATTTTAAGGACCGAATATCCGAATTTTGGCGCGGCCGCATGCGGTCACTTGACGATTTTGTGCGACCTCTTGAAGCCCGCTCATTTTTGAAGTACTTACAGTCAATTTCGAGATTAGAATTTCTTCAATATTTTCAGGCTCCATACCCTGGCTATTCAAGTGTAAATTTTTCCTTTTTTAAATCTCTGCTGTTGTTTTTTAATTCACAATTTCCAACTGGAAGGGCTGAATTAATTGCGGCTTTTTTTTACTTCATGACGACTAGCGTGATTTCATGATTACTAATAATAAGGGCAGGTTTTGCCGCATGAAAAATTTTATGTTCGCGATTTGATCATTCCAATACTTCATATCTTAAAAAGTAGACCGTATTTTATCGCTGGGGGTTCTACGATCACATTATAATAATTTTAATTTTACGTCCTGAGGTAAAAATACTTGCCTATGCGAATGGCAATGGAAGGACTTGCTTGATTGCATTCCCCAGCCTTAATAAAATCTTACTTCTTATTTATTTAAACGAGATTCGTACCTAGGAGGTGTTTCTGCTTTTTTTCATCGCGACCGATGATTTTTATTTATAACCTTAACCAGACGTGTGCGAGAAACATGCGATCATTTTTTAATCCTAGATCTAATTCTAAAACCATCAGAAATAATCTCTACTAGGTCTTAAATTCTACCTCAGTGAGTCTTCGAAGTGAAGTTTCTCATAAGGATGCATTTGAAAATTAATTTAATGCATTTTCTATCATGATAAACTTATAATGAGTATTAGATAAATGGGCAAGGAAAGTATCTGGAATAAAATTGAACGGTGAAATTTCTCTTACCAACGCACTGTGGGCTAGAATCGAAAAAAGCTGGCCAAAAATAAGAAAGTGCTTTTTTTGAGTGCGGACTTTGAAACTTCGCATGGTCATTCTTAAATAAATTCTGCATATATGTGCGAAATCATTTTTGTTGATTCTTACGCGTTACAATTCTACAGGGGGTCAAAGTTGACCAATTTTCGCGAAAATTTCCAGTTTCCGATTTTTCGCGAAATTCTTCAACTTCAAGTCGATTGTGAACCCAAACTAGGAAAATCATCGGGTAAAATATGATTCCATATTATAATTATGTTCCTTTTCCTTCATAAGACTTGGTTTCAATGAGCTCTGTCGAAAATTTATATACTTTACATTACAAAATGGCGGACCCTTATTTTGGAACAAAGTTTTACCTAAAGCGAGGAAAATAGTAGATTGAGACACCGTGTGACACGGGATTACTTATATCACGATAAGCTATGAACCTTCCTTAATGGGAATCTGAAATAAAATCTTGCCCCAATTTGCCCCAATAATTTATAAGTCGACTTTTCGACAACGCTACAAGGGCCGGATCCGCTCGGCGGAGCACCGTCCTTCGCTACGCTGTCGTGTTTTGAGAGGAACAACGAACCAAAACGATTCCGATTCGTTCTTTTGTAGATTTTAACCATTATTACACTTCGTACATTTCTTAGATATCAACAGTTATTAGAAAGTCACCATTTCTTGTAGGGTGATAATTGGAAAGAATGAAACGGGCTGTGCCTTAAAGCATGGGACAACGACAGCGTTATTAATATCATGTAGTAGTTTATTTTCGTACGATAATGCTAAATTTCTATTAAATCATGCAGTCAAAGTTTTAAGTGAGTTTTAATGAATTATACGGTGTTTATACATTACCTTCTCTATTAAATACATTCTTCGTCTGAAGAATCTTCATCCCCATAAGCCAATTCCTCCTCATCGTTCATGACTAATAGTTCCTTAATCTCTTGGCTCAGAATCCTCGATCCTTTTGTTCTATAACTGGTGCCGATATTGAAATTAGCTGATCAGAAGTTAGAAGTAATCTTTGGAACAAATCCTCGTTCGTGGCCACTCTGGAGTGTTCCGTTGTGTATCTCTCCCGGTATTTCCTTGCGTCTTTATTTCGGGCCTCCATTACCTCTTCTGTCAGTTGCCCCAACGGAAGGATTGCCTCTTTTGCTATTTTAGCCCCGAGTATAAGTACTTTATGTACTGTTGGTGGCATGTAGTACCACGGATATAATCGGGCATACATCTCTGCTGTAGCGCAGCAATAATATTTGAATGCTATTTTATTTAGTGGTAAACCACTTGAAATTGCCTTCAAGATATTATTGAATCTTTTTATTAGATATTCGTTAATTCCTTTTAAGAAATGATTAATTAAATTTGTATTGAGAAACGGTATTTCACAAAAAACTTAATGATATAAAACAAACCTTAAATAGAACTCTTATCTTTAATAGTAAAGATTTCATCCTTATCTATTTCAGTTTCCTGATTTTTACATTTAATAAAAGATTACGCATTAATAAAAATAACTTCAATTCACACCTGTTATTTCAGCTGCTAGTCACGGACTTTCAAAGAAACGCCTTGATGTATTTCCATCATTTGTAGAGCCATATCCTGGTTTAAGTACATCTACAATCAGTCCCATCCTTTTTCTTAACTGTTTCTGAATATGAGATTTCCTATTTCCTCTCCAAAAGCAGTAATTTATGATTACCACGATCCTATGTAGGAATATTAAGATAAGGTCAATGGGTACGTCTTATGACATAAAACATACTCATCAATATTGTACTCTCACCTGCCATTACTTAAAGATAAGTCGGTAAGATGTATGTAATAAACACTCAAAAATCTTATGTAGCAATGCAGCGTAGAAATGCCATAGGACAAATTTTCTTCGTCAACGTCTCGATTGCTAATTGTCGATAGATCGTTCATCTCCGAAATTTTCGCCCCGCAAATGTATCATTTCAATCCCGTGCTCTCGGTCAGCGCATTACATACCTAAAAGAAGGAATACAACAAAAGATATTTGGTCAAATTTGTCTACATATATCCAAGAAATATTACCTTTGATTTTAGAAAATGTTACCTTTCCGTTTATCATTGTAAGCAACAAACAGAACTTAATGCGGTGATTGCCTGCATTCACTGGCTTAAAATTTTCGATTTCTTGGTGTAAGTTACTTTCTTAATAATTTATCGTTTGGACTTGTTTGTACTGCGTGACATTGATTTTCTTTCTTGAAGACGGAACGGTCGATAACGATGCCAAAATCCGTTAACCGATTATTGACCTTATCAGCCATAATTTTTGCAGTAATACTAATTAAATTACGTATTAATACACTGAAAACCTGGAAAAATTATAGTACTATATGAAAATGCAACATGGATTTCGTAACTATATCTTTCCTTCAATAGTATATGCAGGACAAAGGGAGTAGAAAGCATTCAAACAATTGTGAGCATATTTTAAAACGATCAGAAAATACATCACAATTTACCACCATTTTCTGATGAATTAAATCAAAAAGAAAATAAAATGAAAAAACATACCTCACGAGATATAATTCCTATGAAATATCTAAAACCTCACACATGTACTGCTATCAGGAGACTGTCGAAGAACTCTTGTTTCACAGAACTGTCGTAGCTAATTAGAGAGCACAAAGCACAACCTCTTCTTATCCAATGTTCAAACAGAACTGAATTATTCCTACGCATGTAAGGAAAAATCACAGACATGCAATTCGAAGGGTACCGTTAATCCGGAAAAGCGCAGCTGCCTACAATAAAACGAGACCTTGGCCGAACTTTTCCAGCGCTCCAGAGCACCTCTACGGTAGCCAAAACAACTCCAGATGTGAGCAAATTTTGTATTTGAAAAAATTCTATCCTACATTCCACCATTTTCATAATATAACAACCTATGTATTTCTTTCTGTAATGAAATTACACAAAGTGACGGCTAGTTCTACCGATTTTGTAAGAATATTTTCAGTATTGTAGAGAGTGAGAGTGAAGAAGCAGTCAGTATCAAAATCACAAACATATCTTAAGCAACTATTAACTTAAAAAATTGATATATAACTAATGTACGAAGTGTAATAATGGTTAAAATCTACAAAAGAACGAATCGGAATCGTTTTGGTTCGTTGTTCCTCTCAAAACACGACAGCGTAGCGGAGGACGGTGCTCCGCCGAGCGGATCCGGCCCTTGTAGCGTTGTCGAAAAGTCGACTTATAAATTATTGGGGCAAATTGGGGCAAGATTTTATTTCAGATTCCCATTAAGGAAGGTTCATAGCTTATCGTGATATAAGTAATCCCGTGTCACACGGTGTCTCAATCTACTATTTTCCTCGCTTTAGGTAAAACTTTGTTCCAAAATAAGGGTCCGCCATTTTGTAATGTAAAGTATATAAATTTTCGACAGAGCTCATTGAAACCAAGTCTTATGAAGGAAAAGGAACATATTTATAATATGGAATCATATTTTACCCGATGATTTTCCTAGTTTGGGTTCACAATCGACTTGAAGTTGAAGAATTTCGCGAAAAATCGGAAACTGGAAATTTTCGCGAAAATTGGTCAACTTTGACCCCCTGTAGAATTGTAACGCGTAAGAATCAACAAAAATGATTTCGCACATATATGCAGAATATATTTAAAAATGACCATGCGAAGTTTCAAAGTCCGCACTCAAAAAAAGCACTTTCTTATTTTTGGCCAGCTTTTTTCGATTCTAGCCCACTGTGCAACGGTGTACTTCGAAGCTTTTTTTCGTTGCTCATTTTAATAAAAGAATTATTTGTCCTTTGATATTTGGCGTATCGAAAGAAAGCAATTCACTAAAAACAATTTTTAAAATAGAAAATCGTGTTCATTCCTTAGTCGCGGAAACTTTGATAAAATATGGTAATATTAGGAAAGATGTTACAATTTTATCCTCTATTAGAACCGAGTATAAGACTGAAGCATCCATTATCGTAATGTGCACCTGGACGTATTTGTGAGAGTCAAATAAGGAATGAGTTGGGAAACAACCGACTTTTTGCCGTATTCCGTCGCATGAGCAATTCAGAGAATTGGAAAATTAACGCGTGCACGCCAGTTGATAGGCATATAACTCAATTTTTCTTAGAGAGAGAAGCATTGTATCAGCTGGTAGTTAGTGATCCTTTGTTTTGTTTATTTATTTAGAAGTGAATACGTCCGCGATCTCTTCGTTACTCAATTGGTACGGTTTCGGTTTAACACCTTTTTTTTCAATTTTCTCCTAGGGAAATTCAGTTAAAGTGAACGTCAACTTGAAGTTCCCTTGTCTATAAAATTTCAGGCTTTTATTAGAGAATTCGTGTGAGATAATGGTGTTTGCCACAGCAAGGAATTCCCTTAGCGTTACTCGGAAATTTCCATGTTCTCTAAACATGCACGCCAATGGCAAATACCTAAGTTGATGACGGCCGTCAGCGAATATTTATTTTTCTCTTTGGGTTTACCATTTGGCCATAAAACTTCCTTTATGCGTAAGTATATTTCATAAATCCATACGAAAGAATTGTTTCATCGATAAAATGACACTATTCGTGTCCTTATTAATGTTCTTATTTCTTTACAATACATTTTTCAATTTTTTTGTCAGTCGTCATCTCGTACTCTAGCGAGTAATTTGGAAAATTTCCGTTTGTATAATTTTTCTCTAACGGTTAATTGCTTCGAGTTTTATTTCAAAAATATTACCTGTTTGTTCAAAATAGGAAGGTACCAATGTGTTTTAATTTAAACAAAATAATTAATTTACAAATAATACCTGCAAGTATTTATTTAATTAAATTAAATTTAAACTTAAAAATGTTATTAAATCTAGCAGTAGAGCTGCATAAATCGCTTTCTAACTTGTGTCTCCATCATCATTTCTTTCGCTACTGTGCTTCAGGGCACAAAATTTCATGTGTTGAGTCTCACGCTTTATGACGAGTTCAACCGGCGCATAAGCTGACTACAATGTCTCTTTTCCCGTAATTCATATTACGCTTTTTATGCATACATTCCTCTTGGTAATCTATCCTGTTCGAAGTAAAATTTCAAATTGCCCTAGTTCCGCTTGTAAATCGTGCTATTACGTACGCTATCTCAACTTGGATTACGCTCTAAAACAAAGTAGAGGATTTCAGGACGTTATTCACGACTTTTTGAAAGTTTGCTTTCTCTTAACGTCAGAAATAATTAATCACCCTTTTTACGTACAATTGTATGCTCCTAAAAGGTATAAGTTAGCTCGTTAATTTTTCAAATTTAAATCAGAGATAAAAGGCTAAAGCTGATTATAGGTTTCCCTGGAAGAGCACTTGTCTTAAAAAGCGAAAGTGCCTGTGTTAAAACGAGATTTCTCTGCATAAATCTCCAAAAACACCACTTTCTAAAATTAAAGTCCTTTTTTCCCTTAATAAAATTAATTAAAAGTAATTCAGAGGACATCCCCAAAAAGGTTCCTCTTTAAAAATATTCGATTATGTTTCTCAATGAACACATTTTCGTGAAGTCTTTATTACCTGACGGGCTAAGAGTTTATTCCGCGCAATAAAATCGAAAGACGATAACATGCCTGAGAAATGAGATTAAATCGGAGCGTTTTTTGTGAAAGCTCTCCCGAGCCTACACCGAAGTTAAATTGAATTAGGAAAATCAATTAATCATTCCCGTAAAAGCCTTGAGCGGTCACTCATAGCCTTAATCAATGGGAAAAATTGCGAGCTCATAAAGCTCTGACCTTTTGCTACTGTATTCTACGAGCTATTCAAAGTCTATGAGGTAAAAAGTGGTACCTATGCATTCGTGAAAATTCTTTCTGTTTTTCTTTTGTTCCTATTTGCTTAAAAGTTCCATTGATTTTCCGAAGGTTACGAAACTGACGTTTGAGTGGTACTTACATCATTCTGCAAGGATTGTACTTCAATTTTCTTTTAAGTTTTGTGTTAATCAATCATTGACTTATAGATAAATGCTCGTAATGCCTTGTTTTGCTATAAATCATAAGTCAATTGTCATGTAGTTTATGGCTAATTCGTGTTCATTTTCGTTGAGGATATAGCTGTAGATTTTCGTTAGTAGTTTTAAACGAGTTTTTTGAAAAAATTGCGTCAAAATTAAGAACATAAAAGTTGTTTTATTCGTTTTTTTCCTGATAGTGTACCCCTTATCCTGGTAAAAATTCTGTGAGTATTAGTATAATTATCCTTTTATTTCCCTATTCATTGTTTTATCACTAATGCCGTTGCTGTACGCATCCTATTCATATCACACTTACGGGATGGGCACACTATTTTACACACACACAGATACATATCACACACATTTTTATATCAAGTTTTCTTTGACATCTTTCCATTGCTTAAACATGGAATTCAATGAGTTCATATGTCTGTTTTATATATTTGTTTTACTTGGGTATCATTCTAAATTTTTCTGTATTTAAATTGATAAATATTTAATTCTAAAGTCAGTCTAAATCATCAAGATTTTTATTTTTTCACTTGAATGTCCTCATTTGAGTTGCAAGTTCACTATTTCTACATAAATGCTTGAGTACTGTAATTTTTAATTGAGGGTTGAACAAACTTTGAAATAAAAACTACCTCCCTCTAAATTTTTTTGCTAGTGATTCTGTAAGTCTCATGTAGTTTCTGGGTGCAAAATATAGTTCTGGGATTAAGCGGAGAAGATGCAATGTATGGTCCAAATTGCCGGATTTTATTTCATTCGAAACATCTCTTGTACCATTTATTTTAGTGTCGTTTCACTTTCATTGAACGCTGATTTCCCTTTTGTAAATGAATTTGTACAATTTTCTCATTTGCCTACGGCGTTAGGAAATACATATTAATGTAAACAGATGTTTATTCATGAAAATTTTATTTCAGCTGTTGCTATTCACTCTTTTATTGCTTCGGTTTTGTTTTCTCGGGTTAGTTCCGAACACGTCGACTGTTCACGCATCAGTTACAGCCCCTTTTTCAATTTAATTTCCTAACTGCGTAATTGGTCTTATTATGGATGGAATTTTCCTCCCCTTCTTTTTTCTTTGTATTCTGGAAGCAGTCCGTACCTGTATTCACTGAGCCATAGTTTCTTTCGTGAGGAGCATTCGACGAGGAAATTATTTCCTCGGAGTGTATCGCATTCGCCAGAGTGGGCATCTGTAGCGTATCGATTTCCACGAAGAAACGCGTAAACGGTCATTTTCGAAAGGAAGTGAAGTGAGCAAGAAAAAAGTTTTTTTTTTGTTTTCGTGCGAAAGTGCCGTGCCAAGCCAACTCATTCCGTCGCCTCACTTTGCGTTCGATAGTCACTCTGGCAACGCAATGTTTTAAACAGGACACTAAGTGCCACGAGTCACGCCGCTTCGGATTAAGTACTCCCTTTCCTCAGCCTCCAGCATCCCTCTGGACCGGAGACGTTTCCTCTAGGGTTCCCTCATCTCTCCCGCACTCATCTCTTACCCCGGTTTTATTCCTTCGAACCCCTGCTCTGTATTCCTCGTGCAATCGGGTCCCTCCCACCTCCCGCTCCTCAATTTCCGACCGCCCCCCCGATCCCCGCGCATCCCCCGGAATTTCTCACCCTCCCTCACGCGTCGCCTCTTCCGCGCGCCCGCCGTCCACCCCTGTCTCCCTCCTTCAACCCCTTTCCCCGCCTCCCTCATCCCCCGCTCTATACCCATTCCGACCGCCGCCGCCAATGCTGCTCGCCTCCATGCCCGCCACCGCGGGGCATAAGGGAGAAGCTCCCGCCTAGACGCATAAGCCGTTCGCGTATAAGTTTGCGAAGGCATGGAGAATTCAAACGGTGGCGAAGCGACACCTGGAACGGGAGAAATGCCTCCGCAGACTTGCCTCTTCCCCATCCCTCAGGATTCCGCCCTCACTTAACTTTCTCTCGGCTTTGAGCGGACACACCCCTCGCTCGCCCCTTCGTCTCGGCGTCCCTTTTTCCCACCTCGTCTCTTGCGGGTGATGGTGTGTTTATCTCGGTGAGCGTGTGGGTGATCGGTGTGGTTCACGGATCCTTCGACGTCGTAGTACAACCTGTGGTGCGGACGTAGTTTTTTGTCCGAGTGGTGTCGATAAACCCCATGGTGGATAGGGAAGATGTAGCGTAAGGTGGATTCCTGCGTGTGAGGATTCGTGAGAATGGTGAAGTGGATGGTATGTGGGATTCGCGGTCTCGAGGAAGATGGGGTGCCGCGGAGTGCGTCAACCGACGGTTAGGGTGTGCAGATGGTGAGAGGGCGCGTTGAGGGTGGCCCTGGAGGTGCGTCGGCACGGGTTTCGTGCGGGAGGGGTTGTGGAGTGGGCACGCAATGGAGAGACGCCTGAACTGCATGGGCGGGGCCGGGGGCGCCCGGGACTATGGACGGCCACCGCCTCCTCCGCCACGTGGGGAAGAGTTGAAGGGTCGCCGTCGCCCACACAGTTGGCACAGCTCGACTCAGACGCTGTCTGTTCACGCTGGAGGGTCCTCGGATTGTGGGGATGGTAGGTGTTGAGATACCGCAGCTGAGGGTGGCAGACAGCCACGGGAGGTAGCGTAGTAGAAGTTCGTGAACACTCAGCGGAACACGCGTGATTTCGGTCGATGTGTTGCAAACGTATTCGGAGCGTGAAGGGTTCTCTCTTCGTCGTAGATGCCGCCTCTTGGTGCGGATACGCGATGGGCCCTAGTATTGATTTATTTTTAATGCGTAAGATTTCGACTGCTAATACCCGAGGTCCTGTTGCTTTTAGTTCGTAGTAGGTTAGTTCTCAAGACAGGAAATGATATTTGCGCGTAAGGGCTATAAGATTCGTTCAGTGGCTGACTGTTATTTTACAATATGTGTGTCATCGTTACATTAGGTATCGGCTGAGAAGATGTTGTCATCAGTGAGAGGATAATCGTTCAATTTTATGTCTTAGGGAATCGATTTTCTTAATCATACGCCACTTTTTTCAGGCGGGGTTAATGTAAGGGTGCTGCTCTCTTTATGGGTCACTTTAAGACGATGCTTGATGAGGTTCAATCTTTTGACAACCTTATATGTGTTGATCTACCCTGATACTTTTTGCTAAAAGTAGCACTTAGTATTGGTTAATTTAGCCTTGCAAATGAAGTTCAGTGACGCGAAATCATAAATTATTCCATAAACTGTATTTTTTTATTTTCGCTACGAAGGAGGAAGTGTGAATTAAAATGTTAATCATCTAGCGAAAAATAAAAATACTCTTGAGAATTAATACTTTGATAAGTGTTTGTGATTTTATGATGTTGAATTCTATGTTCCTCGATTATGAAAATATCTTCTTGCAATCATTATTTATTAATACGATATATTGATGAAAATTTTTCTCTGCGTTTGATTAATCACCATTGAATTATTTACATTTACAATTAGAAAAGAGCTTAAGTTTAGATTTTTTCAGGCACTTAAATTGCTTAACTGTCAGCCACAGAAACAAGCGCTCACATATTTCAAAACGTTTTGTATCGCGCTGATTTAAAGATACCATCAATTTTATTAAAGAGGATCGATCATTTGATGCCAATTTGTATCATCTGTGGAGCAGATCTAAAAAGGGAAAGTTCGGAAGTCGTTGCCTACCCTCGTTTGACTTTTGATGTATTTCCGTGAGTTTGGGACACGAAGCTAGAACCTCCCTCATTAGTGAACAGCTTTTTATGAATATATTATTTTCTATAGAATTACTTACTTATCGAATTTAAGAGGCCTTTAAGTTAGTCGTATATTATCGTATCGTTGGTATCGTCGCGTATTGTTGTATTAGACAATAGTGTTTATATATTTTAGTAAGTGTCAGTGACTATATAATTTAATACTCGGCATTACGTTGTTATTTGCTTTGTGATGGTTTATCGAACTAGTAGTTCTAATGACCTCGAAAGCCTAGAAAATATCACAACGTGACCATTTTAAAGGAGGACTTAATCAATAAAGTGTTCGGCTGTGTACACCAATGCATCGACGTGGATTGAATTCCTTTGTGTTTCGTCCCTTTTTGCGATCTTTCATAATGGAAGCTTAATTAAGCTTCGTCTTGAATCTCGTACTTTATTTCCGTAATGGGAGGGAATGTTCACTACGACAATGCCATTACATCCAAGGACATTTGTTTGCTGGTGCCTCATTAAAACTAGCATAGAGAAAATTTCCGTACTACTCCTCGAGACAAAGGCGTCCTTCCTTTGAGGTGGACGTAGTGATTACGTCATTTGGCCAGAGGAAGTAGATTTGTATTTTTCATTTTTCCTTTTGTCCCTTCGCTCCCAACGTCTCTGTGTAGCGGCGCTGCCTTTTGCCAGTCGATGTCCTAACCTAAATAGAAACGCCTTTGTATGCAAGTATTCTTTAGGAAGCGATTCATCTGCGTTCGTCTCGCTCTTCTCTGATTTGTAGAACTTCTGATGCTTTATCTCTTTGCAATCGTCGGTAGTTAAAAACTCAAGCAATTTGATGATTTTTTCGGTGAGCACTATTTTTGAAATACTTAATTCTCAAAGCAATATTTGTGAAGACGGTTTTTATTTCGTACTTTGGTTATTCACAGAACCTTCCGAATATTAAAGTTTTGGCAATACGAAGAGATGCAGTGTTTTTTCTTGATTGTGCATTCTGAACTATACTCGTATTGATCCAAAGTTAGACTGTTACTCATTATCGCTCAATTTAGTATTTATTTGTTCTTCGGTATTCATATTATTAAGAGAGATTTCATCGTTACGTTTTTATTTTGATCAATGTAGCCCCTGTACTAATTTTTCGCTGTCCATTTTAGAATGCAAGCATGAAACAAATGAATTGCCCCAAAGACGAATTCGTAATCTAGTTTGCAAAAGTTTCACATTCAAAAACTGTTGCTATTGCTGTATCTAGGTGATTAATTTTCAGCACGCTCTCTCATTATCCCATTATGCCTATTGTAAGTTAAAATTCCCCCCCCCCCCCAACGTTAGCCGTTGTTTTCCCGCGTAATATAATTTCATCCCCCAGCCTCTTCCTTTTTCGGCTCAATCTCGCCGGAACGCGAGACGCATCTCTTTAGCATCATTTACGATCCTGTTATCTGCGGTCGGAATCCTCAACTTATTCGCCTCGCTCGCTCCTCTGTTCGCCATCGAAAAAGACTCGGAGGGCTCTCCTTTCTTCTCCCTCAGCCTTTCGCAGCGTTCGTGCTCATCACACTCCTTGGCCGACTGACTTCCGTTCTCCCTCTCACTCCCTCAGCTTCTCTCTTTCTTCCCCCGAGGCAACCCCACGTGCCCGCTACGCCCCCCGCCTCCCAACCCCTTCTCCCTCGTCACTACCCCACCCGCTGCCTCCCCACCTATCCTCCCGCCGTCATTGATCGGCGGCGGTAGCGTTACCATGCCAACGAGATGCTGCTGCCGGCCTTACCACACGCATATCCACTCGTGCTTCCCTCCCTCGACGAGGAATCCTTTAGAAGGAGGGAAAGTGGATGAGTACGGCCGAGGGGAGGGTGGGGTGCAGGGAGATTCCGGAAGCGAAGTCCCCCCAGGTGGCAGAGTACGTCGAAGGTTCGGTAACTGCCGGGGTTCGTAGGATCGGGAGTTTCGGGTGGTGAAAGGGTGCGTGCGTTTCGTGAAGGGTTGATGAAGCGAAAGGGAGTCTCATCCCTCATTGTTGCTTTCACTCGCGGGATTCCAACGGTTTGAACCCTCTCCGCCGCGAGGGTTGGAGGCCCAGAAGTCTGCAATTTCGCTGCGTCTGAGAGCGGTCTGGTGGAGCAATTAGAGGGATCGTAGGAGAATTTAGAAGGCTCATTTCCGGGAGCGTTGATGACGGGGTTTGGTCGCCAAGAGTGTTGCGCATTTGGGATGGTTAATGGGAAGGTCTGAGGAAGATGGGTGGGAACGATCGCTGCTGGATTTGTCTCTCTCTTTATATACCACTTTCCCTTTCTTTTCAGCCTCTCGAGGCCGCCTCCCTCGTTCGTTTTCGAGTTTCTGGAGCAATGGGCGAATAAAAGAACCTGATGAGGGTTAAGGGACGCGCAAATTCTTCTCCTCCTCCGAGATCGCTCCCTTTTTGAAAAAATTAAATCCTCTCTCGTGTTCTTCAATATCCGCCGCTCGGTTTCCCTCTGCGGTTGGAGTCTTAAAGAGCGAGTCTCAAGCAGATCGTTTTCCAGCCATGTATAATTCATCTCACTATAGTCCTTACAGAAAGGAGAAATTACCCAAATCTATAGAATCTGTCAGTTAATGGAAAGTCAGGAAATCTTTTATTTAATTGGTATCGTTACGTTAACGCCTTCTCTTTGGCTTCCATGCTGTACTTCATCCTTTGTTTCCTTCCTCTTTGATTTTGCATCGGAGTGCTCGAATTGATCGTCGAGGGAGTGTACCTTTAACAGAAGGGGGTTTACACTGATGCGAAAGGCGAATGGTTTTGTTCCCCCTTTCTTTGTCATCTTGTCAGCTCAAAATATTGGAGATCGAAACATCGTGCTCCTTACAGAATACATATCTGTATAATGTTAAGATTGCCTTGTTGATGCTGAAAGAGGAATTCAGTGATTTTTCTAATATATATCTCAATATTAAATAAAGAATAACTTATGTTACTATGTTCACTTCGTATCCAATAAAATAATTCAAACGCGTAATTCGTAATTTCCACAAATTTATTTTAAATATGACCCGTTTCGACCATGATGGTCATCCTCAGTACACTATATCTTAAAATGAGAGAATTTATGCAGTGCTATGCAGTTTTAAAAGAATGCATAGCACAGTATAAATTTTCTCATTTTAAGATACAGTGTACCTGAGGATGACCGTCATGGTCGAAAACCAATTGTATTTAAAATAAATTTGTGAAAAATACGAAGTACGCATTTGAATTTTTTTTTAGATGGCGTTCCACAATATTAAGCCAGAACACCTGGAGTTTATTCGTATCCAGAGATTCATGTTTGTGATCCTTACGAACATAGGCTAGGAAGTTTGATAAATCCTGGTTTCTTTGCATTATGAAATCTATTTCTGATGTAAATGTTATAAATTGATCTTTTTAGTGTCATATGTTGCGTTCTCGCTAAATTTTATTACTGCTACTCGTGATATTTGTTTAGTTTTACTGTTCTCCGTTATTATTACTAATTATCTGTAGATTATTAGTAATATCAGTTGAGGTAATATGATTTGCTTTAGTCTATAGCAGCTGTTTTTAATGGACGCTTAATTGAATTCTTCTTGTGTTTGTTACCGATTAAAAACTGCTTAGTAATTTCTGAGCCTTGTTATTCGCTATTTTGTTTTCAGATATAACACAAATTTAATTGGAGAGTAACAGTATTTGAAAACGATATCTTTAAAGATACGATTCCATCGTGGATAGAAAAAATATATTTCGTATTAATATTGCTATAAATGATTTTCTATAAACCCTGTCCTAGTTTGACTTATTTCAATAATTATTTGCGTTAGCCGATTCCGATCCGATTTCGATTCTGTAAAATCTTCAAGGATGAAATTTTCTATGAATATTTAGATATAAAGAAATCAGACAACATGGCTGAATTGGATCCCAGGCCACCACGTTACGGTGGACTCTTTATAGAGCATTTACTGTTTATCACCTGTAGCGGAGGGAGCCATGGCAGTTACGCTTGTCTGACGTGTAGAACCCTATTGAATTTTCCATGGTTGCGTGATTGCATTTCGAAATAAAGAGGAGTGAGGTTTATCTCAGTAGTCTGTAGTATTTAGTTCATTAGCGATTTTAAGCCATCGAAATCTCTAAGAAATTGAGTTGAAGGCAGTTTGGTTAAGGGATTAATCCATATATTTATAAAGATTGCACGACCTCTTTCATACTCGCTCGAAAAAGGAAAAATCGTTCCTGGAAATACCGTAGCACTTCTCCTAATTACTTTGAAGAGACATTATTACGACTCAGTCGTGTTTCTATTTATTTTATTTTTCTTGCTACTCATTTAAGATAAGCTGTAAGAGTTCTCAATTGAAAGTACCGTAGAGGAATATAGTAATTGCTTTAATTAAGTCTTCTCAAGTTTTTCTATTTTCTTATCCTTTTTCAAATTTATACCTTCGAGAGTTCTGTCATCCAGAATCTGTATTATTTTTATTCCAATTAAGTCCGAGACTTCTCCCAAAGTTTTTCCCCTCGTTAAAAACGTATTTTTCAAGGATGACTTGCTCTCCTGATCTGATTTCTTAGAAGTTAACTTAAACTTTTGAAATGATGTCAGAGCCTCTGGAATCTTTTTATTAGATTTTACTAGATCCTTTGAAAAGTTTCATTTATTTGAGATCACTTATGCTTTCTAATATCTCTTAGATATAATATTCTAAGCTTCGAATTGTCTTTGGACATTGCAGCCAGGTAAGTAAGGGTATCACGATTGGTTTATTTAATTTCAGTCTCTCACACAGCAAAAAAATTCGTTGACTTTAGAATTAATTAGAATGTGGACTCGTAAGTAATCGATCCCGCCGGAAATTAAGATTGCTCGCAATCTCTTCAATTGGAACGGTGTACGGAGTTCTTTAATAACGGCGGATTTCCATTTATTCTTTTCCGTCGCTCCCGGTAAGCACTTCCGTGTCTCGGGCGTCTTTTCAAATCGGATTTCTAAATCCCATTTACCTTCCTTTGATTGGCAGGAGGCTGGAGCGGTGGAGATTGCGGCATGGACGGGAGCTGTGGCGGCGGGGTGCGAGCACTGGACGTGCTCTCGCTGCTGCAGGACCGGTTGGCGGTGCTGACGGGCGGGAGGGACCGAAGGGGAGGGCCCTTGATATCCTTCCCCGCCACCCCACGTCGCGACCGGACAAAGCCCGATGACTATCGCCGACTCCTTCACTACCTCCTCTCCATCCCGTGGTGAGTTAAAAGCCGCGAATTATAATTATCCGCGCCTGCACCCGGTGATTACGGCGCTGGCTACCCGTGAGCGTAAACAGTTCTGACATGAAAAAGTGAAGGGTGTCGAAGTCTTGTGAATCGAACCCGACTCTCGCAGTCGCCGACCCGAATGTCGTTCTCCGGTTAATTAGAGACTCCGATCGTGGATCCCGCTGCGACTGAGTTTATTTCCGCGCCACGTCCACCCGTCGTTTCCTTAATCATCGATGGATTTTTCTAAAAATGGAACGTTTCCGAACGAAAATGATATGCGACCGCGATTGTTTTTGTTTGAACGGGGAAACGCGTAGAATAAAAACGGTTGTTAAAATGACATTGATTTTAAAGGGGAGCGGTCGTGGACTTTCTTTAATAAAGTTACTTGGGCGATGAGAACATTGTTACTGGGGGCCTTTGAATAATCTAAGTTCGAAATTCATGTAAGTTGTTTTCTCATGTCGCGATATGGATAAAAAATTGGTTGATTTTTTTGGAAACATTGGGAAAATTATACCATTAAAGCGCCTTATAAATGCGCGATTGTATTCTTGCTAATGACTTGACTTTTCTCCCATCCATAATATTAAAGAAGTTTATATTACTGCAAATTTTTCTCTATCGTCAGTTTTGCGGTTTTTTTAATGAAATAAAGATTTAGAAGTTACAGTGCACGCTACTACTACAGCACAAATTACGCGATCGTTCCTAGTAATTAATTCAAACTCCATCTTAACTTTTTCCATCCGTAACTCCTAATTTTGAATTATAAACCGACTTTTCATCTAGTAAATGAGATCGTTATGTCCATTTTCTGATAATTTCTGCTTCTTTTGATTTAATTCTTGGGTAAGATAGACGAAGAATGATATCATCATAAAATCTAATTCAAAGAAAAATCTTAATGGTAGTATACTCACTATAGTATCTACTAACTACTGTATTTGCGCGTTGCCGATATATCAGCCTTGAAATTCCTTCCTATATCGATTGTTTAGTACCGTCGGGACTGAAGGAAGAACGCGTCTTACGAGTGAATATCATCTTTAATTGAATGAGTTTTGTGCTTCTTTCTTCTCTAACTATAATGTCTGAGACATCAAATTTTTGAAATTTCGGTTGGCATTCTGCTGTTCACTATATTTTTTCATAAATGTTAAATACTATTTGCTTAAAGCTCTTGCAAAATTGCCAACTCTAATAGCATTCGGGAGTTTCAGGACGTGGAAAACTGCCTGATATCGAAATTTTAGCAGTCATTTGCTGTTAATTCTATAAAATATAGAAAACTACGGGCGAATTTGCGCATATCTTGGCTCTCAACATCATTTTCCGGTTATTTTATTTCCACTTTCTATCCTCGGGGAAAATCTTCTTTTTCTTCTTCTTAGTTTGCGAATATATGTTTTTCGATTAGTTAGGTACATTTTAGGAATAATTCAATTTGAGGAAATTTCGACTATTCTCGAAGACGGGTAATTTACATCGACATAAAATTCATAATGCATTATTGGAGTTTTACCAATATTTCTTTTTTATTTTACGTCCTTTTATCCGGTGTATATAGTTGATGTTATATTAGTCAGCCGTGTATGTAAAGGTTTTCTTCAGGCTAGTGTTGCAACCCGTATACATGTAGTTTAGATCATCGACCGTAAATATTTTCATTGTTAAGTATTCACCGTGTGTGTCCTGGGTACTATTACAGTACAGTAAACTCCCGTTTTTCCGAAATGATCGGGACGGCGGCCGTTTCGGATAACGAAAATTTCGGATAAACCGAAGTCCCGCGTGAAACACCCCGAATTGCGTCAATACCGCGAAATATGATCGTAAAACGTGCGTACGTAGAATGCTATTGATATGGTTGTGAATAAGCCTGAATTTTTTTGACTGAACAATTTCTGTTGGCGTGTTAAAAAGGCGCCAAAGTGTGATTGTTAACTCAAAGTTTTTAAATTCTGAGTAACGAAGCTCGTTCATTTTGCGTTATTGCAGAAAAAATCTGCCTTATTTGGCAGCGGGGGTGTCACGAAGAAATAAGTAATGGGTTGCGATGATATTCGGTGGGTGGGTGGGGGTAGGGTAGGTGCGTTCGGAAAAGCTTGTTCGGATAAAGCGGATTTCGGTTTAACGCGATTCGGTTAAACGGATGTTTACTGTGATTCACTTTTTATGACCATGCCTTCGGCCTGTCTGCGAGAATTTTAATAAATAATAGATAATATTGATCGTGATGGTTTATCATCTTCACACAAAATTGAAAATTTTTATAAATTTAATATATGCTTTTTTATGTTTAAAATATATAATATTATATCAGGCGTCGAATTTGTTTCAATCTTACGAAAGTTGGAGTTATTTGTCGTTCGAAAACTTATTCGCTTCGCGCTTTCGGCTATCGCCCCGTGTATGTAGGCAAACATGTAACGCCGGAGTATCGCGGGTTGCCCGTAGGATGCCTTGCAGGCGATATCTCTTGATGGGCGATGTATTATGGCTTCGTAATCCATTAGCATTTTTTTCCTTCGTGTAGAGCTAAATTAAAATTCAATTAAATTTTATTATTTATTAAATGTAGTAATTTCATAAATACTATTTATAAGGGCTGTGAACTCTTTTCACATTCAGTGAAATTTTCAACATTCAGGTTTTTCCTTTCCCCTGCCACATGCTGAAAGGCGGCTTGTAAGGTTCTTACTTAGACACAGGAAATTACTTTAACGGTGTTATGAACATATTCATTGCATTTTGTAAATATCAGAAAAGCTAGGTTAGTATAACGGGTTAAGAAGTTTTATTAATGTTTTTTAAAAACTATTTGAAATTTTGTTTGGCAGATACTTTTTTCATGTGGTCGAATTTAATACCGAGTATACTAAGTAATACTTACGCTGGTCATGTATTACTTTATATCATACCTTTTCCTATGGTGTGAGTGGCATTGGCGTAATTTACACAAGGATTTCTTTGATTAACTCGTAGGAAGTGCTTTTAATAACGAAGTGATGACATGAATGCAGAATCAGCTTTCGGATGCATGCTTGTATTTTCTAAGAATTTAAGAAGTGATTATAGAGGACGGAATTCACGTGTTCATGAAAGAATGACAGATAAAAACTATAAGAGCTACCGTTTACGTTTCTTATTTCATCCTCCTCTAGGCATCTTGTTTTTAGCAGGGCTTTTGACAAAGTAGTTCTGAAGTTGAAATCCGAACTGCCTCCATAGCGATATTCTCTGCCAAAGAAATCACAATGCCAGAAGGTGTTAGAGTAATTAATATGATCATGATTTGAGAAATTCGTGGATTTTAAGTGTACTTCTAGAAAATGCTTTTAAAGTTAACTTGTCAAATCTTTATTCATCTTATCTATTTTTTATCCATTTGAAATCGCAACTTGAATGAGTAGTCATGATACAAATTTGCTAGAAGCAGTGTTATTTTTGTATTGCTTGCCTTCATTAGAATTCGGGCCTAGTATAATTATTCCATTCTATACTGAAGAAGGCAATTAAGATAAGCTAATTAAATATTTTCCAAATTTTTTCATCTTCAACTTTTCAATTGCCCTAAGCAAAACTAGTAATCCGTTTATTCATTGCAGAGTAAGAATGAATTTTCTACTTATTGTTCTATATTCTATTATTAGTTTTGTTTTTGTTTAAATTAACGCAACAATAAACATTAACGTTTGGAGGCAAACCCAGAACTAAATCTCGTAACAATGGTTTAATTTTGTGTTTTTCTTCTTTGTTTATTGAAATAGACAAATAATCTTTGGAAAAGGTGGTGCTAACTGCTAATACCTGATAGCTATTCCATATTCTCATTGCCTCAATGGTCTTATAGAATATTTTCTAACATTATGAATTATTTATGGAAGCTATAACATAACCCTTGAAATGGTTTCCGGTTATTTAGCCATTAATAATGAAATAGTTATTTTTCTCCATACTGCTACAATAGTCTCATTCTTGGTTGTCTCTTTACTCAATTCGGTAATTGATTTTATAATTTGTTACTTACATTAGATAATTTTAACCACAGTTCTCAGTTGTCAAAATGGCTTCAAAAATTGGAGAAAATTACTTTTTTTCTGTTTTACGCATAATGAGAGTAAAATAAATGACGTTGTATAAAAGATCTAATAGAGTAACATATGTGAACTTATGTTAATGATGAATAAATAGTTTGGCAGGAAAACAAACAAAATAAAAATGTGGGGTCTAATATGGCCACATTTTTCTTTCAGAGGTTATCCCACAAAAATTAATGAAAATATAAGATAAAATCAATATGCTTAGGCGTGAATTTATGGAAAGCCATAATAAATTAGGAAATATTGTAATTTTCCACAGACTTTATTTTGTGACTGGTTTCACAAGAGTTCTTACATCTTTAGGCTGAAGATGTAAGAACTCTTACAAAACCGGTCCCACAATAAAATCTGTGGAAAATTGCTAAGTTTCTTAATTTAATCCAGAATATGCTTTTGCATTTATAATATATGTTAGTACTTTATGCATAGGTGAGATTTGATTGACTGTCATAATCGTATTCTGTTATTATAATATGTATTCTTAATTTGATGGTATCATTTTGTTTAGTCTTTATGTGATTTCCAAAAATATGATTTAATAAAATATATTTACTCCTTATGAAATATATTTCTGGTGGATTATATCTTGGGGTAAGTCCTTGGATAAACATTCAAA
This sequence comes from Sympetrum striolatum, assembly GCA_947579665.1. Taxonomy (NCBI): domain Eukaryota; kingdom Metazoa; phylum Arthropoda; class Insecta; order Odonata; family Libellulidae; genus Sympetrum; species Sympetrum striolatum. Next base: position 17,249,321 of record OX388341.1, read on the forward strand.
TGCCCAACAGTCAAAACAATCTCTATTCAAACATTTTTTCAGTGAAAAACCTTTCAATCAACATAGGCAAAAAGCTTTGGGTGTAATATCCAGAAATTGCTGAAAGTAATTTTTAGCTTGATCCTGAATATCTGTTTCCTTGTAATTGATTGAAAAAACAATGCAAGAAGAAATAATTAGAGAGTACTGCTTGAAACAGTCCACACATTCATGAGAAATCTCTGAAGGTCTAATTTGAATCATTCATACAATTCCCCAAATCAGTTTATCTTAAAATGTGGTTATTAGACCCTTTTAGGTCCTCAAGTCCTTCTCGATTTTCTGAAAGATCCAAAGTTTTTTAATGTTTAATGAATAAAGAATTGTATTATGGTCACTCATTAGAAAAATATAGTATCTATAATCTAGGGTACATGTATTTTCCCCAAAGATTGTTTGAAATGTTGAATAGAGCTGTTTGCACCTTCTTAGTTTATTATTTCTAAGCTGTATCTAATCTAATGATTACCTATATAATAATTTATAGATTCTTGCAAAAAATATTGGCATTTAACCTGAAATTATGAATATAATTTTTCTGTTAAATTTAATGGGTTAGTTACGCCATTTTCTAAAGGAGTAATATATTATTTCCTCTTTCTCTAAACTTTTGGGAAACCTCAGCAAATCACAAGTGTATAAAGAGTTATGCTGAGATGATAATTTTTGAGAAATATTCCCTCAAATTATTGCTTGGTGTCACTTCCATTACCAAATGATTTATTAAGCATTTCATGTAAGCAGTGAGTTAAACCACCCAATAATGACTTTCTCATTCCAATAAAGCATGAATGTTCTTTGAGAATTCCTCTCCCTATTTTTCCCTCCCTTCTATCCTATTTTAATGTTTTTATTAACACTTTCACCTTGTATTTTATTTGGGCGTCATTAATATTTGATACATTTTAATTGATTATCATTCAGAAGGTCTTAAACAATATAATTTAGTATTTCGCATACTTTCCAACACAGTAATGATTCAATCATAGAAACATGTATGCATTTAAATGTTGACCGTTTTTGTTTTAGGTTTATACTTTGTATGGAATTCTAAACTTGATTGAATGATCACTGTTCTTCTTTTTGTAACTTGCCTCATTTATTTTATACAGACTTTAAATTTTTTTAATGGCCTACAAAATGAATCAAGTATCAGATTGTATTTCTGATAAATATTAGGCTAATGAGGTGTTGTTTCTGATTCATTGCTTTACAATGCTATGATTATGATAAATTTATAATTGCTATTTGCTTACTTTAATATTAAACTTCACAAAAATTATGAATTACTAATTTGCCTAAGTAGTCATGAAGAAAAAACTTTGTGATGGTTTGAGTAATGGAAACAATGGATTGAAGGTAAATAGAAAAGATGTTTGTTTGAAGTAAATGTAGTCTTAAAAAATTGTTAATATCTGTTAAATTAGGACTTTGCTCCCAATTTATTTATAATCCAGAATTAAGGTTCAAATTCATTAATGGAAAATAACAGTGTATTATTCAATACATTTTCTGGAGAATGTATGCCTTTAATCATTTTTCCTGTTCTTAATTAATTGTAATTATTTTATTTATAGTGAGGAAGCGAGGGAGCTGGGCTTTACAGCTGTTATCGATATGCGTGGATCTACATGGGGGACTGTAAAACCAATTCTGAAAGTTCTGCATGAGCATTTTCCTGGAAGTGTGCATCTTGCTTGTATTATAAAACCTGACAACTTCTGGCAGAAGCAGCGCACCTCTTTAGCTAGTCACAAGTATAAATTTGAGGTAAGTCAACAAATATCCTTCCTCATGTCATTATTACTATGTGATTTAAGTCTTGGCAAGCTTGGTTTCTTTTTAGCATCATGTTGCTTTCCTTTTAAAACTGAGTTATTTTTCTGAGAACTTGTCACTCTGAAGCATCTGTTATTTTTCAGTTGCTTGGTTATCTAATAACAATTATTAATAGATTAGTTAATGCTGATTAAATGGCTTTTAACTTTGATTATGTAAGTCATGATAGTAATTAAGATGTATCTGTATTCATAGTAATTAAGAGTATCTGTTTCAAAATTTTGATACCATTCTGTGTTTAATAAACAATTTCATCCACTGACAAAATAATTATATAATTTCCAGATGTGTAGATTTTTCTTCTCTAAGAAGGATAATTTTTTTATTTGTTCATTACATTCTTTATTTCTGCTGTTAATGATAAATTCTTTAAAAAGAGAAATATTGTAACACGGCTGTTAATGAATTAGAGGTTTAAAATCTCCAAATGCCATCTTTGTCCGCGTTTGGAGATTTTAAACCTCTAATGATAAATTCTAATTTATTAAATATGCATGCGCCATGTTTCTATATGTCTGATTACGAAAATTTTAGTCAATTTAAAAATTACATTGTTTTTTTTTCCAGACAAGCTTAATTAGTCTTGAGGCTCTACCCAAGTTGATTGATCCATCTCAGTTGACTGCCGATCTAGAAGGTTCACTGCGATATGACCATGCTCAATGGATTGACATGCGGGTGGTGAGTAAACTAGTTTATTTATTAGTGCACTAGGAAATGTATTAACCCCAAGTATAAATCTCATGTCTGTTCCTATCACATCTCTGAAATTGGAACTGTTTGTGAGCTAATCAGCAGATTTTTTATATATATTATTTATGAAGATTACTTACATCCAATATTGAAATCATGGATTTTGTGAACTTTTAATAAAATTTTTACTTAATTAATTTGACAAGGTCATCATGCATTATTTTTCCATTGTTTTACACTGGAGATATTATGTAGAACATCCAAATAGTTACAATCAATCAATATGAAATGTGTTTGATATTATATATTACAGCATGATGGTGATAGTGTATAGGCTACATGTTGAGGTTATCTTTTATGAAATTTGGTGAGAACTATTAACTGTTATTTTATTCTTCTGTTCATTCCTTTCATTTAGTATCAATAATTAGATAATTACGATGATCCATTAGTAAATGATTTTTTGAATTGGTTTCCTGGCTTAGATAGAATATTTTTTTCTCATCAATCTATGAAATTTCTTGTTGAAGGTCTCCTTTGGAATAGCCTTCTTTGTAGTAACTTTTAAAAACCTCAATCAATGTGATATGCATTTTTATTGCATCTTGATAATGATTATTTAGTAATAATATTTTTCTTATTTATTGGAAGCCATTTTTTTATTGTATTATTTGTTACATTTTATAGCTATTAAATGATTTAATTCATAAATTCATTCGTATTATTTCAATATGAAGGCTCTGGAGGACTTCTTGTGGCAAGCTGCAGACCTGCTGGACAGGTTAGATGATCTACAGGAAGACCTTTCAAGAAATGAATATGCAGATGATGTTTCTGGTGCCAAACATAGTCTCGATCTCCATCATGAAATGAAAAAGAAGATTCTTAAGGCTCCAGTGGAAGATCTTGATCTTCTTGGGCAACGTGTTTTGCAGAGGTACCTATCAACTACCTTACCCATTAACTATCTTTCGTTGTATTTTTTTCTGTTTTGGGATCAAAACTATAACTAATTTCAAAGCTCCGGATTTTTTCATCTTTCCAAAATTCTTCTGCTACTGAACTTATTGTAAGTATAATATACATAAAAGCAGATTCTAAAATGCTTATGGTTTTTCACACCTTAAAATGAAGATGCCTTTTTCATTAATTGTCTTATTTATGAAACGGGTCTGAGTTTTTGAACATTCTTGTTGTTTGAGTTGGTAAGAAATAGAATACTCTCAAGTGTAACTTTAATCATTCTTTGCTGTCATGAGACTGTTGGGAAAGACCCATGTTCTATTCACAGCTAGAATTCGCTATAGCATTGGGATGGATAATAGACAGCTTTACATTTCTTTGTTTACTTTCATGAAACATTTATCACAAGAGTTGAAAGGAATACCTGTCCCCTTATAAGATACAGTAAGGTTATAGAGGAGAAAGTAAACTGATAATAAAGGATTTATGAAAATATTTTTGTGTCCTCATCTATATACCCTACAAGCTGCCTTTCAGCTTTTAGCAGTGTGTTTAAATGCAAAGCATTCCCACCACTTCTTTGTTTTATATTATCTTGAATTTTTTGCAGAAAGAAGGTTTTTTTAAAACTTTTCCTAGCATCTATTTCTGTTATATTACTATTATTACCAGTTTAGCCGAGTTAGAACGGGGGGTTGAATAGAACCAGTTACATCTTATGTAAATGAACTTGGCCTGAATGTATCAAGCAATTGCAGCCTAGCTTTTATCATCTTTCTTTGGAAGATTCCCATTCTGTGGCTGAGAGAATTTTAAGTTATCAAATAAAGCAGACCATCAGCTAAAGAATTTCCCTATGTTTTAGAACCAGAGATAAATTGCTCCATGAACTGAACAGATCATTACAGGAAAGTTTTTGCTGTGTTTTTGCAGAATTTCAAGGTGTTGTAGGAAAACCACAATAAAATTGTAGGTTAAAGCATGTTTAACCATTTAACGCATTACTTCAATTTCTCACTCACATATCTCCTTCACTTTGCTTCTCTTTTATCAAGGTGTAAACCAGCTAAAACCTTATAGCCGCAAATGCATATCTTTTATTTGTGTTTCATGTTTTATTTTTCCTGCTTTCATTTCCATAAGTGGTTCTAACATAGCTTAACATTTTATAGCTAGTTTTTTATTGTATTCATCAATGATGCTCCAAATATAGTATACCTTAAGTATATGATAACTTGTTTGTTTTCAAATATACTGTAATAGAGTTTTTGAGTTTGTGTTTTAATGAAATATTGTTGATACCTTTAGTTTTATTGTGTTTGAATTGACATTTCAGCAGAATTAATTTTTTAAATAACAAAATGCTTGTTTGATTAAAATCAGGCTCTCAGGTGATGGTGTTAGCAGTGGCGGGAGTAGTGGAGGTTACGATTCGGGTTACTCAGGCCGTGAGAGCGATGAGGCAAGTGGGGCTGGAAGTGCGGGGCCAGACCTGCAGGCAAGTGTGGCCCCAATCCTTCAGAACTTAGAAGCAGTGCACTCTGCAAAGCAGCATCTTCTCCAGTTATGGCACCACAAAAAGTTGAAGTTGGATCAGTGCTTTCAGCTGAGGCTATTTGAACAGGACTGTGAGAAGGTTGGTGTATATTTTAGAATCTACATCTTTTCTCCTTACCTTCCAGTGCAGGTAGTTCAATGTCATGGGGGAAAACTCCAGTAGTTTGATATCTGGAATTTTTTGTGTGCTACTTTGAAAATAAAATGAAAATAAATTGCCTCTTTATCACTCTACTTGTTTTTCTTTTATCTGAAGTTACTGCTTTTTATTTATTTTCATATGAGGAAAATTTCTGTTTCAAATATTTCTTCCCTGCGGGAATGGAATTAACACGTACCTACTTGGGAAAATTATCACTTGCAGAATATTTTTGTTGTGGTAGTATTTACAATTTAAAATTCCAGTTACTTGTTGATTCTCCCAATTAATATAATTCTGTTCCAGCTTTTCTCTTTTTATTCTTTGACGTTTAAGCTTCAAAAAATTTCTTTACTCTATGTAATCTTTCTGCATTACCAGCAGCTGTCATAAACTCTACAATCATTAAACCTGAACTTTAAAAGTGAATACAGGTTAATTTCTGCAGTTTTACCTATGAATTAAATTTCTCCAAACAATTAGATTATATATTTTTTGAGCAATCATCGTTGAAACTCTTTGTAAAATAGCATCATATCACTATGTTGAAGAATGAATCATTGACCATTATCTTTCATTTTCAGATGTTTGATTGGATCTACCACAATCGGGATGTCTTCCTATTAAATTATGTAGAAATAGGGCATTCTTATCAATTAGCCAAAGAACTTCAAGAGGAGCATAATCATTTTTCTATGAGTTCCATGGTTAGTATTGCAGTTTTAACTGTAGATTTAAGGCAGTTATAAGTTAGAAAATAATTGATATTTGATATTGACCTTGATAAAGCAAATAATTATGATTTGGGTTTAACAAGTATTATTTTCCTTTTACAGGGTGTCTATGTAAACATCAACCGCATACTCTCTGTAGCGCAGAGGCTTGTAGAAGGAGGCCATTATGCAGCTCAGGCTGTGAGAGGAATTGCAGGTCGTTTGGACCGTGCTTGGAAGGAGTTTGCTGCTGGCTTAGATGAAAGGACATCTGTTCTTGCACTTTCAGTTCTCTTCCATCATAGAGCAGAACAGGTTAATAGCGGCGTTCCTAGTATTAGTAGTTATTATTAATGACAAAACTGAATTTTATTCATCAAGGAAATACATTTTAAAACCCTTAAACTTCTTTTGTCCTAAAATCAAGAAACAAATTTTATTCTACATTTTTTAAATGTGTTCTTTTATACTTTCTTTATCCATTTAACTGCAAAGGAAAACATTATTTTTATTTGTTGAAGTAGCTTGTAACATGTCTAGTTGAAGAGAATAATCAATTTGTGTTCATAAATCAATTAACTTTCATGTTATATTGTTGTATCATCAATCAGTTCGAAAGCTTCATTTCACATCATGGTTATTTGTACAAGATTACCATTTTTGAGCATTTTTATGTATTAGTTAGTGAAATTATCTGTTGATATCTTCAAAAAGTGCTATTATTTGATCTGAAGAAATGAAATCTGTATCAAATAATTTTCTCTTTTGTGCAAGCAAATGCTCTGCAATTATTTATTATATTTCAGACTATGCTTATAAGTAGCCTCCAATGTAAATTATGTTAATTACCTTTATAAAACCTAATCAGAAATATAACTGATCTCTTAAATGAATAAGAGCAAAGTCTCTCTGTGTTTGAGTTTGTCAAGTATTATTCTAATGCAGTTTTTCTGATGATTGTTCTATAACCAGACCCCTCAACTTAGAATTTTAGCTTGTGCATCACCTGATAAATTGAGCCTGATGCCTACATTATTGTTGAATAGCCAATAGCAGTGTTATTGTTTTATTTGTCAAATAACATTATAGGACCTTTCTCTGTATTAAAATGGAAATTACAAATTTTTTTATAGATTAGAAGATGTTTAATGCAAGTTATTTTTTTCAGTATGTTGAAAATGTTCCTGGTTGGAGTGAGGCTTGTGAAAATGTAAATATTCCCAGTGAAATCATGATTCTTGAAACTGCAATTCATCATCACCAAAATCTCTATGAAGCAATGTGCCAAGCTTATACTGAGGTATGTATCATGCCATCAAACGCTAGTGGGAGTAATAATAGCTTTTGAGCATAAATTATCTAATGAAGGAATTTTTTTACTTAATGTCTACAAATTATGAGCAATTTTGTACACTACAAAAATCATGTTCAATTAATACTAATTAATCTGTGTTTCTGTGGTTAATCTATCCCCTTTCAGGTCTATAATTCATACCAAGGTTTGCTGAATGGGTTGGATAGCATGATTGAAACCTGCCATTCTTTTCCAACAGGAAGAAAATCTAAGTTGTGCCACCGTAATAATGTATGCTACATATATTTAGTCACATTTGTATTTTAGTTTTTTTCTATTCCCACGCAGAATTTTTCTGATTCAAAATGAAAAATAGATTTTTATTCTTAACCTTTCATGTCAGTTGTGCCTATGTTCATTACACGAGCAGTCACTCATTGTATTTCATACAACATCATTTTTCGGCCAAAATTGTAAAATTAATTTACAATGGTTCAGAGAGTACCTAAAAAGCTAGATGTCTATTATTTTTGAAACTAAAATGCATCTAATAAAGTTTAAGACGAAATAAGTGAAAAACTCCATGTAATTGTTATAATAAGCAAAAATAGAGTTCACCAATGAAAAACTTACCCAAGCAGTCGAGCGTTGTATGTGTTACAACAGCCGTCACTTCACAGATTTACTCGCTTTTGCAGTCGGTTTAAGACTAAAAAGAAGCATTTGAGGACTTAACAAGTTAATGGTAAATGCGATGAAGGAATAGACCTTGGCATGAGGTTCAAGGGACCACCCAGGCAGAAACGGGACCCGAAAAACCGTCTGTGTTGTATAGAATACAACAGCGCAACTAATGGAGTGTTAATTCATAATATTCTCTTTAGAAATACTTTTATATTTAAATATTCATTATTTGGACACATACTTAGATGCATATTATTATCATCCTGTCAATGTTTATTTTTCATTTTGAATCAGTTATATGTAATTGAATGCCATGCATAAGAAGGGTTACAATATTAAGCCTTTCTGAAAACATTGATTATTATTATATGGAGAACATATTATTTTTTATGTTATTTTAGAAAAAATGAGCCTTACTCTCATTACTAATCGTTTTCAATTATATTTTGTCCATTATTTGTCAGAATCTTGTTTTGCCAATCCCTTAATGTTTTTTTTTAACATATAAACCCATAATCTTGGAATATAATAATTTATTAATTTACACAATCTTTCATTGCATTGATGCATTTAATACCATTGGGACAATAAATTCTTAATTTTTACAGCAAAATGATTTTTAAGGTATTTGAAAAATAAAGAGGGAGTGGTTATCATCATTTAGGCTAGTTGTTATAGAACTAAAATAATTACATTTTCATTTAAAAGTATTAAAATTAAGTATCTTATTAATAAATATAATTGATATTTTGGTGTTGTGCTCATAATTTAATGCATTTCATGCTGCCGTTTATCTAAGATATTTACACCTTGAAACTGAGTGATGGAGATGGATCAAATTTGTGATTTAATTAATATTTACAAATTTAACTGTATTTGAGTTAAATGTAATCTTCACAGAGGTAAATGCATTTGCGTGTTTGAGTTAATCGCTCTACTGCAGACTTTAACAAGGGTTAACAGCATTTCTATAACAGTATCTTCATTTTCTGGCTGCTAAACTTTGATTCATTTAATTAATGAAAGATATATTAGGCCCAAACACTAGAAGAAAGTTCAGGTCAGATATTTATTGGTAGAAATTTTCATAATCCTTTTTCTTTTATTTAAGAACTTAAATATTTTCCTCCTTGGTGAACAAATTAGGAAACTTTTGAATTATGATTTTTGAAATGAATCTGTTAATATTTGATTTGCTTATTTGATAAACTTAATCTTTACCACTTTCATGCAGGAAGAACAAGATATTCATAAAGGATTTTAATTCATATTTTCTGTAGATATTGATGTTTAAGAGCAGGCCTTCTCTTGTATAAATATGTGACTTTATCTTTTCACCATTAAGTATTTACTAGAGAATAGGAAATAACCTTTTGTCATTGCCGCTTTAAGTTGATGCACAGATTTTAGGATAGGAGAAAGAGGCGCTTGGTGCTGGTATAGCATAGAAACTCATCTGTCAATTTTCTCCATCACCATCTAAATTTTAACATTTTCTTACTATTTCATTATGGGTTTTCTCTAAGGTCATTTTTTGTGTGGTCACTCTGTTATCCTAAATGCATTTAATGTAAACGTTATTTCCAGTCTCATAGCTGCCGAGAAACAGCATGGTGTTGAACGTTCAACCTTCTAGAGCACTTTCTTTATTTCTTGGACTGATTGACTTCCACACATCTCTCTCTCTCTCTCTAGGTTTCCCTCTACACAGGCCCATTCTTGGTGTTTTGGTGGTGTTTGGATGCAGCTTCTAAACTGCTTTGGCTCATTTTTAATTTCCCTATAAAGTGAATCTGATTTGGTGTCCTTTAAGCATGTGTCAAGGAATGGTTCAACCGATAATTTTAGAAAGCAATTAATACTATGACTAATGTGGTGTTGGTTGGGTTCTTCACAGGTTCATAGCACTAGCAAAAAACTTCTCTATCAGCTAGACCACCTGACACAGATCTGTAATCAACCTGGGATGGAGCAGCCCCCTAGGAAACATGTAGGCATTTTCTTTCTTCTTACACAATATATTTGGATTGATTTTATTTAACATATGAATCATCATACAGCATTTTCTTTAAATTTAAATGCTTGTTTCAGATTTCATGCTTACAATGTAGAATCTTAACATTTTCCAATTAATTTTTTGCATGTTTTCAATTCTGACAAATATTATTTACAATGCCAGGTAGTTTTATGATTATTTACGTAAGCTATTTAAGATTAATTTTGCACTGAAATCATTTTTACGCTAGAAGCTATTTGTTATTTTTATCTTTTAATTGAGAATGAAAGCTTGCCATGCACATTAATAAATATTTTGCATTTTTATTTTAAGAATCCAAGAAGAAAGCAGAAAGGGCATGATGTAAGTTTTATCCAAGTTTAGATAAATAATAATCTCACAATAATGTTAACCATTAATTGATTTATATTTATTGAATGTTTTTAATCTCTTAAAAATAAAGTCTCTGACAAATTAATCTTGGAAAGTTTGCGGGAATGAGCATGGGATGATTTTTTGATTTGATTGATTACAATATGCAGCCACATTTTTAGGAATGGTATAAAATATTTGATGAATCTTAGTTGCAAATATGGTAAATTATGGGATCATTCTTAAATCCGATGAAAAGAGACTGTATGTAGTAGAATTTTTTAGTAATTGTTTGAATTTCAATGGTCCTCATCTTTAATATCTTATGGAGGAAATATTTATAATCTAATGAATTTTTGATTGAATAATATTTATTAAAGTACTGAGTGCTTTTGGTGACAAATATTATGCCTATATTTTTGTGACAATTCTTGTTGAATTAGTTTTGATATGATAGGCCTATTAATTTGTAAGTTTTTTACTCATGTAAAATCTATGTCTTTTTGCTAGATTCCTGGCCTAAATTTCCTAAGATTCTCTGCTTATATTGACTTTTATTTATCCTTTTTGAATTTATTTATTGGCAAAATATTAACTTAAATTGATCCACTTTACAATATAATTAATAAGATGATTGATATTGTTATCTTTAATTGAGCTATATCTTTATTTAGTGGTTGATTGTTATCCTAAAATGTCTTCTAATGATATTTCAAATTCATTGCAGGTTCCTGGTAGTGTGGAAGGAAGTGGAGGGGGTGGTAGTGGGGGAAGTGTTGGTGGGGGAGGAGGAGGAGGGACTGGCCAAGGCTACGAAGTAGTTGGGGTTAGTCAAGGAGGAGGAGGAGGTGGCCAAAGAGTTGGAAGGAAGAGCCCTGGTGCTGATTACTCTGAAGGCGCAAGTCACGTATTGGCTGTGATCCATCAAATCTTAGCGCATCATAGAACTTTGGAACAAAAGTGGCATGCTAAGAAAATCAAACTACATCAGAGGCTTGCCCTGCGTCTTTTTCAGGAAGATGTCAAACAGGTAGAACTATACCTCTTTAATTGTTACTCTCTTTTTAAATTTATTTTTAGTTGAAATCCTGTACTTAAATCCACTTTTAACTAAATTTCCATCAATACTAAGGCATTTGTAACATCTTACAACCAGCTTTTGAATTCCATCCCCATGGAAATATTTTCCTTAAGTGTTCTCAAAATTTGATAAAGTACACTTCTTAAAACATGAGGAAACTCCTTAGATAAAGATGAAATCATAAAGTGTCTGTCCACTAGAACTTTTCCTCCATCAACTTCCTGCACCATCTTCAGTAATGAGAATGTTATCCACTTCCTTCCTCATCATGTATATTTGTGCAATCATCTTTAAATGCTCTAACCAATTTTCTCATTCCTTTGCTCATAATGTTTTCTCCATACACTTCACAGATCTGCCAATGAATTTCAGCAATTTTTGTATCTTTTGCATTAAGAAAACAAATGACAGAGTGCATTTCATACTCAGCTTGATTTTCAGTTATCTGAGACATATTAAATACAAATAGATATAAACATGCCTTACTTTTTATAGAAATTAATCTGAAATATAGATTAAAGTACGTGGTTTAATGTAAAAATTAAAAAGTAATTTAAAATACACTTGTCTGTTTTTAATTTCAAAATGATACTTATTTATTAAACGCCTCACTCATTAAGACATGTTTTTCATGTGATTTTTAAAGTCCACTCCATTATATCACATATTTGTTTCTTACTTCTTTTTTAGGTTTTAGATTGGTTGGAAAACCATGGGGAAGTATTTCTGAGGAAGAATACTGGCATAGGAAGAAATCTACAGAAAGCTAGAGTATACCAAAAGAGTCATGAACATTTTGAAAATGTTGCTCAAGTAAGTGTTGATGTTCAAGCATGCTGTTATTATACTTTAAAAATATCAATATTTCACTCATTTTATCCTGCGAATTATTGATTTGACTTAACATATTATTTATTGATATAACTCTTCTAGAACACCTACACTAATGCAGAGAAGCTTCTTGCTGCTGCAGAAGAATTAGCACAAACAGGCGAGTGCAACGCAAGTGAAGTTTTCTCTGTGGCATCCCAGTTAGAGGCTCGTGTGTCAGGTTTTGCCGCCAGAGTCCAAGCACGGAGACGTCGTCTTGACTTAGCTGTTCTTTTTTATACCCATGACAAGGAGGTGAGTGATTTTTATGAAGAATTATTTAATGCTTTTTTTTATTTAGACTTGCAATTGATTTCACTTGAATTGAAAAAGTTACAATAAAATTTGAGGTGATTGCCGCCTTCTTTTTCTTCTTTTGGCCTTTTCTAAGTATATTGTAAAATTTATTGAATCTCTTTAGTATTTTCTAAATCTTAGGTGATTTTTTTTGTCGAATGTAGTTGATTGCTCAAATTATTTCTTTTGACAAGTACTTTGTTTTTATTATTTGGTTGTTAATACAATCAATATTCAATTATTTCAATCCTTAAATAATTTTTATCAAGTAATTATTAACTTGTAATTTAATATTTATTAACATGCTCAACTGCTTTCTTTTATTCAGTTAAGTGCTTGGCTTGATGAGGCTCGGGAAGGACTTCGAGGTGGTGAAGAAGAGGAAGAAGAAGCTCCTGAAACTTTAGAAGCAGCAGAGAGACAGCTGGCGCAGTGTGCTCAGCAAAGAGACTCAGCCATTGATGCATGTCTCCGTACTAGCGCTGAAGGAGAAGCTCTCTTGCAGGAATTAAGGTATCTTGTCTTTTTTATACTATAATAAGACTCAATTAAAGTATCTGCTGTTAGAAATATTTTAATTCAAATTTTAAATTATTAATGAAATAATATGTTAACCTTTTAAATTACATTTTATAAATTGGTCATGAGATAAGTAACTCTTACAAAACTGTCATTATTTCCATTTATCTTACCATAATAGGAATAATTCATTGGATATAATCTAATATTTATTACTTTCATGTTTAACATTGATGTATCACTTGCATTTACAGCTGAAAATTATAATTAAAAATGATTTTTTCCCTTCCTGGAACAGAAATGCTGGCCTTAGTAATGAATTGGATTCAACTGGATCATTATCAGCTGTAGAAGCATCATTAGATAGACTCGGTAAGCAACGTGACGAGGTGGAGCAACTGTGGGCTAATCGGAAACACAGGCTGGACCTCTGTTTACAGTTGCGCCTTTTTGAAAGGGATGCCCTTGAAGTAAGTGAAACTATTACCTATGTTGTACCTAAAGTTACACATTTTTCATTGTTATGATTTTGGATCAGTTTTCTTCTTTGTCGTCAGCTTCCTGGGGAGACTTTTCCTCCCTCAGATGTGTTGTCTGAGGTAATAAAAGAATTAAGAGAGTTACTATTTTTCTAAATTAATAAAAATTAAATTCTTAAGACCATCAGATATTAATTATCAGAATTCTAGAAAAACTAATATTGTTGAAGTGGTCGGATTGTGATGCATATGAAGCCATTGTATTCAGGGGAGTTCCAATTTTAAAGACTATTATTCCTTTCCTCCCTCTATCTGAAATACTGTACGCCATCCCATTTTACATTCTGCATTATCTTATCTTTACCATATAACATTAACCATCGAACATTATCACCAGATTCATTTAATTTATAACATACCACCATAAAATCCTTATTGGAGAATCCTGGAAAGCAATTTTTTCCTGCCTCTAAAGAAAGCGCAGTCCACTAAAAAATGTTTTTGTATTAGGTGTCATCACAGCTAGAGATGTGGTCAGAAGAGCTTCAGAGTAGGAGTGGTGAGCCAGGAAGGGGTGATGCACAACAAGCTGAACAACTTTTAAGGGTTCATAATGAGAGTGTTTCTCATATGCAGAACACAACATTTCAAGTTCTTCAAAGGGGCCAAGAACTTGCTCAAGTAAGAAATTTTTTCTACCTCACATTATCTGTATCACTAGATGCGCCCCTCAAATAAAATCAAATTCAAATTTTTGTTCACAATTTAAATATTCTTAAAAGACAATCTTGTCAAATAGCCATATCTTCTCTCTAATTGATATGCTGTTTAAAGGTCCCTGTTAGTGTTAAGATATTGTCAATTTTTTAATCTTAGGCTTCTTTCATAGTGGCTGTAAAATAGTGTGTTAATATAATTTTTTACTTAATTTCTTCTGCAGTTACTTGAAAGTTCAAATGTGCGGTTAATGTCTGATGGCCAGTATTCTGCACAAACACGTGTTCAAGTTTTATTGGAGTTCCTTCATGAAAGAGAAATGGATGTAGAGGATCTGGCGGAGGTTAGAAGAGTAAGATTGGAGCAATATCTACAGCTTTGCCAGTTCCAAGCTGATGCTAGTCAGGTAAGATCCATTTGAAATTGGCTTTCTAGATTTAAAATTTCTTTTACTTAGTCACAGCTATTTTAGCATTAAATGCTAACTCATTTAGTTTCCATTCCATGCTTTTCGCCAGTTCAGAATCTGTTTTCCCATTTTTATATACATTGTATTATGGTATTCTTAATGTCACCATCCATTATAAGAATGAATGAATTCCTATTTGTGTTTCAATATATTAAATTTGTTCGTAATATTTTGTTGACTTGCAATACCTTTGATTTTATCATAATTAACTCTGAACTACAATCTCTGTTCTCTCGCTTTGAATCATCATACTTAAAGAGTATTCTTTAGCAATATCTTAAGCTTTCAAATAATCTATATTATAAATTTAGATCAAATAATCTATAATTATAAATTTAGATTCTTTCTGTGTAACAGCTTTATAGACTGATGCTTTGGAATAAAAAATAGTATGAATAGTTTGTTTTATATATATAGTATTAGAATCAAATAAATTAATATTAATTGCAATCTCTTTATTTCTAAAGGTTGTCCGCTGGATTAGAAATGGTGAAGAAATGTTAATGGCTGGATTCACAATTCCTAGTTGTTTGCAAGAAGCTGAACAACTCAAGAAAGAGCATGAGCAGTTTCAAGTTGCTATTGAGGTTAGAATGATATTTTCAAGTGGTTAATTTTTCATTCACTTTTGGCATCGGCATAATTTTCTAACTCAACTTTACAAAAAGTATTGATGTTACTTAGTTTGGAATTAAATAGGGTTACCAGCTCAAATTTCATTTTTACATTTGTATTTTAAATTCATTTTTATGTTTTCATCAATCTGAAATTTGCTGTATGATTGAATGTCGAGATAAATTGAATATGCCATGGTATTCCACTATTATATCATGCTACTATTTTTGTTATTTAATATATAATCTTCATTTGTGTAAATCTTTTACATCCATATCGTATGCATTGGAAATCAAAATATTTATTATTTTAACCCTCCTAGTTTGTTCTTTCAAAAATCAACAAAGATATTTTTAAATACTCTAGAAAATTTTGTTTTAGCATGTTATTCTGAAACTTCTTTATGAAAGTCCTAGGCATATCTTAAGTTGCATTTTTTTCTCTTGCAGAAAACTCATACATCTGCAGTGCAAGTTAGGCATAGAGCAGATGCATTAATAAGTGCAAATCATTATGACCCTCAAGGAGTGAGAGATATTGCTGAGGAAGTTACCAAAAGGTGGCAGCAATTGGTTACTTGTGCAGAGGAGAGGCATAAACTAGTTACCGCTAGTCTCAACTTTTATAAGACTGCTGAGCAGGTAATAAACTCAGTAAAAGTATAATTATTATTGATTATTCAGTTTTATTTCCCTAAATCATCTCAAGATGTATTTCTTTGTCAGTAATATCCAATGATATAAAATCCTGTATCCAAACTATAACATTTTATTTAAATGATAAGGATTTAAGTTCCATTCAATCATGATTAAGTAAGTGATTTTTAATCTTCAATATCTCTAGGTTTGCTCAGTGTTAGATAGTTTGGAGAGAGAGTACAAAAGAGACGAGGACTGGTGTGGAGGTGGAGAGCTAGGAGTTGGAGGTTCGAGTAGTGGAGGTTCTTCTGGGGGAGGTGGGGGTAATATGGTAGCCCAGCTCATCAATAAACACCAGGAGCAAAAAGAAGCCTTCCTAAAAGCATGCACACTTGCTAGAAGAACTGCTGAGACTTTCCTTAAATATACAGCTCGGAGTTTACAGTATTATAACTACCAAGGAGATGTGGGAACAAGAACAGCTGAGGGAAGAGTCAAAGGTGAGGCAATATGCTAATTTTCATTGCCTTTTTTTTAATTTTCAAATAAAGCCACAAGCACAATTGTACCGTTTCTCATAAGGAAGCAATTAAAATCAATTGTTACATAATTATTTTGAAATTTATAAAATGTATATCAGATAGCTGTAAGCTGTCAGAAATACTGTGAATTTGTTTAGATTTTTTGTACAGTTAAGGAACATCAATTTACTTATGACTCTTTGAAGTTACTAAGCCTCAATATGACGCAGTTGACAAGTAGTTGACATTATGAGTAACAAATATTTTGGTTTTATTCACAGATAAATACTTTGAGATTCGTGTATAGCTATTTATTTTTTGAGTTTAAGTTAATAATTGATTAAATTTAATTTTTAACGGTAGCTATCCTGGAAAAGCTACTATCCCAGGAAAATAGGGTACTAGAACATTGGACGCAAATGAAGAAAAGGCTTGACCAATGTCAGCAGTTTGTTTTGTTTGAGAGGTCTGCCAAGCAGGCTCTTGAATGGATTCATGACACTGGAGAGTGCTATCTTTCTACTCACACTCATGTTCAGGGGCAAAGTAGAGAGGAAGCTGAGGCTTTGCTTCTTGAACATAATGAGTTTAAAGGAACAGCCAAGGTGAGAATAGTCGAATTTTCATTATAATTGCGAGATTATTTGCATTTTATTTATGTTTTGTGATATTTCAATAAAGTAATGAAAAAATTGTCACGGTATGCCAATGAATATCAAATTATTTAACACTTTACTTTAGGAGACGCGTGAAAGAGTCAAGCTTCTCATGCAGTTGGCAGACAGCTTGGTTGAAAAAGGCCATGCCCATGCTAGTGGAATCAAACAGTGGGTTGCAGCTGTGGATAACCAATACAAAGACTTTAGTTCTAGAATGGACAAGTACAGGTAGGATGTTCATTCTTTTTGAATTCATTTTGTTCATACATGGATGTAGGACTTTCATCAACAACAAAACATGATTCTATTTATTTGGAAAATTTCTAAATGTTTTTATTTTTTCATAAGGGCTCAGTTAGAAGAATGTTTGGGAATACAAGTGGAAGGAGAAGGAAGTAGGCAAGATCTCTCCATAGATCGGAATTCTGATCCCACCCTAGAAGCTAAGGTTAAAGAAGCTGCTTCAGCTAAGGACTTGAAGGAGCTGAATGAAGAGAAAAGAAGATCTGCAAGGCGGAAAGAGTAAGTTATTATTTAAGATCTAAGATGAATTTAATAATCATAAGCATTAGTTATACAATAGTCTGACTTGAATATAAAACAATATTTCATTGAAAAATTTTTTATCATTTCTCAGTCATCAATGATAATACTCCTAGAAGTTGAATTACTAAATTACTGGTGACCTAAATTATTGCTCTTTCCAGTCTATGTTGGAGATTGTGTAGGTGGTAATCATTATTGTAAACATTTCAAAGTAAAAGTAATATTTATAATATAGTAATATTGTAATAAGTAACTTTAATAAGTATATTTATATTCCCATAACTATAAAGTAAACTTTCATCAATTTATATGTTTATTTTTTTCAGCAAATTTTACTCACTGAAATAAATTGTTATCATCCACACCTTTCCACAGGTTTATAATGGCAGAGTTGTTACAAACAGAGCGTACCTATGTGAAAGATTTAGAAGCATGTACCCGTTATTTTCTGGAGGAGATGAGAAATGGAGCGTCAATAGTGCCTCCCCCGATACTAGGCAAAGATAACATCATATTTGGGAATATGGAGGAGATACTGGAGTTCCATCGTAGCATTTTCTTGAAAGAACTGGAAAAATATGAAACCATGCCTGAGGATGTTGGTCATTGTTTTGTTACATGGGTAAGTCATGTAGTTTCTCATTGAAAGTTAATTATATTCTATTAGGTACAAAACTATTATCAACTTGTACGTAATTTGTTACTAAAGCTAGAATGAACTGAGAGCAGTTAAGTAGGTGATCATGTCACCATTTTGTGAGAAGCATCCGAATGATTTTGGTTTATGATTATTTTTTTTCTGAATGTTTTCTTATTGTGACTATTGCAATTAGAATAACACCTGGTCAATTTTGAGGTATTTATAAAAGCCCATGAAAAGGAATTTTTGGAAGGATAACCATCATATCATTAAGGGCAATCGGTCCATACAATTTTAATTTAAAAAATCTGTGATAAAGTTTCACTCTAATCTACGACATCGCAACAAATCATGATTGAAACATTTTCTTCTTAAAAAATTTTAAAATAAAACTGATACTATTTATATTTACCTTTCAGTCTTTCTTATAAATAAGCCTACAATATATATTGAGAATGAGGAAATACTTAATTCAGTGTAGTTATGTGGTTTACTTTATTTGAATACAATTGGTAAAATAATTTAGTCCTGGAGTATTAAAATTTAATTTACAGCAAGAAGATGCTGTGCATTAATTATTTCATTAATCAAATATATGTTGACCTTTGTGCAAACAACGTAAAGTCAAAAAAGCAATCGGAAATAATTAGTTATGTAATGTTTTGTAGCATTTTGTATTCTTTCCCTAATTAGAAATGACGTTTCCTTAGTTTAATTTGTTTATTTTATTTTACAGGCTCAACAGTTTGACATGTATGTTAAATATTGTAAAAATAAACCTGAGTCAAATTCTCTCTTGGTGCAACATGGTGGTTCATTTTTTGAAGAATTGCAGAAAAAGCACAAAGTTGAACATCCTATAGCTGCCTATCTCATCAAACCAGTACAAAGAATAACCAAATATCAGCTGCTGCTCAAGGATTTGCAGTCGTGTTGTGAAGAAGGTCAAGGAGAAATTAAGGTTTGAAAATTTACCACTTATTGTAAAATATTACTTTTAGATGGTATTGCATTCACAAATTATGTTAGAAATATACTAATTGATTTAGAATAATGTGATGTTTTTCAATAGGTATTTAGTGTAATTCAACAATTTTTACCAACTCCATATATCATTTTTTATGTAATACCAAAAATATATTAATTTTTAATAAAAAAATTAGTAAGTTTTAGTAGTGACATTCTACTGCTTTATAATGTCTTAAAGTTATATATGAAATATGTTTTTTGTGATAATTGAATGAAAGTTTTCTGTGCTTTTTTTTCAAGGATGGTTTGGAGGTTATGCTTAATGTCCCCAAGAAAGCAAATGATGCCATGCATTTGTCTCTGTTGGAAGGCTGTGATGTGTCTTTGGACAAATTAGGGGACGAAGTTGTTCTTCAAGACACTTTCCAAGTTTGGGATCCAAAGCAAATAATTCGCAAAGGCAGAGAGCGTCACATATTCCTTTTTGAACTTTATCTACTATTCAGTAAAGAAGTGAAAGACTCGAGTGGAAAGGCAAAGTACATCTATAAAAATAAACTCATGGTAAATAAAAAATCTTCAGTTATTTTTGTAGACTTTGCTATTTTTGTAAATGCATGCAATTCTTCATGGTATGTTACAACTTAATTAACATGCCTAAATTCATTACTTTTTGGATAGAGAAATTAAATTTTCAGTCCTATAGGTTTTTATATTATTATAATTCAGAACTGTTTTAACCTTCTTTCAAGATATTTATTTTTAAAAAGGTTATGGCATCTTCACTGCTAAAACTCTATTTTAAAAACTATATTAGGTATCTCTAATTTCATCAGAATTAATATTAAGTCCTATAACTAAAGAGCTCCATAAATGAAAATATCTTATTATTCTTATTGTTATATTACTATATCTCATGTATCAAATAAGAGAGAGCAATTAGTAAGCAAATGTACTATGCTAATTTTATCATTTTACACCCATTCAACTCACTTTTCAGAAAATGATTCCCCGTTTTTCTTTGTAGCTTCTAAGGGTAACTTTACAGACATCCATATATATGTGTTATTTGACCATGTAACGTCTTATAGCTATTTGTGTTTGATTTGTAGAATAAATGCCCATAGCTCAATGTTCAGCTCTGCTAATAGTGCTTTATTTTCATGTTGTTTTTTTATTATTATTTATTTTATTATACTATTATTTATTGTTGTTGTTGTTGTTTCTATTTACCACTACATCAGCATAAAATTTCACTTTTTATTTAGTGTGATGTCTTTCTGACAGCAAACGTCTTGTGCCAAATTCTGTCCAGCTGTTTAATGTATCGCGTTTTCCTTTGAGTTTCTCTTTCTATAAGTAAAATCTTGAATAATACTTTGTTGAAAGTGTTTGAGATTTAGAGTAGCATCTAAACTTCAGTGTTTTTCTGTGGTACCTCCCTTTTCATCCAACTGAGCATTTGCTTTTGAGTTGATTTATATAATCTCACCGAACTCCTTTCTTTGAAATCATTTTGTGGTATCTATTGAGGTATCATGAATTGAGGGTGTGTATGACCGTCCATTACTTTTACGTCATACTTAACTGATGTATCTGTATATCAACCTAGACTTGGCCAGTGGTAGATAAAACTGTATCCCTATATTTTATTCATCCTTTATATTCTTTGTCCTAGCCTGTGTTTACTTTTTCTACAAGCTTTATTTGACTTTTTTTCCATTGCAGTGATTATCCAACGTACAGATTCACCTCTCACTAATAATAACTGTAATTCTGTCACTAAGATGCCACAGAGTAGCTCAATTCTTCAATGATAATTATTTTCCATTAATGAAGGATCGTTTCATGAATTATTTGTGTATTGTTTTGAAAGAATTAATGTGAAGTATTTTTTTGTGGAGCCGGATTCATATGTTTTCAAATTGGTTCTGAATATTGATGCCGTAAGGCTCCAATGGAAAACTGTCTCAAAAAGATATTGTGAACATTTTTTAATAAGTATATACTCGCGTATGAGTTGAGTTTTCAATTCCATAACAACTGAGCACCATGACGATTATGCGCTAGTACAGTCCTGGCCAAAATTAACGCAGCACCAGCCGTAAGGATCGCTAGGGAGGTGCTGCGTTAATTTTGACCAGGAGTGTACAATTGATTGCTACGACAACTGAGCGAGTCTCATTAGCAGATGGTATTAATTGAACGACCCCAAGCATACACATCCCCATCTACAGCCACTCTCTCTTTCAAAATTTAATATTACTTTATGCATAGTCGTTCAGTTAATTCCTTCTGTAAACTAGATGTGCTCAGTTGTCTTAGTGCTCAGTTGTCATAGTGTTCAGGGGTCGTAGTGCTCCGTTGTGACATGCTCAATTGTTGCATGCTCAGTGCTCAGGTCATAGAGTTTTCAGCATATTATATCTTCTGAGAAAGCCCCCTCTGTTTATACTCGGATGAGGGTGCCACTTTTTGTAGCCAGAAATCAGCTTCTTAATTCCTCACTTACTCAATTTATAATGTTTTGTGAATTATCTCACTAATTATGTGCCATCCATTTGTAGTTGTCGAATTGAAAACAAACATTTTTTTTGGACATCCTGATCGAGGGGCTTGGGTGTGGTTGAACTGGGAATTTCCATACAATGTGGGCTTATACACAAGTCAATTAGTACTTTCAATTTTTAAGATAAAATTAAGTGAAGTTATAATAAATTTTTTTTTGGAAACCCATTGATGCTCATGTAGACACGCATGCATTGAGACTCACGCTTGTGGTGAAAAAAATGTTCGTTACTTTTTGCAAGAAGGGATTATGGGAGTCTTGTAAAATTGTTCAGAAATTAAATCAGTTTCAGTATCTACAAAAGGAAAGTTAGTAACGAATTTTCTGGTGTATGTTTAGGTTTATAATGGATAAAATTTATAGAATATTTTGTAAAAGCTGTTTCTTGAAGTTAAATTTGGGGTTTAATCTTGTCAACAGACATCTGAACTTGGGGTGACTGAACATATTGAAGGAGATGAGTGTAAATTTGCTGTTTGGACTGGAAGAGCTCCCATCTCAGATTATAGGATAGTACTTAAGGTAAGATTTCTTTCATTAATTACATTGTTGTCCATAGAAATTTATTAATTAAGTAATTGTAATACAATTGAGTATTTGTAGCTTTCCTTTGTTTGAGAGTAAACCATTAAATTAATATATTTAATTTTTTTATAGTCTTGTAAGTTTTTATCGTTTTAATTAGGCATTAATTTCCCTAAATATTATTATTTATTTCTATTAAGGCTTCATCTCTGGAAGCAAAACAGACGTGGGTGAAGAAACTAAGGGAAGTTATTCAAGAAACTTACTTTAGTGGTGCTTTACCTCTCAGTATGCCAAAGAGCCCAGCAAAGCTGAAACCAGGTAGTCAGAGGTCCAGCAGGTACTGTGTTACTTTTTATATTTTTATGGTTATTATTTTTAATTAAGTAGTAAAATGTTATTACATTACATGATAATCATTGCTTATCATTATTGAAGTGAAGAATTAGTATTTTTCTTCATATTTATCTCTCTATAGTCTGTTATACTAGAATTACATTACGAAATTTCTGTGTTTGAATTTAAAATTTCTTGCTTTAATACAGAGCCATTTTTTTACCAAATCTGAAGTCTTTAACAGTTGGATAACGCAAAACTCTTTTTGGTGGACATTTCTATCAAAATTTTCTAACCTTTTAAATATTTCCTACTTATAAATTGATGATTTTTTCATTATATGAGATAGTTTGTTTTCAATTTCTAAGGATGTTATAACAAAGTCTTCACTCAGTTATAGAAAACTATATTTTATTTCTTAACTGCCTTTTTAAGGGTATAAAAATATACTCATCGCAACTTGATGATAAAGGTATTAGCTGGTTTGTATTACCTTAGCTGGTCATAGATTTCATTAATTTGTATGTTTTGTTGTATCAAATAAGGTGCTAGGCTTCAATAATTTGCCATCTCTTTCATTTTTTATTTCTAATTATTTACTGAAAGCTTCATCACAGCCTTTTCTAAGTTGGGATTCACATTAAGCAAAGTTAGCATTGCACAAAATGGTAATTGTCCATTTTTCATCTAAAGATTGGAGAAAAAATATAATGCAATTGTAAGAATCATACTTTTTGGTGGTACATGTTGCATCATGTCTGGACATTCTTGGAAAAGGTCAATAATCATTATATCCTATTAAAGTTATCACAACTGCAAAGATAAAGTACAATAATGAAGTCTTTTAGGGTATGAGAAGCATTACCAATCCAAGTTAAGTAGATTAAAACGATTTATATGTGAACTCAGAGATGCTTGTTATCTCTCAAGACATCCGTGAAAATGTAGTCTCCCTTGAATCTGTGATGATAAGTGTAGTACACTGCTTTTATTACTATATATTGACCCCAAGTGGCTAAATGTAATGGTTAGGGGGTGATTGGTGCTTAAGAGTCTATTTGAGGCAGATGAAAAAATTATGTTCAAATTACTAATACAACATTTAAGGGAGACAGAGTAGCAAGGTATTACACGTTGCAACACAGATTAGAGAGGCATGAAACTCAAGGAAGATAATGAGCATCACCCGGTTTACAGATAAGTCATTTTAATCTGCTCTCCCGTAATTGATCTCGCTCCCTCTGCTCTATAAAACTTCACTTTACTTGCTCCACAATCTCGAATGTGATGATTAATAGACTATAGTCATTTAATAGTGTGCATATCCTATGATAATTCTTTAATCAATGTAGATTTCATAAGAAATGTGTTCTTTATTTAATGCAACTTATGGGTAAATCATTATCAGGTTGGAAAAATGTTTATAGCACAGTGATATTATAAAAGCTTTATTAATATTCGATTTTCACTGAACATTTAAATGCATATTTCATTTTCTCAATATTTTTACATTATCGTTATAATTTTTTTACATCTTTGTTGCAGTTAGTGTCAGTATGGGCATATTTTGTTCTGGTATTTTGACTTAAGGGCGTATTTACTCGGAGTTTATCATTGCAGATCAGCTTCATTCTGACTGCATCCGATTTGTGGCAGAAATCATTTTAACTTTTATTTCCCTCTCCTTAATTTAATTTGTGGGATAACTTTCACCATCGGATTCCCTATTTTGAAACTGTTGTTATTCCTGTAATCTGATTAATATTTCAGAAAGATTCATTTTCGCGTTTGACAGTTAAGTTATTATTTTTTTATTTCTCCAGTTTTTATTATTTGGAATTATGATTGTCTTTTCTCAACGGATGCTTCATTTTCTCATCTTCGTTCTCAGATAGTTTATTCCAGCAGCTTGCTGTTGTTAGGGATTACGAGGCCACTTTTAGCGGAAATTTCTCGACGTGACGATTTCGTTTCGTAATCTCCCACTTTTTTGAGGGCAGGAGTTATTCTTTAAGAAGTGAGGAATTTCCGCCAGAAGTTGCGGCGACGGTTGGTGACCAAATCCCTCCGCCCCTTCACCACACGTCCCGTCCCCTTTCCCTCTAATTCCCCTCAAACTCATCTTCCTTCCGCAGCACGAGGAAAGTTGTGTAGCGCCTCGAACGTTTTCCAAGTTCTCAAATTTATCCGTAAATGCTGCTTCCTTCTTTCGACGTATGTCAGCTGGAATTACGTGCCTTTTTCGAAAAGGTTATGTTGTTCGAGTATTCGCTAGTCAATTTACCCTTCCTTCAGTTGTCGTTTCAGAATGATTTCGCGTAAATTATCTTCGTTGGAAATTAGGCCGAAAAGACTAGTGCACTCCCTGAAATGTGTGTTGTATGATAGTTTCCTGAATCAATTTCACTAGACTTCTCTTGTTTTGGGTTGTATTTCGTCGTTAATGATGTAGGAAGTCGAAATTGTACAAGATTGCAATTTAACATTAAAACATTTTATATTAATGGAAAGTATTTATGGTGTCATATCGCCACACATTCCTCCTTTCTTAATTTATTTTTGTTTCGGTACCTTTTGTTTGTTTTTGTTGAATTGCGTTCAATAATTCTAAGTTGTGTCCTGTTATACGATGTTATGATTTCAGATTTTAAGTGCAAGGGAAGCCTCAAGGCCCAACCACTTCGTAGAAATTGAAAAAAATAAATAAAATCATTAAGGACGTGAAATTTATGTTAAGATTATCATGTTACTGTAAGAATGCTGACTTTATCCTCCTTAATTGATTTCCTGTAGCCAGGGACGTAGATCACTTCGAAAGAGAGGTTGGAGATATATTTACTGCTGTTTTCTGTCAAATTCTCTCCAGTCTCCATTTTTCTTCAATTTCTTATTTGTGTATTTTCTTTCTGGAATGAAACTGGTTATTGTTTTGTTTCATTCTGAAAGGATCATCTTTCATAGCCAAAGAATAGAAATATCCGTAAAATCTCGAATCTATGATACACTCGTAGCGAACACTAACGGTTGCTAAGGAAAAATAAGTTGAGCTGGAAAATTGAATCATAGCTTTAAACGTTTTGTTTAAAGTAACATTACGATACGCCTTAGATTCGAGAACGTAGGGAACTTTTCCCTTCTTACGCTTATTATAAATCTAATCAATGTATGTATGTTCTCACCTCTATCCATGGTAACTACGTAGTAACGGAAAAATATAGAACACCGGCAGTTATGAATTCACCATTAGACGCACTAGGGGCACGCGTAGGGGCTCGTCATTATAAGGGCCCAAAATAGGACTTTTTACAATTTCTAAAGATGAATAATATGTTGGTTAGGCCTCAAGGTAGTCCTTGCACCTTGGGCCTCTGATTATTGAAATTCGCCCTGAACACCAGGGTCCAATTTCTAGCACGTGCTTTCTCAGACATATCCCAAATGAGAGATTTTAATTAATGCCTTCATTGAATTCTCACTAAATTACGGTATGTAGTACGAAATACATTTGCATTGCTTTCCGTTTCGGCCGTCCTCATTAATGAGCCAAACCGGGAGTTGCAATGTCTCTTCACGCAGCTCACAGAGCCCCGCTTCCCGAGTTCTGGGATAATGAGACCTCTCTCACTTTATATAAAAGATTCCATCCCGTAAAAACAGCCTTGCTGTGTACATTTTATCATGAAATACGTAAATACTCTCGTTGCTGAGCCGAATAAAATGTTTGGCGTTCCCTCTGTCGCAAATGATTTTCCCGTGTCCGTCTGTGATATCTGTCGAGTCCCCCCTTTTCCTCTTCCTGTTTTATATCGGGACATTCCGAGAAAGGACGGGAGAGGGCGAAAGTGTCATGAAGAGGGCTATCGTTTGGCTCTGGATCCCTTCGACGTTGTTTGTTATTTGAATTCGTAGTAATCAGGCTTTTCCGAATGGGATTTCTGAACCGGATTGTCGCAGTTCACTCGAGCTTCTCGTGCCCTTTCGATTTTTTGGCTCTTATTTATTCAATATTTGGATCAGTTGTTTCATTGGCCAGTGAGAAATATTGTAAGGATATTCTTGCTCAATTGAAATTATCGTGACATTTGCTTTCTAGGAAGTGTTATGTTGGAAGATTCTTGTTGTTTTTATGCAATTCTTTCTGATGATTACTATCGTAAAGTTTTCGGTCTTAAGCTGCTATTTTTTCCGAAAAATTGACTTGTATCGTGGTTATTGCTTATTAATTACATAGGATCTAGTTTCCTAGAGAAATATCGATTCATTTTATTCTTTGAAATCTAAATAATGATTAATGTTGGATGAAAATTTTAGAAAGGCTGCTATTTATTTGTTTTTTCTCACACTTAAGGACTTCTTATGAATGCAATTCAGTCACCCCATGTTATAAAATATTTATTTAAAATATTAAGTAGTAAAAAATTATAGATGCGTCGCAAAACTCATATTTGGTACGTGCTTCGAATCTTAAAAATTCTCTATAACCTTATAAATTTTCTCCATCAAAAACTTTTCGATCGGGAAAAGATCTCTTGAAATCTTGATGTTCAGGCGTTACTTTGTGGAAAGCCATTGAAGTAATGAAGAAAAAACTTCGTAATTTTCTGCACGATTTTTTAATTTACGACCGGTTTCGTTACCGGAATAGCATCATCTGCTGTCTCTTCCTATCAGAATCCTGTCAGACTTCTTGCTCACCTGTGTAGGACGTATAAGTAATGATTAATGCCAATTTTTCATTTGTATGTCATCTCACTGAGCTGAAAAAGTTTTTCTCCTGAAAGCTTACATTTTCAAGTAGTATATTTATTTTTCAAGGTTCTTGGTTTCGTGTAATCATGTTATCTAAATGGGGAATTAATTTTAAGGCGGCTAGGCCTACATTTAGTTTTATTTTTGCAAGGGACTGATTTTCTTGCCTTTTATAGATCCAAGGAAATTAGTACCAACCGAAATTATAGGTTGATACATATATCATGATTAAATTCTAAGGGCATTGTCTTGTCGCACTAGCCACGTCTCTATTTTATCGCTGCTTCCTTCACGCTAGCGTATACACGATGCCACGTTCATCTCCTCCATGTTCCAGTAACGTAAATCTCTGAGCATCATCTTGGTTCTTTTCCTAACATTTTACCTTCGAATTTATTTCCCAGGAATTGATTTTGTTCTGTTATGTATGTATATGCCAAATTATATTTGTCCTTCCTCATCCTATTATGATTAAAAGCGATCTAATTTATTTCACTTCTTTCTTTTACCCAGCTTGTTTTTGGCGCATTTCACCAGATCCTTATCTTCATCGCCTCTAACTTGATTCTTTCAGCTTTCCTGATTGTCAATATCTCACATCTGTAGTATGCTTCAAAGGAACTTCTTGTTTATTTTTTTTCTAGTCTCTGTTTTTATTTTGTCATCATTTTTAAGTTCTAAATGGCAAATTTTCCATGGCTCTTCTTCTCTTGCTCTCCGTCCTACGTGTATTTTCATAGCCAGTGATAATCCCAACTCTCTCGAAGTAGTAAAATTTTCCAATATGTTCCAATGTATTGTCATCTATTTTTATATAAACTTTGAGATTTTTTCTCTATCCTATTACCATTTTTTTGGTCTTATTCTTCTTAATATTAAGCTTAAATTTCTCAAAGGTTTCGAACAGCATATTGAGCATCTTTTTCACTGGATACATGCATGCACATTTGGGAAATATTTAGAGAGCTTAGAAAATATTTTGTGCCGTAATATTCAGCTTGATCTATTACAGACTAGATTATTGTTAGCCTGCAAAGCGATTAAAATTTATGGAGACATTTTGGCATTCTTTCTTCGTTGTTTATTTATTGCTTTCTTTCCATTTAGTACCTAATAGCTCTCTTATATTCTTTTGTAAGCCTCGTGTTGTATCTTACCACGTTTTATCGACGCAGCACTGTATGGATCAGAAAACCAGATGATCCGCAGTTGCAAGCATCCACATTCCCCAAGCAGCCGCCTAATCTGCGTCGAGCTGTTTTTCTTCCATTAAGATGCTCCGCGGCGCGCGCTTTCTTCCCTACATCATCGTAACTCTATTAGCGACAAGACGCATTCTCTGCATGCGGATGTTAGTCCGCCGTGACCGTGACCGGGCAGAGGGTAGGCGGCGAAGGCTTCTCGCGATCCGTGACAGCATTCTGAAACAGCGCCCTTCCTTTGCAGCCCCTCGCCCGCGGGAGAGCGCGCGTGTTACCCTGCGAGTCCCTCCCCCTTCTAGTCTTCAAGCCCTCCTTCTCACCTTTTCCCCCCGTCCCTCCCTCACTTTCGCAGCATCCGTCCCAAGATTTGCTCAGAGCGTGCGCGGGTTCTCCGGAGGCGCTTTACTCTGCCCAAGAAAATCGATATCGTTGTCACGAGGATCGGAGAGCTCCCGCAGCGGCGGTCGTACCGACCTACCGCTCCCGTTCCTCCATTCGCTCTTTCACTACCCTCTTTTTATTTCCCCCTCTCTACCGGATCTGTTTCCAGCTCCTCATCGGGACAATGAGGCTAGTAACTTACTCCCGACCTTCCTTTCGCGGTGTTGGTAGCGCCTCCGTAGTGACCCCGGACGGCGAGGCGTCGTCAGCGGTGCTGACCTCTTGGGCAGTACCATCAGCGCCTCCTTTTTCCCATGCAGAGATGTCCGTCTCCCACTTTCAGTTTTTAATCGTCATATGCTTATCTGGTCGCTAAGATTGATTCCTACGATATTTTGCGAATTTTACGTATTGCATCCTTCCTTTGTTTTCCTGGGACGAAATGCATAGTAGATGTCCGATAATTTTAAATTAAGCAAAATTAAAAATTATCAAAATATTTCCTGTTCAACCCCGTCGCTTCCCTGTTGGAATAAAAATTGATAAATTGATTGTATGTCGCATTCAGAACGGAATAATTTCGAATTCCTTATATAATAGTAGCCGATTACTGTTGATTGTGCTCATTTTTCGGTGATAAAAAGATTATTTTACAGGTAGTACTTGCTGAAATATTACCGCTTGGGTGAAACAATACCAGTGATGCAATCAAACATTTTCCTTGGGGGCGCTTTGTAAAAGTAATTAAAATTAAATGACTTTCGTGTACTATTTCTCAATTTAATTGCAATGAATATATTTTCTTAAGTAATTACTTAACATAAGGGAATTCAAACTAAGTCTGATGTATATCGAAAAGTAATGGTTTTTGTGTAACGCTCGTGTTTCATTCTCTCAGCATTATCCCTTTTCTAGTTAATACGAGAGGTCCCTTATAAGCATCTTCTTATTAATAGTACTCTGTTATGGATACTTAGTGACAGTAAGCTTATCATCTAGTTCGCTATTTTCATAGTAACTACTATATTTCCAAATGTTTTCGTAAATTGGTTGCAGTCCCTGAGAACATTTTGGTCAGAACGCACTTACGGTTCAGGATGGCTAAACGATTCACAGCGAAAGGGCTTAGTGGGTTCTTTACTTGAATGTGTATCCCCTGAGCGAATGTACCGCTGCAATTCGATTTGTTTGGCATTACTCTCCTTTCTCTCCTCCGCTTTTTCTATGCATCTGTGCGCGTTTTCCTTTCTCCATCCTTGACGTCATTCCTCACGGGTCGTGTGATGGACACTATCCCCCTCTGCCGCATTCCCCCTCTCTTTCTTTCCCACTTTTCCTTTTCTTGTTTCCCACACACGTCTTTACCTCCAGGAACGTGAAAGAAGATCCTGGAGGCGAGATTCTCGCCTTCAAAATTTACTTGATCGCCCGCGTGGGAGGCTGAGTTGTGGGATCCGAGTTAGTTTTATGTTCCGTTATTATTTTTTCGTTACCGCCTCCTTCCGTGATAAGCATCGGGAAAAGTTGGGTCAGGAGAGCCTTATGTTTCGACAGCCCTCTTCTCCCAACTTTTGCGGCCCTTTTCATGGCCTCGAAGGCCCATTGGAGGAAGGGAAATTCGTGATTCCTGGGCGATTTTGCGCGGCAGCTTGACCTGGACGTGGAGCTCTTAGATTTTTCCGTCAGTCAGTGTTTCGGTGAAATAGGAAATACGATGATGAATCATTGAATTATGCATTCTTCACCTTTATTCCTATTAGTCTGTTCCCATATTATAATAGGTATAAAAATACGTTGAAGAAATAAAATTTTCACTTGTACTATTTTCCACACGACCGGTTTCGTAAGATAACTTACATCTTCAGGTCTGATATAAAGTCTTCACCTGAAGATTTTAGTTATCTTACGAAACCGGTCGCGTGTAAAATATACGGTGGAAAATAGTACAAGTGAAAATTTTATTTCTTCAATTAATTTCTATGGAATTCCACATAGTTAAGCCTGCTACCATTGATTTTATTCTTATGGGTATTTATTTCGCTTTTATTATTTTGTTACTCGCGTTTTTCGTGACTGTATGTTTCTTTCAGTATATGCATCTTTAAAATTATTTATCTCCGCAATAAAGTAAAAATTGGGCTCCCGGATAGTCATGTAGATAGCGCATTTCCCTTCGGTGAAAATGGACCCGGGTTCGATTCCTGGTGGGAGCCAATGTGCGATTACAGTATGTACAGGTTTTGCAGTTACTTATCCACGCCCCTCTTTTCCTATTAGTAAGGTTCTTGTTAGCAATAATTCCGAGGAGTTAAGACGCACATCTGCCTGACTGCAAAACCAAGTGACCGTAACCCAGTTTTTTCCAAGATTTTACCAGCGAAAAAATTCTGGCGAAGTGGAGCTCGTTGTGGAATGCCTCGAGTTCCAGATTACGGAAAGCCGTAATAGTAGTCAAAGTGGATGTGAAAGTGAGATTTTTATGGAAAGAGAGTTATTTTCTATTCTACTTTTTTTCTTGTTATTTTGTTCTAGTCAAGGTCGCAGTAAAATTGCCTACTTTTTCTTGGAGTTTCACGATTACTGTTAAATATCCAAGAATATCTCGTAATTTTTATCGGCATAAGACTGGGTAAATTAAAACACCAGCCATGTATGTAGTATCCACTATCCTTTGGTCTGTCTTTTACTCTATTCATTCTTACTCTGCTCCTATTTTCGTCCTATTAGTGACGAAAAATTACACATTTTGCATTATGAATCTCAGGTTTCTCAAGAATCCTCGTAATAAATTTGATTTTCAATGTTTTCGGTTGTAGGTTTGAAACCAAGCAGTCATGTTATCACATCCTTGTACCATTTAATACGTTTATTTATCATATTATTATCATCCGAAGTATAATGAATTTTTGCACATATTCTCAATGAGTTCCCACTCTTGTACTTGTAAGTGGCTTTATTTTGAAATTACAACATTACAATTTCTTGAAATAGGAGCAGTGTAATCCTAAAGAAAGAAATTGTTCTAAAACGATCTTACAAAATATGCGATTTTTTATCACCTCAGGTTCTTTCGGTCATAGGTCTATCGTAGTTCTAGTTTCTAAAGAATCAAACCGGCCTTGGTGGCCGAATGGATAGCATTCCATCCACGCTATCACTCCAAACCTCAAGGTCCCGGATTCGAATCCTTGCTGTTTGGATTTTTCTGATCAGGGAATTGTTGTCTGTGTCCGTTGTTGCTGGTGCATCGGTCCCTGACAATTTCATGAGCGCTTGAGGGGACTTCACCAATAAAGGGCAACAACGACTAATCATGAAAAATAAAAAGCTGGGAAATTGCGTGCTAATTAAAATGAGTGCTATTTGTTATTGTTATTTTTTAGAGGAGATGGGATTAGTTTCAGCGTGTAATTACATTATTTTAAATTCATCTCACCCCTGTGTTTAGAATTTTTTTTATCAAAATGAATGGAAAATTCCATCCTTCTGAAATATATCGTAAGAGTAATCTCAGTTGTTCAGTAATGTATGCTGTCACTTGTAGTTGAGAATTTTGTAATGACGTTAATAGATAAGATGTTGGTGAATCAGTAGAACGGTCACGTCAGCGCGTAGCCTGTCATCGGCTTTCTGCGCACCAAGTTTTCTATGTGAGGCGTAAAATCTTTAGTCTCTCTTCGATTGTCCGTTATTCGCGTTTAAAATTGTCTTTCTCAATGGCCATTCTGAAAAACATTATTTTATTATTAACATTATACCCATTGTTTCAACTTCACATTTGTTTCTTAGGAAAGTTTAATATTCTTAGACGATAAGGTGAGTGGACAGCTCATTTTCTGAACAAAACTACTCTTGTTTGACTTGTTAAAGGTTAATCCTATACATATAGTCATTCATAGTA
This sequence comes from Sympetrum striolatum, assembly GCA_947579665.1. Taxonomy (NCBI): domain Eukaryota; kingdom Metazoa; phylum Arthropoda; class Insecta; order Odonata; family Libellulidae; genus Sympetrum; species Sympetrum striolatum. The sequence goes on from OX388341.1 coordinate 17,282,293, forward strand.
AGAAAAGGGCACCTTTATCTGATGAAAGAAACTCATAAGAGTAAGTTTTCATGATAAAATAGATTTAAATTAAACATCTTCTATAGAATACGGTTAAGGATGTGTAATAACAGTAAACAGCGAATATATTATCTACTGATTTATAGAAAATGATACATTTTGGTAATTTAAAATTTTAAAGTAAAAAGATAATATTATCTTATCTCTTAACTGCTTCCATTACGCATCGTATAGGACGGAAAGTAAAATTTATAGATTTGTATTCTTTTCCTTAATTTTAATACGTTTCTTATTTTGAGTGTAGATTGGCCTTGAGCGAATATTTTGTCTGGAATTCCCAGTACTTCGGTCGGTTTCTTGGAATCTTTTCTGTTCGAAAGTTAGGGACTTTTTTAAGACCTCTAAGAGGATGTGGGAAACGTGGGTTCGAATTACGTCATCGAATCGTATATCAAATGTGTGTCATTGGACGCAAAAACTCTTCTCAGTCATTGGGAATGTCGTGGTTGACAAAATCAACGTAATTATACTCACTTTAATTCGTAAATTCACTTATTCAATGTGTTTTACAATTCATTTCCATTTGCTCTACTTTTCATGATCTATTTGCGACCCTTATTTTGTACTTTTAAATTTATTTTCATGCTTCGGCAGCTGGAAATTATAATTACGTTATCATTATTGTTCAGTGGGTATCTCCCGTAGCGTGATGAATATTATTTCATGCGAATGTATTGCATGCAAATTGCACTCTTTTCTGATGCAGCACGGAATAGTAGTGACGAATTAAATATTTATTCATTCTTGGAGTTTCGAAAAGCACATGACTCACGTGTTGGCAGCTCTATGTTGTGTTTGTGTCCCTGAAAAACAAAGTATTTAAATTGAATAGCATATTAAAAAATTGTTTTCCGTTTTCGTCTTATAATTCGTATTTCCAAAAATCCTATGCGCATTGAAATCAAAGAATCTATTTATTTATAACGGAATTATTTAAGATTCTTGCATCTTAAATTTCATTGTGTTTACATTACGAGTTTCGGCCCAGGCTTTACCATTGTCGACTCCTTCAGAATGTTTTCCGCTTCAATTTTTGCTCATTGTGATGTATTGTTTTAAGTCATGAACTCTTCTCTAATTTCTTGTTTGTGGGTTGTAGATTTTTGCTGGTTTTTACCACTTCTTTTGAACGGCGTCGGTCTTCCTTCCGGCCACGGACATCCTTCAGGACGCACGTATTTTATGATTAATAGCTTGATATGTATTACTAATCTGTATACATCCTCATTCGTTATTTTTATCTTCAAATTTGTATTTTATGTAAATCCTAAAGCTTTTGAAGTATTTATGTCTGAATTTCCTCGAAGACTCCATGCTCTGTATCACGTATAGTTTCGAATGAAATCAGAAGTTAATAATCTGTATATTTACGTAAATTTCCTCGTAGATGTTGGAAAACGAAGAAGTATTTTTAATCAGAATTTGCACCATTGTTTAACTATCAGATGGTTCGTATCCGTTTTCATTAAAATAGTGTTCTAGCTCTATTAGTTTTCTTAGATTATGAAATCAAAAAATCAATAGATACAACAGTAGAATATTTACTATATTTTAGGATGAATCTGAGTGAGAATTATCTATCTTATTATTTTCTTTGGTATTTCACTTAAATTGGTGTGAGCATTTCCATTCCATCTTTTATCCCGTTCCTTAAATGTTCTCATTTCCGATAAACGTTTGAGATCTGACGGTTGGTTATGTAAGGATATAAAGTGATATAGGTTTTTGCGGAATATTTTTGACTATATGTGCGAATCATCACGAATAAAAATATTTACGTTTAACGAAGAAAATCACACCTCTGTTTTCGGATTAAAATAGAAATAATTTTAGGATCGCAACAGTTCGTTCAATATCTTTGTATCCTTTTGGAAAGAATGTTTTATAAGATTATCAAATTTTAATTATTGCGGTTTTATGCACTCTCAAAATGCTTGACCAAAACTTCATGGTCTGGGTATTAATGGACTTTGGAACATTTAAGCATTATTTTTTGTCATTACTTATGTGGCCCTTAAACTGTTGTTGTATACATTTTTGTTTGCTATAAAGAATCAATGGTAAGGTCATTTTGACGATGTTCGGTTTCAATCAGCGACTTTTAATTTTATTTTAAAATAGTACTGTAATCGAGATCGCTGAAATTAAGCCACGATTATCCTGATACTGTCTTCGGCTTTAGAAGCGCTTCGTATTTGTTTAAGCGCTTCGAAACGATACTGGATTACGGCAATAATCTCACTGAAAGATATACTCCGTTCGTTTTTCTCCTCGTGGTAACTTAATAATTTTCCCGCCCCGCGTATCAGTGGAATTGTGTTTTCTCGATCATCCCTCTTCATCGGTTTCCTCTCACCTACAGCTCTCACCTCCAAACCCACGCCTCTTTCCGCTCCCAATTCTCATCCCCAATTGCCTTTGACTGCGGTCCCGTGCCTTCACGTTGTAACCTTGTCAAAACATTGGCGCCGTGGAAGCCTCGAAAGCCCCGCCGCAGGTTATTGAATCTCCCAGCGTCTTCCCCGAGAACCATCTTTCCCCTCTTCACGCTTTCCTCTCCCTCAGAGCCACTCACTAGCCCCATCTTCTCTCCCTCCACCTTTCCTTACGACTGTTTCCTCCCTCTCCACCGTCTCTTTGCTCATTAGTCCCTTCCCCCTTAACCTTTCCACCCTCGTTCCTTATTCCTCATTTTTAATCTCCTTTGCCGTCCTCCTCTCTCCACCACTTCCCTCATCTTTTTTCGAGGAGAAATTTGTTCCCGGAGATGGAGTCACGTGTTAAGATGGCGAATTTCCACCTCTCGTATTTTTTCTCTACGTATACGGACGCCCGCGTCAAGGTTATCTCCTCGCGCGTGGATCCGTAGTATTTTTTCCCGGGACCGTCTTGCCCGAAAGTTTTTTATTTCCTATTACGTCAGGTGGTTTTCCGTCCAGTGGATCGGACGAGTGATTAATAAACCGGGAATTAAAAAGCGGGAAAGGGACACTTTTTTTGCGGTTTTCGCCGGCTCATCCTTCTCGTTTTCCGCCTTCGGGAAAAAAGAGCGGGGGTGGGCGAGATTGCGGGCTTCGGTCTCATCTCTGCGGCTAATGTCATCCATCAGCGCTCGGCCATCCGCCCGCCTTTCTTTCCTTTCTCTCCGTTAAATGATTGGTGGGTCGTGTGGAGAATTAGGGGTCGTAAAGCGAGAGATCGGACGGTGTCTACCGTAGGGGGGCTCCTTCTGAGTGTGACGATCTTCGGAGACGGTGGGAGTAATCATCTGAGAGCTAAACGAAACAACGCAAGGAATTATGTAACGCGATTTATGCAACCGAGGATTGACGTGTTGTTTAGCGCATACAATTCGTATAGCTTGCGCATTTGCATTGTTTCCCCATCTTATTCACACTTTTACCCGCTTAAATGTATTCGCTCCAAATACTTGAGTGTTCAAATAATCAAAGAGATGTGTATTTTCCATAAAAATGTATTATAAAATATTAATATAATAAAAATAAAATAAAAGTATAAAACATAAAATATAATATATAAAATAAAAATATAGTTTATAAAATGAAAAATATAATTATAGTATATAAATGCAATGAAAAATATTTATGAAAAAGTACACATCTGTGATTATTTGTAATTGACTTCCACATCATCTCAGCCAACTCCATAAATTTTGCTTGGCGCTCTTTTCCTTAAAGAATGTTAGTTTCAGCTTATATCAAACCATGTAAAGAGGATACAGTTTTTTATGAAATGGGAATTTATGATTCACTCATTACTAAATCCCAAAATGGAATGAGATATTTCAAAACTGGACGCAATTTGCCGTTGAGCAATGAAGCCTAGCGTAATATTACATTTCAAAGAAAATGGCTGTTTGACCACTTTAAACAACGGAACGTATTGGTAATTTTTCCTAAAATGGCCAGTCTTCAAGTGCGTAATCGAAACAGTGCCTTTAACAACAGGGATTTTTGTTACTTCACTTAATTGTTTTATTTCTCGGAAGTACTATTCTCATTTGCCCTTTACGTCACTAGGAAAAATGTCCCGGCATTAATTGGTTTAATGACTTACAACTGTAAGAAATTATGCAACGCTACGGTTTACCAGATCATTAGTCAGCATTAAAAGAGCATTTATTAAGTACTATATTTGTGGAAATTGAAATTCGTGCATTTTCTGTTATCTCTTCGTCTTAACCGAGGCTTTCCGGAAAAATCAACTGAGGTGGAAAATATACTCTCGGTGTAGAATCTCGAACATGCATTCAGAAAGAGATGCACCCTAGCATGAGTGGGGTATGACAAACGTAAGATACCTACTGCTATGAAATTTTAAGATAATCTTCAGGAAATCATCACGATAGAAATGAAGGAGAATTTTTTTCTCCTTTCAAACCGAGGGAATTCGTCCCTGCTTCAAGTAATTCGATGGAGCATATTACTCTGCCCTTCATTATTTGATATTCGTCAATATATCGATGTTTCAATGGTAACTCAAAGTCGTGTTACACAGTTAAGCATTGGATAGCTGATTTGCAGCGAAATGTTTTGCGTAAACGCTTTCCTGTATAGCAGCGACTCAGGAGAGATGAATATAATTCTGAAATTAATTATGAAACGCGCTATCAATTTTTTACGATGCCACATTTTTCTAGGAAGAAAACTACCCTCGCATTTTGAAGTATACGATTATCGTGAAGGAATGAACAATAGAAACTTTCGCCAATTCATCAGGTCACGGAATAACTTGCAAAGTAATTAAATTTCTCGATTGAAAACTGGAAATTGGACTCTTAGCATTTCTTTAAAAATTGAGCTCATATTGATGGTAGATCAATGAGTCGCCTTAATTGCGCTAAAAACCTCCCGCTCATTAAAATTCCCACATCTTTGAAGAGATGAGCTTCGCTTCTTTCACTGCGTCATTAAAGTCGCTTCGCTCCAGTCGACTGTTTACTTTACCTTCGCGATATTCTGGGTCGCTCGGGTCAAGAGTAATATTTTTGAGGGATTGCTTTCGAGATTAATTCCCAGAGTAAGCGACGTTGATGGATTCTGGATGAGACAGGAGCATGGGAAACGGTCTATAAGTAACGGGGCATTTTTTGAGTAAATATGTGTTATTGCACCGCATCAGACACTGCGTAATTCAAAATCCCCTTCATTTCAGTATACTGAAAATAAATCATTTTATGGTAATGTAGATAAATATTTAATTCAGCAGATATTTGTTGTTTTTAAAGAAACAGTCGTTTCATGCGTTCCACAGTGCAATTTACTGATTCAAAGTTTGTGAAATTTAATTTGATGTCACTCATGGTGAAGATTTAAGTTGTTTTATTTTATTTTTTAATCGCCCTTCAAGTGTGAATAAATAACTTGGTGAATTTTGCACCCACACACAATTTTAATTTCCTTTTTAATGAGGAAAAATTCTACGATCATAAAAATAAATTAGTTAAAAAAAATACGTGTTAAATATTTTTGTTGCATTAAATTATTTTGCATGATATAATTACACGAAATATCTCTGGATCAATTTAATATCAATCGTAAGTTTGGCCTAAATTTCTCTGGCAAATTTTTCTCTCTGGCAAAATTGGCATAATTTTTTTCAAATGCTGCTGACTTGTTCTTTGTAAGTACTTCCCTACAAATAAGGGTTCGAATATAATTTAATACCAATTCAATACTCGGAAGTCATTCTTTTTCTGTCTGGTAAATTCACGAAAAAAATAGGTATTTTCATTAGTCTTAGTTAGCAGTGCAGTATCACTAAGCATCATTTTCGTCTCCTCTCGCACACATCGTACGCAATTTTATTTATAAACACTGCATCGTAAACAGCGACTTCACTCGCTTTTTCGTCCAGCGGTCCAGAGAGTAAAGCGGACGGAAATGGAAACTGGGTCGTATTTTAAGAATAAATGAGACGCAAAGTGGGAGGGGTCGTAAAAGGGACCATCTCGGTTTCAGTCTCTGTTGCGGGCCAAAATGATAATCCCCTCCGTCTTCGTTTTGAAAGGGCTTATTGTCCGCCTCCGTGGCTGTAATGACTTCTCTGCAGAGGAAGCTGTTTGGAAGCGCACGTGAGAAAAGATCTCTCTCAGCCGTCGGGAGGTCTCTTTGAATATTTCAAGGCCTCCAATAAATTGATTTCGATCTTCCCGCAAAACTCCTTCCTCTCTTCATCTCCTTTCACAATGGAGGGAATCCCTTCCCTCCAATTAACGCTCTTAACGCCGGAATCTCGCTGATGAAGAGATTTTTAAGCCCTCGATTGAGAAAAGTAGCGTGCTCTTTATGATCGCGAAAAGCAAACGGCAATGGTTGATTGGCTCGGTCGAAATGTTATTCAGTAGAGGCGGCTTTAATGCAATATTTTCGTATTTTTCCTTGTTTGTATCCGTTGACTCGAATTACTTTATTCTCTTACGATGAGATGGAAGTTCTTAATTGTTTTTCCGTAATCTTTTCTATCTGCCATTAGGTAATGACCAGGAAATTTTAAGATGAAACGTACCTCATTTCAAAATTAATTTAGTTGGTGGTTTGATGATGTATTATTTGATGTTATTATTTATGATTTCTCATATTTACCTTTCATTTAATTTCACTCGGCATGTGCTCGGGCCGTAACTTAAGGTCCCATACTTGAGTTTTTAAAGAGCATGGGGGATTAATAATATGCTTCATTGTGGCATATCGGAGATACTTAGAATTTTTGGATAAGTTGCTGCTGAATGGCAGATTAAATCGGAAAGTAACTTTGGGCACTTGACTCGACTTCGTTTTTTCGAGGACTGGACCGTGTCACCCGGTTACGCTCGTCTTAACAAATATTGTCTCTCTGGAAAAATGACTTTCGTTGCTTTTGAAAGAAGGGCTCGAACAGTGCTTTAAGTATTAACTAAAAATTAAAAGAGGAATGTATTGGGGCAGGAGAAAATAGAGATAAATTTAGTAAAAGATTAATTGGTGATATTAAAAAGGCAATAGGGGACTCTATATCTTTTACAGCGTTTTAAACCTATTATTTTTTTGGGGGGGGGACCATACATGGGAAAGAAGAAGGTTGTTGAGGAGCAATGTTTTAATTTAATTTTTTTGCCATGTATTGGGTTCTTTCGAGGAGGGGAAGAAGTTGATGATAATTAAAAATTTCTTTTGTGGGGACTAAACGGCTGGTTTTGGTGGCTAATCGGATGGCTTTTCGGTAAAAGATTTCGTATTTATTGATTATATTCTTAGTGGTATTGAAGGTGATGGCACACAGTATGATTGGGAGAATAGTAGTATTAATTAGTCGGATTTTATCCTTAGTTGTTAGGGGGCTTGAAGCGGAAAGAAGAGGATAAGAATATCTACATCTATTTATGCATCCTGCGAGCCACATTATGGCATAAGGCAGAGGACATTAGAATAGGAACCCATTTCCTTAGTTATAACTTTGTTCTCTTTGAATAATAGTATCTACTAAACGAGCTATATTTTTTCATTTCTTTATTGACATGTTTGAAATATTCTAAACCCCTACGAAACTGAACTTAAATAAAATTCCTGTGTTTCATTAATGCTTTTGGTTCAGTTATGGTTGAGAATGAATGAATGAACGTCCAAATCTGATTATTATGAATGCGTAAAATCTGAATAGAATATTTTTGCAATTGTCTCTGGATAATATTTTGCAAATACAATGAATTTTAATTTTAATTTCCTAAATCATATTTGTATTTTCTCTCTAAACGTTTCTTAATTTTTTCACAGTTTCTAAATAATTCAATAACTTTCCAATTTTCTTCTATGATTTAAAACGCAAAATTATTGTGAATTAAATGGCTGGACCTCTTCATATCGACCTTAAAATTTTCATATTTTCATCACGATACTCATAAGTGCCACCTTCAGTAGTGACTGAACTCAAATGATACTATTAATCTCTTATTCTTTCTTTCATTAAATCTTTTCAAGCCGAGTCATGTTCATGACTTAGCGTTGGTCTAACGTGCCCGTTTCTTGTCGTTTCAGAAATAAAGGATATGTGGATGCAATCCGATCCCTCATAATTTCCGTTCATGCTCCCAACGGATTGTTCAGTCAGTATGTTGAGTGATTTTTATTTGGAGTAAATTGACCCTCGCGCTATCGGAAAGTTTTGCACCTAACCTTATGCAGGAAATGTAGATGGTGAAACATATAACCCCAAACCGTAGATGCTAGATGTTTTCACGTAGACGTATTTTTTTCGTAGACTCCGATACAGAAGTTTGTTTGCTTTCTGCCCTGCATCAGTCCGTTAGACTCTTAGAAGTATTGTCTAGAAATGAGTTTCATCCCCGTAGAATTGAAACTGATTTTCCGCAGAATATATCGATGATTTTTTTATCGACTCCCTGTGAATTAACCGAAGTAGTATAGAAGATTTTATTAACCTATAGATTTTTTTCACACTTGGAATACTTGAATTGTACAGTTTCAAAAGGAAAAGTCTCCTGCTGTAAATTACGGTTTTGTTGTCATTTTTACCGTTTTTACCGAAAAGTCTCACTGCTCTTTAGATTATTTAAGTTCTGTAACCACTCTCTGAATCACGGGGAGTTCAAGCGTAGAATCTCAGCCTTGGAACCTTTTATCCGTCCCACTATTATTATTGCCTCCTCGCTTACAAAGGTGCGCTCCAACCTTCGCTATTCACTGTAAGGACTCTCCCATGATCTAAAATCCTACTTGGTAAGCACCAACTCTCCCCTGCACCCATTTAAGGCCGGTTTCACAGATTTAGATCTGCATTTTTGAGACACTTTAAGTCAATAATCACACAAAACAGAACCTAGAGAAATTATTAATCGAAGAATGTGTAAGAATTTAAACGCGTTGCGCATTTTTTTGGCTTTGAGCGTCTCGTTAGAGATTTTCGAGCTCCTTATGGTATAAGTTGGTTCTATCGACTGTATGGGTTTTAATTACATGCCTATTTTTCTTCCAATAGGGATCTTGAGGACTCAGCATCTTTGGACGAGAGTGCCGAAAACCTTGACCGTGGGTCTCTGGCCTCTTTTGGATCCGGAAACACGACCGACTCAGACAAGGTAAGTGTCGTGTTCGCAGGTTTTCCCCAAGATGCCCCCGTCGCTCCGATGGCATTTGTTGTGGAGCATTTTCCAATTGATGCCTCGCCAGTCCTCCTTGGAGTGTGGCCAAATGAAATAGCGCCTCCATTCGCTACGTACCCTCCTTATCCCCCTCGTCGTATACCTTCCGCGGAGCCCATTTGTATCAGAAAAGGCGCCTCGAGGAAAAAGACCAGTTCCCCAGTTCGGTTTAGAAGGGAAATCTTGGAAAAAGACCTCGCTCCGAGACGGCGTCTAATTTCACGGTCGCGACTCGGCCTTAGCTGTCTCGCAACTTAGTGGAAGGTTTTATATTCTGTTGGATTGAGTTATAATGCAGCCAAGATGTTGTTCTCTTTACATCCAGGGGTGGATTCGCAATTAGGCGTACTAGGCTTTCTGAAGGCCATCTTTAACTTTGGAATAAATTATGGAAATCATCTTTTAAACATATGTAGTATTATGGTTATGTGAAATGATTAAACGATACGTTTATTACCTTTTTAAAGCGACCACTTTTAGGATTTATAGGGAGATTATATCTTTGAATGATGAGTTTCATTGATTGTAAACAACAATATAAATAAACTACAATATAAATAGTTGCAATAAAATAATAGTATATGAATAATATGTACAAAATTTCCTATGCTGCACTTTCTTTTTCAAGATCTTTTTTTTCCCCTCACAAGCAAGAACTTCCCTTGTGTAGTCCTCCACCCTAAATTATTTAAAATATTTTATTTAATTTTATTACAAGTACCTAATGTGGAATTTATCAATAATTAAAAAATGTATTTTTGTTTATTCGGAAAATTAATTTTTTCTACTGCAGTTGGGTGGTTAAACTTTCTTTGTAATGCATTTCTACGTATTTCAACGAGTATTTTTCATTTCTTATCTTTTATAATATCTTGCTGGATCGCAGATCTGATGTTAGATCATCCGTTCTCGGATATTCCAATTCCACCCTTGCGTAAATAGACCATTATCTCAGGTGTTGTTGACGATCAGAGGTATCGCCGATATTTGTAACTAGATGTGTTATAAACTCTTATTGCATGATGCTAACGCTGTGATGAAAGAATAATTTGCTATACTCTTCTAAGCTGTCTCAAAGGTTTTCATATTTCGTTGCGTATTGTGTTAAAATATCTATTTATGGAAATCGTTATCCTTCTATATATATTGTATTGTGAAACTAAAACCAGAAATAGGAATTTTATGATTTAGATATGAAAGTAATTACTTTTATTCGTGCTTTGAAATAGCTTGAAGTGGGTATTTAAATCCTGCTTATATTAACACTAGTAAGCTCCCTCTTCATATTAACATTCTTGTCCGCCTTTGAGGCGAATTTCAGCAATCATAGGCCACGTTATTGCCATGAAATTTTAAATACGACAGAAGGTCCTTTTTTGGTCCACGGCGAGGCCATCAGCTTTCGCTTGGGTTTGGATAATGGCGAATCCGTCTCCGCACGATAGATAAGATCAAGACTTAATTAAGCAATTAAGAGCATATGGTTTTAATATGTTGGGATGCTTCACATTCTTTTTTGTATTCGTGCCTATAAATGCTTGCCGTTTAAATGTGTTTTTGCAAGTGTAAGACCAGATATGAAAACAAACCCGTCCCTAGTAGTCTTCTATTTTAAGCGCCCAAGAAAACAGAATCGAAAAACAATGCGCTTATTTTGATAATGGCATTCTTGAATCCATTAGCTCACCTCCTTTCGCCTTGCCAGCCCTTTAACCCTCAAAGCGCCTCTTTCTTTGAAGCGCATCATTTGTTCCCGTGTGCCGTTAAGTGGCTACGTATTAGGCACGACTTGAGGAGCAGCGCGGGAGATAGCGACGTCAGGACGGAGTGAGAGATGGTTGAAAAGTGCTCTCTTTGCCATCAGCCCGCAGCATTCGAAGCGAAAACTTTCGCACTTCCCTCTTCATCTCCATTCTTTCCGCCCTTTCACGCCAATCTAGCGCCGCGAACCTTCACAGCTATCGCAGGCCCGGCTTGTTTAAATTTAGGCATCTTTCTGTGCCCTCTTAATGCGGGTGTTTACACGGGCCGGCGAGTACACAGAGCGGAACCCTTCTCCTTTCCTCTTTTGAATGGAATCCCGCGTTGCGTGAATCAGAGCGATTGCGGAGAAATGTGAATGGGTCATTTGGGCGTGTTGACCCAGGGACCTCCGAAAAGTACTGTTGTGTTTACTAATGGTTGAATGGTGACGTGTTCTTCTTTTGTTCCGGGCCGTCGGTTCGCCGCGCGCAGTGTTTGTTCGTTAATTTATGCCCGGGATATCCGCAGTATGTTTGCACTCCGGAGAGTATTAAGTATTAAATTCGCATCGCTCCGCGGAGAGGAGAATTCGATAGAGCGGTTTTGTTGATCTTTTCGGGATAGAACGGTAACAGGCGAGATTTTTCGCGAAGGCAACCGGGGTTGTTTCGCACCTCGTGTAACCCAGTTCGCCGCTGGTTTACAAGCGCAATAATTTATCGCCCGGGGAATGAACGTTGGCTCGCAGTCAATCCGCCGATGAGGTTTCTTGGGAAGCTCTCTCCGCTATCGTCCTTTCACGATTATGTTCACTTTCGAATATACTGCAAGCAATTATATTCGGAATTTTATTTGAAAATCTGTTACTAAATGTTTACTGTTGTATACCAGCGTTTTCTGCTGTTTCTATTTCGACATCATAGGATTTTTTTATATTTTTACAATAAAAATTTATTATTATTACAGAAAATATGTACAAGTATAGCTTCCTACATTCCACCGTAGTTTTAATGATATGAAGTTGGCCGTAAGGTCCTTCTGAGAATTTTAATATTTATTTTTTACTTAAGAAATTTATTATTATTTTAATATAAAGAGATATTGCAGGTACATACTACATGTATTATACATAGAAGCTCAGCAAATATGAAGTTAGCAGCAAGGTCCTGCTGAGTCAAAGAGTATAAAATATACAAAGGGCATAGTACATACAACTTCTCGGAAGAGTCATTTGCCCTAAGACTCCCTAAGTACCGACATTTCCTTTACTTTACTACTCCATCCTTCCCTATATATCATGCAACAACTTTGTCTTAGCCCTTTCCTATGTCTTTTCCCTAGCAGTCTTCTTCCTGCTGCTTTTTATCAATCTTATCTGAATATCTGACCCACTCACTTTTTTTTCCGTTTTATCTCATCGATCGGTACCCTTTTTCTTCCCACCTCTTCTAATCCTTGCTCTTTTATTTTGTTTTCGAACCAACCTGTTCTTTTTAATTTTCGTCTTACATCTCCATAGCCTTCTATCTCAAATATTAATTTTATCGTTTACATTTTGTCTCTTAGATAAACACTCCATATCAAGATAGTATAATTTCAGACTCTCTCTCTCTCTGTCACTGTCGCAAAACATTTTGGTTGCCTTTTAATCTCAAATAATCTAATGATAATAAGCAATCAAGTACTCTATTAATAACATAGCATGAAATACCCTAGCAATGATACTAGAATTAACTTAGACGGAACTATCTTTCTTACAATTTGAATAAATTAGATTTCCTGCTTATAATTATGATATCTGTTTAGTCAAAATTTCTAAAACAAATAATTTTCTCGATGGCTTCCTTGAAATTCGTTAAGGTTCAAGAAAGTAAAATCTGTTAGCATTCGTTTTGATTGGCGCTCTTTTTTTTCCTTTGACAATCCGTCCGGAAACAACTCCTGATTGGTAACGGTCGGGAAATATTTGTCTTCCTCAGCCAAGGGTTAAAAAACTTCGCTTTCGGTAACTTTCATCTCGCCGCAACATTTCCGGAATTATTTTTCGAAATTGCGTATTTTTCAGAAAAATCCACTATGTGATACATTTCTCTGTAAATGCTAACTTAAATCCTCGTGAAGTTCTGGTTAAGTTCCCCCCCTCGGCCCCTCTCTTCCCCAACGATATCCCTTCCGACCCAACGGCTGCTCGGGGATTATCATTTCACTTCAGCTTTATATCGAATGTTTGAAACGGCGAATCGATCGGAACTCGTTCCCTCGAGATACACCACTTTATTGCCTCGTGAATAGCTGCTGTGCAAGCGGCGAAAGAAATCGAAGCTCATCTTTCCAATTGGGAGGAGGAAGATAGATAAAAACTTTATTTCCTCCTGTTTCGACACTTATCATTTATTTCCGTATTGTGGTGGCAGCGGATCAGCGATAACACCACAGAATCGGGAGAAATTGCTTTGTTTGGGACTATCTGATTCCGTAGCTAAGGCGCGATGCAAAATGTTCAATTAGCTCCCCTCAGTTGTGCTTGTAGTTTAATTTAGTCGCCGATGCATTTTTTCATCAGCCTCTAATTGTTGTATATAATCGTGGTTTATCGTTATGCTCCTTTGAGTATACTCCTATTAACCTGCATTGATATAAGTAGAGCGTGACGAACGAGTTTTAGTCCGTGGCTGTGATGAATTCTCTTAAGGAATCCATCTACATTTACATTAATGCTCTGCAAGCCGCTTTTCGGAGGTGGCAAGGGATATGAGGGAATCCATAACCAAGGCCTAACAATCAGTTTCAATTCACCACAAAAGGGTACTAAGAGCCTGTAATAGTTAATAGTAGCTGCAGCTCAACATGTTTGTGATTTTAGTAAATTGAGTTCTATTTCATAAAGCCGAATGAAAATTTTCATGCACATTTACTACTAGCATATTTTATGTTAAGTAAACAATTTCCAGTTTTTGCGCAATTAAAAATGTAAGGCTTTCGGTCAAAATTCGCTTGCCAATTTGTCATTTTTTTCTGTTTGATTTCTTACATTTATTTACTGCCTGTTCTCTTCGTCGTTTGCCTGAATAAAAAATCCAACCTATTGCGAATGATATGACGGCTGATTTTTTTATTCTACTCACTAAAAAAATTGATTTTTATTTTATCTATTTTTATTTTGGTTATCATATTTTCTTCAGAGTAAAGTTTACGTTATGAAATTTTAGTAATTTCTATTACAAGAAGATGTATTAAAATTAGGAAGTTAACAATGGATTAAATAATTTAAATTAAAGTGAAATAAATAAATGTATCCATTAAGTGATATTTATCTTTCTTTTTGCAGCTTATGAAATTAAATTCAAATTTACTTTCATAAGCTTCTTCCATCACATGTTTTGTGATAAGGGCCTTTTATTCTCCTACCCGTCCGCTAATACGGATTATGTTTCTGTAGGGACGATGAACTTCTTTCGTTAATTATTATTACAACGCTAATCTAATGTAATAATTACATTTCGTGATCTCATTAAGAGTATAAGGAAAGCTTACACGTGCTGACATTGCCGTAATTTATTTTGTGTTTCCTTATTTATGTTCCGATGTGCATGTAACAAGGAAAACTGGACGGCAACCGCAATGCCAGATTAATTCTTATACGTTGATTAGAGCGGTCATGATTGTCTACTCAGCGTTACGCCAATCACACACACGCGGATGCAGTGTTGTGTGAAAGTTTCAAATTATCAAAAAAAATATTTTTAATTTATGAGGAATTTTCCTTCGAATGAATTCTTCGATATAAAAATCTTTATATTGCCGAAGTATCATTTTCTGGCTTTGAGATAAGTTTGTATTCGATTAACACAATAATTTAATCCATATTAGATTGACTTTTACTTGACTTTGAATATATTTTGGATGTAGTACCCAAGAGAATGGACATTTGGATTAAGATTTAAGATCTTTTTAAACGTATTTTTCTCAATTTGCGGTTGGTTCTGGATTTTATCGCATTACAATTCAGCGTTGAGTTTGTTTGTTTAAAATAAAATATTAGCTTATAGTTGTTTTATCTTGGTTATTTGATTTTCAAATATTCCATGAGTTTAGTAGATGATCTCTAATCTACAAATTAATCATTTTTATTATATACCCATTTCGTTTTATATATTACAGTATATTGTGATTGAGAAAATATTTGCTCAAAATCCCTTTTAAATATATTTTAGAATATTCTTCTTGATCGGGGAAATCGAGTGACATGGATTATTTTTCAATGAAAAATACGCTGTGTTCGATTTTAATGCAATTAATGCCATAGTTTCGGTAATTTGATTGAATATTCCTGAGTAATGGAAACAGCCTCTATTTCTCCGTTTTGTTTTCCAAATAATAGTACTCATTTTCCGGATACCTAATAACTTATTAAGGCCCTTAGCATTAACCAGAGAATTATATAATTATAACATTCTATTTGTTACGTTAAATTCGCAGCTGTACGATTCGCAATGGCGCTGAAGCTCTGAAACTTGAACATTGAAGCAGCTATTCGATCATTTGATCTAAGGCTTGATGCAGTAAATTCTAATGAAATTAAATTTTCCTCACCGCGCTCATCTTTTTTCATCCATCGCTCTTAAAATAGTCTAGGAAAATATCGACTCGTTGGGCTCGCAGCTTCATTGAAGCCTCCCATCTATTTCATTATCGCAGGAGTCAAAACTTCTTTTTTCTCGTATCATCTTCACTTCAGCCCCGCTCGGCCTTTATCTCGTCCTCTTCCTATATGAATTCCTCATCCCTCACAATAACCCTCCAATCCTTAATCCTTCCTCCGAATTATCTTTTTACCCCGATCTTTCCCGTTCCCATCCGCACTATTCATCTCCACTCCGCCGCCCTTTTTTATCCCATGAAACTCATCCCCACCGTAAGAAAGACCGGAGGCTATAAATAGAGTCGTGAGTGCGGAATGAGGGAATGATTCACTCTCTGCATGCGCACAGTCATTCTCTCTCCACGCACAATCGCAGCGGATTCCCCTTTCTGAACCTTTTCCCCGAATTTCCCCCAATACGTCAGGCATCGACGGCATCCCCGGGTAAATGAGTGAGGGAGAACCTCACTTAGGCCAGCGTATCCCACACTCCGCAGCTCCTGACCCTCTCTCATCCAAAAATCCTTTCCCCGCCTCCCTCTCGCCTTTTTCCAGCTCCCTTTCTCCACTCCTTCGTGTGTTGGAGAGTTCTTGTTCATTCCTCGCTCTATGTTATCATTTTCATCTCCCGCTTTATCTTTTCATCTCCTTTCGAAAGCGGGGTCGAGGGTGTAACCTTCCTCTTGAATTTCTCGAGTTTTTTTCCGCGACTCGGATGCTCTGTTTATGTCGTCGAATTTTTGTTTGCGTCTTTCAGCGGTGGATTTTTCGACTTATAAATAACGTTAATTGAAGGTCTAGCATTATGTTTGTTTGACCGTTCGGGGGACCTGATTTATTTTCTTTCCCGAGCGGATCGTTGTCTGCCATCCATCATTTTTGTTTTCTTTTCCGTGGAAACGATGGGAAAACATTCCGCTCTACGTCTTTGTTTTTCTTGAATTTTCCACTCGCTCAGCTATTAATTTGATTATTCGTCCGTCAATTCTCGGCGATGAAGTAGTTGAATTTTTATGTTTAAGACACAGATGTCTTAATCTTTCGGGAATTTTTAAATTTTAGCCGCGCTTAACTTGAATACTTAAACACATCTGTTTAAGTTATCCTATTATCGTCCTGCGTATTGTGTTTATCTTTTCTTAAAATTATCACGGAATTAAAGCACTTTTAACAATACCACTGATTCTCTCGGAAAGGATAGTAAACAAGAATTGCGTTACGAAGGCGTATGAAATGCAATTTAGTATCCTATGGTCTATGAGGCAATTAATTATGATCGTGTGATAAAAGATAGGGATGAAAACTTCTGTATAGCTTGTCCGTCAACTAAAATGAGGCTTTACAAATGTGAATCTACCTTTATAGATATTGGAATGGGTTTCGTTAAATAATTCTTAAGGAAATGAATGCATTTTCTAAATGTGACTTTTCATTCGACGATTAGAAATGTTGAATTTTTCGAGTAAAAAGGAGTGAAAGATCATTCCAATAGCGATATGTTCAGGATTGCTACATTAGATGCCAAAAAACGAGAGAATTCATGCTATAATAATATGAATATTACTTAGACTTTATCTGATAGCTTTTCTATCAGTCATGTCTCTTCTGCGTTTTACTTTCACTCGAGGCTGGTAATTTTTGGAATACACCCAGTTATATTATTCTTCTTTTCAAAACTTTCAGTTTTATATTATTAACTACTAGTGTCATTTTCTGCTATGCCTCTATGTGTACCCGATGTAATTCATTTGAGTGTTCCCATGCGTAACCCCTTTATTTCTCGAGTCGTAGAACACGACCGAAATAGCTGGGGTCAAGCGGCGAGCTAGTCCACACCTACGTTGTTTCCAAGACATTGAACCCAAGTGTCACACCAAATGATAAATGGACGCTTCTTAACTGCTTACATCACTATCTTTATCTTCCTTATTTTCCACCTCTTCCAAATTCCTTTCATCCCCACGTTTATTTTGTTCTTTGCCATCGCTCTTTTCAAGTCCGCGTGCCCCCTCGCTAGCTGCTCCCTTTATTTATTTTCAAACGACGTAATTATCATATTTGTTCTTGGAGCCACGCAGACACCCGTTTTTTGATGTCCGTCGGTTATTTCGAATCCGAAATGTCTCTGCGTATTAATTTCGGCTTTTAAAGAGAGTCAACGGAACTCGTTGGTATTATTTATGGGAAAGTGCCAGTCACCGTTGGAACAAATCTATCGATTTTCTTCACTTCCTCACCGTTGGGAATGGTTGCGAACGCGCGTCTATTTACCGCTCGTAGCGGAACGCCTTTCATCTTTCTTTTAGGGTAGCGCCGTCCGTCAGATCCTCTCTGCCGTTAAAATGTTGGACGAGGCATGAGCTCTGTTAAATTGTCGCACTTGTTTCCGCCGGGGCACCATTCCAAAACGTCAGATCGCAAAGCGGTTCTAGAAACGACAGCGAGATCGCACGCGTTCTGTCAGCGACTGTGGAACTCTTTCAAATCCCTCACCTCCCGAAGCCCAAACCAAATTAACGATCTATTTCTAGGTTATCAATGCCGACGTTGTCCTTTTCCCGCCCGAATCTTCCACCCTTTTCTTCGTCCCTTTCCTTGTTGGGATTTCCGCTGCATATCGGGATTTCGCAACTTTCTGCGCGTCCCAGATGGCGAACGTTCCCAAGACTCTCCCCTCTGCCTTCACGTCTGATTCTTGTATTCTCTGTCTCATTCCATCGGAAGGATGCCCGGAATGAGTACCATAGGCGTTATATTCGATATAACACTTGCAACTTCATAGTTTTCAATTGACGAAGCTGTCACTTTGTGGAACTCCATAACGTAAGAAAGGAAGAGAACACTTTGTCTTAGTTCCACAGTAAATTTATTGTGCGACCGGTTTCGACTAAGGTCTAGTCATCTTCTGGCAGAAAATGCAAAAAGTGACACACGTATATATACAAGAGACAACAATAAACAAAAGGGTGGGGTAAGTCATCCTTTCCCAACCCTTAGACTTACCCCACCCTTTTTCCTTAGTCGAAACCGGTCGCACAATAAATTTACTGTGGAACTAAGACAAGTGTTCTCTTCCTTTCTTACTTCATAGTTTTCCTTATTTATTGCGTATCATCTATAGTTGAGATCAAGAAATGTAATTCGCTTCCCCCTTTTGTTGTTTGGATAATTTTTTCAGCGATTTAATCTTAAGCAGACTTTTTCTTCCTGGAAATGGCCTGAACCTGGGACCTCAGCCAATTTAGAGTTTTGACCTGTTACACTACCCATTTATGTACTGGCAAATTAGTGTGCTTATTGACGGGTTTTACTCATACCTGACTAACGGTCGTTTTTTTTGTAGATGCTCGTTCAGTTCAATTATTCGGAAGAGGTTCTGTCGGTTAAGATGTGATTCCCAATCAAGTTGCAAAAGGAATCGGTAGAAGTAACTCGATGACAATTCGTAAGCAAATTGAGTACCATATCGAATCTTGTTTGAATTTCCATGAAATACTTTATTCCGGAATCATTTTTTATCTATTAGCACCTTTTTATGCTTGCCGATCCTTTGTTTTCTTCTTGTAATTCAGTGCATTTCGGATCTCAGAAAAGGTTGAAAAATTCCGTTTGGTTAATTCATATAGTGATTGCTATCATATCATTCCATGGAATGGGTTTTAGGGTAAAATTAATTCAATCTATCATGCTTTTCCTCTAGAGGGAATAAATTACCTATGTGATTTTTTTTGTATTACTTAAGGGAGTGGACACTGCATGATTGAAATAAAAAGTGGTTCCGTATGTTTTCATCCTAAATGTAGTTACATAGTCTCAGGGATATTTCTCATAGATTTAAAGCACCTCGATGAAATCGTTAATTACTAAAACATACCACAGCGTCATTAATTATTATCATATAGTTAAATTTCTAGCTGCTCGTTTTAATATATTCGGAAAACATTTTATTATTATGCATTCTCATTATTCATTTATGAAATGATTTCCTGTCTTTGGCGCCCATTGTGGTATTATAGGTAAATAAAACAATGAAGCGCTTCGTTCGATATTTCAATTTAACAATGTTATCAATGACTTTTCCCTTTAAAAATTAGAAAAAAATATTTTTCAACCTGCTCCGCCTTTAATTAGTGATCTAATTTATCATTTGTTTAAAATATATTAGGGTTATTTTTTCTTCGAATATTGCTTATTCAACCTTTTACGGGGTTTTCATTTCATCATTGCAATACGTTTTCGCAATATTCTCCTTGGGATTCTCATTTCCTTCCTGCGTCCTACTTTAAAGATTTATAATCTCCGTGATGTATTTTTATTGTTATCTTTTGACGCGATTTTTCCTTCCAGTCCGCTCCGAAATTTCGAGATTTTTAAGTTCCCTCACAGTAAATAATCACATTTCTCTTCCACAGTGTGTATTCCGTTGGATCCTATGCACTTAGATTATCATTCGTCCCCTGGTAGAAGAAAATTTCGGATAAGACTGGAAACCAGTTTTATTTTTGTGCATAGTAGATCCAGCAATGCCAAGTGAAATCTAGGTTTCCTTCCAAAAATATTAATAGTGCACATGCGCTCTTAACACGCCCACTGATATTGCAGTTATTTTTTCTGGCCCATCACAAGAAAGCAATGGTCGTACGTAATAAATTCATTAACTGACATTTGAGAAGGCTCTGAAACACTGATTCAGACGTGTAGGCTTCAAATTCCTTGGATATTACCTTGACGAATGTGACACTGTTCGTAAAAACATCATAAAGTACCTAATTTGCAAGTTCATTTTTTAAACCTCTAAAAATTCCGTCCAACTCTAGCCGATTTTCATTAACACAGTTTTTTAAATCTTCTAAGTACGAGTAGTTAAGGTTATGTTCTAGTGGAAATTTATTTTTTATCTATCTAGAGCGGTGCTTCTCAGCGTGGGTCACTCGCACCGCAGGGAGGCAATTCAATAGCTAAGGTTGAAATCATTTCTTGAATTTCTTGAGAATATACCTTTTCCTCGCAATTTTGTTGTAGCAATAATTTAATTGTACAACCTAAGACCAGTGTCTTCAACAAGTTATCGTCTAGGCTTCATTCAGTATATAATTAATATTTTTATATTAAAAATTATTCTAGGGAGCATCAGAATTTTAAAAAGGCTTTTGCGGGGCATGATGAAAAAAAAGGCTGGGAAACACAGATCTAGAGCGTAAGTGATAACTCTACTCCGCAGTTTGACTTTCTTCTATACTATATTATTAATCTTCTTTCCCTTTGTCCCACATGTTTTATCAGTTTCTGGTTTTCGTGTGATAAGTGCGAACGAATTTACTCTTTGTGAATTAACTTTGTCATCTTTCCATTTTTTCAGGTGGAACCACGCTAGCAAAAATGTGTCTCCCCTTTTATTATTTATGTCGTCAACAGCTGTCGTTGCTTTATTATCCTCTTGGATTAACCGGAAATGTTATTTTTACATTTTTCGCGGCTTAAATCTTCCCTGGCGAAAAAATACGATATGACGTAAACTATCGCGTGACAAACACCGCTTTGCTCCCTAATTCCATCTACACCCCTCCCTCATTCTAAAATTATACAACATTTCACGTTTCCTCTTTGAATATTCACTTGGTAAAAATCTGAACCCTCCCAAACCAAGATATTTTTTTCTTTTGCTTTAATGGGTCAATACTTCCTCATCTCTCCTAAGCCGCCTCTGCCTTTCTAACTATAAGTCGAACTACGTTAGTAGTGATGATTGGCGGTTGTTGATATGTTGATGTTGCCTGTGTACCCCTTCCTGTCACATATTTTCTATTCTTTAACTTTCATACATCTAAACTCATTTTCTTCTTTAATTAAGTTGCAGGATTATTAGCATTTTTATAGCTCCAAATACACGTTTTTCCGTATTAAAAATCGTATAATCTCAGAATGTAAGACATGAGATATCTATCCCATCCTTCAGAAAAAAACAATGATGAAGAATTAAAAAGAGCGCGTGCTACAGGAGAATTATGAAGTATTTGCGTAATTAAATGTGTTTCTTAAAGATTTGTGCTGCTACATATTTTATTCTTGCCTTTTTCCTGTGTAATATCTTATTACGTTTTGGAACAGAAATTAATTTAGACGGATGATTTTCACTTGTCAAAATTTATCATACATCAGATAAAGTATGAAAATTGACACTAATAGTTAGCATATACCGTAAAGAAATTTTGTGATCATGGAGTTTTAGTATTTACATAGTTTATGTTGGTATTAGGTAATGTGTTTGAAGAGAGAATTACTGTAGGAGATTTATGGCTGATTTTAATAGAGGCGATTTGTTTTACATGATTGTGCAAAAAGGATGAAAACACAAGTGAGGTGTAAACCGATTGCGTCAGAAGAATACTCAGAGGTACTTAAGTGAAGGGCTTTTGAATCTCTGGGTGGTTAAGCGCTTGCTTGGATGGCCTACACAGCTCTTACTGTGATAGAATTAGTTTAGAGAGTCTCGATGGGCGGGCTTTGTGTGATCGAACCGGATTTAATCCTCAGCGGAGGTTATAAATTGAGATGAGACGAAGATCGAGTATGCGATATCAATGCCGCTACTGTGTAAGAACAGGGTGAGGGTTCTTATCTATTTCTAATTCAAAATCAGATCCATATAAGTGATAAGTATTTTGTTTGATGGTAGAAGACGTAGGCGTATGTGGAACGTGGTATTTAGGTGAACGGAATAGATCAGGGGTTCCAAACCGGTGGTACACGGGAACTATTCAGGTGGTACGTGTTGGTGATACGAGTGTTAGGCTAGTAATAAATAAATAAATATATTTTTATATATTTACTTATTGTTGTCTTGATAAAAGGTTTAAAATAACGCCATGGCACTTTTTCGACAGTAAAAATGTTTCTAAAAATATATAGGATTGTTGGTACGCCAAAATTTCTAAAAATTTCAAGTGGTATGCAGTTGCTAAAAGGTTGGGAACCTATGAAATAGATGAACAGATAGACTGGCGTCTTTGTTTATTTATTAAATCCCAGCAGATATAGATTTTAAATACAGTTTTCATCAAAACGGTGTTAATGTGGAATCGATTCGAGTCGTCCGTTACTGCGTTATATTATATATTATGTATTTTATTATCGCTGCCCCAACTCCTGAATTTTAGTTTTCTACGCATTAATTCACGAGAACATCCATAGTTTGTGAATCTAAAAGGATTTCGTGCTTCAATATCGATCGCAATGAAGTCATCCAGTCAGATTCATCCAAACATCCCTGTCCGAAGTGAGGTATTCCTACCGTTTGTGGATAGATGCGCTACCTTTCCGCCGCCGAGGTCTGCTTGTGGCTTAGACTTGACGGAAAGCATCTGTTGATTATCCCACTTAGCATTTCTCATTCGTCTCCAACTCCACGCGTGGGCGCCGGCATTATCCCGTCGTGTTGTACCGCCCACTCCTTATTTTCTCTCCGATGCCATCTTTCACCCCTCTCTCACCTAATCCATTCTCTCTCTTCACCCCTCTTCACCTTCCTCACCCCCGCCGTCTCCTCATCGACCGTCTTCTCCCCAGGCGGCACTTTTAACCCCTCCCTCTTTATCTCTCTTCCATACCCTTCCTCACTCTGCAGAAAAACCCCTTTCCCGTAAGATATTGCAAGAGGAGGGTTGACCTCCATAGTACGACCTCTTCCGGCGGCATCTCTCAGTTTCCACTTCTCTCACGATGCCCCCCACCCCTCGTTCTGTATCCCTGTCGTCATCATATCTGGGCATCAAACCGGAACTGTACCTGGCACTAAAACTAAAATGTAAATTCTTAGTTTTCATATGAAAATTATTAATGTTGCCAAATAGATTATAGCTCAAGAACCGTTTTGATTTTGGTATTTTTGTTTGATTATTACCACGTGTTGGAATTGGTTGTCAATTATAAGAAACTGATTAATATATTTTTGTTTCGGCGATGAAATGATATGTTTCACGAAGTTAGAGCGACGATATTTTTCAACATTCGAAAACTTGGAATCATAAGCGCAGTTGTATTCCCAAGGAATTGAGTCGTTACTGAAGCATCTTCAAAACCGGAAACCCGATCTTTCCATTCGGTTTGTTCGAACCAGGAAAGGAAAACCAAAACATGGCCCAAACCAGAAAACCGATACATATTTCTCTTCGGTTTCGCTGAACCGGAAACGTAAAACCAAACCGTAATCGAAACCCGATATTTTTCAATCGTGAGGAAACGTACCGGAACCGAGTCAATATGCGAACTTAAAAATACAATACTTGCGGCTTTAGTGTGGCTGGATTCGAATGTTTTGCGAATCGGTACGAAAACCGCGGGGAAAAATAACGGTTCGATCGGCGGAAACGATGCGGAAGGCTCGCTCCTCGGTGAAAACAGCACGAAAATCTTTTCCCCGCGTCGTGAAAGTGTGCTTCCCGCAAGTCCGAGGGTTTCAACCGGCGAGCGGCTTCGTTTTAAAAAAAGAAAGACCATTAGTGACCGGATGAATTTTGTCGCGCTACTACTTTTTTCTGTCGCGTTTCCCTATCCATCTTCCTCTCCGGGGGAGATATTTTTTGCCTTTTCCGCTGCGGTTTTGCGAGGGGGAGAATTGGAGCCTAGAGGGCTGCGGGTGCCAGAACCTAGCATCTCTGTTCCACTTATATCCGCAGAAGTAAAATTCATATCTTGCATGTAGAGGCGAGGACGCTGGATCTATTTTGATATGCCTATAATGTTGCAGCGGCATGCGCACGTTTATCGATTTCCATGAATGTGTGAACGAGTCCTAAATCAATTTAAAAAATTTTATGTGTTTAGTTTTGTTTTCAAGAAGATTTTTTTTGTCTGTTTTCCTCGGGTTACATATGAATAGGTAATTGCATAGAAATAATCGATATTCTGTTTCAGGTTCTAAAATTCTTAATGCGATCTCATGAACGACTATCACTTAGCTTTTAATTGATCGATTCTCAACTGCGTGGAGCAGATTAAAATATAGATTCCATAATAATGGTGTGAATATGAAAAGAAACAATGGTAATCAAATAGAAAATGTAATAATTGGATGATTCTATCATATTCAGCCGAACTTCGTGGAAAGACATTCTGAATTTATAGAAAATAAAAACACCGTATACTTCCACACTATTGGATTCTATTTACCAATCCTATAATGTGGAAGTTTACGGTGTTCTTATGTTCTATAAATTCAATTAGATAATGTGTGTGAATTATTATGAAGAACGAGCAAGTGATTGAATAATATAGTATCACTGACGAAGGCGAAGAAATATAACGGCTAAAGACCCTTAACTTTGTAGTTGCGGATTTAAGAGAATATCCGGTGATTTCTGTGTTCTATTCTTCCTGTCACATTAATACTGCTCTACTGTTTGTTGATGTCTTTATCTAGTGGTGATTTAATTTCATCGCCAGCGATACGAGGCTAAGAGAAAATTAATGGAAACATCGATTGTCATTATTAATCACGGGGGAAGTCTATCCCAACGAGATCCGATAATCATTTAGCACTCACAACATACATTCAACGAAACAATAACTCCTTGACATATAAAACCAATGAGATAGTTCTCACCATTAAATCTACCTGCGTATTCTCGTTTTTCCCGGAAAGACGGCGGATGTTGGCACGATGTTAATAAGTATCGCTTCGGACCAAACGATTCAGGTTCGTTATTCTTCCACATTTCTGCCTCGTGTTTGCGCCCTCAATGGAATTCGCACTTCTCCGCGACCGAAACCGTATATAAAGCATTTCATGCATAGCTCGTTGACGTAGTGGTCACTTGGAGGGACGCCTCTGTTGCGGGACCACTACTTTTTCATGTTTTTGCTACGCGTCATCCTTTCAGCGGGATAGAAGCGACGCCCTCGTATTTATTTTCCTTCTCTTTCGCATTTTCCTTCCCCAGGGTTCCTCGAGTGCATTCGAGCGTGGCGGAAGACGAGGGATCCTCCTTCCCGGAGACCCTTCTCTCTTTCCCGGAGATCAAAAATATCTCTCGCTCAATCTGATGCTCAATGCTTCGGCGAAGACCTGTCTTCCTTTATTTACCCCTGGCGTTTTCCCCCTCTTTTTTGCCCACGGAGCCGTTGCCTTTTGTTTCCCATCCTCCGGAGGTCGAGGGTCCGAGGAGAGGTGGAAGTCGATCATCGTCCCGAAATCCGATTGGGGGAGTTTTCCCCGAAGAAGTTGCCGTTTTATGCATTTTCATCTCTGTGGAAATTAAGCAGTTGCTTGTTATCGGTCCGCGATAGCCAGACCACTCTTTGATTTCCCAGAAGTATTGGGATTATTTCGGGTTCCCTTTCTTTTTTAATGGCCACGCGATTCCCACTCTGACCATTTGGCCAATGGTCCTCTGTATTTAAATATTTCGAGGTATTTTTTGTTTGTTCAGGGGTTTATTTATGATTTGTATAAACAAAGTTAATTGCAAGTTCTACTTGCTATACTACGTATTTTTCGTTTGAGCATTAGTTATGTTTCGTTAAAATCTACCGACGACTTCTTTAAAATAAATGTTCGTTGTACCAAATCGGTTGATCTTGAATTTCCTTGCTTTGCGTGAATCGCCTATGCTTGTTCCATCTATTCGTATACACTAATTATGTATCATACTGGTGATTGATTGTTTAAACTGATAAACGTTCCGGTCTACTTCTACTGTATTATCCAGCCTTTGGTTTGATCTAATCTTATGTCTTTACCTCTAATATTGACTATTTTAAACTTGTATCCATTTAAGTATTTGCTCCGAAAATGTCATTTACTACTCCCTATTATCTTCTTTTCGAAAGTTAATTTCTTAGTGTAAGCATAGGGGTACATACAATCAATGAAGCGTAGTGTAAAATATCGATACAATTTTCAAGATTGAAATATCCAGAAATTTAGCAGAATTAATTTTATCACTTAGCTATAATTATTTAATGACTGTCTTACGTAACTCAGCCTATTGATATCGTTTCAACCCATGCTTTTCAGCCATTTTAAATTATAGGTGTTCCGTCGGTATATAATAAAGAGGTTTCTTTCATTGTAAGAATGAAATGTTGCGTTATTTTTGTAAGCCTAAATGTTAAAATTCTCCTAAAGTTGTATAAAAGTCATTCTACGTATGTTTGCCTTGGAAAGCGAATGGAAAAAAATCATTCCTATGCTACATCTCGGTCTGTTCCCTTCAAACACGAGATATTTTTCTAAAAGCGGTCCCATGGCTGTCGTTCCTCGACGCCTTACCTAGTGATCTTTCTGTCGCTTCATTCAGAGATGAGAAAGGTTTTTTATACAGGATGAGGGAACGAGGTTGATCATCCTCGATATCCCCGCATTTTGGCCCAGTTCCAATTTCAGTCTGTAAATAAAGAGCAGAGCCGGGCACATAAACAAGCCAGTTAGTCTGGAATCCCATGCAAAGGTGTTATAAAATTTCCCCGCGTCTCTTACGACTCAGCCTTTCATAATGTTTTCTTCGTCCTACAGGCACTTTCCTTTAGTTCATCTCTTTTATTTCGCTCCAATTGCACCGCGGACTTGTTCTCTTTCATGTCCGTGTGTTTGAGATCGCACATCTCGCCTCGATCGTAATTAAAAGTCCATTTCGCGGGGGAGATATTTTTTAGGCACCGCAGTAACAAGATTTATTTACGCAAGAACTTTACAAGATTCACTAAATACATACCAAATCATCACCATAACACTAGGAACAAGAATCAATTAAGTATCCTATACATAGAAAGATCAAAATCGTATGAACTGTGCCCCATTTATATGGGAATAAAATTTTTGAACAATTTGCCTACGTAGATCAAGGAGAGATTTAATTATAATTCTTGAAGTTTTTTTGATGAATTAAACAACATGTTGATAATTACATGCAATTATTCAATTAATGAATGTTGAAGTTAAATTGAATTTAAATTAAGTTAAATATTGTATAGTTTATGTACTACAATTTAACTGTAAATAACTTAGTGCTGTCACTATGTCTTATATAAATTCTGTAAGTTTTGGCGTGAATAAAGTATATGTATGTATGTATATATAAAAGGTATATGTATCACTCAAAATATGAATTTAGTATAAGAAATAGGGTTCAATACATCAATCCTTTGCCACAGCCTAAGAAAAGAACGCAGAGAATTTTTAAAATTTGAATCTGAAATGTAGAAATGAAAGATAACGCCGCTGATAACAAATGTTTATATACAATTAATGCATTTTTAAACTAACCCATTCAATTGTATAATTAATTTTCTGTCTTCATATTTTAAATAAGTTAGTGTTTTTTTTCTTTTGTGAAAAATTATGCATTTTTATATGTAAGTATGCATGTTTATATTTATTTTTTAATATGAAGTACATAATTGTAGGATTAATAATGTGACATTGGCGTATGTAATCAGTAATGTATTTTACTACCGTAATGTTTTCGTTCCTGACGAGACATCTATTCACTTCAGTGCAATATCTGAAATTATAGTGAATCTTACATGTCAATTAATAAACTAAACGTAACTCCTCTCGGATGAGGACAAGCAAGATCTCGCTGCGGAGGCTTAGCCGTCAGCACGGAGGAACTTAAAAGGCTTGAAACTCGCGAAAGCGCGCTCTGTTTTTCGTTTCCGCCTCTGTATCTTCGCTTCCACTCCTTGCAAATCTGAAAATTCTTTCGTGGGAACCGCGACGTTGCGAAAGATTTGAGATGAAACATCTGTATTCCGGGGGCGCTTCGCTCGCAACTGTTTGTTTCCTCTCCTCCTTTGAGAAAGATTCGATACCGGTAACCTTTTCAGGCGGAGCGGATATGCAGTATGATTTTCTGCGCATAAAGTTTCTCCTTAATTTCTCCTGAAATGTAGGTTGTCAAACTGTCCTCTTTGATGGCGAGTCCCTAGACTTTTGGATTGTGATACCAGTTTGTCAATCTTTAAAGTCTTCATAAGGATTTAAAATTATTAATTTGTGTGAATATGTTTGAGGAACCCTGAAGATCATTCAAGAATTGAAAATATGAAATGTTATGGAATCAACTTTAAAAGCAGGAAATATCAATACGTTGACGAGGGATGATTTTGATCCTAAACTTAATAGATGTTATACTTATGTTTCCTCGAAAATATAAATACGAACTATAAATTAACTGAAAATTCCTATCTAGATTTACTGGTATCAAAATAAAAAAATCTAGGGAATATGTGTGTCTAGGTTTTCCCTTTGGCATCGTATTATACAGCTTATTAATTGAAAATATTTGCCTGTATCAGAATTTTTCCCAATATTTATGGAAAAAAATGAAACATATTAACTACTTGCCGTTGTATAACCACTTTATCAATGATGTCTAAGTGGAACACATGAACATTTAGAATGTGTACTTCTCATTCAGAATTATTCTTAAAAACTACAAATAGGCACCAGGCCCGGTGGTAATCTTATCGTGGGGGATGGAAAAATTACATAATTTTCCTGGTATAGGATGGAAGGATTAGGATAGAAATCTCTATATTTTTCGTCGTTTCGAATCAAATCACACAGAATATTAGGCTTTATTAAAGGATCCCATCGTCATTTTACGAATGTGGTTAACATTACTAATGGAATTTCTCATTCTTTGCAAATATAAATGGATGATAAATCTGTTATATCAGCCACTCGTGGTTCACAAGGAGACATCTTGGAGCACTAAAGTCGGATCAAGTTTATCTTTCTAGTTGGCATTCTTGGGGAAATTCCATTCGGCCCAATTTGAGTTGTTGTGTATTCGCACCAGGAAGTTTAAATTGATTTCACATTCCTGAAGATCAGGAAAGTAGTAAACAAGGGTTTTCCAGCATAAGTTATCAAGTTTGTCGGAAATTTTAGTTAGTTTCTGTTTTGAAGGAAAATTTACGCTTCTTGATGAACTTGACGTTGCTGTAAATTTTCTTCGTAGTCGCCTTTTTCATTTCACAGCAAACTGGTTGGATACCTGCAGTAATCATTTCTTCCAGATTTTTAATACCTTATTGAAGTACAATTTATATAATATGTTTATATTGTATATTATTATTTATGTTGATTTTGAAGCATTATTCATTTCCTTAGTTGTCAGATCTCTCTTTTAATTAAATCTTAGTCAATAAAGTGGTGGTCGTGTCGTTTTTATCCATCAGTTAAGTTTTAAATATTTGAATCGATATTTCTCTTAATTTCTACCTTTTCCTAAGGAATATTTCAGTTATTACTTCTATTTATATTAGATTTGTAGTTGTGTAGATTGTGTAGCTCAACAGTATGAAGATCGTAGGTGTCGACGAATACAATAATTTTATTAACGACGGCCTATATCAAAGTTATGATAATACGATTATCGTTTACGAGAGCGTTTTAATTATCTTCTATTGTTGTTTACTTCTTTCCGTCCCCTATATCTTCTGGAAGTTAACCGCTTAGAACGTTTCCGTCCGTTCTCCAAATTGCATCCTGTCTTGTACGAAAGATACCCTCTGCTCCAATGGATCGAGGAGACGGAATAATTACGCGAGATCGAGGGAGACATTTCGTCGTTTTGCAATTCCCTCGCTTTAAGGATTTTTTCGTTCGCCGCGCTCCATCTGCCATCATTTAAAGCGAGGGAAGGTCGAGTGCATACCGTCTCTGACCGTGAACAATCGTAAAGCTTCGCCCTTGCTCGAGAGCATTGGCCCGCGGATCTCTCGGACCAATCTCGTCCTCCGGCAACGCGACCTCTCGCTTCCGAAACCCGCCTCCGCGGCCTCCCCGGGCCCGGCGTCTGCGCCGTGCTGCGATCCTCCTGTCCCGCAGAGCGGAGCTCTATCCGATTCCTCCCCCTCTCGCTCCACTCCCCCGCTGCACCCGCTGCTGCACCCCCTCTTCCCGCCAGCTGGAGCGTCGTGGCCTCGGACACGGCGAGTGGGAAGGCAGCAAAGGCAAATCGATAGCGGCGTGGCGGGGGCGAGGTGGGATCTAACTGCGCGGGGTGAGTCGGGGGCCGCCCGGGAGGCCGCACCAAAATTGGGCCAGCCAGATCCTCGGCTGGACCCGGACCCTTCGCGTCGAGGGGGGACCTCGGTCGGATCTCTCCGTGGATACGTGGTCAGGGGTGGAAAAAATCACGATTCGGCGGAGGGAAGGGATGTCGCCTTACGCTCGTGCGCCGGGGAATACCTCTGGGCGAATCCTCGAAAAATCTGGTCCGACTGCGATGTCGGGGGATTCGATGGCTGCGATTTCTCCCTATCTCGGAGTCGAGATGCCCCGAGTTCCGCTATAAATCCGGGTGATTTATGTAGGTCGGCAATACTTCGAGGGGTATCTTCGGTTGGTATTCCCTGCGAGCATTTTTATTCGGAATCCGCGTTTTAGTTTTACGAGAGCGATGAAACGATTTTTTTTCTTTAGCGTTTTTCATTTTTTGCCTTCAATGTAGGATCAAATTAATGGTATTTGAATTTTGGATATTTTTGGTCTAAAAAGTCCTTTGAAGTGTTTCGTCGAAACTGATCCTGTAGCTTACCAATTAACCAAGTTCATCCCTGAGATTATTATCATCATTTCCCAGTTTTTCGTCGAACTGAAGTTTCGAAATATCCTGTTACTTTTCCTCCTCCTTCCCAGGAACAGTTAGAAGCGATTTAACTAAAGAGAATTTTAAAATTGGTATTTACCGTGAACATTTCGAATTCATTTGAAATTCAGAATTCATATTTAATCTCAAGTTTCACCTTATTAGATTTTTTTTAATAAAGCAGTTTATTTCAAGGTGATTAAAAAATCATTGAAATTTAATCTAGCGTAATAAATAACAGTAAGAAATGTTTTTTTTTTCTGAACGTATGGATTTAATGAATTATTTCCATCTTTTGTATTTTTCTTGTCCCTAACGCAGAAATTTATGCTATGTATATATTTCTCTACACATTGTAATTTGAATTACGGAACTTAAAATTTCCTTTAAATATTTTACTGGGCGTATAAGTACATGTAGAATGAATTTCAATGATTAGGTATTGCGATTTTAAGCTTTCCATAATGATTCTAAAGTTAACACTACTCTTTGGCGACCTTTTCTCCCTATTTAATACTCTGTTCTCATTATTTGTCGTATATATGTTAAAATTGCCCTCATTATTCAGGGATAGAGGTTCTTTGAAGGTAATTCCATATTTTGCGCGATAAATTAAGGCACCTTTGATATAAGAATACTCGACACAATTTTTTTTCACATTTTATATTGAAGTTTCACTCCTTTATTCGATCTCCCTCGTACATTTTTAGATTCTTAGACCGCATCGTCTCTTCCTCTCATCATGGAGCCAGCGTAATGCGAGCGAAGAGGAACTTTGATTGAACGGTCAGCGGTAGAGTGTTAGCCGCCCCTCCTGCCTTTCCCATTCACTTACCTCGAGTCCAGGCTGTTAACCCTTTATTTATCTCATCTTCGTTTTTCACAGCTTCAAAACGCTTCCCTTTCCTTCGTAGCTGACATGAAAGGGTGCAATATTTCCCTATCGCTGACTCCATCCCTCCTCCTTGCTTTGTTAGCATCGTTTATGCCTTCTTTATATTCCAGCCCGTCTTCAGCAACGAATTCCGATGTATCTTTTTCAGTCACACATGAATGGAAAAGATGAGTGGTATCCTAGTTATTTTTTTTCTTTTACCAGATCAAATTTTGTTTTGATCCTGGATCGTTGGTTGAGCTTGTTATTGCTTTGCTCTTTTAACTAAAAGAATTCTTATCCAATCCTTTGATAAGAAATTATTCGATTAAATTGATGATTGACATTGCATGTCGCGGTACTTTTCTTTATTATTATTCCTTAAGGTACTTTCTCAGTTGAGATGCAATTATTACTCAAATTCATTGCTAGTATATAGCTGTATGGATGTTTAAATCCACCAAAAATAGGCACTTGGGAGCAAAACCCTTTTCTGCTAATCAGGAGAATTCAGTAGAAAAAGGATTCCCGAAATCTTGGATCATTTTAATTTTCTTTCTCGTTTTTTTCAAGAAAATTACCTATCATTGTTGTAATTAGTTTCCTTTTCAGCGTTTACTATGAAATTTGATGTGTTTATTTGACTAGGTTAATAGAAGATGTTAGCATCTAACCTAAGTAAAGAAGTTAATTCGCAAGTAATTTAAATGGGGAGTTTATTATAATAAGTATATTCATAACATATACATACTTTGTAAATAGGTTAGTCAAGAAACTAGGTCCCATCAGTAGAAGGAAGCTAAGAGGATGAATGCTCTCAGAGTTAAATACTTCTAGAGGAAAATATTTTAATTACATTTCTATCATTTGAGTATATTCTATTGAGTTTTATTACATTGTAGTGTTACATTGGGAATGTATGTCAAATGTAATTACTTTAGCGTTTATCTTGAATGTCTTCTTGAACTGGTGTTTTGAGGCGTTGACGACGAAGTGTGAATTCGCGTAAGGCTCCTTTTTGCGTAACGAACAGAGAGATGAGACCTCAGTTACGTATTTAGGCCTGTGGATCACTTCCAAGTTGTCGTCATCGGTTGCGTGACGTCGAGTACGAATGATGTCCCTGTTCGAAGTTTTCCGTCTCCGAAAAGTCTCTCCTCTACCTCTACGTTCTAACTGTTAAATATCGCAGTAGGATAAGAGCTAAGGATTATTTATGCAGTGCGTTTACTTTTAGTGATTTATTTTTGTTTATATATTGTATTATTTGTAGGCTTTTTCAACAATCGCAATCTCATTTGAGATTCATTTTATCATCCTAATCTCCAAATTCACTCTGTATCACACTCAAAAAGCAATTGTTTTTTTTTTTATTTTGCACGTTTTATATTTAGGGAAAATTTATACTTTTGAGGTTTGCTAAGCAACCACGAAAAATAAAGATTTTATTTGAGAAACTTGAACGATCCAATACATTATGCAGTTTTGATTGCTTATGGCGTTGAGGATGTTCTGATACATACACTTATGTGACTTTTTGTTTATGCCACGAATAATTTCATTAAACTGTAAATTATCTGTGACCTATTGCAATACTTTTTTTTCTTTTCTCGGAGGACAAAGGAAGGTTATAATTTTCTTCAGTAATTGCTTTGCCTCCCTCCGAAACCGTTTACTGAGAAATCGCTTCCTGAAAGAGAGCTTAAATACCTTCGACCTTTCCAAGACACCATAATCGACCTCAGTCTATCCATCCACGCATCTCCCGCCTCTTGCATGACGTAATCCTCCATTAAACACAGAAGGTATTTTTAAACGTATGCTTTTCATCTCTCTGGTGTTTTTTCACTGTGCAACCTCGCTGGCGGTGATAATTCTTTCATGACCGTTCCACACGGCGGAGAGATGCTATTTCTTTTCATAGTCGATATTCAGAAGGTCGAAAGGTGCCACTTACCATCAATCCTCTCCTCTGAGGTGGACATAAAAAATGCAAGATCTATACAGAAAGGGATCGCGAATATCTATCTATACAAAAGGCAGTTCATTCTGTAAAAGGCCTCGACTTACCCCTTCGGTTGATACACAGAGTTCTTTTTAACCGCCGCGATTTCCTTCTCTGTGCTTTCTACCTATCTCCGTGCTTTCTACCTATCTCCGTTTCCATTTGCGTGTCTTATCCGCGAGGAAGGGCCAAGTTACTTTTCCTTCTGCATTCGGCAGCAGCTTTGGAGCCCTATATGGCAACCGACCAAGCCATTAGGCTCGAAACACGCATACTCCCGGTTGGATACCCCCTTTCTCCGGATCCTTTTTTTTCGTTCCGCTTCCTTCTCTCCGCTGATACCCTTTCTTTTCATAGCTATGTTGTAATTGCTGGGACGTTTATAAAAGGTTTCGCACCAACGGAGTGTAGCTCATCCGCCCCCAGCTCATCTGTCCTCTCTCTCTTCCCGCAGTCGATCTCTTCCCCATCTCGTGCTCTGCATGCGAGTTTCCTGCAGAGAAAATTCTCCTCCCTCCTCACGTTCATACCACCCTCACAGCTCGTGCCCCGGCAGAGCCCCTCCACTTTCTCGCGTCCTAATCCTTCCATCCGTCGTTGCCTCCTTTTCCCTCACGGGTCCCTCAAGGCACCGCACTTGGTCCCTTTTTTTCTTTCGAACGGGGACCGGCCTTCCGATTCCTCCTCATCGCCCTCTCCTCCCGCGCCCTCCTCGGAATCATTTTAAGGATCGCCCGCGGCGAAATGTAATTGTTCTCCGGAAGGTACCGCTCTCCTTTCGGTCTCCGTTCTCATCTTCGCTAAACAAAGCTCTCCGCTAAACAGCTGGCCGAGGCATTGTTCCTCCGTCCCTTATTGGATGGGGTCATGTAAGTTCGCGACCTGCATTCTCCTACACTTCTTGTACCGCCCACGTAAACCTCAATCTCGCTCCTGTACCGATTTCGCATCTTCCTCTTTCTATTATCCGTTCTCTCCGGAGGCTTCAAATGTTTCAACCTGGCAAGGAATCCCGGGAGGTGCGCATTTGTATGTGAAGATGAGAGAAAGTGGATGCAGGGTTTTTTTTTTTTGAAAGGTTGGGGAAAGGTTTGAGGAGGACG
Organism: Sympetrum striolatum; assembly: GCA_947579665.1. Taxonomy (NCBI): domain Eukaryota; kingdom Metazoa; phylum Arthropoda; class Insecta; order Odonata; family Libellulidae; genus Sympetrum; species Sympetrum striolatum. The sequence goes on from OX388341.1 coordinate 17,317,476, forward strand.
GATGAGTCCGCATTGGGGAAGATTCGGAGGAGAAAGAAGGACGTAGGGTGCGGGAGACGATCCTTGCCTTTATAAACCGCTGTAGCCATTCGGCCGACTATCGATCCGGCATTGGGGTCCCGCTCTACTGCTGCCTGCTGTGCTGTGCCTCTTTCTCCCTCTCTTTTCCTTTCTCCCGTGCGTTGTGTGTGAGCCCTCGAGGGGTAACTTCTCTCCTCTGCCCTATCCCTACGTCTCTTCTTTTACACCCATTTTTTACTTCGTGCAGACCCTTCCTTAAATCCAACTTCATCCCGCCCGGTTCGTCTCTTCTTACGGCGCGGTCCCAAAATATCCGTGGGTTATCCAGCGTTTAATTGGCCGGATAACCTCCTATGGGTGTCCAATTCGATACTTTGTGGGGGTGTTGCTGAGAAGATGCGTTTAGGGAATAGATGCTGTGTTCGGTACGGAAGGAACCGGAGGGGAAACAATTCCGCTAGATTCCGCTCGTGATCTTCGTCCCAGTAATTGTTTTAATATTGACGTGATTATTTTGCTATCTGTGGTGTTAAGAGAAATTTAATCTATTAAAAAACTTCCTTATGTTCACACAACATAAAAACAGCGTAAAGTGTTGGTAAAATTTGAGTGATGAGCTAACCGCAAGCGAACAGAGACGTATATTTCCTAGAAGAAAAAATTAACTTATACTCGAACCCGGGACCTTGACTGGCGAGCATACTACCCATCCCGTCATTCCCGCCAGTCATTGGCTGGTTGGTGGCGATGGTTCTTTTATTTACTTGTAATGGAACTTAAAATCAAATCGATGGTATTATGCCATTCCCAAATGAGAAAAGATTCAGCGTAAATATTTATTCCCTTGATAATAATTTGCATATTTTTACCGGCAAACTTTTCTCTAAAAATCTTTAAATCAAATTTCATCTCTCTCGTTACATCAAAATTTAATTTTATAAACAAAGCGAGCACAGAAACCAGCGGTAATTTTTGTGGTTGGAATCCATCAAATGATGCTTGATAATGTTTATTTCATGTATTTTGCTACCCTTACGAAATTTCATGCTTTCAGCTAAATCTGGGCTCTGCATCTGTCGTTTTTGTCTCATAAAAAATTCCAGCAAATAATACATTCAGTCTCGGATTCTTCTGAAATGGGAGACTCAGTTCGACTTTTTACTTAACCTTCTAGAAGTCAAAGTCGTGAAGTAATCCGTTTCACGTGGGAGATAATTCGGATTAACTTATCTTAATCATCGTTATTCACTCCTTAATTTGAGTTATTCATCGCGTCTTAATTTCGAAACTCCTCGCTCGTCTTTAATGACCGCTTTCCGTTCCGCCGACCCCCTTTCAGCTCTCCTCCGTCTCAATTGTTTACAATCAATAACGCCGCAGCTTCCGCATATGTCAGCCAAAAAACAGTCCCTCCATCGGATCGGAAAGACGGCAATTTTAATGCATTTGGGCGGCCCTAATTCGCGGATTCCCCTTAATTGAACATCTCCCCTCCAGCGCCTCGTAGAACCCCCTCAATCGAACGGTTCGAGTTGCCGAAAGAGTGTAGGGTCACAGGGTAGGGACCGAGGTCGGGAGAGAGGGCCATTAATTACCCTGGAAGCACTCGTCACGTGCCGACGACGCGGAGAACCTTTTCGGGAACCGTGTTAGTATTACCCTTCCGTCGCCTTCATCCCTCTCCACCGCCCTGTGAAACGGGGACGAGAGATATTCCCACTCCATGCAGCGAAATCCCCACGTTTTAACTGCCATTGGCCTCTTAAGGGCGCTCTGGGACCGTGCTGCGTGTAGCCATCCTGAGGGCCGCTGCTTGTAGGCAAACCGCAGAGCACGTCGGTCTGCATGGGCTGCCTATAAGCGCGGCGCTCGCCGGGGATGCCAAGGGACCTCTTCCCCCTTATATCTCCGCTGATGATATACTCTCCTATTTGATCCCTCTCTCACCTCTCTATAGCTCCTGTCGGTCCCTCTGTCTTACTATCATCTCTTTCTCCTTACATCTCCTCCGTCTGGCTCTTCGTTTGCCAGCCTCGTCCTGAAATCCTCTCCGCAATTACACGATTAGGCGACGTGCGAGGTTTTCGGGGCCCTTTTCGCTCGCTGCCCTCATTTGTTTTTCGACCTTGTCCTGCGGCATCTTGTCACAAAGCACCCCATTTCACCTGGTGTTTATTTTTCCGGCGTTTTTTCCTTCCGTCGGATCCCCTCCCTCGTTCCACACGCGGGGAAGAGCGCTGAAGACGTCGCTTCGGGCGGTCGTTGCCTATTTTGCTCGTACTCTTGGCACAGATCCACTCGCGTGTGACGGGGGATTGTATTATTTTGAATCTCGTAACGAGCAAAAGTGGAGATGAAAGAAGTTCGTTATGGTGATTAAAGATAGACGTTTCGCTCGGGTGAAACGTGTCGATGCTTGGCGATGCTTCGTGGATTGTTTCGGGGGATGAGAAATACCAGACGTTTGTTGTTTGTCAGTTACGTATCGTCCGCATTGCCAATTTAAGCATAGGTATTCCACATATCAAATGGTTTAGTATTTTCTAATTTTGTTTCTTTAAAGATCGTCTTCCAATAATCACTTTTGTATTTCTTTGGGAATTTCTAGAGTTTTATACGGTCTCTCTTATAAATTAGACCTTTTGTCCAATTTTGCTTGTCTGTTATTTATGTGTTATTTATAGGGCTCTTGTCTTGACCTTTTGATAGATTATTCCACTTATCATACTGTTTCAGTTTGGAAAGCAATGAGAAAAACTATCTCACTACCCATCTTGTCTAGTATGACTCATTCATTCTCCAGTGGTTTGGTAGTATATGGAGGAGTTTAGGTTCAAATCTGCGTCTTAAATTAAAACTGTACCGACTGAAAATTCTGCTTTAACACTGTTTTTTGATTAGAAGGATATGATAGGAATGATAATTCATTTAGGATAACCAAGTTCAAAAGCTTTCAAAGAAGGTACTGAAGGTAACGATTTTGAGATGGACACATTTTATTTATTGCTTCTCCAAGCGATTAGACATCTTTTTATTACCGAGAGTATGCAATTGAAAAAAATATGCAATATAATACTCGCGATTCTCGGAGCTCACTTGTTTTGTGTGAATGGTGTGTTATTCATTTTGGAAATCGAATTCGTACGTGACATGTTGTTAAATATTCTTATCTAGATTACTTAATCCAGCTCACCATGAAAATGTTCTGCATAACTTGAGAAGTATACGAAGACCAAAATGAAGATAGGAAACGTAGAGATAAATGAACATTGGCTTGAAATATGGTTTAAGTCGCAAAGTAGACATCTTTATTTACATTCTGCGTCTGTGATTTTTATCATGAATATTTGGAATAACGAACTATCTTTTAGTATTTCACTCGTCGTAACATGATTATTTATGCTACCGAATGTGCTATGAAATATTCGGTTTCAGTTAAAACTAATCTTGTTCTTTATACTCTGTAACTAGGTTGGACCTTTATTCGCTAAATTTATACAATAGTTATTTGAATTACATTAATTGTTTTGTTTGTCATTTCATTTATTTTCCTGTTTTATAGGTACTTTGTCATAACGAATTGCACTTCTATTTTATGATTTCTTTCCAAACTTTTGTAGTTAAATAAATTAGAGACCGAGACATATTCTCATTCCTAAGTTTCCATCCCTTCTCTTCTTTTTAGTAAAATGTAAACATCGTTGTTTAATTTCATTTATTTATATATTTTTAATGGCTTATAATTGTCTTTTTTTAGTATTGCAATGTAACAGCTCATTCGTAACTTTTGTTTTTAAATTGTTCCCACCGCCACTAGATTCTGGATCGATCAGCCGACTTTTTGGAGTAATAATTCATCTAATAAAGGTGGCGTTGAGTTAAAAGAACCTTTATACATAACCAAATGGATAGCCATGGGGTTTAATAAAGTGCATAAAGATTTTTAAAGCAGGAAGGTGGGATTCAGTACGTCGTATGAAGAAGGTAATACGTGGTATGAAGCTATTGTACGCGTGCTCGCATGTTGTTTGGTATTTACGAAGCTCGGGAAGGAGGAGAGGGACGATTAAGCTTCCCCCTTCAATCGAGTAGCACGCATACCAAGATAAGCTGCCGATCGACCGTTTTAGTGTCTACGGAAGAGGTGGAGTATCAGTGTTTCGCCAATAGGACATAATCCTTTCATGGTCATGATAGCTCTTGCCCCATCCGTCGTTTATTCACCTTCCCGTATTCTCAATTCTTTCCCTCCCATAAATAATTTATTTTCCGGAATTATCTTTATAAAAGTTTGTTGAAATTCCACCGATTGTGCACAGCTGAAATTCTACTGTATGTGTTATGTTCCTCGTTATGAAAGTTATTAGTTAGAAAGCAAATTTATTTTCATTATCACCACGCTGATGAATGTTTGAAATAATGCAAAAAGCGATTCTGGTGTTTGCAACTACTAAAGGTAATTGCTTTTGAAATGCTTCGTGCATTTTCCTGAGTGAACAAAGTTTAATGAGTTCTCTGATTACACGGAGAAACTACAAGTTAAATTCGTAACCACCTCAATGTATCATGAGCTTGATCCATTCAGCAAGTAATCGATATCACGCCTAGTTGGACGGTAAGACCCTCTATCATGCACAATCGGCACGAATGTGTTTTACGGTAACTTTAATTTCTGCCCTGTTTATTTTCTTATTTTAAGTCATTTTGAGTTCATTTTGGAAATTTCATATCACAGACCCGTAGTCCAGTGTCATCAGTAACCTAAACTTAATTAAGTTGAAATAGGCCAGAAAAAGGATACATGTTACTGAAGAAAAATTTTCTCTCGCGATAAGTGACTCGTTTTTCTCAAGCTGTCTCTCGTAGTCTCCTCAGTATTTTATTCCCAACGTAACGCTGAAAATCGGATGTTTGCCGTGAATATCTGCATCTTTCTAAAACTCAAGGTTCGATTTTAACTACATCTCCCCTTCTTCCCCTTAATATAAAGTAATGGGATATTCGTGATGTAATCAACGCCTCTGCAATGATTTCAGCATCCAGGATAATGATTTATATTTTTCACCTAGCTTTGTTTATTCCTTTTATTTACTTATATTAAAACTTAGCCGCAGTAAATAATTGATATTTTTCGATAATTATGCTTAATTTTTTTTAATAAAAAAATTTTGAAGGAAAGAGAAGGAAATTCGGAATGCTGACCGATTTGAAAAGAGGAAAAGAATATCAAGCTCTAAAAAGGGAGGCCCAGGATAGAGATGTCTGAAGGTGCAAGTTACTTCGAGACCTGTCCGTGGACAGAAGTACAATGATGATGAAAAGTTTGCTTTAGCGTATTATTGCGAGTTAACGAAACTAACTCACTTCTCCTTAATAAGTGACTTCATCCCTCCATTTTCCTATTTATATTGATTCATATATGTCAATTGCTACTATTTCATCGTACAAATTAATTACTTAATTTAAACATTGTAGTTACCTTGAAGGTAATAAGTAATAAAGAAGATTTTAAACAAAATGCATATCTTTCTTAGTTGTCGAAATCTCGTAGGAATAGTATGAAAGTTTTTCAGAAAGAAATGTTTTAATTACAAACATTTTTTCGCCCTGATACAATTTACTAGCGGAATTTACAAATTCTTAGCAGCTGGAAGAGTATGTTATTGGTGATTCGTATCGGTTGCGAATTTTATTCGTCATTCGATTAACGTTTTTTTATGCTTCACCTGCGAACGTCAATTTCGACGCCAAGCGCTGTTTACCTGGGAGAATCGACTCAGCCTTTTTCTATCGATATTCATATCGAAACGATAATTCAAATAACCTCTATGCGGCACGGCAAACTTAATAATAAGGTAAAATGTCCTACTTGCTGTCCAATCTCAGCTAACGAAGATAATTTTTTCAGGAATCTTTAATCGAAATCTACGTTGCCCGTGTCGCGATTTCCCGTTAAGGCCAAAATTATAAAATCCACCAAGCAGAGCGAAAAACTACTGAGCTCTAATATTTCTTAGGCAGTGGTCATTGTTTTGTAATTTACGAATGTTATCCTTGCACACACGCAAATCCATCATAAACACCTTTATCAAGTCCTGGACATAGTGAAAATATCTTGTTAGCAGTATGTCTCGTCTGCCAGAATATCGACTCACTCAATTTTCCAACATAACTACCCTATAGATGAAAAGAAAGGAAAGTTGGGACACGGCTGTTGAGGAAATAAGAGGTTTAAATCTCCAATCGCCGTTTTTGTCGGCGTTTCTCTTCTCATTCCCCGGTATTCTGAGAATACAAGACAAGACACCCTTGAGAGATGTTAAGAATTTCTCAATCTCAATTTGCGAATCTCCAGAGAATGAAATGTCTTTTTTCGACAGCCCTTTTTCTTAAGGTAATGGTTAAAGCTTATTGGTATACCAAGTGAAAGAATTTTTTAAGGTTCACTAAATGATACACCCGCAATGTTGAAATGACCTTTCCCTGGTTTGAGGCAGTTGTACGTTTATTCTGACCCTTCTTTCTTACACTCAATTTTCTTCGCGTTACCGGAGCTCTGGCTATTTGTATTCTCCACTCTTGTCTCCTCTCCCCGAGTGGTGTGCTCGTTAGTTACCCGAGCGATTCTTTTTCAGGAGCTGCGATTTCTCAAGTGACTCTGTCGATTATTATCTGTTCGTGTTGGCTGCTTTGCCGGACGTCTCTGCTTTCCGTCATTTTCTCACCTATGGAGATTCCCTCTCCGCTTGCCCCCCGTAAGCGATTGCGAGTGTTTGTTCATCTTCCATTGAAGCCTCCAAATTTTACTGTTTACCTCTTTAAGGTCGCGAGTTTACGATGATGTATGGGTCATTCAGAAAATTCTGGTTGTTTTTTCTGCCTCGGTACACTTATAACTCGGGTGCCTTCACCAACGATTTTTTCGGCCCCTGAAGCTTTTCATCGCTCTCACTCATGTTCGGCTAAAAAATATATTGGGAAATATTCGTGCCTGTTTACGTGAACGAGTAATTCAGAAATGGCTTTAGTGATATGGTCACTGAAGGACGAAGGAAAGTATTTTAGTATTTTATAGGCATGCACTTTTATAAACCCAAGGGTAAATATCTGAAAAAATAGCTACTCTATTAGTTTGCTACTTTAAGAAAGTGGTTGGTTATTTGTGGTACGTGTATTTTCAAGTTTTACAGCCTTGAAAAACATAATTTCAGGTAACGAAATTTTCGGCTGGGTAATATTATTCCTACTAAAATTCCGGAAGAATAGCATTTTTTAATAGAGTGACAAATGCGTAATATTTTCAAAATGAATACGAAGTCCATGGGCCCTTATGTGTTGGATATTTTTGGATCAAGTTGTTGGCATAGCATGCATAGTTATTGTTGATTAGATTATATATTAGAGTTTGTTTTCTGCTTCGAATCATTATTTCAGCTGGGATTTTTCTTGATATTTGCCCGTTATTTCTTCATAACGTACGCATTAAATCCGATTGACATGTGCTATATATCGAATAGAAGTGATTTTGGCGTTTTAACTTTATTATTTCTGATTAAGTACAGAATTTTGAAGTGATCATACTGTTACGGTTTCAAAAATTTTCGTAAGGTCTGAGGTAAGACTTATTGGAATAAATTATCTTTCATTCTATTCCTCAAATTAAAAAAATCATGTAAATCGGCCGCCTTCAATGTTGTACAGTCTTGCATAGCATTAGTAAATTCTGACGATACTAGTTTAAATCCAAATATTGGTATACATCTTTATATGCATTCCTTCGGTTTTATTTGTCGCTATTATGGCCACTATTGGCTGCTTATTTGGTGATAAGGAATAGGTCTTTAAAAAATATACACTTGTTTTCATTCTTCCATGAGATTCGGAAACATATTACATTTGGAATGTATCAGTGAAGCTTAAGAGGAAACTCTAGGAAGAAATAATTTAGTTCTCGTGGCGTAAATCGTTATTTTAGCTTATCCATTTTGAGAGGGAGTGCCAAATTGCTTAGCGTGAGCGTAACAGTTTGGTGGAAGTCAACTCTGATGACTCGAATTCCCGATATTGTCTCAGTTTTTCAGGTGAGATTATCTTTACTCGTGGCGCCGTTTGGTCGCATGGTTTTCCTCGTCTGAACCGATTGATTTCCCCGTTGTCCTTTATCTTGGAACACAATATGTTTATTTTAAGTTTTTCTGGTCTATTTTTTTATTGCGAACTTAAGGAAATTACAATATCCGTATGTCACCTTTCAGTGATTAGTTGCGAAACTGTTTCCTTACTCATCTTTATAAGTGTTTGTGTTACATATTGTGTTTGCTTACACATACATCTTCAATGTAAAAGTATTTTCATGTAGTTGCGAATTTTGTGCTTATGGATGTGGATAAAACAAATGCCCTTTTAACTTTTATTTATAAATTGTATTTGAATATTGAATTTTAACTTCTCGTTGTATCAGAAATCTCACCACCTGCTATCGTATTTCTTCTTTTACCTGATTTTGTCATTCAATTATAAATCTGTTTTATTTATAGCATTTTCGACAAGTAATTACTTGCATCATTAAAAATATGAGGATATGACGTACAATCAGATCTCATTCAGTCGGTCGAGTTTATTTACTTCTTCAAAAGCCAACCCTTATTTTGTGGTGACACATTTCGCAGCGAGACCTTTGCCAATTCCTTGACGTGCAATATGCCATGTAATTACGATCGGATATTGCGTCCAACGTTTACATATGTGTCATTGACTGGAATCTCATTTCTCGTCACTTGGAGGGTAAAAGCGAGTCGCAGATAACCCTTTATCTATCTTCGGATTCTATTCGACAGCCTGTTTAATTGTGAACGTCGATCACAGCCATCATAAGGAAACAACTTCCTTATCATCGAACAGGATATGTGTCGACTTCCTTTTCTTAGGTTTCGAGCGGATCCTACTATATGACCGTGAAGACGTAGGCAGTTCTCCGCACGTCCTGTTGATTTTCACTCGCGTACAGTTGTCGTCATAGTTGCCTCTTCACCTTTCCGTGGATTTCTCGCTATTCTTGCTCTCCGTCTTCCGATAAATACGATGGTACTTCGTCCAACAAAAGAGAATGCGAAGCGGAATCTTATTCGTTTATCTAAATGCCATTTATTCTTTACTCACTACTCAATTTACCTCATCATAAAGCGCACCTCAGTTCAGTTGTTTTTAGTTAACTTTTCTTTTGTTATACTGGCCGCGGAGGTTGAGTGGTTAGCTTGCTGGCGCTCCAAGTCCTAGGTCTTGGGATCGAGTCCTATCTAATTGGAAGTTCCTGGTTATGAAATGGTTGTAATTGTTTTTCCCTATAAGGATTAACAACAGGAAGAGCATCCGGCCGTAAAAATAAGCGCCAAACCCATTATCAATAATCTTTTGGCCCAAACTCTATGAATGATGGGGATAAGGCTAAGAAGGCAAATGACGCTTTAAGTAAATATGGGTAATATCTAAATATGTTTGCATTTTCTGATTTTTATGAGCACCCGTAGAAGCGCGAGCATTTTTAAAATAGTCATCTAGCGAGTCCGAAGAACAGCAGGCATAAAAAGTGTTTTTGGCTGAGAAAAACTTTTTTCAATGTTACTCGTTAGTAGAGGTGTAACAGTCGTTCATTTCACCATCTTAAGAATCGGTATGCTCGACATAGTCTGAATGGGCACGAACTCATGCTTTGGCAAACATTGACGTCTCCGAACTAAGATTTTAATTAGTGCTTAATTTCAAATTGATATATTTTCATTCACTCTCATTCTTTCTTTTATGACAACGACCTTGTCCCACTTCCTTTCTCGGAATAAATATTTCAGGTGGACGCTGCGTACTTTAACTGGAGTGATGGTATTATTTTTAAGGATAGCTTATTTATACCAAAGATGAAAAGTTGTCGAAAAATCAAACGGATTTGTAGATTTTACCCCAATTGCGAAGCAAATACGGAAATATCGTTATGAATATCTGTCGAGATTACAAGTGTTGTCTTTTGCTCTGTGGGTTTGACGTTGAACTTGACTAGGAGGAGATATGTATTGAGTGCTTTCTAAATGTTACCTAATTTTATTTGAAGCTATCTATAGGTGTTCAGTGATAATAAATTCTAGCATTTATTAATTTATTAATTTATCGATTTTATAATTTCATTTTTGTTTAATTACTGACATTATTTCTAAAAGCTTTACACTGAAAAGTATATTATTTTTATCAAATGCATCGCATTTCCCTTCCGTAGGAGACAAACCTTGGGAAAGATTATTTCGCTAATCTGATCAGTTTTAAATATTTTTAAAAAATTATATGAGGTTTTTCAACATTTCAAATGTTCAAATACATGTGACTGATTTTGCTGTACGATTTAAAATAGAGAATAAGAGATGTGCCATTCTTGTCGAATAAACTATTAGTCCGCTCCCCCTTTCTTAGAGAGAAGAATACAATCCTGATTCTTCCTATACGTTTAAAACCCTTGTCAATTTAATATTTGCTAATGTACATACAAAGGCGTAATTTGATTGAATTCATGCCAATTTAAAATCATATCTGTTATTCATTACTGTTGCACAGCGGTAGGGGAATCAGTAACTTAATACGGGAATCTAATTCTCCCTTTATATTTTAAAATATCGAATAATTTTTTCATAAGAAATGTACTGAAAAAATTATGCACTGTAATTTTTATATATTTTACTTTTGAAATTCCACCTTCCTTACGCCGATGGAAGACATATAAGGTATAATGATGATTCTATAAATGATATCTCTGCTGTGACGTGAAAGTTTATTTAATGTTGCTATTACTCCTGCCTCTTTACCCTGTGTTCAATCGTTAATTATTTATTTCGTCGTCCTCTTAATTATTTCCTTTCTTGAAAGTCATAGTGTAATATCGAGTGAAAAAGCAGTGAATTCGCTTCCACTTTCAACCCTTGCGATGAAAACGTGCTGACAGATTCATACATTTATAAAAGCCCGGTATCGCTCCTGTTCCTGCGGGAAAGGTGCCATTTTCATCCCTCAACGTCGTCCCTCAGGTATTCCCCGGCTAAATCTTTCTCCGTCGCCTTTTAAAAGGGAGATACCATTCGCTTTCCTTTTCTTATTATCATTCTTCTCGCGAGTTACGCCCGCGACCCAAAACGATGGATGAGGCGATCAAGAAGTCCCGAGGAGCCCTAGGGAGCGGAAGACGGAGGCTGCGAAATTGCCGGAGGCCCTAGATCGGCCTCAGGTACGAAGTGCGGCTTCCCCTCCAACTCACCTCGCGGGGGGGCGGCGCGGATTTTTTTTCTTCAAGACCGTGGGTGAGGGAGGCTCGGAAGGCGCCTGGGAAGTCCGGGAGTGAAAGGACCTCGGAGGAGGAGAATGCGCTCTGGGGGAAAGGGGTCAGGCACCCGGGGGTAGTGTGGATCCGCACCACGACGCGGCGCAGGCGTCGCGCTGCGGCGCTGCGCGTCTCCGCCGAATCCTGGGAGGAGTAAAGGGAGGCAAGGGGGAGGGAATAGGGAGGAGAGAGATGAAGAAAGGGGGATCAGGGAGAGAATAAGGGAGAGGGAAGGAGAGAATCAGTCGGCTGCAGCCCTTCACAGACGCTGGCCGCGCCCCTCGCCTCCTTCTCCTACCTGTCTCTCTCTCTTTTTCCCTCTCTCGATCTCCCCCTTTCCCCCCTCCCCTCCCGGCCGGTTCTTGCGTGCTTCCGGTGCGCGTGGCCCAGCAGTCCGAAAGCGGACGGCGGGGGGCGGGCTTGACTCCAGCATGCTTTCTGGGCTCGGTGGCCGTGAAGAGTGGCCTCCGCACGGAGGCAGCGGGGGGTAGGTCGCGTGTGCCGGGGAGGCGGAGCCGGGCACCTCGCGGCGGTGCGGCCCGCTGCTGCACCACCGCCTAACACGCCTCCGGCCGCACTCTCCGATCCTCGTGCGACGTCCGCGCAAGAGTTGCTCGACTCTGGACGGACTTCCGGTGGTCTTGTGGTGTGCTAGTCGTGCGTCATGTCCTCCGGAGGGAATTCGGGTGGGGGTATCGCCGGTGGCGGGAAGGCGGTCCAGCAAAAAGCCCGGAGGAAGATATCCCTCCCGTGGTTCCGTCAGGGTTCTTTCAGCCCCCCTCACTTTCAGCTGACCCGGCAACATACTATCGATACCCCCGGATCTTTCCAGGCTCGCCTCCTGCGAAGGCAGCCTTCGACTTCCTTGGCGCATTCCTCCGGCGCCTCTGCCCAGGTAAGGGCATTTATTACGTTTTCCGGGGGATGAGTGATGTGCTAATTGTTTTGCTGGTGCACAAGTTATGCGAATACGTTTGGATCTGAAGAAGTATTTTCCGTTTTCGTCTTTTGAAGCAGCTAAAAATTTCCATTTCCCGAGTAAATAGTCGTGACCGTGAATTATCAAGGGTATCATATTCTCCGTGGTCGTCTAGTTCTTGTTCATTATTGCAATGTATTAAATTAAATGAATATGTTTGGGTAAATAAATAAAATTCTTTGAATGTTCAATGAATTCTAAAGAATGTTTCGCTGAGAAGAATCTGGAAGAGCAATCCAATCCTCTATTGAATAGTTAACGATAAACGTCTCCTCAACAAACGGTCCGTATTTAAATGATATTGCTGTGTCTTATGTATACTAATTGACCTTTTAATGCATTACATATCTAACGAAAGATTCTTTAAAACTCTTGTAAACAAAAATATGCGACCTTAAATCGATCCACTCTCACGACAACCGCTGAAGATGGATTTATGTGTTTCCATATTTCCAAACGTAAGATGTAAGAAGAAAAATATTACGTAATCATACCCAGCCTATTCATCTCACCTTCGTAATCGTCATCTCGGCTCTCTTTTTCATGCAAATCAGCGCGAAGTCCCTTTCCCTCAATGTAGTGATGCGCCAAACCAATTCATCTCGACCTCTTTTAATTCGCCAATTATGTCAACAGCTCGGAATAGTTCTCATGGAAGAAGCAGTCATCGCTTAAATGAATAATCCCCGTTGTACGCCCACACGGATTCTTTTCTCGACCCGAATGGCCGCGATCCACATTTCTTTGCGGAACCGAAGTGAAAAGTTTCCATATCTTGCGTTGGTCTGAGTGTTATCCACGCTTCCGCGAATTTCATCAGCGTTTCCCGTGAGTGGAAGGGGCGAGAGATCGGAGTGAAAGAAAGACAGGGCTTTCTCTCAGCCTGGCGTTGACACTTCTACAATGCGGTGGGAGGGAATAACTCGGGAAGTGTGGATTCGGTGGTTCATTCGGTGAGACGCCAATCCTAGCCTGTTCTTCGTGAATCCGTTGGTTTGGTTGGTGGAGTTGGGACGAGACGTTGGGGGTAAATAGGAGTAATAAATGCGCGGTCCCCCTCCTATTCTTTCCACCGAGCGTTTCTAAGATGTCTCATCTCTTTCTTTGGATTTTTTCGCGTCTTTGAGTCCGTTGTGTAGCTTAATCTCTTGAAAAAGAAAGGGCGAATTCTGAGATTCCTAGTTGGAGGTTTGATGGTCGTGGTTTTGAAGGAAGTCAAGGTTACATTGAATGCTAATGAGTAATCCTGTTAACGAATTTTGTTGTAGATGATGTTGTTTTGGTTTTGATCTTGCTCTACTCAGGTTACTGTGATGGATATTTTGATGGATGCCTGTGGATGCAGATTTGCACAAAAATCCGAATTGATCAAAACATAGCACCCAGTAATCTCTCTCTTACTACAGAAAGATGTTGATTGTTACCTACCTACAGTATTAATGCGTACTTGATGGTTATAGACCTCATGGGATGTCTCATTTTGGTTACCGATGATAGTACAGGAACGATTTATATTCCTTATTTGAGGTACCACGATATGTTTGATTGTTTTCCAAGGTTTATATGATTAAGTCTTGTCTCTTCGGAGCGGTGGTTTCTTGAGATTCCCTGGGGTCCTTCCAGAGGCTGTTAGAATAGCAGCAGATCGATCCGTAGTAGAAACAGTCGCTTGAATAGTTTCACATCGCGAGAAACGCTGTCTTAATAGCAGAGGTCAAAGGGTACTTACTCGTAAACTTAAGTGAAATACCGCTTGACTGCTGATGGAGATCCATTGTTTGTCAAATATGAGCTTTGATTACTCAGGACTGAAGGATTATTTTTTCTAGAAAGCCAGAATGAGTGAGAAATATCTGATGGTCTTTTCTTATAGTCCCAACTCCCAGTTTATTTTTTGTTGAAGTACTTCTCACCGCTATTGCCTATCCAAATATTTTCGTAATGAAAAGTGAAGACCTTGTTTACGCAAATATTTGTCTTGGAAATAAGCCTAGGGAGTTATTTCGGAGGCCCAGCGTGTTGTTTTGTCTTTAAACCAGCAAATTTTAATGAAGTACTTGCGTATTAATATTTTAAGAAAAAAAAAGAACGCATTCCGTGTATGATTTCAAAAGTGTAGTGGAAGACATTATACCCCCGGTTTCATGCTTTCAAATGAAGAGCTATCTTCTTCATCTTCCTCCTGATAAAACTTAATGAATACATGTACGTTTTATTAAATTAACAATCTTCATTAAAATTAGATATTTATTTAATGTTGCATATCTGTGTTTTTAATAGACTAGATGAAAATCGTCTCTCATTACCATTACCTATCGTTCACTAGAATCTGTATCGATTAATTCCTAAAATTTATAATTTCTCTTCAAATTTGAGTGTGGAAATAAGTCTCGGCAACCTAAGTTCTCGTATCGCACAATTTTTTATTTTAGTCTACGAAAATATTTTGCGTGATATCGTGTTCGCTATTTCTCACTCACTACCGCATACCTGGTACTCACCCGCAATCCTGAGTTTTGTCATCTTTCTCCGCCTCGCTCTAGTAAATTTCTGTTCCCGAATTTTATGTCGCGATCTTTTTGAGGTCCTAGTTGAATTGGATCATACTCAAAGATTGGGTGTAGTAGAGAAGGTTTTTGATCTCGCCAAACAGAAATTTTAGTATCTCGCACATCTTTACGTAGTATCAGAGTTGAAAACCCCTACTTCCAATTTCCCAATCTACGAAAATTCGATTGAAAACTAGGCGGGAAACAAGGAGGCAAGGTTTATTTGGCATGGTCTTCCACGACCTTGAGGGGGCGTTACCAGTCGTAGCCATCGATAAACATGCTCTTTAAAGTGGGCGAGTTCTTTTATACCCGGTTGTTTGCTCGCTGCCGGAGAGCATTTTGGTTAAACTTCGAATTAGAACAGGGAATCTTCCGCCTCCCGAGATCAATTCGGTCTCCCTTTTCCATTCGGGATCTTGAGGTGGGAAAAGGTTTATCGCGGAGCGCGTATGTTTGGAAGTGTGGGTGATGGCTCGCGTGGTAAATCTCTCTCTCTGCATTTTATTCTCTCTTTCTTTTGCTTAATACCCCCTTCCTCCCTCTGCCGTAAAACCCCCCTATCGCGAACGTCAGGGAGAGTTTTGAACCTGTCGTATTACGCGCTCTGTTGAAATCTCTAGTCTTTTTATCTTGGCGCGCGGGCTAGAAGGGATACGCTCCGGAATCCTGATTAATCCATATATCGTGGGCGACGCGATTGCCCTACGCGTACGTGTTTCGGATTTATCTGTTCCCCCTTTTTATATCACTGTCGAAGGAAAATAATCAGGGGAATCGCGGTGTATTGGTTTTCCTTTTCTACTTCCTCCCTTTTATGCCGGTCGTTCTGTTGTGGAGGTATGCTCGGGAGATTGGAGTGTCAGGAGGATGCTCTGATATTTGTATTCCTTGGGTGTAAAATGTGATATTGCGTTGCAATACGTCCCCGGAGAGCTTGATTCTGACTGGTCCATTTTCGCTGATGCTTAGTAATGATAGTTTATGCGTTAAGGTTTTACTTTGTTTACTGTTGACATTTATGATCATAACCACGAATTTCGGGTGATAGAATTACATCCTGTCTCTGTTTTGGGAGAGTATAATTTATTTTTGGCATTTCGATTGTATTATTTGCAAAGACGTGAGACTGAAGTGATACAATAGTGAAGTAAGGTTCATTACTTACCTGTAATTACTCGTAAAATTACAGATTGGTATGTAAGAATTAAAAAACCAACGAATTATGTTACATCAAATTCTGAAAGTATGAATGTGTTTTTTTAATTACATATCTCGATCATGTTATGATTCATTGCATTAAATTGAGACTGAATCAGTAAATTTTCACTTTGTTGTTTTTCTTTTTTGATATTCAATATCATTTCTTCTGTATTCAACATACATGTGCCGAAGTTATGTATGAAGTAGCACGGGAATTGCGTTTGTCAATTTTAATACCTCAACGTGTAACTCATATAAACCTTGAAGTTTCATTGTAACATAAACTGTATTTACCTATTCTTTACTCGTATATTGAGGGTTGACAAACAGATGATTATCCCAAGCGTAATTGAAAGTTGCTGTAAAGGTTTACTACGTCTGTAAGGAGTAGGTAAACTGTATCTAGTATTACATCTATTCTCCTTTGTGCTGAAAGAGATGTCCATGTAGACGATGAATTTATGTTATGACATAATGCACTAAAATATATTTTAATTCCAATTTTGTAACTCATTGTAACGTTTTATGCCTTCTTCAAGCTATCCCGTAATAAATAAAAACAGTTGTTTTTCTGGATCGATTAACCAAAGACGGATTCGATCCGCATCTTTCCCTTGACTTTTGAATCGACTTTTGGCACGAAATGCCTATTCCAGTCTGCCTAATTTATTATTGATAAGTTCCTTCTGCATATATTTTCTAAACCACCGTCATTAATTAATAGTTTATTTCTATCGATTCTTAGCCCTTATTCTTTCTACCAGATCAACTACTACGGTCTCGCAAAGAAATCCCCAGAAGAATGTAAATTCTTATATTATAAACATTCATGAAGCCTTAAATTTAATTTCTTATAAGATCGTTGCGATTTTTAAGTCATGTAATCTTAGTAAATAGAATTCAAACTCAAATTAGTCTAGCTGAAATTTTTTTAGTGCCAGGACGTATAAAAGTTCTTCAGTGTATTTTTTTTAAACCTTAATTTCATCCACGTCCCGTTGTTTTTTAATTATGTTAAAAAATAAGGGGATGTTATTATTCTTAATTTTAACTCGCTGTTAGTGAATGAAATGGATGTGGTGGTATTCTTGAAGGAAAGATTTTCCTTTGACGTCACTAGCCCAATAGTAACTCTATATATCTCCACATCACAATTTTATGAAATATCCTTATTTCGCCTGATTTACCTTCATGATAATTTTATATGCAGTTGGAAATCATCTTCTCAGTTCAAGTGATTTTTTTATATTTTAAATACTCAGACCACACTCGGATTTTCTTCGTATTAATTTATCATCGTCATAAGCATACTATTACTTTTATACATACGTACTATTTACTTTATTTGAGGCGGTTTATCTGATTAATAGAATTTATGAAGTCAGATTTATCGGGGCATCACTTCATGCTCCCTGTGTTATGACGTTCGCATTTTCCCCCGTTACTTTTCCGTCACAAAACTGTTACGTTTCTCTCTCCTCGAAAGATTCTCTGGCAGCTTTTCGCATCGTGGTCCTCTACCCTTCCGTAACATTAGTGAGGTTAGCGTTCGTCGTTTCTCTGCCTCACGGGCGATGGCGCGATTGCCGGCGCTGACGTTAGCATCCCTCGCGAGAGTGGCGCGATACTGCGAATTTCGCGAACTCCGATGGGTTATCGCCTACCCAATCAACAGTCCTCAATCTCAGTTTCCGGTATGTTTCATTCCAAGTCTTACCCGACCCCTCCTCCTAATCTATGGCGATGCACATCGTCCGTAAAGTAATTTCTTGAAGGAAATAACCTGAAGGAAGGATCATATCACGACCATCGTTTAAATTTTCCTCCCTGGAAACCAAATACTAGTAATTATTGATGAACATCCTCATTCGCAATGCATTTTCCATTCCACGTTGTTACACAAGCTCAGCTATTTGTTAATCCCTTAGCGTATGGTTGGTGTACCTCGGTGATTAGAAATTACGCATTCCAGAAGACGGCAGCACGTTAGTGAGCTTCATTTGAAATTTTAAATCTACTCAAATGAGGCAATATACTCGAGAAGTTTGCATAGTTCTTTTGAAATGGATGGTATCGCTAATTGAGACATCAGTAAATGTTGTTCTTTACTTAATCCCTACCAGGAATTGCGCCAGAGTACATTTATCTTGGGAGTGCCATGTACCTTCTAATTAATATAAACTATACCTCATTCATTTTATCGATACAAAGACTGCATTAAAATAAACTCACATGAGAAATTAAATATATATTTGGCTACTGATGGATAAATACTCAAATATAAAAGAAAGACTCCAAAAACCCTCAAACAAGGACTTATTTTAGTTCTCATACGTATTCCATCCTTCAGGAAGGCATCTTCAGAGAAGACTGGTGGTGAGAAGACCAGTCTTCTCTGAAGATGCCCTTATAGAGGGTAAAATATGTATAAGAACTAAAGTAAAACCTTGTTTGAAGGTTTTTGGAGTCTTTATTTTATATTTTTATTATATAAGAAAAACTTTAGGCGTAATATATAATTCTCAGCGTTATTAACTGCTATTTTCACCCATATCCTAAACGTTATTTGTGCCTTATCCTGGAATTTTAAAGTTTTCATTTTTCATTGGGCACATTGTTTCTGATAAATTCAATGTCACTCTTTTTCATTATTGTGGTATAATAGAAAATACTTAGGTGTTCAGAACTATAACAACCTCTTTCCTCTTCTTGCCTGGTGAGCTTCATTCCCTTACTAAAGCTTTGATGTGGAAGCAGAAGAGTTCCCAACCAAACTTATTCCCTGTAGACAGAGTCAATATCTATAGTGACTTTTAATTACCTTCATCGTATTCATTGGAACTGATTCTTAAATCGGCGAGATAATGATTTTCTCCATTTTATTTTGTAAACTTTAACTTGGATTTGGTGGCAAATATGATGCGTGAAAGATGATCATGATGGACAACGTTATAATTCTTCCAAAAAATCAAATGAATCACTCTTGGACTATTTACTATCATAGTAAATGTATTCCAAGAGGCTAATCTGAGTTTTTAGCTCTGCTGCATATGACTCTCTGCGTTACTGGAAATAAAATTTATTCATTTCATTATTGTAAAAATAATGCGATAGGAATGTTCCATCATTTTTTTAATATTTAGGATGCTGAGAAGGTGCAAAATCACCTGAGCTGGCAAAGCAAATATATAATCTTATAAACACATTCACCACTTCAACCTACTCTGTCATTTATTTGGAATCGCTTAATTTTTTAACGAGAATACCTCTCGACAAGCATTCTCATCTTAAAAAGCCAGAAATGTGTGTAACATATTTTTTAATGCGCGTTAACTTCCAAGTTATCCCTTCTGATAGAACCCGAATTGCATTCAATAGAGAGTTAAGAGACCGAAATATCTGGTGAAGGAAAACAAGGGCGGTGTAAACAGATAGAGTAATCACAGCCCATAAAACTCAAAACGATCTTGCTCCAATGACAGCATCCGTGGCAGGAGCGGGGATCGCCCTTCCCCTTGAAATGAGAAAAACTCGAACAGAATCGCTGAGCCCACATTTGTGTCCTTAGAGGGTTAACTAACTTGCCCAGCTGAAGGAGCATTCCGATTCTCTATTTCGAGAAATGAAGAGAACGTGAAGGAAACCCTTTCTTAATCAATGCGGATCTCATTTCAACGAGTCTATATCCCGCTCGTCTTAGCTCTGATTTCTCATCCCCCGTTCAACATGAAACTTTTTAAATCCTCCTAAAAATTTAAATTGCTCTTTTTTGGTTTCCTTACTTGCCTGTTCTGTTTCGCAAAACCGTTGATGGACTCCTGAGGAAAATAGGAATGCACAGCGCTATGAGTTATTATTTCTTATCTCTGGCAGCCTCTGAAGTCAGTCAACGAAATAGCGGAAAAGCTTAAATGAGTCAGACAACGCAAGTATTTCCTTATGAAAAAATATATATTCTGCGCAGATAACGCTTACATTTCTTTAAATAGTCTCTTCCTTCTCTAGCGTAGATAATTATTATCTTATATCCCGGTTGTATTTTCGCATAAGTAATGCTCCGCAATAAAATTTCAACCAGAACTACGATCATGAAGTTAGTTTCGTCTGTATCTGGTCGACCTTCTCTTATCGTTGATTTCTTCTTCTTTGATCCCCTTCACAATATACCGTTGCCAGGTTTCCTTTCCCATGTAAGTCTATAAGTGAAGTATAGTAGTAATAAAAAAAGGTTTGAAAATTACTTGAGTAAAGTTGCCATATTTGATAATAGATTCTGTTCTCTTTCCGTTTAGGAACCGGGAAAATATTACCTGTAATTCTCTTTCTTCGGCCATGTATTAACGAATATGAAATCAGAACGATGAATCGAACTTACTGTCATTCTAATCGCTTTCGCTCTGATTTGTTCAATTTCATTTTACAGTCTTCTGAGGTTGCCTCAAACTTTATACTGGAAAAATCCCAAGGGGAAACAGTAATAAAAAATGTCTGACAGCACCTAGCTTCTAACTCTGTTCTCTCAATTGCCGGATTTTTTATCTTTTAGAATCTATCTGGCCGGAACATTCAAGTATGCTGTTCGGGATTGCTGTAGTATTTTCATCGCCGTTCCGTCGAGTTTATTCTAAATTTTGTGTTATATCGGAGGTGGCGAACCGGTTGCTTGCGTGCCAGAAGTGGTTCGCTGGTCTCTGAAAAGGCTTATGTATTCTTCGATAAAATATTGAAGCTTGAAAGTGAATAATTTTAGCCCAATGTTTTCGTTAACAACAGCATCTTAAGCTTATCATTACCGCAGTAAAATAGATACTGACAGTATATCACGCTATGATTTGGAACTACTTCGGCGCAAGGTTTTTATTTCATCGATTATGTCAGAATTCCGACGAAGGGTTCGCTATTACAGGTTTAGGTCACCGATCGGAAATTGCCAATTCCCGAATGGCTGCTACTTCACGAGTCTTCCACAATTTTTCCTTCTCGAACCAGGGAAAAATCACCTATGTCCCATGGGACACTGATCCGAGCACGGGCGCGTGCGTCGCAAAATGGGTCAACAACTTGCTATATAAAGAAGCTTACCGCGATGGATTCCTTGGAGGTTTCCGTCGACCTCCGCATGACCAATCCAAACAACTCCACAACCGGTCTCAAATTAATATGTACGCTTCTATTTGAAGAGATTTGTGGCTAGAGAGAAGGGAGGGGAGGCATTCGTAAAATTTAGAAGTCTGATAGTATCCACCCCTCCTCCACGAACGTAATGAATCGGCAGTCCATCATTGTCTTAATCGGACTTGAAAAACCGGAACCCTTTTTCCGTGCCGTATTTAATTTTCATCAGGGAACCTGTTTCCATCATCCCACCTATTGAAAATGTTACCGTTCGAGCACCTTTCGTTTCCGTTTCGTAAAAACTTCCATTACGTATCGAGGGTGATTTGTTTTCGCTTCCAGTCCGGATTAGGCGTGATTTGGCGTCTTTCTTTTCGTCACATTTCTCAGTTGCCCGATTTGGAATCGGCGGCTCGTATTTTTATTCTTAATGCGCATCGTGTCCTTTTGTTTGCTTGTTGCTCCGAATACGTCAAACGGAAAATGATTTCTCCGTTCCGTTTGCCCCCCTTTGTGATTAATTATTGGTTTATTTTGGATTGTGATTTATGGCTGTTAGGCCTGGGGAAATCTCATTTTTTTGCCTCAGCCATTTAATAGAGCTGCCGGATGTTTATTTACTTGCCTTTCTGAGTAATTTTTGCATGCAAATTGAGCCATAAAATGAAATTGGGTTAAGGAGTGCATGTATTGAGTAAGTGTAAAGGGCTGTGATATTGTTCCTGGGCTTTTGATGTTGGCTCTCTATTTATTGGTATTGCTTATATCTTATGAAAAAGGGTACCTCAAGGAGGACGAAGAGACGTTCAAAAAAATCTTTCGAGGAAAGTGATTCTTGTGGAAGGCTCTTCAGGATTTCGACGATCTATAAATTACGTCCCATCGATATACAACAAGATATTTAGTTTTCCGTCCGTGAACGTTTAAGTAAATTTTAGGGATGTAGCATTTGAATTTAATCTACCTAATTTAAGAACAATTCATTTATTTATTAACTTTTATAGAAATTCAAAGCGTATTAAAAAATAAATAGATATTCACCGTGTAGAGAGCGGTTTTACCGAAACCACTCCCTGCCCATTCTCAGTCTCTTAAAAGGTTAATAATGCCCTTTATAATTCCATATAATACATAGTGAATTATTTTCATTGGAGGATATTCTTTGCTAAGTATGTATGTCTGAGAAAATATATCAAGAGCTATTTTTCTTTGAATGGGATGGTTGATGTTACTTGATGAATAACAAAACTTTAAGTTACCTGATTAAATGCAGCATCTACGAAAATGTGTACATATTTTATAATGCACTGTAGTGAGTGAAGCTAGTTTTTTAAATATCAGCATGTTTTTTTTAATTTCAAGAGGTGCGCATTTTCTTCATTAGGTGTCCAATTTTCAAAATGATCTGAAGATAGAATGTGCTGTCGGGAAAGTGGAGGAACTCCTCACGTTTTGCCTAATGAACATAAATTAGGAATTTATCTGGTACAAATATAGTGTTAGTTATGAATTATATAAATATGCGTATGGTATACGAATAAAATGTAGCTTGCATACTGCAAGCAGATCGACAACACTAATTTCATATTGGCATCATATCGGGACAATCCTCAAAAGAAAAAAAAAAGGATTGAAAATATTCTTAAAATTAGCTGCAATTTAATCGTCTGGCATCGAACCCGGGTCTTTCTGGCGAACTTACTATGCAGCACAACAGAAAATCACAATCTATAACTATGTGTGAAAATTCAAACAGAAATATTGGCTGCAACTGCCTCAAAAGACGTCCTACTTTTCACATATATTCCTTATGTGAAAAATTGTAATGTGCACTGGCATAGAACCCAGGAAAAGCATTGTCGTATCTAAATATTTTTCTTAAGCCGAGTTTTAATATACATCTTTTAGCAAAGCAAGAACTTCCTAATATTTCGATAAATACATCGAAATAAATAATGAAAACTTACTCAATGTATTTTAAATGGGGAATATATTTACCGCCTGGCTTCGAACCCGAGTTTTTCTGGTTATACATTCTATGCAACACAACAAAAGATCACCACCTTTAACTATGTGTGAAAATACCAGCAGAAATATTGGGTGCAACTGCCTCAAATGACGTCCTACTTTTCTCTTATATTCCTTATGAGAGAAATTTTAATGTGCTCTGGCATCGAACCCAGGAATAGTACGGTCTGATCTAAATTTTTTTCTGAAAGCAATTCTTATTATACATCTTCTAGCCAAGTATGAAGTACCTATCTTTTTGATAAGTGTATCAAAACAAATAACGAAAAACTACCTCAACGTATTTTAAATGACAGATTTTTGCATTGTCCTAGCATTGAACCCAGGATATTTTCCGTGAGGGTCAATTGTGTTTTTGATAGATCATGATTATATATTTATGCTCCTTAAGTTTTGATTCTTTACTTATCCGGGAAGTATTTTTTAAAAATTCCTGAAAATCAAAGCAATGCTTTTAAATGGGAAACATCGGGACTTTGGGGCCCTCTGGAATCGAATCCATGACACTGAAGTTCAAAATCGCAATTTTTCTGGCGGTTACACGTTATGGCCAATATGTCGTAAAAATTTCAAGTCAATCACGCTTGTGGTTTAGCCTGTGAATTATTATCCCATCTATCGATCTATAACCTTGAATGAATCCGGAGAAGCATCTATATATAATAGATTATTGAACCATAACTACGAAAAAAAATTGTTTATGATAATTGAGCTTCAATTCTCATGTTATTCATGTTATATATTCATTTAATTCATGTATTCACTTAAAAGTATTTGAAAATGCTCACTTAAAGCTCGTATTGGTAAAGGTATTAAATTTATTATGGTTGAAGCGTAAATTTTCCCCTAATAGCAAAGCCGGGTAAGGTGCTCAAGCGTATGTTAATTAGCTAGTATCACGTGACTTAAGATCTGTAAAACATATACATCTTGAAGAATTTTTGAGACTTTCTTATTGGAATTTTGCTTACTTGTTGGAAAAGTAGGAGAAATGAATCAAGGATAACCCTAATTTATTTTTGATAGTTATTAATCCTGGAGTAAAATGTCCATACAAAAAAGAAGAGGTTCCAGGTACGATTACAACCTAGTCTTTATATCACCTCTTCTGGTGATGGAAAAGGCTGCGTTAATTATGACGGCGTAGCCCTCTAATCGGCGCACAATTTCGGTTGTGAAGGTAATCCCCCGGCTAATTTTGGCGGCGAGAGAGTTCTTCACGAGATTAATCGACACGGCTGACGCAATGCCACAGCACGCCCACAATTTCCGATAAATCGCTCGGCGTGAAATTCTCTCAGCTCTTGGCCAAGTTTCGGTAATGACCCGCACGAACTTAGAGTATCTCATTCTGTCGACAGCTCTAATTTTTTAATGACGGTTAAAATTTCCCTCACTACGTCACGCGATCGGCTGTGGAATGTGAAAAATGTTCCTAATTCGATAGTTATAGCCATCGAAGGCGTTGGAGGCGATATTGTCGGCCTAAATTGTCGTCTTTATATGTATCAAATCAGCGAACTTTGTATTTATTACAAGTGATATTTGAACGTGCCATTTTGCGGACAATTTGCTCCAATTTCATTTTATGAACTATTAATTTAGCAATCGATCTCAAAACATTTAACATTTTTTGTTATTTTGAAGGGGTTATTGTTATTTACTCTTAGAAAATTATTTATTTTGAATGTAAGCAAAAAAGTGCAATGATAAAAAATATTAATATATACTGCTTAATTTTCTACAACTTTGTTGTTTTCCGCCGCACGATATCCTGTATTTTTTAAAAGTCGGAAATGTAAATTATAGACTTCTTATTTGATGCGATGATTCTTAACATTCCACTTCCTTTTATCCATTCTCCGCATATTAATTAGAAGATACACTTAAGGGGAATATTAAAAATTATTATTAATACATTTTAAACTTCACTTTGCTTTTCATTGAATGATTAACTATCGACCTCTATCTATAATATCGCGTTAATTGTCGGTGTGCTTATTTGGTATGCCTAATGAAAGATATCAGGAGCGCACCGAAGATATATCGCGCTATGCCCGATGGATAGTCATCGCGTCAATGTTTGTCTCATCTCAGATCTTTCTTCGCAGGATTTGACAATCATTGTCACAAAAGAAAGAGACAAGTAAAGGATCTTAATTGCTTTCTCCTCATTCAGCCCTGTGGTGCCTTAGGATTGATCTCAGTCCTCTTTTAGCATCTCTACTTAACCATCAGTACCTCATTCCTTCTCTTTCACCTTTTCCCCCGGGCCATGTGTAACCTCTTCTCCGCCCACGCTCTTTACTTACATCCTCTCGCTTCTCCTCACAGAGGCGAAGGTTTACTGTGGAATAACCATCTCCCTTCCTTTAACCCCTGCGAAAACTTGAGACTTCGTTGTTTATTCGTCCTCATTTATTTCAATGTCATATAATATGTTTATTTAGCTGGTTGCGTTCGTGTTCAGCTGAATATTTGCACTCGTTTTTCTTTATGAATCCAGCAGCTGCGATCTCATTCGTTTATCGTTTAACCAAATAAATAAGTAAATGAGTTTCTCATTTGAGTGAGGTTAAGGCGGGAAATGTTATTCTTCCTTCAAGTTCATTTATTATATCATACAATTTTAATGATGGAGGTTGGGTTACTAATCGATAGTAAGTTCGTAGATTCTCGTGGAGTTCAGATAATTTCTTCTTGGTTGTCGGGTTCCCTGTCACGCTGTTTGTTTTAAGTAGATGACGTTTCGATTCTATTCCAGCAAGTTGTCTTCAGATCGAATGTGAATAATACTAATAATATGCGAATACTAATCGATAGGTTATTATTCCTTGGAAAAAGGTATTTAGGCGTGCTGAAAATTAAGGCATTTTGGAGTATGCCAAACATCGTGATTTTATAATAAATATAATGCTGAAATCGCAATTAAAATTATTTGAATCACATCCACATGAATTTTCAGATTAGCATTATTATACTGTCATTCCGAATGAAAAATTGTACGCTCTGCCCTAAGCTAAGGCCCTTTGTGTTACTTTTCTACAATAGGTCTTGCGCTGTGCATTCTTCTCACATTCCTCTCTATATGCTTTCTTACTGCTATCTTTTGAACTACTATTGTGCTCAATCATCTTTCTATTGTCCTTTGATCTTGATGCTCCTCGACATCACATCCTGACTTTATCCGTAGTCTTTCGACACTTTCTATCCCTTTGCATTCTCGTGCCGGATGAAAAAAACAATAATCGTGAAATGCCCAACTGTTAGCATTCAACCCATGTGATTAGTCTAATTATTTATCTTCATTAAAACAATATATGATGCTGATTAGGAGCGCAGTTGTCGAGCAAAGCGGTACTTTCTCGACGTTCTTCCTCATTGCCTCTTTCATATTGTGCAAATGTTCCGTCAAAGTTAAGCGAGCGTTCTCAAACCTTACTGAACTTTTACAACCTCTGTCCCACTTATGGGTAAATTTAATAGACGGGTTGGGAGCAAGTAAAAGTTTCGTGTGACCCAGTTGCCATCTTATTTGGCCGGTGTATCCGAAGTGCATGTCAGTAATTGATTGCCCATCGATGATTTTTCGTTTTATTCGTTCAGCCCTCCGATTCGCCTCGATTTCTCGCCAGATCGAATTAGCGAATGCGGTGAGTCATTTGAGTGACTGCGAGAAATCCACGACACACGCGCTTAATTTACGCGATCATGAAAGTGTACGGCTGAGTTCTGCTGCCTGATGGATACGTCTTCTTCGGAAATTTAGTTAGAAGCTTCTCACAAGTTTCTCCCGCGCATTTATTGCAAAATAAATTCTGAACTACTTGGTGGCGGGAAGCATGCCGTCCTAATATGGCTATGGTCCCGGGTTAAAGTCCCGACTAATCAGGTTTAGGAATGGTTTTACGTGTTCTTCCCTTGTAATCAATTACGGCCACATTTTATTTGGTCAATATACGAATTGCCATGCCAATAAAAGATATATTAAAATACAGTCTAATCGCTAAACATTTTAAATATAAAGATAAAGAAACACTTTCAATTCGAAGTTCCCTCTTATGACCCACCCGATTCAAAAATCAATAGCATTACAATTACGAGTTTGCAAACGTTTGCACATACTCTGATCTTATTTTTAAATACTTTGACTCTTTCTCCTAACACATATCTCTATTCTCGTGCATCCTTCTCCATCATATCTCTCAACTTATTCGCTCGCTATAACACAGCATCGTAAAGACCAAGCATTAGTATTGCCTTGAAACGTCTCAAGTTTCAAGATCTCCTCGGCTCCAAAGTACCTCGGTTGAAGTTTATCGGTGATAAACATATCAACACGTATTTAGTATTTTTAATTTTAGTAGAAAGAAAAATTTCTCAAAGGTTTTGTCAAATGAATATGGTACTGTAACTAAAATTCTATAATCGATCATTTGTTCAGGAAGGTTTTATATAAGTGCTCCAAGAAATTACCAGGTTTTAATCAATTTCTCTGTGCAATGTATTAAAGACGAAGGAACACAAGTTTTTATTCGTAATCCGTGTTCTTATCTTATGATCACAGTAATGCAAAATTAACTCGTCAAGAAACATAGTTGCAGTCATCTGTTAAACATCGACTCCTTAATGGTCGTTACGCTTATTTCTCTGGAAGCATTTCGCAGTGATAGCGTTAGTTGTAGAATATCAGCAATGTTTCGTGTCAGTTTCGATAGAGTAACTTCGCAGTCCATTGGGAGTAAAATGCAAAATAGCTCAAGGAGTCAAGGGCATCTTAATGAAGAGTAGTAGGCCGCTCTGTCATGCATTTCTTCAGCGGATCCTAGCGCGAGTGAGTCGAGGACGCAATTGGTGTGCGTGTGGAGATCAAGCTCTTCTCGCCATCTGTCGACCGGTTGCGAGAAACGCGATGATAGGCCAAGGTTCGCCATTCCATTCCCCGTTCATCTGCCTTTTAAAATTGGCGTATTTCATCCTTATTAATGATGTGCCCCAGCTTCGTCACTTTTCTTAGAAAAGCGCTGCAACTCGCGCTGAAGCATTGAATGCCGGTGAAGATGTTCGTTTCTCTCTCTTCTGACCGTTAAATTACGTATTTATTTGTGAAGGAATTGGTTATTTACGTGTGGTACACGTTTAATCTCTTTTCATGATTCCGCCGATCTTCAATCATCATGCTCCTTGAATTTCAAGACACTATTTAAGATCTTTAGCTATCGTAACACAAGCGTAATTTAATTAACGATTTACAAGTTTATTGGTTTGAAATTCGTCAATTCACCGCTTATTATTATAATTGTTCATCGCGCACATATTGTTGACCTCTTTTTTCGTGGGAGGAAATTATTTTTAGTTTTTAAACCTTCCTTTCTGTTTCCTGCTGTGGAAATATTTGTTTTGTAATCACATAATATGGCAAAGAAAAAAATTGGTACACGGTTGTTAAAGAATCAGAGGTTTAAAATCTCCAATAGCCGTCTTTGTCGTTTCCTCGGCTCATTCGCCGGTATTCGGAGGAAATAAGAAAAGACACATATTAAAGTGCAGTATCTTTTCTTGTTTTCTCCGAATACCGGTGAATGATACGAGGTACCCAGACAAAGACGGCTGTTGTAGGTTTTATACCTCTAATCTTATTATATCGCAGGTTCTTCTCCAATAAAAAACATTATTTCCTTCCTTATTTTACCTGTGCTTAGCACCATAATTTTCAATACATAATTTCATACATATTTTTGTCGATAAGTTTAATAGTAGATGGGACGCTCAGTCCAAATTTCAGCCAATGAAGCTTCTCGCGATATATATTTGACATTTTTTCTAGAAAGTCTATTTTTCCACGACTCTCTCATTTTTGTATTTCAAAGTACACATTTGAGTCCGAAATAATGCATTCCCTCCAAACTCCCTGTTCGTCATCCGTTTCTAATCTTTAGTTTTCTCAGAACCGTGCTGCCAAACAGTTAGTATTGAGTCTGAAAGAAAGACTGACAAAAGTCATGACTCATATGGCTTGACCTTTAAGAAGTTTGAGATATATTCCTTTTTATGTCAGTAGGGTGCTGAGACGTGATGCCATGCAAACACTTCACAACTGTGAAAAGAGGCGTGACTCAAAATGTTTACATCCGAGCTGGAGCATGTGGATCATCGGGAACTCGCTAGTTACTCAAGTCATTCAAATATTTGACAGAAGTATCGCCGAGATCTGGATCGATGGAGCAGGCCTCAAATAATATTGCGGATGATAAATATACATGTAGAGGACGGAAGATAATCGCTCGGTTTAGATAAACAGATGTATTGATTGCGGGCCTCACAATTCATTTGCGTTATCTAGTCTTTTGTATGATAAGTTGATAGAATCAGTAGCAGTTAAATTGACGAACTTACCTCTTTTCGCTTCGTGCTGTGAACTTAGAAAACCTCTCTTTTTTATCGAATAACCCAGAAGATTTGTGATTAATCATTTGTACTGCTGTGCTCACATTCTTATGTTTTCCGCGTAGTTATTTAAGTTTGAATGGCTCTTCCCAATTATTATTCCCCCGAAGCCATCGCAGTCATTTAAATATTTTCGGGGCTTTCGGTAATGTTACACTTGCTTCCACCCCATGGAAAGAAAAGGTCTCTTAGGGTAATGTGATTTGGCATATCCCTAGGCAAATGCACCATCCGTGTCATTGTAACTTTGCTATTTTGAAGTATGTAAGTTCAACGTCTAAAAATCTCTTATCTTCATTTCAGGCGGCGGCAGCAGCCGCGGCTGCGGAGGTCACATGGGTGATAGCAGACCACCGTGCTGCACCGGGAAGTGGCGAGGTGAGTGTGTCCAAGGGTCAGCAGGTGGAAGTGTTGGAGTTGGGTGCGGGTCCGGGTGGAGAGTGGTGCCTCGTCCGAGTGGTATCCCCCGTTCCCGCCTCGTCTTCTGCCCTTCCCACGCCAGCCCACGGCTCCTCCTCAACAACGCCGGCGAGCGACGCTCCCCACGAAGGTCTCGTACCTACAGCCGTCCTAAAGCAACCTCCTTCCGGGCTCAAGACGACATCTCCCTCCAGAAGGACGGCAGCCGCCGATGGAGACCCGGATGCCGGTAAGTGAACAATTTCAGCAGTGCCCATTGTTGTGCGGAGAGTTCATCGAACGAAACCGGTGATTGAGGTTAAAGATAAAAATTTTCGCTGGAATCCGAATCTCTGTGCGGATTTTGTAGTTTCCAAAGAAATTATATAGAGGAATTAGCCGTTCCGGTCCGATTTCCGGTCGTTTCTAATTTGCCTTTGGTCTCACGTTTTGGCTCTGATGCAGAAATTGTCCGGTCTAGAGGCCATCGTTTTTTTATTGATTACGTTTTGTGATTTGTTATGTTTTTTCTCTCGCCATATATACTCAGCGACCGATTCAAATGTGGATGACGTAGTATTACATAGTGAGTTCTAAAGTGGTGTATCGAGATACAATAAGATTTCTAACTATTATGCGAGAGCCAATAAAAATTATACAGCATGTTTGTATTTTAGGTAATTTTTGATGTGCTTAATAAAAGGTATTTTTATTGAAAAATATCTGCACCGCTTAGCTTTTGTTTCATAACCATCGTAATATATTTTTTTCTGACAATGAACGGGGGAGGTATACATTTTGCGCATATAGGTTAGCTTCTTACAACCAAAGGATCAATACATGTGAAAAATATGGCTTAAACTCATCATTCAGGTCATCCGCTTTCCTGGTAGATAACCCATTTGAATGTGCAGGTAGGGTTACCTTGCTCGACATGATTCCCCTTGGCTCATCTTTACTGCATCCATAAGGCCTCACCTCATCCTCATTAAACCCCACTCTCCCATGTTTGTCCTCCGTCGTGATTTTCGCGCTTGCACTCAACTAGCGGATGAGGGCTCTAGACGTTCGATTTTCCTTGAATAATGCTAATGGATAAGGCAGTCGGTTACAGCCCGTTCAATTAGCCCTCTTCGCTCCTTTTTCCTTGGTTAAGCTTCCTCTTAAGTCTGCTCCCCCTCATCATGTGATAGGCGCCATATCCCCGTGTCAAGGGTAGTTGCTAGGTTGTTGTGCGGATAATCTCCCACGTCATCGGTTCTGATTCCAGGAGATAAATCATAAAGGAAGGGCATGTTTGCACTCGGATGTAACGAATAGCAGATATAAGCCCAAAAATAATAATCTCACTCAATGTTCCCCGCATTTCACATGTATTTTCGCCATCTTTGGAGAAGTTTCTGTATTGATTGGCTGTTTTCTGTGATCGAATACGTTTTGCTGCTACGGAAGGTGCTATCTGAAAAATTTCGTCCATTTCATTTTTCTGACCAAAAATCGTGTTACAGAAGTTTTTCCCTAACGTGCTGCTTTCAGGTGGAGCGGCCATCTTTTCCTATTCTAATTTGTTAGGTTGACCAATCAGTATGTAACGCATCAAGAATGTACTCAATCGAACTCCCTTCAAGCTGTAGCAGTTTAACTACGACGCGTTCAACCTATTAAATATTCAGCTAATTGTTCTTTACTGAATTCTGCTCGTGTATCCACCGGGAAAACTCATCGTCCTCACAAGAACAAATAAGGAAGGAATTATTAACCATCGTCGTTTTTACTCATTTGTCTCACCAGCTATTTTTTGCGTAACTTATGTATTTTGTAATTGTCGGCGGGTATTTAAAATGGAGATGTTGGTAGAGCGTTTAATAAGGTGGAATCGGAAAACAGCCGTTAATCTTTGATATTCAAATTAGTTAAGTGTAAATGAGCGGCATAATCAAGCTCTGATGTGGTGATAACTTATGATAGTGTCGCCCTCACCGCCGAGAATTTCTATTCGATTCAAGGAAAGGGTTAAAGGTACCTTGCACTTAAGGGCGTGCACCCAGGTAAAATCCCAAGGAAAAATAGACTTGAAAAAAGTCTGACGGGGCCGGAAATCGAACCGGGGATCTTCCTCTATGCGGGAGGCCGCCTTTACCATCTAGGCCAGAACAGAATCCGGTTCTGGCCTCATTAATTGTAGATTTTTAATTTTCCCAGTAGATAGGGCCCACTTTAATTTTTAGGAAGTAATGAATGGTTTCTCCGATTGGGAAAAATTGTAAGTATTTAAAGCTAAATAAGTGCAAATACTTCGTTGAGAAATTATAACCAATGTTTAATATATCTACATTCTTTAATAAACCATCCTCAAATTCTGGCGTTAATTATGCTATTTTATGTAAATTGTTTTTTGGTTGAAATGCCTGTTCACCAAAAGCGATATTTGGGTGGCTCGTATAATCAATCATAATCAACTTAGCAGACTCGTAACTACCCTCAATATTTATTATCGTTAAAGCTATAATGCTACTGTTCACTGTATATATTTCTTTTTTAAATTACTGTTTTGCCCGTCACTGATGCAGGCTCGCAACGATCGCTCTGTACCACTAAAGGCATCGTTGAACTTTTCCGTGCCCTAATTTACTCGTCACGATAAAAATTTTGCATGGCGCTCCAAATGGCTAGAAAAGTACGCTCCCAAGTACTTCTTAAGTTACCACGGTGATGTTTTAATTAACGAGGTCGTAAAATTCCCCATCCCCGGAATTAATTAGCGTTCCATTCCGTGAATAAATTTCATCAAACGACCAGCGTCCCGGCCGAATAACACGCGAAAAGAGGTGGCGGTTTTGCACTTCCTCTGCAGATATTTACGTGTCTCGGACTTGAATCGTCCTTCTCAGGCATTTATTGTCGGCATAAAAGGGATCCCTGTTGTAGCTGGCAACGTAGACATGCATTTCCTGCTATCCCAAGCGACTTTGTTTTCGCCAACTACAGTGCTCATTCATATCGCCAGCGTAACCTTCCGCGGGAGTCCTCTTTCGAAATCACTTCAGAGAATTACCGATTTAAACTCTCCTGTCTTCCTCCCCCTACAGGACGACGATACCCAAGCAGCGCTACCCTTTAAGAGAGGTGCAGACGAGAAAGGGAGTGAGAGAATGTGACCGATGCACAACGCGTTAACGGGATTGAAATACGCGGATGCATACCGCAGAAGCATTAATAGCTTGTAGGCTAAATATTGAAAAATTGGATCTTGTGTTGGCTATGTTTATGTAGGTTTGAGTTACGTTTATACGTACTTTCCTGTTGTAGCAGTAATCCGAATGCATGTTGGTGTCTTTAAAACTTACCTTCAGCTTTTAAATTATATTTGAAGAATTATTTAACTTGATGTGTCATTGCAGCAGTTAAAGGATATCAAATGTTCGCTCTCTTTGTCAGTTTATTAGAATACGCGGAGGATAAATAGACATGTCATACTATTTTGATTTTTTACCTTTTATATCCGCCTTCAGAGTATAGTGGGATACACTACTCCGGTAATTCATGGTCTCCAATTTTTATCCTTCCATCATTACTTCTTGCTGTGAAATGCTCATCTTTTATGTTGCTTCGTGTATTAATCCGATGCTCTTAGTTTGACTCTAATTTTTAGTCATCTTCGCTGCAAACCAAATATATATTTACTGATGTTTTATTGATTTTATTTATCTGCTGACAGTTCAAAATCCTTGATTGAAAATAGCAGAAAGTAAAATTAGTCTAAAATACATGTTTGTGCGCCAAGTAAACTAGCTTGACCATCCTGATTGGTGTCGAAATTTTGATGTAGTTTCTTTTGTCTCAGGCATTTCAGTAGGGTTATCGAGAAAGCCTCTTCTTGTTTATTACAGTTCTTTCGTATATCATCAAACAATCCAGTTTCTTTTGTAATAGAACGTAAGCGGTTCAAATCATAAAAGACCCATCAAAGATGAATGGGCTGTAAAACTCTTACTACTTCTTGAAGATTTCAATGGCTTCTTTACACGTAAACAGGTGGAACATGTTTATATCTTTAAAGTTCATTCATGAGCAAATCAAGGGCTTAACTTCACCTAACCTCCGTCATAACGTTCTTTTCTGTCTGAGGGGAATAGCTAATCCGAATATATTGTGTTATGCTGGACCTTGGTTATCGATTAAAGTACAAGCGAATAATTGCCATGAATTTTCGTAGAATGGATAGTATGATTTAAAAAGTAGTTCAAGGGTTGTATTTTCATGGCTCCTGCTATTTAATCTCTATTAACGCGAAATTATCAGGCGTGAGTACCTCAAGTTATACAATTCATTCCTTAGTAGTGATACTCCATCTGGAGGTAGCTTTATTTTACTTTAAGTCCATCGGTTCAACGGATGCTAATCGCATGGAGCGCATTAAAAAGTTTGATTAATAGTGAACTCCTCTCAGATAGTAAATCTGGTCTAAAATTTGGTTATCATGCTTAATAATAGGTATTGAAAGGGTCAGTTTGAATAATACTACAAATATTTTATCCTTAATTAACTATGTACCATTATCATTGGCTATCAACCCGAGGATCGGTGTTAATCCCCGCCAATCGTGCCATCTCCTCATATGCGTAGTTTCCCTCCTCAACTACTGCAATCGTCCGGTTTTCGTAACGCAACCCATTCATTTTAAGGTCGTTATCTACAATTCCTGTCTTTTACGATTCCTGTACTTTTCCAGGAGACATACGTACCTCAATGTGTACCAGATTAATTCTCGCTTTGCTTTTTATCATTGTTTTTCTAAAACATCTCTTGTAACTCCGTTATCTGTTGACTGCGTGTTATACGTTTAATGAGTATTATTCCCCCGTCTCTATAGGGCGAAAACTAGGAATTTCCTTCTTGCATTTAACTCTCATCCAATACAAACATATATAAAAATAAGAATATGACCGATAATATGTAGAATTTTTTAACAAGTAATGGTAATGCAGATGAAACATTAGAAATAAATAATAGTTTTATAGAAGAAATTGAAAAATTTTGTCAATTTTGATCACAGAATAAAATTTTCACCGCAGGAAAACACGCAAAAAGGAAGAGGGTTAGAAAAAAATTCGAAATATGTAGAAATTATTTAAAGAAAGAGATAGGTAGATGACAACATAAGGGATGATGAAAATTGCATAAGGTATTAACAGTTAAAAGAAACGATGGAACAAAAGTGTTGAAAAAAGTAAGCTAATTGAACTAATTAAAAATTCAATTTATACACTACCGCACAATAAACATATATTCACGACTCAGGTTTCGATGCATAGCATCAGGTAGCATCATTATCATTCTGTCATGGGGTATCACCAAGTGAAGGCCGAAACCATTGACTTTATAAAGAAAGTTGATAAGTCACTAGTGGTATTGAACATTAGATTCACCGTCAGATACATTTTACTCGTATATATACATGCAGTTATATAACAGGTATCCTTTTATTCATTTTTTAAATTATATGCCTATGTAGTTCTTTATTCAGTAGTGGTACGGATATCAGATTCACAGTCGGATGCATTTTAGATATAGCTTTATATCAGATACGAATTTTATTTTTATTTCAATTACATGCCACAAGCAGCATAGGTTTGCCAAGTACGATAAAGGTTATGAAACGTGCACAAATTCCCAACTCCATGTCCGGATTCTAGCCGTGGCTTAGCATTACTATGGTAACAACAACTAGGCTCGCAATTGATAATATCGCTTGGATTGGATTAAG
Organism: Sympetrum striolatum; assembly: GCA_947579665.1. Lineage (NCBI taxonomy): Eukaryota > Metazoa > Arthropoda > Insecta > Odonata > Libellulidae > Sympetrum > Sympetrum striolatum. Next base: position 17,353,337 of record OX388341.1, read on the forward strand.
TCTTTTGCTAACGAAACATCTCGTCGCTGATTAACATGCCATTTCATTGTTACACCATGTTCATCAATCTATCCCTACATACCTTCACACTCTTTACGATCGCTACCTATCTCGCGACGGGTGTCGCACGCAATCGGACTTCATCTTCCCGAACGCGTGACCGAACGTGGAAGAGGATAATGGCAGCGGCGGCATGTCTCGATTAATTCGTTGCGTAGTCTGCAATCCCTATCCCCTGTGGCGACGTTAATATCTCCGCGCAATGAGTGGGGAGAAGAGGGAATCCCAGTACTATCTCCTTTTCCTCATTCGCTATCTCGCCTCTTCTCTCCATTCCTCCGACACGTCGCTAATTTGTTATTTATCACTGTGCCCGGGTTTCCGTCGCCCCCTCTCCGCGACGGGTGTGCCTTATTTGGCGCCATAATGCATGAGCCCTCCGTATTCATGGAGCAGTTGGGCGAGGTATATTACGCGTTCGAAAAGAAAGAGCAGGGCCGGCTTCAGGCTTTCAGCCGTCTTCGGGTCTGGCCTTCTCTGGAACATTTCAGCACCCTAATGGTCAAAGGTTCAAAAATTTTCGGTCGATTGACATTTTAACTATCCCTACATATTTTCTATCCTGACTTTTTGATTGCCATGAATTAGGTAATGTAAAGCGTAAGTACATACGTCTTGCAAAGTATTGCTGCTGTGCTTTGACAAATCAGTGAGCGTCACTCAGAAGCTTGATGAGGGATCATGGGATCCTTTAGAAGAGCGAAAATTTAAAGTCTTAATTTTATTTAAATAGTCCGCATAATGTGCGTGCTCATAAGATGTAGCCAATATTATTAGTCGTCTGTGTTTTATATAGGCCGCAACTTAAATATAATCGGAGAAATAGATGCTATATAAAAGGAGTCGCTGCAGTATGTTATTTTTTTCCACCAGCCAAATACGCGAAACCCGAAATTAATCAAGGAAGATTTGGGAAGTACAGTCATGGTGTATGCAGCCCCGCAACTCGTCTAAAAGTGGCTTGCTAGATATATTTGTAAATATAAATTTAGATCAGTTTTGCCGCATTTAATTACTAAATATTTATTTATTTATTTAAAGATTCAAATAATAATAATTATATGTCTTAATTCGGACGAGATTGAGACTTACAGTGTTGATACAATTTTTAATGAACATAGACAACAAATAAATAATATAAAAAGGAACAAATCCAGCGAAACTTGGTGGAATTTCATGTTAAATAACGTTAAAAATATAAAGTTCTGAGTTCTGAGGATGGCGTCATAGACGCCGAAACCGGTAAACTGTGTGAAATATATTTTGTGGAATTGTACAAGTTTTATATTTTTAACGTTATTTAAATAATATAAACTATTCAAAGTAAATATACATGATTGCATGAAATAAAAATAGAAGCAAATCAATAAAAACAAAACTGATAAATATACAAAAATGCGATCTAGCAGCATGTTTTTTACAAAATTACTTATTTACGAGAGATAGCGCTCAGGTTTTGTGGACATCACATTTAGAGAAGTAAAGCTTAGGAAGGCCTACTTCGCTAATCCGCTAAAATTAAAGATATGTATTTCTTATTGTTTCATATGAATTCTTATAAAATGCTTTAGCCATGGAAATGTCATTTATGAGAAGTAGAAACATCATAGCAACAAATGATATCAGTCCGTCCCACTATAATACTCGCCCTGAGACGTCTGTCTCACTTCCTCACCGCGGCCCTGATAAAGGGAGGTGCGTAACGCTGGCGCCGGAACCTCTCGAGCTTATCCCTGCGTATTCTTTGGTTTTTGCGACCGAAAGCACCTCTGCGGAGAAGTCGTAAACCCGTATTACGCGGATTGTGTTTCTTTATTGGACCTGGGATTCGCCCGGTCCCGACCTTTGCTCCGTCGCGACGCATTTTGGCTGAGGTGCAGAGACGCTTGTCCGATCGAAGTTTTTCGGGATTTGCCGAATAAATCGGGTTGCTCGTTGGAGCGACTTTTCATTCGAGTGTTTTGACCCAAATCCGTTCGCGAAACGAGGGGAAGCGTAGCTGTCGCATCTTTACGCCGAATGTGACCTCCCGCGAGTCGGTTGGTCGTGTACGTTTTGATCCCAATATCAAATGTATTAGTTTCATGGATTGTTATGCTCGAATGGTTTTTCTCTGTGGAAATAGAGAAACTCGGTAATTTCCTATGGATGTTTTGAATTGTTTGAATTATTACTGTAACTGAAACAGTTGCCCTAATCACATCTATTTAAATATTACATAAACATACAAACATTACGATGAGCACACAAATACGCCCTAGCCGGAAAAAAATACGGTTAGCCGGGACTCGAACACAGGACCTCAGTGTTGGAAAGCTAGCACACCATTCCGACACCGAGATCGGTATTATTTTTACGAATGTTTCGGCACATAGCCATTATCAGTTAAAAAGTACAAGAAATGCAGTCACATGTATACTATCCAAGTTTGAAGGTTAGGGTAAGGAGAGGGGAAGGGTTACGAAGGGAAAACTCATTGGTGGAATTTTCAGCGTTGGTTATTAATGAAATCACTCACCTGATTATAGCTTTGTGCCGAAACCGGTCGTAAAAATAAAACATCTTGTGGAAATTAACATGTTTCCCTATTCCTTCTGACTGTCTTTTCATGAAATCCGACAGACTATGATAGGATTTAGTTCTCTGGGGTTTAAAATTCATGTGATGCAAGCTATGGCGGCTGTCGGAAGTGAATTGTCGGTGTGTTTATTGCTGGGGTATTTTGTTGATAGACTTGAGAGGATGGATTGGATGACCCGGGCTGTTAAGCTTAAGGTGATCAATCTGCCGAATGCAAAGAATTCAAGTCTGGCTCCTGAATCAATATTTACGGCTCCTTCGATTTCAAAATTTTTGCAGTTTTTTTATTGCTTGGTGCCGAGGAAATCGATTTCCACCATAAATTCCGGAGAATTATAGGTTATTTGCAAGATTCGTTGAGATAAAACGCTTCTTAAAGGTGACGGAGTTAAATTTTGACGTCTGATTACGAAGGAAATCCGGTGAAGTCTCGGCGAAAATATGGAGCATTTTTGGTTCCCCTAGAAAATTACTTCTCCAGCGTAATTTATTTGTTTTCCTCGATTGCCTTTTAATCGATAAATTGATTTAATACAATTATATTAAGACTTTTCTGTCTCTAATTAATACTTCTCTCAACGTTTCTCAGCGGATCGAAGAGAGCTAAAGAGTAAAGCCATTCGTTCCTAATTCATTTCCTCGCTCCATGCACGTAATCTCTATGTAGCATTCTTCTAATGCGGCAGCCTTCCCTTAAATCGTCAAATATTCAGCGTCCCGATGCCTTTCGCGAACCTTTCCGAAGAAACGCTCTCTTTCTTCCATTTGCCATTCCTTATCCCCTTTCTTCGCGTCCAGAAGCCTCCCCCAACCACCGAGGCCCCTTTAACCCCCACTTTGCCCTTTCCCCGTCCCTACCTCACCGCACCCCTCCTCATCCAGCCGGATCTACATCGATCCAACTATGCAGCTTCCTTCGCCCACCCCTCCCCATACCTCCTCTCCTATCCAACCTTTTCTATCTCCTTTTTTCCCTCCATCTTTCTCTCTCCGTCCCTCCTTAATCTTCGCCTTTCGTCGCGCATCATCGAAACGGTTATCACAGTCGGGCTTGTTGCCCCGTAAATCTCTTTCCCTTTACCTGTACTCAACGCCCACAAAATTAGGATTAAAAGGGGCGTTTCGGGGAGCATTCCTCCGGAGCTGGGTTTTTGTTTCCGTTCGCTACCTTTTTATTGCAGCTGTCGCGAGGGTGATTCTCGAAGGATATTTTTTCAACTCGCGCAATGAACCTCGTGCTCGCCGCTGGAGTCGAGTGAATGTTTCTCTTGATGGCGCACGCCGCCCGAGTTTTTTCCTCCTTTTTCTACCTCGGTTTTTCGCAGAGTTCCATTTGCTCGCAAATGAGGAGATTTGTCACAACTGGCCGTTTTCGTTTTGAATCTGCTTAGTTTGTTTAGTCCGGAAACTGTTTGATTTTTTTCTTCATGGTCTTGCGGGAATGGCGTCGGAAATCGTGTAGATGGAGCGAGAAATGCGTAATTTTTATCTAAGTGATTTATTAACGGGCAGTTCTTGTTTTAATAGGCTGAAGGTGCTCTTTTTATACTACGTTATACGCGTAATCTTCCGAATTTTTCCTTCAGCTTGTCTTCGAATGTATCAGTGATTATTCGACCAAGTACCTAATGATAATTAGGTACCAGGTCGTACCTTTCTTGCTCCTCCTTTAATCTTTCTGCTTTTAATATAAAAATACAATCATCAGTTTCGTGGATCTGAGGAAATTTGAAATGAGCTCTGCGGCTTGGTATCACACACTATTCTACACAGATATTATTCAGTCACTATGTATTTGAACAAAGATCTGTCCGTAGTGCCATCACCCGTAAGCCCGATCTTCTCCTCAATCCTTTCATCATAGAAGCTTTGGTGGAGGAATGGGGCCTAAGATGCGCAGTTTAGAGTGAGATAGCCCTTGCTTTTCTCACCGAGCCTAAATGCTATTAGTGGCATACGTCCGCCCGAGTTAAGCGCAATGACCCTCTGAATTTCATAGCATTCAGTACCGAGAGACCAGCATGAATGGCATTATTTAGCATCACTCATACTTCAGTAGCTATCATATAAATGTTCCATGCGAAATACTTGACAATATTTTATGAAATATACGCATTTCTCTTTCTTGTATCACAAGAAAATACTAATAGGAGTTAATATATGGTAAAAGGGGCAGGAAACCGATAAAAATATCTTTCTTCCCATTTAAGATTTTAATATTCATGGTATTTATTTTTCATTCTGATAACAAAAATAAAATGCCGGTTAGTCAAGGAATATTCACCTTGTTCAAATTTTGCGTTTACGCTTTTGATTCTTAAAGACCGCAACCGCGGTTTCCCCATCTCCTCTCCTCCGGTCCACGTCGCTCCCACCCCTCTCTTCCTCCCTTCCCTTATCCCCCTTTCTCCATTTTCTGATTCCCATATCATCCAACACCCTTTTCCCATCTCCGGACCTCTATTTATCAAGCTTTTTGCCTCGAAGTCTCCGAGCAACCCAATATCGGCTCCCGAAGCACGTTTCCCCTAACTCATCCCCGTCTACGCCTTGCACTCCCCCCACGGCTGCCACTTACTCCTTCCCTCAAAAATCTTCCCGTTCCTCCCTCAGGAGCTCCGAAAATCTTCCTTCCTCCATCTATCTTCACACTCATGCTCCATCGCCCTATGAATACTTAAACTTCGCCCGGGCTAAAACTTCTCACTCTTTCGCTTCTCAAATGCTTCCCAATACCGCCCGTCTGCCCCCGCGGGAATGCTTTCCGATTCAAACGCTTCAAAACTTATTCCGTCATCTGGAGTTTGGCGCTCTTCTCAACGCAGCCGTTTTCTTATGCAACTCTGGGAAACATTTCTTCTGGTGTTACTGGAAATCTCAGCGAAACGCGTTTTCATAACATCCATATTCATGCCGTGACAAATGCAAAATCATGTCTCATTAGCGATTTTGGAAGGGGATGTTAAGGTTGTGCTTAATTTCCTGATGTTAGTATTAAGCGCGGCTCCTGCTTTCTTAATGTGACAGGATATTATTTTAATCATATCAATATGAATCGATATTCTGTAGTTCTTTTTAAGAATAATATCCACGTTGATTTCCTGTTGTGATTGTTTGGTAGAGGCCAATTAAGATTTATCAACATAATCTGGTTATGCTAATATTTTCTCACTCCAATCCGTTTCCTGAAATCTGAGAAAATTGGTAAATGATACAAAACACCTTTCGTCAAAATTAATTTTTAAAATTCATTAAATAGTCAACATTATTGAAATGTAGACTGCTTTTTCTAGGTTATATGAATCGTAAATTCGTCGAAATAACTTAACTTTTATAGTAAAACAATCTGTTAGCAAACTATTGCCCTCATAAATAATTCATAAGTAATATGCCTTATTGAAATCAGACTGTTTAACTTGTCTCTAAACATACAATGAAACATCTAGTTTTCTTAAATATAGTTAGGAGCGTAGAAACTAGAGAAAAATGCGATTGAAGAAACAATATAATAGAATGTTGGAATCTATTTTCAGTGAACAATGACTTAGAATATCGTTTTATGGATTCTCAAAAATGTGTATCACCGTTTGCTTGAATTTTATCTTCCTTCAAGGAGTTAGGTAAATCGTTTCTTCCCATTGACTTAGCCATCTTCATCTTCTTGATTTTCGATGGATCTCCTATCTATTCCGTATTTGTTTGGACTCTTCTCAGTTTAAAATTTTAGTAACTAGTTTAAGTTAATTATGCTATTCTGTAAATTTCGACGAAAAACACCAATCTATAAATTTTCGTAGTCCAGATGACAATAAAGAGTCTTAATTATCTTTAAATCATTATCAATGGAATGCGTTAAAAGTATTTTTTGTAACAGCGTAATATGCACCAGTAATAAAACTCTCGATCTCCTATTTAAATGCGCAGAAAATGGCTTACTATAGACGATGTATAAAAGTAGATTTTTTGGGGTACGAGTATATATATCCTAGCATTTTGAATCGGATTTGAGTGAATCGTTAGCGGAAATTTATTCTTTTCCTATCATTATGCTTCTTGTCAATGGATAATCGTCGTCCCAGATGTCTTTACACAGCAGTCCTATTCAGATCGTAGTCAGTTTTTATCTTAATCCGCGTACATTTCGTTCTTCGAATCCCGCTGGTTTCTATAGTTGTCAGTTGTTTCCATTTTCCTTCCTTCTCTCTCGAAGGGGTTTTAGCGTGGATTCAAAGAGGTCGATGCGGACTCGATTTCCACTTAATGCACCGGTGCTTTTGTAGTTCGGTCATCTATCATCTGTCGTAGACGCATTTAATCGGCCGAAATAGACCATATGTGAAAAAATGGCTTTCAGAGCCACGAAAACACGATTCCATACAAATTTCATTTGGTCCGACATGGGGCTATATTTCATGACGTGCCGCCCACCGCAAACATTATGGAGTTTATTTTTATGGCCCCTCTTACAGTCTTCTGCCAAAAAGAGTTTCCTTGATGCCTTTCTAAAGGTAGGAATGCTTCAGTTAATACGGAACATGGGAAGTAAAGTGTTAAATTTATGTTCTTATCACTCCCAAGTTATTTCTGACTTCATCACTTTTTGCCTTTTTGTACACAGTAGAGAATTTTAGAATTTAACAATATTCTGTTACTCTTTCTTATAATTTTTTATTGATTTTCTTTATGGAATTCTGTAAGCTGTAGGGTGACATAAGAGGGTTCTATGATATAGAAGGGAGTACCGAATTCATAAATAAACATCTCTTTATAAACAATGTTCAAGTATATATTTTTCGTGGCATTTTTCTTCCTTCAAGGTTCATCTTCCAGTTTTACTTATTCGTAATTTGAGGAAATTAATCTTCGGAAGAAGAGGAATTCATTGTGTAATCGATTTCGTTTGATCTGCTTGGGTTAGCAGTGATCAAGGTGACATTTTTCTAGGGCTAATGAGATATTTAGGGGTGAAAAAATAAGCGATTGGTTTGTCCGGCTATTTGATCTAATAATGTAGTGGAAAAGGCAACAGTTTTGTTGAGGTAAGAACTACAGCACGTAGTAAATGCTTAATGTAAAATAGAATTGTCTTCTTTTAAATTATACACATTTTTTGTAATTAAGAACTTTTGAAGGAGATTAACTCGTTAGAAAACGCGAGAGAAAAATTTTATAAAATATTCGGAAGATAATATATTATAGGTCGCACACTATGTCAATTATCAGCTTGCATAATTCAATGTGTTAACAGATACATAAAACCATATATCGGGCCATAGTTTGAGGGCACTGAACTGTAGTCTATAGAGGAACAAGAGGTCCAAAAGCCGTATTTCTCTAAGGTGCTTTATAAATCGAGATTTTTTTGTAGCGATTCCGTCCTAAAACTTTTATCAATCCATAACGTTCCTCTTTTTCCTTATTAAGATGTATAACCTTAATGAGTTTCTTTCTTCTTCCTTCCTTGATAAATCGCATTGCCTAGTGACAGCAGATAACGTCGAGAAATCCGTTCCCTGGAAGTTTCCAACAAGTTGCGCATGCGCCTAAAATCAAGTTTTCCAACGTTCAATATGTCTTGCACGCAATGCTTTCTTTTATTTTTGTCGCTCCTGCTTTGTTCTCTAATGAGTTCTACCACAAATCGTAAATCTCCTTTCCTTTCCTTTTTTATTTTCTTTTATCCTTCCCCAGCTTACTCCACTCAAAAAAATGTCGCATGCATTATTGGCGACGTTATAGAGTGTCCTTGATGTAACATTTCGTGGGAACCTGCGATTAAGTGGATGTAAATCTTGTTTCCATCTTTCGCAGAGGGTGCATTTTGTGACTTTGAATGGAATATTGTGTAACATTACTCCGGTTTCATCAGAAATAATATCTTTATTTCTGATTGCATTTCTAGTGGTAGCAGTTTGCAGAATTTTTTATGGTTCTTCGACAGCTCAGGTCTTTTCGCACAAGTGGCCCTCTCCGGTAATTGAACTCGGGACCGCACATTTCAGTTGGCTTCCATGTAGCCTTACCAGTAGCACGAATACAGTTAATATAATAATGCTGTCATTAGAAGTATTGCTGTCCATATGATGTCTCTTTAATTTTGTCTTCGCATCTATTCTCGACTTAAATTTTGGTCTACAAATCAAAACGTATAATAGCTGTGGATTTCTCAAGAATTCAGGAAATTCTCGTACAAGATTCAGCATAATTACGTTTTTGTGAGTTAAGGATTAGAATTCTGTCTCAAGCCTTTCTCGTAAACATATGTGCTATCATTTGTTACACTCACTTTTCTAATAGGAGTCTCGATAAATATCAGAACAAAATTATAATGACATCACGACTGTAAAATCCTTATTTTTAAAAGCATATTGGTTTATTTTTGGTAGCTCATGTATTATTATGATTCAATGAAACATCCAAGTTCTTCATAATTTAAGTATTTTCTCAACTAGCGAAGGTCTTTGAATCCTATTAGTATTAAAAAAGTTGCGATATTTATACTGTTTTAAGCAATGAGAAAGAAATACAATTTCGGGAATCGTACCTTATACTTAAATTGCAAAGATCTTGCTTATTCTAGGAAGAAGATGGTTATCTCAGACTTCTAAGATAGACAGTACTGTGCTGCCAATGAAAAGAGTTTATCTGTTTGCGGGAAGTAGTAATCATGGAAAAAAGTAGAAGTAAATATTTGTTTGAATATTAGAAGTATATTTTTCGCATTTCGCTGGCGGATGTTTTGTTGTATTGGCTTTTCGTTTGAATATTAGATAAATATTAAATCAATTGGCATCAAAGGATGAGCTTCTATTCGTGTCAAATTATTGTATCCAAAGAAAGGCTCACATTCTCATATGCAATATCCACATATCTTCAAACGCTTACTTGCACTCAGTTACTGACATTTTATAACGTTCTTTTTCTTCTTTAAGTTGCGGAATTCTCCCTGTAGCGGTTGCGTTTACGGCAGCGTTACAAAAAACAACGATAACAACAAGCATGGGAAAGACATTCCTCCTCTCCGAGCTTATATAAAGTTACGATAAGATGAATTCACCCCCTGGTGTGTCCCCTTAAAAATCATTTTCCCGTTTTTTTACTATCCCACCTTTAGTTATTTTTCAGCACTGGAGATTTTTCTCTAGATGGGGGGATTATACATATAGGTATTCTAAAGTGCATAGATCAATCAGTTTGGAAGCCTAAGAAGTTACTTCTTTTGCGTACTTGAATACGGCTGTCACTGAACGAAGCTTTTTTTGTATTTCTGAGCATCTTTTTGTTACAATTACATTAAAATAATCACGTTACAATTGGAATTCTGTGCGATGACGTGATTATTTTTTATTATCATAATTCGTTTAATACTTTTTAATTTCTGGATACCCTTACATTCCTGATGTAATGATCAATCACGCTTAAAGTGGAAAATGCATAAAAATATGTATTATTCTTTACTAATAACGTAATTAACCTATTACTGTCCACATGTTACATATTTAGCGTGTTTTATTGGATTTATTTTATGGTAAACAATTCTATGACGGTCTTCCGATTTGTTATATTTTACGGCTATTACAGCCTTCATCCTTTTAACTGCTTATTCTTCCACTAATATTTTTTATATTTGTCATCATGTTGACAAAAATTAAAGATTAAGGTTTCCCGTATGCATCAGATGAGCAAATGCATGCACGCGTTAGCTCATTCACGGAAGTTGTTCACTCATAAATGCGGATGCGGTTTATGTTTATGCTCGAATTCATCTATGGGATTGAATATTTTCTTTCTTATTGTATCACTTCATTTTTTTGACGTTCGTTGGAAATTTTCCTCAAATTCCAACTCGAGTTTCGCTCATTACAAACGCCATCATATCGATGTATCGGTTTGCGATTTATCGCAAGGAACTCAAATTGAATATCCTTATTATTTCTTCGTCGCGATTCCCATCCGTTTGATTCCTCAATGTTGACTTTATTTCGTCCACTCTATGAGAAAAATTTAGCTCGGGATTCTAGAAGCTAAGAGGAAAACATTTGCTAGCTCTGAAACAGAAAGTCCTCCTTCCAGAGTCTCATCCCTCTACTCATCTCTTATGATTTCCATCTCCGACTCAAGCGCTTTATACTTACTCGTCCTGGAAATTCCGCCTTTCCCCGTGTTTCCACTCCTCTCTATCCATTCTCCATTTGCATTTTCCCTTTCATTCCTTTCGATTTTTACTCCCGGTCTTTCCGCTCCTTTTTCCCTTTATTTGGGATCCCATTGAAGAGGATGTGACTCCGATTCTTCCTATACTAGAATTAAAACTTACGTACTAAATCGTTACACTCACTCAAACCTCTACGAATGGCGCGTTCGGAAAAGTGGTCGATACTAAGTGGCCCCGCGCAGGTTCTGTCTCTAACTTGATCGAACGGGAAACGATCAAAATGTTTTTTTTTTTTAAACGAGCCCGAAGGTTTTAATTAGCTTTTTTTGTTAAATTTTTTACAAAAAATGACCCCCTGCATCTTACGGTACATGCGAAGGTTTGGCCTTCGTACCGTTTTGCTCGCTTCTAGGAAACCGGTTGAGATATCGAATGACCTTGATCGGCTAAACACGATGAGAAAAATGAAACCTATAAATTAAGTGAACTTAAGTTATCTTAAGATTTAACTTTTGAGGAACTTATATTTTAATAAGGATAGTTTATTCAGTGTATTGGCGTTCCTCTACTAATCTCCTAAGGTTTTTTCTTTGCAATTGTGTATTTATCTTCGAATAGCAAGGAATGCGATCGATCTTGTAGTTAACCGTATTTCGCCGGAGTTTCCATGTTTCTTCGAAGGAGTTTTAAGATTGGATAGCAAGAGGAGGTTTATATTAACTCAACTTCAGGAGAACAAAATGTAAGGTTTTGTTCTGGCAGCTGGAAATTTTTCTTGCAAAAACAGTTAAATACATGCTGCAATAATGAACAGGATTTGATCTGTATTAATCTAATAATTATAGTAAAGTGTAGAAAATCATGAATGTTTGAAAATTAACTGATAATTGCTAATTTTCTAAGAATATATCTACATGTTTTTGTCTATTTACCATTTGTAAATGAGTTGAAATAGATATGATCTATGATTTTTCTTTTATTTCGTAGTATCTTTAGCTCAGTATAATTAGAATTCAAGGATGCTTTTACAAAACAGAATCTAAGTGATTTTTCGGTTACATTAAGCTTATTCCAGTTTTGTTTCCCGGAAGTTGACCCTTACGCTCCGATATTTTCACCAACTTTCCGGGAATCAGTTTACGGTACCGATCTTGAAAGATTCTCAGAAGTAACGTTTTTGCATCTCTCGGAGATGAACGGCTCGCTACGGCTTTATCATTCATCGGGCACCCTTGTCATACATATTATTATCCATCTTTTCTAACATCGAATGAGATTTCCATAAATTATGTGATGACTGATTTTGTTGTAACCCACGAAAAACCTCATTACCCAATAAGTCTGCTTTTGTTTCAATTATTCCGAACTTAATTAGAATTTTAGTTTATTTCTATTTCTAACCAAATGGATTCATGATTTGCTATATTTGCAGCTGTATAGTATGAAATTATTAACATTTGGTATCAGTATATGTGATTGTCTTCGTAGGGAGTTTATTAAATTTTTTTTTGTTTGAATGATGAGTAAATAAAGTTTTCTTGGCGTGCAGTGCGTTTTAGAAAATATTCAGTTTGTTCCTTCGGCTAAAAAGGTTGGACGAACGTAGCGAATTACCCACCAGCATCACCTAAATAAATAACTACCACCGTCGATTTGTATTTTATTTGCCGAGTAAAACTGCATCCCAAGTTTCGAAACGTAGAGGATTCTTGCTAGAAAAATCTTGGAGGTTTGTTTTAGGATTTGGAGTCCCTTCATCAAAGAGAATCGCTGAGACAGGGTCTCCATTCACCTGTTTTGACATCGGCGCCCGCGCGTCGGCCACCCTTTTCCACACATTCGCGATCGGTCGGATTTGCTTCCATCCGATTCCCATCCGTTTCGTGCCGCCACGCAACGACCAACGACTCGATCTGGAAAAACTTCGAATTCTCGTGTTTATAATTCAGGACGGGCTCGTGTCCCGCTCACTCCGGTCTCCTTCATATCTTCGGGCCCCTCTCCCCGCTCTCGAATTATTTTGGGCGCCTGGCGCCCAGCCAGCCACCGTTTTATCTTTCGCTCAGAAATTAACTACTCTTATACATCATGTGTCTCGAAAAAGAAGGCTATCCTGCGCCTTTGTACGTATGACGGCGGTATCGCACTCCTTGAATTCCTTGGTCTTCTCTGTTCCCTCGTCATAAAGGCGGCGGTTGTTCGATTCGAGTGACCTTATTTCTATATCGATAGGAAATAAAGAAATGGACTGTTGCTTTTCCCCCGCGAGGAGATTGGAGGAATATATCTTTGTTTACTATTTGTTTTGCTGGTTTTTGTTGTCGTCCTTATCTCTCACGTTTTAAATGCGGGTTCGTACCTTAGCTTGTTTTATCTGTATGGCGCGTCTTGCAACAGACCAAGGAGATAAAGTCCAAAGCCGTTTCGTATTGATAGGGTCCAATAGCGTGACAGAAACATGCATCACATGCGAGGACGACTTTCCAATCTTGCTTGCCAGTATTTTAATAAACCACCGCCTTGAACACTATAAACCGTCTTGAAATGAGTTAAATTGTATTTTTATAGAGCTTGATGCTGTTACTACTCAGTTTTAGCGTGATGAAGTTTAGTCTTACGGAAATCGGCTCATTTCATCTATTGCATTCTTGATGTAATCAATAACATTGGATCTCTCTTGGAGCTCTTTACAATCTAAAATAATGACTAATCTGCCGTACATGTCTGGGAGTGAACTTGTAGTAATTTCTCCAAGTTTTCAATCAGTTAAAAATAGTAAATTATTCGGTATATGAAATTTTAGCTCTCAGAAATTGATTACAGCTGAACAAAATTCGTATAGTTGATGAAAAATTCTACTTCTTAGTTCGAATTTTGCTATGATGATATCCTCCAACTTAGAAAGAATCTAAGATAGAAATGTAATTAGATCATATTTTTTTCGAATTGCTCTTTATGATTAGTGTAGCGTCTTGTTGCTCCTTATTTTCATTCCACTTTCATTCTTCGTCTATTTGTATTTTTGAGGGACGGAGGCTAATATCTTTTCCTCCGTCTCCGTCCATCTGCATGAGAAATGATTGCTCCTTCCAAAATTGTACGATTTGAATGAAGTTTTGGACAGGTCTCTAGAAAATTCCTTTTGGGAGTGAGCCAAATAGTTCAAAATCGTTTCGGAAAGTAAGTTATTCTGCAGCGCCTATGGCGATGGAATTTTGGTTGTGAAATTCGTGTTGGCTGAATATATTAGGGTTTGGCTCGGTATTAAGTTGTTTTCTAGTACATGTCTTTTTACTTAACCATCAAAAACTGTAATCTGATGTTAAGTTTGCAGGTTATGTTAATTGCTGTGAAATAGGTTTAGGGGAAATTTAGTATTATTCTGTATTCATTAATAGGCATTTTTAGCTCTTTTAAATTTGAAAGGGTTAATTGGCGGTAACCGTCTTCCTTCTATTTTCTTTCTCCTCAAAGAAAGCTTTTGTGATTTCCGTACATTTTCACCCGTTATCACAGAATAAATAATAATGTTTTATCCATCCTTTCTCATATTTTTATATCATAGCGATGCTTCCAATTACTATTTATGAAAACATCGTTAGACATTACAAATGTATTGAATAAATATCAAGGCCAAAGCTAATCAGTTACTAATTACTGAATCGTAGTCCTGAGTCATCGTGAGATTAAGTATCATTTTCCTATCAATTAGTTATCTTATATGTTATTTTTATCTCTTTATTGTTCCTGCTATTTTGGTATTAGTTTGATAATTTTGTGTGTGGAAGCCATTTAAAGTATATTCCTCTCTTAGGAAATCTGTAATGACGTAAAAAAGAAATGACGTTTTAAACATGCGTCATAGAACTTTCTAAGTTCTTTTCTTCGAAGAAAAACCGAAGTTTTTGTGTTATTAAAAGTTTTTATTTTATATTTGTATTTTTCTTGGCTGCTCTGTATCAATTCAACGGACCTCGACTGAGAGTGGTAGAGAAAGGAAGCAACCGAGACTACGTTAAGGCTAGCATTCTATTCTTCACCCAAAGTAGCATAATGGGAAAGAGGTTTTCTGTATAGTTTGAGAAAGGTTTTGAAGATGAAAACTAGGCGGCAGACGACCTGATTCAACTATCCCTAGCACAACGGCTGTATTTGAAGTCGATTTACGCCTCTTGTTATGGATTTTGGGATAATTTGAATAATTTATAAGTCCCCCCATCCCGTTGAACCTTGCTGCTCATTTACTATGCCGGGACATACTAATTTTACCGCAGACCAAAATATTTATCCTTCACTGGGGTTATTTATTTCGAATTTCGGCTTTATGTAACACACTTTTGCCAAACTGTGTCGCGAATTTTGATTTTCTTCCTAAGCTTAGCATGAAAAAAAAATGCCCTGGGAGACAAAAAAGTTTGTAAGCTCTGCTATAGAGTTTCCGGTAATTAATATAGTTAATATTATTTTCTTGTATTAAAAACGGCAATATTTTTCTAGTTCTATTCTGAATTTCATTATGAACATCGCTTGCTCCCCAGAGAATTTTATCATCAATGATGGAATTCTTTATAGATCCTGATTGTGGAGATGTCGGAGATTTAGTAGAGCGTATCTAATTCAACTCTCAGTTTTTTATGATATCGGTACCCTCTTGCGCATTTTCTCACGATCTTTCCTTGTATTGCGTTCTTCGAGAGGGTCATTATTCACATCTTGCATTCACAGCTGGAGCAGCCTGACGTAGTTGCCAGGGCACGAAAAAATTTCTCCGGCAGAAAGTAGCCGCGCTTGCACGGGCATGTAGCGGAATTTTAAACGATGAATTCTCGGCTTCCGGCACTTAAAGAAGAATTTTCCTCGACGCCTACGTGTTCTACCGTATCGTTTTGCGACTCAATGTTTTCCTTCGCTTGCAGTGTAAATTATAGTTGCATAATCCCAGCAGGTGCTCTGCAGCTTCTGATTGAAGTTTCTTGGAGTAGCATTGCTCTCTGATAATGCTGAAGTGGTTTCGCTTCAAGGTTGCTTAATGATGGCTTCCATGTCAGTTCGCGTAACATATAATCTGCTATTGAACTTCTTCAGAGGATCTCTCTGTTTGTACTCAAGTTTAAAGTGGTAGTTTCGTACGCGGTCCTTTTTCTGATTTTTAATCAAATTTTAATACAAATGGTTAATGTTTCCCAATCAGATGTGGTGGGACTGAAGCAGGTTGATGTAATTAAATTTTATTTCTTTTAGAAATTAATTTTTTTAATGGTTTGCTTCATAGCGAGAGTCTTCCAATGATTTCATCCCATTTCATTCGAAAAAGAAATAACTAAATATTCGTTAACATTTAATAATGGCAATGAAAACAAATAAATAATGTTTTTGCTTCAGTGAAGACTTGGATGTTTTGACAAAAGGAAATAGGTACTTGTGACGAAAGATTGCGAAAAACTGCCATTGAAGATGTGTCTGTGTAGTTATATGACTAAATGGCTAACTTATAGTAAGTATTATTTATAATTGTTAATAAATTATGAGTTTATTTTATGGTTTGGAATTTTACCTTATTTTTCTTCAGGGATGAATAATAATAATAATAAAACGACTTTATTCGGGAGAGATTGAGACTCAAAGTCTCCTCTTCCCATGATTATGGAAAGCATCGCGGTTTTCCATAAACCATTTTCTCTATAAGAAGTCACGAGTAAGCATTTTTCTTTCTCTCTTCTTCCAATACTTTACATCTCTTAATTGAATTTTCGCTAATGAGCACAACATTAACTAGTAAATATAACCGTGAATCGGTTGGTATTGCCAATTAAATAATGCGAAAAAGTTATTTTATTTTCGATGATTAATTTTATCGTGATATAAATAATTATACCACCCATTTATTGAGAGCAAATATGTTGTCGTGCTGTAGTAAAGGCTAATAAGCCAAACGGATGAAATAGCGTTTTAGTTTTTTAATTCGCTTACAAATTTCCACGTATCGTCTGATTTAAAATGTAAGCAGAGTAACTTCTGTTTTCTACCATTTTATGTCATCTAAAAAAATAGGGATCAGTGAGATCGTAATGACGGATGTTAAGAGCTCATTTCCCTTTCAGTATCAAAACAGAGATGTATGCACTTGATAGAAATCGACATCGTACTTTGAGGGCATTAGCCAATACTCTTCGGGTAAAGAAAACGATCATTCGCAGTAAAGAGCAGGAGATATAGGTGCTGTTAACTCGATTTTAATCTAACGTCTGGGAGATTCTGATTTGGTCGACTGGCGTACTTTTTACCCATAATTGGCAAGAGAGTCTTTTCTATATCGAGGGCTAAATTGGTATCTCTATCTCATCATCTTAAAATTTAATTACCCTTCAATTGAATTTCTCGCAATCTTCGTGAAAGCAGGATCTTCATCCACAATTCCACCCTTGGTGCCGGTCGAACCTTTTCAGTTGCCCGCGATCGATCGGAACGTGAAGCAACGTTTTCGCCCGTCTAAATGTATCCGTCCTCCAAGAGCATCAGAGTGTGCCAATTTTTCCACCGTTTCTAATCGAGAAATCAACTAAGTGAAAGCGAATCACAAATGACCGAACTTGAGGGAAAAAACGGCACGGAACGCGAGCCACTCGCATTCCTGATCTCGCATGCGCGAAATTATCCCTTTAATAGAATGTCCCAAGGGATGGCTCCTGAGCATTTACCACGCGTGGCTCAACCCGTCATCCCATCGATATCGCCTTCGGCGGCAAAATCATTACCCATTAATCACGGGCGGCGGGGATACGCGGAGGAGGGCGTTGCGACCGATAGAGAGGGAAGCCCTATTTATGAAACTGGCAGAGGGCCCTTCCGAACCCAAATTTCGCAGCCGCAGATCCGAGAGACGTCCGCCCCTCCATTAAATCCGAGTCCCCAGCATTCCATAAAGTTTCCCGAGCACTCGTTTCCTCCCCGATGTGGAGGCGATGAAGTGTTGGTTGTCTATTTCGGAGGGAGGCTGTAAAGCATTACGCGATGCGACTAGGTCAGGGCTGACGCCGAACCGCCGGTGTTTCTCATGCGGCAGCCGCAGACGAAGTTGCCGCCGGTGATGACTCTTCCCTTTTCCCCCTTCCCAAGGAGAACCTACGTTCCACGAAGGAATAATAGCAAGAAAAGCTGGCTAATATTCCCGTTTCGTCACCTATTCATTCGTAGATGGCTTCTTGCTTACCCGTCATTCTCATACGAGGCGTGATAATTTGCTTGATTATAGAATAATGGAGATAGACGCATCATTAATAAGTAGTATGATCACGTGCCTAACAATTACGTTGTTTCTTCTCCCAGCAAGGACGCTAATAGCCTCTCCTATTCACAGTGTACCTCTATATTTACATATCCTTGCATGTCTTACGCTTCATAAACATTCATGTGTTGTTCATTAAGTAGGTATTACTTCTAAATTATGTACGTTTCTTTTCGTTAGTTTTACATGTATTTACCATATTAAAACAGCTTTTCCTTGGCCTTCTTCTCCTTTTCACCGTACACCATGTTCGTCGATCTTCCTCCGTTCATCCCAATTATTTTACTTGTCCAAACTAACTGAACAACATATCTTGCTGGTTACACTAACGTTTAGTCTGCATCGTTGCTAAAGTTTGCAATTCTCATTGAGAGGATACATAGTAGGTTATCTTACTATCCGTTAGGTTTGTATTATCTTTCTTCATCGAATATTAAAAAATGATGGTATATTTTTTTGCAATTCAAGTACCTTTGAACTAAAGTAAGCCAATTATTTTTTAATATATCTAAACTAACATGAAAATTAAAAGACTTTTTATCTTTTTTAATTTGTCTTTAACGAACTTAAAAATCGGTCATTAATTTCGAGATAAGAATAAATCTTTACTTGTTTGCACCATCTTATGTTCTTCTTATATTAATGGTTAGCAAGACGGAATGTTAAACATATTTCTAACAAGCATAGCTATTTTCCTTTTCATGTTATATCTATCATCTTGTAATAGCTTTAGTATCCATTTCACCACATCCGCTTGAGGGATATACCTTAGCCACTCGGCATTTACTGTTATGTGAACGTTATTAGCGTATCGACTCCAACGCCGCGCAATTGGGTTTCCTAAAATATATATCCGCTACCTATTATTTCAGGTAGCTTCCCAATGTTTTCCACGATTCTGGGTTAACATCAGACACCCCACCTGGGGGTGGAACCCGGGACCGCTTTCACCGAAGGAAATTCTTAATACTATCCACCACCCACTTGGCTATCTCAATGCTCATTTCTTGAATATCGGTTTATTCTAATTGCATATCGTTTTTTTTGTTGATTGCGGTTCTTATACAAGCTAAATAGTCCAAAGAGAATTATGTTCCCTTCGCTACTAAAATTGTTTTCACGATCTTTGTATGAAAAACCTCTTTATTATGAAATAAGTTGATTAAATGTTTTTTTAACTTTATATGTATTTAAAAATCACCGCACTATTACCATTACCATATTTCTATTACCATCCTTCTATCTTCTCTGGCACAGGCTTGTAAATACTAGACATTTATTATTTCATTTCTCTAGTTATCGTCTGCAGTTAAAAGACAGTTGCATATTGAAAGAAACAATTGAACATAATAAGTGGGGACTTCAGCGAGAATAATTTTCACGACGATATTGTATCACAAAAATATTCCATTCTTGCGAATGGGTTTCCTAATCTTTCGTCGTCCTATTACTATTCATCATTTATATCTTAGAGCTTTCTTGTCGTTAAATTAATTATCCGTCCGTGAATAATTGAGCCCCGCTAAATGAGACGCATTAGTTATGCGCGATTTCTTTTTTAATTATATTTGTAGCCGCCTGCGTAAGAATTAGTGACCAATTATGACCGATTCTGGAGCTCTCCCGTGCTAATTACTGGTTGGAGGTGATGGTTTTGAAGATTCATCATGAGACTGAAAATAAATTTTTATGGCTTGTGATGAATCTTCGTTATTTTCGCGACCTTTTCTGTATGGCATGTTTACAGAGGTTATATTTCTTTAAAGTCAATGACGTAGGTGAAAGCTGCCCACGTCTTCCGAAATCAGGTTACACCCGCATCTTAGAGTGTTTATAAAATTGTGAATTCCCCCTTAGAGCTGCGGATTTATCCCCAAATTTCAATCAAGTTTTGAAGAATATTATATCTATTAAATTTATTAAATTTATTTTGATTCATCAGAGCTTTCATCAGTTAATATAAATTTAATAAGCATTTTGAAGTCGTCGATGCATTAATTTTTTAAAATGATCAAATTTAGTCTTGTTTAATTTAATGAGGTTACCAAAAGCTTTAAAAGATTCCACCAATTTCTGAACATTTCTGAAGGAATTTATGACTATAAACTTATATTTAAAGTTATTGGAACTGTAAATAAAAACGGCTTACTTCATCGTACTACATCACTTAAGATCGCGTATCAAAATCATTCACACATAGACTTAACATTTACATGTACTTCAAAGTGAATAACGTACTAATCTATTGGCATGTCATGACTATATTTGGATATCCTTTTAAGGACCTAAACAGTAAAATAAGAAACCACGGAATAGTTCTATAAAAGAGCTTTTGACTAATTTTTCTAATCTCCCCATCAGGTCAGTAAGGTTGGACTTTAGCATAGATTCATTACATTTTCCATTTTTCTGTATTTTATTATCAGTTTTCCTCATGCCGTACATCTGAGCGCGGCTTGCAGGGTATTAATGTAGATATAAATTTATTACGTGGCAAATGTATGTAATGTAATGTATCGCTTCGGTCGAGATTGATTATTACTTATGTGTATTTGAAGATAACTTTTGGGAAATTTCTCAAGTACTCCGCATAAGTGAATGAGTTCCGTTCTGAATTCGAGTTCAATTTCCATCTTCATGCCAGCGATGACGAACTTACGTTTGAGGGTAAGGAACTATCCGAGTGAAGGCGGGCAACGAACCCTGGTTATACGGCTAATGAGGCCGGAAGGAGCATTTGTTGAGTTCACTCCGGAATCTCCCTCCGCCGAAGAAAGAATGTTTGACCCATCTCTTCCTCGACCCGTCGCCTAAGTGCGGAATTTCATTTCGGCGCCGCAAATCTATGTGATTGGGTGCGGGGCTTTATAAGAGATTGATGGGATTCCGTATACTACCCCCCTATCCGATGCGGTTAATTCCATTTTATTCCAAGTCTTTATGTCTCTTCTGTTATAGAGATTCGAGGATTGTTCCACGGGCTAAGGTTGCTCTGCAAGTTTCATCATGCGTCGGCCGTATTAATTGGCATTCTGTCGGTTACATTTTTACATGTACCGTCTTTTTTGTTCTTTTATCACCCGTAGACCTTGGGTTTAATTGGGGCTTCATCTCTTTTAGACGAGTTCCTTTTATTAGTTGATTCGCGTAAGATTGATGGAGTGGCCGTTTTTGATAATTAAAGAGTGGTATGTCGTCACTTAAATTCTTTAGGGGGTGAATTGATGGATTTTTAAAGATATTGCGGCCGATTGATGTGAGTGCCGTTCCAGATTTTTAATCTCTCGGATCTGGCGATTAAAATTTTAATGAATTACTCCCGTCTCTCCGGTCATTTGGGAGTTTAAATCTAAAATCTGCCCAATCATGAAATGATTACATTTTGTCGATGTATATCGGCTGGTGGATATTATTCACTTTGAACCCTGTGCGAATCAGATTGGCCTTATCTTGCGGTGCTGTTTTTGATGTTATCTACGACACATTAAAAATATTCATTATGATTTTCTCATTTTCAGAATTCAAGAATATTGCCTAGAAAATTCGAAACGAACAGTTTCTTAGAAAAGTTAATTATGTTCTGATATTAAAAAAGTTGCGTCGAAATAATTGTGATTGACCGTTAAATTTAAATTTTGATAACCTTTGAATTTAATCGATGCGGTAGTATCAGTGTATCTTTCGATTTTACGCGGTCAATTTTGTTACAGAACCCCCGTTTCATCTCCCCTTCGTAGCGTCATATTTCAGCTTCCTCTTACCTATAATAAATCCCCAATGATTTACCAGTATAGTTTTGTTTTTAGTAATTCTTCGATAATCTTTATGGCGGGCTAAACGGCAGTTTTTTTCCATATTTGGACTTTTGATTTCCTAAAACCTCACGTAGAATTCGATTAACTTCGGAAATGATAAGTTTTAAACATAGTATCGCTAAAACGATAAACATGACATTCGATGTTTAATTTTTTCTGGTCAAGTACAGTTATGAGGTCGATAAATAGCTGTTTCTGCATATATTCAAGTACGATAAAACGGCCATGGATGAAATTTAACCTCAGTTTTTCGTCGTTAAATATCGATGAAATGAATTGGAAATTATAGAAATAGCTTTGAAAATGTAACTCAAATTTTGTTATAGTATACTTTGCTAGGGCGACTATAAATTATGCAAGCGCGTAGAGAATCAAATGCTATTTATATTTTCATAATTATCGGTAAATGAGAAATTTCGCGGAGTTTTGGACATCCATGTACAAGTGCACACAAGAGTGAAAAATTCATACTTATCCATATCAATCACAACTTTCTAAATCTTTAAAAGCTACATTACTCTATGTGAGCTGGGGACACCACATTGACACACTCCTCGTGTAACATATTTCCGCGGAAAAATAAAACAATTTCGAAATTAGCTTAAGAAAGATATTCATTGCTCAGTTTTTCGCGGAATAGTTCTCTTAAGCGAGGATAATGGCTCAAGGACCTTGCCCGGCGGTTTAGTCATATTATTCTTTTCCAAGTAATTATCGACAAAGTCGTCTGTGCTTATGCCGGGGAATTTCTTCTTAATCGTATTAGTGCATTCATGCTAAATAATCAGAAAAAAAGATAGGAAAATATTTCGAGGAATGAGTGATTCATAACTATGGATTATTGTATGGTAGTACAGTATAAAGGCATCCGTTTGATATCTTCATGCCTCTCTTCGAAGCTTTTTAATGTAACTCGAATTTATATCTTGCAAAATTTCCATTACGCTGCTTTTACGACTCTTTTTTATTTTCTTTTTTAAACAGTCGAAAGCATAAAATTTAGAAATTGCTTTTTTCCGACGGATTTTTCGTAATTTTTCCGAATTAAACCTCCCATCCGGATCGTAAAAGAAAGATTTAAACGTCAAACTATAAAAATTATGGATTCGTCCGCTTCTCCATTTCTTTAAAGAGATCCTCTACGGCGTGGGTACACACGAAATTACTTCAGGCTAATCATATCTCTCAGAGTAATACGGAACAAGCGGGTTTCGAATTTAAAATTCTAAGGAAAGTCTCGTTTTTGGGCCATTTAGACGGCAGTAGTTCTGAATCATGCCCCATAATAAAGTCGTTCCTGTCATTTTTTCTTATATCTCCGTTTTTTATAGAATTCTACGTCAAAATAACATGTTAGTGGATTTGAATTTCGATTCCAGCTATCGTTTATGTAGAAATCTATTTCACAGAGTTTTACATGAGAGAAGGATCGAAGATGAATGTGTGAACTGGAAAGTTATTTCGGATTATAACGTGTTATCTTCTCCCCGCTAGGGGTTTTTCATATTTTATTGGCTTGTACGCGACGGAATTGTGATGTTTCAGGAAGAGTATGTGATTTTTGGTATAATTATATGTTGATAGCCCTCTACATATCGGGATGTTATCGATTGGTTAACCTTATTTTGCTCTGGAAGTATTATTGGTCTGATAAATATCTCCAAGGGAAATTTGAAGTACCTAAAGAAGATTTATTATACTATGTTTATCTTAGAATTATCTGTCAGGTTTTACTGTGAGTTTATATCATGTTTGAGGGAACGATTTTGGTCACCTTACGAAGGAACCTTATTATACGGTTATCAATTCCTAAAAAGAAAATTGAGACTTTAATTGAGCATGTAGTTATTGTTGCTGTTTTATGTGATCTTACCTGGGAATAAATATCTCTTTAGTTTGAGCGTTTAATTTTTTAAGGTTAAGCCGCCATTTATTTTTCTCTATGCTATTGAAATTATCAAGAATCGAAAGGAAGTTCCTCGCGAAGTAATCATCGGTCGAACCGTTCCTTCCTCGAAATAATTTCCTGTTCTTCGATGAATTATTTCTTTCTCTTTATCATCTTATATTTTTCTCTCTCTCTATTGGATTTTATATTACCGTCTTATTTCCAAGTTGCTCTGCAATCATAGGCTACATTTAGGTACCAGAAATACAGTTATCAGTATATCCCATTCAATCTTAAGGAAATTTATTTTCTTGCTCGCAAAGCCACTGGAGTTATAATGAGAGTTCAATGCATTCTTTCTCCCTCGGTATTGCCTTTATCTCGACTCAAGAAAAAATTGACTCATTTTTAATCGAAGAGCAGACCCCTATCAGACCTCGATCAGTCGCGAAAAATGTTCGTTTATCAAAATTTAAGTTAGCGAATGTCCCACTCCATCCCAATGCCTTTTCGTCCCTCTCCGGACCTCCGTCACGGATGACAAGTGCAGCATGATCATGCCCCGAGCACACCCTCCTCGGTACTTAATCTCCGTGCCGTTCCATCGGGGATTCCTCCGTCATATCCGTGGGAAAAACACGCCATTCCTCGGGAGCGCTCTCAGATTATCGAGTCCATAAATCACGTTCGACTCTCCCAGTGACACCACTCGAGATGCCTCCTCACTCCATCACGGACCTCTTTTTCTCCCTCTTCGCGAAGGCGCGCTCTTCAACCTGTCGGAGAAGAGGGCTAAACAGAATGCGTGAAAGGGAAGCCCTTCCCACGACCAACATTTCTCTCCTCTCCCGTTGGCGCCCTTTCCAATAATAGAACAGCGTTTTTAAGGCGCTTGGCTAGTCTCGGATTCTCTTTCTCTCTAACTCGCCTCCCTCTCATCCCGATGGAATTCCGGCGTCACGCGAAGGTTCTTAGTTCGTCGTAAAGGGGGGAGGAAAGACGCATGAACCAATCTCGATTTGCCGAAGATGGAGTGGAATATCTCCCCGCGTTTCACCCTCTCATTTCCGTTACGCACTGGGCGTCGGAAAAATCGTTCATTTTTAGAAAACGAGTTTTCGGTTATTATTGTGCTGAGTTACTGGTTATCGGAGGAAATGTTCTTCACCTGTTATAAGCAAATGTCCCTTCATGATTTAAGCTGCTTTTAATGGAACATCCTCAACTTACTAATTGCATATACCAAGAGGACATCATATGCAGATAAGGGGATGAAATCACGAATAACGCATAAAAATCAAATTATGTCCGAGGAAAACATCCATAAACGGAAAACAAAATGGAAAGGTCCTCTTTAAGAAATGGAAATTATTCCATGGAGAAAATTTACGAAAATGAATAGAAAGTCTAACCAGATCAGTTTTTATCTACATGAATTCTAAGTAGATAAAAGCACAATTTTGAAGTTCTCCGCTGCATGAGCTCTATAAAAATTATGTTTTAGTGAGATTTTAAATGCTGCATAATCCTAACTTGAGATCTAGGGCAATTCGTTGACGTAGATGCTGAGAGAATGAATACAAGGCGTCCTGCCGATTTTAAATGTGACAATTTTGGATATATGCTCATTGAGTGGAGCAGATTCATATTTTATGTTATAACAAACTTTGGACATGGGTCGTAGGCTATCGAGAGGAATCATTGTTTTTTCTAACTTTTTCTTTAAAAAACTGTTATTTACTTTTAATAACTGATGCAGTTACTCATTTTTTCCCGGTGAAAATTACTTATAAGGAACCTAACCTGATACTTATACATAAGTATTACCGATAAACCTTCTGTTATAATAGAAATAATAGTTGCGATTTTATATTCAAGCGAGATGTAGACTTAGGACTTTTACTTTACTTTGCTTAAGAAGTAAAGTAAAAACCCTGCATGAAAACGCCCATGGTAAGGGAGGAGTGAAAAACCTGCGAAACCTACTGAAATTTAAAAGGGATAAAGTAAAAGTAAAATGAGATAGAATAGTTAGGAAAAAGCCTTATACAAGAGTAAACATACAATCATTAAATTAGCAAAGATGAATAGTAAAATAAAACTACAAGATAAAAACAAAAAATTTAAAATGAAAAAATGTCAGGAGAAATCTGAAAAATAATTTATTTACGTAGTGATTTAAAGTGATACCAACGGTGACGTCAATTTCAAAAAAAGTGTAAACTTTAAAGGTAATAGCAAAATGAATTAATCTGGAGTGCAGTGTAAATAAATTGAGCCTTAATTATTTCCTATTTACATCGAAATACTTCTTTTTACCGGTTTGGATACCTTACGCACATCGTCTCTCTCTCCTTTTCCTGAAACTTCTTCTCCCACCGCAAATGACCCTCTCTCCTTCAATGTCCTCTTTCGTTACTTCTCTTGTCTGCCACTCACCGAGATTAGTCAGTTAAACAATGAGAAAGGAATTCCGTGGAAGCATCTAAGCTTTTTGTGTCGTCGTCGGAAGCGGGTTTGTTTCGTGGAAGAGAGGCGGTGTTTACGCCTCGAGTGGCGAGTCAGGGATTATTTTTATGTATTTACTGCGAAAGCGATCGGGACCTTGGGGGAAATTAGAATTCCGTCTCGCGAATTGGATGGCGATTGGGCTTCTCGCGTGTTCTTCCAGGCGAATCTCTACTCTCGCAGGAATGTCTGCGGATTTTTATTCTGCCGAAGCTAATGCATTATTTTCTATTTTCGCGTGTGTTTTCTCGAGAGAAGTATCGTCATTGTCCAATTTGGCTTTTTACCGACTTTCCTCATTCAGTTTGGGAAGAATTTTTCAGGTTTTGCAATCTTGCGAGTCCGTGGACCTAAGTAAAGTTTAAAAATATCGCCCTTCACTATTAATCAATTATTATTAGCGTAATCATCTTCTTGGTTAGTAATTTTTTTAGACCTGTAATTTTTCTAGACGAATGTAATGTTTTTATATATTTTTATATACTTTTGTTTTAGTTTTGTCCATGTATATGATATTTATTGCATAATAGTGGCATTCATTTTTATTATTCTCTGATAAATTTGATGAAAAGTGGTTTTTAACGAACTGTTGTGTTTCACTAATGTTAATGTTTTTCACTCATAGGATTCTGAATCCGCGAGAAAAGCTAGAGCTAACTAACTCAAATAATACAATAATTATTCTTCTTTTAACTATTAAGGTATTAGTGTTTTTTCGTTTCAATTATTAAATATAATTCACTCTCCAAATGTTTTAGTACCTAATGGGCGAAAAAAAATCAAACTGGTATGCGTTCTAATTTATGTTCGAACTTAAAGCTTTCCCGCGGCCTGGCATTCACTAAATTGATTATTTTCTAATTTTCAAGTGCTACCAGATTAATTATCACCAAAGCAGTTTATTTTCGTCCTTTTAATAGGTTTTTGTTGAATACGATGTAAAAATTCTCTCGTTACAGTGGATCTTAAAATTTTTCTATCAGAGTTCCTAATGTCTATCCTTTTTCTCTGATTTGCATAAATCCTTCGTCATTTGGTTCTCAATTCTCTCATTGGTTACATTGAATAATATGTGACAATTTTTTTGTATTATTCAACCCTATTTTTAAATGGATAATTTTGCAATTTCAATTAATTGTTATCAGATTCGAGAATTTCGCGAAAATAATCCGAAGTCTACTTTCACCCTTCTCCTTTTCAATTTTGGCACTTCAAGGAATTCGATTAGAATGTGGAAATTATTGCTCGAGCTTAAAGGAGAACCGCTTATTTTGCTGTTTACTTACCCTTGTAGCGCCTCGAGTCGAAAAACACCGGAAGATGCAAAAATAAACGAAAATATCCGTTCCCCGGAATCGAATCCGCAGCCTTTGATCGATTTGTTTGCTTTCTATCGAGGATGGCCGTAAAAATAGGAAGGAATTATTGGATGGTGAGGAAAGGGTCGGAATGTAATTCATAAATCGAGTCTAAGTGGGAGCGAAGGCTTTTAACCTAAATATGCCAGGATACCAGACTTTTGGTCGGATTTTTTTTTTCGAGTGATAGTTTTTCTTAAAATATCTGCCACACGCGCTCTTATCTATTGGCAAAATTGAGTTCCACATTTTGGTATGAATTTCCGCTTACGAAGACGTATTCCTCTCTTGTCTCCTTAATTTTTAAATAAATCTCTTTGCTTTCTTAATCGATTTTCTCGTAATTCCTTGAAAACTAATCGGTCATCGCTTCGTGTATCTATTCTACTCTATTTGCACATTCTCTGTATTTCCCAGTAATAATAATTTTAATCTCATATTTATTTATAGATTCCGACTTCCATCATTGGCAACAAAATATCGGTCTCAGTCGGTTTGATTAGATGCTATCCATCTGTAACAAGTTCTTTTGTAAGGGTTACATATAAATAGTGGAATTTTGAGGGAACTTGCAAAGTTATAACAACCGGAGAGGGTTATTGTCGTGTGATAACTTGACCCCCTAATAGATCTTATGGCACTGGTAACTTTTTCTGAAAAGCCGATACATTCTACGGTAGTGATTCTCTATTACAATTAGATATAATGTAATTTGATTAAGTACGTTTCTGTGATCAATCGAATATGCGTTGTAGCATAAATGAAATTGATGATACATAGTAACATTTTCTGAAAGTTTGAAATAACTTTTCGTTGCTTATAATCCAGTGTCTCATGCAGCAGTGTGTGATTTGTTTAGCAATTTACAATTTCTTCTCCTTTCCTCTGAAATTAATTATCAAAATCATTCATTGCAAAATTTACCGTAAAAATTCTCCCAAGTCCAAAGTAAGTACAGTTTTAAATGGTTAATTCATTTCATGTGGTTCATCAAGAACTGACTTGCTCTTTATCTGAAAAATTTATTTTATCTCGACATTATTCTGGTATCTCTCGTTCAGTTATATGGAGGGATCGATTCTGCAGTGAATTCTCCGTATCTATATTATTATTTTGTCAATACCGCAACTTATGCTGTCTACTTATATGCCATTGTCATTCTACAACCCTTATATTGTATCTTTCACTCTCTTCTTTCTCAGTCTCTTCCCTTTCTCCCCCCTCCACTTTCATTTGATTATCAATTTCCCCCACCCCCTCCCCCATCCGTCGGCTTGCGTCTCCGGCGCCGTCGAACCCCCTTCGCGACACCTAACACCGTCGCCGGCGCCCGTTTTCGGGTGCGACCCTGGATCGGCCCTCTCCACTTCAATTCAGCCACCATCTGCGCGGCCCTCCGATTGGGGAGTCTCCCCCCCCTCGTCATCCGTACAATCCTCCGTCTCTTTATCCACCGCCCTTGGCCTCCTTCCGCCATCGCATTTATTTCGCCGGGGCCATTAGCGCCGCCTGCCTCGCTTCCCTCCGCTATGGGCCGATCGCCTCCCTCTTTACCCGTTGAATCTTTCTTCGCCGCTCTTCAGCATCCGGGCACGCCTTCCATAGTTCCCCACGTTCATCACCCGATCAACGAGCTGTTTCCTAACAGCTAGAGAAAGAACCTTCCCGTTCCTCCTCCCACTCTTTCATAGCTCTCTTCTGCTCGAGTTGGCGGATTTGTGTGTAGAGCGATATCGATTTTCCCGAGATTAGCGGATATTTTTCCTCGTGGATGCACAACTGTTGGAGATTCGCGGAAGAAACGTCGCATTCGAACGCCTCTTGCGGGGGATGGTTGTTTTCGAGATAGCGTTTACGTTGGGGCGGATCGTTCCCTCTCTCATTCCCGTTATTTGTCTCCGACGAGGCGATTGCGGTAGCAGATGGTCGAGCGCCCCGGGCAGGTCAGCGCGCGATCGCGGAAAGCGGCTCGAAAAAAATGCGCCTTTCGAAACGAAGAGGCCGTTTCGAAGAATTTCTAAGCATCGCGGGTTCGGTAGGAAAGGGAATCGGAGGCTTTTGGAAACGAAATGAATTTCTCGGAGGGCTGCGTAACCTTTGCGGTGTCTCGTGGCGCAACGCGGATGGTAATTTATCGCTTCCGAGGTTCTGGTTAAGCCCCGCGAAGCTATTGCTGACACGGATTTTCGTCATGTTTCCAAAAGCGGGGAAGTTTCTAGGATTGTTCGCTGTCGCAGGAGCCGGGTCCGAGAATCTCCGTCGCTGACGCTATGCGATCGTTCTTTTAAGTTATAAATATATGAAATAGGCGTGACCAAGGGGCGGGCCCTAGTAGAGGCGATGAAGAAGATCTCCCCTCTCTACGTTACTCTATAAAAGCGAATTAACTCTCTTACGAAGAAGATCCTTAAAGATATGCGCATTCAATTTTTCAATAGAATAATTATATGCCTGATAAAATGAATGAATGCGTAGTAACATGACTAGATAAAAGCATTAAGCTATTATTAGATTCTTTGATATTAGAAATCTCATCACTTTCATGTAATTAAAAATGTCTATTATCACCTCCTTAGTAAGTGTTCGGATAAGTTTCTCGACTCAGCGTACCCGCCTTTCTTATCATCGGTTGGTAATTACAACTTTCTTTCCTTCTAGAAGTGTATGAAGATTAAATTTATTAAGGCTAGGTGCTGTTTTAAAATCATTTGTTCAAATTCAATAACTGAATAAACTATCCTAACATTTTTGCGATATTTAAATGTATTTCGATTAAGGTGAGGTACTGATTATGAAATATTTTTCCCGTAATTAACCTTTTAACCTTCCGCAAACTTTTGATTAATTTTACCATCGAAATTTTGGTTTAGTTTTTGGCGACCTTGGTACCTCTTGACTATAAGCCTTCAATTCTTCCTGCATTCGAAACAAATCTTCCTTAATAACCCAATTACTGCCTTGTGAGAATTTGTGTTATATTGATGCATAGTAAGAATTATGTAGACTTTCTTTCCTAAAAGCTATAGGTTTCCTCCTTGAAGAATATAAAGACAGACAACAATAGCGTATTCTGTAGAAAAGAGCGCTAATTAGGAAATGGTGGGCTATGGTTGAAGTCATGATAAATCCGAGTATATTTAGAAAACTCGCGTGAATCATGCGACTCTTTCGAAAGTGTCGACCTCACGGAGACATTCATTCGACAAGGAGAGGTGACGCTCGGTGTCGCAAACAGCGACGAGCTTTTAAACATTTAGTGGCAGGAGAACATAAATATTTCGTTCGCAAATAGTTTTGGATTGTCGCGCCGTGAATACGTCGTTGAAATAGTCTCTCTTCTAGTTAAGCGGAGGTTTAGTAGACCAAGGTCAAGGCACTGATAACCTAGTCATTCTTTACCTCCGTCTATCTACCGTGTTCCTTTTCAATTTCGTTCGGTATCTTGGTTGCCCCAGTTACCAAGGATGTAAACCATCAGAAGTGGAAAACAGCAGCCTTGACTGGGCGATAAACTTAAGGCAGGATTTGGTAGGAAAGGAAACCTAAAGCAGTTAGGAAATGTTATGGAAGTGCGATTAAGAGTCTCCTTTGATGATTGAACGGAATTGGATCTCTTTCGGTGAATATGTTCGATAATGCATAAAATACGTCAGAGAGAACTCCGGCTGCCGTTAGAAAAGGCTGCCGAGAAAATTAATTTGCGCGATGTCCTCTTTCAAGCGATAAATGGAAACATTCAATATGTATAAGATAGTCGGATACGATGCCCAGCGGGCAGCAGTTCAAACGAGCTTCCTTCGGGGTTTATTTTTTCAATATACCATGTAAAGAATCGATATCTTTTAATGACAGAGTGTCGTATCGACCAGTCATTTAGGTCGGAACGAGCCATTTAGCATGTTAATTCGTTCCTTTGAGTTTCCGCGCCGACTAATCCTCGATATCGGGAAGACGGACACCAATTCATATGCCTCCGCCGTATCAGCTGTTGGCATCGAAAACGGAAAATATCCCATTCGTGGTAACGTCGCCGGCGAGGTGTGGGTGGACGCGTCGGAGATGGCAGCAGTCCCGCGTTGCGTCACGAACGTACCCCGTGGAAACAGCTTCTCATTAGCGGCCGGGTAAAGTGCATAAAAGGCAATGATTCACGCCTCGTCCTCTATGCGCTTGTCCTTCGCGGCACACCTTCCCTTCTCGCGGACCTTTCACGGTCGTGGAAAAGAGAGGGAGACGGTCTCGCAGGCGTCGCTAGTTACTCTCTATTCGAGAAAATTTTCGTGGAAACCGCGTTGTTTTGCTTTGAATTTGTGGTTAGAAAATATGCAAGAAGCGGTTAAAAACGGGACGATAGTCCATGGAGTATATGCTACTTGCTGAGTCGCTTTCCGTGACCATTGGAAACGAAATTATTCTGGACCAATGTTGGTAGCGGGTCAGGCACGTTTAAAACAGGATCTCTGGTCACTCCATTAGTATCCCTTTGGCTTATATTACATAAAAAAAACTCGCTTCCTTATCTAAATCTTAATCAGATGTATTTGCCTGAAAATGCTCGTACATTATTGGTATGATTTAGATTGCCTCGACTTTTACAGCAGGAAATAGTCATATTTTAGAAGTGATGATTTGTAATACAATAGTGCTATTTCGATGAAGTCTCGTTTTTGGCACTAAGGATCAAATTATATCATTACTCATTCTTACACAAATATTCACTTTGCCGTATGTCATATTTTTATTAATGTTAGCCGAGGTTTTAAAGTTTCATCAAATATTTTTCATATGTATGTGCTGTGCTGACCAAGCTTGACTTTTCGCTGTCTAGGGATTCGAAGTCATTATGGTTTTGCAATTTATTTCATACTTTAATTATTCATCACTGTTTGAGATTAAAAATTTAATATCTAGATTCATTCGTTTTCTGCCTTTTTTCTTTACACTCTCCAATACGAATTTATTGGTTGCAGTTAACGTGTATTAGAATAAAATTTACGAACATTTTTTGAAGAGGTTTTGGTTTTACCTGACTTATTCTGTCAGGATCTAATAGGGAATATTTATTTGAATAAGTCATCAATGTCCATATTAGTTTTACCATTTCGTGACTTGGATGTTAAATGCATGTCACGAACGCGGAAAAATAGTACTTAGTATCAAAGTATCGCATATTTATTACCCTTTTAGTGTAAAAATAAAGCTTCATTCCTATTTATGTCCGTACAATGGAGTGAACGGCGTACAAAATCAAATAGGGAGGGACATAAAACAAAGGTAAACATACAAGGAGGCTTCACAGGGGGAGAGAACAGTACATAAAGTCAAGTAGGGATGATCCGAAGCATGGGGGTGAATACCGATTCGTACAACCAGAGTTCACTCGCCGGAAATTCGACTCGAACGGTGTGCGTTCAACCCAATCGGAAGGGGCGTTTGCCCCTCTTCTACTTCTCCTTTTGGCAAACCCTCCGGTGACGTGCTTTTAGGTGTCTTCGAAGGGGTAGAGCACGCGAGTGTCCCGTGGAAGGCGTGGTAGTGACGGAGTGGAGGGGAAAGAAAGGCGCCTCCTCGGCCCCCTTCACGCTTTCCTCGCGAAGGGCCACGCGTGCCACTCAGTTGGAAGACACCCACGGATACGACGGTCAGGGAAGCCCTCGAACGTCCATCGAAGAATTCCACGGTAGCGACCGAAAATCTGAGGTGTTAGTGAGATTCGGGTGGATAAACCCCAGTGCGACGACCCCTGAGAATCCGTTTACCCCGTCAGATGATTAGTCCCTGCGTCCCCAGTGGCCCTTTGGATGTTGAAGTTTCGCTTTCCAGTGTGGAATAAATTGCCAAGGCGCGTCCTAGTTCGGGTTACGTCCTCGTCGCAATTGCCGTCGACGCATTTGCATACGCTCCGGTCGTGTGTGGTGTGAGGAGCGGCCGACAAAACGGGTGCTTGCAATAGTGCGCTGTTGTACAGTGGCCCCTATCCGTTTCCCGTCTCCACCGCTCTGCATCCTCCTGCGATCGTGGGTACCAATTGTTCTCCAGCGTCCCCCCGCGACCCCCGCGTTGCCCCCACGAATGCGGAGGCCGCGAAGCACCCTATGGCATCGCCGGGGGTGGCAAAGGGGGTCGACGGGGATGTAGTGGTGGCAAGCGGCAAGGGGCACCGAAGGTGGTCATCTGGCGGGAAGGGCAATATGCTCAAGAGGATGATTCTGCACACGGTCCCGGAAAAGAATGGTGATATATCTTTTCTCTCTCACACCCCCATTAACCATGCAAACCGTCGATGGATCTTTCATCAATTATCCCTTTCCAATCCGAAAGGTCACCCTATTGCGTATTTCAGAGCATAGATTTAGATCTAATTATGTTAATGTTGCTCGTGATAGCTGTTTTCCCCGATATATATGGTCTCTCCCTTTGTTTTCGAATAGAGTTACTGTTGATTTTACACCCACGTGTATGTCCAGAATCCCTCCCACATTTATATGTGCCGAAGTGAAGTGGGATTTTTTGAATTTGGGCCACGACCAAACTATAAAATTATCCATGTGCTTCGAGGCCCGTTTTAGTGGGTGGGTAGTGACGAAATGCAGTGGAACGAGAAAGTCGGCTTAGTGAGTCACGGGGATGACTCCGTATTACGGGTTTTTGCAGGACCATCCACTCACAATGAGCCCTTAAACGATTGTAAATACGAAAAAATATCCGAAGACGAGAATGTATAACCTAGATATTAGCATGGATCCAAAAAGGGACGCCAAACGCGATGGCGCAATACACGGCTGCGAGGCTGAAAATGTGTTGAGAATGACGAGCCTGTTTGGAAGCACGACGCGGCGATGATGGAGATATGCGAGATCAGGAACGCGGTGTCGTGTGAAATTTAAGTAATAGGCCCCGCACAAATGTTGCTCATCGGGGATACTCGTTTAATTTGTATTCATTTCCCGCACTACTCGGTCACGAACGTAGAGGGGTTAATTTTGGGTTTCGAATCATTATTTTCTTCATTGGTCGTTCTCAGAGTCGCATCTTCTTCTATTCAGCAATTCAATCATATTCTACAATCCGCGAAAATAATACTCACACTTCACAATTTTTACAATCTTCACAAAAGTGTATTTTACATTATACGACACATTCCTTCCCATATCGGCATATTTGTAATTCTCCAACTGCAATTTATTATCGATTATGTAATGGTGATTAACAGTTGCCCGACTTTCTCGCGACGATGGCCTGTATGGGCTCAAGGTGCCACCAATTATATGGCAATTTCGTCGGGGTTAATAATTTAATGATCGTTATTTCAGATTTAAAGTATTTACACTTTAAAAGTATTTAAATGTGTTTAGTACGATCACGCATCTATCGAATTTTAATCCACGGACGATTCTACTTTATAGTCGTGCCTCTCCTATTAATTATTTAAAATATTACCATTTCAATTGGCGTGAAACATTTTTTTGCAAATTGACGGGAACCGTAATCCATCAATCTATTGTCATTTTCTTAAAGGAATGTTTCCTCTCTATAAAAGGAAGATAGGCGTCCTTCGATGTCAAATTGTATGAGAAATTAGCTTTGTTCCTCTCATCTTTAATCACTGCGATTTTTTAGTACCCTAATTTATGAAAATAAGGTAATTTCATTGGTATTTCAGTAACCTTCAAGTGGGAGTAAGGTAAGTAAACCATCCCCATCAGGGATGGTTTTTTCATCAATTAGCTGCTTATGGTTTACTGACTGTCAAAGGCTCATTAATTTGGTTCGAGTGTTTTGAAAATCATTGATCAATCCTAATTTGTTTTCGACCTCACTCCACTTGACTATGCAAACATTTGCGCTTGGAAATTTAAAACGTTGTTTGGACTCGACAAACAGAACTTACATTTTCTTAGGCATGAGTAATTATGTTTGCCCGATCAATTGAATCTAGCAGTCCTTGGAACTCTTTTATCTATTCACTAACTCTAGTAATACATTGAATTTTCTATAAAAGGAGTGTTTTAGTTAAAGGAGGATTTTGTTGACAACCGTATGTTGTTCCATATTTTTGCACTTGAGCAAAGCAATCGTTCAATTGCGTAGATCGATCAATCAATTGAAAGAAGGTAATAGATGTTCAGAAACGCCATGAGTTATGATTCACGAAAAATGTATTTTCTATATGTATGTAAAATGTAAAAAAGTATGACGAGGAACTATTTTTGATTATTAAGAAAAACCTGACTCAGCTGAATCTTGGAGCGATAAAACTAGAGAATTGAAATGCACATTGCTATGTGTAAATGCTAATTGGAGGACTTTCCAAAGACGTGATTAAAGTTGCCTGTTCATTCATTTTGTCGTGACCTGCTCTCCCCTTAATCCAGATATGCCGCGCATAATTAGTAATTGGTCTTTTTTCACGTATTTTCGCATTTCTAAGGAATAATGTTACCTTGTGCGTTCATTCTTACGTGTATCAATTGATGGAATAAAATAAAATACAGCCGGTGAAGTTCCTCGGTTTACTACCACTAAGAATTAAAAATCCCAAATAATTTCGCAAGGCGCTCGCTTGAATTAGCTATGCTCCACAAACTATCCAATTATTCATCCAAGTGAAAGTAAAAAATTTGTGTTGCTACACACTTTACCGAAAAATTACAAATTTCTTGTGTGTTTTTGAGTATTTTTTACTATCTGATGAAATAATAGTGATGTTAGCTTTCATTCCATTTAGTCTATTTTATGTTGTTATTTTATCGCAGCGAATTCGCTCTGTCTCTAATTTTAGCGGTAGTTAGGACTGCAACTCCCCTTAACCATTTTCGCCGAAAGTTTCTTTAGACTTGTTGATCACTTAATTTAGACTTTATAGTTTAAGTTTTCCTCCTCATTTAAACGTTGTTAGTTACGTATTGGCGTGCGACGGTGGGTCCAAACACCATTCGATCAATCTGTTTATTTGAATATTTATATTACGAAACTTTTTATTATTTCAATTCTCTCCATAAGATTTATCATCTTGTCTCCTCTTTATTTCACTTTCATTTTTTGGATCAGTCGAAGTATAGGAATGGTCGTTTTATGCTTATCATATCTTCTTTCGCCCATTTTTTCTTAATTGACTATTTCAACATAAACTTGTAATCTTATATCGGAGAGCTCCTACATGCTTCTTTTGGGGCGAATTTTTGTGGCTACAATTTTAAGGGCGTTTCCCGCCATTTGTGGCATTCGGAGTCGTGCTTTTTCCACTGGATTCCCTATCAACGTTTTGTATGCTAGATAAGGTAGAGCATTGGCAAAGTAGCGTCGTTCTCTTCCTCTTTCATCAAACTCAGATAATTAATATATTAAATGCAATCTCACCGAGTTTTTTTTAATTTCTTTGACGAAGAATCCTTATATTTGTAAGTAAAAGTTGAATCTCGACAAAGAAAAGTTAGGAGAGGATTGAATTCTTTTGAGCACATAGTGTTCCTCAACCTAGTAATACCTTATGGCCTAAACCAATAATTTAATTTTGGGATCACATACAGTGTACATATACATATTTCATATTCGGCCTTATCCTGTGAAACTCGTTTAATTTATCGAATTTTTCAGATTAGATTGTAATTGGAACTTGGAAATTTGCGGATCCTCTATAAATTGAACTTTAACGTATAACATCAACCATACCCGCCTAATTCTGAACCTTTTCTTGTTGAATTGCTGGAATAAATATTTAATTTGTTCACAAGAAGTCATTTATTTGAGATTAACCTACATCAAAGTTTATGAATCATAGACATTATTTCTTTGGATCAGCTTTTTCTAGCGCAATTAAATATCCATTATGAGTCATCGAGATGTTCCGTAATAGTCTATCCTTCTGTGTCTTAGGATTGGAATAAACATTGTCTCTTATTTTAATGCCCTCCTAACAACTGCATACATTCAAATTCAAATTTCATAAATCTCATCAACAATTAAGTTTGTTAGACGTTTCTCTGTTATCTATTACTGAAATCTTCTTGAATCCGGATAATAGAAGCTTCCCTTTGAAGGTATATTTTTCTATGGTTTTAGTTATTTGGTTATATTTTAGGTGTTGTGATTTTGATGAGCCCATACTCATAGTCCTCGATGGATATCCTTGTTAAGGCGATTAGAAAGCTTGTACCGGATAGATCATGGAATAGGTTTTGTTTTTTTTTCCTTTCTAAATTTGTTCCCTGACAGCAGAACTATTATGGCAATATCTGTGTTCTGTGAGTTAACAGAAAATCAATGAATCATATCCAGGATTTAAGAATCCATTTTACGTCTCATATTGGAGAATCTTAAATTATTATTATCTAAAACCATTTTGTAGAATGATCTAGATCGATGCTAATTTTGATGTAATGTAATTACCATATGTTTTTCTCTGCCACGTGTAAATATAGAAGTTCGTTCGATATGTTTTTCGTACTTTTTATAGTAACATGATATTAATAACTATTCAATGTTATAATAATATAATAAATCGAGGACGAGTTAAATTTTCAAAATTAAAACCTCGGTTAACACCTCAAAGAAACATACATTTAAGACTTAAATATTGCAGGTACAATAAATTATAATTTTTAATCTCTCCATCCAGCATTATACAATTTCAAGGTTTTTGCAAATTGTTATATTAATTATATTATTTTAATTGTCATTTTATTTTTTATAGAAAGGTTTGTGAATTATCTAAAGTATTAATGCTGTTCGAACATCTAGGAGTTGCATTCAAGCTATGCGTAATACTTCGGGTAAAGTAAATTTTTAATACTACAGAAAATCAATGAATCATAGATTTGGTTAAATTAATTACCGTATATTTATTGTACAGAAAAGCTGCTGATTATCGCCATTTATCTATCCTATCTATCTTCTTGGCCTCAAATGCACTTTAGTGAATCAAAATGTATTTAAATCCCTACTTCCTATTCTAGATGTCATTTAATAAGGAAATAGTAACCAGCTCTTTATCGTTCTTTATTCTTCAACCATCGAAGTATTTTTAGAATTACAGGAATATTCTTAATAGATTTTCTCTGAAAAGGCTTTATTCCCAGAGCGAAAATAATTTCAAAATTTACCGTCTATTTCAGCGGAAATGGTCTAATATTCTCTCGTCAGTGATACTAAATTTACCGAGTTGATATCATTTCTCAGTACTTTCAGAAACCGTTCGACACTACTATTTTTCCTTAGCTTCATGTTTTCCCTTATTATATAATTCGTGGTTAAACATTTTCGTCTAATTAATGAACTTCGGGTAATTTGTGTACCTCTTATAATAGTCAATGCAGTAATACGACCATTCCTTGTGGTCATCTACTCCTCGCACAAAAAATATAGTGCTTCAACGATTAGGAAATAGTTTCCTCAAATATTTAATCGAATTGAATTGGATCGAAATCAAATATTTGAAGAATTGCGGAATTGACAATTTCTGTGTGTATACCTTGAGGGATACTTTACACGTAGTGATTGAAATATTAATCGATGCATTGATTCGATAGTCGATGCATTGATACTCAATC
Organism: Sympetrum striolatum; assembly: GCA_947579665.1. Lineage (NCBI taxonomy): Eukaryota > Metazoa > Arthropoda > Insecta > Odonata > Libellulidae > Sympetrum > Sympetrum striolatum. The sequence continues at coordinate 17,392,535 of OX388341.1, forward strand.
GTTTTATTTTTAGAGATCATTAAAAAAATATTATTTTAGGATTGAATACTATATGCTCATAAATCTCGAAATGCCTTACAAATTCGCTGATTCTCGAGGAAGGAAACTTTATCGTATCTATGAATGCTGCCGTTAGATAACTTGTGAGGAAGTGAATTGCTCTCATATTTGTTTTCGGATCGAATTGTGTTGATTTTATTCCACGTGAAAGAAAGGAAAGCACTTACTCAGTTTGACTGTTTGATAGCTAAGCATGCAACTAGGGTGACGCGTGTTTAGCCTAGTTTAAATACCGAGAAAGATCATCTATTTATTGTAGCTGTTAGTGAATGAGTCAGGCAAACTCGCGTACTAAGTTTTGGTGTGAGTCGAGTCGTGGTTTTGGCGGGGAATCGGAAGAAAGGGGAGAGGGTTGCGGAAAAAGAGAACGGTTCAGATTCCTACGATAGAGACCCATTCCAAAACCTTCTTCCCCTCCGAATCTCCCCTTCTCTCTCCTCACATCCTCTTCCCTTTCCTCCATATCTTTCCCACATCCTCCCCCTTTCGACCCCTTCCTTTGGGCTCCATTTCTCTGCAGACCGGGTAGCTCCTTTCCTAGAACCCCCCCTACGCACTCCCAGCCGAAGGAGTGACGTCACCCCAAGACGGCAACACTCCCCCTCGTGGTCTTCTTCACCACTTTCGCCTTTTTTCCGTCCCGCAGACGCCCCCCATCAGTCCTTATCTGGCACTCGCTACGTTCACCTCGTCTCTCGACACCCAACGCAAAACTCTCCCTTTCCTCCACGGTGTAATCCCAAACCTTCGGGTCCATCACCCATTCTCCCTGTCCCTCTCTCCTTTTCCCCCTCGAAAAGTCCCTCTCCACCGTCCAGCTGGGTACCGCGGGGTTGCCGCCGGCCTTTCCTAGGGCGGCGGGAGGGGTATGTGTAGCTGGCGGGGAGATAGGATGGATGGGGGGCACGTCCAAGAGGTTACCAGTGATCCCAGTGTCGTCGCGTGTGTTGTTGTTTCGGGAGATGCTCGGTGTGGAGGATGACGAGGGGGCTTCGAATTCGGTGGGCGAGGTAAAATCAGTGGCCGCTAGCGGCGAAACGGAGGGCAATGCGGAGGAGGAGCAGGGCACGCCCCTGCCTCGCCGCAGGAGGAGCATGTCCGTGCAGGTGCGGGAGGTCTACGATAAGGTCCACCGTTACCTGACAGGTAAACCGCTGGAGGTGCGCGGAAAGAGCGGGCCGTCGAGGCGTGCCCGTTGGTCGTCGCCGGGTAGACCGGACGGTGTTGCCCTCGCGATATCGGAAGATGCATCCCGTAAATCCGAGGGAAGTGGTCGAGTTTGGCGAATTCCGTTCTTTCGGCTATGGTTTTCCTCATTGCCGCGTAGCGTTTCCCGATAACGCGCTTCCGGTAAAAGGAATCAGGTTTTTTCCCTCCGGACATATCTCCTTCCCCATTTCGCGACCAATGGCAGTGCACTTCCCTCCCTCCCCCTTACAGCGGTAAGCTATACGGAGCAATAGTTTCCGAATATTACTTTGCAGTCGACTTGGTCGAGTGGTTCTCCGCGGGTTTTACTCTCATCCAGTGGTTGTACTCAGTGTCTCAGAACGTCTTCAGCCATGTTCAGCTTCGAGATTCCTTGGGAAGTTAAGATGCGGCGGGTGTCGACGGTCGGATCGGATCCTCGGTGGAGATGGGGTCGCTGCAATCCGAGACCCGTAATCACATTTGCATCAGGTGATACCCGAGGCTTTTATCCTCTTACTCCCCGGTGGGAGTGCCCTGGCCTCGAAGCCCCTACCCCCGACTCCCCTGCCGCCAAAGCGACACAGGAATTCCATCAGTGCGATAAATATTTCGCGTTGCGCAACGGAAAATTCGCACCTTTTTTGTTTGTTCCAGATCTGCGTTCCGCTTGTCACCCTTATGCGGCCGTTCCCTTGCGGGACGCGCGACTCTTTAAATCGACCGGTCTCAAGTGGAGAGAAAGAAAAAAATCGCGGAGAATATGTTACGCGAGCTGGAAAGTGGTGCGGCTCGTTTTGGGATGGATTTTTGACGGCGTTCGTGTCTTTTCCATTTTTAGTTGGTGTGCCGGAGTGATTCGTTTTAACCCTGTTTACGCGTTGCCCCGTTAAAGCCGCAAAGTATCCTTCGGAGGATGAGCTCTTAGTTTGCCCTTGTAGTAACCGGGATATTCTGGGAGGTGGGACGTTAGATTATCCTTCCGAATTCACGGAAATCAGCACTACCTAGTTTCGAAACCATGAATATTACTTCAAAGTTTTAGTGCGGTTCTTTTAAAGCGATTCCAGAGTTTAAACCTTTATAATCTACAATGGATGGATTTTTTCTGCTTGCTCTGTGTATTTCATTACCTTCCGAGTGTTGAACTCCCAGATACAAGCATTTCTCATGGCATTGCGTGATACATCTACTATCCACCTGTCTCTCGGTAATTTCTTATTTTAATCCATTGAACTACATTTCGTTGAAAAGTCAGTACAGCACAGTTCATCAGAAATAGCTATCCCAGAACGATTACTGATTGAAACCACCCCATCCATTGATTATTTGCTGTTGTTTTAGCTGTACTGAGATTAGGAGGAAGGGATAACAAGCAGTAGTTGTATGAATAAGTTGTCTTGCTTTCAACCAGACTTATTCTTCTTTTGTAAAATAAGTAAATAGGATATGGACGTCGCACTTGGCCATAAATTGGCGATGCTGCAAATTCCATGCGAATAACGCATAGAGTACCTACGTTCCGATTTCAGCGGAGTCAGCTGCGTAGTTTGTTTTTCTGCCTCAAGAATACTGGTTTGCGTCTCGATCTTCTCGAACATATTGCCTTTGAAAAGCCGATTACGTATGGGCCACGAATAGGTTATATAACGTAAATTTTTTCCCCGAAAGTCTTCAGTCTCTTAGAAAATATTTTCGAGCTCTCGGCTCAAATGATCACCCTTGAATTAGTTAAAATTGTAAACGATATGAGGATGATATATTAAATTAATGTTACTGTAAATGTCAACATCACGTCAGTATTCATTCCTCTTGGTGGAAGAACAATGATAGCTGCAATTTCAAAACGTGCTAATTATTATAAATGCCAATAGAATTTAATATCCCACGACTGAATTCGTTTTAATTGAGCAGTAACACTGTTTGAATGCTCATTGGTGAAACAGGTGGTGTGTGTATTGCGTTTTGTATTCGCTAGTTTCTAGACAGCGTTCGAAGATATAAGAGGAACGATAAAAATTTTATCTCTAATCGGCTATTTCACGCCCTCTTTGGATTCCGAGAGTTTGGCATAAATCTGTTCCTGTCGTCAGAATCACGTACCAGTAATTAGAACCTTATGAAATTTTCTTGTTCATGGGTGGGTGCTCCATTTGCGTGTTACGGCATCGTTGTGAAACATTTTCCAATAGTTTCATAAAGCGTCTCTGAGAGATTAGGATTTGGGAAACAATAGAATGGGTATATACGCCGGTATTCCTTGAGGATTATGCTTCAAGCTATATTAAGTGTATATTGGATGCCTTCCAACCAGATTCTCATGAATAACAAACAGTAATTCGATGGAGGGCTAAATGTGTTAGTCCTGCTTCGATACAATGAGATTCATTCGCAACTTCAACGCGCCGGTTACCCACGCTCTCTTCCCTTTTTCTCACTCTTTTGGTCAGCGCGTTTTAAGCTAAGCTAGTTATGTTTTTCCTTTTTATGCATCTTACTCTTATTCGAGAATTTGTAAGTTGGATTGTTAAAAGTAAACAGTAAATTGAAATCGGTGGGGTACTCTTCAGCATGTCAGCAATTTCTCGTCGGATTGAATTCAGTCATTTCTCTGTTATTAAGCTCAAGGTTGTTATCATTTCCTTCATATAGTTTGAACTTTGATACGAATAGAACTGGAAAGAAATCATGAAAACAATTTCGAATACCGTCGTATTCGTATTATGTCGAACGATCCTCTCCAATGAAGCAGAGTTTTAATTTTGCAACGTTTACTTGCTTGTGATAATTGTATATTTCTGCTTAATTTTATGGTAAGCGTTGCAAGAAATTTAGAAAATAATTGTCCTATTTACAACCTCTTGCATTCTTTTTATGAATGTTATACTCTATTTTTTGTGTAAGGGTGATGTTAATATCCTTGTTTTGATAGTGATGTATTTCTGTATCTCCAATTCCATCAATTTACATACAATCACCAAAGAATTTGGTTTTGCCTAAGTTCTTGCTTCGCATAGCTCGCTTCATTGCTTGAAAGTCATTAATCCTACGGAAGGAAGTAAATCTTTGGTATTCCGTTAGAGAGGAATAATACGAGTTGATTTTTCCGTGAAGATTGTTGTTAAGCCTCGAAAGTAGTCGTGATTTCCTTATCTGTGGCTTTTCTGCAAAGTTACGTTTTGAAATTTTAGTTTGTTTCCTGGTGAAAATTGACTCGTTTTATTTTTCCCACCAAAAGTTAAGTAATATTTCGTAACATTTAGCATTATACTGGAAGCCATTGAGGAAATAACATTTTGGCGTTGATGCTTTCCTTTTTCTGTCCTTCCAAAGTTCTTTTCGTCGGAAAGCGTTATTCTTTACGTGTAATTCTTGCCTTCTTCATTGCAATTCCATTCGTGTATGATAGCAACTCTGGAAGATAAATCGAAGAATCCATTCCGAGAAACGTTAATTGTGGCGGTAGATGGGAATTTTAGGCGTAGCCAAATCGTTAGAAAGCGAAAGGTGATTTCGCTCAAATACCCGCCGACTCTAATTCAGGCCCCACCGAATTTGCGTCGCAAAAGCGGGCTCAATATATCAACGCATATATATACAAACGGCATTATCCGGTCCATTAAGGAAACGAGTAATCGGCCGCAACACATTGGGGTGGATACTATCTCACCGGGCGTCATCCTGTTATTTGCAATCATCCCGTCAGTCTCTGGACGCCGTTTTGGTCCAATAGCGGCTCAATTCCCTCAAATCTCGTGCGCCCCCGCCCATCCGGACCTTTTTCTGCGTCTCCCACGCACCGCTCCCTCCACATGACAAGTCGTAGGTGCGGAAGTGAGGCGCGGGAGGGGGACTGGGTGTTGGGAAGGTCGTGAGGAAGAAACTATTTTGGCTCTCGCCGTAGGATACTCGATCGGCTACACCTTTACTCATTTCTTACGTATTATTCTGTTTTGAGGAATCTTTGGAATTTCATCGCGTGTGGGTTGGTATGTGTTCTTCTTACGCGATGTGTGTGTGATATCAGGTAATATTTTCGTTGATTTGTTGATTGCCAATGTGTTGAACATTCGAGGAAGGAGTTAGGCGTTGCTATTTATAATGGAGTTTCGCATTGCTTAATATAAAAATGTATTTATTATTATCCTAAATTAAATTAATCTCCAGAGATTTTGTTATTTTCTTTGCATAACAATTAAAAATTACATAATTCTGAGCTCATTTTTAGTATTTATGTAATTTATTGTGCGTTAAAGATCTTTCGCCTACCCCATATGTTTGGTGGTAGCGCAACTCCATTTATATCTCTGAATTTTCTTCTGTTATCATTTTTATATCTACTATTAATAAGATTTTTCTTTTCTGCTTTAACTTGAAAATTTATCAAGGAATTCATTTAATAGATTATTCGAACCACTACGGGGTATATTACACGAGAGAATTGAAGCTGTCCTTTCCTGTAGCTTTCGTGTTGTTTTTTCCAAACCAAATTTGTTCAGAGTGTCGTCGCTTTTGGGATATAAGGTAACTTCTGTGTTCGCCAGAAAAAAATATTCCAGAAAAATTATATCTCTCCGAAATGTTTTCAATTCAAAAAGCATAATTGCCTTGGGTCCTCATCGCCTCAGTAAAAACACGATCAGATCTCTTTCGATGACTTCAATTACTTGGAGAACCGATCATTACCTTAATTGTTTGTAATTTTTTTTACTTTTTATTAATTACTTAATTAAATTTTCGTTGCAATTTGAATTTCTGGCTTAGTTGCAAAGCTGCAAAACAAAATCTTGCTTAATTTTACTTCATATTTCCGCCGGACAAATTCTTCGCAATACTTCTACAACTGCGACTTTCTCTTCTCCATGCCCTCTGAACCCATCACCACCTGCGACTCCATCCGATATCCTTCGTGTTCAACCCTTCGGATGGTTCATCCCCTGCGTCATTTTCGTCCCGTGTCAATCTTCATCCGATCCCCCGATCGATTGGGATATTATCCGATTAGATCGAATGAATCGAGCACCGGGCGGTGGGGGGCGTCGGCGGGAGGGAGGATGAATTTTAAGGGCGAGCCAGACCGGGATTTTGGCTGCGAGCCCTCGAGAGTGCCTCGGGAAAAATTCCATCACTCCGATACGCTGGGTTTTGTTTGCTCGAGTTGACGATTTCTGGATGTATTTTCATTCTGGTGCAACGGCTCGAAGATGTTGACGCAAATGGGTGGTCCAAATCAATCGCTTCTTTTCGAGGGGAAGTCACTTTGAGGGACCTTTTAAATCGGCGAATGTTTAGAAACGATTAGCCCCTTCGGTTACGTTGAATATTTATCGTCTCGTTAGACTTAGGCGGGTGGTAATTCCAACCGTTGCCTCTGGTCACCCGTTAATCTTGCTCTAATCACGGCTAATTAGACGTCGCTGTGTGTGCTGCGTCGATTAACGCCCGTATTTTTACGCTAACCGTTGTCATGGAGTGGGTTCTAATTAGAGCCGAGTCGCGTTTTGGCGGTCCCGAACAAATTCGGCGAGTGCAAGTTCTAATTCCATTATCTCCCCGAGAACGTTTAAGGGAGCATAAGTTCTATCACGGGCGAAGAAACGAGAGAAAACAACGCGGGTGTGACAGTAGGTTTTTCGCGGCGCCTTGAAACAGTGACGCTATTTTTAGGTATCGCTGGAGGTTTGTGGCAAGGAGAAGGGTTGATTTCCCAAGGTCCATATAAAAATATTGTACGTTGTTAGAGTGCTTTTTTCCTGTGTTCCGTCTCGGCTCGGAGTCTAAAATCATTGTGGTAGTTCCGCCGTTGGGAGGATCATTGTTGATTTTTAAGATTTTGCTGATTCTCTCTCTTCGTTATTAGTGTGAAATATCTTAGAATCAAGCTTTATTAACATTTTCTGTATTCCTTGGTAGAGAAATAGAATCATTTTCGAATTGAATTATTGTAGAGGAAAAGTTCCAAGAGATGGTGTTTTCGCATCGTTTCTGTTGCAACTTTTTTTTGTGGACAAATAAGTTCATGGAATCCATCTGCTCATGGAATGGACGTGTTCATCTAGTGGAAATGATCTTGTGAATCCATTTCTCAAACCGCGTGCCCATATAAGGCTCTTCCCTTACTGGTTCTGTTTTACCATCGTGAGAACATCTGTTCCTTTACTGGGGCACCGTATGTCCATAAATTGTTTATCTATTACCGTACTAAATTGTTCGTTACCTATTCATGTTAATGCGTCAGTATAAAATCTTTTATTTATGATGCATATTTAAGGTAGTTCAGCATAGAAGGCACGCAGTCCATTAGGTCTCAAGTGCTATAATTTTTTTCCGTTGTCATATTTTGTTAGATGAATTCATATACATCAAGATTCATAACCCTTCTAGTTGCCTATCATGGTGAAGGCTTTAGCTTTGCTCTTTTTTCGTACGGAATGATGTTAATTTTTAATAATTTTGTCATTAATTTCTATTTCAAATTTTGTGAATGTTCAAGCTAATTCGTTCATTATTCTAGATGTATTAAATTTACTCTCTGCACTAATCCTGTTGTAAAATTTATACTAGGAGTTGTAGATATTTTTCTGTATAATGTTTATCAAACCAACGTATCGTATCTAATTGGGGATAGACTACAGTATCCGTGCAAGTTGCGTTTGACAGGCGTAAAAATATACTCTTATTTCACTTTATAACTCATTGTCCTAGTCATTCCATTCCTTGCAACTTCCTGTTACGAAAGCTTCGAGTTTGAAACTGCTCCAAGAGTCGCGTGGCTCAATATTCGGCGACAGTTCAACCTTGCGTCCGTTTCGCGCGTCGATTTCGAGCTGCGATCATTCTTCAAAGCCTTCCCTTTTAAGACATCGCTCCCGAGATGCTGCGTACTTGCGCATTGCAGCTGCGGAGATAGTATCCATCCATCACTCGCACGAAACACGTGTAGTAGAACGAGTTGGCCCCGCCCAGCTCCCGCGCTTGCAATTCGCGGCAGTTCGGAGAAGAGCGTAAAAGAGTTAGGGCAGTGATAAACTTTATCCTTGACTGTATTGGTGAGGTTCTCAAAATTCACTCCTCCTTCCTGTATTGCTAGTCCTAGCCTGTATTTCCACTCTCTCCTTGCTCATTAATTTTTTGCCCGTTTTGTTATTGCCGGTCTCTACGTTATCCTTTGCCATATTCCTTACTTCACTCACTCTTTCATATCCTCGAATACATCCTGTTTTTATTTCATTGGTTTTATACGTATCGCTGTAAATTTTGGAGCTGACTCATCCAGTGATGTCTGAAATAATGTTGAAAGGAGTCCCTCCTGTACATAAAACTACGGAATGTATCGCTATAGTCATTTTTCATGTCGGTCATGGATACTGGAATATTATTGCTCTATGACACATGCTTTATTCTGCAGGTCATCAGTTAAATGTTACTGAAGTAGTTTAAGCGCCTTAAGTTTAATTACGCGCCTTTAAAAGCAGTCTTCTGCATCTAGATTTTTTATTCTTAAATCCACTTTCAGCGTATTTGTCAGAATTTATTTGTAGTTATGATTTTATGCTAACAAGGAACAAGACGGTCTATCGAAAACTTGTTAACTGAGACCAACAAAGAATTTTATCTGATGAAATTGTGACTGGGAAGTTCTATCCTGCACTTAAAAAGTACAAAATAGCAATAAAATTATAATAGTGGTCGTTAATTAATTAAATTGAATAAAATTTCCTAGAGTTGTGAGTTAAGTTAGCCAGCTTTCAAACCCGCCTTATCGCGAGCTGAATTTGTCAGGCGCCATAAATGTAGTCTTCATTATATTTGACATTAGTTTCTTCTAAACATTCTTTTTCCTTTCCTGTTTCATAACCCATATACGAAATTAACATGGTGTATATCTTTAAGATCAGATTATGTTTAGCTAATTATTAAAGATTTAAAATCATTATAATTTCATTAATGATTATAAATTATTAATAAATGGCATTAAATGGTAATTTTTACCGCCATTCTATCTTGGAAAACGGATTAATTTTTGTCTACTGGTACGTACATGATAGGGGAAATATGTCTTTCATAACTATTATCTCAGTCTTGTTCATTGGGAGCGATATAAGAAGCTAACGAGATATGGATGTTATGGTGGCATTGATCGTCATATTTTTTCATTGTATGCTTGGAAAAGTTTCATAAGATCATTTTGTAGCACCCACGCGAAAGTCTTCCTCGGGCTCAATGATAAAAGCTAGGGCTAACTACATCACTCCTCACCAAGTAAGCCTCATTTCCTCTTCAGGACTTTTGGTAGCTAATTGTGGAGGTATGTAGACTCAAACCAGCCATCTTTATGAATAATTTACAGATAATATGTACTCAAATGTAATTGTAAGGTTTTCGGATTAAGTCACTATCTAAAGAAAAGGTCGGAATCGGGAGTTGGTAGCAGTTAAGGTGGGGCTCAAATAAGTCGTTCTCCTATCTCTTTACCAAACTTCCCGACCATCCTGCATCCTCTCCCTCCGCCTCCTCCCCGTGAGATATTTCCTTCCGGTCTGTTTTGGCAGACATCTGCTTCAAATGGAGATTCATAGGCGCGTCGTTACGTTTCAAAGGCTTCGTTTTTCTCTTCGCTGGGGATCGCCGGACTTTTTCCGGTGGATGTTGTGCTGCGAGTGCGCAAACCGCGGGTTGCCCATGACACGATTGGGGTTACGAGCCATCTCTCGGGTCACGCCCAAGGTGGTCTCCGCTAAGGCAACCTCATTTCCTCTCCTCGGACGGATTTTAGGATGCGCTCGTCGCAAGCGTCCTCTCGTAAATACACAAACAATTATAAATATCCGGTGTGTATTTACGTTTCCCTACTCAGTTTATCTAATTGAGACCAGTCCCTGAAACAGTACAGCATAATTCGTAACTAGCGCTCGTATATCACGATATTTTCATATATTTCAAGATTTACATTCGTAACTAATAGATTGAGGTGAAAATAGTGTTCATTTCACTATCGTTTTATGATTAAACTAACCATTCCCATCACATCAGAAATTTGGGAAGTATAAATTATCTCCCGTATAGTAATCTTTCCAAAGATTTACGACCAGGATAGCTGTAGTTGAAGGGAAGCTATATCTACTATATGAGTTGTAAACGGCTTGCCCTGTCCTTCTGAATTAGCCCCACTGCCATTTCTTGTTTCTATAAAGAGTTGAGTGACAGATACTTATTTTGGTATCTGTGGCCGAATTTTATCTCGCGCACGCTGCGTTTTTCACGCTTTGGATGACGAGTTATCTTTTTCGTGACTAATTTACCCCATAAGTCTCTCTGCTCGTTATGTGGTTTCAGCAGGAAGTAGATAGCCGAGCTGAAAACAATTATGGAAGTGCTTATTATTTGCGTTTTGCCTTATAAACCTTTCTAAAGGTATCGTGGATCTGAATTTTCCCACTTCTATTTTGCACAGAAGTTACATAGTGCTCCGTCTATGCTCCACCTTTGTTAGTTCTGTCATCATTTTTCCATATGTTAATTCGTGATCAAATCTCAGCTGAAATCGGAACGTTTTTACAACCAAAAATTCATTTTACACACAGTGTGACTTTTATGACTGAATGGCGTACGATTATTTCACTGTATTTTCATATTGTTAACATTACGTTAAAACTTGTTCCTTGAAACTTTTATCTTTATTTAAGGTAAGCGTTCGCCTATACTCAAAGGGTGTTTTTATTACAAACGGAATAGAAAAAAATAGGACCCGGTCGATACTGAAATCTTTTTCCACTACTATCCAAATCGTTATGTTTCCCTCTATAGTTTTAATCCAAATATTTTAATTATATTTGTAACCGTAAAATTTTAATCCAAATAACTTCACAACCCTTTGCGGTCTTACTTTAAGCGATTATCAAGAATTGTGATTCGTTTATCTTTTTGTGTTATACCTTGAGTGGCAATAGATTAAAACAACTGAGACAGTGATTCTAAAAAAATCGATAAGACTGAAAAGATAACATAATTCTATGTAAACAGAATTAAAGAAGTCCACCTTTTAATGTCAATACTTATCTGTGATTAATACGTACACTCATGTGATAGATTTATTTATTGTGGCTTATAAGCGTACCCCTTTCTTTCTTCATGTTTGGGCGGAAATTGCTGTAGCAGACGCGCCAAGATTACTCGGTTAATCGGCAGGGAAGGATGTAACTTTCGTCTCTTTGATTCTAATTCTTTGAATGAAAAAAATGAACCACGGATCCCCGCCTCAGTATTTATGATAACAAATGATTTCGTGGATGTAGTCCGTGAATAATATTCATTAAGAAGGAACTATAACATCATGGGAAAAGTACTGCGTTTCCTTAAGTACTTTGATTGGGCCCAGAGAATCGGGCGATTGCTTTGGAAAGCTTCCTTGGAGAGAACGCTGCTAGTGAATGCGAAATTCCTGTATAATTTTCAGGTAGTCTTTTTTGCTTTTAGATTTTGACTTTTCACATATCTACTTATCTATTTTATAATAAATATATGCAGTAAGTTTGGTAGTTCCAACATCCTTTATCGCACGTCAACTCATTATAAACTCATTTTTCCCATGAGGTAAAATCTATACCTCTATTCGTATTCCATTGGGCAATGCCAAAACTAATCGGCAGAAAATAAAAATCTTTTATCTATTAAATCTATTTTTCTCTCTGAGGAAACATTCTCTTGTCCACACGAAACGTTAAAGATCGGCTTACATTGCAGCGCCTTTAAATCCTTTCATAAAATATTTTTTATGAAAGCTGGAATATATTTCCTCGCAAGCAACTGTAGATAGTACATGATTTTTTGATTCCCAAGTGTGGACTATATAGTTTTTTGTCGTAGTTACCTTTATTGTGAAATGCAGGAAGTATGTTTATTTACCAACTCCAACCTAGCCGAAGTTATCTTTCCAATGTCTTCCTGCGATAACGCTCGAGAAAGTGCGGTTTACATTTTAGTTTCGCCCCTCTGTTTGGACTGCTCGACTCTCCGGCAGTTTCTCCGAGTTTGGTATACCTCAAACATTCACGATTATCGCAGTTTGCTTTGAAATTTCCGCTCTGAAATTCGCCCTGAAGGAAGGTTTGTCGTCGCCAGTTCAGCTGGAAGAAATCAGTCGTTCCCTGCTGGTTAGTGAATCCAAGTAGGCGTATCGAATACTCTGGTACTCGACGTTTAATAATATCTTTTTCCTCTCTATCCTTTGGTTAAAGAAATCTTTACGCGTGAGTTGCTATAAAGAGCTTGGGCATCGATGAGCTTACGTTTCATTAGACTTTCTTCCTTCATTCTCTGAGAGTTTCATATTGTTTTTTCCGTTAATTGCTCAGTATTTCATTAGATTAGTTTCGTTTTCCTTTGTACAGAATGAATTGTTTCATGAAAGACGCATTTATAGATGCAAAGTAAAAATCTGGAAACAGTATGTTTCCCAGAAAAATCATAAATAGAATGTATTCGCCATAGTTTTTTTAAATTGCTTCAATAAAATATTTCATTAATGGACTTTTATTTAAAAATGTCATTCAATTAGTATAATTAATTTTATTTAAGAACAATATGGCTTATATTTTCTCTTAAATGATGTAAGTGTAATTATATAATTTCTGTGAGAATTGTTGAATTTTCGGAAGTATTCCTTGGGAACTCAAGCTCCAGGGTACCTTAGTAATCAAAGCTGATCGCACGACTACCCGTTTAGAATCGGAGTATTTCGGATTCGCTAGCGGCACTAAGTCTCAGACGAAAATTTCATTCGCGAAAATGATGGACCGAAATGTTTGTTGACGTAAGATCTTATGTCTGAGACGGCGCTTTACTGCCAGAAAAAAGTGGCTCTCCCCAGCGACCACCGTCAAATTGATCGCAATGGGTTATCAATCAAAAAGACCATTGGTAGTCCCATTATCCGGCTCTTCCCCTATTCATCTCCTTAAACCCTTTCTCGTGCCTCTTAGGCGTTCCCATTCCGTCCTTTCCCTCCCACGCTCATATCCCACGTATAAGCGTCTCAATACATTCAAGTGAGCCGAGGATATTTTCATTGCCCCATTATGGTTTATTGGCCTAGTCGGCGGTGCTATTAAATCGATAATCCCCGAATGATGGCTCTTGGTCCCGGTTCGGCCCAAACGTTTTTTCCCCATTTCTTCCCAAAGAATTATTTTCTGCCGACCTTGAAAGGAATTATGAGTCGGTCTCTTTTTAAAGATTCTCAGCTTTCTGTGAACTAGGGAGAGTCGATCGTTTCCACAAAGAGGAATGGGGTCACCTGACTTTAATTTTGCATGCGGCATTTCGAAATAAACAATTGGGACGTCTGCACTAAGAATCCTCAACTTGTTGTGATAGTCGGAGGATTTCGGAACAGGGATGATTCGGAGATGATGGAATAGGCTCACTTCCTGCTTGTATATTTTTTCCTAAGCCTTAGTCGATTCCGTAATTTCACCGTATGATTTAAAAGATTTCTCCACGTTGTCGTCTCAGTCAGGAATGAATTGCTCGTTTGTGGTCTGTAATATCTGACGCTATTTCCTTACGGGCTTATTTTTGTGACTTCAATCATCGCATAGTAGGAAAACTGTATCAAAGGCTAACCAGGATATAAAGCCTAAAGTTGTGAAACATGCCATCACTTGTATTTCCAGTTGTGACTCATAAACGAGGGAATAACTATTACGTGATACGGCAGGTAAACCCCCTTATTTCCATCCCTATTTCGCAGATAAGCTCCTTGCTTAAATCTTAAAGTAGTATTTTCTTACAAAGTCACGTATATTAGTGACGAGTCTGCGTATTCTCTTCAATAAATGTTTAATTTACAAAATCGGTGCGTATAATCCCTTATCTACAGTTCTCAATCCAAGAAAATGTTTACCTAATGAGCAGGATCTGTTGCTTGAACTGCCATTTAATTTCCTCAGCTTGAACAAATCAGCAGATATGATTTTTTGCGATACAACTTGTTACCTCTTCCTCGCGGGTATTGATTCGTGAGGTAGAACGCCTTGTGGAATATACATATCGGGGGTAGGCGAAATGGTTGAATTTGATGGAAGTGTGGTGATTGCAATCAATCACTACGTTTGATGGCTCGCTATGCTTGTACTACTTAACAGACATTTGAAGTAACAGATACTATTCAAATGAATTTTATTTTGTTTAGAGACAAAGTTTAAGGAAGAGGTGCGCTTAGTTAAATAAGAGCGGGTGCATAATCACTGCTTTAAAGTATGACCTTGCTAAAATTGTTGACCTATGTTAAGCATGACCTTGTTAAAACTGCGTAATAGTCAAAACTGTCTTCAGGTATTAATTGAAGTCTTATGTATTATCTTGACGTGATTCTGGCAAATGTACAAAAGAAGCGATTAAAATGGAGCTAATTTTTTAGGATAATTTAGTTTTAATATTGCTTCAACTTTCATGACCTCTTAATCATATTTTTGGGTGAATCCCTGACTATGAATAGTTAGGTTCAGATACTTACTATCATCAAGAAAAACGTTTGCTTTGGACCCATAGTCCAGCAATGTCAACATCGATTACGTTACGGACTACATATTTTTGATCTTGTAACTATGCTCTGCAAGTCAGAACCCCTAACAGAAAATCCATTACTTGATGTTTTCTTTCTGACTTATTCACGTTCTTCTACTACATAATCTTTGGTGCAGAGGCTCAACATCTCTTGTATACTCTATCGTTTCCCTTTTATATTTCCCTTTGTATATTTCGCAAGAGAGATTCGCTAGCAGAGTGATTCACTGCCGCTTCTGTCGACCGAATGTTTTTCGTGGTTTATCGACCGCTTAAACACTATCACAGTATAGTTTCCGACTTAAAAATCCTCAACGCTTTTCTTTCCTTCCGTCCTTGCTACAATGGCGGAAGTAGCAACATTTCGCAGGAGGTCGTTTCAAACTTAAGGACGGTGTGTTGCGCTTCTTATGGTGCAGTTCCTCCGACATCTTGTAATTCCCCTCGTTTCCTCTTGGTTCACATTTTTCATTGCCCTCATGTAGAAACGGAATTGGTTTACGAAATATTTGGAGAATTATGCGTTGAAATATCCCAAAAATTTCCTTGGTTTAGTTAGGATATTTTTATTGTAGTTTTTTCAAAGTGGAAGTGTTTCTTACTTATCGCTTTTGTATTTGTATTTTTTTTCAGATTTATTTAATATACGTTCAGGAAATTTTTCGCGTACTCTTAATGTTTCAGAATTTTCCGGGATTAATGAGTTATTCATGCAATTTATATATTGAGTGAATGTTGTGGAAATATTCCTTTCGGTAAAATTTATAGAACTTAATTCAAGTAATACGAATTAATTGTGAAAAATCAATGTTAAATTATAATCCCATTTTATGGCGAATCGTAGTGATTCCTCATTTGAAGTTAGTGGTCTAGAATTTATTTCTTTGTGGAAGTCCACAAGTGTGAAATTTTAAAGATCTCAAGCCGCATACACAAAGTAGTGATGAAACTCTTTCAGATGAATGCTAAAGCATTACGAATTCGTTTATGAAGAAATTGTGTTAATTGCAAACATACATTCACAAATTCACGCAGCTTTCAGAAAAAGAGATTATTTTCGGCAGAATTGGAGCGTTTATAGTGTGCTTCTCGGTTACTAGTTCGTCAAGGTTTCTGTATTGCAGCCTGCTCGCTATTAATTGTTTTCGTCATTTCTCCATAGTATTATGCGTCGTCTTTATAACAATATATAATTTATTTCCTTTACAAGTTTGTGGCGACTTATGCTTCTGGACTAATTAAATTAAATCTCATGTACTTCAGCCTCGTTTCGTATTCTATTTTGCTCGGCTTCTTCAAATTCCCTTCTTCCCGCTATGGCTCGCCATCGTTGGTCGTTGTATTTGTTAACTACTTACTTTCCGAATTTTTTGCTTGACAGGCACAGTGAGTGTGTGCATTTCACTTTCCCATCAACTGTTATGAATGGCTAGGTCATCGACTGGAATCTAGCTCTGGTGCCCCGCTTGAAAACATCGCTTATTTCCTGAGTGAGTGTGTAAGTGGCGCGTCATTGAAAAAAGTGGAAACTTCTAAAACGAAGAAAACAGTCCAAGGAGAGATGCTTCTCGCATGATCCCGCAATGCTGAGTAGTCTTCCCAAAGGAATTTTAATCACTCGCCACCATTGCTAATCTCCCAAGAAGCTC
Organism: Sympetrum striolatum; assembly: GCA_947579665.1. Classification (NCBI taxonomy): domain Eukaryota; kingdom Metazoa; phylum Arthropoda; class Insecta; order Odonata; family Libellulidae; genus Sympetrum; species Sympetrum striolatum. The sequence goes on from OX388341.1 coordinate 17,408,998, forward strand.
ATCTTTCTTGTAACAATTGTCCGTGTGACGTAAATACCGCCTCTGTGGGAAAATACTTGTTTGAAGGAATTCATCGTAGATCATTAAAGATCATGTTTGACTCTTGTGATAAGGTTACCATGAGTTACTTAGTAATATTTTGTTATTATGTAATGATATGTTACTTTGTAACGTTAAATTATTTTTAAGATGATCGGTATTTCTCTTGTTTGTAGCTGATTTAGCTAGTATCTGATTCAAATAAATTGTTAAGTATCAGAGCTGAGATTTAGCTTGTTGAAATTGAGAGGTTGATAGAGGAAGATTATCATTGGGTCTGTTGTTTCGAAATTGCATCAGAATAGTTTGAAGTAGTTTTAATTTTTTCAATCTTTCCTTTTAAATATAAGATAATCGAATTTTTTAAACTATACCCTACACAATACTTTAATTTTTGATTATATAAGTTTGATATGAAGGAAGATAATTATAGGTCGAAAATGACAGCGTTGCGTGATGAAATATCATCGTCATTAAAATGCTGCATTCTCAACTCTTCTTAACTCGCAGGCGTTGAATGATTCCAGGCATGCGTGAAAAAAGATTCCATTGCAGTAACAGAGAGGCACGGAAAGTATGGTAAAAAAGGAGTCCCAGCGATCATCTCTGTCGGCGTTCTTTCTAGAATCTCGCAATAGTCTCGCGTGCATGCTTCATTTAACGATGACAATAGCTAAGCAGAATAATAGAGATTTCATCACTGCTAAAAGATCTGCCACTCTTCAAAGACATGATCATCTTGATTTTGCCTCAGTGTAGATATGCATAGGTGGTGAGGAATGTTATTTTGTGAAAAGATTTCAAACTCTACGCTTAACGTTTTATTGTTCAGCACTAAGCAGTGCACTATGTAGTGCACTCGCTGGTGTTATTGGAAAGAGCTAACCTTCGTGAAGGTGAACCAGACTATGAAGATGCCCTGACTCCTTGTAAGTTGCGTCCATGGCCAGAGACTGACTTCAAACTTCGTACTCCAAGTATCTCATACACTGAATCAGTCTGAGCTCTACTTCCCGCGTGCCATCTTCCAAGATAGCTCCAACATTTCTTCGAAATGAGACGGCCGTGTTTTTATCGCTATCACATGACTCTTATCCAGAGAATGATGAGGTGAACCACGTATCATCCCCTCATTGACTCACAAGACGGGAGACGTAGGAGATCGCAGATACCTTCCGCGGAAATTGTTTTTCTAGAAAATTGTTATTTGTTATTCCGAAGTGGTGTGCAGTACTCGTCTTTAGCCAGAGGCCTCGTATATCGTTACGATCTCAAGCTCCATCCCCGTGTTTCTAATTGTTATTTACGCGGAAGCTGGCGCATCTTCAAGTATTGCTCCGATTTCCGTCTTTTTCCTCGTCGTCTTCTGCGAAGTACTTCTCACCAGGTAGGACAACTTAGTTGCGTAGGGCAGTTCAGTTGTGAGGTGGATCTCGGAATGGTTTTTCGAAGTGAGTTGTAGTTTTAGCGGCCTGATTTTCTCTTTACTTTCTATTTAATTACCTGTCGTTTCTGTTCTACCGTTTCCATTTGCCCTCCCCTCTCAAGAGTGATTCCCTTTCGTTCATCGGTGAAATCAGTTGTGTATATTTGGGGCTCTATTTTGTAACGATGTAAGTCTTCGATCAAAGATGTCTATTCATCATGCTATTTCTTGTTGAATATTTTATGATATTCGCCATTTGAGTGGTATGGTTTTATCTCGTTCTTCTTAAGAGGTAATCTGATTACGATTTTTAATTCATCTCCATATCTTTAAATGTCAGATAAACAGAGTGGACGATATCTTCTTTCGTATAATCAGAATTAATCACGTCGTCTTTCTTGAGCGACTTTTAAACTAACTACACCAATCTTCCCGTATCGACGAACACAATGCTGCCCCAAGCAGTATTCGAAGCTTCAGCTTCAATCGACTAGTATACCTTAGACCTACATGAGATATTAGTTGAGCCATCACATTTGTTGTTCTTTGTGATTTATTTCCGCGAAAGAAACCGACTTGAGTGACCTTCAGGTAAGCCTCTCAAGGATCAATGTCTCGATATTAACGCAAAATAATGTTTTCTTTGTACTGTCGTGGGGAATCCCCATTGTGGGCTGAACGATGACTCACTTTGAAGGCGTCTTAGTCGTATACGGAGAAAAGATAACGAAAAATCAAATATTTGTATTGATGATATTGAGAAATGAAAAACGGTAATGGATTCAGAAAGTAGACGGATTTGTTTCATGTCAGTGTTAATACAATTTTGTTTAATTCTGTTTCTTGTACTAATAAAATTAATTCTTATAATTTCAGAACCAACTGGAACTGGAGAAGGTACAAATCTGAGCAGTGGAAGTGCAGTTAACGCAGCCAATACCAGTTCTCCAGGGAACAAGAGAAGAGTGTTCAGTGGGTGAGTCATCATTAAGTTTCTAAAGACCATCTGGCTTAATGCAATTTATTGCACAAGTTAACGTATGGAAAGATGCTCACTAAAAATTGCATCATGTAAAACATCAAATCCCAACAAAAATTCTACATAAATGAACAATTTCACAGACAATAGATGCTGCTCTATTTCTGTACATTAATCCATACAATTTTCACTTCCATCTGCATCTTTCCATGCATTGACTTGCACAATAAATTTTACTGTATAAAATGAATATAATAGTGTCATTGTGCTGTTTTCCCCCTACTATTCAATAATAATAGTAATAAACATCTTTTATTTGGACAAAATTGATACTTTTAAGTTTCTGCTTACATTCTCTTGATATTCCATCTTGATTTTCAAAAACGGTATTAATTTTTCCTTCCAATTTTTTTAGTATGTGAAGTTTTTCAAAAATTAAGATTCAAACTCTGGGAATAGTAATATCATTAAAACCTCTCCAAGTTAGTAAATGCAAAAACAAATTAGGAATGCTAATGAGTTTTTCCTTAATATGATTATTTTATATAACAGGGTATTTGAAAGCAGATAGTATTAGATTTAACCCTTTAATGTGCTACTACTTTAAGAAATGCAGAGAATATTTTTAGCAGCAGTTTAAAGTTTGTGTAATTTGAAAGCATATTGCATGGACAGCAGTTTTTCTCACAAAGTAACGTTTTTTATCTAGTAAGATGACCATCTGCTTGTGTATTAAGTAAAACTGGTTTTTTTCTAGAAGAAGATGGTTTGTTCAACCACTGCGTAAGATCAGCCATGGAAAGCAAGATAAAACACCGATAGTTGGTGCTCCAGCAGTGGCCGGCCAGCAGCCATCAGGCCTCACTAAGAAGGGCTCAGACAAGAGATTCAAGGTAACGCATACACTAATTCCTAAAGTTGCAATTTGTTATCCAATCTTGGTGATAATTTTTTAATCCAACTTTTACACTTCCTTGTAAATGAAATCAAAGTGATATTCTAAGAAATCATTTAATGGAAGTAAAAATGAATTCTCCATTGCAGTTCTGTTGCTACTTTTTTATAGTAAATTTAGTCTAAAACGAACTTTTCCGTAACATGTTCACCCATTTTTATTGCTTATCATTTACTATAAAATTACCTGGAAATCAGTATTAGCTGATGTTGCGAGCCACATTTGTTGTGCTATTTAGTAATGGATTTATTATGAATGTGGTGAAAGAAATTTCTGTCATAGAAGAGAGCAGAACGGAGCAGGGAATAGTGTATTCCGAATAATTATTCTTTAGAATTATTTCAACTTATTCATAAAAATCAAATTACCTGAGTGTTTTAATATTAATTATAAATGAATTCTTGTAAAGGGCATGAATCCATACACTCACAATTTATTGTTTATTTATAATCAGATTGTATGTAAAACTTTTACTCATTAGGTAATTTATTGATTTGCTCCTGATATTATCATCAAATCTCCTCTAAATAAATCCTTGCTATTTTTTAATTTAATTTTATGATTGTAAAGAAAGAACTTTTAATTCTAACACTTTTTTGTGTGGATCAACTACAATTCGGAACAATATATTTTTTATTTAACTTGTTACCATAACAAATTAAATTGATTTTTATAAAATATTCTCTGTTAATAATGAATTTATCCATTTGAATATTCAGTTTTCTTATTGTTGTAAAATATCCCATGGTTAAAAAAAACATAAAATGTCTCCATGACCTTATCATAGCTTGATTGATGTCCTCCTGAATTTCCTTTTGAAGGCTCGAACATTTGATAACCATATAGGGATAATTCAAGGTTAAAAGGAGTGTGCTTAATAGGTGTGACCCCTGCCGCACATCAAAAGGCAGCCTGTAGGGTACTATTGTAGATGGTGTGCATTTCTTCAAATTTTTCTTGGGTCTATTCTGCAGAGTTGTGTTGATCATTACCATTAGGAAATAAAATTCTTGATGTTTCCCCATTTGGTTGCTAATATTGCTCCATTTTCATTGATACTAGTTTTGCTTCAATAAGTAATTGGTAATCTTGGATGGTTTCATTATGGCAATCATACATAAATTCCACTTACAATATAGCTTGGAACCTTCCTCGGTAAGCAATTGAATGGTCCAAAATTATATGTCCTTAATGCAGTTCCATGACTGTTGTCTATACCTTTGATATTTCCATGGCCACTAGAAAAAATCTCCAGCCTGCTCATTCCATCACATATGAAAGGGTTCTTTTCTACATAACTTTCTTTCAATTTCCTGAAATATTCTGTTGGTTTTTCTCAATCTAAAGCAAGAGAAGAAGAATTCAGAGAATTCTCAGCTGTATTTGTTTATTAGTGGTTTTTCTAAGTTAAAAATTCAGGGGTTGTTCTAATACCAAAATTTTTAACATCTTTAATATTATCATGATTGCTTTCACCTCCTACAAAGAAGTGACTGTAAAGGGATTTTTTTGTTCTGTATGTAATGCTTCAGCTTTGCCACATAACTTGTGGGTTATTTATGCCCCATATAGTATCCTATCTACCTGTATTTAAATAGAATGTAATAATAATTAATTCTTTTTCCTCAATAGCTTCCTGCACCAAGTCCCAAGATTCCATTGCCATCTCAGCCATTTGCAGAAGGAGAAGTGGTGGCTACCTCAGCTTGTAATCTCCAAGGGGTCCCTGATGGGCCTCTGTCACCAACGAGTCCTGAAGCACCAGTATCCAGACCAGAAGCTGGTAGTGGTGTTGAGGAAGCAGAAGAAGAAGTTGAGCTCCCTCCTCCTATGCAACCAATTGCTGAACCCGTCCTTGTTGCCACAGTTGCAGCGATGGCTGCAGCCGCAGCAGCTGCAGCTGGTTCTGAAGGTGGGACAGTAGTGGAGGAAGTCACAGGAGATGGTTCAGTGCCTCAAGGAATTTCTGTGAATTCAGGAATTGATTCAGCTGCAGTACCTGGTGAAGATGCTTCCCTTGGAAAGAGGGTGAGATTATTTTTCTCTTATCATATCCTCTAAGTGTTCCCAAGAAACGTTATGAGGTAGACATGTTTCTCTTTGGTTTTTGTTTTCGTGAAGGGGAATTGTCATTGTAAATTTTTTTGTTGTGAATCTGTATGTATGTACATACCTGACCGAGGAACTCAATCTTCAGTAATCCTGAAGTATGATGTCAGCATGCAATTTTGTGTTAATTGACTTGAGAATGATTGAATTTTCTGCGTCTAATTCACTAACATTGTATATAATTATCCTATTACTCTAAGTCGTTGCCATTTGCTGCATTTTTGTTTGGTAACTTTTTTAGCTTTAATATTTATGATGAATTGGGTGTTTTTGGGCCTAATGATATTCAGGGAAGGTGCTCTAATTCCTGGAAGTGTATCATAACTTGTATTTAAGACTTGTTAGAAAGAAGTTATATGCTGCTCATTTTTTTTACATATTTGACTTTGTAGTGACAGTTCTCTTGATTTTCTCTTTATATTACCTTTCACTATTCATATATGCTTGACAACTTTATTGTTGAAATTATAAGAAAACCTAACCTTTGATGCTATATTTGAGCATTAATTTTTATTTAGTTATTTGTGAGCTATTCTTTCATATTTCTGAAAGGTTATGGATAAATATTTTCTTTGGCCTTATATGTAAACATCTTTCCTGTGTCATACAGAATTTAATGGGTAGCATTTATTTTCACAACATTCAATTTTGGTGATGTAACTGCATTAAAGATGTATGTCAATTATTTCAGTTCTCTCATAGAGAAGAACTGATAAGCTAAAGAAACAAATATTAAATCTGTATAAGGGCATTTCATCAGTGTTCTCAGCGAGAAAGCTGATTTTATTTTTATGGAAAGGTGTGCTTTACATCATCATATTGAAATGCATGGTTGTGTGATATGATAAGATCTCTGGCTTATGATACAACAAGATCTGACTAGTACAGATGGTCTTGATTATGCACTTATGCAATCAAGCTCTAATATCTGTACTTTTTCCCATAATTTCAAATAATTGTGAAAAAATGAAGTTAAAATTGTTTGCTTTGTTGCCAACATGATATTTGACAGTTCTCCATTCATAAATATTGTTTTAATAAGAATTTTATGAGATGCATTATTTTGGAATCTCTGCTTGAATATATATTTCTTTTGAAGCAAGAATTATGGAATCAATCTCTTGAAATTTATTTCAAGATTAAGAAAGTTAGCCAATAGTCTTGTTGTATGAATAATCTTTTCAAAGATCTTTGAAAAAAGTTATACCATTTTTATATTAGTAATTAGCTTTGCTATTTATTAAGAATAATTTTTATTTGCTTTGATTGTGCTCTTTGTGAAATTCTCTTTGGAAATATGTGATCCTACTTTCCTGATGCTTAAGTCTATGTGAAATTGTGAGGTTAGTTTAGCTATAGGAGAGTTAAGTGTGATTTCCTGGCTAATTCATTTTGTAGTATGATTAGAAAATCCAAAATATCTGTCGTCCTTAGCAGCCAGTTGCCTGGCTTTATCTTTTCAGTCTTCCCGACTCTCCCTCAAAGTTCTGGAAGGGGGAGCTTCTGCTGATTTGGCTGAAATCGAACAAATCGTCAAAGAGCGAATGGTGTGTTTTGTATCATACGTGGCGTAGATGTTACTGCACTGTACATGATTTTGAATTTATTTATGTTGTGCACATCTTTTTCAGGCATCTAAGCAAGCATGAGCTTCTCTTATATTTTTATGTTTATTTTAATTTTATGTATGTGTGGTATGTGTTGGTACGGTGGAGGTAGCCATGTCTCCCACTTGTCTTAAATTCCATAATTTACATACTACTTACTATAATACTATAAAATATACCAAAGCTTTCAAAGTCAAATTAATCAGTTTTTGTGTTAAAAATTTTAGAGAGAGTTTTATCTAATGTGTTTATCTTTATGTGCAGTTTGCTGGTACTTTTTGCACTATTGTTCATTTCATCTTGCACTGGTTTACAGATGAATGTGGTAGTTAATGATTTCAAATACTATTGAAGCATTTTCTAGTATTTTCTTTACAATATATTTAATTGTAGGTTTTGATTTTAACTAAACTCTTAAATGCTTGCTTTTTATTTTTTTCAATAATTTTTGCCTTAGATGGAATTTATTTTAACATGCAAGTAATAATCTGCATCAATCAGTACAGTAAAGTCAAGTGCTTCATGGAAGGAATAATATTTCATTAAAATAATAATAATAATTACTTGTGAGCATAGGAGCATAGGGAATTGTTTTCCCTTTGCTTTATCTATTTATCAGATTCTGATTTATTAATTATGCACTTATGTATTTTGCTAAGTATTTCTCTAATTTTGCTTTTCTGGAACCTATTATTTCACCTTGGTGTTTTTTTATTTTCTTTCCTAATATATATTCTGGAAGTTTTTGTAGTACTCTGTCGATATTAAACTAGCTTCTTTAGCAATTAATAGAGATTTCATTTTTATTTACTTATTGCATCAACAGCACTGTACATAATCATAGATAATTTGAAAGAAAATGAGTAATTTCGTTGAGCTTACTATCCATAAAATTGAGTTCATCGGATAGAAAGTAAAATGTATTCATATGAGCAATAAGAAAAGATTTGACCACCAAATGAGATTATTTCCGTCTCGGAATTGCCTTCACCTCATGTCCATTGTATCATATAGCATGCTCTCCATTGTCAGATGTTGCATGTTTATAAATTTAGTGTATCAGAAGATTAATTTTCTGATTTGGTCAGTATTTTTTTCTATTGTTAAATTAGAGGAAAACAGGAAACTTAATGTATGCTTTGTGTTTTATGACAGGAGCAGCACTCAGAACGTGGTGGAAGGAGTTTACTCTCTCAAGGGAATGAATCTTTAGATGGCATTGGCTTGTCGTCTGGGCTTCCAAATAGCCCCCTCTCACTAGACAACGCAGAGGGGAAGGGCAGTGATGAAAATAACAAACAGCAAGAAAGTGGGGAGGAGGGTAGTGCAGTGGACAGTGGGGGAGGGGATATGAAAGGGGAGGACAATGAAGAGGACGAGGAAGACAGTTCAGTGACTGAAGGGACCAAGGGAAAATCAGATGCTCTGAAAAGAAGAGAGTTTGTTATGCGGGAGTTGGTTGAAACAGAGAGAGACTATGTGAGGGATTTGAGGCTAGTGGTGGATGGTTACGTGGCACTCATGAGGGACCCCAATTGTGAAATACCCATGCCTGAAGATCTACGGGATGGGAAGGACAAGATGGTGTTTGGAAACATAGAGGCCATCTATGAATGGCATAGAGAGTAAGTAAACAGTTTCTGTTGTTAATATCATAGAGGAGAGTCATTTATATACAATTTAAATGGCTTTCCATACATTGTATGTAAATGAATCTCCACTACAGTCCACTCTACATGTAATAATAAATTAATGTGGTATTATTATTTAGTAAATATGAAATCATACCAAATGAGGAACATCTTCTGTGAGGCGAAAACATACTAAATAGTTAAGTCTATCAAAGTATTTATGTCTTCCTTATTTAAAACATTTCTTTGATGTGTTTATGGTTAAATATAAAGGGGAAAAACCCTAAATGCGGCCTATGGTAGATCATAGTATCCCCTATCTTAGGCTGCAACATATTTATTTTGTTATATCAATTACTATTCTATCTCAAATATTCTGGGGTTGATAATCCTTTATGTTATACTTACAAAATATACTTTTGTAGATATTTATTCATTGCTTTTGGCCTTTTAACATCAATATCCTTTTACTTTAGTTCAACTGAGTTGTTGTATTGTTTCAATGGATTGAAGTTCGTGCTCTTTCATTTAATATTACTAATTTGAGGAAAATACATTCTGATTATAATCTCTATATACCTACTTCAAGAAGAAAAAATTCTGCTTCTAAATTTTAAAATACTTGTATCGTAAATGATGTATAGTGGCATTGATATTCGGATGTATAGCTGCTTTCATTATTCCTGCATCCCTTTCATTAATGCAGAAACTATCCTAATTGATTGTGTAGAATTACCTGTGGATAAATATTCCACTATCAAGTCAGAAGTATGCCAAACCCTTGGACAGGAAGGTATAAATTTTAAAGATTATACTGATTTAGCACGGGAGTATTTTATAAATTGGCCATTTTTTAGATGAGGCTGTAAGATATTATTTAGTACTAGAATTTTCACCTTTCTAAAGTTACCTCAATGAAATGATGTTGACATAGATTTGCAAAAGTTACGAGAACACTACGTATGCCATTGTCTCTTAATGTTCTCCTTTGAATTATTCTCTAAGATTATGTGAATATAATATCCACCCAGTTTTTATTAATCCATTTCAAGCTGGTATTTTTTAATATTGGTAACAATGTATACTGGATTGTATAGATTGTACTAGTGATCAACAATATTTTCTTATTTGATCTAGTATTTCTTATCATTGCTTTGCTAGTTGAATTCTATGAAAAGTACTCATATAAAATATTTGAATATTTTAGATTTGTAAAAAGTTACTAAATTGCAGTTGAGGATGCTGTTTAATTGTCTTAATGTATTACTTTTCAATTAAGTTGTCATGTAGGTTTGTGGCTTTAATGAATCAAATACCACCTTAATACTTCTTCTGCTGTAATTGTCTTCTGGATTTCTTTTTTCGATGTCTCATCTCATCATCACTTTGGAATTGAATTGTGTAGTTATTAATCAGAAATATAGAGTTTTTCAAGAATTGTTTTCAGACATGGTTGCATAGACAAAAAATTGAACATCACATTTTTAATGTTTTCAAAGTTTCTTGAAATTTAAATTGATTTTTGTTCCTTGATTTTAAAGAATATAGTTGCAAATACTGCAGTAATACATACTTTTGACGTTAAATTATTGTGGTAATTGATTGAGTCAATTATCCGCTATGTACTACTGTATCAGGTATATTTATTTAGAGCTATCCAAACTTTATTTTTTCCAAAATCTCATTTCAGTATTTATAATTTCTTTCTCCTTCCCTTCTCAACTCCACCGTTGCATTTTGAGAATTTTCCAGTCATTTTGTCTGAAGCCCTCTTGAGTATCATGTTTTATAACCTTCATCTCATTAACCATTAAAATGTAACCTTTAAAATTTTCTTTGAGTCCAATTCATCAGTTTTCATGTATTTTCTTTTCTTCATCCCAATTCAGAAAATTTGCATCCCTAAAATAAACTTTAGATCAATGCTTTTCAGCCAATAGGTTAATAAAAAAATTACTTCTTATCTTTATTTCTCATAAATAAAGTTTGCAAAGAAATGTTTCAATCAACCCATTGGCTGAAAGAGTCAGCAAATCATCAATTTCTTCACTGCAAATTCAGCTCTCAAAAATAAAAAAGGAATGCCCTAACTTCCATTCAAGATATCAGACCAAAACAAAAAAAAATTACTTTTATCCCTTTTCACTCATTACAAGTTCTTTGTCAAGTGAGACATAAAAAAGTTTTAGGCAACACAAAAATTGGGCCGTATGAAGAAATTTCTCTTAAGCTGCACTCCACTTTGACAATATTTTGGCTAATTTTCCATATCTCTGAACTAATTAGCAAATGATTTGTATTTGTGAAAAATTTACAAACAGCTATTGAGGGTAAAAACTAGCGCTTTATATTTGATTATATCTGCAGTTTTAAAAATTATCATGACTATAAAATATGGGATAAATGTTCTTTACCTTGAACTTTTTATAACATGCATAACAAAAGAATACAAAAAATGCTTTTATGAAAAGAGCAACTTAAAATTGAAGAAGAAATAAGATGTTTGCTTTCCAAAAGATTTATTAATGTGACTGTGTTTTCGGTGCTAGTTTACCCTATCATCATCTACCACTCTGTGCCTGATGATATTGTAAACATGCTTATAACCATGGTCACATTAATAAATTCTGTGGAAAGTTAACATCTTATTTCTTCTTTGATCTTTTAAATGAAATTACACTTAGTACTTTTGAAAGAACAATTCTTTCTTAACGAAAATTTATGTATGTCTTATAATATTATATGGAAATAAAGCTTTTATAAGATGAAGAAGTAAAAATAATGTCGGATGTTATGCTACGTCTGAGGGCGTTGAGGGGTTAAATGAAACATGAAAAAGGGAAGATATTGCAAAGATAGATAGTTACTTCTGATCATTCTTTCCACACTATAAGAGAAGCTAATGGGGTATGATTGGTAGGGATGTTGATATTACTACACCCTCTGCCATGTGCCACTGGTGGATGGTAGGGTACATATCTAAATCTAAAATCTAATTTGAGATCATTTCTCATGAATGCTGTTTGTGAAGACATGAATGTATTTAATTTTGAATTTCCATATTTGGTGCATTCAATGATCCACAAACTTTTATGACAATTGTTTTCTTTAATTTGTAATAAATATATTTTTGTTTTGTTTTTAATTTTCAAATTAGTAAATAACTGAAATTTGCATACATCTTATCATACAAAAATTTAATTTTTTTCAGCGCCTTTTTGAAAGCCTTGGAAAGGTGTGTGAATTGTCCTGAAGAATTGGGGCCACTGTTTAAACGTTATGAAAGAAAACTTCACATGTATGTGGTGTACTGCCAGAACAAGCCTAAGTCTGAATATATTGTATCTGAGTACATTGACACATATTTTGAGGTATGTATTATTATTTTTCTCTCTACCTACTCAGGGATTTTAATTTGAATGTTTTGATGTCTGATTTTGTTAAATGTTACTGATATTGTTTTGTAGATTTATCTAGCTTTTAACCTCTGACTCAAACATTATGAAGTTGCTAAAATAATTTTCATGATTACAATGTTCCTATAGCAAAAATCACGCTTAAACTTCATTCTTATTCAAATTATTTTTTTATTAGATCAACCCTTTCACTGCTGAATATTTTTTCCAATTGAAGTGCTTTATATCTTTAATTTAGACCTAAAAATTACAACTTTTTCCTAAGTGAAGTTTGTTTATTCTTATGAGAAGTTGTTTTCCACTTTAACAGTAAATTAATAATAATGTTATTACAAGATCCATGCAGTAGTTAAAGGGTTAAATTATCTTAACAAAAATAATAAATTCTTAGTGTTCATTTTTTTAGCAAATTATAATATTAATTTTTCATATTGTGTTTTACAGGAAATTAGAATAAAATTAGGCCACAAACTACAGCTTTGTGACTTGCTGATAAAACCAGTACAAAGAATTATGAAATACCAACTTCTTCTGAGAGATATCTGTAAATACACCGAAAGGGCAGGATTGAAGCAAGAATTGGAATCATTACTTCAAGCTTCACGGGTGATGCAGGTTGTACCTAAAGCTGCAAATGACATGATGGATGTTGGTCGTCTGCAAGGTTTTGATGTAAGTTTTACTAGTTCTAGGCACATTCTTTAAGTAGATTTTTAGTTCTTACATTAATTAAAAAGGTATATGTCTCTTATATTTAACTCATTCAATCATGTTTTATTGATTTGTTACATCAAAGTTTGAATTGACTTGCAAACTAATATTAATCATGTATATATTTATATATTATTGTTAATCTATGCATTATAAATTTGGAATGAGAAATTCTTACGAACTGTAACAAATGTTTTCATTGCAATCTCTACTTTAATCAGCTTGATGTTAGATTTTAAAATCTTTTGATTGATTTGATCACCCTCAAAGAGGATTTGCCCGAGTTGTTATTATTGTTCTTGGTTTTATTTATAATATTAGCTTGTTATATCATTCTATAATAAAAATACCGATACAAATTACCAATATAAAGGAATTTAATGCCATTAGTTTCACTTAGTAACTTCTTATGTATCATCTTGCCCAGCCAGATCACTAGTTCCTTAACTGAAATGTATATCTTTTCACTACATCCCAGTGAAAATATAAGTTAAAGTAGCTCATACTTATCAAGACAAACTTAGTTGTTGACAGTGGAAAGTTGTTGTATGTTGCTTCTTTTTCTGTAGTTAACTATCATGACTAGTTCCTTATTGACACTATCTCCAAATTTTATTGAGTAGATTTCAAATTGCAGCCATAATAAGTCTTTAAAATCCATCTCTTACTCTACAATAATAATTATAGTTTTCTATATATGTACATATTTACCCAATGTTAGTAACTTCACATAAGAAGTGTTAATTAATTTCACTCACTTATGATGAGACATATATGAGAGTAATAAAGTTAATTTGTTATACTTATACCAGCTGTGATAATTTTGATAGCTAATGTAGGGGTGAAGTGCATTAAGGTCGGTTGGGCCAATCCATACTTTTTTAGCTTGATTTAATTTGATTTTTTTCTTCTCAGGGTAAAATCACTGCTCAAGGAAAATTGCTTCTTCATGGTCCACTTATTTGTTATGAGGGTTCTTCCGCTACTAATTGCAAAGGAAAAGAACTACAGGTATTTTTGTTTGAGCAAAGTATAATATTCAGTGAGGCTGTGGGAAAGAAAACTCAGTTTATTAATCCTGTCTACATCTACAAAGCTCACATTCAGGTAAGATGATCATCAAATTTCATTTGAAACATATGATCTATTTTTATACATAAGTTATATGATGATTTCCTCAAGAAGCAAAAAATAGATTAATATCTAAATTTAATTTAAGTGGACATTTGTGTGTCTAGTATTCATAGAAATTTAAATCTACAAATGCACCAAAATTCATAATATTTCTCAGAAAAAGTAGAACTATACTAATCTATTATAGGTAAAAAATTATCTAAATTTAGTATGAAAATGTAGGTCTTCTTTCCTTTGTGTATGGAAGAATACATTGAAAATCAATTATGCTGTTAAACAGAAATATAATATACATGGCAGGTTGAATAAAATTGAATTTCTGCCCTTTGTTTTTTCAAAACTGCCATAATTAAATAGTTATAAACTTTTTGGTTAAGTTCCATTAAAAGTTTAAAGGCTATCAGGTTGTTGGTAATTTTAAGTCTTATATATCACTATTCATGTTAATTATTAATTTTATTGTTGACAAATTAACTCATAAATGAAATTTATCTCCCACAGGTGAACAAAATGAGTCTGGAGGAAGGCTGTGATGATGGAGAGTGCTACAAATTTGTGATTCGATCCACAGACCCACGAAAACCTAGCACAATGTTCGTATGTCAGGGAAATTCGAAAGAAAGTAGAGATGAGTGGGTTTCTATGATACGCAACATACTACAGACTCAAAAGGATTTCCTAAAGGCCATCCAATCTCCCATTGCTTATCAGAAAGAACTGACGAAAGAAGTGTGATTGAGTTTTCTTTTTCATTTCTCGAAGCTGATATTTTGAAGCGCTTCTTGATCCAGCTTACTCACAGCTTCTGATAACCGGTTCCTCTAGAAATGGACCATTTACTTGGAGGTCCATGGGTATTCAGTATTTTCCTGATGCTGCTTGTTACATACCTGTCTCCGGAGCAATCCCTTCAAAGGTTGACTATATTCTGCTGTCACGTAACCTTTCAAGCTCATGAATAGTTTTGACCTTGAAATGAAGGTTCATTCATTCCAGCTGCCATTGGAGCATAGAGGAACCAGTATAGGTAGTTGTTAAAGATCATTTATGAAGAAGTTGGAGGTAGGTTGATAAGTTACTGAATAATCAAATCGATGCAATGTAATGAAGGAAATGTAACATCAGCCAAGGAGATCTCACCAGTTTGTATCTGCCAAAATCTCTCATTCTGCATTTGTGGCTAGATATCTGAAAGCAGTACGTTGTCATTGAATTCACAAATGTGGCCATAAATGGCTACATGTTAATATGGGTTGCTTCTACCTAGCTAAGCTAGTGTGACATGACTCACCCTTGATGCAACCATTAGATATGTCTACGACCATACAAGAAGTCCTTTCTTGCTGGACTAAGATTGTTGGAAATATTGTTGGATATATAAAATTCTCAAAATATAAGTATTCATCTTTTTTCGAATGAAAATAGAGCCAAATAGACCTGAGCTCCTTGCAGCCTTGCTTCACAGCCTGCTCAACATTTGTAGTGCTCATTGGAGAAAAAATCCATAGTCTTTGTAAAGCTTTTGGCTGTTTTTTGAAGTCTTCAATCTCGGAAAACTGTTATAAAGTTTTCTCGTTTGTGGGCCAGTAACCTTTGCTGCCAGAACCCTGGAAATTTTGTGTTGAAGTGCTGCTTTCATAATGTTGAAAAGTTGCCTTGGTGGTGTCGTGAAGGATGAGAGAAGAACCATTTTCTAGGCTTACAGTCAGTGTGCCATGTCCCAAGAGTAAGTGTGGTTTTGATGTTGGCTTGTGTGTGCTTTCAACACAGTTGATGGCAGATGTAATGAGAAAATGCGTTGTTTATTGGCACAGCTTTGTTTTGTCTCTTCTACGAGACACTGTTATTTGAAATAATAAATTATTAGACCTAGCCAGGGGGTCTTCTTGTTACCCTGGCAAAAATGTATATATGCCCTATGACAAAAAAGAATTATGTCAATTCAGTGACTTTTTAACTTTTTATTATTGCCTGTTGACATTATTTCATACTCTGGACTACATGAAGAATGATGATCTAAGTCTTGTACAGATACAAAATTGAGAAATAATGAATGGGCAATATTCGACTGGTCAACTGACTGGTATCAGGCCTTGTATTTTCTTCATTTGGACTTTCATTTCATATGCTTGGTACCAGTAAAGGGGGGATGCATCTTTGTGGTTGAAGTAAGAGTAGAAATTGCAATTGCAGTTTCCAGATTGGTTACTGTTTCTCAATCCATATTAATTTAAGTATTCATGTAAAATGTTATTTTTAAAGCCACTTTGTCTTTCATGATTGACAATATCTGTCTTTATGGTTTTTACGTTATTTGATTGGTGAAAATGTTGATTGCATGCCAGTTTTAAACTTTCATTTGGAAGAATTCTGTATGCGCATTCCGGACCTAAAGAATTACATATTTTAATGACTAAGTGAAAATAAGTTTTATCACTAATGTATGAAGAACTCGAGATGCTTTTAATTGAAGCTGTATTTATTTTAAAATCTTATTATTTTATTTGACGCTGCTCCTGATTTCAAATGAGCTGCATTATCTGCTCATTTGAAGGTAAATATTGGCATGAAGGACCTCAAGTATCACAATTCAATGTTCATTATCTGCAATTCATCAAGAAGACATCCCATTATTTCAAGTGATTTATAGCATCATCGGTCTTTTGTTTTTAACACGTTGTGGGCCACACACTCAAAGGCGTATTGAGGAAAATGGAAATCTCCGTGAGCAGTCTGCAATGTGTTAAGCTAACATCTGGAATCACTAAGTCAGCCCCTCAAGGCTTTGTGAAACCCATTTGAATCATATTATTCATTATTATGTTTTAAATCTCGCACATCCATAGTTCAAATTATCATTACAGAAAATGCAGTCTGAACTATTGAGCATGATGCATTATCTGCATTCAACCTCATCCAAAGTGTAATGGAATGCCTAAGGGAAAGGCATTGCTATACAATGAAGATCAAAGCAGATCAGAGGTAGCATTATGTATTTGTTGGAATCTTTGTTGGCCAAAGAAAGGAGTTATATTTTGTGGCTGCTGTAATTATGTTGATCATCATCATCATCTGGAAGGAATTATGTAATCCAGAATATGATTATCACCTTAGCCTGCTGAACACTTTTCTCTCTTGTGAGAAATTCATACAAATTTTCCCCTTGTATAAAAATTGTGATCCTTAATGGACATGGCTTGACATGAAACAAAACCAATACTCCGCAGACCTAGTCCGTGTGTTATAAAAGACACATCTGTATTGTACATAAGTGTGTATGTTTGTACATAAAATAAAGGCAAATTTTTGAATAGAATAAACATGATTTTCTATCTTATGCTGTTTATTTACATCTTATTATATCTTCACATCATTGTTTATGGAAAGTTTAAATTTTGAAAATTTTTCTGATATTGAATTCAGAATTTAGTTTAATTTGATTGCTTTCCAACTGTTGTTTATCTTATGTTATTATTATTTTGTGTGTTACTCTGTATGGAAGTTTTTAATATTATTTTTCGTAATGTTGTCATATGAATCTTTGAAGTATCAGTTGAGGGTTCATTGCTGCTCTACTCCGTGGATCATGTCATACTAGTCTCTAATTTGTTAAGAAATAGTTATATAATAATCTTTATTATATTTTTCTTTGGGGATTTAACATCTGAGCATTTTATCATGCATAAATGTCATGAAAATTAATAATATTAGCATTTTTAGCTACATGAGTGATACACACTGCTTCAATAATACTTTACTAAGAATGAAGTATTAATCATTCTTTAGGATATTCCATTATTTACTTAAGCATAGTAGTATAATGCGTTTGTGCCATTGTGTACCACCAGTAGTACATGCTTCCTTTGTTTCTTTCTATACTACCCCTTAGGAAATGGGAAGCTAGAATCCCTATACATTGACATCTATGACCATGAGAAATGCATTTCTGTGTGCGCCTTCTTCTGATGGCATAAAAAATTAACCATCAAGATAACAGCACCGAGTTATTAATGTAAAAAATCTATGACCTTGCAATTGTATTAAATCTAATTAATTCTCTAATTAAACATTGAAACTATATCTGTAGTAGAGGATGAACTATAACTGCTACTGAGAATATTAAATATCCTTGTAAATTTTACTTTTATTTATGTAATTAATTTTGGTCATTGATTGATTCTTTATGAATATCGATACATATCTCCAAATAGGTTAAAAATCGTATTGGTCAATATCTATTGTTAAAATATTTCAACATTCAGAGTAAATTTTATTTTGATTTCTTGGTGAGCCAATATGCATATTTGGAAAGTTGTGCAAAGCCTTTGTTAATTTCTTGCAGCAGTTTTGTTAGGTGCTGTTGTAAATTAATTAAAATCTATTAGATATAATATTGAAATTCGTAGAAGTAACTTCAGGATCCAGCTCAGTAAGGTCAAGGTCATTGAGTTAGGATGGTGGAAAAACCAGGGAAGTATCTAAATTAAAGAGTAAATATGCTCTAGCTGTAGTAGTAGATGTAAACATGTACTAGGTGCCTTTTGTATGTGGCATAGCACTATCAGATCTGCTTAATATCTTGATTACCCTTCAGCGCTGGTGTGAGAGTCTATTTGCTGAACGTGTACCCTCTAAAATCCAAATTTTGATTTCTTGTGGAGAGCCAATTGAGTATTTCTTTCTCTACGACTCTTAAATCCAATATGGTTAACTAATGGCTTGACATCAGCTGTTCTAAAAAGGAACCTAATTTGATTAATTAAACAGGCCTTTTTTAGGTAAACCATGCCATTTCATAGATCTCATGATCTAAAATTCAGAAAAGAAAATTCCTTTTGATACAAATTTCAAAGTGTTATCCAGGTAACATTGATTTTTTACCTACTATCAATATTATTCTTATATTTAAAGAATATATAAATGGAAACTATTTTACTCCATTTTCTGAAGGGTTGGAAAGCACTTTATGAAATTTGTGTTGAAGATGTACAGGTGTTGAAGTATCTATCGCCTAATTAGTGATTTCACCTTCAAGCGTTATTAAGAAAATTATGTTTCATTAGCAAGAAAATATGTATCAGGGGGTTGAAGTACATTTCAACCCTCTAATACATATTTATACTGGTATATTATACATATCATACTCTTTACAATATTTATAAATATTAAACTCTTCAACCTATTTCAAGGATTAGTTATGTTAAATTCATAGTATTTAACTTGTATTTTAGAAAGATATTCAACATCTTGCTTACAGAAAATATTAAATATCTGATACAAATTTGAGCTGACAAGGTATCTTTAATTTCATTACATGTTGATGAATTAATTGATAAATAGTCATTCACTCTCACAATTCCTTATTTCATAATAAACATAGCACTAGTTATCAGAAGAATTGAATAAAGAATGGGGTGTAGATATTCTCCGCAAGGATACCATAGTTAGAACTTATGCACTCTAATTAGACCAGTCTTGGAATACTGTAGTATAATATTGGATCAGATTATTGAAACAATTCATTGTTGTGTTGAGGAAAATAACTGGGATAAATTCCTCTAATTATAATGTTATATATTTCTTGTACCACATTTTTAGCATCTCGAACCCTCAAAAAATAATGTAAAAGCCCCATTTTATTACTGTTACTACCATTCTAAATAATGCACAGCAGTTTTATGAAATATTTTCCCCATGATGATATAAATTTGTACTATGATATTTGCACTATAAGATACTTCTCTTCAATGAACAATTAGGTTGATTTCATAACATAATAGTAAGAAAGTCATAATGTTTTTTCTTGAATTCTGAAATGAGTAGAGTTTCTTGAATTTTTTTGTCTCTCTATTCATTTTATACAGCTTAGGTATTGATGCATGCCATATTAAATACCCTAAAAAATATTAATTTTTTGCCAATGTTGTCATTCTTCAATTTTCTTTGTGCTATCAAAAATCCAATGCTTGAACATTTAGAATCTTAATATAAAGGTACACTCCTGGCCAAAATTAACGCAGCACCTCCCTAGCGATCCTTACAGCCGGTGCTGCGTTAATTTTGGCCAGGACAGTACCTTCAAATTAAATGTGCTGCAAGTTTTTATTTTCAGCTGCAGAGCATTTGAAATATTTGTTTATGAAAATAAGATATTATTTTATTATTTATGTCCTTATTAATCAATAATGTAGCATTTTTTAACTAGTTAATGCTAATTTTTTACATACAGGACACTTGTACTTCTTCAATTTATTGGAGAAATTCTATATTTCAGTCATTCTAAAACCAAATATACTAATCTGAAATATAGTCATGCTGTATAAAAATGTTTAAAGATCTGTATTATCCATATGTAATAAGATATTCAACATCTGGAAGGACAACGGGAGGTTTTTGGAGGGGTTTTCCTCCCGTCTTTGGGCGAATATTAGGCAATCTGAAAATACGAAAATAAATATATATTTATATATATAATAAATATATATATATACGAAAATAAATAATTCGAAAAGAAAGAAAGTAAATTAAATATAATCTTGATCCAGATCTTCGATCAGTTTTCAGAGCATATGAGTGAAGCACTTTCCCAGCTTGGTCTTAAAAACTTCTATTTACCAAAGAGTTATGTAATTTACGTACTAATAAAATATAGATGATTGTTCTTGACTGAATACTCTAATCAATTATTCTAAGAGATCAAAAGAAAATGTATATTTTATAAAGTTAGCAGCAGTAATATCTATAAATAAATAATGAGAAGATACAGTAAAATAATAATATAGTGAATACATTTTGAGCAATATTATACTGAATAAAAACTACCTCACTTTTGACCTCGGGAAAAATTGTAAATAAATTATTTTTAATAAATTAAAGTTTGGCCATAGTCCCCAGTTCAGAAAAGGGCTCAAGTGATAACAGTTAAAGAATTGATTGATGCATTACTTAGCTTTCTTCAAAAGTAATTAAAACTGGAGAGACAGCGTAATCATAATAAAATCCAAATATTTGTAAAAAAATTGTTGTCCTATCATGTTGTGTGTGAAAGTTTTTAGAGTTAATATTGCAGCATATGTGTACATGCATCTTCTTACATGCTAAAGAAATTAAATCTTGGTATTATTCATGTATCCAGAAAGTAGTAATTGATTAATGACTCACCCATTCTCTCATTTCTACTAAGTAAATTAGAATAGTATTATAAATCTAATAAGAACCAAATAAGAATATAGAGATCCTTTCATAAGTTATTTTTGGCTCTGCTTGGCAAAAATATAATGGTGTCTTTAAGGATTTACTTATGTATCTATTTCTAACATGATTGCTCAGTAAAAATTATTTCTGCTTGGTTCATATTTTTGTGATACTGAAAACTGGTTTAAGAAAGTGACAAGTTTGTTAATATATTATACATCCAAGTAATTTATTTTGCTAGTAATACCTTAGAATAAATCCCTGTAACATTGAAGATTTAAGTTTCTGAACCATTGATTATCATCATTATTATTGATGTTATCTAGGCATTGATTTTTTTCGTTAACAGTTCTTTGTTGCTGAATTTTGATGCAAACAATGGGCAACATAGAGAACAAAAATTGGATTTCCTTTTTTTCAACATATCTAAATGAAAATTATTCCTTTTTTAAAACTATATCTATATTAAATTTGAACGAGAAAATCTCCCATAATATCACCTGATAATCTATACTTTTGATATTGTTAATACTAATATTTGTTCCTGCAGCCATATTCTGATCAATGGAAATTTTTCCTTTGTCATTTGGCACAGAAAAGAGAAAAATGTATCATTCATTCATTTACTTTTCTCACAGCCTTGATCATGGCCATTGAGGAATGAGTGAATAATGACATTGATTTAGGCCTCCCCTATGGAATGACAAAAGGATATTACTCATAAAGTCACTGTGCTTCACTCATGTGGACACGTTCTTCTTATAGCATTCTGGCTAAGTGAGGAAAGCTATAATTACTAACAAATTACTACTATAATTACAAACTACCTCACTACCATCTTGCCCAGTAAACCTCATTCCTGTCTAATAGCTCATGTTATAGGGTGTGTGGTACCAACCAGCCTTGGGTCTGAATTCTTTATAGACAGAATAACAATATTATTCAAACATGGAGCATTATGTTCCACATACATAATGTAATTTACACTCTAGTAGATTAATTCATTTCTAACAGAGATAGTTTGATATGTATGGAGCCTTCATCCTGACATCAACAATGTAAACTCTAGGTAGAACACAGTGTGATAGGAAGTTAAATGATTCTTTTCATAAGTATTATTCATCATTCATTGTCATTAGGCCAATCTGAGATTATCATTATTTCTTGACATCTCCATATTGGCTTGACCCCTTTCTGGCCATGCTCTTCATTGATTCATTTTGAATTAATAATTTATAGACTGCAAGTCAAGCTATATTTAAGTTGTAAATAAATTGAGTTTTTAGCATCAAAATAATTTTCATCTGAATTAGTAGCTTGAAAGAAAAGGTAGAGTATCTTTCAGAGGTGTTTTTTCATGCTGAGGTCCCTTTCACCCTTAACCCACCCCCAACTGTTCTCAATGTTAGATTGTTATCTAGAAGACTTAAGTTAGGCAGTGCATAGCAAAATATAAATTGCGAGGTTGAATAACCTTGATCATATTGCTAGCCAACAGTTTTGTAATGCTAAATTGGGAAGAATTGAGACTGGCAAAAAGATTACCTCTGAATTGGTGCAAGGGATGCAAGCTTCTACAGAAATGTCTGCCATTAAATTATATCATTAAAAAATATAAAACATGTACATTAAAAACTGGGAACAATGTAATACCTGTAGCAAAGGAGTTATTTTTAAAGATGATTCATTGAGAGTTTTCTGATAGTAAAAGTTTTTTCATCCACTTATTTCTTTTCAGAAGAAATCCTTTGCTATTATCAGCTATTAATTGTTCACTCAAATCTGAATAGCCAAGATGATGAGCACAATAACACTGAGACTCATTATCTACTTTTATTTATATATTTTGCTACAAATTTCAAAGCTTAAAAGACATGATTAACTATACAGTTGAAAGCAGTAACTTACAAAGTCTCAAAAAATATACTTAAGATGTTGTGGAGTAATCAAAAGGTTGAGCGATTCTATAAAAAGTAATTTTTTTCATTACTTGTGATTAATCCCTTAACAATTACCCTCCTATATCTTGGAATCTTATGGAGTTTAGACCAATACAGTTGAGAAAGCCAAGCAGTTTACAAGTTCCATTTATAGCCTTGATCCCAACAGATTTGTAACTTTAGAGAAAAAGAAGTAGATTCTCTTTGCTTTACAAGCTGCTTACTCTAGATGGAAAATCCAAACCGTCAAAATTTCAATGAAATTTTACAGGAAAATCAAACACCCTACTACACAGACATAAGGCACATTCCACAAAATTCAATAATGAAATTTCACATGGATTTCCTGAGGTTTTCCAGTAGATATGCTGAAAAATAACACAAACAACCTTGACCAAACCTGGATTTGTGAGATTTCATACTCATCAGTTCCAAATGTTCACTTCACAAAGTTTCAATAAGTATCATCTAAAAACCTAACAACAAGTATAATAAAAATCCTTTTAAAAACAACACACAGCTGACAACCAAATCAGTCGAAAAGACCACTGTAGTCCTCAACTCAATAAATGTAGACAGTGAACAAAAATTTGACAGAGCGATTTATTAGTAAATTTCTTACAAAATGTAAAAATGAGGAGACAAAAAAATGTAAATAAGAAAATACAGCTACACTTTTAGTCGTAATGTGTTAGAATCTCATTAGTTTCTATATAAAGGCAGGGTAATTAAATAGCTTTTGGGCATTATAAATACACAGAAAAAATTACGAGAGATGCATAAAACATTAATGTGCTCTTGCTGCATACAATCACATTGTAAAATCAATAGTTCCCTTTGAAAGCACCAAATACATGTTACACAGCGTGAACCAGTAGGGGAGCCAGCCATTTGGCAATGGGCGAACTGTATCAGAGGAGGGTCCTTGCTCCTCTTATACACTAACTTGGCGTATTTTATTGAAGAGAAAAATGAGTAGTGCCAACTCAGCATATGTAATGGGAGCAAAAATTGGGGAAACCTACACACCCCTAAACCACACCTGGCTCTTCTACTGGTGTGAACTCAGGAATGTTTACTCAACTACATTTTCTGATTCGTGAGCAGATTTAAGTACAACCTGACTAACCTAACTAACTGCTTCGTTTTTTATGTCAGACGCTGGAAAAGCTTGCTTGAATTTCTTCTTGGGCCTATAAGTCAAAGAGAAAACATGGTCTCAAAGAATAGTCACAATAATTAAAGCGACCAGAATAAATACTCAAAACTATTATTAAAGCAAATTATAGGCACTATATTAAGTAGAAAGATCAGAATATTAATATGAAACCTTAACGATAAATTCCATGAATATGTATGAATAAATCAATAGGTCCAACAAAGTGATGTTGCCTTAAATACAAAACAATGCACATTTAAAGAACAATAATCCTTTTTCTCTCCACGTTGAAAAGAAATATGATAAGAAATTAATACCCATAATCATGCTAATCAAGATATAACAATCTGTGATTGTCAAGGTCAAACAAGTATAAATTTTTAATTGATGCCCTAAAATTCAAAATTGGATTTAATTTGAAAAATTACTTCTTTTATTGCCAAACGAGAGAAAGGGATACCATTTTAAAAATTTTTTCTAGGCATTTCACTGGAAAAATGAGTCTTTGAACAGTGAGGAAGTTCACCTACAACAAAGACCCTTGAAAATGAGCAAGTAAACTTGAAATAAAACATTTTTTGCTCTTACCTTCTATGATAATCAGTCATGTGAGTGCTTAGACTGTGCTTATTTTTAGCTTTACGGCCACACAGGGAACAGTGGAAGGGCCCTCTTCCTTGGCCATGAATGTTATCGACATGGGACATCAAACTCTCACGTCGCTTGAATATTCTGCTACAGGCAGTGCATTTATACATTTCAGTATCATCTGATGGCTGATGAGATAAATCCTCCTGGTTTGGTGGTTTTACACTTTGCATTGAAGGCATTATCCTTTCGATCACTGAAGGCTTTTCACTTACCATCGAGGCTTGAGGTCCATCTTTTAAAGAACTTGGACCTGTTATCAATGACAGCATAAAAGAAATCATTTCACCAACTAAATAGCAATGGATGAAACAAGAGTAGAATTACTATCTGAGATAAAAATCAAAGTAATAAATGCTAGTCACAAATACAGCACAGTACAATGAAATTTTATTTGAAAAAAAGAGAAGAAATATCTCAGTTATTTTAAGATAAGGAAAACATTAATGTTTTAATTGTTTCAAAGACAAATGCTTATGGCAATGGTAGAATCAATAATCAGCGATGCATTGTAAAGTTTAAGAAATTATTACAGGCATTGAATCCAAAACTATTTATACTGACCAACACTGGCAGCAGACGTTATCATGGGACTATGATGGGATGAAGCTTTTAATGAATTATTCCCAACTTCATAAGATCTCTCGGCCCCTACATCAGGATTGCTGTACTTTACCAGCGGAATAGGGGGATAGCTTTTAGAGATTTCTCCTGAAAATGTCTCTTCCCTATGAACTGAATCCTCATACACACTCCTTTCGAACATTCCATTGCCGAAACTAGCTTCCACATTAGAAGACATATTATCCATCGACGTATCAACCTCAGTATCGATAGGATGTGGGGAAGGTGAACTTGGGGCATATTTGTCATCCCTCCATTGAGGCCAAACAGGTTGACAGATTACATTCTCTCCGGCAAAACTGTTCCTATCCTCATTCCTACTTTCTGCATTTTGCTACAACGAAAAGTTGGATAGACAATGCAATTTAATAAAAAATACTACGCGGATCTTAAAAATGTTATTTATTGAATGTGAAGAGGGGTGAAAATAACTAGTTACAAGGGAAGAAGTAGAATAGGATTAGTAAATTGCAGATATAAAAATACTTTAATTTTTGTGAAAATGAAAGAAGCGAGTTAAGGAGAGGAGCTGTCAAACGGAAATTCTGGCTTGCAAACAATATAAACAGGAATTTTTGTATTCAAAGAGTGATAACGCTACGTTTGAGTACTTACTTTCATGGACCGCTCACTTGCTAAGCCATTAATTTTAAGCATTTCGGCCATTTCCAAGAATCTTGGCAAATCTTCTTGTCGAACATTTACTTTCCCACAGTACATAAACTTCAAGATCGAAACCAAGTCATTGTAATTAACATCTTTTAGAATGACAATAGGATGCTTACATGGGTTTACCTGTGATAAATTTTTAGTATAAGCACAAATTAAGTAAAAATCACCATTCAATCACCAACATAAAGTTTAAATCACTATAATCACCTTAAATAGCGATCTAAAATATTCACTGCAAATGGACAATATTATCTTGTGAGCTTGAACGAATTTCCCATCACATGCTAGAGTAACGTCTACTAAGTCTTCATTTTTAAATAAATTTTGAAATCCAGACGACAAATTGCAGTGAAAATTGTTCCACTGTAAGCAAAACTGCTCCGTAGCCATTGTGAGGTTAGATATTTTTATTTGTCAAATATAGTAATAACGATAGAATTAATTACGTAATTCCCTAGCAACAGCAAAATGTGCATATTACTAAGAACCGAATGCAGCTCAGTCACAATTATTAAGTAAAAACACAAGCTTTCATAAAACTGAAAACTTCACCTCCGCAAAGGAAACATAACTTTCGTAGCAATGATATTCTTTAACGCCACGCCATAACAGTGTTGAAAAATGGAACTATATCGGCAGCGTAAATGACATGCGGGATGCGATTTTTAATTATTGCGATAAATATTTGCAGCATGCCATTGGTTAAGAATACATCGATCAATGGTTTTCATATTTGGCCAGAGAGGGTTGGCTGAGTTTATTTGTATCGCAATCCGTTAATAAGGTGATCAGCTGAAAGCTGTGCCGTTGAAGAGCATATGAATTCCTGAAGTTGATATTTTCTGCAACCTCTTTATCGATATTAAAATATGGGATGAAAGGTATTCCGTCCTTTCTCCTCAATCGGGACTTCCTGTTCCGCAGACTCTTTGCGGAAGTGCTGTTTGATAATAAACTGTTTTCATAAAAAACCAAAAGAGTAATTGTGAGAGTTCCGGAAGGGTTTGAGATACTTGTTCGGCTACTCTCACTGTTACACCCCACATGCTCTCCGGCAGTTGAATCTCCATGTGGAAAATCAACTCTCACTGTCACTGCCACATACACAGAGGGAACGGTCAAGGAGGGGATAGAAAGGGAGGATCACGCAATTTGGCCAAGGCTTTCCCTGCTCCCACTACTTCTCTAAACCCCTTCTGCTTCAAACACGTAAGGGCAAAGTAACACGCCCCCTAGACACCCCTCCAGTTTTCATCCAGTATAAAAGCGGAATCCAAGTCCTCAGAAGTCATCCTTTGAGGAGCTCTCGACTTGCTAAACAAATCATTTGTATCTCCAGTAGGCAACGAGCAGAAGAAATGGCCAGCTGCAAGCTTATTGTAAGCGCATTTCTTTAGTTTTCGGTTGTAAAAATTTTACATTTCTCTCTAATGCCTAGTTTACCTAGGAAACTGATTCAAACGTAATTTAAATGGAGGAAGCAATTTAATATAAAATTGCTATTCTCCGGTGATTAGTGCTTAATGCAAAAATTCAATAGCTAATCCAACAACTAATTTTCTTCTTTAAGGTTCTTGTTGCCCTTCTTGCATTTCTTGCACTGGCATCAGCTATGCCTTTTCCCGAACCCGATCCAGAGCCTGGATACTCTCCAAAGCAGTAAGTTTTGTTTCACATATGTATCTGTTTCTTTATATCAGCATTTCCTGAATTTCTCAAAGTTTCACAATTTTCCGTGAAGAATTTATTAATTTTCATAGTAAAAATAAATTGTAGAAAATTGTTGCATTTTCTTCAATAGTTTCAATTCAAATGAAGAACATGAGTTCTTGAGGGTATAGCATATATTCATTTTCAAGAAATCAAATTCGAGAAAATACAAAGATGGGGGCTTGAGTTTCTAATCTTTTCCTATTAATTGATATTTTCCGTCCTCTTGCAGTGAACACTATATAATCCACGTGCCATACCATGTACACACTGTCCATCACCACACTTACCATAAGATCCCTGTCTACGTTAAGAAGTACCACGGATGGCATTGAGCGAACTAGTTCCTTCAAGCGTAGTTTTTGGGACCTGTGTTCTCCAAACTTGGGAATGCCATTCAGTTTTTGACTTTTTCAACTCCAGCATTGGCGGTGGCATTGTGTTCAAATTCGCTTCTGATCTCTTTTCTTCGGTATGGACAAAATTGTTTGTCCTCATCAATGGTGCCTTCACGTGACATGTGAAAATCTTTTGGACGAAGGTGACAAAGAAGTCTGAAGAGCTTCCAGGGAAGATACAAAAATCGACCTTGTTTATCTCATCCGTATTTATCCATCCTACTTGTTCTCATCTATCGAATGTTTTCCCTCTAAGTCAATCAAATTGTTTGTTATTGGAATCTACTGATGCATTTGTTCAGATCGCAACTGATGTTGCGATTTCACTGTAATGAATGTTGTGTTTTATTGTTTACAATTATGAAAAATAAAATTTTTAGTCTTATAACAAAATTTCAATAGAATTTATTTTAATTTTTTTCTTCTGAGCCTGCAACGAAAGCATGTATATTACCTACCGCTCCTGTATTTTGATTCAGGACTTTCTCCGCGTGCACATTCGGCTCCAATTACTCGCCTTCGAGCGGCAATGGGCAAAGGCCAAGTGGGGCGTCCACTATACGTGAACTGGCAAACTATTTGTACGGGTGTTGTTCGCCCAAACAGTAGGGAAAGAATACACGAAGTAAACATACCATAAATTTCAAAGATGGCAGAGAAGGGGATATACCATTAACACAACACCACTAAATTTGTCCATTATTTTTAAATGATTCCATAAGAAAGAAAAGTCCTAAAATTTCAATTTACATCGCCACAAATGTTTACCTGAATTACTTTGCCGTCCACGCCCATTCTTCTAAATTACAGTCTAAGGCTTAATTGTTTTCGCAATCACATTTCTCTACTTTCACTCCGAAAATTGTAAGATTTTTTCATCTCGCTTTGCAGCGCACCTAAGGAGAGATCATTTCGTGATATTATGCTCAGAGGCGTCTGGACACAAAATATAGAAAGTTCCTTCGATGGGCAATCAGTTTTGAAAAATAGATAGATATATTTCAATTGCCGTGTCATTCATTCCGTCAACTTTATTCGGAGTTTTTGTACGCGCCTTTTCACGGATTTGATTTGCTTATATTTCGCAATTACTATGAGGCACCTACTTTAAATACAACTAAAAACTGCGAAAACGTTAAAACGCGATTAACGGATGAAAGCAAAGAAACATTTCCTTATTAATTAAAATTTCATCCCTTATATTTATGGTGTTGAAATTTTTAAGCCTTCCTCAATTTTAATTTTTTCTCAACGTGGATTTTTATCTACTCAGAAAATATTAGATTGAGACATTTTAACAAGCTCAAGATGAAAACAGCTTACTATTTATAAGACAGTGATGGAAAATCATATTTTCATAAGTAAATGAGAAAAATAAAACTCATTTGGAAAATCAGAAGCGTTAATCATCTGTGATTGGAACAAAAGAAAAGATAATATTTTACTAATCGCCGGAAATTTTTTTGGAAACGACCATGGTTTCCAAATAAAAAAATCCTTTGGTTAGTAAAATTTTATTTTTTCATTTGTTCCTGATGGAGAATTACCGCGAAGCCTCGGCGCAAGCAGTGAATTCTATCATCTGTGATTATTTAACGATCAGAAACTTTACAATTTGTTTTGCTGATTTACTAGCCTTCAATTAATTAATCGCAAAGTAATTACTCGCAGATTAGTCATTAGGAAGTCAAGAAGCTAAGAATATTCGTAAAATATTTTAGGCTCTTAAAATAGATACGCATAACTACAGTTGAAACAATTACCATTTAGCCTGTTTATATGCAAATTTTCGATTAATAGCGAGTATATGTAATTAATAGTTTATATAGGGTGGGCCATTTAAAAGCTTCTTTTTAATATATTTTATTTCTTATATATAATTTATTATATTATAAATAAATTTATAATATAAACAATGAAATGTATGAAACTATAAAATATTGGGGAATACTCCTTTTATTTAAGTTAATCCAATTTATATGTAAACAAATGTCCGAGATACCCGTCAGATTTTTGAAAATAAAAAATTTTAACAATGTTTTGAAAATATGGTTCAATTCTACCTTTATCGAAAGGAAGCTTCAAATGGATAGCGGTTAAATGTAAAGTGAGAAGAGCCTTCTTTTGTCTGCGACCTTTGAGTACTCAAAAGCCTTTTACTTTCATTATCTTTGTTTGTGTTTTTTCCTTCGTTATCAGCATTCGGAATTTTTTTTGGAGATAGTACTTGTGAACTAGGTAACATGCTATTCCCTTCTGATTTCTCTCGAAGACGGCTTCTGAAGTCACAAGACGCGACTCAATTACGGAAGCTTGTTGACAGCAGTGTTACACGCGCTATTGTCGATGCCCCTGTGAATTGACGATGGCCTCAAGAGTTGGTGATCGTCGACGGACAGTTTCGTGCTCCGTGAGGAACTGATAGGATGACTTAATAACTGCTAGGGCATCAGACCGAAAACAGACGTGACGGATTTAGTGAACGAATTGAGGAATGAAGAAGGAATCGGAGCAACTAGATCTTTACTGAAAGCTCAGAGGAAAACGATGGGTAAGTAAATTTTTTCTTAATTAATTACTATCGGATATCATCTCTGAAATGTGAATTTCTCCCGCATAATCGTAATTAATTTGTCGAAAGCTTCCAAAAGCTGTTCACTGCTTTGTGATTCCATTGGGTAATCCTATAGCGGAATTATGGGCGATTAATTTAATTCGATTTTTTTAACTATATCTGTTAGTGAATTCCCATCCGGCGGAAGTTTTTTTATAATTTTAAGATATTGCAGCTTATTTGGGAGTCTGTAACTCGGTCAATGTGATTAAGATGTCGCTATGTCACTTGTTTCTTCTTGGATTTAAGTGTAACTACTTAACGTGTAGAATTTCCTTCCTTATTCTCTGAAATTATTTGCTTAAAATTTTTTGATCCTCGGGGTAATTACAATGTTTTATGCTCTCAAGGTTATCGAGTATTGATTTTTAATTGAAAACGAATATAATTTCAAACGCAAACGCAAAAATCAAATGTTATCGAACTAAAGTAGTGCTCTAGATAAAATTTGAACTTGGATGACATAAAAACTAATTGGCAATAAAAATGATCCGACAAAGGATTCGTGATAGGAAGGTAGTGAAATATTGATATTCTTTGAAAGAACATTCCGGCCCACGGATACATAAGATGTATACTATTATATATACTGTAAAATTTTATACTTAGATTATTGAGAAGATAAAACGTACACCTTTACTATTTTATTTTTGACTCAAGTATTTTAGATAACTACACTCTCATATTTTCTCGCGAATTAAAACCATTTCGTTATTTTTTTTGTATATATGCTATGTTTAATCGAGGGAAATTAAATCTTTGCTCTTTTAGATCCAGTTTGCTATTAATGTCTTAGGTAAATACTAACGCAGCACTCGCCAAAAAAGTTTATAGCCCCTTACGTAGAGCATTGCTCTCATTGTATAGAATAGTGGAGAAAAATTTTCCTCATACATTGTAACTCATATCATAGGAAACAGACACAAATTAGCACGCAATCTAGTAAACTACGAGGCTAAACCCTGTTTGGATCAACAGCGCTCATGTAAGATGAGTGGATACACAACTTAATCAAATCAAGAGGTCAGTAAGCGATACATTGCGGTCAACTCCTACGTACTGTATTAAATGGGTATCGCGCTACTAGATTGAAATACAAAACAGAATCTTATACGCGAATGCAACGAAATGAAAAGTAATTTGAATATCCCCATCCATAGCGACCCAGAAACCTCTAGAACCCAATTAATATCAAGAAACACAACAATGAGAGCGGTAGCAGACTTGATCGAGTCCGGACCCGACTCGACCCAGACATTTCTCAGCCCATGGACCTTTAGCGTCCCGGCAACATGCCACCCTCTTCTGGCCCTGAGCAATAACCCCTCAAGATCGACTTGGTCCTCGCTGAATCGCATACGAACAAAACATGGGCGCTGTTCTGACCTAATTTTTAAACGGGGAACAAGATAAATACCCAATTCTAATTACGGAGCAACCAAACATTATAAGGCACAATAAAACTGATTGTGAGTGATTAATCCGTGCGTTCCCTGTAACAATAGATCCATTTTTAGAATGGAATCTATGGAATATCTACAGTGTTTAAATAAATCCGATCTTTGTATTTAATATTATACTGTGGAATATAAAACATATTCGCCTCTAGAGTAATAAATAATTTAATAAACAAAAGGCATGAAAATCATTGCGAAGTCGAGCTAAGTGCTCGTGACTCAAAGAGTAAATTTAGTTTAGATCAGTGACATTCGATGTTTTGGAATTTCCTTGTTTTTATAATTACATTATCAGTAATTTTCCAATTACTTTGTAGGAAAGGAAATTTTGGAAAATTGATTTGCATAATTCCTCAGTGTATTACAAAATAGTGTGCGTAATGATACGGGTGTGCACTAAAAGGGAGTAATTTCTGTATTGAAATGATCGTAAAAAAAGAAACTCTTTAACATCCTTGTAATGTTTCTGATAAGATTTTACCGAGAGGAAACACATTTTCCCATTACTACTTTTAGCAGCGTTTAGTATCTTAACCGTTTCCCAGAATTTTATTTTATGAGAATGTGCTATACTACTTGGATCATGTATACTTATACACACCACTACAGTGGTTTTTATAACTGAGTTCTTAAATTTTATATTTTGATTTTTCTTTCTCCTAAGCTGTTTAAACGGAGTCACCACTCCATCCACGAGTCCATTTTATTGAAGTGTCTGATTATTTCATTGATTATCCTTTTGAAGTTGTGCTGTATTTAGTAGTTTTTCGATCTTTGTTGCACACCTGCAGTCTATTTTTATGGAATCGCTGATAAAATAAACAGTTATGCCCACTTTATATTGTCCTAAGCAGATGGTATGAAAGCAATAACATTGAAGGTTAAATTTATTTAAATATGTAAAACTTAAAATGGTAGCGAAATTTAGTTGAAAATGAGTCCTTATCGGACCTGAAATCGTTTGCATTAAGACAGTTCATCCGTAGGGTTATTGACAATTGCTATCAAAAAGGGAGGAGGCAATTCAGCTTAAAAGTCAAGGAAAAATAGTAATAATCAAAATAGACCCAAAGAAACTATGATGCAGAAACATATGCTACAGTACACTGTAGTACACTGTGTACACTGTAGAGTATAAACTGGCATATTTTAGATGAAAGTAGTAACGTTGAAAAGTATCAAAAACTCAACTATCCGAGTCATTCGTTGAAAGGATCCTTCCGCTGCAGTTGACCAAGGGAGTGGAACTAAGGCTATTATGAAGACGTTACGTGAGCCACTAGAGAAGTGCATATTTCGAAATAGAATTCTTGCCTCACTTTGCCTCCTTTCTTTTTAATATCCAGTAAAAAGGATCTTTAAGATTGTACCGATGATTATGTACTTCAGTTCCCTTTCCAGTGGAAAATACCGAGGGAAAAGGCATTTGCGGTTTATTAAAACATTTAATAATGAAGACACAGATTGATTATTATCTCTGTTTCCAGCTTTAATTAATTTATGGAAGCCGTTGAAAAGAGCAAAATTTCTTCTAAAAAGAAAGTGGATCATTTGAGTGGAGGAATAAATTTGAACGGAGTATTTTCAGCGAGTCGTATCATGATTTTATTTTTATTCATTGCTTTTGAAAGTAGTAAGAAGTGGTAATTATATATATGGAAATTACCCAGGAAACTATCTCAGGTGTATGTACTGAGTCCTGGCTGAAAGATTATCTGATGTCATTAATATGCTTTCCTCAGTCTGTGACTACGAAAAAGAATTTGACGTTGAAAGATTCCATCAAACGTGATTTGGCATAATTTTAAATTAGGCAACGTTGCACTGTCGTAGTAAATAAAGGCTTAGTCACATCAATATCTCGAATGTTCTATGGGTGAAATGGTCCCTAAAAAAGGAATTCTCTTCAGCGAACATTGCTGCGCTAAATTAATTCTGGAGTTATTTTACAGCTCTTTATTCCTCCTGATTATACCTCTACGATATAATCTTAAAAAAAGGTTGATGAGAATTTGGTCGATCCATACCTCTTGGAGCATAAAATTTCTTCAGACTTAACTCGATAGAGAGCTAATCAATCGAATTCTGGTCAACTGAAACGGGATACGTTGACTCAATTTGGGGAAATGTTCGCACGTGGGCGTGAAAGCATATCGAATATTTCGAAAATAAAGGGATATTATTTTGAGATTTGGAATCGTCATACAGCTGTTCTTTTTACTACATTATATTTGGGAAAGAATGGAGAAAATTGGACTTATTATACTTTCTCTTCGCGTATCCGATGATGCGTTTTTCGACAAAAGGGATTTGAAATTATACTTCAGAAAACAATCAGTTTCACTTGTAAAAGCATCATCGCGGCATTGATGGAATTCTCCAATATTATTAGTTTTTGCTGACCCAACACTTTTTCAGCATCTTTTATTGAAATACCGAATGAAATGGGTAAAAAAAGATTGAAGATTTTCCTACAAGTTTCAAACCTGAGATTTTGGAAGATCGTAATGAAAATTAAAGTAGAAGATTTAACATGTCTGGAATATTCTGCTCAATAATCAGGTAAGAGGGAGATAATCAGCTAAACAAGATTTTTATTCCAATCTGTTTACATTGAGTTCACTTGATTTCATTGCGGTTTAGTATCGTTACGCTTTCAATGGAATTATGGTATTAAGTTTTGGTTATTTCACCTCAAAACTTTGTAACGGAATGACAGGTACTTGGTACTGAAGTTTGACGCTTTAGATCCTTGAAGCACGGTTATATCTATATAGCAATTCAACTCATAACGATCGTGGTAGTCTTACTTGTACGTGAGTGCATGCGTAAAAAAACCTGCATACCCAAATGGCCGGGAGAAATATTTCGCGAGTACCTAATTAACGACAAATCGTGTAATTAGGATGAATTGCAGATTGATTTCTTCAGGAGAGAACGGAACTATACTATGAGGAGCCCCTCCAGACGGGGAATTCAATTCCTCTGAGTAGACGAAATCACGTACGTAAGGATCAAATATTTCCGTTGGCCATGGAAGCAACGACGGCAACCACGGAGAGCAACGCTCCGTCCTTCAGAGGGGACGTTTACCTTCGCCGCCACTTCTCGTATATTGCAGAGATTCATTCGACGCCGATGGCAGCTCCTCTCCTACGCGATGATGTTGTCGTTGATTGGGTGAGAAAGTGACAGGTGCTGACCTGCAGAAGGACACACCAAGGATTGGCGCTATCCTAGTGCCATAGAGCGAAGATAGACGCCATCTCCTTACTTCTTTGCCTCTCTCTCTGAAATACTTTTCTTAACGCGGTATCCAGTTACGCTCATATTCTTCCATTTTCCCCAATTTGTTTGGTGTGTGCACAAATCGCTGTATAACACTTCCGTGTATAAAAAAGTTAATTTTACGTCACCCGCGCCACCATCCTAATCCAGGAATAAATTTTTCAGCACAGCGTCTGCGGATGTATCTGATTTGACTCATTATTTTACTGAGAGCAGATTCATTAAGCTCGGTTCACCTGAATTGATTACATTAATTGAAATCTTTAAGCAGTTTTATACGGTATAAATACTAAATTGTTCTTCTTATTCCCTAAATATGTTTGCTTCGACACCGACTGAGAAGACAATACACTTGTCGATTGAAGGAATGGCTTTTTTCTCAAAATGATATAGAAGTTCATTTAAAGTAAATATTTTTTATTTCTTCATTGTATTTATACTTTTCTTGTTTCACACCATAAACTATACATATGTTGTATCAATGTTCATTTTCCGTAATATTTATTTTGTACGCATCTTAAAACACGTCTCTTTTGTAATCGAATTGATGACAACTGAAGGATTCCTTCTTGGATGCCTAAATTTAACTTAGTTAATTGTAACATTTCTTTCAAGTTTTTTGCATTGAAAAATAATTGAAAAATTGAAAAAAAATTTCCATTTCCTTTCCATTGAAATTGAAATAGATTATAAACATTATTTATTATATCTCATCTAGCAAGTTGCAATAAAATTGGACAGTAATTGGACAACAATAGGATTTAATAACTGAAGTTGAAGCTCATGATGTATGCTTTTCAGCAGTAAGTTCTGATTTCCCATCAGACTGAAACAGGATTTCTAACGTCATTCTACGTTTATCAAGCAAACTGGAAATTTTCTTTTTTCTCTTAAACCACGGAAATTCCTTTGGGACACTTTCGATTCCTTCTAAGCCAGCGATGGAGAACCTGTGGCCATTAAACCACTTGCTCCATTTTCGGTATTTCATTAGGTCAGGTTCGAATGAGATTAAAAATACTCGACGTAGTAGAATCTTATAATTTAGCCTCAGCTTCATTGTGGGTCACAAAGACTGTTTATTACACAATAAAATAGTATAGTATAATAAAAATTTTCAGTGTTGAAGGTGAAATTTGTTTTATCATTCTGTTCTATCATTATGAGATGAACTTGGTTGCTCCGTTCATTTTTTACGCATTAATTACTTTCTTATGGATTGCATGTACATACATATCAATTAACTGATTGTATATATCTTTTAATTAAATTTTATTAAACTGTTTCGTGCTTATCTTAAGTTAGCTTAACCTGCAAATAATATTTACCGTAATATGTAACTCTTATTATATTGAATACTGTACTATTATTATTACTATTTAATTATAGGAATTTTTTGAGGTAAAACGTTCTAAACGTAGGTAATCCAACTTACAGTCCTTGCCTTATTTTCTTATGGAGTATTTTCAGCCGAATGATTGTTGCGTTCATTTTTAACTTCACTGTACATACATACAACCTTTCGATGTAAAAAGGTTTTCACTTTTATTCTAACCGATTCACCTTCAGTTCTTTCGGTGTCTTACTGAATTTTTCCACACAGGCTAAACTTTTCCTCTCAATGAAAGAAACTCGTATCCAGCTTCGATTTCACCACGTATTTCAGCCCCTATGTTTTAATATATTCAGTTTATTTTTTTTACCGGAGACAGATGGCGAAAGTCCGATGCTCTTTTAAAAGTCACTCGGACTTAGAAAAATCATACGACCATCGCTTCCCTTAACGGGGTCATACATTCAGGTTCCATATGGTGCTATTTGGTAATACATGTTACGTTATTTGTTTTCCTAGCTAATCTCAAAGTTCGCTGAATGTTATCGCCGCGGTGTGATTTTACTCACTTTACGACACTTTCTTTTTGATTACTTCACACCTTTCCCTGCATCTTCTCCCCGCAAATCGAGTTCATTCTCTCATCCTTCTTATGCAATGCACCCACCGTCTCTGCTCTTTGCATCCGTTACATCACCTGAGTAAAACGATGATGGCTCCGAGATATTATATTCCCGGACAAGGATGTTAAACTACTTGGATAGATGAAGTTCGCTTCAACTTTCTCTCTCACTTCTGCTGACCTCAACCGATTCACGTCTTAGATCACAGCTGATTAAATCCCGGGCGATATGAAATTCGCTTTAGTTTTCTATAAATAGGGTTTAGTGTCAAAATAATAAAGAATATTTCACTCTCCGCTTAACTGATCATCAGTTAGGGGTTTGAAATATCCAAAAACCGTCTTTGTCGGAATTCCTCGTCTTACTTCCCGGTAGTCGGAGAAGACAAGAAAGGAATGCCGCACTTTTATGATACCCAAAGGTGATGCCTTCGTCCTCAGAGATCGTAATCTTCTCAGACTATCGGGAAGTAAGAGGAGGAACGCCGACAAAGACGGCTTTTTGAGATTTTATAAACCTCTAATTCATTAACAGCCGTGTTCCAAAAATTTCTTTCTTTACTTTTCAGTCGTCAGGAAGAAATTTGGAAATAAATATTTGTTTCATTGACAAAAGTTATTCAAGTGAACATACACAATGGTAATCATTGTATCACCGTTAGGACGTTTCCTCTCTGCAGGGCACTATTTATGGAGGCGATTGGTCTTACCGATGAAGGAGGGTTTTATTACTTAGTTATGTTGGATAAAATTTAAAATGCGTGCCTTCTGATTAAAGGTCAATCTATGACATAACGATGAAAAAGGCACATGTAAATTCTTTTCCACGGAGAAGTATTGAAATGCATGTATTTAAAATGGAATGGTTTGCTAATTGTTTATTAAGGGCAAAGGAAAGTTATGACACTCATAATGAAAAGTTAGAAACAAATTAATGAAAATTTAATATTTTATAATAAACGTAAATTTTTAACAGCATTCTGCTTTTTTATTGTTAATTTTTCTTTACAATTATTTTTTTCTTAATAAATTGAAGAGATAAAATTTTCAATTGTACTATTTTCCACCGTATGTTTTATATATCGTGGGTAAAATATCCGTATAGCGTGTGTAAAATATACGGTGCAAAATAGTACAAGTGAAAATTTTATTTCTTCGATTTATTTCTATGGAGTTCCACATAGTCAAGCCTACTACCATTGATTTTATTTTATATATTTTTTCTTTATAAAGGGTTTTATTTGTTAGATTCCGCTGTTTTAAAATAATTTGATCTTGGACGTCATTTCCGAATAATTATTGACTGGAAGAATATTGTGATAATTTTATTGGTAGTGATTTTCATTCCGAAAATCAGTTTTCAGGTATGAATGCAATCAATCATCTCGGCGAAGAAACTGTCCAGTTGGTAATAACTGAGTGAAATTACTTTATGTTATAGTCCTTCGGGAAAAGTTATGATATACATTTATATATGAAAGCATCCCTAATATCGAACCTCTCAAATTCATATAATCTCCCTTGTTATTTGAAATTAGTCTCTGAGGTATTAAATAGAAGTAGGGTGTTGGGTAGTTTTTCTTTATCTATGAACATTTAGTGAGATACTTGGAAATTAGACCGGTTTAGCTGTAGATCCGGTTGCAGCGTGACAAATTCGAATTTGTAAGGCTCCAGATAGAATTGTATGTAGGGCACTACAATACATAATACATCAGGTATGAAGCTACTGTTGAAACTAATGAGCAAATAGATCCATTGATCCACTTTCCAGTGACACAAAAATAGAAGTAATTAACGAAAAAGAGCGATTGTATATTTTCTGCGGCATTACTCGCAAGAAAAAGTTTTCTTAAAAGACCGTGAATTTTTTTCCAGCATAAGAGCTTTCTCTGCAACTCAGCCAAGCTTATGAGAAAACTATTAAG
Organism: Sympetrum striolatum; assembly: GCA_947579665.1. Taxonomy (NCBI): domain Eukaryota; kingdom Metazoa; phylum Arthropoda; class Insecta; order Odonata; family Libellulidae; genus Sympetrum; species Sympetrum striolatum. Next base: position 17,448,592 of record OX388341.1, read on the forward strand.
TTACGTTGAAGTCATTTGCGATGTTTCATTGAAATTGAAAAATTACGGTAATGTTTTGGCCGAGCATGTCATCGCATGTTTCCTTTTTGCATCGTCCTGCAGGCGATAGTCCGAAGTCAGAAAAATTCTGAATCGTTCACATTTTGAATAAAAACAAGATCGTCCTACTGTGACTCGTGAATGCTAGGCATTACATATCAACAAACTTGAATATTTATCTGCGATGTTACAGGTAAAAAGCCCGTACCAAAAATTTGAAAACTCTATTTCGAAGATAAAAATGTTTTTGCTCCTGGGGAATATTTTAAATGAAGATCCTAAGATAATGAATTGTGATTCCAAAATGTATGCCGCAATTTGAATCGATTTATTATTTTATTTTAGTTTTACAAATCCCTTTATTTTTTAGGACTAATGCAAATGAGTATCTTTCCTTAGTAAGAATTAAAAAAGATAAAAAGAGAAATTAAACCTTCAAAATATCTTGTTTTATTTAATGAATCCCTATTTAAAAGATGTTTTGCGATGAATATTTGATTCAGTAGCTGCTTTTTAGAACTGTAACAAGATTATTTAAATTATTGTTGTTGATTTTGAAAGTTAAACAGAAAGAATAAACATATCGCTAAAGTTGAAATTAAAGCTCTATTTTTTTGCATTCATTCTAGCTTATTAAAAAGAGCTCTGATCTTAGCCTTATAGGGAAAGTAATCCAACCATCTACTTTAATTGAATTTTTAGTCTATAAAACAGTTACATGAAAAAATATTAATATTAATTGATTTATTAATTATAGATATATATGACTTTCGAGAGACTAGAAGAGTTAATCTTCTAGTGATCAAATTTGTTTAAGCTTCTTCCATTTTTAGTTCAATAGCAAATCAAGTTTAAATTTGAAAACACGTTTGAAAATAAGCCATCCCGATTTTGAGCATCTCTGACAGATAAATATAACCCCATATGTAGTTCTTCTCTCTCATTCTTATAGACAAATATCCTATGCCATTAGTCCTACATCGAGCTCACTGCAAAGGCAATCACAGATAGTGATGTCAATCGTTGCAGAGAAAATAGTAAAATTAGAGCATGTTTATTGTACTGATTTTGCGTCTGAAATAAAATATTTTCAACTTCAAAGAAAAATCATAAAGCTAAAAGCAGTCGAGGCGCAACTGTTTTAAGGCCAAGTAAAGAAACGAATTCCACATTTAAGATTCACATGACCTTGTAAGAGTTCTACTGGTAATTCAAAACTGCATGCAGAGGAAACTTCCATTAGCCTCAAGTATGAGATGTCACTTTTACCGCTCTCAGATACAGCCCTTTTCCTCCTTTCTATTTTGATTTGCTCTCCCATCTGAAATTCGTTTACGTTGGGTGAAACCTTCTGACAAGTTCCGTTTCGCCCTTGAGTGAAAAAACAGACTCATCGCCGAACGCCATTTTCGAAACTGAAGGTGCGTCGCCCGTGTCTCCCATAATCCACGGACTGTTGCCTCTTCTTTCGTCACGGGTTGCAGAAGCTGTTTTGGGATTCGCGAAACCGCCGAAAAAATCGAAAGGGATTAGAGCTTGTTTTCCGGAAGAAGGGGGAAACACAGCGGTTTCGATGCGTGGAAACGAAGGGGCATTCCGTAGAAAAAAAATCACTTTTTCCTGTCCCGAGGCGTGACTTTTTCTTCCATTCGGATCATCTCGCAGGTGTCGGGCGTGAAGACGTAGGAAGAGGGAAGGGAATTTGAGACTGTTGAGAAGCACATTTGGTTGTAATTGAAAGTAATAGGAACATGAGAATAAAGGAGTAGAGGAGAAAGTGTGCTGGGGAATAAGATGTTTTGGCATAATTTAACAAAATTCGAAACTTTTGAGCAATGATATTCGCATTTAATTGACCAGAAGAAGAACATGGACGCACGGGAGGTAACATGGACAATTACAGTAATTATTAAGAAATGAATTAAATTATTCCGTTTCCACTTTCATTCTGATGAAGGTGGGGAAAAATTATGAAAAATGGACAGGGCATTTTCTAGTATTGCTAAGGTTACACGGAAAGATGTACTTAAGAGCAATTAACAATAGAGCCACATCGCAGAGAATGACCTGAGAAATTACTACACGCCATAGGGAATATATGAATATAATATTAATACATATGGTATAATCACATCTGGATATTATATATAACTTGTATTACTATTTTTCGCATCAAATACTGCAATGATTTAAAAGGATAAGAATTAGGAAAATAATGCAGAGTAGACGTTAATTGATGATCGCTTGGATCTTATAACTTATATTTATTGAATTACGTTCTACTTATCTTCTCTATGGTCTGATTCGAATTGAAAATTCAGGGTGTGAAACTAAATGAAATGCTAGAGAATCTGAGTCGATACCAACCACGTTGTATTTTTTTTGCACATTCATCCACCCGAAGGCTGGTTAGAAGCTCTTCACCACTAGCATCTAAAAGCCATGAAGAGAGAAACAACGAAATTGAAGGCAACGTAAAAATGAGGTGTGAGGAAGTTAGACCTTGCTTTCCTCAGTGAGTCAGTGTGCTATAAACGGAAGATGTCCTCGTAAGTAGAGCACAATGTTACTCCACGAGTAATAATTTTTGTAGCATTCCATAAAGAGAGACCATCATTCAGCATTATTCATACCTAAGTGGCTTTCATATCATTTTAGCCACGAAAAAGTCTAAAAAAATAGTAAATTAAAGTTAGATTTTGTCCATCCAAAAGACAAGTGCAAAATTGTTAATTTATCAGGATGTGCTAGCAGAACTGTTTTCTTCTCAGGATGAAGATGAACAAAAGCGGTAAAGAGAAAAATAATAATGAAGTATTCATGAAGTTGAGTATTGATTAGATTTAGTCAAACAAGAGTGAACAAGAGGGGGTGATTAAGAGAGGTTTGAACCTCATCACTTTAACCATTATCAACAAAAAGCCTGGAATGTGAATGAGGGATACTAGGAAAGATGAAGATTTATATAGTTTGCTCTTACTTTTCTCAATGAGCCAGCTATAACCGGAGCCATTCCGCGCAAGTGGAGCTCAATGACACTACGAGTAATTCCATAAGGAGAGATCTTGTTCAGTGTTATTATTCAGAAACACTTATACCTCAGTAGAAGTCATGCATAACATTGTGACAAAAGTAGATGAAGGATACATTTTTCCATATCTTGTTTCTAATGGCAAATGTAAATCATTTCAAACATCAGGATATGATAGAAGGTCATCACGACCTCATCTCACCTCATCACGACGAAGACAGACACGCAGAAGATGGAACAATAGCAATTAAGTATCCTGATAAATATAGATGAAGGAAAATTAGGTTGAGAATATATTCTGATGCTAAGTAAAAAGGAGTGATAAAGATATTAAAGAGGAGGATAAGGTGAGAGATGTGTAGGAGAGAGAGACATAAGATAGAAGGGAGAGTATGCCGAACCTCGAGACATCTTTCAACCTCGCCCTAAGCAACTTCTGACCATATGCTCTCCGAGAGGTGGGTGTCCTCGGACAATATCGCGGCAACTCTCTCTGCATCATCCCTCTCCTCATCCCAACCCGGTTAACGGAAAAAAGAACATCGCGAGTTCCCTATCCGTCAACTTTGAAGTGAGTGAGCACCTGACTTTCCCTTCAGCCACGGATGGGTTACCCCCTTGCCACTCCCGTCTCAAAAAAAGACTTTTCCGGAAATAAAAAAGTAAGCGGGAGGCCATATTCCAGTTGTTTTGGTATCGAAGAGGTCATTGCGGAATGAAAAGGTCTTCCTAGAATATATTATTACATAGTATTCCAATCTCACCATTCCCACATAATGATGTAGCATTTATGCAGAAACGTTCAAGTATTCTTTACTTTATATTATTAATACTACTAAATTGCGGTAGGATTTACGCAGAAGAAAGTCTTAGAGCCATATACGTACATACATTAATAAGGATACCTTCCACTTAGGTAGTGCATAAATGTTAATATTTTACATGTAATTTTCCATATCATGGTCTTCCACGTGGTAACACCTTCGCATATTGAGTTCATGTAATTTGCTTTTTTGGTTTTCAGGGGTTCATGTCAGGCCTTCTTGGCTACCGTGTTGGTAACGGAATAGATACATCACCCTGTCGAGCAATCCCTTGCTACATCCAGGAATGTCGTGACTAAAGTAAAATCCGCAATATTACTACAATACAGCGAAAATTTTCGTTTTAAAAGCATTTTCTATTTTCAGTGATAGCTTTAATATTAATTTATTCTATTCCGAAATACTTCTATTAAGAAAAGAATAACTCACTATGTCTGTTCTTAGATTTTAAGGCTTACTTATAAACTCGTGACCCGAAGAATTCCGGTTAATCGGTCAAATTATTATAACATCCCACTTATAAGTGAATCAATGTTATCAACGAAAGTTATATTTTTCCTCTTGCAGTCTGATTTGAAGAGCAGCAATTTCCATACGTGCATCGATTCATGAGCTATGGCTCGGGATGCATATTTATGTCCCCAACGCTATCACAGAAAGGTTTCCTGAGTATATGAATTGGATTTCGAAGCCAATAAAGGGTATTCGTAAAGTAAAAGATGGATAAAAGAAAAGGCGGTGGTCCTTATTTTCTCTTAAAGATTTTCGATTGAGTCTTAAGTAGATTTACTTATGGATGTCCATTATGAATAATTAAAATATCTTTACTTGATATGATATGATTTATTTCCAGTCACTTAAAAAATCGACTCTACTAAAAGAACTTATAATATTACTTAAATATGACATATATTTACATTCGGTAATGGAGGATTAACCTCCTTCTGGCCCTAAATTAGGCCAAGGAGTATGCATTCTAATGGTAGACGTCTCTCTTCTCTGAACTAACGGGAAACTTTGGACAAAGAAAGCAACGAAGTGAAAGTATTTATTAAAAATGCGTAGGTTTTACTCTTGCTAATTGATTTCTAATGCGATTCTAGGCTTACCCATTACTGTCAATGAATTAAATTCTAAACGCAATTAAAATATCAGTAAAAAAAGGAAGTAAAAACTAAACCATGCTTTCAGTACTGAATATTACAACACATTGTTTCAGAATATGGTAAAAATTACTCACTTACCAACAGAAAAATTATTTTAGATCAAGATTTTTAATTAGACATTAATTAATTGAAAAAAGGCAATGAGCCGTTCTCCTTCAATCATTATAACACTCGTGATTATTTGGGTCAATAGTTAATAGGCTTAATATTGCGAATTCACATTTTTACCATTAACTACCGAAAAAAATTTATTTCCATCTGATAAATTTTTCAAACTGATTCGGGCATCGATCAACCATTAATGAAAGTCATTTAATGGCAGATGTATTCTCCAATTATACGCTTGAGCTATTACGATTAACTGCTTCTGTATGTCGTATAAGAGGAAAGAAATTAAATTCTTAAATATTAAAGATCACTTAATTCATAAAATGAATTCCATAATATATTCAACCAAAATGACCACATGAGTAAATTGGAATGGAGACCAAAATTACTTTGTTACGTTCCATTGTCCAGATTAATTTTAGCTACATTCAACTCATAAATTTAGAGCCCGATAATAACATTCTTAGTCGACAAATGTCACTCAGTTAAATATTGATAGTGAAATTTAACAAAGCTATTGTTTTTCCATTCCGTGAAAAAGTTTCACTAGTTGACGGCATAAATACTTCATTACATCGGTAAATAGTTCCACTATAAGTGCTTTGCGCATGATTAGCTTCTTCTGCAACAGAAACATGTTTATTTAGTACATCATCACTTGATACGGATGTACTCCTAATATCCCTCCTAGATAGATACATTTTGCATTTTGCTGTTGGATTCAGAAAAAGTTATATTTCATTTACTTTTGTCTCGGTCATGTTCTTGGATGTGATAATACCAAACCCACTGAGCCATGAATGGTGCAGAATAATGATATCTATTTTAATCATCTCTTATTAAATTCTATGAAAAGTGTACACCACTCTATAAGTGAGAATAGCAAGGTCAAACTGCCTCACTCTTTACCCTGCATAGAATCTATCATTCACACATCAAGCCTTTGTTCGTTAATGCTGAATGATTTGATTTTCAAACCGGCTTCAGGCTGAAGTTATTACCGATAAGGCGCTCGGTGAATTGGTCCGGGGGGAATTCGTACGCGGGGAATTGATCTCCCGACAGATTGTTACGCGGGGAATTGATCCCCCACGCTGATGTTGTACTACCAACCCAACCCAACCCAACCTAACCCCACCCAACCCAACCCAACCCAACCCCCCGGTTCATTTATTTATAACATTAACCAATGATCATGGCGTGCAGATTAAGATAAGCCTGAATAACAGTAGTACAACATCAGCGCGGGGGATCAATTCCCCGCGTACCAATATATCGGGAGATCAATTCCTCGCGTACAAATTCCCCTCGTACGAATTCTCCGTGCGTACGAATTCCCCCCGGATCAATTCACCGGCCACGTACCGATGGATTATCTTCTTTATCAATCACCACCGTGTTTATATTTAAAAATCTATGAATTCATTCAGCCGATTTCATTATCTCTTATATAAAGTATTGGTACGTAAAGCCGGAACACAATGTTTAATTGATTCTATCAGAGACATTAACTATGATAGATCTCGTATTCTCAATCTAGAAAAACACTGGCCGCTTAAAATAAGGATTTTCATTGAATTGTCTTCATTTTAACGTTAATTTAATTTTATATGATAACTATTTGTCTGGTATCTGGCAAAATTTCAAGTACGTTTGGTATTTAGTCATCACAAAACATCATGAGAAATAAATATAGAGCAGCCAAAATATGACAGAGGTGTTGAACGCATTGGCTTCGATAAAAAATGTGCCCCCTAATTCAACCGATCCTCGTTTAAGCATAAAAGAATCGTTAAAAAACTATCACTTTTCGAGAAAAAAGCAAACTCATAAGCCACGCGCCTTAGTATAGGAGAAAGCTAACTTTTGCGCGACTCATGGCACAAAAACGAGTATCGGTCTCCGAAGTCTTTCGCGGCATCTCTTTCTTCTCTTCCTTCTGGAGCCGATCTCTTTCTTCTCTCGGAAAGAAAGACCTAGGGTGACGAGAAGAAAGGTAAACCACTTCGGGGAACATTACCGACTTTTCTCCCGCCTTTCCCCCCCGCATTCAGGGAAAGAGAATCAAAGGGGTTCGCGCTAGAGATCTGCTCGAGTGGACCTCGTTTTTTTCGTTTCCCATTTTTTTTTCGCCGCCGGGAGCGACTACCGCCCGGAGGAGGAGGAGAGCCATCCCTTCGTCCGCATCCGAGATGAAGCCACGGAGGACTAGGGAAATTGGGAGGGGGAGGAACAAAGGCGGGGGGAATTCGGAAACGGGGTTGGGGGAAAGCATCCCTCGGAGACGTTATAAATCTGTGGATGTATAAGGAGAGAGCGTTTTTCGGTGCCGGGTCTTCCTCCGCCGCGGAAGTGTTACAAAGTGCTCGCCGATCCGACCGAAGATGAAGGTAAATAAGGCGCCTTTGTGGCGGAGTTGGTTGACCTTTCTTCGGAGTAGTGTAGGTGTGCTCGTCAAATGAGGAAGGTGTCGCGCTGATCTTTCCCCGAGAGGTTAAAAAGGGTATGAATGGCGTTTCCTGCTTCGCAAGAATCTCGACCTGTTTGGATCTGCCGTGCGGAGAGCGTTTTCCGATTTCGCCACTTATTTTCCCGTCCCTCGGAGTGAAAGGACGTTTAGGGGATGATTTATTCCCACAGGCCCAGCACGTTTCCTGGCGTAGGATTATCGACGGATTAATTGCTTCGTCTGTGAGTGTACCCTTCCGGGTTTCGACGCATAATCGCGAAGAGTTTTTATCGGCTGCGGGATGCTATGGTCGCGTACGTGAGTGAATAATGTCGATAGATCCTCGGCGTGAAAGTCTACTTTCGGAATCTGTCGCGATTTAGTAGAGGTGATTCATTGAGAATATCGAACTATGTGCTACGCTTAAGGATGGCGGTAAGTGGGAATAATTTGGAGTTTCTGACAAGTTTTGTTTCTGATTGGGAAAGATTTATGTAGGTATTAGTGTTCCAAAGTAATAATGTTTGTCAGTTTACCGCGTAAATTTCTGTAATTGGCCCCTATAATATCTTGGATATTTGAAGTATTTCTATCCTTAATAAAATAATCCATTTAGATCGACAGTGATTAGTATTCCCAGCTGATAGCTTTCAAGAATCAGTTTTGAACTGTCCTTTACAAACCCTTCTATGAGCCGAGTTAACATAATAAAAACATTATGCTTCAGAATCTCTTAATTACAAGCATTCAATATTATATGAAATGGCTTTGTGCAAAAACTGACGTTTGAACTGATAGCTATTCTGAAAAAGTAAGAATGGCATAATATTTGGTAGCAAAAGAGGCCGAGAATATTAATTATCAAATTTTATTAAATTATGAGATATCTCTAATTAAAATTATGCCTTTTGATAACTGAAATAGAGATTAAGAGGATCTAAACTGTAGTTAATATTGAGATAAATTTTAGTTGAATTTTTACGTTCTATTTACATTTATTTTTATTCATTGTAGATGAAATATATTCTAATAAACAATAAACTTGGTCTTATAATTCAATTTTTTAGTCCAAGAATTAGCTTTACATTCTTTCGAAAATTTTTAGTTATGTATATGCTGAGTAATATTTGTATGATAGCAATTTATATCGTTATAGATGCTTTGGCTATAGAGCAATTTTAGACCAAAATCATAATAATATTTTTGATCTTTTAAGTAGACTAAATAAAATTTGAGGTGTAAGATCAGTCGTTATCGCAAAAAAGATACTTGCTATATTCGCCTTCGTTAATTGATAGCTAACTAATGATTAGAGAGGTAACACAAATATGAACGATATTAATTTCGAATTTGCTCTTATTAGTAGGATACTCTAAATAAGCTGGTCACGTCCATGAGTCACTAGTAAGACACGAAGGAGTTAGGTATGACAGCAAGCTGAATTATAGGCATCATGCAAAGATGAATTAGATTTGTGGATAATAAAGCTGTAGATGCTAACTCAATGGATCTAAATTTATGCAAATCCTTTTCTTGAACGTCCTACATTTATTAAAGTGATCAGGAATATATCCAGTTTACATAGATAAGGTTATATACTTAAATAATAAGATAGATAGGTAGATAAGATTATCTACTTATTTCAATTGACCGATCGAAGGTAACTCGATCTCGAATGGTGCTCGATAACATGAATGGGTATTGAAAAGGTAGAAAATCAGTATCTCAAATGTTGATTTTAGCAAAATTTGGGGATCTTTTAATTCCTAGTGAAGAAAAAACGTAATCTATTCTAAAACCACACTCGAATGAGGTCTATTAATTTAACGTAAGCTCACCTCATTTTATTAATCAGAAATTTACCTTCAGAGGCATAGGCAATTAAATCCAGTTTGGGAATTAACTAAATCCAGTTTGGGAAATTTTTGTACTTACAGTATATGCTATGAAAGGTAATTTTAGCTACATTTTAGATAAAAAGCAGAAAAATATCAATATATAATTCACGAGCGATTTAAGAAGTGGACCGGTGTTGAGGAAAATGATAGAAAAATGACAATATTCTGGCGTTGAAATGAGCGAAGCCCACTTTCTCTCCGTTACCGCCTTGAACTTGAGAATCGTAATTTAACTACCATCTCTAAGCATTATTTCGTCGTGACCTACTTTTAAATTCGTACATTCAAAAAACGGTTTCATCTCATGTCGCCTCCTCTTCAAGAAGAACTTCTATCTTCGCATTGTTATTCATTACCCATTTTTACTTCGTGTCTGAAAAGTTCTCTCTCAATTCAGTAATGACGTTCGAAGTAATAACCTTCTTGTAATATAATGTCAGAAATAGGGAATTCAGTCATTATTTCAATGGAATTGGCATTACAATCTGCGATTTTCATTTTTTTTTTAAATGAGTGAAACTTTCCTAAAAATCTTGGCAGATGTATAGTTCCATAAGGTAACAATCGAAATAAGTCAACTGTGACGAGTTTTCTCTTCATCATTTCACGCTATTTTTTCTTTCAACTTCCATCGTTCAAGGCAAGAAGTAGAAGTCTCTTAGGACAGAAATTGCTCCTCTGCCATTCGAACTCGACCCATAAGTATGAATTAATTCCAATGTTTTTAGTAAATCTCATTTTTCAAACGGAGAATGTATCTTTTTTCTGATGTTATCACCAGCACTCAATGTTAGATCTTTATACGTGTAAATCCGATGTAAGACAACTAAAATGGTATGGATATGAATTAAGAATGGATAATGATGGAATAGTGAAGCAAGAGATGGAAGTGAAGGAACAAGGGAATAGTGGAAGAGGTAGACCAATAATAACTTGAAAGGTTGGGATAGAGAGAATAGGAGGTCAAAGAAGTAAGACACTGTGAGAGATGAGACAAATTATGAGGAATCGGGAAGAATTGAGGAAATGGGTCAAAGATGATGGGCTGAGGCAAATTTTCGACGTTGGTTTGGCAAAAGGGGAAGAAGAAGAAGAAGTAAAACCGATGTAAATGGGCAATGAACGATTGACTCATAACTAAATATATAAATCGATAAAGTAGTGCTGCATCTTTAGAGCCGAGGATAATTATAGAGGGATTACAATTATTTTCGTCCTTGTGAAATGAGAGAGAATCATTATTGGAATTAACCTTCCGAAAGAAAATGGAAGTATTAATGCGCTCCAATTTACGATCGCCTACATTTAGTTCCAAAGGAAGATGGAAAGTTCGTTCTTCCAGCATGTCATCCGGCGAGAGGATCCAGAAATATGCGTGATGACTACTCAAAATCGCGTCTCCCATCCGCCAGCTGACGCTGTCCACTTTTACTAACATTTCCCTTCCTCGGAAAAGAAGCTCTGGGAAATTTCTGGAAGTTCTCAAATTCCTTGTTCCGCCAACATCATTTCGACGGTCATATATGCGCGATTGTGATGTACTGGGACTCCTTATCGCTATGCCGCTACCGTTTGCTATTCCGAGGAACGGAAGGAAATGTTTTTCATACCCAAGGAAGACTCCCAACATGTCGTTCCTCATTGGAAATTCAGATCGGCGAGAGACGGTCGCGAGCGAAAGTCTTCGGTCTTCTCATATAGAATGCGATCGCAGTACTTTCATCCCCTATTATCGACCGGTTATAAAATATACCCTTTTGTACGGGGAATTTACTCTTACGATTTCTCTATAATTGGAGTATCAAGCTTTCATTTACGGTGAATCGTCGACCGTGAAAGATTTACTTTCCGCCTGCCTTAATTTCAACTGTAGAGAGTACAAACCAATAATGGCTGTCTCCAATTATATGATTCGGGGAATTTTTCCGCTTGTAATTCCGATCGTCCTCGAGACGAATCCCGGAAATATTGTATTTTGTGGATAAATATAGGAAACTGCTATTTTTTGATGAGAAAAATTCGAAGCAGTTGAGATAGGAAGCTCAAAAATAGTGTAAAGTAATATTTGGTTGAGTTATTTCTCCTAATTTTCCATCTAAGGAACTTTACGTATCTAATAGTAGCTTTATACTTTATTTCTTTCCTGGGAAAGGCTTGATTTTACTTAAATATTATTGAGTAACACTTTTCAATATATAAATGAGTGTTATAAATTATATAGGGATGAATGAGGATCAATATTTTCAAGAAAGTAAGAAACACGTTTTCTGCAAATTGTTCTTTAAGAATAATTCAAACGGTATTGTACGCTTATTGTACGTTCAGTTTACACACAATGGAAATATTATTAAGAAATATGGTAAAATAATCAAAAGCTTCATGGCTAAATGTTTAGTTTAGCACCTCTTTGGCATTACCCGTTCGTACCGTTGACATATTTTTACTAACGGTTTGTCTAACTCAATCAAAAGTGGCTTCCTAAACGCAAAATAAGGAATGAAAGGAATTCTTAAATTTTACACCTTTCCATCTTTAAAAACTATGAGGAATTAGCAAGGAAGATTTAATAATTGCTGATATCTTATCACCTTTCTTCGACATATATGGATTGGGTAACGCTCATCCAATTCATCTTCCATGAGAGTGTCTGTCGAAGATTAATTTCCCCGAGCATTCCTTACGCTCTGACCCACTCCTCCAGTTTCCTGTTTCCATAACGGATACCAGTTTGTCTGGAAGCGGGAAGGAAGTTTCCGAGAAGCGACTGATATTGAAATAATGTATTCGACTTCGATCTTTCCGCAGGAACTGCGCCGACGAGTTCTGCTCAGCTTCCTGGTCGTCCTGATCTTGCTCGCGATTCTGCTGCCGTCCGCCGAAGCCAAAAGGTACGATGTCATCCTCGAGGAATGCTTCTGCTTTATTAGTAAGCGTCCGGCACGTAGAAAGCTCCTTAATGTCACGTGGGCGTAGTCCAGGTGTCGGTCGATAAACTTAAGGCCGCAGCTATGCATCCTTAGGCGGTGCACGTTTTCAGATACAAGGGCCTTGATGTAGATCAGTTCTGAACTGGTTACGTTTTGGCGCCTTCCTCAGAGCTGCAAAACGAAGAAAGTTTTCATTCGTATAATTTACAGTTTAGGGCTTTCTTTTTCGATCTAGGCCTGTAATTTTGCCTGGAAAAAATATCCTGGCGTTTATTTGCAAATAAGGTGCTTTACAGATTCCATGAGCATAATGAAAATCTGAGTATTTTTTAATTAACAAAATACCTTCGGTTGGCTTTTAGCATGCACTTAAATTTTCGATGACTTTTTTTAAACCATGTTCAAAATCCGAAGTTGGAATTTTTCTTTTCTCTCTCTGCTACAATTTTAATAAATTCATATCCAATCAGTTTATGCTGACAGCATTTTGATGAAATTCATAATTTATCATTTATAAATATCTAACAGGAAAATTAGTTTAGTAGATTTGGTTAAAAATCTTAGGAAGTCTCAGAAGTATCTAAATAAACAAGGTTAGATAGGAGATAAATGATTTATCTTTCAGGTAAGAAGTATCTCAAATCTTTTTTACTATATCAATAAATAACAATACATGATAATTAATTAAAGCCAGCGGAATAATAGGTGTAATATTGAAATTTACGAACCACTAGCTTACAAAATATTTCTGAATTTATTTATATAAATAAGCCGTCAATCCATTTTTTTACCAATATTCATGGAAGAACCGAATCTTTAAGCGCTCAAGCGATGGAATCGCAGTACTTAGAATGACGGTGTTTGGCACACACGCAATTTCATTATCTTTGGTAGTAGCTTTCGAGCATTGATATCCCCTTATAAATATGCGTTTGTAAGAGGTTGTTAAAATAAATAAAATAATGCCCGTGTTAGAGAATTATCAAGGATTCATAAATATATCAATTAAAAAAAATAAACAACAGCGTATCAGCTAATGTAAAGTAACAACGTATGAGCTACATTAAACTTAAGACGAAATTCTGTTCTTTGAAATTTAATTAAGATATCCCATTTCTTCCCTATTTCAGACATAGAATCATCATTCACGTACCCTCAAAGACGAAGTACGTGCACCACCATCATCACCATCATCACAAGCCGCCACCGCCTAAACACCATCATTATCATTACCATGGACACGATCATCACGCACATCATGACCACCACCACGGCCACGACCATGATCATCACCACGGGCATCACCATAAACACCACTCCCACTACCACGATTGAAGTGCTGAAGTGACCTCTTAATTCCAATGAGAGATTAAGTGCAGTACCACTTCTATACCTCTCAAAGTATGAGCCTGAAATAGAATTCAGAGGCAATGGAAAGGATCTCCTATCAACGGATGTTAATAGAAGCGATTCCAACTTACTTAGAGGACTTCTTACTGTTAAAGCGCTCCATATAATGAAATGCCATTTGTGTTTAAGGTAACAGATGGTGCATCAATCCATCGGCTTAATGTTTCCTACCTCTGAAATGTGAATGGACTATGTGTATTATTCGGATGCCTATGGGAGTACAGAGTTGTAACCGATCCACAAGAAATGAAAGAATGTTTGTTGCTGTTTACATGTACAAAACTATCTGTTGATGCTTTGTTAAAGTTTTCGTTTTCTTTTACTGAGGAGAGAATAATTTATCTCAGTATGTTGACTCTTGTTACAAAAAATAAGAAATTCGCAGCAAGTTGAATAAATTTTTCGAAAGATTCAGAGATAATCATTTTATGCGACGCTTGTTCCTTAATTAGGGTTTTTAGGGATAGAAGTAAGATGAGTGACTTGTGTCTCAATTTCGCCCTATAGTGAAGTCATTTATTATTCCCGTAAGCATTTCAGAAGATGAGAAATATTCACCAGCAATCATAAGAGTACTGGACGCCAAACCGATGGTCGACCGAATGCATAATATTGTAGTTGCAACATCTGGCGTGACTAGTGGAGCGTGATATGACCTTGTGTGTCTTAGTTACTTCTAAGTAATTTTACTCAGCTCAATTTCTCCTAGATGCTACACACTTTCTCCATGAAAACGTGTTTGATTTTCAGACTTGGAAAGTAGAGAAATCACGGAAACTTTAACCGCAGCTGCAATATCGCCGCCCGTGTCTTCCTAATTCAATATTGTAAATTTCCTTGTTCAAGCATCTACTTTTGAGACCGAATCCACCGCAGATATGAAATGCGACTCTATTTCAAACGCGAGAGCTTGGACATCCGGCATTCGTGGTCATACACCATCAGACGACGGGTTTTCTGGGGAAGATTACCTGTCAGACAGATCCTTTAGCCATGATGTTTTTGGTGGGAACAGAAAAAAGAAGTGAGAGTGAAAGTATTAAGATCAGTATTCGAACTGCCCTCTTCTACGTCGACACCAGTAATTTACTGTAAACTTTTCTCTACGGTTTTGCAAAAGAGAATTTTATTCCGACATCACGTAACGAAAAGACACTTTATATCAGTGCATTTTGTTCTTCCTTAATTCTATTAATAATTATCCTCTAAAGACTTATTTGAGATTACGTCAAAATTTAACTGAATGACATAATCGGATGACGTTTTCCAATATCTGCTAACCCAGAATGGGTAAAAAGTAAGTAATCTTGAATTTCATGAATTACTCAAATATAACAAGGAAACAAATAGTATCCTTGTATTTACAAAGTATTGGAGCATTGAAATCAAAGTACGTAGAAGGAGGTGTTCTAAGCCAGGCGCGTCAAACTCATTCAAACAAATGGCAATTTACTGCGACTGGTAAGATTCTAGTGATCCATATCTATACTACAAAGTTTCTTAAAATTTAATTTTAAAGTGAGAATGCAAAAATATAGATAGAGTCCTATTTTCCAGTCTTCTATATTGTAATTCCTCATATAATGTGGGATGCCGCTCGTTGTTTCTTTTAGAAAAAACAATTCTACCCTCTGGGACACCAAAAGTTTGAAGAAATTGTATCAACCAAAGAAATGAACTAGAATAATAATATGTCGTCTTTCATCCAGCACGTTCTTCACACAGAGTTGCAACATACATAGGGGATTATAGCAGCCTTATACGCATGGATGATCCGGTGGCTTTTACTGGGCCGCAACAGTTTCCATGCATCCATATCCGGAATCTGGCGCAAAAACAATGAGAAAGCCTCATAACGTGACGCAATGCCTATTCTTATAATCACTTCCATTGAAATTAGGGAGGGAAAAACTCCGCGTTCTGCCCGCAGATCATGATCCAGCGCATAGCTGCGATTCGCCGCTCGTTGAAGTCTCCGGTGCTGCACGAACGCCACCTTCCGTCCGGAAGCGCGTATTCCGCAGGTCGATGGAGAAAGCGAATCGACCCGACGGAGGACAGAGTCGATTGTTCACGCTCTCCTCTTCTTTCCCCGCGGAGGAGTTATTCCTCTCATTCCGCAACAAGACGATTTCTAAAGGATGATGCGGGAGGGGCGTGTGGAATAGCGTGGGAGTACGTTCGAAATGGAAAGGGCAGCAAGAGGACTGATAGCTGCAGCAAAACAGAGTAGCATCGCGGCAGCTTTCACCATCTTCACTACCCCCACGTCTTCCGTGAGGTGTGCGTGGAAGTAATTGGCGCGGGACGAAATGCAGAGCGATTGTGGCGTTCGAGAAAGGAGGGAAAAATCGGATGAGCCGCGACTGCCGCGGTCGAAGAAACAAAGGAGGTCGGAACGAATTCGCCATTTGGAGGAGGGATAGTTCTGCTTTCGGCCGTCGGTGGTCTTTGCGGCGCTGTTACGCAGGGCAGTCGGAGAAGGCGCGGGAATTACCATTTCGTCGTGTTTTTTTTTTGATTCGATTTCTTTTTTCGTCGGCGGTCTACGGGATTCCTTCACGACCCCGAGCTTGGCAGAATGTTTACGCATCGCGAGGGTGTTAAGGGACTTTTCGTCTCCGCTTCATACGAACTAGAGAGTGAGAGCGCTCGCGTGCCGTTCGGCTTCACGCGTAATTTATTCCGGACGTGTGAATAGGAAACTTTTACTGACTGAAGGTGCGTTCCGATTTAAATCGACGCTTTTGACGCTGCGAGCGGAAATTTTTCTGTGATTTTCAGGACTTCCCAAATTCTTCGTTCGGCTTGGTGTCCTTGTTTGGCCATTCATGAAAACCACGTCAGTGCTACTTTCCCTTTTTATCGTTCTGAGGTGTTAGTTCAGATTGCGGAGATGATCTGTGTGCTAGTTCTACGCTAAGTTGTCCCACTCAATGTAACATTTCTGATGAAAAAACTAAATTTTTACATGAATGTCTAGATTATGTTTTTGAATCTGTTACTCAATGAATGAATCGTTTCAGGCTATATTCAAACTACAGCAAAAGTTATTAAATACTCCAAATTTTCCTATAACCCTCGGCGAATATAGATATGGAAAGCTGCCACGGGCAGCGTCATAATGTGCATGTGTTTACATTCTAATATCGACCTTAGTGACTCCCTGGTTCAATCCATTCATTGTCCGACCTTGGAAAAACTTACCCCAATTTATACCTCGTACTCAAAGGAAAATAAGATTGGTATATTCATTGTTATGACTGCAAATAATGACAGAATTGTGTATGACTTTTACTTATGTATATAATGTATCATTTGCATAAGAACAGACTTCATGAGCCGAATTTGATAAAATTGAAAAAAAATACGCCGCAGACAGGTGATAGCTTTGCTCCGAAACTTATAGAAATAGGATTTTCGGCAATTATTTTTTTCGATCAGTTATTGAGAGCTTAGCACCCTATTTTAAAAAGTTTAGAGGAATTTCTGAAAAATTAATAGCTAATAACAATGAACAATATGCAATTAATCCGTAGGCTACTTTTATTGATTGCATCTTCCAAATTGTCATCTTTTCTTCTCATTACTCTATAAATTTAAGAAGAATTTTATTTGCAAAATAAATAAATAAATATACGATTCCTGAGATCAAAGAAATTGTAACTGAAGAGTTGTTTCACTTTCAAAGATTTTTTAAAGTTATAAATGACTAGCATGAGTTAGAATTGGGTTAGACAGACGATTAGATTACATAAAAACATATAGATCACAATGAAAATTAAAAGATTCTTGATCCTCTATAGTAATTAAAGGAAATGATTATATATATTTCCTTGATGGAGTAATAATCTATGCTCTGGATCCTAAAACTCAGAAAATTATGTATTTGTTGCATATGATTTCAGAAACTTGTAATCCTGGATAACCAATCGGGAGAAATTCCTTCAGTTAAACAAACCAACCCGGAAAATACTAAGAGTGTAAGAAATGCAAATAAATATTTAAATGTCCCACTTAAGTGCGATTTAAACCAGAATGAATATTGCTTTGACTTAGTTGGTGCTACCTGACTGATAAATGGATTTCCGGCTATCCTGAATCGGATATAAGAACGATCTTAGGAATCGTTCCAAGTTTCCGAAAGAAAGTTTAGAAAGGCACTTTAGAATCATAAAATTACGTGAATTTTCATTACACCTTTTCCGTTTCAGAGGACTCAATAATGATGGCTTTCTATACGCAAACTAAGTTTCTAGATGAAAAGGATTAATTGCTGGGTTTCACAGTTGCGCGCTGTTGGGAATGAAAGTAGAAGTTGCATAAAAGAATCTACAAAACAGTTTCCTTGAGCTAATGAATTTATAAATAACCAGAAAAATCCACCGATGTTTTTATTCCTTTTGTCTGGGATACTTAAGTTTGCCAGTCGATGGAAAAGTAATTAATAACCGCAAATGCAGAGTAAGATCTTAGGTCTAAATAAATTGCAACCAAACATATAATAAATATTCTATTTACGCTCGAATCGTCCTCAGGAAGTAACGAAACATAGCGAGCGATACTTGGTGGAATTTCTTCTTCTTTATTAAGGATTATGGAGTATTTTATTTGAATTTCAATGGTTTGCTCGTGTCCTAGTCATAAAGAGAGCTCTAGTGTGATGACATTTGCCTCATTGGGCACCCAGTTGTTATATTTCGAAATGAAGATTCATTTAAAATTAAATTGCTAAATATTTCATCTGGTTTCTGATTATTCGGGGTAAGAAAATGAAGGTAACCGAATAATGAAGTTAAAATAAAAATATGGAAATGAGATAAAACGTAAGAGGAATTAACGAAATTGCAAATCCATTGAAGCAAAGCTGTTCAGAAAGAAACGTGACTTTTCATTCAGAGTATTTAATTTAATCAACTATTGAGGTGAGATCTAAATTGTCTTAACGCTTATATGTAACTCTGTACTTCATGGCTACTGGTACGCCGATTACTGAGAGTAAAAAATATATTTATAATAATAATAAATTAGCAATCACTCGTTTAAGGATACATATTGATCGCCAACTGAGCGGCTATCATAATTTTCAATATGTCATTTATTTGATATGGTAATAACACTTAATTATATTACCATGCATACTATGCCTGAAATATATGTTATATTCTTACCGATAAATTCTTAAAATTGAAAATAAGGCCAGTAATATTCTATTTGACAATGGGGAAACTGCTGCGATAAATCAGAATACTTTGAAAATGTAATTTATCTCTTATGGAGAGAAATTTTAGAAGGAAGTATCTAAAATATGCTTAATATGTTTAGCAACAATGCCGTCAAGGGATAGCTTGGTAGATGCTATAACTCTTAAGGCTTTACAGCTACAGCTGTACATTTCTATTGCAACATGCTTTATTCTACGACCGCTTAGCAGTAGAAATGGAATAAAAATACAGGTGTCACTATGCTCACACCCCCTGCCACACGCTCAAAAATTTTACGAATTTGATGTAGTTAAATATTTGACTTATCTAGAATATCTAAAATCACATATGATGCATTGCAGATATAGTCTCTTGAATTACACTTTCTTGCCAAGCATGATATTTTCTCGCATACCTGGAAGTCAAAGGGTTAGAGAGAGAAAGTGAGAATAAAATAGTAGTACAAGAGATGATTGGGAAATAAAATAAGCTTTACTGCTCAAGGAAAGAAATGCCGTATAACAAGATGATGATAATAAACGACTTTAAAGGTTATCATCAAATTGGAAATTGGTGTAACGAGAGAATAATGACGAATCCCTTCCGTTTGAAAATATTCAAAGGTATCGATGAAGAAGTGTTTTTTAACACCCCGATATTCCTAAATGCATTCCTATTCGAGTTGATAGAAAACAGGTATAAAAGTATCGTTCGAAAATTCCTTATCTTTTATGCAAACTACAGCTTTGGTATGGGTGCGAACCTTTGGAAGCAACGTATTATCTTTCCTTTCAATATTCAAGTCTACTTCTGATAAATATAATGGTTTTCTATATTTACATCCAATCTCTCAACAGAAGTTATGAGTCTCTCCTTTGCTTTTGCTAAATGTAGAATTTAGGATCAATTAATTCGAAGGCCTGTGGCTCATAAATTTGATTGTATTCGAAACATGTTTGTCGTTGAAGACAATCGGACTAAAGAAATCAATTCGAGTGTTACTTGGTGGAACTTCATTTTTAAAAAACACCAAAAATAAAAACACAAACACACTTGTACTAATTCCACAAATTTTTTTAATGTAACTGTATACCGGTTTCGGTGTCATAGCACCATCCTCAGAACAAGAAGTTAAATCAAAAATTAAAAAAAAGCCTTTTTGATTTAACTTCTTGTTCTGAGGATGGTGCTATGACACCGAAACCGGTAAACAGTTACATTAAAAAAATTTGTGGAATTAGTACAAGTGTGTTTGTGTTTTTATTTTTGGTGTTTTTTACAATCGGACTATTTCAATTAAAAATAATCTTACGCGACAAAATCTACCTATCTAAATATGAATCTATCTATCAACTTTGACAGTTTATGTCGAGAAACTTGTGTATTAATCTGAGATTAACTGCGTATTATTAATGCCTAAATACCAATAGTGAGAGTTTGCAAGGAATACATTAAATGCAGAATGAAGCTTTGACTCCAGTGGCTTTTATAAAAAGTTAACGGAAAAATAAGTGAAATCAGGTAAGAGTATAACTAACTTTTGGGGGCGTGAGATAGGATGTTAAACATTCTTTGTCTTAATTATGTACCGCATTACTGATTAAGGCTTTACTAAGAAAGAAAACGATGGCTTGAAGTTTTTTATTAACGTTGATTATTAAATAAAATAGTTTAAAAACAACAATGAAGTCACTTTTCACTATTCATAAAATAGGAATCATCGGCGGCTAGTTTTGACTAGTGATTGTTGAGGAGAAAAGAAGGAAGTAGTCCTCTTTGTTTCATTTAGAAATTTATTTTATATAACATTTTTTGCGTTTTATTTAACAACTATCGTTATGCGGAAATTTCAAAAAGGTACTGCATCCTACGTGGATTTTATCTTTCAATTAAATTGCATTTTAGAAGAAATGCTTTCCTCTTAATCTACAGTAGTTTTAAATCGTTGAAATTTGACCATTTTTGGTAATGTAGACATTTTTTATAGTAGCCTTCTATTTTTAATCTTGGAATGGACGGTAATCAAACTTCATCTTCTACACCCTGAACTGACTTCGCAAAACTTCATTATGAGAAAGGACATAAAAAGAACTTAATTTTTCTTTGAATTAATATCTAACGACCGGTATAGGAAATCTGCATATTTACTATGCCACTATTGTTTGCGTAAAATTGAAAATACTGCATGACACAATTAACATCTTAAATTCTAAAATCCTTCCGCCGAAATAATCCTAAAACGTGGCGACAGTGCATCGCGCTTGTGCAGGCGGAAGTGTGCCTTTCACATAACCTAATTTTGCTCATACGCATTTCGTATAACGTCTCATCATTTTTTAAAATCATTTCAACCTGATGTCAAGTGTGGCATTTAATTCTGCTTTGTCATTGATTATGCGGAAGAAAAACAAGCGAGTGTGAAAGAAATCCGGAAGTTGATTCGCGAAATGGAACCACATAAGTTCAAGCTCAATTTCAACAGTAACACACTTTCTTTATCTCTCTTGCGCAGCCGAAAATTTATTTTTATATGCTCCATGCGTTTCTAATTTAGGGCTATTAAAAGTTGATGAACTTATTCCATAGTCGTGCTGACAATACGAAAGATTTTATTTTCATAAAGGAATGGATGACAGTAATAAATTAAGAATGATTTTTACCCATTGACAGATGTGCTTAATTTGATCTGAGAGATCAACCGTATTGGTCAAGAAAAAAACTCCGAGGCACTATTTACAATGAAATAACCGAGAAAGATAAAAAAAGACTCTTAATTCAAATTTCATTGGTGAAATGATTTGCTTATTTTTCTTGTTAACAAAGAATATATATGAGTAACTACATGAATAGTTTTTAATTTGTTTTTATATTTTTTCAGAAATTGAAATCCCTCTCGCTCCTCACTAATTGAAAGTTAGTTATGCAAATGCAATCCCGCAGTAATCCCATTAATGTACCTACATACATATGCTATGCAATATCTAGTAAATATAAGCTCATTTGGCATTAATTTTTGGGGAATATGATGATATTAGTGACTATATTTATCAAAGTTGTTTAATTCTATTTTATCGACTTTTATTGTATATATTTATAGACTCGACATCGAACAGCTCATAAAATCTGAATATAGTTGAAATTGATTGACTTGTATGATAAATAAGGAATGCCAAGTAACGTTAATTTCAAGTACATTTTTATAGAGTAACTTAGCTTTAACGTGAAAATTTACAGTTTCTAGAGATAATAACTGAATTTTAATTGTGTACTGCTGGTGATAGGTTACAGGTGAGTTGTAATAATGTATACCTTTAGCTTTAAGACTATTGTATTATGATAGTGAAATATTAGTTAGGAGATGAATATATTGTGGTAATTTTATTACTTGTACTATAGTAATCAATAAAGTTGAATTTATTTTATTAGTTTAGTATCAGTGCATGAAATGGATATGTTCTCATAAGAGCCCGATTTTATAACGTTTCTATTAGTCCATCTGCAACATCTGAATAAAATAACTATCCTAATTAGATCGGTGAAAAAAAATTCCTTGAAATCTGATGATAAAATTCAGGTTAGATTATTTTGTAGTGAAAGTATAATAATATCTTTCAGTTCTGTGGGAGATATTTTACTTTGAATTAATAAATGCGAAAATTTCAAAACTATATATTTATTAATTATTTGGATATCCAGGAGTTGAATAATTTAATATTCATAGTAAATAATAATAATAATAATGCCGTTTTTTTTGGCGAATTTTATCCTAGGAAGGCTATTCCTCCAATTAACCCCTTTTCTTAATTTATTCCTTTTTTTTGCATTTTGTTTTATTAATATCACGCACACATACACACAGACAACCATTCCCTAACCGGAAAAATCCGATTAGCCGGGATTCGAACCCGGGACCGTGAGGTTGGAGCGTTAACACGCTAGCATGTTAACCACTCAGCCACCACGGCAGGTAAATAGTTCGTTTTCAAACAAAATATGGTGTAAAATGTTCACAAATAATAAAATTAAATAAAAATATTAAAGTATTTTCTAATATCAGATCAGATGAACTTTTCGATAGATTTATCAAAATATTTCATTTTATCAGGTCAGATGAATTGACGAGAAATTGTTTTTCATCAGTACTATTCCTTACTTATCTGTGGATAAGAAATATATTTATGATATCATCTCCTTCGAATTGTCCTGTAATTGATTGGAATTCGCGGAAATGCATCTCTGTACAAATCCAAACATGGGAGGAAGCGTCAAAGGCGAAACGTTACTTTTTAATTTCCGGACACACCGTAAAGTTATTCCGTTTGTTTTCTCCCTTGTTATGGTGTTTGGCTTTCCGCTCGTTAGACACTCGCCGCTGTGGAACATCACCTGCTAAAGCAAAGCGATAGTAAAATTTTAGAAGGGGGTTCCATTACCTCAGAGTGAATTCTGTTTTCTCTAATTAGTGATCCGAAAAATCGCCTCGCTCCTGCTTTTCCCTTCAGACCGAGATGACTGCCTGCGAGTCATTCTTCTGAAATAAAACCCTAATGTCACCGCGTCTCTCAACACTTTCGTTTTTAATGGACCCTTACACAAATAAACTGAATATCATCATCCAGATTGAACGTCACTTTCCTTACAACTGAGTTTTATACGGCGAAATTATATTTGCATACCAGACAATCATCTTTTACTACAATGATACTTGTAAGAGACTTTACTTCGCTTGTATCGTAGGTTTTAAAGAAGAAACGCAAGGAATATATTTAATCGTAGAAGCAAAAATATTTTACTTTTAATGTTCACTCTGAGAACTTAGTTTTATCATCAAAACGATGCAATATAAGCATTCAATCGTTATGGGTTTTTGTGGTATAATAAAGAAATAGGTTTTGTTACATGTAATTGATTTCGTCGTAAAATTAATGGACGTGATTCTTGAAGAGCTTGAGAAATAAGCCTATATGGATTGAATATCCTCAGAAAGAATGTCTAAAATTATATATTTACAAAGGTGGAAAAGTAATCATAATATCCCCGTCAAAAAAGAATGAGAAAAGGCTGCAGAGATGGTTTTGATCCCTTATTTATTTTTTACGAATGATGAATATCTAGACTTGTCGGTAGTTCTCGTATTGTATAAGAATTATTTATTTTGCCTGATGAATTCGTCATTATCAGAATTAATTTATACTAAATTACTCAACCTTTTAAATATTTTCTCGACTTGACGAAGAGCAGTGGAGATAAGTGTAGGTTTCCAATTTTTGTCCTAAATATGCGTTATCGGCCGCTTCGTATTCGGAAGCCCGAAAAATAGAATATATTTTTCTGCAAGAATCGAAATCACCTAATCTAGAGCTTGAAACATTTAAAATTCTTATTTGTGAGACTATATCCTCATTTTCTTATCTGGCTCATATATGTGGATTCTTAAACTCTGCTGGCTTGATCTGATACTGTAATAAACGATAAAAGAACCGTATTTCAATTGAGACGACTTTAAGTCTCCGTTATGCCTATATATAAAACGATGAGCATAAAATACTGTAAAAGGAAAATCCATTAACTGCGCAAAAGTTTCTTAATTCGATTCTTGATGGCGTAGAAGATTTCTCAATTAAAATTTCTAAAAACCATTCATCTATCACATCCGCACTCATAAACACGCTAAGGAAAGTAATTTACTACCATGTTTGTTGTAAAGAGAAAATATTTTTACTCATAATAACTGTTATAGGGAGAAAGGTGTATTCAGTTTTTTTAATAAGCCCTCAGATTACTATTAATTGTAATAATTACTTGGTTTTACCGTTTTAAAAACAGCAATACGAATAATATTGTTCGATTCATAAAGAAGAGCATTCGAAGTCAGAACATCAGCTGGATAGTTCCTCATACTTTTCAAGAAAAGTTCATACATAAATAAATATTTTTCCATTCTTATAAAGATAATAATTGTTCTAAATATTTAATAAAATTTTTATCATACGGAGAAAATACCTTTCTCAAAATTCTTGACAATCATTGATTTCTTTTGGGATAGGGAAAGTTTACTTGAAAATCAATGCGTTTCATTAACTGGATAATCGGCAGTTTTTCACTTTGGTGAATCACTGATAAAACTTCGTACGAGTATATTTTCAATTTATCTGTTCTAATATATAGATTGTTTCTGCTGTGTGAGATATTCGAAGCGACTAAGAATGGTGGGCGAATTTGGAGGTAGTTGACACTTCGGAAAGAAGCGAAAACCGCAAGATTTAAAGCTCCACTTTGGAAATATTTGGAAAGCGTTCTTTTATTTGAATCACGGACTGAGAATTGTGGTCTGCGATACACTCGTTCAACCGCAAGATTTAAAGAAACGAGAATCTTCAGGTTTTAGATAGTATCAAATGGCCCGGAACTCTCGCTTTTTCTTTGGATAATACTCTTCACTAAAGGACAAATCATTTTGTTTTCTGGTGGGAAATTTCACGAAACTTTCCGTTTTGGGGATTTTTCAGTCATTGCTGTTTTCTATAACGTTAAGGAAATGGAGAAAGAATTCTAAAAAAATGGGGAATTTTACAAAATTTCTATCAAAAATGTGATGCTAAACGTGCACACATCATGGTTTTCTATTCTAGTTGTACAAAAAGAATTATTTATCATCTTTTCTACTGACGTTTATTTTATGATTTAACCGTCAATGAACCGCCAAAGGACAACAGTTGTAACCGTAAAAGTAATTAGTGAAAATTTGTTTTTCTATCCCATCTTTCCGTTGTCCAATAGCTAATAAGTTAGTTATGAATTCATTGTATGAAAATTTGATATTCATGAAGTAATAATCATTTATTTAAATTAAAAAACTACTTCCATAAATTTATTCCTATCATTTCACATATTATATCCTTTCAAAGACAAAATGCTGATAACTTCTTCATAAACATGCTATTCACACACAATTCGGAGTAGTTTTTTTTACATTACTGTTTGCTTATTAACTCCAAAAGTTTTAACTTGAACTTTTGGAAAGTTAATAAATTTCATTTTCAGCAGGACCAGAATTAAGGGATAAATATGCTAATTTTCTTCAACAATTATCGTTTTATTTATTTCCCATCTCATGAAGTAATGAATTACTATCCATCGGCTACTAGATCTAACAAGAATGTAATTGTAAGAATCGGAAAATCCACTCCATTATCGTAAGCGACATTTTACGCCAATTTAAAAGCAACTGACCCTTCTGTAAAACATGTCAGTATTATCAAGTCTATCATTAAAATTTAGATCAGAAATTAACTTCACAAGTATAATTTTTCTTTTTCTGCTTGAACTTGGATTGTAAAATACCATTTTTGCAGCAGTTGTATGATAAATTGCTTATAAAAATCATTTATGGTATTATTAAATTTAGTTTAATTGGGACATATTGTTAATGGATTTAAAGTGGAAAATAATTAAATACGTGTTGTGATTTATTTACGAATGGAGCGATAGAAACAACACTACTCTACTGTATGCTTCTGATTGCGATGTTTTATGATTAACAGTGATTTTTCAGGAGATTCATAAGATAGTGGATGTCCCTGTACTATATACATACATATATACATGTACTATATAAAATTGTACCGGTACACTTCTTTCACTTTCATTAGGTATGTGATGTATAAATTCTACGTATGTAAAAATACAATCAGAAAGAACACTTTTTTGATTGGCTTCATAAAACAGACATTTGCTCTTATCGTTTCAAAGTTTCAAAATAAGATTAAGCATTGACAGAGGAAATGGGTTGGTCAAATATTAAGAGGAGTGAAGTTGCTTAAGAAAGTAATTGAGGGTAGAATACGAGGCAAGAGACAGAGGAAAATACAAAGACAGAAATTGTTAGATGACATAAAAGGTGGGGTAAGCAACAAAAAATGAAGGATTAGTCATTGAATGGGGATTTTTGAGGTATATGAAACTTTCGAAAGGTAGATCACCTATACATGAAGTAAGAAATCATTCTATGCTTAGAAGTTGTACTGAAAAATATAAGGATGAAAATATATTAATTATTATTGTAAAGAACTAATAGGGGCGAAATAAGCTCAAAGAGGCGATTATTTAGTAAATCGGCCGATGGTGAATATTAATTCACAATCCCCTAAACCACAGTGGCTTTCATTTTCTGATAAATTACGTATCAAATACTTCATAATGAACATCTACACTAATGGTTTTAAATACACCTTTAAATGTTATGGATGATCTTGCGTTATCGAACTTGGATCCTAGATAGTTTGGACTCTGTAAGTATCTTCTGCATGTTCGATTTCTAAAGCCTTATTCATATTTTTCTCCATTTCAAACAGCAACTGCTAGGAGGAAATAATTCCTACTCTCTCCCGCAGATCGCAGATCTGTGTAGGTGATGCCGATGAAGCTGAGAGATGTTTCTTGTAGTTCGATGAGTTGATCAGAGAGGGAGACGCCATTCACTATGAACGCGGTTTTTATACGAAGTTTGGAATCATGGACATTCTTGAGAGAGTAAAAGTTAATGGAAACCGCAGTATGTATTGAAAATAAACGGCATTTAATGGAATATTTAATAATTTCCGTGTTTTTCGGAATTTCCGTAAGCCCTAAAAACTATCAAATTCGGGGTCATTGAAATTTTCTACAAAAATTAGTTAATTAATAGTAAAATCTTATACAAATTACCATGCATAACTCATTCCTAACAGCCATTTATTTACAACACGCCTTGCTAAATCGTTGGCATTGTTTTTAATGTAAAGTTTAAAGCTTCGATCTTACTTACGTAATCTTTTGGATGGATGGTATCCAAACATGCCCAATCCTAAATTATATCGCATTCTTTCCTGATACATGTTCTAATGATTGTTTTAAATAACCGTACTTAAGTAAGAGACCTCAATAAAAAAATTCAAAATATAAAGAAAAAGATTTCAAGCAAATTTCATGCACCATGCACGATCGCGAAAAGGCGCAAGTCCATTTTAGCTTCTCAGTTAAGGTATTCATAAATACATGAGTAATAAAAATGTTATCAATGCTTTACTTTCGTAATTAACGATGATAACTAACAAGAAGAGACCATAAAAATTGTTTCTCCGTCTTGAACGAGTTATATTTAATGAGATACGAGATGGGATCTAATGAGGGGAAATAGGCCTTAATATCTCTGCATTAATGAATTATGTATTTACATTCGGATTACTGGCAACCCCAAAATACGGAAAGGTACATTCTAGCCGAATATAAAAGTAATAAACCGCCGTTTTTTTGTAAGTTTTGTATCTTATTTAAATATTCCTTGGCTGTATTTTCTTTTTCTTACTTAAACAGTATTTCCATTTTCATATCCGATACCCAATCAAATATACTCATTTCAATCAAATTAACCTCAATGACGGAGAACTGCGCTAAACATATACGAGTAACAAATTGAACGAAGCTTTCCGCAAGCCTTTGGAATTAATTGGTACTAATTTTATGCATGGTGAATAATAATATCTAAATATTCCGGTTTCTGCAAAAAATAACTTTTTGTGGAATATTTACTTCTTTTTATTCTCTATGAATAATGTTAGAATGTTTCACGAAGTGAATACTAAACTTATTCTATAGGTATGAAATTTACAAGCCGTCGACGTAGTAGCGACGGCTTGTAAATTTGTAGTAAAATTGCTTGTAAAAGAAACCGCACAGTAGGCTAGAATCGAAAATAACTGGAAAAAATTCGAGTTCATTTGAGTGCGGACTTTGAAACTTCGCATGGTTACTGCTGAATGAATTCCGCATAAAAACCAATTAAGTAATTTACGTTGGATCCTGCGCGTGAAGATTATACAAGGGGTCCAAGTTAACCAAATTTTGCGAAAAATGCAGGTCTTAGATTTTTCGCGAAATTAATCAAATTCAAACTGATGCTGAACCCATAGGAGGAAAATCATCGGATGAAACACAAAACCATATCATAGAAATCTACCTTTTCCTTCATAAAACTCGATTTTTATGATCACTGTTGAGCATTTGCATACTATATACAACAAAATGGTGGACTATTGTTATAGAAAAAATGTTTACTTAAACCGAAAAAAAATAGTCAAAATCGGCGACAACCGGCACGGAGATATTTATACCACGTTAAATTTGAAGCTTTCTGAAGAGGAATCTGAAATAGAATCTTGCCCCAATTTGCCCCCCGATAATAATACCGAATTTCCGTTATGTTCATGCTTCGCTTATAAAAATCTGCATTAGTGCGGCAAGCTGTTTCACTCTTCATCTTGTCTACTTCCTTTATTCCCCCTGATATCTCTTGAATGTTAATTTTGGATGCCGTGAGGTACCAACAGGTCCAAAAAAGAGAGAAAATTTATCAATTCACTGAGTTTCTTCTGATAACGAATTCGAAAAACTATATAGGTCTTGATTTCTTTATCTTTACTCATACTTTATTCCTTATCAACGATTTTCCCTGAAACCAATTTTTAATGTAAATATAAATGTTAGGTTACTCATTTGGTTCATTTACTTATACATATCGACCTCAAGAAACTCTTTTGAATGCAAAAGTAAACGCATGGAAAATGAGGAAGGGAACTCTTTTGTGTTCGATATTGAATCTCCATCATCGATCCATTGGTCTTGACTCTCAGCTATAGAGGATTCACTGTTTTGTTTCAGTTCTAAGTCTGTGAGGGCGGAAAAGGGAAAACACAAAGCGCAAGAGATGCATTGCCTGACACAGTGTGGAAGTGCTTTTACCTTTATTTGGCCGCGAAGAGAATCAAAGAGAAAGAGAGAACTGAGGGAAAGAACCCATTGGCTATCTCTCTTCTGTTTCTAAATGGCTTCTCTGAAAAGGCTTGGGACTTAATTAGAGCTCTTCGCTGGGGAATTGTTGGCGGAGGAAGGAAGAGGAGGAGGGAAAAGAGATGAAAGAGAAAGATTGGACAGAGAGGAGATGCATGTGAAAGAGAGAGAAGTGGAGGAATACCAAAAGGGGTAGTTACAATGGTGGGAGAAAATACGTAAAGGTTTAATTAATGAGTTTATGTACATGCACTGATATATACATAAGTATGTGAAGGTATGTTTATAGTCGATTTTATACCAACTGATGGCTACTACGGAATTAACCTTTACGAAAAAGAAGGGGAGACATCGACAACTATTGTTGCTATCATTTCATGCTACTAGCTAATTAATTCATTAAATTCAGTATATTTTTCCTGGGCAGTATTATTTTGCTTATCATTCACCAATTCTTGTTTCGTTTCCTTCGTTCACTTCATTAATTATTATTGACATAGTGTTTTTCTTAAATTACGTTAAAGTCTCGTTAATTCCTTTACAGTGATGTTTGATGGATTGTCTTACTTAACAAATTACTAAGAAGTGTGCAGTATATACATACCTTGGTGATTTTATGTTTAAAACTCTAGGTTACAAGAATTATAAATCTTAGTTAATGTGCTTTACCTAACAACGTTTCTCTTATTTGTTTTTCAAGTTGTCAGTAGTAATAATGCACCACGTAAGGAGTTAATATATTTTGGAACTAATTTGAGAATGTTTTCTGAAAATAGTCCGGAAAGAAAGAGGCAAGTCTATTGTCTCCTTTTCATCTATATTAGAGGGATTCCTTTCTATAAAAATAATTTGTATTTCATATGAATTACCCCAAAATGACCTAAAGGGGAAACATTTCTTCAAGTGGCATAGGTAAGGATTATGTATATAATATTTAATATTATCATATTATATTATAGGATAAAGGGATTTAGAAAAAATCTGGGCTCTAGATAAACGACTTTATTCCCTAGGGATACTGATAGCAAAATGTTAAATTAAAACAAAGAGACGTTTACAACCTATAATTATAGTCTTTTGGCATTTGATTGGGCAAATTTTAATCAAATTTTCAGCATTCTCATATATTTTTGACTTAATTACCAAGGCAAATTGGTTGTATATTCGATGCATATAAAAGTGGCAGTAACCAAGAAAGGAGAGAGTATGAGATAAAATTAAAATTGGAAAAAGGACGAATGTCTATTGTCAATGATGATATTTAATGCAAACAAAAAATTTAATGAAACAAAGTGCCGCTATATTTAGGAATGATGTGGTAATTCTATCAGGAGGGGCGGAAGAGCTGGAGAGGATTCAGGTTTCGATGCAAAGGATTCTTGTTGAATAGAACTTGAAAAATATTGATCTGAAATCATGTGAGATGGACAACGGAGGATATGGAATTTGACAGACAAGGTAGGAATAAGAGAAGGATTGCGAGTATTTCTAAAAGTAAGTACTTGGGAGTGTTCGTAGTTCATTACCACCAGCTAACTTAGTTTCCCCTGACTTTTTGTGTCCATTCTCTTTATATTCTCCTTAATTTCACCGCAGTTCACATTATTAATTGGTTATTCAAACTTGGCTATTCAAATATTTCCGTACAATCAGTTTTATAGCGCATGTGACAAAGATGATGACAAGAATAATAAGACAAGGATAGAGGAAAACTTGGGGGAGGACCAGTTTGGATTTCGAAGAGGAAAGGAAACAAGGGATGCAATAGGGTGCATGAGAATGCTGAGCGAAAGAGTACTGGAGGTAAACAGGTTCATCTGCTTTATTGATTATGAGAAGGCATTTGATAGGGTGAAAAGGGATAAACTGCTGAAGATTCTAAAGGAAATTGGAGTGGATTGGAAAGATAGAAGGGCAATAAAACAACTGTATACAGGAGAAAGAGTAGTGGTGAGAATAGGGGGAGATGAGACGAGACATCGATAGGCAGAGGTGTGAGACAAGGATGATGCTTGTCACCAATTTTATACAATAGATATGGTGACAAACTGGTAGAGGAAGCCTTGGAGGGGATTGGAGGGATAGTGGTAGGAGGAGAAAGTATGAAAACAATTAAATATGCAGATGATCAGGCTGTGATAGCAGAGAGTGAAGAAATGCTGCAAGAAATGGTAGAGAAGATCAGTATAAAAGGAGAGTAATATGGAATGAAAGTTAACATTGAAAATTCGAAGGTGATGAAGATATCAAAGAAGGCTGGCCCAGTACAAATTAAGTTGAATGGGAAGGAATTGGAGCAGGTCGAAAATTTTAAATATTTGGGAAGCACCATCACATCTAATGGCAGCTGCACAGAGGAAATAAGAAGTAGAATAGCTCAGGGAAAGGCAACGTTCCAAAAGATAAAAAAAACTTTTGACAGCAAAGAACATCAAGATGGAGTTAAGGAAAAGATTTGCAAAGTGCTTTATCTGGAGTATTGTGTTATATGGATCCGAAACATGGACGTTGAGAAAGAAAGATGAAATATACTTGGAGAGCTTTGAAATGTGGCTATGGCGAAGGATGTAGAGAATAAGTTGGATAGACAAGATCAAAAATCTGATGTGGCCAGCACATTACTTTCTCCATATATAAGATGTAAATATTTACTTACGACAATAATTTCGACCTCTTTTTCCATCTAAACTTGGAAGATGAGTGATTAATTTATATGTTATAATCTTTTACGTTACAAACATTACAAATAATGTTTTTTGGGACATGCTCGATGAAAAACGATGAAATTGGCCTTTCACCCATAGAGCCCAGAGCGCCCACAAAGAACATAATCAGCAACTACCGGTTTATCAGTATTTCATGAATAACTCCTAAACAAACAGTGATACAAAAATATGTTTCACACAAAAGTTATAGTAAATTACATTTCCTGGAGCATTTATAAATAATAGTATATACCTAAATATCATATTTATGGAGATATTTTGAGAACCGGAAATGAGCTTTGAAGAATGAAGCTCGACTTCCGGTAAACCGATTTACTCTAAAAACTAATCAACTCTAACGACATCAACCAAAGTACTATAGATGAAATTTGGTGTTGATACAACGAATGGTTTCAATGTTATAGCGCCCACAAAGTACATAACAGCTACTTCCGGTTTATCGGTATTTCACGAATAACTCCTAATCAACCGGTGATACAAAAATATGTTAAATACAAAGGTTATAGTAAAACACATTATCTAAAACTTTTATAAGGTATACAATATACCTATATATCATATTTATGGAGATATATTGAAAACCGGAAATGAGCTTTGATGAATTAAGCTCGACTTCCGGTTAACCGATTTACTCCAAAAACTAATCAACTCTGACAGCACACACCACAGTACTATATATGAAGTTTGGTATTGATACAACTAATATTTTTTACGTTAGAGCGCCCACAAGCACACACACACATACAGACACACACACACACACACACACACACACACACACACACACACACACACACACACACACACACACACACACACACACACACACACACACACACACACACACACACACACACACACACACACACACATACACACACACATCACTCCGAAAATAGTCAAAACGTGTTCTAGGGACCCCAAAACATGTATTTCCGTTGAAATCTCGAAGTCGAATTTTTTCATGTACAAATTTTCTAGGTGTATATTTATAAAAATAAAGATATATTATTGAACCAGGATTTAGAATTTAACCAAACTCTCTTCAAATTACTTGACACATAGTCCTTCTACGATCTCATAATGAAGCATAGCTTCTCAACGTTCTCCTTTTGTGACACTTTGTCTCTCTACGATCACAAGTTTTTTTCTCCCCCTTGCCGTCTCTCCTCCCGACTTCCTTGCATTTCTTTAATACGTATAGCCGCTTTGCAAGTTTTTTGATGGTTTTGGAGTTGTTTTTTACTTTCTCCATATACGAAGTATAGAGAAAGTATTGTTTTCATGAAAAAATTCGACTTCGAGATTTCAACGGAAATACACGTTTTGGGGTCCCTAGAACACGTTTTGACCATTTTCTGAATGATGTCTGTGTGTATGTGTGTGTGTGTGTGTGTGTGTGTGTGTGTGTGTGTGTGTGTGTGTGTGTGTGTGTGTGTGTGTGTGTGTGTGTGTGTGTGTGTGAGTGTGTGTGTGTGTATGTGTGTGTGTGATAATGGGCGTTCTAACTCGAAAACTAAAAGTCGTATCAATACCAAACTTCATATATAGTACTGTTGTGTGTGCTGTCAGAGTTGATTAGTTTTTGGAGTAAATCCGTTAACCGGAAGTCGAGCTTTATTCATTAAAGCTCATTTCCAGTTTTCAAAATATCTCCATAAATATGATATATACGTCTGTTGTATTACTTATAAAAGTTTTAGATAATATAATTTACTATAACTTTTGTATTTAATATATTTTTGTATCACCGGTTCATTAGGAGTTATTCGTGAAATACTGATAAACCGGAAGAAGATGATTATGTACTTTGTGGGCGCTCTAACATGAAAACTATTTGTCGGATCAACACCAAATTTCATACATAGTGTTTTTATTACAGTCGTTAGAGTTGATTAGTTTTTGGAGTAAATCGGCTGACCGGAAGTCGAGCTTCATTCTTCAAAGCTCATTTCCGGTTTTCAAAATATCTCCATTAATATGATATTTAGGTATATACTATTATTTATAAATGTTGTAGAAAATGTATTTTACTATAACTTTTGTATGAAACATATTTTTGCATCACTGATTGTTTAGGAGTTATCCATGAAATACTGATAAACCGGAAGTTGCTGATTATGTACGTTGTGTAAAGCTCATTTCTGGTTTTACTTTCTCCCTATACGTAGTATAGAGAAAGTATTGTATTCGCAAAAAAATTCGACCTCCAGATTTCGACGGAAATAGATGTTTTGTGGCCCATAGAGCATGTTTTAGCTATTTTCCGGAACATGTCTGTCTATGTGTCTGTCTGTCTGTGGATAAAAAGTTTGTGGTCGCTCTATCTTAAAAAGTGATTATCCGATCATTTTCAAAATTCATAATTAGAATTTTGCTAACAATGCCAAGAGTTGTTCAGTTTTTGGAGAATATCACTTAACCGGAAGTTACGGTTTATCCGGAACAAAATTTTGTTTCTTAAATATCTCTTTAAGAATGCAATATAGGTATATACATTTACACACAAACGTTGTAGATAATGTACTTAACTACAACTTTTGTATAAAACATTTTTTCGTAACACTTATTGTTTAGGAGTTATTCTTGAATAATTGTTACCCGGAAGTTGTTGTTTACCCAGAAAAGGATGTTTTTCATACATATCTCTGTCAGAATGCAATTTAGGTATATACATTTACACATACAAGTTGTAGATAATGTATTTTACTACAACTTTTGTAAAAAAAAGTTTTTCGTAACACTGATTGTTTAGGAGTTATTCCCCAATAATGGTTAACCGGAAGTTGTTAATCCAGAAATGGAAGTTTTTCATACATATCTCTGCCAAAATGCAATGTAGGTATACACAATTACGAACAAAACTTATTGACAATGTACTTAACTACAACTTTTGTGGACACATTTTTTCGTAACACTGTTTGTTTAGGAGTTATTCTTCAATAATGGTTAACCGGTGTGTGTATGTGATAGTGTGATAATGTGTGTGTGTGATAGTGGGCGCTCTAACGTGAAAAATATTAGTCGTATCAATACCAAACTTCATATATAGTAGTGGTGTGTGTGCTGTCAGAGTTGATTAGTTTTTGGAGTAAATCGGTCAACCGGAAGTCGAGCTTTATTCATTAAAGCTCATTTCCGGTTTTCAAAATATCTCCATAAATATGATATATACGTATATTGTATTACTTATAAAAGTTTTAGATAATGTAATTTACTATAACTTTTGTATTTAATATATTTTTGTATCACCGGTTGATTAGGAGTTATTCGTGAAATACTGATAAACCGAAGAGGATGATTATGTACTTTGTGGGCGCTCTAACATGAAAATTAATTGTTGGATCAACACCAAATTTCATATATTGTTTTTTAATTACAGTCGTTAGAGTTGATTAGTTTTTGGAGTAAATCGGTCAACCGGAAGTTGAGCTTCATTCTTCAAAGCTTATTTCCGGTTTTCAAAATATCTCCATAAATATGATATTTAAGTATATACTATTATTTATGAATGTTTTAGAAAATAAAATTTACTATAACTTTTGTATGAAACATATTTTTGTATCACTGATTGTTTAGGAGTTATTCATGAAATACTGATAAACCGGAAGTTGCTGATTATGTACTTTGTGGGCGCTCTGGGCTCTATGGGCGAAAGGCCAAATTCATCTTTTTTCATCGAGCATGTCCCGAAAAACATTATTTATAATGTTTGTGACGTAAAAGATAATAATATATAAATTAATCACTCATCTTCCAAGTTTAGATTGAATATAGAGTTCGAAATTACTGTCGTAAATAAATATTTACATCTTATATATGGAGAAAGTCATGTGCTGGCCACATCAGATTTTTACTTTCTCCATATACGAAGTATAGAGAAAGTATTGTTTTCATGAAAAAATTCGACTTCGAGATTTCAACGGAAATACACGTTTTGGGGTCCCTAGAACACGTTTTGACCATTTTTGGAATGATGTCTGTGTGTATGTGTGTGTGTGTGTGTGTGTGTGTGTGTGTGTGTGTGTGTGTGTGTGTGTGTGTGTGTGTGTGTGTGTGTGTGATAGTGGGCGCTCTAACGTAAAAACTAAAAGTCGTATCAATACCAAACTTCATAAATGGTACTGCGGTGTGTGCTGTCAGAGATGATTAGTTTTTGGAGTAAATCCGTTAACCGGAAGTCGAGCTTTATTCATTAAAGCTCATTTCCGGTTTTCAAAATATCTCCATAAATATGATATGTACGTCTATTGTTTTACTTATAAAAGTTTTAGTTAATATAATTTACTATAACTTTTGTATTTAAATTATTTTTGTATCACCGGTTGATTAAGTGAAGTGAAAAGTTGATTCGTGAAATACCGATAACCCGGACGTAGCTGTTATGTACTTTGTGGGCGCTCTAACATGAAAACTATTCGTTGTATCAACACCAAATTTCACATATAGTGTTTTTGTTGGTGTCGTTAGAGTTGATTAGTTTTTGGAGTAAATCGGTTGACCGAAAGTCGAGCTTCATTATTCAAAGCTCATTTCCGGTTTTCAGAATATCTCCATAAATATGATATTTAGGTATATACTGTTATTTAAAAATGTTTTAGAAAATATTTTACTATAAATTTTGTATGAAACATATTTTTTTATCACTGATTGTTTAGGAGTTATCCGTGAAATACTGATAAACCGGAAGTTGTTGATTATGTACGTTGTGGGCGCTCTGGGCTCTATGGGCGAAAGGCCAAATTCATCTTTTTTCATCGAGCATGTCCCGAAAAACATTATTTATAATGTTTTTGGCGTCAAAGATAATAATATATATATTAATCACTCATCTTCCAAGTTTATAGAGTTCGAAATTACTGTTGTAGATAAATATTTACATCTTATATATGGAGAAAGTCATGTGCTGGCCACATCAGATTTTTATATTTAACATAACTATCAGCAGCCGGTTTCCTTAATCTACAAATAACAATGTTGAAAATTCACAATTTCATGGGATACAATTGCAAAAAATCTACTACTCTATGCATCATGGTCTTATTCGCCTCTCCAGTCGTCCGGGGAACAGAACCATGTGGTTACATCGAGAAATCGTTCCCGCGCCGTATACTTCAAAGCCAATAGGTTGCATATTGCACTAAAAACTGCGCAAGTATCAGCTCTTCCGTTGGTTATGACTTTAGTATTTTCTCAGTCACACCGATGGAGAAATCCGATTCATCCCCCTTCACCCTATAGTATAGTATAGTATATGAGAAATGGGATGGATATAGTATATAGTATATAGTATAGTATATGAGAAATGGGATGGATACAGGTCATATAATTAGAGTCTGGCAAGTGAAAATGAGGAGAGATATCAAATAAAAATACATTAAGCACTTCCTCTTAGGGTATTTTACATGAGGTGCAGTAGAGGGAGAAGGGGTAGGAGGTGAAAATAAGGCAACATGCGGAAATGGAGATAAGAGAACGAAAGAGATCAGAATGAGTGGGATTTCTTTTATTCCTATTGGGAAAAGTCGTGAGGTGTCTGTGCATGCGTCGTGCGTTTTCTCCAGGAAAAGAGGATGGACCAAAAGCGAGAATTTCGATGCCAAGATAGGGAAAGAAAGGTGGATAGTAAATTTATACGAGTTCATAGGCGAGCGTGGGAAATTGTCCCTAAACTCACGAATTATATTTTGGACCGCAATGGGTTTGGTTCATTGTATACTTATAAATATCAATTTGTTTAGTTTTAGACTTCTGTAGAACAGTAAGCCATCCTGCTCAAAAAAATATACCATACATTATGGATCAAGTCATTAGCAGTCTGGGAAGTATATTTTAAATATAGAAGTATTTTATAGCACCTTCGATTGAAGGAGTAATTTCGATTATGAACCTTAGATTTCAATTAAATACTTCAGGGATGTTGTGAAAACTTGAATTTCGCAATTTTCTTAATTTTTTAAGGATAGGAGACAACATTTATACTGGAACTATATCGTTGAGGTTATTTTCATTCAATTGCAGCCGTAGGTTATAATTATGCTATTATTTCACTCATGAGTTGAATTTCATCATTAATTCGATGTCTCATTAACTCAATATTTACGTAAAGGAAATATTTATTCATTACAGAAGTTTCGCAGGTAAACGCCACCCACAATTTCCAGAACTACTTTGGAGATTTACTTTTCTTGGATAAGAAAATGAATCTCCAAAAATATAAATCTCTTCTCTGGATATTTCTCCTGAATTTTTATATTATTTAATAGCGTGAGTGCATACAATGGACCTATAACAATTCTCCACCACCACGTCTCCACGTTTGATATGCATTATAATACTCTTGATGAATCTATTACCATATAAGGATTCCAAGCGCCTTTTGGCCTATTAAGCATTATCTCCCCCAAACCCGCCCTAACCCAACTCTCCACATCCCTCTCAACACTCCATCTAATCCAACCGAACCCGACCAAAGGTTAGAATCTTATAATTTGAAACAAAAACCACATTCACGCTACTATTAGGTATTAACATGTATAACCAAATGATAAAATCCCAAGTAATCTATAATTATAAGTTATATTTTAATTCTTTAATAATGTTGCGGAGAAACGGCTACGTCTATAGCTATGTCCACACTTGCGCAACTTTGTATCCAACAAAGGTATGCGTCAAGGCGCACGGTATGATGAAGGAGAGGCATGCAATAGCGCATGCCTCTCATAAGTTGGCTGGACCTCTTTTTCATGACGCCCCTCAGCACACGTAAATCCAACCAGTTGGATTTTCGTTCAACATTCTGTGCGTCTTTCCAGTGATATTAATATTGAGGAGATTCATATATTCATTTATCATATATTCATTTATCATATTTCATTCATTCTTTCATATATATTGAGGAGATCCAGTGATACATATATTGAGGATATATATATATATATATATATATATATATATATATATATATATATATTGAGGAGATTCATTACGAATGAAATTAAATTGTATTCACTTCTCCACAAATTTCATTGGAATAATACAACGATCATTTTCAGGTCCACAAAAACAAACACCAATGTTATAAATAAACTAGTAATTGGGTGCTTGCAAACTGCAAGCAAAGAAAATTATGAAGGGATATGTGTCTTTTTAATTATACTACTGTCTATCGTATACCTAATTTTCAAATATGAGATCGAGTTTCATCTAATAATATAATAATTATTTCGAAAGCCTTTCACGTTTAATTGAGACGGGAGTTTTGCAGTTGAGACCTTAAAGAATACGCATACGTAAAATTAAATTAAAGAAATGCGCCAAACAAATTTAAGTAATAATAAAAGTCTTCGTAAGATAAAAAGGCGAGAAATCGATAGATGATTCGTTACCTGTAGTACTCGGTTCAGTGCAAGGCATACTTCAATTGATTCCTATGCACATTAAATGGCGTCTAAAGCGGCACTATGAGCTCCGTTTCTAATTAAATAAACAAATAGAAATTAGGCAACGTAGTTGAATAATTTTGAAGAATGTAGAAAAAGAAGTTGAATTTAAAGCCCATATGGAGATGTTGGGAAAATATTTTGCATGCGATGATAAATGCAGAAATTGTTTTTACTTACAAAAATTATCCAGCGAACACGTAGAACTACATAATCCGAAGGTCGTTCAAGGTTTTAGGACGTCCCCCTTTGGATTTCAAAGGCCTTCTACGCTTATTTGATACGGGAGATTTGGAGTTGATTCCTAATGAATGTGCATTTGTAAAATTAATTTAAGAAAATACGCCAATCAAAGCAAAGTTAGAATAAAAATCTGCATAAGATAAAAATGAGGAAAATAAATAGACGATTACCTGTGAAGTATTCAATTATATAAACAAACAAATATGCTACAGGTAACGTATCTATGTAAATAATTCTGAAAAACGTAGAAAAAGAACTTAATTCTAAAGCCCGTTTGCAGAATATGAAAAAATAATTTGAGGTGAATACAATAGAAAAGAGTAAACATAGTAAGCATACATTTTTAATCGCAGAAATTGTTTTACTTACGAAGAATCATCCAGCTGATACGTAGAAAAACGTAATCCAAAGTTCGTTCAAGGAAATCAGCGTATTTTATGAGTAGATTTTTGTTGTTTATTTTGATGAAAGTTAAATGTTCTTGATGTATATTTATAATCCAAACAAAAGAATATTGAAAAATATTTCAAAAACTTCATACTTTCATCACGGCGTATGTTATTTGAACTGCAAACAAATTTGTATTCCACGTAAATAATGGTCGTAGCCAAAGTTTTTATCTTGGGAAGGGTGCAAATAAAAACAGTATTAATTTGTATTTAATTTAAGATGTTGCCGACATGGCGAAATTGGATGCAGGAAAAATGAAAATTCCTCTTTGAGGTATAATTTAGTTAAATACTCTCCACTGTACGTACATTTTTCATGCTTATGTGAATGAAAACATTTGGTTCTTCATGGACATTTATCGTTTCCCCAGCAGTATCCCATATCATTACGTAAGGTACTACGTATTAATTAAAAAAACGAAAATTTAACTTAATTTTAAATTCTGTATGGATAAGATGACAGAATAAATATATGTTATTAAAATAGAAAAGACGATACATAATAGGCATACAATTAAAAGCACAATTTTGGCAATCCAACATATACGTATAATCCTAACATCGTTCAAGGATATAATTTTATTTCCTGTGTTGATATTTGTTGTTCATTTAAATGAAAGTTACACTTTCTTGATATTCAATTATAATATGGTCCTTCAAGAAAGGCGGGCAGCAACGGGTTTGGCTGCCCGTATGAGCTTTTTGGTTACAATGTATCACAATGTATGTAGTATGAAATTGAGGCATACGTTACTTAAAGCTTCCCCTCCTAAGGCCAGGCGCCCACAGAAGAAGCAAAAGCAAAGTGCAAGCAGGAAGCGCCGGATGGGAGACGAAAATTTCGATGCGAGGCAGCGGTGAGGAGTCGTAACGCCAAAAGAGAAGGCGGCCGTCGCATCAGTCGTCCCCCGATGATGAGAATGTGTTCGCGCTAGCGCATTTGGTTATTGTCAATATTTTAAACAAATTGAATCAGAAAAAGGCGATTTTGGGTACATCCCTATTGGAGAAAAATAAAGGATTGCGGTACGTTCAATTTGCTCAAAGAATTTAACTTGACAAGCATAAAAACAAAGCTGGTTATAAAAGTATTCTATTTTGGATTCAGTTATATTTACGGGATATGAATGATTACGTTGCTCTACGACTTGTTTAAAGAATTGAACCTGCATGGAGAGAATGTTCAAATCCTTTTATATAATGCATAGGGGAACATTGGGTATTTAAATATAAAAGTAAACCCGATCCTAAAATAAATTCCAATTACAAGAGGGGAATGCGTAGTAACCGGCTGTGAAGAGAAAACATTCCATTAGTCTTTGCATGATTACTTCGAAATTTCAATGACAACATTCGCCAATTAACTGCAGCGTATAGATGATCGATGAGATTAATTTAGCTCTTTGTGAACTAAAACCAAGCGAGAAACAAAAGAGTTCTAGTCAGCATCAATATACATACATGTCCGAGAACACTTGCATCGCATTTTACTTAAGAAAAGCCATTATTTAGCTTAAACTGTCTGACTATGTTGTGGTTAACTGAATAGATCATTCCTTAATTTTCTTCAGCCTCACTTGAGTCAACAACAACGCATAGCTTCATTATTTTTATAAACCTTTGGGTTATTTTTCAGCAATTTGGGAGGTTTTAAAATAATCCGAGGAGTGTAGTATTCTGTTTTATTTACTGAATTCGGTGGAAATTTAGTTTTTTAAATCAAAACATCAGTCGAATTTAAAAATAACTAATGCAAATTTTATTTTCGGTATAATGTAGTCTTTCTAGATTCAATGAAATATAAACGTTAAATAAAACTTTCCTGCTTAACTTACTGATTTCTTGTTCTATGCTATTGTACTCGTAAGTTACAGCGAGCTACCACCCGCTCACCCGTTTATCTTTGATAAACGGTTGAGCGTTTGACAACAAAGTATATTTTCTCTGTTTTCATGAATGGGAATAACCTTTTTCAGTGTTATTTTCATAACTCGAGCAGTCGCGCGTTGTATTCCATACAATAGATCGTTTTTCGGCAAAAATTGTAAAATTAATTGAACTAATTATTATTTCTGAGCACTAAACTTTAGGCAATAACATAATTTAAGAGGATAATTTAAGAACTAAACAACTTATAGTAAAAATATTATTATTCACCATTATTTATTTACATGCGTTCAGAGAGTACCTAAAAAGCTAGATGTCTATCAGTTCCGAAATTGAAATGCGTCTAATAAAGTTTAAGACGAAATAAGTGAAAAACTCCATGTAAATGTTAAAATATGCAAAAATAGAGTTCACCGACGAAAAACTTACCAAAACGGTCCCTCGTGGTGTCTATGTCTATGTAAGAACCCTGCAAGCCGCCTTTCGGCGTGTGGCAGGGGGTGCAAGCACCTTGACTCTATTCTCCTAAACGGTTGCATTCGCGTATACTTCGCGGAAAAAATGAATTTTTGAAACGATTCGTTCTAGCATCTATTTCCCTAATCTTTCGGGCAGTATCAGAACGGCCCATATAACAGGGGGGTCGCATTATATCGGTTACATCATCTGAAAACGTAATTTCTCTGAACTTATTTAATAAATTTATCCTTTGAATTTTTCTTCTATCTTCTAATGATTCCCATCCCGCGTCCTGTAACATCTGAGTGACACTCGCTGTTTTATCGTAGCAATTCTTTACAAATCGTATCGCCTTTCGTTGTACTTTTTCTAAATCCCGAATATGACATTTCTCGGCGGGGTCCCATACAATACATGCATACTCAAGGTGAGGCCTAACTAACGCTAAAAGGTGGCCATCGCACTCGTGGTGTGTATTACAACAGTCGTCACTTCACAGATTTACTCGCTTTTGCAGTCGGTTTAAGACTAAAAAGAAGCATTTCACGACTTTAAAAGTTAATGGTAGGTGCGATAAAGAATAGACCCGGGTATGAGGTTCAAGGGACCACCCAGGTAGAAACGGAACCCGAAAAACCGTCTGTGTTGTACAAAATACAACAGCGCGACTGTCGGAGGGTTAAATAATAATATATTATTACAATTATAATTAATTTTGTGCAATAAATCATCGTTCATATGTATTATTATTTGCGACCTTTTTCCGATTTAACTTCTTTAAGCTATCATTTTGGGTTAGCAATATTTATTCAATATTGTTATAAAAATTAGAAAGAAAGCTCATAAAATATTCGTTTTATTAATGCATATCATTTTAATTGTTTAAATGTTTACCTGTTCACTCCACTAAATTTCTTTGGCGATGTATTTCATTGATTATAGCGTACATAATTGGGGAGTTTTATCTATCCTAAATAAATTATGATTATGCGAGCACTTTTTGTAGTAATCTATGGATGATAGCTCTGTATTACAAACACAAAAAGCATAAAACTAGAATAAGCGCGTGTATATGCTGTAAAATCAAAGTGGTTAGAAATCAGATATCCAGCATTTTTAGCTATTTTATACTTTTAACCATGTTCTTCAACTTTTTTACGGTGATAATCCAGCGAGCTGCGGTCATATAAGCACTGATCTTGTCCAAAGAGCTGCACAAAATTATATTAAAATCGTGACTGTCACACATGATTAAACGCTATGATTATTTAAGCTCATTCTATTCATTTGTTAAGTTAAAATCCTGGCCTGTTACACAAATTACTCCTAGAACGCAGTACAGGAAGCGGAGCGCACGAGGCGAAATTAGAACACGTTCTAATCGGGAGGCAAAGAGACGGCGGAAGCGAAGAGCGTCCTCTCCGCGTCTCGTCTTTTGGCGTCGATCTACTTAGTAACTAATGTTGTATTTCAAGGGGACGTCGCGCCTCCGTCTCGCCGCCTCTGTGGGCGCCGGGCCTAAAAGGAACATCATCTAAAGAAGCCACACTATGAGGTGGCACGCGAGACAGGACGCTGGAGCTTATCTGTCGATCTTAAGAGAAACTAAGGGCAAAATACCAAACACACCGAGTGCGGTGAGAAAGTGGTCACTGTGCTAGGACTCCAACACCAAGGTACGAATTCCGGCTAGC
The DNA here is from genome assembly GCA_947579665.1 of Sympetrum striolatum. Lineage (NCBI taxonomy): Eukaryota > Metazoa > Arthropoda > Insecta > Odonata > Libellulidae > Sympetrum > Sympetrum striolatum. The sequence continues at coordinate 17,493,375 of OX388341.1, forward strand.
AAGATTTTTCTGGCTATAGAATGGTTGAGTGTCTTTGTTAATAGTATTAGTTATTGAAATGGTGGTAATTGGGATCTTCCTGCTTTCATCAGAGATGTTATGAATATTGTTATTAATTATAACGCCATAAAGTAGGAATCGGAAATGGCCATTGCAAAGGAAGTTTTTAGACATAATTTAATATACGATAAATGCATTGGGTTAAGTGAGAATAAAGTGAAATACTACTATACTAAACTATACCGATTTTGATGCTAATGATTCGTATTGTTTGCAGTTATATTATTTCTAAATAATATCGTTGAAACTATTAATTTACATTAATATTCTGATAGTAATATTTTAGGATGATGTAAATTTTAGTTGTACTTACTTTTACTCAGGCATAGGTAGACTTGATCCGGTATAATACGTTCTTCATCAGTAATTAATGAGTATTTTTCATCGAAATTGCTTTCTTATCCCCCTTATATAGATTCAGTGTAGACTTTTAAATTTAATCCTCGAATAATCTCACTACTTACATGACTTTTCCGATTATCTTCGTTTATAAATGGTCTCGTATTTTCTACATAAACTTATGTTATCACAGTATGTATTCCCGAATAATTCATTGACCGTGCAGATATTCGCTGTCCATTTTGATGAAAGTTATATTTTTCAACCTTCAGTCATAACATATATGGAAAGAATTTTTTTTTAATTATACCACTGTCTATTGTATGCATAATTTTCAAATAAGTGAGATCGAGATTCGCCAAATAATATGATAGTAAAATAATCATTTCTAAAGCCTTTCGCGTTTATGAGATACGGGAGTCTGTAATGAATACGCATTCGTAAAATTATATTAAAGAAATACGCCAAACAAAGTAAAGTCAGAATAAAAATCTGCATAAGATAAAAATGCGGAATAAATAGACGATTACCTGTGTAGTATGTGGTTGAGTGCAAGACATTCTGCAAAATAATCCTATATTCATTAAATGTTGTCTACTACGACAATGAGCTCCGTTTCTAATTAAATAAACAAATAGACAATAGGCAACGTAATTATGTAAATAGTTTTAAAGTACGTAGAAAAAGAACTTTATTCTAAAGTCCGTTTGGAGAAGATGGGAAATTAATATTCATACAATGATACATGCAAAGATTGTTTTTACTAACCAAGAATTATCCAGCGTAGAACAACGTAATCAGAAAGTCTTTGAAGGAAATCAGAGTATTTTATGAGTAGATTTCTGTTTTTTTTTTATTTTGATGAATGTTGAATTACGTAATATATTACGAACTAATTGTGTACTACGTATTAATTAAAGAAACGTAGAAAAAGAACTTAATTTTAAATTCTCTTTGGAAAGGATGACAGAATAATTATATGTAATTAAAATAGAAAAGAATAAACATAATAGGCATAAAATTAAAAGAACAGAAACTCACACACACGAAAAGCAATCCACCATATGCGTAAACCAACGATATCCTAACATAGTTCAATAATAGCATGTATTTCCTGATTAGATATTTGTTGTTCATTTAGATGAGAGTTCAGTATATGATAAATGTATTTGGTTAAGTGAGCTATGAATTATAATATATTAATAAATTATAGTGTTCGCGAAACTAATGATTCGTAATGCTTACAGTTATGTTATTTCTAAAGATTGTCGTTAAACCTTTTAATTTACATTAATATCCCTATTTATTAATTTATATTCGTATCTATGTACTTCATTCTAGAATAATCTCACTACTTACATGACTTTTACGATTATCTTCGTTGTTAATGGTCTCGTATTCTCTACATAAACTTATGTTATCACAGCATGCATTCACGATTGATTCATTGACCGTGCAGATATCCACTGTCTATTTTAACGAAATTTACATTTTTCAGCATTCAGTAATAACATGTATCGAAAGAAAGATTTAAAATAATTAAAAATGCATGAAACCTTTATCATTGCATATGAAAATAGGATCGTAAACAAACTTGTTTTCGATTCAAACAATGGTTGTTGCCATAGATTTAATTTTCAAAATGAGGAGAAAAAAACGTAATAAATTGGCGTTCAAACTAAAATTTTGCAAATTTCCTGCCGGAATGTTAAAATCGGTCGCAAGAAAAGAAAACTTTGATCCTTTAGACATAATATAGACCAAGTCCCACTGCTTTACGATTACATTTTCATATTTTTATGAACGAAAGAAATTTGCTCTGCATGGCCATTTTTCGTTTTTCCCGTTTAAATACATTGAAAAATATAATCGTTCTGGTCTCAAACCTAGGACAAAATCTGTAGATTTTCGATTTTTTCCCAACTCGACTGTCAATTATAAATCTCTCTTGAAAATTTCAGCCTTCCAGCTCGATTAGAAATGCCCAGGATTTTGTGTCAATCAGTAGGATTTGCAGCTTTATATATAGTAATAACACAAATACATTATGTTGTTTATAAATACATAATATTAAATATCAATAAATGACATTTCCGCCATTAAGTGTGACCCCACCAAAGCAGATCATTGCTGTGTTAAATTAATTTTGAATCGAATAACTTAAGAGCGATAAACTTACATCGCGCAAAAAAGTATTTAATGCCCTATGGATATATATACATGTAGATAAATTTAACGGTGAATTCAATTATATACTCATGCAAAAGCCGAGTTTTTCCGCACACTTTTTATGCTGAGTACAAGGCCCCTCTTCTTAAACTCGAGGGAGGGCTCCCCTTATCAGTTCTCCCGTGGCAAAGAAGCGTCATTGTTGTAAATCGGCTGGGAAATTCCTCACTTGCTCATTCAACAATTCCTTGTCAATTCTCTCTTACTAAACTACCGATGCCTCAATTACTGTAATTTCATAGCTAATTATTTTCATTGTGTACCAGTACCTGCTGCATTTCCCACCCTAGGCTTATGTTCGACTCGGTTACTTTTCCAAGTTTTTTGGAATAAAATTAGGTACCTCGGCTTTTAATGAGGTCGGCTTATATTCGAGTATAAAAAGTATACTCTTTCACAAATACTGCTAGTAAGACTATTGAAATATCGGCTATTATGTTCCGCATTTAAGTGGAAATATTACATCTGGAGGGGAAAACTCTAAATATCGATTTGTGTTTCGCTTGCCTCAGTGAGGATCTCTGTTCGAGCCCCAGCCAAGGCAGTATTTTTCACTTCTTGTACAACCTCAATATTATATCTTCATTTTCATCTCTGGGTAGGATTGATTGAAAGAAATGCATTTTCAGTTAAATAGTTTTATTGCAAAAGGAAGCATCAATCTTAATTTTCAATATTTTTAAGTGAGAGTGTATTTCCCTTTTTCTTCTCTCAGAAAATAAACATTTTGGTTATGATCTTTCTAAACTCATAGAGCAAAAGCATAATTCAATTTTCGTGCCAGTGAACTCCAGTGCAACTTCTGCGGCTCAAATATTACATTCATTCCATCATAACTCACGATAATCCACTCTCTGCTGAGACAGAAAATTAAATGCGTAACTCCCCATTGCTACATAAAACGCAAAGGCATAATTTCACTCTAAATACGGTGTAAACCGCATCACGCATCAGTGTAATTTAATTGGTGAAACCAAAAGACTTCTGCAACAATTAATATCTCTAAGAATTTGAAGCTCAATCGATATAGAGATTTGACCATCTTAATTATACATCATTAGTTTTGTCTCTAAAAGGGATGAGTCGTTTGAGCTCTCTTTCCCCTTGACTAGTTTGAGGGACTTGACCACCGATAAGAATATTCCATTGCGCAATTAGACCGAATGTTTCAGCCTGCTTTTCTGGTGGCTATTCTATCCCTATGGGTAGTGGATAAGCGGTGACGTGGAAGGTGGATTTCGCAAAAAAAATATAGAAATGCTTTGCGTGTAGTCATGTTTTTGGCCTTCATTTTCAGTTCTTCACGTGCAATCGAGTTGTTCACATCGAAAAAGTATCTTTCAGAGGACTTACCTACATTTGCATTGTGCAAATACGTGTTTCGTGCTCTATCACTAAGATATTGTACTCCCAGTTTTTCTTGCTGAACATACAAGGATTTTAGTCGGTTTAGGAAGTTCTGCGGAAATAATTCGAGTGTCGCGCAATCGCCCTAAGAAATATTGTGGAATTGTGACTGCAGTGCTTATTTCTAAAATATCATTAATTTTCTGTCTTAAATTTTTAAAGTACACTCAGTTAACTCAGAGTGTTAGGCGAAAGAGGTGAGACCTGTTAAGAGGTGTTGCTTTTGTGAGCGAAAATGGATACAGTGAGGTTGAGCAAATACTTGGCAAATTGTTTTGTTTCGTCACCAGTGGTCATCAGATATGTTGTAATGTTTTCGCTCAAAACAAATTTTTGTAAGGAGTGCTGTGATATGTTATTTAAAAGCGTTATTTGAGGAGATCTAAAGAGGTAAGAAAATACTATCAATTGCATCTATGCGAGGTACTTCATGCCGTATTTTTTAAACGAATTGCTTTTTTATTGTAAATTTATCAAGTGACTGATCATATTTTTCACCTTCTTCCGATATTTTTATTAAAATTATTATTGCTTCAATTTATCTGAACAGAGACTTCGCGGAAACTAATTTCCTACCGTGCTATATATTTATCTGTGCAACGCCAATGCCAGGATTTTATTTCTAAGGAAAATAACGCATAATACGGAAGTTCTCACGTTCTAGTAATTCGCTTTTTATTGAATCGCAATGTTATTAAAATCAAAGACCTTAAATGAAGTAATGCATTAGCTGATATAATGTCGATATGCAGATTTTATCTAATAACATGACGGCTAATGTAAAAAAGTAATTCTTTAAAATCGAAGAGTATTTTCTGCTGAAACATCGGAACTTAAATTGCTCATACTTGTTGTATAGTTTTATCTAGAGAAACGACTGAAACTATTAATTTTAATTTCAGCACAACAGTTGTTTAAGTGAATGTGGCTACGATGGAGTCAAACTGCTATTCTTTTGATTATATATCCACACGATCTAATTAAAACATTGCATCTGGAAAGCAATATTATCTAAAATAAGATTTTTAAATACATCCGTTTGTTTAAAAAAATTTTTTTTTAAAGTTGACTATAATGAAAATAGACTTTAATTTGACAGCACTACGAAAGTCGTTTTTCGGCATTTTCTTGATATTTAATTAAGAAGCTTTGATTTAAAACATTAACTCTGGTGAGCGATATAATTTAAAACACGATTTTCAATTATATCTTTTTGTTCTTTTAAATTAAATATTGTTATAATGAAAATTAGGTTTTATTTTGACTATTATCATGACTACTTAATTCGTTTTCTTGCTATTTTCTTGATTGTAAAAAAAATGAAATTAACTTTTGATTGTAGAAAACTTTGATGTAAACTATTATTTTTGATAAGTGGTATTATTTAAAAAACGATTTTTAAATACATTTAATTTTCATTAATATGAAAGCGGACTATAATGTATGTAGATTTTATTTTGACATGAAACACTAAATTCAAAGTGCTATTTTTGGTATAATATATTATTTAATTATCATTACAAGGTACAGTTATTGTACAAACAATCTTAAATAAAACGTGAATTTGTAAAAAGAAAAGAGCTATTGGCAAATAAAGAATAAGTCAATATTTACAAGAAAAGTCTGGGAAAACAGGACAAGGTCCACATGAGTCTTTCTTGGCTCATCTGTTAGTTCCTGATTTTACATTTTTGTATGGTATACTTATGTTAATATTATATAGACTGATTTAAACTATATATAGATACAAAATATTAAACAAGGCTTAGAAAGTGTGATAAAATTTAATATTTTTTGTTCCAAACTTATAAGAAATCACTTTAAAATGGTCCATAAGTCTCAATTTATAGACAAACTCTCTCTTTGGAGCTACATCCCTATGTGAGCCTCCACCCCAATCAGCCTCTACTTCTCTGTCTTCTCACTTTCATCTTCTTCATGTCCTTTATGAATTAGCCATCTCAATCTGGACCTTCCTCCCTTTCTAGTGGCATAGTGTCTCCCTTCTATCACCTTATTCCGCATTGCTGTTTCAAGCATCCTTTCCACATGGTCCAACCATTATATTCTCAAAGATTTTATGAACTTAACTACATCTTCCCCAATTAATTATTGTCTTTAACTCCTCTTTGGTTCTCCTTTGCCATAATCCATTCTCAATAACAGGTCAGTATATTCTCTGCAATAGTCTGCTTTCAAATCATACCAGAGCCATACTCTTGTGTGATTGAGAGTGTCCATTTTTATGCTCCATAGGTTACTACTGGTCTGGTAACTGATTTATTAATTTGTATTTTAGTGTTTCTGTTTATTAAATTTCTCTTGAATATCTTCATATTTGCAAAGTAAGTTTTCTTCCTAGTTTGTATTCTTTTATTTATTCATATTATGCTTTTCTTGTAAGTTATATATTTTACATATTTAAACTCTTCCACACCTTCAAATTTTATCTGTTGTATCTCCAAATTCTGGGTGACTCTAAGTTTGCCAGATGAGTTCATAAGCATATATTTAGTTTTACTGGTATTAACTATAAATTCCATTTTGCTTGCTTCTTTCCCTTTATTTGTTAAATATTGTTCCTCTTTGATCTATTTTTTCTTCAGATTTGTGTAATCCTAGAATAAAAAGTGTGGCCCATAGGCCATCTCCTTGCTTTATCCCAGTGCTGAATTCAAATTCATTTTATATTTGATTATGTATTTTTACTTTAGCCATGCTCTTCTTCAATGCCATTTGAATCAATATAATTATTTGGATGTAATTTTCATATCCTCCATTGCTTCTCAGAGTTTGATCCTGTTTTTATCTAAAATTTGTCTGATTACAAACAGTTGGTCTATTGTACTTCTATTGGATCTACTCCCACACTGAGATTCTCAAATGATCCTCTCAGTTACTACTTTCAGTCTTTCTTTTATGATGCTGGAGAGTATTTCATATACTATATATATAACAGTATTATCCATCTATATTTCCTTAGAACCAGTTCATTTCCCTTTCTATATATTGGGCTTAGGATTCCCATGCTCTATCCTTCTGGCATTTTTCTATTTCCTATATTATACAGCTAAGTTTATGTATAGCATCACTCATTATATCTCCTCCATATTTTACTAGCTCTGCTGCAATATTTTCTTCCCTGGAGCTTTATTATGTTTTTAACTTTTGTATGCATTGTGCAATTTCCTGTCTAGTAGGTTTAATTCTGAGCAAGTTTACTCTCTATTTGATTCTTTCCTTAGCCTGTCATTTTCCTCAGTTGTTACTCTCTCCTTATCTTCTGTACAGAGAAGTTCTTTGAAATGTTCTACCAATCTTTCCAGAAATTTATTCTCTTCTTGGACTACATTACCCTCCATATTTTTAAATACTTCCATTCTTGGTTGGTATCCTCTTTTCACCTTTTCTAAAACTTCATAGAAATCTCCGTTCATTCTGTTTGCTGTATTCTTCTATATTCTCTAGCTGTTCTTCATTTTCTCCTTTTTTGCATACCCTATTAGCTTCCTTCCTCATTTCTTGGTATCTTTCAGTGTTCATTCTTGTTTCTTTCCTTATCATCCTTTCTCTAACTTTGTTCTTCTCCTGTATAATTTGGGCACACTCGTTGTCAAACCAATCAGCATGTATTATTCTCTTGTTTTCTCCAATTTTTTCTTCCACAGCCTCTTTGATTGCTTTCCCTATTTTTTCCCATTCTTTTTCTATGTTTATTTTATAAGTTTTTCATCGGCTATTGGTTTTCATTTTACTAGCTAATCCTTTTTGGTTTTGCTTCGTGACTTCCTTGTCTTCATTTAACTAATCTGTGTCCCATATTCTCTTAACCTTATCTGGACCATTTTCTGTTTTAATTATTCTCTCCCTTACTCTTGCTTTAAATAGTTAATGATCCGAGTCACAGTTTGGCCCTTTGCAGCTTCTTATGTCTATATCTGATTATTATCCATTATTCCTCATCTTTCGCAGCTTTGTTTCGGCTGAGAGTTCGCTTCAAAATGCGTCACTCACTGCAACGTCTACCTAATTATTCTTCGATCACTTCTTCTATTAATAAGAATCTGTAAATATAATTGTATGATATTTTTTACCATTTTTAGCTCCTCGATAGTTGAATAAAGTAGACCGAATGGTTTGAAAGAAATTCCTTGGTTCCATTTTCGAACATTAAGATATTTCCAATTTTTTCTTGTGCATTAGTATCAAAAATATCTACTTAAACATTAAAGAAGCTCTATTCACATCGATGATTATTGAAGACTGAGAAACTTCACCTCTCTGAATCCAACCCCTTCATTTCTTATATTGAAACTAATAATACCTTGAACTTTCTTGACCTCACCCTACGTCTAGTTAATCAAAAAATCGAATTCGATGTTTATAATTATATTATTGTTATGTTAAAATTGTTGTTTTTAGTTGTTGTGGTAAATTATCGACAGTCCTAAACGATAATTTTACCGTTGTTATTATTCAGAAAATCAACTTATGCTAACAGTGCCATCCCCTATACATCCAATCGCCACTACTCACATAAGCTCGCCGCTTTTCACTGCCTTATCCACAGATTATTTAATATTTTCTTTATCTACAATAAACTTTCTTCTCAAGCTTAAAACTATTAAAGAAATAGCTGTTGCAAATGGTTATCCACCTGCTTAAATAGGTAAATTGATTCAACGGAAAGAAAGACATCATCGACAATCGACTTTTTCCTCTTGCATCCCAATCTCACATAGATTCCCCACGACGTGTTGTCCCTCCGTTTAAAAGTAATATTTCGTACAAACTTGCCAATCTCTTCAAAATATTCAATATTGTGCCAGTTTTTAGAAATAATAATAACTTTTGTTAAATGTTCATGTCTTCAAAAAGACAATGTAGAATCTTTTTATAAATCCGGCGTCTATAAATTAATTTGCGACACTTGCAAATCTCTCTACATCCGTCGTACTTCCCTAAATTTTAACGTTCACATTAAAGAACAATTCAATGCATTCATCAATGCTTCACCTTATTCCTACTTTGCGAAATCCCTTAACGTAAACAAACATTTCAGCAGTTTTTCGCCCGACATTTTCCATTTTGAAGATAATGATAAACGCACTCGAACAATTAGAGACTGTTCTATACTTTGTATCGCCTAATTGCTCTCTCACAGAGATTATTCGATACTTTGTATAAACCTAATTGCTCTGTCAGTAATCAATATCTTTTTCAAACCCCCTCTTCTCAACCTCAACGTTGTCAATAGCTTCATTTCAGCTGGAATAGCTTCTCGGAAACTAATGTTTTTCTTTGAAATGACTGGTTCTATTATTCGTAATAACTTGTAAAATTTTTCCTTTGATCAGCGTGTAAAATTCCGGAATACGTTTACATCATGCTGAAGTTTTTTGAGTGGCCCAATATTACCATTTTTGTAAAACTGCTTTGTCTACAGGACCCGTTGCTTTTTTCTTTTACGTGCATTTTTTTAAAAACACACCTGCACAAATGGCTATCACACTTGCCGATTCTGTATCCATCATGACGCACAGTAAATGATGCAGTGTGGACAACAAATTGAATGCCTCATGAGGCATGCCCGAAAAGCATGCGCAACGCATGTTGAAAGGGAAAGAGAAGAGGAAAGCGCATAAGTGTAGACCACGAACTTAGAAAGTATAGACGGTGTAGACATAGCATAAGAGTAACACGTGGAGAAATGGCGGCAGAGAGCAAATGGACATTCAACTGTCGATTGCTTATGTCGGTATGGTAAATAAACACTCAGGATCGTAAGGTTGTCTCCGTGATTCATTTACTATAAGTGCAAATGCTCGAATCTCGGAAAATTTCCTCTCTTAGTATGTCTTCTTATTATCACTGGTGAATGAGCCAAAATTCTCAATATATTCTTACGGAAAAAAAGGTATGAGGTTGGATTCAACAATCAAATTGTTCTTCTAGGGAACCGATTGTTTATAAACACCAAAATTCATAAAGTTTAAGGTGGTATACAATCTTAAAAGTTTGAATTTTTTTGAACTTGTAGTAATTGAGTTTTTTACTGGTAAATAATAATATAATATATTAAATATAATAAAAATATAATTAAATATAATGGTAAAACACTAAAAACTTGTTAAATAATGTCATAGTTGAGTAGTGTCATTTGATTTTATTCTATTATTGTTTTTGTAATTTCATTATAGTACTGCTTTTGTAATTCCCATGTTTTACACAGCTTTCTTTTACACCTTTTAGCTTGTACTATCAGTTGGTTAGCGCAGGTTTTTCACACCCCCTTTCTTTGTGGGTGTTTTCCTACCGTAGAACTTTTTTCCCTAAGATATCACCTTTGGTTTTTTCTACATCCACTCCTTCTAAAGTTTTCCTCTCTATTTCTATTTACCTACACATTACGATCTATGTATATAATGTCATTGACGAAAGGTTAGATGGAAGAAGAGACCTCAGCCTCAATCTCGCCTTAATAAAGACCTTAAAAGTTTATTTTTATGTTAAGCGGTTAAAGACGGAGCTCCATCAAGTGAAGGCCGAAGTGATCGAATTAGATGTAATGGTTATTTGATAGATTCACATACAGTTTAGGCTCGACGGCTTGGACACAAGTGAACCACGATGCATCCACTCGTGCTGACATACTCTGCTTTTTTAAGCCTTGTTACGATTTGGATTGCCATTTCACGTCTTAGAATCGCATTACTATCCACCAGCACCGTTTGACACGACCGATTCCTCATAGTGGACGTCACGAGTCACTCCGCCGTGAAAAATGCTCGTCACGAACTCCGAAAACGAGCTCTCTGAAACCGAAAACATCGTCAGGGGAAACGGGATCGATCAATTTTGACACACAGCCCTGGGAGAGGCGGAAGAAAGCGCGGCCAGAGAGTTAATTTTCATCAAAAAAACTCAAACAAAAGGAGTGAAATTCGGATTTTCTGGGGAGTGATGGAGCTCGTCGTTGGGTTGAGCAAGATGGAAATCAGAGGAGGATGTTTGAATGGCAGGATGGGGGAAAAGGAGCCGGGGCCGGCCTTTTTTCCGCGGGTCACATCTTGTTCTGACAGACCGCGGGCGCGTTTGAAGAGCAAAAGTCGAAAAAAGGATTAGCGAGGGAATGTGGAAGGGTAACTGTTTCCTCGGAGATAAAAAGGAACCTTTTTTATTTGAGGGCCAAAGGGAGAGAGCGAGAAGTGTTCGCTTTATGCATGAGTGTGTACCTAAGGGGGTTGGTGGAAGGCTCTGAAACAATAAAGGACGGACGTCGATCAATGAGGGAGGAAATTTTGAACGCAAACCGCAAGTAAATGCATGGAACAGTATCGTATCTAGCGGGTTAGAGCTCTTTACTCATAAATTCACAGAGGAGGCCAAAATATTGTGGAATTCCGAAATAATCGAAAGAATTTAAAAATAAACAAAGTTTTACGAAACAACAAAGTAACTTTTACTAATTCACACGCAGAGGTTTTAGTGGCGGCTAGTTTCGGCTAGTAATAACCATCTTCAAGCTCACTGAGACCTCTTTAGATGGATGAGTTAAAGTTACTTTTTTGTTTTGCAAAAATTTGTTTTATTTAACAATTCTTTCTCTTTACTCATGTTACAAAGTTTTCTATGGTGATTTATAGTTTTTTTAGTTACTTTGTTAGCCTTTATCTGTGGTTGAAATATTACAACGTAAAGAATAAATTGTAATTAACATCGTCAGATTAAAGAACGCCGCATAAAGACAACCCACTATGAGAATACGCATTCTTGCAGTGTGGTTGAAAATACGTACGACTTCATCTTCATATAATTCATCGTTACTAATTAGAAAAAACTGGAACGTGTAATAACTACTTTTCTACATGTGCCGGCATACAGATGGCCAAATTAATTTTCCTGGATGTAGTAATTTAGAAATTATTCCAGGTATTGAGAATACTGTTGTCATTATGACCTTTCGTAGGCTTCATCAGCTATATTACCAAACCGAATTTAAGTCTAGAGCATATGAATAGAGCAACAAAAGCCTACTAGTATAGGAAAACGAATACCATACAATCATCCAAATATCTACATATGAGTATTATAAATTAGAAATGCATTATTTAATTGGAAGATTGAGCGATGGAAGAACAATATTAGTTCATAATGATTAACACTCATTTATTCCAAATAAATTTGAGAAACGTAGCCTCGGTGTCTCTCTCAAATTTCTCAAAAAGTAGTGAGAACCCGAAAAATTGATTTCACACCACAAAAACATTTCTAAGGACTTCTCTTATTATCATAACATTCAAACACCTTTATTCGGAAATCTCTCTTATCAATTATTTTTACAGAAAAAATCAATCGGGAATAAGGAAGAGTTACAGGTGGGTCGCGACTCTGTACTAAAACTATCAGAAACCTTCGAATAAACAATCAGAAAAGATGAGAAAAATCGAAACAAATCTATCTTTATTACATATATTGCAAACATATATCAATTGTTAAATAAATATTTGTTTTTCAACAAAGTGCTTATATTTCGTCAAAGATTTTCAAATTAGAACACAAATTGTTCATCAATAATCAATCTATATCTTCATAGTATATATAGTAAAGCATGGTATACTTAGGTGTTACGTGGCAACGAGAAGCTCAGGGCATAGAAAATTGAAAAGTACTTGGGAAGGCCTCCCGACATCCGACGTCGGATTGAAAATAGCTCATGATGATGATGATATATATATATTTGAAATATTTGTACATTATATACACATAAGGAAGGGATACGATACAAATTAGGTTTTTTACTCCACCATGGATCGATGGACCGTGGAGGTAATCCGATAAGGAAAGGTCAGCTGAAGAAGGTTGGGAGACACTGCTCTACACCATTAGCTACAGAAAGAAGACCTGGAGAAGAAACGAGGCGATTCGACAGGATGAGGAATGATGTACTTTTCCTTTATTTTTCTCGTTGAGTGAGGATGCTTGGAGAGTGGATAAAGACAACAAAAATTTATCACAATAACCCAATGATTAGCACATTTATAACATTCAATGAAGTGTCCAAGATGAATGACATTATTCAACATCGATCATAACTCAGTAATAGTGGTTATTCAATAGCTGTCTTTGTCGGCGCTCCGTGCTTCGTTGCCTGCGGTATTCGGAAACAAGAGAAGTCCAGGTAAACATTTTTCTAAGAAGCACTTTAGAAATAATATAATCCGGTAATCAGGGAATCTGTTCTCACCGGAAAACGGTTGGAGCGTGGTGGGGAGAGCTGATTAAAAAGGATATTGGAGTACTTTTAAACTTAATTAATTATTTTATTAACAGTAATGTTCCAAATTCTCTTCCTTCACATGCCTCAGTAGCTTTCGTTTGGTTTAGTTGCATACCACAACAGAGACAAAAGTAAATGGAGAAAACATATGTTGCTATGAAAAACAAATACAAAATATTCCATTCTTCAACTTATGGTAATATATGCTTATGTGAGGATAAATAAATAAATAAACTTCTTTATTTATCCTCAAAATATCAAGAACATAAAGTAGCCTTTATATCTATCTCATCGTCCATGCTTAAAGAATAGCAATAACAAACCGAAGAAACTACACTAGACTCTCGCTAATCCGGACCTCAATACTCCGGCCTGTCAGTAATCCGGCACCCTTCCCTGACGTAAAAGAGAACCATGGAATACCGAAAAGAGTGCAAGGGTGGAAGAAAAATTATAAAAGGTGTGAGTGCAGAGGAAAAGGGTTATTTTTAGACCAGTAGGCGCTAGCTATATTTATATACAACAACGAAAGCATAAATTAATTCATCAAAACCTGAATGACTTCTCTAAAGAAATGGACTAATCTTCCGTTTACATACTACATTATAGATGCATGCTCTACCATTAAATTAACTTGCCACCCCATTTCGCCAAATAAAGTCCTTTGTATGTATGTAGGTATCTGTGAATTATCTCACGCTCTTATATATCAAGTTCTACATTACCATATATATCCTATGTAATATATTAAAAGTATGTATTTGTCTTTATGGCTGAGCACTGAAAACTCGGTCATGACAATATATGGTCTTTTACGCCCTTTCAGTAACCCGGCACCCCTTTGTACAATGAATTGACTGTCGGATTAGTGCGAGTTCAGTGTAATTTAAATCGATAGGATGGGGAAAGATTAGACGATGTATATTAATATCAGAATACGCTTCGAAGCTTTGCAAAATTATCATAAGGGACAGCTACTTTGGGTTATGTAGACGTGGTGGCGTACGAATGTTTCACCGCCACGTGCCGTGGTACCCACCATCAACTGATCTGCAGTGAAGGGTTAAAAAGAGTCGAAATTTGTTTCTGACCGGAGCAGGCGGTATCTTTTCTCTTTCTCTACTCCAACCCTAATTCCGTCCCCCACCCTTCGTAATCTTCAACTTCGGAAAAACCTCAAGCTCAGGGATGACGATGTTACCGGTGGAAAAGTGCAAAGAACAGGGGGGATGAATGGGAGATCGCAACGCAACGTGTGTCTCAGGATGGAAAGAACGAGCGGAGCTCTTCTTTTTTTCGGAATCGGTCCGTGGGCGTTTTTTCCGCCCGTCCAACTCTCCTCCACGTCCGCTCAAAACGGGGATTTTGAGAAAATGTTCCGTCCGTCATCGAGAATGGCCATCGAGAAAGGCGAAAAAATATCGGAGAAAGAATCGGACGGCCAAGGCTTGTTGCGGGAGATTAGAAATTATTACGTTATTTCCGAGGATCCCTGCATGTGAAGCGAAATGTTCAGAAGGCAACTGTCTAAGTGCTGGGGAGCGGAGAAGAAGGAAAAACCTCTTTTGCACGATATTATTTCCATTACGTCTGTGTAAAAACGTGTCGGGAGTAGGCTTGATTGAAGACCTCAAAAACAGGGAGGTAAACGAACGAGAACATGAGAAAGGTATTTACGCTATCATTAACTTTTGCCGCAGCCTTTTTAGGTAAAGGTTATGGAAACAAATTATATGCGGAGAGCATTTTTCAGTAATTTACCAGAATTTCGAAGTTATGAGTTAGATTGAATTTTCTTTTGTAGACAGCTGCGAAAATATTCTTATTTATTCATAAAATATACAACGATTTATGTGTAATGTATTTTAAATTGAGATTTCCTTATAACGGGGTCTTTCTCCGCTACTTTTTGATTATTTCACCTTACAAATTTCACTGCTTGGATGATACCTGCTGCCTCTCTTCAAATGAAAAATCAGATAGAATTGGATGGTCGCCAAAAGAGTAGCAAATACAGCGCTCTTTCATCAGTCTGGTTCAATAATTTATAAAGGATCATCAGCATTTTTAAGATAATGTAGGCCGTAAATAGGCTCAGCCTGCGAAAATTAATACGAGATGTAAAACTGTGAGTATAAATAGGCAGAGGAAGTGTAGTACCGAATTATCATCTATCTTAGCTGTTAGACAATAGTATTAGCGACCCTAATACCTCTAACTCCAAAAGATTTTAATATCCTATGAATGGGAGACAATTATTTTCAGAAATATCAAGCTAATAAAATAAACTGAGTTGATCTGATATGATGGAAATAAACATTGAAAAATGCAATTGCGGAAATTAAAACCAATCCTAGTCCAGTGTAATATTACCAGTATTTCGTGTGATATTCCAGCAAAAATTTACGGAATGAAAGTAAGTTTATCTTTTACTACCTATTCAAAGAAGTGTTAGTTGAATACGAAAGCTACTATGCAAGTCCTTGGTGTTACATTAGAGGAAAAAAGAAATTTAGTCAATTTTTCAGTGCATCTGAATATTTCTATTTCATTTCAATTTATGAAACAACTAAAGGGTCTGCATAACGACCAGAATTGAAAATAGAGTAAGTATCGGTTGGGTATACATTTGTTCGGAGTAATGTGAATTGGATCGGTAGTAAATGGATTAACTAAGAAGTTTCTTATGTATTCCGCATCCAGCCAATAGAATGGAAAAAAAGAGATCTCCGATAAAATACTAAGAGAATACGATAATTATACCTATTAGCAAGGAAAAAACGGCAGGATGAATTGATTGAAAAAGCCTTGGAAACCAAGGCGCAAAGCCTTGTCTTGCACGTCGTATTGGATACTACTATATCTAAACAACTTCATTCTATTAAAATTTAAACTAAATTCGATTAGGGGAGTATTCTTCACATGCCTCTAAATACTATATTTCAAAAGTTAAAATTAGTAATTAGATGAGGCTAAGTTATTGCATAAACAAGTCCAATCTGAAAGTCAAAAAACATTTGATGATAATTTTAAATGCAAATCACCCACAAAAGTGTGATCCTCTGACCATAACGTCGTGTGGGATGCAGCGACCTCACGCCTCAGGACGACTGAAATTCTGAATCGGAACCTATACTTTGCCCGCTCCGTCCTCAGAGATATGCACCCAGCCTTCATTCAGCACGTCCACGCAACTTAACGTCGAAACCATAATGAAACATCATTTATTCAACGCACAGCCGGATCGAGAAGATTTGATCCGCCAGAGGCCCTCGTTGTCCGTTATCTTTTCCATTCCTCCCTCCTTAAAAGCTGGACGAATCCGCTCTCCCTTTTTTATTTAATCCGACCAAAGCGCATGCGTGACGTGGAAACGAATGGCTGTCATTCGTTAACTTGCGCCGGCATACCATCTTTTGTCAGGTACCGAAAGAACTCAATATATCATACGGACGTACAATGCGGGGACTTCCTTCCCCGCAACATTTTATTCTTCCATCTTCTTCACGAGTTAGCTTTTCGATTCCGAGGATCATTTTCGAGTGCTTTTTTGTTGTTTAGTTTAGGGCGCCACGGTTTGGGAGTTCTCGAGGGACAAAGGGCATATTCGGGCGACTCATTGTGCTCGGAAATTCCGCCCGCCCAATTAATTGGTCTGGGACAGACGACTCATGTCAAGTCTCTCGCTGTTTGAAGAGCGTTATTTCCGTTGACGGGGACGTCGTTTGCTCAGCTTTTTTCCCACCGGCATATTTATATATTCGCATCAGCATACCTTCCAGCTAAGTCTCGATTAGATCAGATCTGATGCGATAAATACCTATTTTCCTGTCCTTCAAACATCGCCGAGTTGAATCTGCCATTATCCCTTTAGAAAATGCGGACGATCTAGTGTAGCGGAATGGAAAATGGAAAGGGCACTCAACCTTTTCCGATCCAGCGAGTCCACGAGGAATCATGTCGCTTATTTGATTCTAGCATCCATCCATATCGCCCGCTGACTCCATTTTGGCTCATAGGTTGTAGTATATAATTCCAGCAGCAGATATCATGACTAGCCGTTCAAGAAAAATTTCATTTTTCCGCGATAGATGAAGATTGCTGTCTTCATGCTCGCGAGTCATGGTCAGGTTGTATCGGTGGTGGTGTTTACGTTATTGAAAACTGATTGTAAGCGGAATATTTTCACGTAAATAACTTCAAAACTCTTTCAATATCGTTCAGAATTGTATGTTTAAGGTTTTGAGAAGTCGCACAAAGATATGTCTTAAAAAAGTTTTTGCTAAATGTAACTTTATTTCATTTGTAGTTATTTCAAACATTTTGGTTCTAATTAAGTTTGAACAATCAAAGATTCTATGCACATATAAAACATCTTCAAAGTCCTCTCAGTAGAAAAAATAAATTTCTTCGCTACTTTGGATCGGAAAGGGTTAATTTTCAGGTTGCCTCCTGGCTCGTATGAACTCGAATGCATCGCTTGACTTTAATAATCATTGGTGAAAATCATTTATTTCCAATCATCTTTCTCTTACATTGCATGGAGGGTTCCTAAGTTCTGAGACAGGATATCTTCACTCCCTCAGACGATGAATAGGTAGAAACGAAATGTATGTACAAGGTGGATGGAGAAATGCCCACTATTTATTCTAACAGTTGGTAAGAGTGACGGTGTGTTTGGCGATGGAGTAAAAAGGCAACGTCCTCAATGTATTTACTGATAACGCAAGAGGTCTAGAATTGATTACTGTTCAGGTTCACCAGATTATTTCAGATTTTCTGAGCAACAGAGTAGTGGTGCAGTTATGAACACGCAATCTCTTTAAATACCTGCAACGATTAGTGAAATTCCCTAATCATTATTAAATTAATAAATATTTTCTATATTTTTCAATCTTAATTTCTTGCTCTCATTATCATAATATATCATCTACTCCACCATATCTTAATATGTTGTAAAACGCGCATAAAAGAAGGCATAAGCCTTCACTTTCTCATGTTTCCATTATAAACACAAATCAATCCCCTCGATTGAAATTATGTGAGATGAATGAAATTGCCAATCTCCATAGAATTCCATATCCTGCTTTTATAAAACAATAAAAGGTTTTGCGATATATCTATCTCTAGTCTCGAATGCTTACGCTTCGGAAGTGAGCTATCTGGAAATTTTACGGAAGTATCTTTCGTTTAACAAACCTTAACTAGTTACAGGGCAATTAATTTATGCAAATTGAACCACTTGGTAATTCCTCTACTGTTTTACTGCGTATATTTACGCATGTGCCTGTATTCAAGTGCATGAGTAGATAGAAGCAAGATGCCCCGCTGATTAAATTCGAGCTTCGATCGAAATATGGTATATTGGATCAGTAGGAGCCTGAACAAAGACAAGTACGTGACATGAAGATCATTTTCTTTAATTATATATTTATAAACCGAATTTTCAATATTATAAATAACTTATGAAGTTTAATGAATCTATTATTCTCCAGTTCTGTCCTCGACGAGTTTAATCGTAAAACATGTCCTCGACAGACTACGGATGCCACATGGCATCATCCGACATCAACCATTATTTCATTTTGTATCACAGAATAGGAGAGCTCGATGAAAATGTTGCAATTTTGTATTTGTTTGGCTGGTTTTATAAATATCTTGGCATAATATTTTATGGGTATTGTTTTCAGCCAATCATAGAGCGAAATACGTAAGAAATTTAAAATAATAAAAATATAATAATTCCGGCCTTGAAGGGTTAAGTAATAGTAGTGGTATTATTAAAAATGCCTCGATAGCTTAGATCATTTCGCACATTGGCTCTTACCGGAAATAGAACCAAGGACCGCTTTCACTAAAGGCAAACGCGCTGTCCACATGACAATCCGGGAGCCTAAAACATTAAGGAAAAAAGAAACTTAAGTTACTACTAATTGTTCGAGACAAATTTTGTAAAAAGATTTACCAAAAGGATTGATATTGATCTTAGATTTAGGCTACAAATCATGAGAAATTTAATCAAATTAATTTTTTTTCTATAACTTGTTCCATTGAACTAAGCTAATATGAGAGGTTTTATTTCTATAGATTTCTTCTGTTCAAATTGGACGACTACATTTAATCCTACTCCTATTTTACCCGTTGAGAATCAACGGGCACTTCAGCTAATAATAAAAAAACGGTCGGGTTGAATTCATTGTAAGCTACTTTTCTTCTTCCGAAAAAACTATGGAAAATCCGCTTCAAGTAGAGATTCTTCTCCTATTCATTACGAAAGCGGAAACTTGGATGCATTCCTGAATTCCTCATCCCACAATTGGCAACATCGATTGGTGGCAATGGTGCGCCGTGGACCAGAACGCTTCCAATGCACTCCGGAGAGGAAGAGGATCCCACAATGGGATTCTTATTTCGTGCGTGCGCGTTCAAGTGCGCTCTGGGTGGCTTGAGGAAGGCGCTCCCGTAGGCAGCCCCCTCCCTGGGGATTTCGTGTAATTCCCTCGCATCTGATCATAAAACACTCCAGGAATCCACTTCTCGCCTCGTCCGCCTTTTGTAAGGCAATCTCGAGATGCAAGGGTATGTTCCGCAAGTTATTAAACCGAAGGTCCTCAACCTCGGCATGATTCGATATGAAATATCTTACGCGTCGAATGCAAAAACTCGCGCTACCTGCATCTGGGCCAATCCACCGTGAAACGCTCAATGAAAAATGTAGATTAAAAGCTGTATGTTTTCACGAAGTGAGCGGTATTGCGTCAGGGGTTTTGTGATAATTTTATTTCTCTCGTGAGTCAAGAGTGATTACTTTAAATAATTTGCTGTTACAGTGGAACTTGAATTATTCAAACTCTTGAATAGACTGGGTAAAATATAAGAATTAAAGGGGTTTCTTAGCAAGGGTTTAAAAACATACTTTGTTATACCTATTTTAAAGAGATATGTGTTTTATAAATTGTTTGTACGTATCTTGTTTTGTTTGATTTTTTATTGATAATCATACAATCGTAAACGCAAACAATGATCATGCACCAATTGACAGTTCGTTTCTTGTTCCCACTTGATTAATGTGTCGCAACAGTTGAGGCAAGAACACACCAAATTTACAAATTGTGAATGAGATAATGCAGGTAGCTGGGTGAATACAAGGGAAGGGAGGAGTAAAGTCAAGGGACATTTTAACGTGATCTGGCCGTTATTAGGCATTAACTTTTTGTAGTATTACTAAATTCTAGATGCAATAACTTCGAATCAACCGGAACAATATTGGAATTGACCACGTTCTAAAGTTGTTTGGATATGAAATACTTTTCTAGTTATAGAAGCTCGAATTATCGAAGTACACCTGTACTTTTATTCGTCGCGGACTCGACTTTATAATTACTAAACAATTATTCTCAGTATGGGCTTAATATTGATTTGGATTCACTAATAAATGTCAGCTCATCAAGGAGCGTCTATCAGCTGGTTTATCGAATAGATCGCTCGCGATGAAAAACGTGGGCACGTTTTTCCAATCTTGAAATCGATTTAGATCGTAAATTTGCTGTTCTTCCTACGTAAACGAGACTGAAGCTGAGTCTTGATTGAATTTGAATTGCGTTGAATCATATTTCTTAAAATAGCAACAGTATAATACTTTCAAATTACGTATGGCAGGCTCCGAGAAAGAAAAATATTTCCGTCTAATTCAAGCATCGCCTAGAACGTGAGATACTGCGTCTTTGCGTATGCTAATGTATTATGTATATCATTAAGATGTTTGATATAGAATTTGCCCACCTTGATTATGCCATGAATTTTTAATTTTAATTTTTTTAGAGAATAACCAATACATTTTGTGTTGGTAGACCATTTCTTTTTGTTATGTCGTATGTAATGAAGACACATTTTTAAAATGATAAACAATACGAGTAATCAAAAACACGATTAAACATAAGTCACGTCTTTCTTATATCTATAATAGAATATATAGGTGAAATTTCAACATGCAATGTGTTTCTGTTATTTTGATAATAATCAGAGATATTTAACATCAATCTTCATCTTGAAATTTTCGATTAATATTGAGAAATTTCATAATTCCGTAATATCGAGAAATTTACGAAAATGCATACTCTTTTTTAATAGCTCAGAATGTTTTGTCCGATAGACGGGAACGATTTTCTTTCATTGGAAATGAGTCATTTATTTTATCTTAAAATAGGAACGGGGTGAAAATTATACAACCAAGCAAGATATACCTAATCTTGTGTTTTTCTCGAATGATTTATTTTCCCAATGGATTAGAGACGGAATCCCACCGTGTAAAACGGGTCCACCTGGCAAACATTTTTCACATCTCTGGCGTAAATCGGCGCGTACCTCTTTTTTGTTTCGACCATGTATGTATCTCCCCTCTTGACTAACACTTCCACTTATCTGAAGTGGAATCAAAACTCTAAACAGCAATAAAGATGTTCGGAATGCCCGAATAATTCAGGACGAATGACATTCGGAGTCAAGCTATCGAAAGACTCCGCCGATAATTCACTTGATAATCAATTAAATTCCTTCTATCACCCTTTCGGGTCGTGTCCTCCGAGATGCATTGGTGGTTATCGTGCGAATCAACCCGTGTTTCGCATAGAGCTCTTTCGAAGACGGTTAGAAGTTTAGTGGAGGTACTTTTTGTCAGATTTCTGCCCCTAAAGACTCCAGGTTTCTCATTTGACATCTCCCACGTTCGGCTGGTTTCCCTGTGACACCAAGGATGAAAGAATACGTCGCATGTGCCATAAACTGGAGGATCGCACAAGGGGAAAACATTGCGAGTCCACACATCTCGTCGCAGCTCCGAGAAACTTTCTGGTCCCCACGGAGTTTCTAAAGACGGAGTAAAATGTCACCGGATTTAATGGGTAATTCCCGCGATCGACGAAAGTGCAAGAAAATGCGAATTTTCTCTCTTCGCGGCTTTTAGAGGCTACGACGGCATTATGGTATCTGAATGGCTCGTATTTTATATCGATTGGCGTTGAAGTCGTAAAAAAATTCAGTATGGACGATTGCAAATTTTAAAGGAAATCTTTTCTATATTCTTAAGAATCTAAAAGAAAATAAAAAATTGAATAAAAATAAAATCTGAAAAATAAACCATTGCATTACTTTTGAGTTGCGCCTTGTTAAGTTGGATAAGAGTGTATTTAAAAACCAAGCTTAGAGCCAACCCTTATCGTGTCACGTCTAAGAATGATATCAAAGGATCGTGGTTAGTCTGTTAGATTTATTGTCTCTTCAACTATGGCAACTAGAATTTGGTAGATTTATTGGTAATTTAATTATTGGATGGTTGTGAAAAAATATACGGATTCAGATAAGTCAAGTAGGTTAAACGATTTAAATAAACTTTAATATGTAGAAAGAGCTCTCGGGTCTCCAACCGGGTTGCCTCATGCTGACGACGCTTCGGGAGCGTACTCTGCCCCCATCTTCAGGAGTAGTTCCTGAAGATGGAGGCAGAGTCCCCCCCCCCCCCAAACGTCGACCCTTTGGCAGGAGGCAACCCGGATGGAGAGCCGAGAGCTCTTTCTACATCATATTCACCGGAAAAAAAGCTTCTTCTTTCTAAAGTTATATGTATTTCACATTTTAGAGATACAAGAAGGTATTAATGCTTTATTTTAAAGCTATAGAGCAGAGTTTCGAAAACTATGTTCCGCGGAACACCGGTGTTCCGCTGAACCTGAATAGGTGTTCCGCGACAATTTGGAGTGTCAATGGAGAATTGGAGAATAAAAGAAATTAAATGCTTTATTGATTCATATTTTAAGTTTTTATTACAATATTATAGTTTTATAATTTGTTGTAATTAATTAATTTTTAAAATTTTACAAGTAGAATTACCTAACCTAAATACAAGCTTAGTGTTCCGTTAAACTTCCCAGGTTTGCGAAGTGTTCCATTGCAGAAAAAGTTTGGTAAACACTACTATAGAGGAACAAAGAAATGTCGTTCTTGGACTGAATACTTTACAGACAGACGTAAAATGCATTAATTTTTGAGCTCGTATAGCTCCCCCCAGTGCTGATAAACAACTATCATTTAAAATCAATAATTACGTACCTCCTTAAATAATACCACATTCGACGCAAAACTTTTAATGGGATTAAAAGAAATAAAAAAATATCAGAAATGCCAGACTCTAAGCAATGAAAATCAAATAATTATACAACATTCCTAGATCATATGCGAGTAAAATAGGTAATAACAGTATCTATATCGGATATGAACAAAAGCTGTGAACACCGCGGAGATATACTACGGATATATTAGTTCTTTGTTTGAAACAATGCCAATCTACATACCATTTTCAAAACTTCCTTCCATTTTCAAAACTTCATATAGTTCCATGATTTTACTACACACACCAGATAAAGGAGACAAGCTCTTAAATAACGGTTATCTAGTGGGGTAGGCAGAGATAAAGGCAATGCACCTCTAAGGCGAAAAGGGGCGTGGCCTGTGAAATTTCGGAAACCTCTGTCGTACGTAACACAAGAAGGGCGCGATTACCTATGACTTTCGGAACCCACATGCGATGGCCCAAATGAGTCTCGGATGGAAACATCACAAAGAGCCTCCTTTGTCCTCCGTTTCCGGCTCCTATCGCGTGACCCGCGAGACCACACCAGCGGCGTGTTATCTCTCAGAACAGCGACGCACCCTCGCATATATTTTCATAATCGCCCACCCGTTCGGCCGCCCGTTGTTTCGCATCTCCTTTACGCAAATAGACGACTCTCGTTTCCGAGAAGCGGGAGAGGACCTCTCCGGCGCGGAATCGGACGCGATAAATTACAGCACGAACGCAAACAAGCGGAGAAAATCACTTTTGCAGCGAAGGTCGCGCACGGCCTCTCTTTCGCAGTCTGCGCTCTCCAAACACGCGCGTTCCTCAAACACCCGTGCCATGCATAAAGAGGGGGCTCGAAATTCGCGGCTGCATAAATATTTGTCCTCCTCCCTCGTTTACGAATTGGTTGCTGTTTTCCGTGTCCTCACTCCGGGCAATAATTCCCGTCCTCGAATTGAGTTAATGCGATTTCCCGAAAAGTTTGTCGAGGGGAGAGGAGAGGAGCTGGGGCGATGAGGAAGAATTGGGGATGGAAGGAGGGTTTGGGCGAATGATGGATGAAGAGGAGATTGATAAACGGAGAGGAAAAATAATATCGAGACTGAAATCTAAGATCTGTGTTCGAATCCCGGTCTCATTGTACTTTTTTCAAATTATTTTGAAATTTTCAGGGTGATCCTTACCGTAGGTCGCTTAAAATCCCGCGTGGGGAAACCCGTAGAAAATTTCTGCAGAGGATATACCGGGAAAACATGAGATTTTCCCGAGGGGAAAACGGACTAGAAAAATAAAGTAGATGGGGGCTACGAATCGAACCCGAGTTCTTCCTCACTTCAAATCCTTCTATTGCATTTTTCTTTCTTTTTTCGCCTCTTAGTAGGCTGGTTATCTCAACAAGTGGAACCCAGTGGAAGACCGGCCTAAGGACCTTGACAGTGAACGAAATTCCGTAGTCCGCCGCCACTTGCTGTCGCTCGCCACTATTTGTCACTCGCCACAACTCGTCCTTCGCCACCATTCGTCACTCGTCACCACTCGCCTGAATCTCACCAAAGCAGCATTGGCATTTTGCAAGCAGACATTAATTTGAGAAATAGAGCTTAGGGGAGCCACATGTCAGATCAAGGTTACATTCAAATAGATAAGACGGCAATATTTTTTATATTTATGTTTTGTAAACTATTTCCGCTTAAATCATCTTAATATACGAGGGAGTAGTAGTAAAGAAATGATCAAAATCCAGATGCCTTTGTTAACTAAAGGAGTTTTCTCACAGCAAAATCATCGAAAAATATGCATCATTATACGGAGTAAATATCGATGTCAAAGTCATCATAACTGAATTATCATAATGGAATTACGATTGAATAAGACGGAAGTGAAGGTTATTGATTAATGAGAGTTGACTAACAACAAACTTTCGCAATGAGTCCCGGAGATCAAAGATTAAACACAAATAGCGACAGATTGCCCAGTTTAGATAACTCATAATTCATCGTGGCTTGTATTTGTATGTAATGTTTTCTAAGATTACTGTTTTATTTATCCTTAAATGGCTTCCGGTCTTGATATATATAACTATATTTTCATAAAAAATACTATCTGAATAGAGTAAAATTAATTCATAGCCAAGCGGTTACATGTGAATTATTTCTAATTTTCCAAATAAGCACCCTTAGTAGGATTATCTAATTTGAGAGGGAATGTGTAGTCATAAAAGAAAAAAAATACGCATTATCATCAGTGGCATTCTAAAACCTATAACAAATTCACTATATCAAATGTTTAATTATTTCCATGATCTTGAAATAAAGGATGTAATTATTGAAAAATAAGATGAAAATAGAATGAATTGTAGGCTCCAACTAAGACTCGAATCTTGGATTAATTTAAATAGCAAGAGAGGTTTTAGAAATTATTTTAGAGGAAATATGTGTGGAAACTACTCCAGCAGGGATGATGGTAAACTTTAAATTTTATTATTATCTCTGAAAAATGTATATAAAAAAAAGATTGTAGTGCGTGAAGAATGGAATCCTACCATCGAGTATATTTGAAAATACAGAAGTAGGATGGAAATATCGTGACCTTAGCTCCCAATTTTATAATGGACGACAACAGCTAAGATAATGCGAATAGTTATGAAGTCGCAGAAGCTAAAAAGGGAGATTTAGTAGGCGGAATCTCCTGTGTCTCAATCACTGTTAACCTTCCTTCTGAGAATTCGGATTGGCAAAGAAGCTGAGCTGGCTCATGATTTTGTCGGACTCTTTGAAGATGATCTGTGACCTTTTCATTTGATAACATTGAGAAGTGCATCGTGTTTTCTAAAGAGAGGCTCATTAGGAAAAGGATTTCAGAATGAAGAAGTCACTTTCGATCGCCTTACTCTTCATTGCCATATCCATTGGACAATGGGAATTGACGCAGTCTTCGTGTGAGGGTGACCTAAACGACAGGAAAACTGCCTTGTACGCAGTAGCCAGCAAGAATCAAAGCGGGCACCTGATTACCAAGTTTAGTGCAAATAACTTGTCAGCAAAGGATTCAAGAAAATTCACAGTGGATGTGAGGAGTGACTGGATTTGTCAAGGGAAACGCCAAGGAATTCGCATCGAAGGTTTTCTAGTTGGTAATGAGTCCTATTATATCCAATTTAAATGGTAATTTTCTCGCATAATAATTTCATTGTAGGGCATCTGACTGTTATTTGTTTTCACTTTGGTTCCACGTAAACCACATCGGTTGATTTTCATATTCGCTCCTTCAAGTCGGTGTCCGGCAGCCACATTCGAACCGGTTCCTTTTCAAACTTGTATCGTAATATTTTCTAACCCATTTACATGTTTTTATTTTATGTATATTCATCATATTACTACATTTAGCCAAAATTTCTATTATGTAAACTTAATAAATATAATAATTCTTGAAGGCCATACTATGTGGAAATTCATAACAAGTAATCTAAGAAATAAAAATGCACGCACACTTTTTACCACAGTATATAACAAAAATGACGACTGGTTTCGGCCAAAATGAGGTCATTCTGAAGTCACTTGGAACAGGTTGTCTTTTTTGTAATATATTGTGGAAAAAAGTATTTCTGAATTTTTATTTCTTAGATCACAAGCGTAATCAAAAGATAGTATTCGTTTGTTTGCAGATGATTGCATTATATACAGAAGGATGAGGAACAACAAGGATAGGGAAATACTGCAGCGAGACTTAATTTCGATAGAAGAATACGAAGAAAAGAATAGTATGAGTATTAATACAAGCAAGAGTTGGTACACCGCCTTTACAAATAAGAGGTCGCCTTGTTGCCACAATTATCGTCTAAACGGTGAAATAATAAAACATTCCGATCATTTAAAATACTTAGGAGTCACATTTGATAAAAATCTCAATTGGAAAAAACACGTAAATTTAATTGTAGCGAAGGAATTTAAAATGTTGCATTACGTGATGATGAATTTAAAGGGCAGTAACAGGGAAACAAAAGAAAGGGGATTTACATCGCTTGCAAGACCAATTCTTGAATACACGACAACCGTATGGGATCCACATCAATGTTGTCGATCAAAGAAAATATAAAAAGTACAAAGGAAAGCAGCTAGATATGTGATGGGCAGATATAGAAAAATGGACAGCGTCACAGAAATGTTAAAGACACTTGGGTGGAAAACGTTAGAGAAAAGGAGAAAAATAAATCGACTAGGTTTTATTTACAACGTAATTTCAGGTAAAAATGGTTGGGAAGCTTTCAAAAATGCTACGGAGAAACCAGAATTCCGCGGGAAAGATAACTATGAATTTAAAATTTAGCCTCGGCGGCAAAGAACGGACATCGCGAAATATACTTTTCTTAACAGAGGCATTTCAGATTACAATAAGTTACCTGAATCGCTCTTAAGCCCCTTGTCTAAAAAAAGTCTTATAAAAAGAAATGTATTGTAGTAGATAAGGGTATTACAAAATGTAAGGGGATTTTAGTAATGTAAAATTTCTGGAGGAAGTAAGGGATTGCTTGGCAGGGTGATGTATGGTGTTGTTTTACACCGGGACCGCTACGGTAGCCGGGAAGGCCTGTCATGAACCCCGAAATGTCCAAAAATAAGAATTTATATGTAATATGTATATGTATGTTTTTAGTATATTGCATATAATTATGTAGAATAACTGCCTAGATGTAGAAAAACTGCCTAGATGTAGAATAACTGCCTAGATGTAGAAAAACTGCCACCTGGCTTACAGCCAACCTGTTGGTTATGAAATAATAATAATAATATCCCATCTTAAATTTAGCTGTGAACATTTCATTTTAAAAATAAGTTATGACATCATTATTCAGGAATATAAATTCAAAACCACATAACGATGTTTACTGAATAGTGGCCTTGTACAAATAACGGTTATCACGTCTTTTTCATATTTTGGAAGTGAAATTTTATTTTCCAGTATGGTTTCCACTTTCACAAAAGTAAATATATTATTATGATTCGATAAAGATTTCATTCGTTCAGTTTGGATCCCCGTTAGATGCCCTGTTTTATTTTCGTATCTTTACAGCTCCACCACCTCTACCAGTAGGGTACAATATTTACCCCGGCATAGGTTTTTACAAATACCACGAGGCAATACAGCCTTTTGACGATGCTAAGAAAGTGTGTGAAAACGAAGGCGGTCATCTCGCAATACCTGACTCCACGGAGGAAGGGCAAGTCTTGAAAAAACTTGTTCGTAAAGAACAAACCTATATTGGCGCTGATGACCGAGCTACCGAGGGCAAGTTCATGACAGTACTCGGTAAGTGAATATGAAATTTCAAATCAAAAATCAAGGATAGAAATTTTGTTGGGACAACAAGGCTTAGCATAATTTTAGGGTATCTGATTGGGAAGCGATCGGAAGCCTAACGTCTGATACCAGGGATCCCCCAAATAAGGGCGTATCGCACTTAAATTTATGACCTTCTATTTTTAAATGTACTCCAGAACGGTGGTTCTTCTCTCTTGAAACCACATTTGAGCCTTTTGCTAAGTTCAATAAATGATTTTGGCGTATAAATATGGATATTAATGCTGTACTCGAGCAATATTCATATTGAATGTTGCGGAAACCTTATTATCTTATCGTGAATGTTATGTTGCTGAAAAGCCATGGATTAATTATTTAATGGGGAGTATATTTTTAAATTGCATTTTCGTAATCGAAAGTGATGACTGGAAAGCATAAACACCAATAGGTGTAGTGAGGTTTTTATTTCACATGTACGATAGTTCTGTGCATCAATTGTAGTTTCGTCCTCCACAGAGTAATTGAAAGTTATCCATACTTTTTAAAAAGTGAAAGAAAAGAAGCAAATAATATATTTTAGCTATCATGGCGCAGCTTAGTGATCTGAGCAGCAAATATAATTTCTTTCTTTTGCAATGATAAAAAAACAACTATGGAATTAAGATTAGGAGTAGTAAAGAAAGATTTTATACGAGTTTACTCGTTCATCCCACTAAAAAATGGTGATGTTTTGCAAATGCAAGTAAAGAGATTGGTGTTAGATTATCGAATAACCAACCGCGCCTAAGGATAATTTGAAACATTTTAAAATGTTGGCTGTCGTATGATACTGAAACTGTTTATGTTCTTTAGAATTTAAATCACAAAATTCATTCGTATTATGTACTAACTATTTTTTTTATGAAGCAATAATTTTTTATGGCTTTACAAAATATACCATTCTCAATTTTTTAATTGAAATTGTATTTAAATTGATTTTAATATGCTTCTTGCGAATAATAATTCTGTTTGCATTCACATGGGAATACGAACGCAAAAATAGTATTGAAAGATCGGAGCTCTAATCGTGGTCTTCAACTTTTATTCACATCTGTTTTCATTTGGATTTTCCTTGGTGCCCACTATGTCATACAATGGCTTATAAAATATCCCTGTGCTTGAATTGTTTAGTTTAGTTTATTCTCTTATTTTATTCAGGAATGCCAATGAATGACGTTATCACCTGGAATACTAACCAGCCTGACAATTCCGGTGGAAAAGAGCACTGTGTGACTATCCTTACATTAGGAACACTCAATGATGTTCCTTGCGACCACAAAGCTCCATTTATATGCGAATTTGACTTACTTTGGGCAGATTAATTTGAAAGCGATGTCTTTAATGTATCTCGTAAATACGGTTAAATATTAAAAAATAAAATTTCATGAGAAAGTTGTTTGTGTTTACTGCATTTAAGTTCATTTTACCATGTTAACATTTTAATCTGACGCTTTGTAATTTCAGGAATTCATTCACACACAAAGCTGAAATATTCACTTTATCTTAAAGATCCTTTTATAGAAGAGATCTCGTGAAAAAATGTAAATTTGACTCTGACAATATGTTCAGTTAATTTTAAAACTTTACGCTGATCTTCCAGGTGTAATCACTGAAACCCGGAAAGAAGAAAGAAGACGTCAAGATATTCTCTGTCAGAAAATTTATAGTTGATGGGGATTAGAATTCGTTTTACTTAAATTGTTCTTACTGTCTTGGCACGGAGCCACGACAACCACGTTTAATGCGAGTTCGGCTTTTGTGAAAACGGTCCCGGGTTCGATTCCCAGAAGCATATGTTAGCGAAATGTCCAAACTATGCAAAAACACTTAAATCAACATCAACAAGAGATTACACAGCAATGTGTAATATGCAATAATATTTCGCTTTGAAAATCTCTAATAGGCTCACTGCAAGAACCGAGGCCTGATGTATGTGTATACGCAGCGAAAGTCTCAACGTTTTGCTCTCTATCTAGACACTGTGCGTATTTTTAAATTTTATGCTCACAACTCAATATTCGCACACTTAGGAAATGCTTCGTATCTTTTTAATCCATAATTTCCTATAATATGAGTTTCCTCAGTAAAGAAATTAAGTTTTTGTTGTTATATCTAATGGTTTAAAATCAATTAGAGAAAACACAAACCAATAAATGAAATTCTGAAGTATTTCATGGGAACACCAACATTTACAGATGTTTTTTCAAGCGTTAAAACTCTATAAATCGGCGTCAGTATTGCTATTCTTGTAAAATTTTAATATTTTATCAAAATAATCGCCATAAAAATCGCGAGGAAAATTAATTCGTGTTTTAGTTTTACCTTGCTGCATTTCTATGTCCGATGAAAACAGATTTCCAGTGTAAACAACTCGGAAAAAACCAATCAGGTCGATAAGAATCATGACTTCTGGTGGTACTGCATAGTTTCAGCTTTTTGTAAATATAGGAAATGGGCATTTCATGTTCAGAGAGTGTCGCACTCCCGGTTAAATCGAAATCGGTCAGTAGCATCAATGTTTCAAGCGGGGTTAATTTGAACTTTAGCTACCAGATGTGTTCATAAGAAGGTGGCATGCTTTCGGACAGTCGTCAGGTAGGAAACCGTGCTTCCATATCAGACGGCAAGGTGATGTCATTCCTCAGCAAGAAAGGTTTTGCCTGAAGACGTAACACTTGAAAAATAATGCCTTTGGTATTTTAAATCGTGGCGGACGTCAACTTTGTGACAGCTGGGATCCAGTTTTGAATGGGCGCGAGGGCAGATTTATCGATGGCGATGAACGATAACCGGCCTCCGAACATCCTGCTCGCCTCGAGGACTGGGCTCGAACCAGCGTCCGCTCGAAATGACGAACTGTTAGAGCGCCCCCTTTCCTCCCTCAAGGCAGGAGAATCGTTAAAAAATGGTGGCGGTTTTTATATGTCTATTACGGGCGGCTTCCAACTGCTAGCCGTCGGCCATCGAGAAGGGCGTGGTGGGTCGGTGCTTCTGGCTCGGGAAGCGTGGGCGGAGATATTGCCAAGGTTAACGACCGGTTACCTCAATGGGTTGCCATAGTGATCGTAAAGTGAGTCCTGACTCAATCTTAGTGGGTGATATAATCCAGTATAGCGTTAATCGTTGACAAGTTGTGGGGTTAGTTCATCATTTTGTACAATTATTTTTACAATGAAATTACCTAATTCTAATCGCTCCCGGTTTTCTTAGTGTAACGCGATCAGTAGGAGCACTATCAATGAAATGAAATTGATTTGATTACCGGAACGATTTACACTTCCCCTCAAATGTAACACATATATATTTTATCTAGCTGTTAATATTTAAATGTGCATATTATTTTACACGGTTATTCCTTACTGGTTGGTGAGGTAAGAAAATTATTTCTTCAGTAGGTTTTCATTGCTATTAATGCTCTACATGAAGTAACGCCTTTTCAAACGAATTTATGGTTGTAATGTCATTATTCTATTAATACATACCAGTTTATATGAATATGTATAACAGCTTTAATCATAACATGAATAAAACAACGTATCATTACGGTTCCGTTTTGTTTTAAAAAGTTGTTAGCTGTACGAATGCGAGACTGAAGCTGCCACAGGACTATTAGCCTCCTGCAACGTAATTCCCACAAAATTAAAGAATATCAAGATTTCATTACACTGGGAGTGACTTCTGTTGTAAATAGATGCATTCATACGATTGTATTGGAAAAAAGTAACTTCTTGCGGAGTTCTCTCCTGCGCTGATGATTCGAGTAATAACTCTCAGCCATGAGTCTAATAAATCTACATATATTTTCCAATCAACGTGAATCCATAAATCATCCGTTTCGAAATCCAGTTGTTCTCTTTTACTGAGCACATTTAGAAAAATTAACTTGAAACTTGAGAAATTACTTTTTGTGTAAATCTATATTAAAAAAATGAATTAGAGCAAGATGAATTATACCGCCATGAGACAGGAATTCCGACAAATTTATGAATCTTAAATTTTGATTTATCTGCATTAATTACACACTTAAAAGATCTACAGTGGTATAAAAGTTATTATGTTACGTTGTTGTAAGGAAGAGTATAGATAGAATATTATTGAAAAACTGAATCTGGATATTTAGATCGAGACTTTGTAAGAAATGGATATTTGTTCTGAAATTTCTGAAGAATAAATGGCCAGATTTTATTTTTATTTAGATTATAACTTTTATATGCCATTATATGCTTTCGTATGTCTACTTAAAGATTTTCTGCGTGTGATTTGAAGATATTCATAACTCTAATAAATGGCATATTCATGCGCACACAAAATTTGTACATAAATTAAGTACAGCAGGATAAATAAATAAGCGGATCATAATTCCTTTCGCGATTTAGCACATTCCATAGGAATTACATTGTTTACTCGTGTCATACCTGAGAAAATATTCTCCTTGGCTAGCCTCAACTCTTGGTCGGTGTTTTCCATTTTCCATTAGCGGTAGCCAATAAAACTATTGTGACAGAAGGTTATCGGAAAAGTCATTTCTCACAACATTAACTTCTCAAGATGATAGAAATCGGCATGCCGGTTATACTATCTTCGGAGTCAAATACTTAGAAATTGTGCCATTTTAATTTAAATACCAGAGTTTGGAATTGAAAGAATGTTTTCGAATACGAAGAACGTGCTGTCATCGAGATTATTGGGGAAAAATATCTTGGCAATCCTCCCGCGTTGATTTGCATGCCTTGATCACCATTAGAAATAAAGAACCGTTTTCTCATTTGACTGAACAGGGTCTTAAAAGGACCTTACGCTCAATGCCGATAAATCATATTAAAACTTTCGTAAGAAATGCTTGGATTTTCTAATTTGCTATTTTTCATTTTCCGAATGATTACTGAAATCCCCCTTCGCACTAGCACAAATTTCACCGGATAACAGAATAAAAAACAATTTTAGAGTCTATTAAAAAATGCTTCTGGTTTTTCCAGAATATTCAAGTTTTATTTTACGAACTAATAGGGTTTTTGTATAATCTGGTAAACCAGGAAATGATGGCTATCATTTAAATATGATTTTATTCTCACGGAATTAATGCTTTTTGATGACCTAAAGTTAAAATATACAAAACAATGATGTTGTTGAATCACTCTTCAAAGTTGAAATACTTGGGAGTAATCCGTTATCTTTTTCTCTTAATTATTTGCGATGAATAATTTAATTAATTCTATATTTTTTGTTTGTTTTCCATATTATCCTAAATCCTACAGTATTTAAAGAGAGAATGCCTGGGAGACTATAATTTGCTTCAAGACTTTACTTAAATATTTTATTCACCACTTAAACATTTGAGCGAACACACTTGAATATTCAAACTCAAGAAAATATGAAATATGAGATGGGTGAACTTTGTACAGCACCAAAATAATTGACAAAATGTTCTGTATTTTCCTCTGTTTTAATTTACCAGTTTTGGCATAAGAAATCTGTCGGAAGAATAGTAATGTATGGAACATACTAAGTTTTGTGTCAATCAAACGAAATTATCCAGTACTGGGTACCCTGTAATCGATGTAGAAACAGCGGAGTAGTGCAGTAACACTCCCATTAAAAATTATTTTGGGAATCTGGAGACCATGAGGTCATGGAATATTCGGGAGAGTGGGGGATGCAAGGGTGGTGTTAAAAGTGGGGCGGATCGAGGTCAAAGGTGGGCTTTAAGGGGTGGGGGAGAGGAGAGGAAGGGAAGGAGGAGAAGTGCTGTTACTTATCTGGAAACGCGATGCGAAGTTGATTGGTTGGTTTCCAGGAGTGAATATCGTATGGTAAATAAATAAACTTGGATGAAACATTGGAAAGATTTATGGTAAATAGAAAGAAATATAAATTCAATGAAGAAGAATTAGAGTGTGAAGAAGTAAGAAGAAACTGGTCAGAGGAATACTATTTTTCCTGTTTCAAAAGAGTACGTTTCATTTAATAGTGATCAAGGTATTGAAAATGGTAGGAACTTTTGAAATCGACGACAAAGAAGTCTTCTGATTCAAACTAAATCTTAACTAATAGTTACTATGGGTAGTTTCATACGATTGAAATTGTATTATTTGTTCTTTGATTCCTCAGAAAACGATTGTTCTTGCTAATGAATTTTTCAGAATAATAGGATTTCTTCCGCACTTTTTCAGCCCATCCTGAATTTTTAAAACATTTACTCTTGAGTAAATTTTAGAAATGACCGAAGCAAAATATTTATTGACTATTTTTGCTTCTGGTGATAGGAAGTGGAAGGTTTTTTTTAGCAGCATTTACTTGTAATTTAGGGTCTTGTAACGATTGGGATATAGCATTTCGGCTAAACAATAGGAATCAAATTCAGGGATTAATTCTTTGTTAGCCATGGTACCACTGTGTGAAGACATTGATTTAATACGTAATATAGAATTGAAAGAAGGGCTTGATCAATCCAAGATCCAAGTCATTGAAATCGATGAACGAACACGGTGAATTGATTAATGAATTAGAATATTTTTCAATGAAACCCATTTTACATCAAGTTCTCTTAATTAGCCATTAAATATAAATATATTTTATACATAATTTATTTACTACAAGTTATTCCACTGTGCACGTTTTCAGTTCATTAATCTCTAGTGAGTAAATTGGTTATAAACCCACCTTCCCTTAAAGAGCTTATGGATATTGGTTCATTTAAGTGTAACCCATTACGAAGAGGAGTAAATAGACCCTTATATATTGGTGGAGCTAAAAATAGCGAGGGTAGGAGGAAGTAAAAGGAATCGTTCCGTCGACAATAAAGTAAATGGGCAGGAAGTGAGTAGAGGCACACCGATGGGCCGTTGGGATGCACGCTCGAAATCTTATCTCTTCCTCATTGGCCTTTTGCCTTCCTCTGGAGGTTAACCCATGCCCTCCCCAAAGGGCACGTCACTGCTTCGGATCGCTATTTTGGAGACTTCGGTTCCGCGTTGTTATCCGAGAGTATTTTACTTTTTGCGAACTCTTCGAGCTTCTTTTTACGTCTGGGGGAGATTGGATGTGCGCGTGACTCGATGCGGTTTTTTATTTATCTCGTTCCGATTAAAATAATGGGATGGAAGACGAGGATTACGATACGATCTTCCAAAATGGCGCAGAAGTGTCGCCATCCTCTTGAGAGAAAACGCTGTCTAAAGAGATAGGAATCTGATTGGAAAACTAACATCAATATTGGATATTTCAAAAATAATATTATGTATAGGGATCCACCTACTTTGTGGGAAAGAAATAATGATAATGTTCTCATCCAAAGTGAAAAAAATTGGACATTGATATCGTATAAGATTAACTTAAAGAAGAAATAACCCTTTGATGACATTATATTTAGATTTATTAATATTTGTACAGTAGGTAAATCATGCTTTATCTATCAATATATCTTTAATTATCCTTACCAGTATAACTATTATATAATATTTAATTGTGGATTATTAATTACATTATAGTTGCTTATTAATCTCAATCTTTAAGGCCTCCAATACTTAAATCGCATTTTTGAAAGCTCTTTATTTTCCGTCTACTCTTCTTCTTCTGTCTTTTCAGATAAATGACATCCGTGGTCAACCACCAAGAAATTTACCC
This sequence comes from Sympetrum striolatum, assembly GCA_947579665.1. Lineage (NCBI taxonomy): Eukaryota > Metazoa > Arthropoda > Insecta > Odonata > Libellulidae > Sympetrum > Sympetrum striolatum. The sequence continues at coordinate 17,529,764 of OX388341.1, forward strand.
AACAATATTGGTCAGCAATTATGAAACTAGTGATATACCTGCTTGTATTTATTTCCATCTGTGTTTTCGCGGTTTTTGTTTTCGCTCCCCTTCTTGTGTGAGCGTTTTCCCGCACAGTGGGTTTTTCTCCGAAAGCCTTCAGCCAAGGAGTTTTCCCCCACACCACAATTCTTTTATTTGTTTACCTCTTTTTAATTTTCTTTTTATATATATGTATTTGTATTGTTTTTCCTCCTTTTCTGTAAGTAATATTAGTAACCCTTAATTGTTAGGTGTAAGAGAGGCCCTAATGGGCCTAACCTCGCCAATAAAGAGTTTTTATTATTATTATTATTATTATATTCACCAACTTATCTCTTCTCCATTACATATCTTTTTGTTTCCTCTCTCACTTACTTTTCGTCTCAAACCCGCACCTCATTTAAACCGTTTCGATTACGGTGTGCCGCTGTTTGTATGTAAACTCCTTGCTGAATTTTGTAGCAATCAAGAATATACTGCGGGAAATACTAAAGGAAATTCTTTCAACCAAGCAAATTATTAAGTAATTTACATAAGAGAGAAGGTTAGCCGGAAATATCCACTGAGACGGGAAATATAGCAACATATGAGATTTGTAGATGCATGTATATGAGATTTGTGCAGAATAAAACCAACGAATGAGAGAAAATGCAGTGAGAAGAAGCGAAATGGATGTGCATCGAGTTTGTAGGGCAAGCATATTATAAAGGGATCAGAAGCCCATAGGAAAAGAGCATATGACGACAGCACAAAATATGGTTTGGCGAAATTGACAGATAAATGGTCAACAGCTATTTGCAATTGAACGAGATTCATTCCCGCAAAGGCGATGATTTTGGCTATTTTTAACTCTACTAAAAATGGCGTTAAGTCAAAGTCGTGTAAACGACATGAGTCGTGCACGACCACAGTGTACTTGCTACTCATGCTCGCAAGTTGAATTGCTGGTCGTGCAGTTGACCGTGTGAGAACCTAGTTTCAAGATGGGTAAAAGGCTGATTTGTGGTTGCCACAGATTCCCCGTCTTTATACCAGCAGGATCATTTATAATAAGGATTTAAAGTTTTCACAAATTTGAAAAGTAGAGCTCTAACGACAGATATCTCTCGAACGATTCCTTAAACGCAATTGTATTTTAATGTAGTAACTCCCTCTTTTACTGCATATGGCATATTGATTCGCAAAGAGAATATTGCTATCTAAACGCAATATTAAAGCTACTAGATGTTGTGATCGTCTTTTCTTTCAACCTTTGATATATCGATCAGATACATGTAAAAATTTCAGCCTACGTTTCCTTAGATCACAAACCACTTCTGCCACACGCCTGAGCAACGCTGATTAGCCGTAGAATCGAGTTATTTCCTGCACGGGGTACGCCCTTCCATTCGACCGCTCCCATTTTACCCTTGTCTTTCTATATCCATCCCTATCTCAACCGTATCTCTTGCCCCGAGCCAAAGCACCTTCGGTCATGCCTACTTCCTTCCCGCAAACCTGCGAAACCTCTCCCACCGGAGCAAAACGATCTGCACGTTTTCTTTCGAAATGGACTCTTTTTATTTCTGGATTTCAATTTTCAATACCCGCCTCTGATATCGCCGCGCTCGAATCTTTCGATACAGTAAATGTCCGATTGATCTTAGTTCGGTACAGGTGCGTTTCTTAAAAGTTTCTTGATGGCGTTACCTAACCTAATCATATCTTGGGATTGCCAAAATATCCGGATTTAATGCCTAAGTACCATTCGTATATAATTTTTAACTATGAATTCGCGCGTTATTTTCTCTTACATGACCCTCATCGGCTGATAGGGTATCGTTTAAAAAATATTAAGACTTGAACTCTACAGTTAGTGTTAAGCCCTTTAACAACTTGAATTCGATCTGATGTTGAAATACGTATGATTAATTGCATTACGAAGATAAACAGGAATTATTCAAGTTCATTAAGTTACATGGATAGGTAAATTACTAAGCCATAAATAGTGAGGAATTAGGAACTACTCTGTTGCGTGATATTTAATTATTCTGACTTAAATTGTAATATTATTAACTCTTAACATACCACGCCTTGGTTGTCAACGTTAATTACCAAGTTGCAATCTTTGAGGATCACACTGTTTGTCCTTATTTCTCAAGTTTTTATTTCGGTATATCACTCAAATAGATTTCTTGAGCTTCTTAAACTATATCTTGTCATATTTTGTTAATACATTTCAATGATAGTGAAGGTAAACCAAATATTATCCATAAAATCTAATTCATGAAAGTGTTTAAATTTTTATATTTTGATTGCGTTATGCATAAAAACCCTCGATATTATGCAGGTAATATATATGGTAAAAATTTACATCTTGCCATTGCTGCAGTCCTGAGCTCATGCTGTAGTTTTAGTTAGGGCCGGTTAGAGCTAAGAGTAAAGTAGCAAAGTAGATAGTTAAGTATTGTAGTATACCAAACGGGGTTCCTTGAGGACACTTAAGGAAGTTTTTATTTATTTATATTTTTGTTAGAGAATTTTATATACATACGTCTAATTATACGTATTATCTTAAACTGATGCCAGATAGACTGAAAATAAGCAAACATGTTTTTATAGTCATCCAAGGACCCCATTGATGTGTTAAATGTGCTTCGAAAGTTTAGGTAATTTTGCACATGAGGTCACACTGGGAATCTAACTTTGGGCCGCTTTCCCCAAAGCCGAATGCGCTTCCCTTTTTGGGTTCCGGGAGCCAATTGTTATAATATTTCATGTCTATTTTTTCACTGGAAAACTTCACTGTGTTTCGGATCTTTATCTTCATAGTAAGCTATAGAATGTGTCCTATCTCACGTTTTCTACATACATAAATTTATAGAAAACTGAAGACTCAAATCATCTTCCAAGATTAAATTTTCATTCTAATTCCGTAACGCTGTCGTCGGCAGGTTAATCGTAACCGCATAATTAACCCTTCAGGCAACATAGGGGCTTAACCGTTACATAAAAGTATAAAGCGATTTCCATTCATCCCCATAGTTTTGAGCTGGTCATATCGTTTTAAGTAGCCTATAACGGCTAATATCTGTTTTAGCTTGACTGAAATTCCGCTCTGAGCTGGCGTAAAATTTTTATCATCCTCGAGAGGTTTACGATAAACGTTAGTCGAAACACATCATATTTACTCGCAAACTGAGTTTCCCAACGTCTCCGCTCATATTGTGTCCATAATAGGCCATAAACATTCCTCTGCAGTGCTAAATATAGCAGTCGAAAAATAAAGAGGGAGCGATATCAACGCGTCGGGATTGAATTATATGAAAAACCCGGGGTTCGTCCTTTAAATTTGCGGAACCCAGCCTTTCCATAAGATGATGACCCCAAAGGATAAAATGTGGCAGATATTTATACAGCCCCGAAATTCCCTCTATCACTCTTAAATGTTTTCCGGACCTCCTCGGAATTTCTCCTTTGATGTTTCCCGAATCTTCTTTTTTAATGTTTCTTTCGATCCATCCTTCCTCTCTCCCACTCCTCAACCTACCGCTTTCGAAGGACAATATTTCCCGTTCTCAAAATCGAATTTCTCTCTTCGTATACGCTTACGCCTTTCCCAAACCCATATTACCATCTGATTCTCGAATTTACCTACTTCCCTATGAACGGTTCACTTTCTATCATTTTTCGATGAATAAACTTACCTGACTCGTTTTTAACTCAACTATAATCTATTCAAGACGGAGGAATAAAACACTTATACACGAAACCACAGAGTTTAATTTTTTTATTCTGTGGAATCGTGTATAAGTGTTATATTATTCCTTTATCATGAAGAGCTACCACAAAGTAGAGGCCGAAACAGAGGATTTTGTTACAATCTATTCCCTTGATACCTTCTTTTTTTTACGAAAATTAAATGATTTAAATAATTAGGAATTGCTGTAAAGTTAGCCAGAAGGCTAGATGGATGCTCAGCACAATTAGCTATGAGAAATATTGGATAAGGCGGCTAGAGAAGATTAGGAGTGAAGTGTTATGTGAAACTTATCGTTCGGTATTTGACATTATCCAGCAAAATCTGGTGTAATGTCAGGAGAACATATCTACATACTTATAAGTGTAATTTTTTCTCATCTGTCTGGAAAAAAAATTCACAGAGACCGGTTTGTTCCCTCTCCCTCCACAATTACTTAATGATAACATTCTAGAAAGAATGAAGGGACTAGGCAGGATTAGTAAAATAGTTTCATCTGCTTCCCTCAATTAGCTCAATACTATGATCGGAAAAAGTTTACATAAGTACAGCACAATTCCACTATAAGTGACTCTATTCATAGCCTTTCAAAGGAATGGTAATAACTAAAGGTAATCATTTTCAAATGAACACCATCATTGCATCATTTACATCTTATTAGCTTTCGTGATATCACAAGCATGAATAGGAATAAAGTAAAAGTGGATGAAATTTTAACTATTCATTTGCTGCATAAAAGAAAACTCGTAAATTACTCCATATATCGAGAAGGGTTAGCAAGTTTCCTAGCAACATCTAGTTTCCGGGTTCGAATCCTGATTAGGTCATAGTTATTTGTGAGAGTGACTTAAAAAGTTTAATCATAAAAGTGGTCTCTTAAGAATAAAATTTACATTTACATTTTAACCCTGCAATCCGTCAGTGACGCGTGGCAAGTGGGGGGTGTGAAACACCGACATCCTTATCTAACCTGGAGAGCTATTAGCTTCTCTAATAATTCGCGGGAAAAACGATCAAAAGTAACTGTCCTGGCAACTACTTCCCTGTATCGCTTTTTTGTTTTCTCCCGTAGATCGTGAAAGTTTATAACTGGGATAACAATATCAGCTATCTCCTCCCCGAAATCGGTAGCGATAAATTTATCAAAAAGCTTCCGTCGATACTCAAGTCTCTATCACTAAGAGAGAGTTCCATCCGAGGGAAATTAACCTAATGAAGGCGGCATCAGTATCATTATACGGTATTGGGAACTTTGGTTTCTTCATTTACTCAAACTTAAATACATACTAATGGACGCACCGTTCTTTAGCAGACTCCGGTCTATCTGCATTACGGATAGCCCAACCCCGGATAATCGAGAGCCTCCTCCGCATCGTAGGAAAAACGCCTCCACTCTGCACCCCATGGTCCACCTCATCCCTCCAACCAACATCCCTCATCCTCGCCCACGCTTCCGCCATCCGTCTTACACGCTTCTCAGATAAAGCGAATTTAACGACACCCCTCATCCGAGGTGGAACTAACGCATTTCGACCTTATCTCGCATCCGTTATTAGCCTCGCACCCCAGTGGTGCTCTCAGCGAATCCAAACCTCACGCTTACGAGTACCCCCTTCCTAATACGCGTTTAATAAAAAAGGGCCAACTTTTACGGCGTTTGGGAAGAAAATGGAAAAAGTAAGGAATTGGCCGGATCCCTGATGGAGATAGGTGGCTGTTTGTTCGAGAGAGGTCGCGGAGGACCCCTCCGCACCTCAACCCCTGCCGAAGGCGCGCCATAAAGCTATCAAGAGACCGAAGGAGGAGCAAGATTGATGGCACCGATGGCAAAGAGCGCGTGTACACATTTTTATTCGGAGGGGTTGGTTTCCCGAACCGAGATACGGCCCTTGAGACTTGTTTCCGGGATCGGAGGATCTTTAAAAAGTGTCTTCTCTCTCGAAAGTCCGCCTCCTCACCCACGGAGTCCCAGCAAAGGTCCGCGCAGGACAAGACCAATACGGTTCTTCCTCGCCTGTGCCTTATTTCTCTCGATTTTATTCTCGAGGGGTTAAAATTTATGGGGGGTGTCGTAAAAAAAGGTGCCGGCCGAGCAAAAAAAGGGCGTCTATCCATTTCGTACATTTTGCGATAACACCCCGATCTCTGGCCCTCACTTCTTTCCCACCTCTGACCCGCGCGGTGTTGAAAAGTAAGCAAATGGAAAAACTCAAAATGTATGGATTAGCGAAAGGATTCGTGACGGGAGGAAAATTTAAAATTTTTCTTTTCAATTTTGAATGGCTAGTGAAAACCAATGCCTGGATTCAGTCAGTTAGCTATAATAATAATAATAGACCACTTTATTAAAGGGTGAGATTGAAATTTACAAGTACAATCTTACATCTAACCTTTAGTAGCTGTGGTTCAGATTGATATTCGACTAAGAACGAAGTAAATGAGATCGGTGGTCATGTGAATGTCAACTTAGAAGCAAAAGTAAAATGGTGGTACGGAGTTAGTGCCAAAGAAATTATTCGAATAATTTATGAAGGAAGAAGTCATTGGAAGATTGGAATGAAGCGAAAATTGCTGGGCCTATTTTAGAAAAATGCCTCGAAAAATTTTGTTTTTCACTGCACACATTTACGTTAACTCAAATTTTGTAGTGCATACATTAAATTTCACGTTTGTAAATTTCAGTGCCAATTCTAATTGGAAAAGAAAAAAATGGCTAAGTAAATGTTATAACATGACATTAGTGAACTCGTATTGAGGAAGAAAAATATTCTGGATGAAAGTGAATACGAAATGAAGAGTAAGAAATCGGTCACTCTTGCGTATTACGGGCCAATCTACCGACTTAGTTAGTCACTAGACACTGCAGGCACAACGATTGGAAGGTTCTGCATTGGAATGCTAAAGGGAGCAAGAAACAGCATGCTTCAACAAATTATGATACGTAAACGGCTAAAATCGCGAATTGAAATATCGTCAAATCAAAATCGCGATTGAGGAAGGGGTATTTTACATTTTTTTTTGTTGCCTGACTTTACACATTAGTCTTTTGAATGAATTGTTATTTCCTAGTTACTAATTTGACGTATTAATATAATGGTTGAGAATTAATTAGCCTATTTTATGGGGCTCTTGACTTCCGAAACTCTTTTTTTTTTCAATCTTAGTAGTTGTTCCCTCAATAATTTTCACATTTTAGATAATAAAAATAATAAAAGGACTTTCTTTAGGGCGAGATTGAGACTATGAAGCCTCTTTTTACATCTAACCCTTCGCCATATGTATGTAAAAAAGTGAGCTTGAAAAAAAGTACAAAGAAGAAATTTACTTTGTGGTTATAAAAAACCTAAGCTAAGTGCATAGGAAAAATATTCGACTGCTGAAAAACTTGTGTGAAAAATCTGCAAAACCTATAGATAGGAAAACTATATTTAGAGATGAAATCAGATTAAATGAAATTGAAAGCTATAAAACTGTAAAACTGTAAACTATAAAACTGCGTCATAATTCTCATCACACTCTTACAATTTTTTCATGTTTATTACTTCTAAACAACATAACCTTAAAATGAAACACTATAAAAGTTTTACCAACTATTTGAATAACGTGGCCAACGGGATGGGCCCTATGGAAATCTATTAATGTGAAGGTATGCATTCCTCTTCGCTGATGTATGCTCTTTTGTAATAAAGTTAGCACGGCGATGGTCGAACTTCGGAGAGTCTTTATTTTTCTCTTCCAATTAAAAACTGCGTATCAGCCGAGGACGAAGATTGTAATTAGCGGAATGGAGCGGAGATAACACTAACGACCATTTTGTCTGATGCATATCGGCTGAGGAGGCGTGAGCAGAAGGAAGTTCAATCACCCTTGGGGCTAATTAAAGCGGGCTCCCATCGGTGTCCTCAGGCGCAGAGGGAGAGAGATTGCCGCACGTTCAGAATCCAAGGAACGCAAATGAATCATTCTTCGGGGCCAGCATTAATTGTCTTTGAAAGAGCTGTGATGTAAATATGAAACGTTCATTTTATTAGGCGAAGAATTTTAATGTCTTAAGTTTTTTAGTGGGACTTGGGCACTTCGTCGAAAGTGGGTCCGTACCATTAAAGGCTTTTTTTTCATTCATCGTACCACAGCTATCACGGAATTCTGGATTCTTTAGTTGGGTATTTCTTATATTAATACTGTAGATGGCTATCAAATTTCTCTTGCTTTAAATGTCAGGGCTATATTCACTCTGAACTCAACTCTCAAGTTTGTCATAGTTAGTCCTGGTTTTTTTTCCCTAATGTTTGCAAAATTAATTATTTAATTCAATTAACTAAAACATACCACTTTAACCCTTAACCAGTGACGTGCGGTCTGAGAGACCGCAGCGATTTTTTTATTGTGAATAAAAAAATTATTTGATTTTTAACAAATCTGTTATTTATGGTACCTTCTTAGATACCTTTACGTAGCATATAGAATTCTTCGAATTTCATTTATCTTACTTGTGTTTCTATTAAGTTGCGATTTAATTTCATGCGCGGTCTGAGAGACCGCACGTCACTAATTCGGGAAAACTCAATTCGTAATATGGGTGAATATTATTACGGAGGCTTATAAAATTCAACTTTATTTATTAAATTTTTTTATTATTTTCACATTTCTTTGTTATTACTATTTGAAAAGCATAAATTAGGCAAAATATATGGATTTTATGATAGTAGGCTAATGTTGAGGTCGTCCTCAAGAGTACTGATTGTTTTGGTTATTTTATAATATCAACTCCAGCAATAAAAATCTTTTTAGAAAAATATTAAATCATACTTGCATTAAAACACCTTATGTGTATAGAACCGAATTTTTCGTCTTTATATTTCGCTGTGATTCTGACACTAGAATGTCACTTAATACGGATGCGGCCGAAGTGGCGGCAAACTCAGAATAACCAAATCCTGCGAGAATTTCTCTTTGTTGCCACTACTCATTTGTGACTGGGATGAATGACCTTTAGTGAAGCATGTTGTAGGCGGAATATGGACCCCAATGGAAAGGGTGGAATGATCCTGGGGGAAACCCGAGGCGAATGTTCGAGCAGTACATGACCAGATGTGAAAGAAAACGTATTTCTCGGATTTTCCCCAAACCGCTTTCTTTAGTTTCAATACTTACATAATTGCCTTGTGATCATCATTGTCATTCGTCAGGTAAATTTCTTCCTGCGCTATTCCGTGGAACCAAAATATTTTCCTGGACAAGTAATCTACTAATATCTACTGATGATATTTTCTCAATTTTCACAGCGACATAAGTACTCGTCAAAGACTACAAGCATGAGTGATAAACCCGGTCCCTCTCGAATACTACGACTGGACGCTCCTGATTTTGAGGAGCAAGTTATGGAATACTTGAGGGAAGATGAGAGTAAAGTGGAAAGTGAGATTGAGGAGGATAATATCATTGTTAGTGAACACAATACGGATTCCGACGAGAATGAAGAAGACGATGATGAGGAAGTAAGTGTTTCAGTGAATCCGATTTCTAGTTGGATATTATTTTGGAAAAAATCTCTATAAAAGGAGTTCTAAAGAGCCAAAGAGAAACGTTTACACTCGTCTGCATAACATTGTCGCGGAAAAACCAGGTTTGAAGCAATCTGTTATACCTCTAGATAGGGAACTGCAACCTCTCCATTTTTGGTCGCTTATTTTTGACGACGATAAAATAAATTTGATTTTATGTTGGAAAAATGTCAAATTTCAGAAGTTATGAGAAAAGTATACCACAGTAGGCCAGAAATCCAAGATTTAGATTATGTTGAATTAAGAGCTTTACTTGGGTTATTAATATATTCGGCAATATTTAGATCTAACGATGAAGGTATTAGTAGTACTTTTGCTGCAAATGGCATGGGAAAGGAAATTTTTCGTTTAGTAATGTATGGACAACGATATGCTGTTCTCCTTTTATGTCTTCGGTTTGATAACCATGAAGACGGAATCGTCCGGTACGAAAGTGACCCAGTTGCACAAATTTCTGATTTGTTAAATCATTTCGTAAAAAATTCTCATTGTTGCTATTCACTTGGCACAACAACTTGTACTGACGATATGTTAATTGCCTACAGGGGTCGGTGCCGATTTAAAATGTACATCCTGAGTAAGCCAGCTAAGTATGGCCTCAAAATGATGTGTTTGACGGATACATCGAATAGCTATTTGTATAATGCCTATTTGTACGCCGGAAAAAGTACCAAAGGAAAAGGTCTGTCAGACGAAGACAAGAAGACTTCGAAACCTACGCAATCAGTTCCGCGTCTCACTGAGCCAATATTTCATTCCAATCGAAATATTACAGCTGATAATTGGTTCACTTCAATTGAACTGGTTTAGAAGCTGAGGGTAAAAGGACTGACCTATGTCGGGACGATAAGAAAAAATTAAAGGGAAATATCCAATGAGTTCGGGCCTTCAAAAGAAGGCACAAAAGGGTCCTCGTTGTATGGATATACGGCAACATGACTCTAGTTCCTCATGTGCCAAAGAGAAACAGGACTCTTTAGTTGGTGTCGTCAATGCACCACAGAGAGCACTGATGACGTGACAATGAAACCTGAAATTATAGCTTTCTATAATTCAATCAAGGGTGGAGTAGATACACTACATAAAATGTGCAGCAGCTACTCATCTAATCGAAGAACAAGGAGATGGCCAATGGCAGTGTTTCTTAGGATTTTAGACATTTCATTGGTGAATCCTTTTGTGTTCCAGCAGTCTCTAAAAGACAAGAAGTATCTAAATAGGTACGATTTTATTAAATGCATTGCAGTGGAGTTAGTAAGGCCACAATTAAAGAGGATAATGTCAAACAGCAAGATTCCCACAAAATTAAGAGCCAATATAGGCCGAATTCTGAACCTAACAGTTGAAAAACCTCAAAATTTCGAAGATAAACTAGAGAAGCGGAAGACTTGCCGACTTTGCCCTCCACGAAAAAATCGAAAAACCTCCTTCTGTTGGTCCAAATGTAGACAACCAGTTTTTTTATAATGCACAAAAAAAATTTGCAAGAGCTGTGCTTCTTTGGAGGGGCAGGACATTTTTCACGAAAAATGTAATATCGAACGTTTGCAGAATCTATGAAAAACACAATAAATGAAATATTTTTCAAGAGCGTTTTATCAATTATCATCCCAAAAATACATTAAAGGCTTTGCTACAAAAATAGGCATCTGATTTTTAATATGCGACATTATTTTGATAGGATATGTTTTTTTCATTCAAATTTTTGACTTTCTTCGTAAAATGATTAATAATTGAAATTTTGTTCATATTAACATAAAATTAAATTTGAATTCAAATTATTGAATAACTGATTAGTTTATTAAGGCTTTTAAACTTTGTTAAATGTGTCATTTAGTAACTTTAAAGATATTTAAAAAATTGCGGTCTCCCAGACCGCACGTCACTGGTAGTGTGACAAAAATTGCACGTCACTGGTTAAGGGTTAAATAGTAAATTAAAATTTTAGCAGTCCAAAAATTTTGATTTAGAAATTCTTAATAATATTTTAAATCCAGAGCAAAGGAAACCAAGCCAAATGGTTTTCAATACATATTATTTATATTTTATCTGAACTAAAGGCGCATAAATAAGCTACCGTATTGATTCGTCAATCAAAATTTACGTCTAAACTTCTTTCTACAATTGTAATTACTCACGTTTCTCATCTATTCTGCAACCTTAAGGAAAATACATCTGATAGCTTACGACATTTATTAGTTAGGGTTAGTAAAAGTTCAGTCTTCATTAAATATTACTAAGATACAACGAAAAACAGTCATTGCTTCTGTTTTGAGGACGACAATTGAAGAAAAAAATAGTTACAGAAGAATGAAATTGAGAATAGAATGACTGAGTAATTAATGAAGAATTCTTTCGGGGAGTAAATAAATTATATAACTGGAAAATTATTTATAAGCATTAGAGACAATATAATCAAACGCTCACTAAAAGTCACGATAGCTTACTGAATATAGTATTGAAGAGAATGGTGAGAGAAATGTCTGAGTAAGTCCTAGGTTAGAGATAGGTAATAATTACCACTCAGGTTAGAAATTACGAAAGGAATAAAGTTATTTTCTGGAAATAGAGCTATTTAGATGACTAGCTAACCAATCTTCCATTTTTTACTATTATGGAAGCTAATGTGAAAACATCGTTTTCTGAAGATCGTAATGTGTCCTAATATTTTGACTGAAAGATATTTCTTGTGGCCAATATCAATAAGATATCTGGTTTTCATGAACATTTTCATATTATTCTTCATGTAATACAGCTTTAAGTTATTAAATAACTCTTCTCCAGTTTTCTTAATTTTTAAACATGCTACAGAAAACGCTCTAACTTCGATCGGTGTTTCTTGTAGACAGCAGATTCGCAACGCTCCGCGGAAATTTAAAACTACCTGTGTGCCTCTTGATACATCAGATTACTATTTACTTCCAGCGTTTTCTTATTTTCTCTCCTCTCTCAAAGGAAGAGATTTATTATTTTTCGTTCTCTCCCTCCTCCGTTTAATTATCGAGGGCGAACTTATTACGTCTATATGTTTTAGATCCCCATTTATAATTCGTAATCTTGGGCGTTAATTGAAGAGTTGCCGATCTTCAGATCTGCGGAGGAGGCGAAATCGATTCATGTCACTGCACCGGAAGTGTTGAAATATCAGTACAAAATGCTTTTTCTTAAAACAATTTAACTATTTATTTGCTATTTTCGTTACCTAAACATAAGAAAAGGATATATAATGTAATATATATTTTTAATTTCCATTATTTAACTTTCAATAATTTTATTTTTCCATACTGATTTCTCGAGAAAATTATCCCCTCTATGCTACAGTAGTTGTAAGAGTGAATTAAATAATTACAGGCCAATCTCTTTTCAATCTAGTTTTTCTAAAATATTCGAAACAGCTGCTTGTAGGAGATTATCAAGCTATTAAACACGTTGATAAGTAAATGCTATTATTCAATTACCTAATGAATTTTAAAATTAAATTGATGTTATTATATAATTTATGTACTAAAATTAAATTATAAATAACTTAGTGCTTTCACTATGTCTATATAAATTCTGTTAGTTTTTGAATGCGCAAGGTATAAGGTAATTCTGGGGGTGATGTCCCAGTCATAGTATTTTTGAGGAAAATTACAAGATTGCTCTACTGAAGGTGTTCATCAGTTAGTTGGAAGGCACCTGTCTATCTACAAGATTTTCACGGCGATTAATTCTTTTTACGTAATTTTATAGCATCATTTCATGTAGGTACTATTTTTTCGGCTCTGTTATAAGATAGAGTTTAATGTTTCTGGTTAGCATCAGTTTAAATGTTTGAATATTTTGAATTAAAGGGAGGAAACTTGTAGCTATAGGTTCATCTAATATCCACGTGCATTGCCTAGGCATCTTGGACAAAGTGTAGCCCCACTGGCTGTAAGGGCATCTCTCCCGTACTGAAAGGAGAGCCCCACCTCTTCTCGGGATAGATGCCCCAGTGCTATCTTTAGGTAAATGTGCCTTATTAGTATCAATTTAACTTTAAGGTGATACTGATTAAGGCTTTTTTCAAGGAAATGTTTGTAATCTACATTTTAATTTCAATTCAATTTTAAATCCACGGTCGAAACCATTTTATGCACGATAAAAAAATGAGGTATTGTTTAGTAAGCACTAGGGGGAAGCGTTTTATCACTTTTTTCTGATCGAAATGTAATACCCGGCAGAAGTAGCCCACCCAAATGGTGATTACAAATATATATATTTTTTTCGAAATAAAAAAATATCTTCTGTGAGAATTTTTCCTCGAAATTTCGAAAAATATCAAATTCGCCATAATTTTTTTTTTCAGTTAAAACGACAACACTTTGTGTTTATTCTAGCCCCCATTCATACCAATTGCAAATTTCATTATAATTTTAAATGGATATCGTTCTCTAAATGTACTACAATTTTTGGCTAAATTTTTGCAAATGAAACTTCCAAATAGGTTTTAAATTTAGCTCAAATGTTTAGTTATATCCTAATTTCAAGTTAAATTTAACAATTTTTCATATAATAAGCGCTTTCCAGATTAAATTCAGTTTAAGCTAATGGGGTACCTCTCCCACAGAGATCTTACCCGGACACTCGGGAGAGATGGCCAAATGCATGGATGCAGAAAAAGTTTAAAATAAAAGTTACATGTATCAATCAAAATATGTGCACATTTGTAGTAATTTGTAATATTTTATGTATAGTTGACATAATAATGGGATTTTAGTCTATTTTAATAGAGGAAATGTAGGTATAATTGGTTTATATTTCATAAGGTAAATATTACTATGACGAGACATTTGTTCACTGCCAGTGTTTTTGTCTGAATATAACTGTGGACGTTTTATGTCAATAAAATTACCATTATACATGATTACCAATAACATTACAATTACACATGATATGGTATACCTTCAACTTTTTGGAATATTCATTCGCCATTCACGTAGGTTATTATATATCTCTCTCATAAATTGTTCATCTGTTCACTGTCAGTGTTTTTGTCTGAATATGACTGTGGACGTTTTATGTCAATAAAATTACCATTATACATGATTACTAATAACATTACAATTACACATGATATGGTATACCTTCAACTTTTTGGAATATTCATTCGCCATTCACGTAGGTTATTATATATCTCTCTCATAAATTGTTCATCTGTTCACTGTCAGTGTTTTTGTCTGAATATGACTGTGGACGTTTTATGTCAATAAAATTACCATTATACATGATTACTAATAACATTACAATTACACATGATATGGTATACCTTCAACTTTTTGGAATATTCATTCGCCATTCACGTAGGTTATATATATATCTCTCTTCATGAATTCAGGTACGTGTAGTTTGCCTGAAGGAAATCTACAAGTTTCGTGAGAACAATCAAGTACGACAAGTAAGAAGACGTGAATTAGCTTTACCAACTTCAATCAGTTTTGGATTAAAGTTAGGCTATGCATTGTGAGCAGTATGTCTGGAAACGACTGAGCAAAGATTGACTGATGGGGAAAAGTCGCGGAGGAAGTTTCTTCGTGATCAATCCGAACTTTCATATGCATAGGATACCTTAAATCATCAATTGATTAACTACGTCTGTTAATGAGGCCTTATCGGTATTAAAGTTTCGAAGAAAAACTCTGCCTTATAACTCAAGGTCTTTCCGAATTTTCGTTATAGTAATTTCGACCAATTGCGTAAAAGCTACTTCGAACTCTTTTCTCAATAAATGGTTATAGATTTCTCTTTCATATTGGGACTGTTTTTATTTATGGAATATATGTTTTTTGTTGATTTTTCTGAAGAAATCTAATTTTACAACCAGCAGTGTCATATTTTTAGAACACGGAGCAAATGTCATTAGCTAAGCAGTGAAAGAGATATTGCCATGCTTGGGTGGGGTACATGTGAATGGAAAAGATATGCATTCGTTTTGTTAAAAACCTAAGAGTAACGGAGGTAAAAATGCCTGACGTGACCGAGGTCCAAACGCAGATTCTCAACTTTGGGGTAAAATTAGAGTAAACAACCTGCGTAATGGTAGAATACTTTTCAAAAAGTTTCCGATTTCGACTCTTGGTGACTTCTAACTTTCCAGCATCCATGTACCAATTTTTTTAAAGTTCGTCGTTCTCTTTTACTTCAAAGTTATACTAAAATTTTCTCTTTCATTATTTCGTCCAAACAATTTCCCCACAGCACTAAATATTTCCGTAATTACACTTTTTCCACTTCACATTTTCACACCGTCTTTTCTTCCAATCCTCACCTTTTGTTTGCGATATGCCCCATCCCTATCTTTATACGGGTTTTTGTTTACCCATCGCTGCAGAGCATAACTTTTTCTAATCAGGGCCTTTCTGATACGCCATCTCATAGCATTAACTCTTGGGTAAAATGGCCTGTTGAAAGTAGATGTATTAAGGTGAATCATAAGGAATACTGAAAATTCAAGTACTGTCACTGCCACTTTTATTCTTGAAAATATCATCTTTTGCGTATTTATCGGTTAATAAATTATATATAAGTCTTTCGTTTCTGCAAACGAGAAACATGAACGCAAGATTGCATTTGTGTAAGACCAGCAGTTCGCGCTTAGATTCCGACGCAATCTATATATTTCTCCAGGTCCGTGACATCTTAATTAAGACTTATCAAATCCATCATTGGATGAGGCAATAAATGTCGGCCCATACCAGCACCAACCGCTTGGGTGATATTCCTAGGGATTTGAGATTCCTAGGGATCTGAAATGACTTTTTACATACATTTCCTATGGAACAAAACGAAATCTTGAAGCCTTCCGAAAATTTCATTAGGTACATACATAACATTGAAATTCCCGCCAGCAAGAGCGATTCAGTCTTCACCACATATTTTATCCAAAGATTCTGCATCTTTTGAGAGGAACAAAAAATATTCTATTTCCAATGTAAAGGTCACAACAATCTTAATACAGAAAGTGTTATGTGATTAATGAGATGACAAAGTTAAACATAATAATCAGAGACGGAATAATAATTATACTATTAGAGGAAACAATTTAATTAGATTTTTAACAGCTGAAGAAGATCGTGGTTGATCCCTTTCTCTGATTTTCCCACTGCTGTCACATAGTGTAATTTAAGCAGTTTGATTTAAGATTTCTCTGAGATCAATTCCGAAATCTCATGATCTCCACCCCTTTTGTTTCCCAACGCTTCCCTGAGTTTCTCTAAATCGGCATAAAATCGTGCCTTTCATTCATCAATAACATCAGCTAATCCTTGATTTATAATCGCGAGCTTCTTTCTCCCAAATTCGCACGCCTCACGGCCGATTGATCTGAACAAACAACTTTTTATCGACGTTTTGTCATCTTTTAATTTTTTTCCAATTAATTCTCCCTATCTTTGATCATCCCTCGCTTTATCTCCTGCGTTTCTTCACTTTCGATTTTTTGTGTTATTTAATCATCGTTCCTCCTCCTCCACGCCCACATTTTCACACCGTCTTTTTCTTTCACTCCTCACCTTTCGTTCGCGATATACCCCATCCCCATCTTCGTACGTGTTATTGCTTCTCCATCGCTGCACAACCGAACTCTTTCTAATCAGAGGCACTGTGATACGCCCCTCGCAACACCTCTTTGCGGTCAAATTTTTTACGCTCTTATAAAGTCAAGCTGTAGTTTCCTCCACCTTTTTTAATTCGTTGAGGCTGAGATGCGAGAGTTGATCGGGAACGTGGCTGGTCAGTTCATACCGAAAAAGGGCCTTATCGATTATTGCGTCATGATTATGTTAGCCGAAGGGCCTTAGAGGTTTATGTTTGAAATAGCCTTCGGCTCTCAGGCTGCGTCCGTATTTTTCTCATTTCATCTAACGAATTCAAAAGAATATGAATTTGTATCTCATTCGCACTCACCAAATAAGGTGGAAATAAATTAGTAATCATCTTCAGCACGCAAGGAATCACTCCGAACCTGTCAACCTAAGAGCTAATTTGGAATACACTTACCGTATTAGCTCGAATATAACGCGACCCCGAATTTAACACGACTCCGAAATTTTCATTAAAATATTTATAAAAAAATAAAACTCAAAAAATAATTCAAAGAAAGTAAAATTCAATCAGATAAGCATTTATTTAGGTAATTATAGCTAATGACACAGGTTACATTCATGTCAATAAATTAAGTAATGTAAAACAAAATTAATATTAAGTAAGTAACAACAAAAACGGTATCATCAGTATTTTCATTCATGCTTTCAGTCTCTCACAAAATTTCATATTCCGTCCCATTTAAATCAATGAAAAAACAATCGTTTCAACCTCTGCAAGAAAATGCCCTTGTTTATATTACATTCCATTACTTTAACCCCGAATTTAGCGCGAGTCGATTTTTTAACGGGAAATAAACGGTCGAAAAATATCGCGTTATAAACGGACTAATACGGTAAGAATATTGTGTTCTTTGCTTTTAAAGTCTTTTAAGTGGCTAAGAAGATCTTCAAAAAAATTGTTTTATACCTGCGTAACTCAATACAAGTTCAGTTGACATAACTTGTGTATTGTGACTACGATGTAAATTTTGTGATGATAAGCACAAAATTAGTGCACGATAAAGGTATATTTTATGGACCCTCAGTCCGCAGCCCGACAACCGCATACGGATCTTCTGTTAGTTCGCTACTCACTGCAGTCTTCCTTTCTGAAAAATTATGTCCTTTCTGTGACTTTTAAGCATTTATCAATTATAAGTAGGTCTATTCCTGCGTTGCACAAATAATTAGGGAAATGGTTGCTAAAACGCTTCAATTTTATGCGGGAGCAATCGATTAGGGAAGTGGAGTCATGGAGCGCCCTCAGCCAAAAGTCGAAAGGCGGTTTACAAGGTACATATATAAGTAGATGTTGTGAATTTACATTACTAATTCCACATCTGACCAAGAAATGCAATCCGCTGGTCAATAGTCGGCAAATTATCCAGGACTTATAAAAGAATACACCATTTACTTGCTATCCTTTATACTTACAACTACTTTAAGTTAAGTCATTATATCATATTATCTGACTCAATTAAATTTTAATAAACTGTTAATTTACATTTTAAATCATTCTTCTCATTATTCATTAATGACGCAAGAAAGAGGAAAAAATGTGATTGTGCTGATTAAGTATATTCCCAACGCTAAAGTAGTTATTCAGCCATATCATAGTCCATCAGGAGATAGCGAGTTATTTATTTGTTGCAGTGAAAGTTTTGCTTGGGATAGTCTCCAGAGTAATGGAAGATCTCCGATATTCTGTTCGGTTCTTTAATCTGCAGGAGTTCATCGTTTTTTTTTTCTCCCGCCTCCCAAAACTGAACGCCTTGAATCATTTCAGTGACGTCCGATCAAGATTTTGTGGACGCGCTAATGTTAACGATTGGCCATTCGTGCGGCATTTCTTGCTGCCTCTGACCCATTTTTCCTTAAGCTTCTAGCTAAAATACATCGCCCAAGGAGAAATTTCGTTTGATTTTTAGCTCGTATAAGAAATTATGGACTACATTTTCCTTGCTTTGTAATCAAGATAATAGTGAGCCTCGTAATACAAATTATTTCGCAGAGGGTGGTTGCCCGGGTATTAAATGTTCAGATTTTCATTGTGGATCACACGACTAAGTTTTTCTAATCAAAGATATCCATTTTTTACGAAAAGATACTGAAAAGGGTTATTTCGCTCACTTTCTAATGATGATTTGGATAGTTACACCATTTTTAGTTCCTCGTAGGCCATCTGAGAACTGTACGAAGACTCTTAAAAATGTTGAATTTCATTTTGAGTCGGATTATATCTCCGTAGGTTTTCTATGCCATCGATGCTGAATAAAACGAGACTATAAGATGACTGGTATATGATGTTGTATATGATGTTATGGATATGATGATGTATAAGGTGCGAATGGGAAAGAAATAAGTGACACAGAAAAGGCGAACTGTTTAAATAGGTGTTATTCAAATGTATACCACAAACCACTAGTAGATCAGTATGGAACGAGTAAGATTGATAAAGTCAAACTGACCATCAACAAAAAGGTGTCTTCGGGACCTGGCAGGCAAAGCATTATCTAAGACAAGATGATTAGGAAATAGCTAGAAAGATTAAAGAAAAACAAATCTTGCGGTCCTGGTAGTATATCTGGAGAGTTATTGAAACTGGGATCAACTGAAACTGTCCGATACTTAAAAGTTTTATTTCAATCTTAAAGAACACTAATCCTAAGGACTGGAAAAAGGCTACAATCATACCAATTTCCTAGGAAGGAATCAAGACAAGCGTGGAAAATTACAGGCCGATCAGTTTGACATCAGTGACATGCAAGATGATTAATAATACGTGAAATAATAATTACATTCCGAATTAGACAGGCTACATATAAGTAAGAAGGCAGAAAGAGAAATGTGTGAACGAGAACGACTAACAGGATGATCTCAGGTCTTGGAATTATTATGATATCATCCTAGTGGTAAGGTTTTTGAAACGGGTTTCTACCGCTGGGGTAACTTCGCACATACGAACCATCTTCAGGGATCGAATTCAGAGCCACTTCGAGGAAGGCGCTACCCTCTTCTACATCCATTAGCTCCATTATGATTTTCTAACCCCGAATAGATGATTAACACATGAGAGAATGATGCCGGTTTATATGTGAGTCACGAATCTTCAGGAATCATTTCGCGATTGCAAAATTCCAAGTTAGTTGGTTAACCACGATGCTACCGGTATAGCTCTAAGATACGTTAAAATTTCAGAAACCTCGTATACCAAATTTCACCTTAATTTTCCTCTGGTCCCAAAATTGAAAAATATAACTGAAGAAGAGTCTCTTTGGGAGCGTCTAACCTCCTCCGTGTCGATAAAGAAGTATCGAAGTACGAATGCGGGAGCGGCAACAAGAAAAAATAGTCCTAGGAAAATTTCGCAAAAAGTGATCAAAGATACTGTCTTTCCGGAAATTAGGCAGTCAAACACAGAAGTAACGTTGAAAAGAATACCTGAGGCGAGAAATGTGCCTTTTGCAGAAGTAAACGCGGGGAAGCTAAAGTGACGTGGAGAGAGAAAAATGCCTTCCGTACGTACCCCTTTTACTCATTTCTCATAATTTTTAACGGAAGGAGGAAGTGCCAGAGGGCATCACGTTGATTTGCAGGAATCGCCACGTAACGCCTCCCTTTGCTACACGAGTTTGAACGCAGTTGACCTTGTTTTTAATAAAAGAGAACCCCTCGGGGAAACATTACCGATAAGAGAATAAGCTAAAACTAATATTTGCTCGAGCATGCCAAAGGATAATGTCGTTTAATTTTTCTAGTTTTATCTTGCAAAGGTAATACACAATCTTTTATAAACGATCTCTCGCGCTCTTTTATTTATTGGATAAATCTAGAAATGGCGCACGGAATAGAGACGGGCTTATTTGATTTTCTCAAGTATTTATCGATGCCTTTGAGAGAGAGTTAAGTGTTTTATAACTTAAAAATAAAGCCTCTCTATGATAAGGTAACAGAAATGGTATGAGTACTATCATCGATTTGAACCCAGAAGAATTTTTATCTTTCTTCCGAGGGCCCTTAGTATGATAATATAAAAATTATATCCAACACAGAGCATTACTTCCACAATCTTCTTACACCTCTTCATTTATGTATGCAAGCGAAAATAAAGAAATTGACATGCTATATTTTTATGCTCATCGGCAGATACATATTACAGATACAAAGCTGCTAGCTTTTATAGTATAGTGTAGTAACGCGCACCTATCCCTTGTTTTCCTGAATACTTGCGAATTGATTAATTCGAGGCTGACTAAAGAAAGTTCTCGTTTTTTCAGTCGAAATTCGTGTTAAAAATAGGAAATCACCAAGTAAGGCGTAAAAAATGTCGTTGCCATCATTACCAACCCTATCAGTTAGTTAGACAGACTCGTGGGTTTGTAGAATCAAAGAGTGAAAGCGCATATAATTTAAGTCAATTAAGTTACAGCTCATGCTTACAACAAGCATGACATTCATATTTTTAATTCAACTTGCGTTGAGTTTCAGTGCAACGATTGAGATCTAAGTTTTATTAAAATTGACATATTGACAAACATAAAAATAATTCGAAAAGAAATTAGGTTTCAATAAATATTTATTTTATTCTGCATTCGATAGTGGTAGGAAGCTTATAAGGAAGTATACTACGTACTAGATAACAGTGGAATCCGTTTGTATAGATAAAATTCCTACTTCATTACCAAGGGTAAGTGCTAGGGATCATTCCCGGCCGTAATATTACTTCCAAACCCAGATGACATCCTCAAAATGTTATAATCACTCGATTCCATGAGAAAAAGTAGCTCAAGAAAATTTCATTTGGGCATTTAGTTTTGGCTAGATTAGATGAGATGTGTAGGAAATTAATTAATTTATTTACTTCTACTACTTTATATAATATCAAACTATTCACTCATGAAAACTGTTTTGAAGCATTAGTAATCGATAAATAAATCATTTTAAGTAATATTGGTAAACCTAGCACTGGTGATACTGAAATTATTGATAACTCTTATGACATAAATTATTTCCAGTACTCCTGGGTATTGATCGAATCAATTGCATTTGATTAATTTTGAATATGTGTCGCAGTAATTAGCACTAAGGTAAAAAAAAATCATTTAGCCCCTTACGTAAATAAGTAATACCATAATTGCGTACTTGGAAAGCTTTAAACTTCGAACGAAAAATCCTCTTATTTCCCTGAAGCATTTTTTGTTGATTTTGGGATGAACATGCATCAAACACGCTGAGTTAAGCAAGAATCGTTTTTTCTCGATTTAATATTTTTTAATGCCTCCGGGAATCGGACCGTAAAATGTTTTGGCCATAAATGGGTGAAGGCCCTCCTCTTGTAAAGTAAGCTGAAGTAAAATGTTGAATCGCTTTGGAGAGACAGTTTGCGCTGATGGATTGAGGAAGGAGGTTTGAATGAAAGACATCAGTTGTTTCGTAGAATAGCGGTGAGGGATGGAATTTCAGGAATGGAAAGGCGAGAGCAAAAATTAGTGGAGCTGACGGTTGAGCGAATTCCTTCCACTTCGATGTTTCTCTTCCCAAATCTTCCGAGTCTTTCGAATCGTTATCTGCCTCATTATCAGTATACCACGCTCCCATTACATAAATTAATTCACTAAAATTCAATTTTAGATGAAAAGTACCAGGATTTATTAGTAAGTCTTCATCGATAGATAAAAGATTTTTATCAAAATTGGATCACATACTTTAGCATTAGGAATGAGCTGATTCTATTGGCGGATCAGAGGAGCGATTGCTCCCTTGATTGCGTAGAAGAAAAACCAGTAATTAGCCTAGAATATGAAGAGGAGCTTAAATTAAAATCAGACTATGAAGCGTGAAGATACGTCTGCAACATTTACCACGATAACATGGCATTTTAAATTAATTGGAGATGAGGAATCAGTCTTAAATCGCCCTCTCCCATTGAAAAGTTGACAGAACCGCCGTTGGTCAACACCTACGTATGTACATGTCTTGCTATTTAGGCGCCTTTAGATGGCGATATGGGGTGCACCGTAAAATGTATGCGCCTGAAAGGTTACTACTACATGTTGCTTGCTAAAGGACGTCTGGGGTACGAATTTCCTTGATTTTTTAAACAAGTTCTGATTTCAAATTTCAATTTTCTGAATAGATTCTATTTCTAGAAGCGTATTAGCAACGCTTACCGCTTTATCTGTGATAGAAATACACGCCATGATGGTAAAACGTAAAGCTGTAAAGTGAAGGTTCAATTTGGGAATTATGGCTCCTTATTTCGGAAAGTAAAGCTTTAGTTTCATTTCGATCCATAAATTGTATTCATGGATCCACGTGTATGTATATCTATTGGAAGAAATCTTGAGTATTGAAGAGCTGAAGTAAATGATTAGGGTAAAAGTGACGTTTAGATAGGTCAATGTAAAGTTTTTCTTACTCGATGTAAATAAATTGTATATTACATTGTATTTAGCTTTAGAGATATTGCAACTTTGAAAATATCAAGGTAATATAGATTTACAGGTGCTAGAATATAACAGATAAAATATAAAAAGGAAAATGAATATGCAGATAGCACTATTTAACTATAAATAACTAGGATTTCATAGCAGGAAGCAAAATAATGAAATGGAAAGGACAAATAAAAATAAATAGGAATACCAAATAGTCAAGGGGTTACGATAGGTATTGTCGGTAAAGTTTTCAACCCTCTATTATTAGCTACCGATAGAATTAAAGAGGTAATGAGGCTTGCCAGGTAACATGAGGATTGAGGTAGTTTTTGTTATGTGGTTGCCCAAAAAAGTGTATTAATTTCATTGAAAACTGTTGTCTCATAATGTAGTTTAGTAACCGCTTTACAACTCATGGAAATTACGACTAAAATACCATAAAAGGAAAGCGAGTGTGCTTCTGAAGCAGATTTTAAGCTTCGTAGCACGCGCTCAAGCAAAGGGATGCCCTGGAGCCGTTGGTGGGCCCTGACCGAAGGACCAGTCCCTTAGGGGGCCCTTGGGAGCCCGCTTAAATTTCGTCGTCTCTCATGAATCGCTATGTGTGAAGCTGGCATATCATGGCCTCAAGGCTTCTGCTGACTCTAAAGCTCTGCATTTGTCCTATTTAGATTCATTTTGTTCTGTCTCAAATCCTTTGTCTTCCCGCATATCTCTGTTTACAACTAAGCTCGAAGATGAATTTTGATATTATTTGGATAACTAATTCCCTTGGTGGAAATGCAAATTAATTAGAAATTAAATTTAACGACCTAAATATTCGCGGCTTACTAAGAAAGAAAGGCTGTTACGGACATGATATAATATTTTGATTCTTCTGCAATAGTTATGCTTTTGTTGAAAGTTGTGTCATAAACTCTATAAGAAAAATATCTCTCGGTAATTTTTACGCATGTAAATAGTTAAGATATCATTTTATCCTATGTTAATATTTTGAGATAATTATCCCACGAAAAACAGTTAGTTGATATTTCATTCTTCGGGATAGTGGCTGAATAAACTGAATAAATATCTCTGAAAAAGAAGTTGGTTTCTTTTAATGATATTAGTTTTGGTAAGCAACTAAGAATCTAGATTTTTATGAAATGTTTCAAAGGCATAGGCATACTAACTCACTTAGCATTTAAAATACGATGTTCATTTTCCTTAATTTAAAATATAATAATTTTGAATTAAATTGCAATATGCTTTGTACAAATGCAGAAGCCTTCATTACTTTAATATATTAAAAGTAATATGATGCGAATTTTTTACGAAACACGAGATTGAACCTGATCAACTCCACAATCCTTGTGCATACATATATTTTTGCATTTGGTATCTTTGTCGATTTATTATCGACTGAATTAGCTTTGTCCTCTAATAGAGGACTACACTTTCAATTTATAATTCGTATACACTGATATTCGCTGCTGAATACAAATTTCCCGTCGAACTTAATCCTGAATACAATGTTTGCTGTCGATTATCGTATCAATGCTTAGATTGTTATTAGAAATGGTTTTTATTTCTTGGCAGGAACTTCACACACCCTGTAAAAATTTATGTATGTATCATTTAAAACCATCCGACCAGATTTTTATCTGACTAATTTAGCTTTAAATAGCAAAGGGGTGCTAAAATGATTTACGTTTGTCTTTTTTGTATTCTTGTCCGAGTTTACTGAGAAAATCCTGATCCCCAGAGTATATTTACCAGAATTAATTTATGAAATTCTAGTCTTTACTACGTAGTATTACATATGAAGAAGTATGCATATTGACCTAAAGCATTTTATTTTTCTCCCAATATTTTAATTTTTGGAATCGCTACATAAAAAGGGAAGCTTTGGATGGTATTCATATTGTGACATTACTTTGTATTGCGCGAATTTATACTCGTATATCAGGAAAAAGTTGCGAAGACAGAACTAGGTAATATATCTACAAAAAATGTACGAATTATAAAAGGTAAAAGATAAATTATAATCAGAAAGATACGGTATAAATATAGCTCTTAAATGCGTAAATAGATCAGAGGAAGGAACTCGGGATAGAATAGTGTATTTTGAATGCTGTAGGAGGCTGACAGGAGATTGAGGTGGTCAAAGGGAAATGAAATAAAGAGTTAAATCATAATATGCCCCAAATATTAATCTGAAATATTGATGATATAGCTGAGTTTATCATTATTATAATGGAAAATGAAATGTTTAGGAGTTGCTGATAAATTTTACAAATTTTACGCCAATATAAATTTCATAAATCTTTCATAAGATTAATCTTTCATGGATGAACATGATGAATAAAAATTGAGTTAATTTTTTTTTTACATATTACGATACATAAACATAAGAATAAAGATTGATAAATAAAATGGTGAGGAAATCGGATTTCTCATATAGCCACGAGGCAAAACCTTTACGTCACTCATTAAATGTCTCGCCTAAAGGTAATCCGTTGGAAGCTTAAGCGCAGTTTTTAAGCTCCTGTCGATGGCCAGAGTTCGAAATTTTCTTCTTTTAGCCATCCGCATTCTTTTATCTCTTTAGGGAACCTTATCTCGTTTAAATAAGCCGCTTCCTTAATGCTTATTAATAGTTCCGTAATGTATATGTGGATGCGGAGCTTTCTACTTTGAATTCCATTAAAACCATCCGAAGATCGGATGAAGCCCATTTCATCACTCTTTCCCGATAATTCTTTAGTATCAGCGAAACTGACAACCACCTAATTGCATTTTTTTTAAAGCGAATGAGCATATTTAAAATCAACAGCGTGCGTTAATTTATTTCCCTCTCAATTTGCATTACATAAAGTCATAGGTGAGTCGATAAATATCAACTGTTTACGTTTGTGAATAGTGTGAACTGTGAAATTAAGTATTATTCTTCACCATCGTTTAATTCAGTCGCCATTTCAAAACTGGGTGCGGTAATACACGAATACAATTATTAGGACTCTTAGCCAAGAATCTCACAAACTAATGAGAGGAATATTTCTATCCCATACCTTAAGTTATCATTAAGAATCCGTTTTTCAATGGGTTTTCTAATTATTATATTGAAATTTCATATGCTAACTGTAGAAAACTCAATTTTTCGTTCAATAATGAATTTTCCGATGAATTTCATGCAATATCTCACCAAAAGAGTCTATTTAGGTACGTCAACCTTAAATTATTTGTAATTCCTACTTATAAAGATACACTGACAGTAACAAAACTCGCTTTGTTTGTCACCCGGAAACGTGATCAAAATATAACATATTTTCGTGGATGGATGAGTTTTGCTTTAAAGTATTCTTCGATTACATTTCCCTTGAATGGACCCTTGACTCAATCTTCATCCCAATCCCCTCAACCCTAACCCCGAAACAGTATTATTCTTTCCGTATCAAGATGATGTACCAAACGTTTTCACTCGATCTCATCTCCGCCTTGTAATCTATTCATTGCACACCCAACCATCCCGCATTTCTTAACAACGTTTCCTCTCTAAACCACTCCCATATCATACCCCAATCCCGAACCCGTAATCAAAGATCGTATTCGATAAGGTGAGGTGAGGAAAGAACCGTCTTAAATCGCATGAGCCTTGGCGGGTGTATAACCTTTCGAGAAAAATCAAAAGACGCTTTGCTTTAGAAACTCCAGAGATAATTTTTTCACCACCAAAAGAGCAGAGGAAAACTTATTCGAGGTTCCGTATTGGCAGGCTCTCTCTACATTATCGCGAAAAGATAAATAAAGAAAGGCGCAAAGAGATATTTTTTCCGCGCCGAAAAGGCGGAGACGTTTGGGCGCGTTTTGGGATGGAGTGACGTACGGAACGAGGCCGTTCGTTTGCGGCATTAAAATAATAAAGAAGCGGAGGTCGGCGATGGAACGAAGTTATGATTGACAAGGAGGCGGGCAAAGGGGACGCCGCTAAAAGGAAAACGATGAAAAGCTTAATCCTTCAAAGGGAAAAGCTGTGGATAACCTGGGCGTGGCCGAAGGGAAAAAACGTGATCTTCGAGAAGTAAAACAATAACCTTCCATTTCCATAGGGAAATTCGGCGGGGATGAGAAAAGATCAAGGAAGCGTGATATTGTGGAATCTTAAGACGATCGTAATGGAGATAAAAGAGGAGAAATGGTTTACTTGTGAATTGAATAAAGTCAGGATCTTTCAAAAGAGAGTGTCAAAATTGCTTGCTTGTCTCTCATATATGACAGCCTAAGTATGTGGGCTGAGAAAAGCAACATTTTTATTTTAATGATGCCTCTATTCTTGTTCTCAAACAGAGTTCAGTATGTACGTAAATCCTCGAATAGTCATCTCAAAGATTCATGATATTTAGAAGAGTAATTGCCCTTCATTAAATCTCTCATTCGCATCCTTGGTAAGATGAATAATAGCAGCTATACTCCATTCTTCCTTCAGATTATATTTTCTGCATTTTACGACTTGGAAAAAATATATCCGGCTGTGGTGGCGGAGTGGTTAGCATGCCTACGTGATAACGCTCCGACACCCGGGTTCCCGGGTTCGAATCCCGGCTAACCGGATTTTTCTGGCAAAGGAATGGTTGTGCATGTTTGTAAATAGTAATAATTATTGAAATGGATGTAATTGGGATTCTTCCTGTTTCCATAAGAGAAGTTATTATTATTATTATTATATCAAGTATGAAAAATCGAATGATCCAGTCCTTTGGATTAACTATCCTTGGGGAACTATGTTTTGGTTGAAACTATCATCAACGAAGAAGAAGACAAGAAAACGAAAGGTGAGGACACCTCAAGAGATAGAAAGAGAGAATGGAAAGAAAAGAGAGTGAAGGATGTTGGACAAACATGTAGCCAAGATTAGTAAGAGAAAGAGAAAACGAGACAAATCGACATAAAGTAATCTCTCTAATATTTTAACTTGCTTCTCAACTTCTTTTCTTTTTTAATCTTTAATTTTTTAATGTGAAAAACGTTCATTACCTATTAAAGTTTTATTTATAAAGTGCCCACAAAATAGAACGATCCCTGGGACTCCTTAAATGTGCTCTTTAAAAACACAATCTGATCCACTAAATAACACAGTGTGTCGGCAAAATCTCATAATGCTCTTTGTTCAATATATTTTGAGTTACAGCTCACTTAGTCATGCTCTAAACCGGGAGGTCATTCGAGGGCCGATGTTGATAGGGATGGGAACATTCGCCGAATTGATTGGCCACTGTTGACCTCGTTTAACACTCGTTAAGCGTCAACAAAACATCGAATAGAGTTTATAAGGCTGCCTTAAATAATCAACAACTTCCACGGGCGAGGATAGTCTATGTATCTTACTCTCCCAGCCTTTCTTTGTGCCTCATTCACGAGGCAAGGGAAACAATGAAATCAAAACGAGAGCAAACAAGAAATTCGTAGATGCCGAATTTGTTTGCATCGCCGCATTATTTATCCACGTAAGATATGGATGGGAGTTCGGAGCACAATGAGCCCACGAAAATCACTTCTAATGCTCCGGAGCATTTCCGATTAATTTCGGAACAATACTAACCGCAGAACATAATGGAGTCTCCTCATCCCATGGCAACCGAGAGGGATTGAAAATCGACTGCCGCGGCAAGCGGAGCAGAAGCGCTCGAAGGCCTTTGGGGCGTGTGGGGGGCGTCGGACGCCCAGAAAGAAGGGATATCAAGCCCCTCAGGTGGGGCTCTGAGAAGAAAAGGCTGATAAAGGTAGCGAAATATTTCTAAATATGCATCGGAATAAGGAACGGAGAAGGAAAGCTGTTGGCGAATGCGGGTATCGACTTTCAGCTGTTTCAATCGAGGAATTTCAGGATCGAAAAACAGTGCTAACAAAGGAACAGTCACTTTCTTTATGTAACTATGATGATGATGAGGATGATTATATTGATTTTCCTTTCAATATATATGTATTTCCATGATATCCTAGTGATCATAAATTAGACTTTTTATTCACCATATATGTTTTACGTAGAGGATTTCCCCTTTTCCTTTTGCTTTGCATTATTTTACTAGATAAGCCAACATTTCCCAGAGCCTACATCCTAATAACCTTGAGCGTAACTACCTATTTTGTACCTACTTACCTGTAAATTTGTAACTGTCTGTTCTTATTTTATTCTTGTATGACACTATTGGTATGTCTTAGTGTCTTTAAATTTCATTTAGTCTTACTTCATCACTAAATATAGTTTTCCTATCTGTAGGTGTCGCAGGTTTTTCACACACCCCTTCTTGTGGGTGTTTTCCTGCAGTGGAAGTTTTTCCAAAGCTCTTAGCTTAAGTGTTTTAAAACCACTAAGTAAAGTTCTTCTTTGTACTTTTTCAAACTACCTCTTTTTTACATTTATATGACGAGAAAATAGATGAAAGAAGAGGCTTTATAGTCTCAATCTCGCCCTAAATAAAGTCCTTTTATTATTATAATTATTACCGCGTCCGATCGGCGAACCTCTTATCAGGATTTTCTAACATGTGTCATCCTCAAAACCTTAGTGGTATTGCCATTGCTAATCGATGGGCCCAACGAGATATCTGAAGATTGCAATCGGAAAGCGTAACTAGAGCAAATATCAAACTAAAAATACATTGGACACAAAGCGTACGAATGCGAATAATGGGCAGAGGTGGAAACGGCGAGGGAGAGAGACGCAGATATATTCGGGGGCACAGAGATGGAGAGGCGGGATAAGGAGGGAGGATCCTCGAGGGCAGACGGCGGGAGGGACGGGGGAAGGCCCCCGGAAGGGAGGTAGAGGGTGAGCCGGATTAACGCGGCGATCCTTACTCCCATCGCCGACCCCTTCCCGCGCCTCCCTCGCGCTCATCCTGTCTGAAAATGAAGACTCGCGGGGTTAGGGCACCCCGAGGCGCCTTGCGGGAACTAGGGGAGGGCCACGAGGAAAGGATGAAAGGAAGATGAGAAGTTCTGTGACTTTTCCGCGGGGAGAGGGGTCGTCGGCGGGGGGCGCGGAGGTGGGATGGGACTGCGGGGGGCGGGAGGAGGTGGAGGAAGAGGACATCGGGGCAGAACCTTGCCCTCCGGTGCCTTAAGAGAGGAGAATGAAGGAGAAACCATACCGCATGTATCTCTCCTCTTCTACTAACCCGACCTGTTTTTTTCCAGTTTCCTCTGAGGCACTCTGGCCGCGGCGCCGGCTTGCGCCTTTGCGGCCAGATTGCAAAGACAAGAAAGGGTATCCTTGTGACGCACCGTCTCTCTACCGTTCCTCTCTCTTCTTCTTTCGGCTTCAATTCACCAACCCAACGCCTTTCCACGAGGTTCACTCCTTCTCTCTTACACTTAGGTTTATCTAAATCTCTTGTATCCTTTCCTTTCTGTATATGTTAGAAAATAAGGTGGCCTAATCAATATTTCTAGTTAATTACGCAGTTAGATTATTAATCCAAATGTAGCAGATAGACACTTTATTGGAGAGAGTAGTTCCTTGTGGGACTTTCTGAAACCTATCCTCGCTGTATTATTATTTACAAATATTCATGGAAATTCATTTAATGGTTGTCAAAGAAATATCCCACGTTGCGGGAAAATCAAACACAGAAATGAAGGGTGAAAACAATCGCCAAAACTCAGTTTTTGCGATACGGAGGTTTTGAACATTTGCGTGCGTTCGCATACAATGGTTTGTCGATATTTTCTATCGAATCCGCAAGGAGATAAAGAAAATATATATTGCTATCTTAGCCAATATCCAGCCGGAAAGATATATGGTATCCATAAGAATAATATAAAATTAATTCTATGGTGCGCCCTGAGGATATGCAATTAATAACTCTTACATTCAACACGTATCGTTTGAGGTCAATAATGTACGACACAAAAGTACTGTTCGCTTTGGTAAAACTCGGTAAGCACGTATGACCAGGGACGACCATCGTAGAGCAATCTGGACAAAAATCGATTAATGCATTCGTCATACCGCAAAATAAATAAATATATATAAGAAACCCGGATAGTTCATACCAATGGAACGAACCCTCTTGATTCACCAAAATTTAAAAAATATAAAATTAGCATGAATGGGGAATCGAATTGATTTATTGAAGGAATGGATTACAACATGGGAGAAAATCCTGGGTCAGTCTCCATTCATTATGTATATAAAATGATAATATTTTAGCCCAGTGTAGCTATTGAAAAATAGATCCTTCACGTGGACTTACAATCAGTAATCTATTATTATATTTAGATGTAGTTCCTAGATTCACTCTTGCTCATTATTTCTTTCTCTACAGTTGGAAAGGGGTTTCAGGGGCATATTTTTCTCCCCTCGATGACAGTTCATCTCCTCATTCGCTCGACAATGCGACGCCGCTAGGCCATTGGTTTGTGCTCCGTAAGTTGGAATTGGTCGCTTTTCCTCCGATACCTCTTGCTTTCACCCTTTCTCTCCTACATTTATATTTCCCTTCTCTTACCCAAATCTCTTCCTCAGTATGCCACATATGCGTGTTTGCTGTTTTTAGAGTGCCGCAGAGGGAGAAATGTATGCTGTGCAGAGGGCTTAGTCGCTTTTTCATATCGTGCGTTGCACTGACTTAATGACGTTGCAGTTCCTTAGATGAGTGTATGTATCACATTAGGAGGTATTAATTCTAAGAAATTTCTCTCTATGTTCAGAGAAATGAAATCGCTGTCTTCCTATTCTATGAATGTTTAAAAAATATCTACACAAATTCCCCGGAAACATTTTTTTAAATACATTGATGTTTCCTAAATATAATCATAATAGTAATCACTGAATTAACAATCCGATGTACTCAATGACTTAGTAAATCAGTCCAATAATCAAAGTAAGTTGGGAAATGGAGAAAGTTATCCTTTTTAACTTGATTAAATTTATTAACTTGGGTGTCATGGAACAAGATTTCAGTTGAATTCATTCGTACAGTGATTTTTTTGTCGAATGGATGGATGTATGGATATCAATTAAAATGATGAAAAATAATATGAAAGCGGTGTTTAAGGGATACGTTAACAATTTTGGACTGAGACCCTGTGAAAAACATTAATTTTACTTATAGTATTATGAGCAAAGCACAAAAATCGAGTGTTGTAAACATCCAAAGAAGAAGACTAGAATTCTATAACAGATATATAGGCACTGATGGAGCTTATAATTTACTGAGAGTGAAAAGCAGAAAACAAAAATTTTAAAAGGACAGTATAAAATGATTGAGATTTATTTTAAAGGCGAGAATGTAGAATTGTTTACAAGAGGGATATAGATGAACAGAAGTGGCACAGAAGCGAAGGAGAGTGACATTAGAGATGGCAAAGGAAGCGAAAAATATTGATTTTCATAATTTTAATCGATTTTAGTAAAATAGTCGTAAATCCTGATGCTACCTTATTATTGTGTGGTTAGGAATCTTGGGTATTTCTGTTGAATAAAAACAAAAGAAAAGCAGCTTTCGAAATGTGAGTATGCATAAAATGCTGAGCATAAAGTGTGCAGAGAGTCAGGATGAGGATGCATGAGGAGGGCGAGGATAGCATGCTGAATAAATTATTCAGTCAAAGAGAAGAAGATGGATTTGCCATACAGAAAGAACGATATGCTTTACAAAGTAATGATAAAGGAAAGTAAGAATCAAGAGTGGAAGAGCGAGAGTACTGCTTATTGACATTTTGTAGAGTGCGAAAGGGTTCACAGAAAAGATCAGAAGGGCAAGGGTTAGAAAAAAAATGGAAGAATGACTTCTAGGACCTTATTATGGCAGTTTTTCAGTGACGTTTTTATGCACTGATGTACTCAAATATTGGTAAATTAAAGCTCATCTATGATACCCGCAGATTTGTTCATCCACTGCACCAATTCCTCAGCGTTGACTCGAGGTCTCCTTAAACTACCTCGAAATAAATGTAAATCGATTTCCGAAATTGCGAATCAGCAAATCCACGTCGACAAGGAGCGAGAGATTGAAAAAATAAAGAAAACAAAATGCCGATTCTTAGTTTACTGGAAACATTTTTATTCGATTGCAGGGCCCTCCTCTTTCGGACCAATACTTCTCACCCCACGAAAATTTCCAAACGTCTTTACTTTTAATCGGATCGATGACGAGAAAAATTTCTGTATCGATGTGGATTGGGGTAAAGCGTCTCGAAAAGTCAGCCGAGATCGGGGAGTGGAGGGACGAAGGGGGAGGATGAGAGAAAAAAATGACCGGAGTGAGTGAATGGAAAGACCCATTTTTATCTTTTATTTTCCGAATGTTTCTTTTGTGGTGGTTTTGGGAGTTAAAGAGTTCGGGATACCCTGAGAGTATCGGAGAAGATTCATCGTGGTTTGGATGAATAAGAGGAGACGGGGAATAAGAACGAAAAAGAGCAAATGGAGGAAGAGGAACGTGTAGCGGTTGCTGCCCATCCCTCCGACGAAATCGTTTTGGATGGGGTGCGTGGGTGTAAAAAAAAACGGAAAAATTGAAACAAAAGACGGGCGAAAGCGTACAAAAACAAAAGGGGGTTCGTGGGTGGTGGTGGGCGGGACAGAGGGACAGTATGTCCATGGGAAGGGTTAAATGGGGTTTTGTCAGTTGTGGAATGGACGAGAGTCAAATGGGGTGGGTCGGAGATGCTTGACAAACTAAAAAGCGCAGGATGGGAATCAACCATCGAAGTCATTCGGAGACAAGTTTGGGAAATTTTAACTGAAAAATATCATGGCAACGGCCTATTCTTGGATCGGTCAAAACCTATTTTTAAAGACATTAGTTGTTAGAGTACATATATCGTCGTATATATAGTAATTTCAGCCATTCCTGGTTTATCCCGAGCAGACAGAGCGGCATGGTTCATCACAAGGGAAACATATATATTTAATTAACTTAAATGAAATTAAATATTACATATATCAAAGACAGGTGACAATTGTTACCAAATTTTAGCATTGGATGGCTTACGACATGAATTAGATACCAAGGTTTGATCACACTACTTAATAATTCCTCTTGAGTGGATTAACTAACACGCTATTCGGAGAACCTCTGTCTGAAAATGTTAAGGAATACATTTTTCCAAGAAAGGCAAGTTGTACCCAACCATTTGGGTTTTACATATAACGTATCCACCAAGAGAGATTTCTGAGACAACCTAGGATTCTGCAATTGCATGAAGTTATCTGCAGGGAATATCCACCAGCTATAGTTGACAAACTATTAATTTTAATGATTATATGTATTACTCTAATTCAGCACTACTATCTCTTCAAAATATGAAAATATAATTCTACAGTTGTTTGTTCAACTTAGGTTCATAGAAAAATCAGTAAATTTGCAAATTTCAATAATCAAAATCTATATTTTTCTCCGCATTATATCTTTCTTGTGGTTTAGCATTAATACAATTAAGAACAAATATCATATTTGGGAAAAAAGTAGGACTTGAATGTCCCAAAAATATACATAAAAAGGATATTTTATATTGAGAATATCATTTAAGTAATACCTAAAGAAGTTAAAATATACGAAAGGAAAGAAAAACTTGTTCGAAATTAGCTGCGATAATATGTGATTGTAGAAAAATTATTTACCGTTAGAGAATTAAGATTTTTCATTAAATTTTATTTTTACGCAAGATATTTAGGCATAAATTGTCTATAGAATTTTTATTTTATTCCAATTTTAATTCTGTAAACGAATTACCACGAAAAATCCTTTGAACACAAGAGAATGAAACAAAAGTTCATATAACTTTCTCTTCTCATACAGAACGTATTTCACTATACTTAAAGAGTACAACTTTAAACGGTAGCAAATTAAAGTGATTTAGAAATTCCAAAATATGGTCGCCTGTTTCATCATAACATTTTATGGTTTAAATTATGAATGCTGAAATATCCTGATTTTCTCAATTATTTAGGTATGCAACCACAATTAACATAATAATAATATGAATACATAAATACAAAATACATAATCCATAATATTGTGAATTTTGATCTAACTCTTGCTTACGATATATATTTCTTCTCATGTTACAGCTGCGTAATATTTTTTATCTGTAATCATGAATTTGGTTTTTAATGGGGTTTTATTAATTTTTATAAGGTATTCTTATATATTTATATTAATTTTATTTATAGAATCCACTGCTTGGGCCGTGACTTCGTGGTAAGTCGCCATTAGGAACAAATGAAAAGATTAACTTTTACACACCACATATAACACACACCACATATACACACACCATATATCCTGAATAAAATTATATGTGGTGTGTAAAAGTTAATCTTTTCATTTGTTCCTAATTTTATTTATTATATATATTTATAATATACAGTTTATAATAAAATTGTTCATTGAATGGGATTGAATTAATTTGGGTTTTAATGAAGTTAATTTAGAAAATAATTCTGTGTTAATGGTATGCCTTATGTATTCATTAAATCTTAGAAAGATTTGATAATATTTTCTGAACTCTACGCATTACGAGACATCAACGTTCCAACTTTATTGACTAAACTGAACATTCTGTTTTGTCATTAATGCTCGCATTGTATTTTTATCCTATAATTCATAAAACCACTCTTTCGCTGGAACTTTCCACAGACTTTCGCTCGTTAAAATATTAAAACCCCTTTTGGTGCGCTATTATTCTCTCCCATTCGCGGCATCGCACGTATCCTCGAAAGGTACTGAAATCAATTGCGCTCACACGGGCGATCCCGCGGCAGAAACGGTTGTTCGCATGAGTAAATGGGCGGAATGCGAAGGCCAATCATTTCAAACGGGATTAAGTATCCCGCTGAGAGTTTCTCCAATGGACTGTTTAGGCCGACTAATGACCGCATCGCTTTCCTTCCCTGTTACAAGGGGAGGGAACGACGTGTTCGACTAGGCCATATTACTCCGGCATCAGACGCGTTTTATAGATTTCTGCGGGATATCTCCTCTCGCCAATTACCTTCCTCTTTATTCTGTCATCGGTCGGGGACTTTGAGTGGATAGGGGTGTACAGCGCTCGCTCGTATCGTCCCTCTTCCCTTTTAAGTGGTTCCGTTATCTGCATGGAGATGCGTTTTGCCAACGCGGGGATGGCTAAGTGGGCACGCGGAGTGTCTTCTATGGCGCTTTCGCGACCTTTCCAGCGACCTTTCCTTAAAGTGCGCCTCTTCCTGTCTTCGTCTATCCTCGGAGCCCTTCTCCCTCTCCTTGACCCCTAATCAATCTTAGTCCCCTTTCTTTCTCCGCGGTGAATTGGCGTCCATCTGCTCGATCTAAAGTTTTTCCGTCGCCTTAAATAACGTGGATAAAGCTGTTGAGGGAACCGATGGTTAAATCCTCGCTGGCAGCTCGGGTCTCGTAGAATTCGTCGTCGGAGTTATTTTGCGGAGTTGCGTGGTAACTATCGAGGCGGAATGCAGCGACGACGTATTCGTAAACAAACTAGGGATGGGGAGGGAAAGAGCGAAAGATATCGTATTGCTTTACGAGAGTAAGAGTAGATTAGGATCTTGAGAAAGTATTTTTAGCTGCGAAGGATTGCACTGCCTTTTCAATTCTTTTTTGTCAACATTGAGGATTAAATGATGGTGAATTTTTGCGGAAAATTGACGAGCGCTTAGATTTTCATTTTTAGTAACCACTTAACCAAAACATTGAATGAAATGCATCATTTAGTGAACAAGATTCTGTCACAAAAATGTTCTTATACAGCGTAATATTAACTAAAAATAAAAATCCGACTAGGCAAATCTTCCCCTGATTTTGCCCATTTAGAATATCATTGCAACTACCTCAAATATTTTCTTGAAAAGAACAATCGCTAGTATTCAAGTGATCTTAAAGCTGTTAGTTTTCTCTAAGGATGGGCTACTAAACACTAAAGAGATTTATTCAGCGTTAGGGAGCAATGAGCTGAAAAAGCTTGACACATCTGCCCTGTTATGTTTGGCTGTTACTTGAATTGTTACTTGAATATAGTTTAGTCTATTATTTACAAATAAGAAAGTAAATACACATACTATATATTCTATCGCAGAATTATCTAAACTATTCAAATCAATAAACGATTATACATTTTGATTAAGGATATAGGTCTTATTTGAAGTTTATCCTGAAATTCACTAATTTTTCCGTGTGGTTATTTATGATATTGTGTTTAGTCATCAGTGGAAGATACAAATGTATTAAAATATATGGTGATATTATCTTAAATGAAATGAAATTGAGTGAATAAAAATAGTCGAATGTATTATTACAAATAAGCGGAGTCATACTAAGATTAGTGAATGGTGAAGGAAATTTATTAAATCATATCCCGGCATAATTATATCACTTATTTTTGTATGTATTTTATCGGATGTACTTAATACTTGAAAACTCTATCTCAAAATCCTTGCTAGAAACCGCAATTGTAATTTGTATTAATATTTATTCTGTGTATCTCTTTAAAGATTTCTTGAATAACTCTAATGATATAGTAGTTCTTCCAGTAGATAAGAGTGGATTAATCATGAATGTGAATGACGCAATCCCATGAGATGAAATATATATTTTAGTTGAAATACTCACAAAGGATTCCTCCAGGAAGGTTACGTACTAATTAATCATTCTATTATCAGATATTAAATAAGATTTTGGGTAAATCATGTTGACCGTTCTCCGATCCGACAAAAATTACGACCTCCGAGGGATACCCTGCAGCAAACCTCGGGGGAACTTGAAATGAGATTTGCTCGGAATGGGAAGAAAATTGAGAGGGAGGGAATGAGAAAGAATGAAGTATTATACGTCGAGAGCAAATAATGAGATTGATTACAAAGAAGCTATGAGAAGATAGGGTGTAAATAGTACTTTCAGAGTAGGAATTTAATGAAACATCTGATGCAACGTAATCACTTTTGTAAAGAGTACCAAAAGAGTATACCAAAATGTATAAATTCGTTCGGTATACTTAAATCACGCAGAAAAATTTCGTCATAAGTAAGAATAACAAAAAGGTTATCACTTTTTGCTTTCAAGATCACATGCACAGGCATTTAGGAGGAACTCCTTCTATGGGAGCATACAAAATTCCATTGATTTCTAAAAAGATCATAAATTCAAAATCTGCAGCTTATCATTGCTTAACTATTGGAAAACGTTTATTAATACACTGACGTGAGAATTACAACTTTCAGTCATCCTGTGGGATCAAATAAAGTAATCACATAGTAATTATCTAGATTTTTTAAATTCATTGAACATGAACCGTATCTCGGAGAGCGATACTTTGTGAAAATTCATGCTGAAATCGCTCAGATAAATGCAAAACAGACAAAATCTGTAAATATTTTCGTTTATTGAGTTATATAACGAGATTGGGAAGGAAAAATACGACTTAACACCGTTATGAATGTAATGTACAAACGCTTGAAAAGGAACATTCTCTAATATCATTGCGACTTTTAGTAATAAGGGTGCTCAACCTTTAAAATGAAGACTGCAATACAACGGTAAGGCGGAATAGAGATCGTTAACATAAAAAATGTCCCTGTATTTCTCCTCTTCGCACCGAATTCCGCCTTCCTCTGCTTTCCGGCACTAGCAAGTATTGCTTATATGTGGCTTTAAACATTCTCCTAAGCCGATTAAAAAATATAAAACTTCTTATCTGCAAGATTTATGCAGTGGTAATCCTTCCTGAGCTGGAAGACGCACAATCGAATAGAAAATTTCCATTCCAGTTCCTTTCTTGAATGATTAAAAACGATTTGTTTACAATTTTTTCTAAACAACACAAGCGGAGTAAAAATTGTTTTTCTAGTTCCTAAACTTAGATTATATTGATTTTGCTTAACCAGATCGTCTACCAAATCTTAAAATTCTTTAATGAGAAGGGAAACCTCAATAAGAATAAATTGAACTAAAAATTCAAAATCAGACGAGATTCCCTAGTATATCCAAATAGAGATAAATTATACTTACAAATGTTGAGAAATAGACTTCACATCTACTTCTAAAATGGAGCATTAACATAGATATTAATAGAAAATCAAAAAATTCTCCCCTTAAAATGAAATGTAGGATAATATAGATAAAATCATAATACCTCATTGAAAGAATTGGAGTTTTCAGAAAAACATAGGATTTAGGTAAGATAAATATACCATATATATGATGGATTTTTGGTATATCGTAATACATTTTGAAAATAAGATTCACATGTGATTCATAAACGGAGAATGAATACAATTTAAATAATATATATATATATATACCAATGAGTATCTAGCAACTTAAGTGTCTGAATTATTTCATCGCTATTTATTTTCTTAAGTCTCTGGGAAGGAACAGAAGAGTAATAGTCTATTCAAACTTATGAAGTTCGTTCTAAGATCTGTTGTTAGAAAGATTGTGGACTTAAAAATAAACTTAAAACTTTTTTTGTCTGTCTTCCATTATTTATTGATTTTACGTCAGCGACATTTTTGATCAATTTAAATATCACAATGTATCAACTTATCGATGCAATTACATTACTGTACCCTATGAATAACTGGGTGACACGAACAGACAAAACACAGTCATTTGCACCATCATTTTGGTGAAACCTAATTATACTCCCCTGTAGAAGAAGAGCGATGCTGAAACCCTGAAGACTTATTTCAATTCAGATTTCGATAATCTTAAATTCGAGACCGGAAAATTCAGAGATTTCGGAATATGCGTCCGGTGACTAGAAGACCATGGCTCGAAACCAGAGAGGGTTTCTCTCTTGGTCCCGGCACAAATTGGCGGACGCGGAATGAAGAGCGGATTGAGTTAGTGAGAGAATATAGAGGAACAGAGGCGAATCTGCCCCTCAGGCACGCTTCGAGGAAAATCGAGATAAAAGGAGAAGGGGCAGGAAGAGTTTCATAT
Source organism: Sympetrum striolatum (assembly GCA_947579665.1). Lineage (NCBI taxonomy): Eukaryota > Metazoa > Arthropoda > Insecta > Odonata > Libellulidae > Sympetrum > Sympetrum striolatum. The sequence goes on from OX388341.1 coordinate 17,570,048, forward strand.
TCCTCACTATTTCTCCCAAACCTCTTCCCCACGGGGAATACTCCCTTCCTTAACCCCCTACCGCCCCCACACTCACATGTTCCCGCCGCCCACTCATTCCCCCCGCCTCCGAGCGCCCTCTGCCCCCGGGGCCTCTCTCGCCCCTCTTCCGCACTCTTCGCTCCTAGGATGCGCCCCCTCCTCTCAATCCACTTCGCAGTACCATTACACCCTCAGGCCAACTTCCAATTGGTTCCATGTCGGGGATATTGAGTTCAGTGTAGCCATGGCAACAAGCTCAAGGGAACACTCAGTTTGTCCTGCCCTCCCCACCCACTTTCCCCTCCCTCCCCTTTCTTTCTTGTTCCTTTTCCTCCTTCGGAAAACCTCTCTTTTCACCCTTTCTCTCCCTCGGTCTGCTCCCGAAACCTTTCTACGTCTCTCCGCTTTGATTCATTTCACCTTTCCTCTTCTCCTTATCATGCTCCTTTAAAATGTCTCCCCCAATTTCTCCATGATCCTCTTTCATATCTTATTCCTAATTCACTCCCTCCACGATCCTCTGCGTCTCTGCTTTTCCTGGTTCTTATTATGCCATCCTTTTATGCTTTTCCAAATTCTTCTCGGCACCACTCAACATCCATCATTAAACTTGCTCCTCTGTTCTTCTCTGTTCATTTCATCGAAGTCAAACGAAAAAGAATGATTTTAATTTGGATTATTGTATTATGGATTTAAGAAGTTAGTTTTCAGGTTAGTCATGTTTATGAGTTGATAAGGGAATGACATTAAAATTGGTACAGACAGACCAGATATTGCCCGATAAAGAGAAGAAGCCAACTATGCTATGATAGAAAATACTTTTCGTTTCTAGTTTGACTCAAGGTTACTACGAAGTATGCACTCAAAAAACAATTCCTATTATTATTAATCCTAATCTTTGCATGGTTTCGTTATTTATTTCACAAAAAATATTCAGTGACTTTGAATTGGCTTATAAAATTTCCCTTTATTACATGATACATGTACGATTTTTAAACCCTTCTTAAAATGTAGCAATTTTTCCTCGTTTTAAGAAAAAAATATCAGTATTGTCTTCGGATAACCCTTTCAAATCTTTTCACAAAATTTAGTTTTCTTTTTTATAAAAATCAAGCAGATGACTGGAAAACTCGTTATCCCCATTTTCTTATTAGATGGACCAATGTGCAATTCCTGATTCTTTCCGGAGGTTGGATGATAAATTATCCCTCATAGAAACAGTATTTCAACGCTTTTTCGTCAAATTTTCCTTTGTATCTCCTCGCGAAGTTGCTACTACCATTTTGCTTCCTCGTCAAATTCATTTCGTCAATTCTTCATTTGGGCAGACGCGGCGTTCTCCCGCATAACATCTCCTTCCGATTCCCCTCACGCCATCCCGGTGGTACTCCTTCCACTTATTTACTCTTCAACCCTCTATCTATCCTTCATTACCCCTCCCATCCTCCCTTTTCTCCTTCTCCAGCCCATCCTCGTCTTCCGCTGCATCGCAACACACCCTTACACTCTCTCAGGCTACGTACTTCCCCGTAAAGGATATTCGATACTCAGTACAGGGAGGAAGAGGAGCTCTTTTCCTCTCCGAGCCCCTCGCTCTGCAAAAACTTTGTTGTTTTTTTATCCACCCGCGTACGCGTTCAAACATACGTACCCCCTCTCTCTTCCCTATGCCTCTTTCTTCCGTTTGCGATACTCTCTCTCGTGTTCCGATTACAGTAATTCTTCCCCGGGTTCCCTCGGCCCTTTCGCGCCGCTACCGAGGTTTCGCCGCGGTTCTCCCAATCCTCATCGCCCTATTTATGCCTCTTCTGACGCTTCCATTACCCAAAAGGGCAGGGAAAAGAAAAAAGCGCTTTTGGGTTCATCCTAGGCTACTTTATTGCCATCCCTCGCCCCGTTTCGATGGTAAACTGTATGGTTGCGGATCGATGCGTAAGGAGGCCTTGAATTTATTCACAGTTATATGTTACGCGGGTGTGCTCCCATGGAGGGTTTTTTGCATCTTTATCCACGCATTCATCTATTCCTACGGCTTCCGGGATCTTTCTCCGGACCGCCCACGCCCCAGCGTCGTCTTCAGGCTTTTATCCAACCTCCCAGCGTTGTATCCCGCCGGTTATGGCGTCAATAAAAATTTCTTTTGGGATGTTCGTCGCTTTAATTAGCTAGCTCATGGGTTTGCTCGATTTATTATCGATTCTAATGGGAGTTATTTGCGAAGCGCGAGACGTTAATGCATCTCTCGAGTTACTTTGAGGTGTTTTCGGTGCATGAATCTGATGGTGTAATGCGATCAACGGTGTCATTTGTTAACCCCATAAAACTGACGCGTTTACTAACCGCTGTCTTTTAATGAATATAGAAAAATATATGTATTGAAATCATAGTCTGGCGAATGCCTAAAGTTACTCATTGCTTTAGTTTCCCGCCCGATAACATTGAAGAACAAATACATTTATACTGATGAAGTCGCTAAAGGAAGCATGGTTAAATAAACTCAGCTAAGTTCTACCAGAAATTCTTTAATGAAATGAAATTTTTAATATCTTTACGATTGAAGAATTTCTGATGGAATTTTGCTTAGTTATTTTACCATGCGTCCAGTAACGGAGTTCCATAAAGTCAAGACTTCTTCGATTGAATTTATTCGAAATCACTAAAAACTATTTTTTTAAAATTCTGAAATAACCATTTTAATCTTATTATCACGCTAGGAGATAATTAGTTCTGTTACCATATCTTGAGATTGAAATATTTTACATTTGTCTTTTTTTGTACAGGATGAAGAGAAATTAATCATTCGTTTAATTTTGCATCAGTATCGTTTGTGGTTGTGGTGATAGGAAAGTTACTGAGGTATAAGTGATGATGAGTTAGAGCGTTGATTAAGATTCCCTCTTCCGGAATGCTACTTCGTAATTTGTACTTGTAGAGCTATTTTGTTTCACTTCGTAGACTTGTTCCGCCTGTAGCATTTTGTCTTGGTGAGGGAAGTAAGCAGCAAACTACCTCACTCCTCATCTTGCCTTGCAAGTCTATTTCCCATCTCGGAGCTCTTGGCTAATGGTACTTATAGGGGATTAAGTTCCTTTTGGGTTGAATCTCTTGCAGACAGGTTCGGGTATATGATGAAACAACTTCAGAGATACATGTAAGATCTATTCAAAGCGATTAAAATTGTAGGTCGTACAAAATGATTTTCTTTGTCTTCGATCATTAAAAATTAATTTTTAATAATAAAATTCAATTATCAGATTAATAAATGCTTTTTGGAAAAGAATTTGCTCGAAATCTTGGATATTCGCCTTTTATTTCTTATGTATGTGATTTACAAAGGAAACAAGTCAAAGAAGATGTACTTTGCATTATTCCTACTTAACCATTGCAATATTAATGAATGTGAGTTTCAGAAAAAATTATTTGACCCAAAGATAACAAATTCTTCCCGACCCGACCGAATTATTCCCGACATACCGACTTTGTAAGTTTTTTTTTAATGTAGATATCGTACAGATGTACCAGATGTACCAGAAAACACTATCAACTCAACTCAGAAGTAGTACTTTGAAAAAGATTTAATCCAAAGAGAAGCAATCTAATAATACGCTCAAACTATCAGAGATTGATTTTGCACCTTGGTATTTTTATATACGAAGTTTTCATAATAAGTAAGTGTATCCTGAAGACAAGCCGAAATAACTGCCCAGCAACACTTCATTCTGTTGTCTTGTGGAAATTAAGCAATTCCTCATTCTACGACGATACATCTGCTCCCTTCGAGGGCTTTTTCTACTCGGGGAGCGCGAGTAAACTGCGGTGGAGATATCTCCCAAAAAGGACAAGAAGATGGCTGAATCATGAGTCACGATCTCAAGCGGTGCACGCTTCGACCTCCTTACTCCTGTTTTTCCCTTTCAAAATCCCTTTCCTATCGATATTTGACTAATCGCTCAGTCTCGTTGCCTTGGGTGGAGAAAATGGCGAAGCTCCATTCTATTCCTCTGTTTACCTCATTCCTGTTTCTTTCAACCTCCTTTTCATTTTTGAAGAGACTCGAAGTATTTGCGTCACTGTGCTAAGAAAAGTGGCCTTTTCCTCTTTAGAAAATGTATGCAAATGGTCAAAAGTGTGGCGAAAATTCTTCAAATTTAGTTTTTACACCTTAAGCGTCCTATTAGGATTATTGACAAATGTGAAGTTGCTATGAATTACTTCCACGTGATGGAGAATCTAAAAAGAAAGGTGCATAAAGGTAGAAATTCCTAATAATTGTACTTCCTGATGAATAAATGGTTTATACACTAATAATTATATCTTCCGTAAATCCGTAGGGTTTAATTTTATTCCAGAGTGATTGACATGTGAGTCGGTTATCTGATAATAATTATGCTTAATTGGTTATTTTTCTGTGCTCATGTTCAGTGATAAATATTTACCCGGCTTTCCGAAACAATTTCAACTTATTATCTACGTTGAGTCCAACAAACTACTCGAAATTATTCAGATCTCAGTGCGAATAAACTAATAAATTTTAATCTTAGTTCGAGTCAAAACGTACGAATTTTAGCTATTGGAATTTCCGCAAGGTAAATTTTTCCAGGTATGAATGTGAGGTTTATCACAAAATATCTCCACGGGATGGTTCACAATTATATTTACAATGTAAATGCCTGTAAGACATCGTAATGACTTTCAATTTTCCTTTAAGGAATCCTAAAATTTCATAGAATAAAATAAATTTTATCGACGTATAAAAGTAATGTATGAATGGTCGTGAGTCAATTACAGTAGCTCTTAAAAGTCATTTTTAACAGGAGCTTTCATTTAGAGGGAAAACATGAATTTAGTGAGGCAATATTCGCGTGGAGAATATATTGGCGTGAGCAACTCCACTATTGTCTTTATGATATTTTCCCTCTTACAATTCCGAGAAACGTTTCAAGTAATACTCCCTACACTGATTCTACTCTAACACCTTATAATATCATGAATTTTCTTTTCTTTAAGGCCTTTACTAAAATCTTCAACTTCCGCTGCTTTAAAGGCACCCATTCAAGAAATATAATTTCAAAGGCGACGTGAAGCAAATCATAACTCACTGAAATTTGGAATTCATTCCGCAAATGGCACCAGACTCTTGCTGGAAAATCTTCCCGTTGGATTTCTTCCAAGGCAATGTTTTCTCTAAAATATCTTTTTTTCAAAATTCACTCTACCTCGCATTCTTTTATTGTCTCACGGTCTTGTTTTCCTCATAGCGTACGCTAATTTTCCTTTCCTTGAACTTTTCCTCGACCGAAATTGCCATTGAAAATTATTAAAACTTCAGTTTTATTGGATCCTGAAATTTATATCAGTTATTGTTTTCTAACTGTTCGATTTTCCTTCATAAGAGAATGTATTGGGTCATAATAGCTTGATTAAGCAGCGATTGAACAGGCATTTTTTAACTGTTTCCTAATTCGCCTTTAAATAAGAAGCAGGTAAAGAAATCCGCCGAATCGTAATCCCATTGAATCTAAAACTCGTATAATATTTATTCCATCATCTGCGTGACAAAACAATTTTTAATGTACTACTTATGGTAGACACAAATTAATGCCTAAGAGTTAGGTTAAAATTTTGTTCTATGATGTGTAGGATTCAAAAGTTTTTTTTTAATCTTTTTTATTCTTAACGAATAGAAATTTTTATTATCCTCATAAAAAGTGCAGCAGAGCAATTCGGTTTATAATAAAGTGGCAAAGAAGATACTAAATACTCTATCACCTACATTTCAGACAAATTCTTATTCAATTCTCGAAGAGAGAATATATTTATATATATAGAGAGAGAGGGGGTAGAGAAAAATGTCTAAATTTTAAGTAAATATTTTGCTCTGTATTGGATTCGAGTTTCTTTTCCTTATTCCTTTTTCCTTCAGACTCTCCTTTTATCCCGCTCTTTTATCATCTTCTGTTTATAGCTCAGTCAATAGCTGCCTTTCCATTTACGTAAGAGTGGAAAGGAGGAAAAGGGAAGATACTATAGGGATGGATAGGTTTCCCTTTCTTAGGAGTGCACACTTGTAAGCAGAAAAATGAGGACGAGAGGAAGGCGTAGTTCACCAATGCCAGGGTATTGGGTATTGGTTTCTTTATCACTCATTTTAAATTTGACCTGAGGTATATTAATCTTTCCGGTGACAATATAAGTATTATTGCTATGATAGAATATTGGACATTTAGGTCTTCTGTCGAGGTTGATAGAATATATCGTTCAAATGAATTTAACAATCAAATCCTAAAAGTATACCATACCGGGATCAGTTTAGCCGGCAAATACAGTCGTGATACATATCTACATAAATGCAGAAGTCTTTATTGGGCGGAAAAATAATCTTAATAATGGAATGGGTGAGTTTGTTCCCTGCCTCGGGTTTGAAATACTATGGAGTATACTTGCGTACCTGTCCATAACCTTCCAAAAGTCTTCATGTATATTTAACATTGATATTTCAACTAATTTTGATGATATTTTGATATCTGTAGCGTGTAACATGAAAGCTTCCCTATCTTACATTGCCTTTAATTTCAAATGTAAGGTAAACAACATTTGCTTGTAAAATACGTCAGTCATATATTCACGTTATTCTCTTCAAATTATCTAGCTTTAAACCATGTCAGTTTAATTCGACCATCCGTTGCTCTATATAATTTTTTTTTAAACTTTCGCCACTTTAACATGTTGTCGCGAATCCTTTTTCTACGAATAAGATTTCATTGCAAACTCCAGAAAGAGTAGCAATCCTCACTCTTGGTTTATCTTAAGGAAATTTGTTCGCGGATGAAGGAAAGGTCATGAATATTTGCTCGCATACTTTGATACTCTTCAAAATCACCATTTTGCGTTTTAAAATTGAATTCCCTTATTAAACGTGAAATCTGGTCGGTGTTTGTTGATGAGACGGCTTATTTGTTCAATTTTGTTTACCTCGGTGGTTAGTATGCTTGTCCTTTGACTTCGTTCGAGGTTTTGTTTGACATTCTAGGTTCGAGCTCCGGCAAATGCATGGTTTTATGGTCAATTTTGACCCCACAATTACCTATATTTTCTTTGTTTTCTGGCTTTGATTATTCTTTATCGCAGTCAATTTTCAAGTATTTGCCTAATTTCTGTCAGAATATATTGGATGTAAAATATTTTATATTTTGTCTTTAAAAACTTTTAGTTTCTTAACGGAATCATTTCTACCCCAACACCTATGTCAAACATTCATTTTACTAACGAATTCATTTTTATAATAAGATACTATGAATTCCTAAAATATATATCTGGATCTAATAGTGTGGATGAAACTTTATTTTCAGGAACTTTTAGAAACTTATCTAATGATCAGTAATATTTATACATAATATAAATTGATATTCTCAGAATCGATGTAAATATTTAATTTCCAACTAGCATATAAATTTAAAAAGTCGATTGGTGGTCAACCCAACCCTCTTTGCTATGCTCCTATTATAAAATTTATTATATGACTTTGATGTCTTGAAAATAACACATTCGTTCTCATTTTATTGTTTTTATTTACATTTCTTACTTCCCACCAAAAGTAGTCCAATATGCGTGTTATGGAGCATAAATATAAATACATTTTATTATTAATTAAATTAAAACAAATATTTTAAATTTTCTGCGTCAAACGTGAAGTGATGCCTCTAATTTAGAAATAGTCTTTAATATTTGATGAATCGTTAATGATTCCTCAATCATGAGGGCTGTTTATGCTTAACCATAACCTTTCTCCATATGTTTCTCTGAGAGATTGAAGGGACAGTTGCGAGGAACTGGGGATTGACAAAGCCGCGAACTGCAAATGTTGTCCCTGTTTGAGATGGGAACGGTTGCCTTTCACCGTTCCCTCAGCTCGGAAGTTGGAGTTCAGATAAGGGACATAAATGACGATGAGCAAGCGGGATAGGTGGAGATGAGGAAAGGCCACATATGTTGGTGTGAACTCTTCGGTAATTGTGGAGGGGATTTGCATCAAATATCACGCTTTGGCTTTGAAAATACGTACAAGAATCTCGTTTAGCTGTAGTCCACCTCCATATTCTTTAATACACAATTGAAAAGCATGACAGATTAAGGTGTCACTCGGTGGAACTCTTTCATAATCAAGGAAGTAAAACTCACTTAGTAGAGTCCGCAATAAGAATTTTTTAATGAGAACAACCAAGGTTTCGTTGCCGTGTAACATCATCAAGGAACAATATAAAAGGTATTTTACCTGATAATGCTACATGGTAACGAAACCTAGGTTGTTCTTATTAAAAAATTCTTTCCGTGAACTCTAAGTGAGTATTACTTTCTTGATCACAATTAAAAAAGTATTTCCTTCACCGGTATTGCATGAAATAAGAACATTTTAATCTGCATTGTATTTTTTCACATCACTCAAATGCACACATAAAGTTGATATTGTATTTTCAAAACCAAACTGTAATATTTTGAATCTTTTGAATTCTAAACAATTAATGTGTTTTATGCTCTTTATTTGGTACCGCACTTGGTGGAACTGCAGATTCGCATCAGGGGCATATTAATTACGCAAATATTTTACTCTGATTTATTCGGAGAACATTCTATCGGGTTTCTCCAATGCATTACCACAACCAGCTTTCTGACGAATGCTATTTTATCTCATTTGAATAACATCACCTCACCCATGAACTACCAGCAATAATCGAACGAAAAAACTCAAAAATGAAATCGTAAAAGTTTCAACACTTTTAAATAATTCAGCACACTGCGATGGATATTCTGCGATGGAAACTACCCATACAGGTAGGTATATATGGAATGAGACAAAAAACATGCGATATTAACTAACTGCATAATTTAAAAAAATCACCATTAACGTCGCGTATGCTTACTACCTTTCAAAAAGTTACCCTAGAGTCGCGTTCTTTTTCTTATTGTATTTCCCCTTGAAGTCTCGCCGGACATGCATCGTTTGCCCTTCAGAGTTCATCATACAAGTTGACCTCATTTTTATTGTCACAGTCATACGATAAACTCCCATCCTCTGATGGAATATCTGCGCCGATAACACTCGCAACACGAACCCTTTCTACCTTTTTGTCTTCGCTCATAGGTTTTCTCCGCCTTTCCGCCGTTCTCTTGACATTTGTCTCATCTCTAGATACAGCACATCTTCCCCTCGTAATCGTCCTCATACGTTTGCTCTTCTAGTTCCCTCCGTCTCAATGACACGAATACCAGAAACTTCCATTAGCGAGATCACAGTTCATGGATGGCATTACCACTTATACTTGTTTTGGGAGTAGAAAATACTTGGTCACGATTCGAAGGAAAAACGACTATGACGAAGAAGTCAGTGGAAAATGTCCCCACGCGGATGTTGCATGGCAGAGATATTTTCGTTTAGATTTTATTTTTGAAGCAGGATGCTCTTTAGTATTTGGATATTGGTTCATGATATAGGGCATCGAATATAAAATTTAAGATATTGATTATTTTACTTCTAGCATGACAAATTCGTTATCATACCCCGTTCCTATAACACTGTAGTCACGATATACTTAATCAATTTAACTCTGTTTGAATTTTGAACACCTTTTTTCAAGGACCGATAAAACGTTATCCTTCATTATAAGAAAAAAGAAAATAATTCCCTCTTGTTGATCATCTATACCATAAGTTCACAATACGGTCCATATTTATTTTACCTGGGGGTCCATGTGAGGAAGAAATTAAATAGGGATCCAAGATTTTTTTCAATTTTTTAGTGTTTTAGAGTTTTTGGAAGCCAGAGATCCCATTATAAACAATAATATTAGCATTTGGAATCCAGATATGGCTTTTTAACAAAACATTCATTGTTAGACAGGCTAGGGGGTCAATAAAAAATTTAAAGGGGTCCACGGGGGTAAAAATATTTGAGACTCATGACTATATTAATACATTTAAAGATCAATATTAATTTATTTTAGTTTATTTAGTAAATTAAGTATTAGGTATCTACGGAAATTAGAGATAAATACTCACTTTAATTTTTAAACTCTAATAAGCTCGTATGGACATTGTGGAGTCACTATAAAACTATCAATTTCGCAGTCTCACTATTCGACACCGATTCGCCGAAGTATTATTTTGGAATTGCGTGTGTTTGTGTTTGGTTTTTGTCCCCTTCAATCTTCAAATTCACTCAAACAATTATGACCACCTTGTATTTTACGAAGGACTTTGGCGAAGACAAACCTGCTGTAGGTGCTTTTACATAATCTTCGCACTATATTTCTTCGATGGAGGAAATAGAAAACCAGGGAAACCTAGTGTCCCACATTGTTTGTGCGTCCTCGAATGGAATTACCCCATGGATTGCTTATTTTGCGGGGATTCCGCAGAATAAGCCGAGATTTCCCCTTAACCGCATTCCTGCCCCCCGCACCCTTTTACCGCCATCGGGGCGGATTCAGGAGTATAAGGCGGGGGAGGAGGTCGGCGGAGCGTGAAGAGCGCAATACCTTATCTCGAGGAATGCATCGGCCCTTGCACCCCTATCCACCTACAATTTGTAGCCGAGAGGTGAGTGATGCCAGTTGGCTAGGAGACCAATTTGCCACCGTCAGCGTCTCTTTCCTTATCGATGAATACGCGCCGCCGTTTGCCAACCATTCCCTTCTCAAGAGTCACGCTGTTTGCTTCCCCTCTCGTGTCCAGATATCGACCGAAAATGTTCCGCGAAGGAGTGCGCGTTCCGCAGACAAAAAGGAATTAATCGGACCTCCTCCTCTCTCGTATCTGCTTCTCTTTTGGCGCACGTTGAGTAATTGATCACGTGGAGGATCAATTCCATCGAGGATGGGAGAAACTATAAGGGATGAAATAGGGGAGGGACGATTTAGGATTTTCTCATAGACTTATCTTAAGTTAAAAATTATTTCTTGCATTTGCTTACCATTTTTAATCGCCGGACACACCATTTTCACACCGGTAAATGCGAAATATACAAGATGAAGGTAGAAATGCCTAGCTATCTGCTCGAGATCCTTATCGTATCTTAGACAAATTGCTAGTCCTTAGATGAGATCAAGAGGGGTGGCGAATAGCCCTCGTCAATTTATCATCACAGTACTACGCGATGTCAATTGACCCTAGCAAAACTGTAAATAGGAGAGCAGAGGTTAAGGAAATGTTTCAGCTAGTATATGGGCCTAGAAAAGATTTAGAGAGAGCTCTAAAGTGACTCAGAAGATGAGTACTCACTCGAGAGGGCAAAGTTGAGCCCAATGCAATTTGTAACTAATGTTCTATTGAAAAGCCAGAGTACTAATGGTAAGTACTTCACTCGGCGTCCATGTATCACTTCAATGGAGTAAGATGCTGATTGAATTCGGTCGAAAAATCGCGGTTATATTCTGAAACGCGCATGTTTCTCCGGTCTTCTAGGCATTTATCGTAAGCTCTCAAATTAAAAGGAAATAATCCCTAAATCTTGCTATTAATTATTCTTAAATTGAAAACTAATATTAAATCTGCTATCTACCAATGGTCTATTACTCTAGATGTTGAGTTTGAACTCTAGTTAGTAATGTGATTTTTAAACAACAATTTACATTTGAATTGATATTTAATACCCTATAAAGTTGGATATTCTTAAATATTGAAATCCTTGTAGACTATACAGTATTTTACTAGATTTCTAATATTCTTTACATCATATTCATGAACTTGGAACCATCAAAATTGAATCCAAGTTTGTCAACCTAGTTCAAAAATTACAAGAAGCTACTAAAAGAATCAACAGCTATACAAATTCATCAATCACAATCAAAATCTATACAAATTACATCTCCTAGAATTCGATGAGAAATAATTGAGATTTCCTATCTTGTCCACTCGCTATTTATGAACACCTCTCCAGCGTGCGCGTGTGGGCAGGTTTTAGAGATACAAGCCTTGCAAATGTTTGATCTTCTCCATCCGTTTATCTTTTTCGAGGACTCGGGAATACCTAGCTATTCCTTTTACTCCATCCGAAAGATACGGCGATACGGTGGCGCTACTTGCGGTTTAACTCTCTTTCTGGAATCTTACTCGAGTCGACCGGGGAATCTGTTTCCCTAAGTGGCAGGGAAGGGGAGTTAATCCTATGGAATGCGTTAATCTCGAAATCTCCGAGTCTCATACTTCCGCGAATATTTCCTCTCGAAGACGGCTGCCACTTGCCTTTAGAAGAAGCTCTCACAGCCATCTTGCCTCGATTAACTATCTGATGAGTTTAATATGTTAACGAGACGTTGGAGTAGCTATAAGGACAGAGTTTAATCGAGAGGTTTCTAAGATTTGTTCATGTAAATCGATTTTTGATATCGTTTATTTCATGCAATGTAATATAGATGAATTAAATGAAGAAATGTTTTGTAAGTTGGTAAAATTTTACGGTTTTATGATATCGCTTACATCACGTAATCTATTATAGTTGCGGTGAAAAATATTTTGCAAAGTGGTGAAATGTTACGGTCGGTGAAGTCCCTAGCTTTGGTTGAATATATTCTTTAATATTGCCAATGTGGTCTTTTCTCACACTTATTAAATGTTAAGCTTCTCACTCACACAGTAGAGAAACTTTTCCCCAAGGCTTCACGTTTTGATAACCCCCAAAAAATGTTCTAATTTTATCCTTAAATGTTCACATTCAACTCTTAATATCTTAACTCGACTTGACCTAATCAGCAAGATGTTTCGTTAAAAAATGATTGAATAGAGAAATACAATGTAATTACACAATAATCATTCTTCAGAAATCTGATGCGTTTGGATCGAATCTTATTTGCAAGATTTACAAATGGTAAACTATCGGGAAAGCCTCTAGGTATTTACTTTGTTTCGTAGACGGTGAAGAGATGGAACGCTTCCATCAAGGATGTATCGAATTCGTTTCTGTTGTAGCTCTCATAACCGATTTACGTGCCACTTAAGGTAAGCGGCAGATAATCTTGGCCGCAAAGGGGGCAGTCGTGACAGCGATAACTCATGCTCCGACTCCTCGCGTTCTTCAGTCTGAGGTAACTTAAGAACAAACGGCGATCCCTCACAAGTGGCAAACCTAAGCACTTCCGATTCGGACCACTAAAGAATCCCTCCTTCGGACAATCAATTACAATCTGCCGATCCCTATCCTCCATTGTGCAGAACGACTTACCCTCTGTCCCACTTTTATTCCGATTCTCTCACTCCTGACCTCTCTCTCCTATTCATCTCATAGCGTCGTTTCTACCTACTTATCTCTTCTACCCCATGTACGTCGCAGAATTGCAATAAGTCAAGTTTTATTTATCAACTTCATGACTTGGTTATTGCGGAAGAATTTCAAGGTGTTTCTCCATGTTACATAATTTGGAAGTTTTCGATTTTATTTGATTGATAAAAAATAATTTACTAACTTCTCATTCTATTGTGCACTCAAATTTTCCCCGTCTGCCTTTATTTGTTTTATTTAATCTTCAGGTATTAAAATAATAACGGTTTATCAATATTTTATGTTAGACTGAATCTGAAACGTGACTTACGAGTTTAGTATTAGATAGAGCAGTTTCTTAAGTACCTAGCTTGCCGAAAACTGGGGTGTAAATGCACTCATTTACTTCTGCTATGGAGAAAATTTACATGACGATAGATTGAGCTATATATTTTCAATCGTTTCATTCATTATCAATCAGTGTTCACTCTATGTTTTCTTTTAATATATTTTCTAATACCAAGTACTGCTATAAGTATTTTTCAAGCATAAATTATAGCTGTAAAATATCAAAATAACAGAAATCACAGTACTATATTCATCTAATTTCCTTTTTGTATTCTTCCTTTATGTAGTCTAATTTTACCTTTGGGTATGTGAACCTTATTTTTAGAATCGAGTCGCTCAAATATTGAAATTTAATCTAAATAAATCAGAGGAAAACAAATTAAACGTGATTAAAATGTCGTTAAACGAAAGGTATCCATAACGTCTATAATGTCTTTATGAAGGCGAGATTGAGACAGAAAAGTCATCAATACATCATCATCAATAAATTAAATTATTAAATTTTCGAATATTAATATAATTAATATCGAAATATAAATAATAATTATCATCCATATTAAGACATTACATAAGTATTTTGTATATAAATAGAGATAGATATATTTAATTTACACTTAACGTTCGAATTTCTCAAAGGTGTAATAATAAAATTTATGTACGATTTAAGGTTATGCCAATTACCTTCACTCTTCATCAGTTGACATTCTCTTGTAAACGAGGAACAGAGTGAGCTGCTAAAGGCAGATACTTTTAAATCCGAAAAGCGCTTTAGATGTCATTACGGGTTGAATGAGGCGGAGAATCGATTTCCGCATCGTGAGTCGGAAGAATTCCAAAAGACCCGTTCCGATTTCACCACCACCAGCGTAGTTGGCAACCTCACCTCTTCTACAAACATCACCACCTTCACACACAAAGACCTCCCTTTCCTCGACTTTCCACTGTCTTCCCGCATCCATCCCATCTTCCTTCCCCACCTCACAATTTATTTTATTCCCCTCTACCGTTAGCATCTCTTCCTCGGGGGCCTTTTCTATTTCTTCCCGGAGCTTTCTTCTCTTTGCGGGCGGATCAGATGTAAACACCCGTCCGTTTGCCTCGGATACTTGCGTCGATACATCTTCCGCGGTCCACTGAATCCCTTGAATGACCGTTTCTCATTCCTGCGCCGGGGAGGGGGGGATCCGAGGGCAGGGGGGCGTCAGAGTCGGCATCCGCTGAAAGGAAAGGTGAGAGGGACGGCGGAAAAAGTTTAAGGATTTGATACCTCGAGTCCTCCGGCATTTAGATACAAGGTCTTGGAATGGAACCGAATGTTTTCGCTCTACTTATTATTTCAGGGGGTGTGTTCTTCATCTGATAGGGAGAGGCGGGGAGGAATCCCGGCGGTGTTCGAAACGCCGTGAAGCGTAGGCTACCCGCAACGCAGGTGGACCGCTCCTAATGGCGAGCAAATACATGTAAATGGAATGGCGCGCGAGGAATGCGTTTGCCAATCATTCTAAGACCCTGAGATGATTTCGCATGTTCTCATAAAAGGGGTACAAAAACACACAGGAGTTTTGTTTTACAATGTGGTCGAGAAACTTTAAATATGAAGACCGGGAAGAATTTGTAGGCAAAGAATATTTTTAAACGAATGTAGTCTCATTTGAAGAAGTTTCATTGAGCTAAGTTTAGATTTAATATTGAGTTGAAGTGATACTGAGGACTTAACCATATATTTTGCATTGATATGTTTTATTGGTTTCGGAGGTAGATTAGCCTGGTATATGTTATATACGATATCTACACATATGGTATGTATATTCCGACCATCACTGTGACGCTAATATTTATCAATTTTAATTTCCCAGTTCAGAATCATGTGGTTATGGAAACCTTTAATTTGTAATGAATAATTAAAGACAAACTACGATAATAATAAATTATTAATGATATCCTTAGTAAAAATTTCACGGATTAGGTAGAAGTGTTTTTTCCTATTGGCTGCTGCCTCAAAGTTTTGACCATACCAGTGCATATTTTGAATTTTCCTTGCAGGTTCAGGAGTCGAGGAAGCCCCGATCTTAATATTCTCAATGACAGTAACTTGACTGGGTCCCTCAGATAGACGGGAGTTATGCTCTCACTGACTTCACGTACTTGGGAAAGGGACGTAGTTGACGAGGGAAGTGCCGTCGAGCGCCCTCAGTAACTTATATCAGGCGCGGATTCCCTTAGCATTGTATTGACGAGGGAAGCGCCGTCAGAGCGCCCTCAAAAACCGACTGACGGGGTTTTGGGTGGGTAAAGAATTGACGAGGAGGGTATCCTCACTGAATGAAGGTTAGATTAGCCTCATAGGACGATGGATATCAACTATGACGGAGCAGCTTAACACCAGAGGAGGAGACTTCTGTTTCATAAAGGACGCGCAAGGTGGAGCTAAGGACCACGGAAGGCTCAGGATTTAAGCAGATAACAGTGAGTGCAAAATCCCATTCCATAAATTTCATTAGCACTCTAGGACTTCAGGTCCATGAATATTTTTCAAAAATTGATATTTTGATTCTTAGCTGGGGCAATGAAGTCACCAACGGCACCATAAGCTTAGTTATATACTACTCTAAACTACCGTAACGAATTTTCAATTGCACTTTCATGCATGCTTCATCCAAAGCTTAGGCCAGATATAAATTAGATGATATAACGTAATAAAAATCCGATAATGACCGAGCCTGCGTTTGGGGATAAGTATTAAGAGCAGCTGTTATATGTAGTGTCATAATCGACGCAGGGTTAATAAGTATAGTATGTTACTTTGCGGTGCGCGCTCAAAATTATATCGAATATGTTTTGCCCTATTTTTGTTACAACTTGTGCATAGTCCAAAGTTTTTAATTAATAGTTTTTATAACATGTAGATTCCTAATTAATTTAAATGGGATTACAACACCAATTGAAAAAGATGTTTGGCTTGTCACCCTATGTCAATATCAACGTGTGTATCATAACAACATCATATCAACATATATCACATAATGTCAGTTCCTTTAATTAAATACATAAGCTTTAATTAGAATCGTGCCGATTTCAAAAGATACAAATAGTATATTTTGAAAGGATTAGTACTCAGAGATTACTTATCCTGCACCTCTCAGTCTGCGTTACCATTGGAACTAGCAATAGGCAGTACTTGAAATTGAGACTTAAGTTGCTTTTCTATCAAAACAATTACAAATTAACATTTTTAAAACTATTCGGTGACCGAGATTTACGAAAATATTAAAATTTCGCGGAATAAAGCAATTCAAATATAGAAAGAAAATAACAAGGCTAGAAATTTTTGTTGTATTATTCTCTCTCTGTATTAAAAATTTGTGATCTAAAGGTTTAAAATTACCGGCCACTGATATTGAAGTGTACCTTTAAGTATTTCTTTGAAGGTTAGTAATCCGGGACTTACCGTTGTTTACGGGGCCAGTAGCAAGGATGGCACGCGACGCTGGTAATATCTTCGGGTTAGTTATTAATCTCTAATATTTTTTAGCTTCTTTCTTGATTTTTTCTTATTTATAACGAGTAAATGTATATTTTAAGTTAAGTAAGGCACCACCGATAATTGAAAATTACGCGTGCATTTAATGCATGCGAATATTTAGTAGTTAGTCCACTTTCGTCGTTAGATTAGAAATCCGAAAATACGACTCGTACATTGCGTAGCTCGTTTTATTACTTTGAATATCGGTTTGCGAGAGTAGGTTCTTCCATTTAATAATTCTGAACAATTTATTTCTTTTAGAGAGTTGCACTGCTTGAAAAAATTGCACTGCTGGGCCTGAGCAGTGAAAATGAATTTTGAAATACAGGCAATCCACTCATAATAAAAATCCATTGTAGGTGGGTTGCCTGGATTTTCAATTTTTTCCACTGTTCTTCGAGTACAGCAGTGAAATTTTTTAAAGTGTTAAGTTGAAATGTTATGAAATTGAAATTTTTGCCTCCAAAAATATAATGCGAGAAAATGTTAGGAAATAATGATTGGACCGCCCGCCAAGCGGGTTCGAGGGCTGACGCGGGTCTGAGGCTCCCGCAACACTAAATGTACGGGCTAGAATCCAATACAGATGAAACCACGAAGTTAGGATGAAGGAAAAAAGCCTTCGGTGGGTTTGGCGGCCCTCTCCCGGAAGCACCCGACCTGATTCGAACCCGAGACAGTCAGCGTCGTACCTAGGTGCCTCGACCACTGCGCCAGCCTGTCGAACGATTATAGTCACGCAGAAATACGTACTGGCTCGTCCAATGCCCTCCCCTCTCCTCCCTTCTCCTACCCTCCATTCCTCTGAGGAGGGTATTTATAAAGGAATACGTGCAGTACTAAACATTACATTACATACAAACTTGCATTAAAAGTGACGTTTGTGTGTATATATCCTCTAGAAACTCGATAAACATAGATTGCACTAATTTCAAACATTAAAAATGTCAAATGTATTGCTGAGCTAATAGTCTATTATTATATACCAGATCCACCCCGTTTCAGTTTTATCCGAGTTCTCATTATAAATACATGTCGAGTATATTTTATCGATTGCAGGTTTTATTTATCTTGTAAAATTAAATTACAAGGAATTGATTCGTACGAAATAGAATCAAACGAAGGAAAATCAACAAAGGAAGGGATATTAAATTCAAAAACTTATTTTGATAATGGAACACTGTTAGGATTTGGAATTACAAGAGTTTTGATTTAAAAAAGAATATTTGTTATTGTGAACAATTAGCACAAGACGAAATAAGGGAATTTCTAGTAGAGTATACAGTATTTTAATATTTATTCAAGGTAACTGCGAACGCAAGGACTTTAAATATTTTGCAGCCTTAAGTGAACATGTAAATAACAATGGCTTTAGTTTTCAGGCCTACAACCCATTCTTTAAACAGATAAATCCCATTAGTGAGCATTCGAATTAGAGATCTTGGGACATTTTCTTTTCTTTCATTTTTCGTATTCCTTTATAGTGAATTTTCTATTAAAATTATGCAAACATATGCAAATGATATGAAAATGCTCATTTTGATCTCTAAAACGTATTCGAAGTTGCTATATATCAAGCGTGTAAGATTTGTTATAATTCGACTAGTTTACCTCAATTTACTGACTGTTTAACTCATTTTGAAGCCAACATCTTTTTGCGAGTTAATTAGTCCAATGAAATTCCGTTGAATAATTTAGTCTCGGTGAAATGTCATCACGTCAAGTTTTTCTGCTCTTCGTTTGTTGAATTTTCTCGCTTTCGTAATGAATTTAGGTAACTCGGAAATACGGGAAGTGAGTTAAATTTTCCCATTTAGTCGCCTTTAAATGAAGTCCGTATAATTTTGATTTTAAAGTACCATTATTATTTTGAATCTTATATCAAGTTATAACTTATTGTTGACTGACTAAAAATACAGTAATCTTTACTCTTAATAGAATGAAACTTAATAGAAATCCTCTGTTATGAATATGGTGGAACATCATTTTGAATGTGTTCTCCCCAATTAACTCTGGAATATAGCAAAATCATATGAGCTTTGCTGCCCTGATTTAATCTGTGGTACAAAGGAATAATTACTACGTCCAAACAGCTTGCCAGTTTAAGATATATCATACGCTTCAGTTTAAATTATACATTATGAGAATCTGCGATCAACAAACTTCTCTTCCTTTAAATTTGCGAGAACCTTCGAAGCCTTCTAAAACGCAACCAAATTCTAATTGACCAAGAAAGTTAAGATATCCTTATGTGTAATGTCGCCGGGTTGTTTCTGTATGTGAGACTTATCTATGCTGAGGAAAAATAATACCTTCTTATTGAATCTTATATATTATTAATGTTTTACCGACGTTTTTAAAATTTCTTTTGTCAAATGATTTAAAACGGAATTTCGCTAATTTCTCAAAGTATATACATCTGTAAAAATTACAAGATACCAATTTTACCTTCAGTTGCCGTAATTTATACCGCATGGTTTATAGTTATGAATTTTAGTATGGAATTTCTTACATCGTAATTTGTCATAAATATGGCGCAAATTTCCTCCTGAGTCTCGAACGGTTAAAATTTAACCATCTATTCAAAAGTAAATGTGGATTTATTCAGGTATTCTCTTATGGTATAGATCTAGGTATATTGATATTTGTAATTTATCATCATCATCATGGTCATTCTGTGATTTTTCAGTTTAAATATCGTACATACCTTTTGATTTTAGCTATGGCATTGAAAACACTGAGTTTCCATTACCTTTTACTTTATATTAATCGCTATGTGAGTGAATAGGCTGAAAACTGTGAATCATAATAAATGCATTTTAATGTTTTTGTGAAGAGAAGTAATTAGCACGAAATTTAAAGTTTCGTTATTTTCTGAAATGAATGGAATCTATTTATATTAAATTGTTTTTTTTATATTATCTATCG
Organism: Sympetrum striolatum; assembly: GCA_947579665.1. Taxonomy (NCBI): domain Eukaryota; kingdom Metazoa; phylum Arthropoda; class Insecta; order Odonata; family Libellulidae; genus Sympetrum; species Sympetrum striolatum. The sequence continues at coordinate 17,590,117 of OX388341.1, forward strand.
CATCGTATTTAACGTGTCTATGGAATGGAGTGCATTTTTCTCGATGGCTTTACATCTCATTTAGAACAACTTCCCAAGAAAAGGAGAAAGAATGCCCATTCTGTTGGTTTTGTATTAGGCAAAAAACTGATACAGGATCCATTATGTTTTTCGTAGAAGATAATCGACTTAGAAATGCCGTTCGGGTTTTAAGTCCCCGTTGATGGCCACTTTCGAATCAGATATTCACCGTCACCTTCATCATTCTGTCTTCAGAGATACCTATCTTATTTACTTCCAGGATCGAATCCCTTCTTTCACAATATTAGCTGGACTTTGCACTTTAAAATCTATTAAAGCCATCCTGTGATCAAGGGACCCCTCTTTCAGCACTTGTTCACGTTATCTCATAAATGTCAACAAATCAGTCCTGCAATTCTAGCTTCTGTATAGATCAAGAGGAAATTTAACGTTGATTAACGTCCATTAAATTTTCTTCAATAAATCTTATACCACAGTAGATAACAACTCCGGTGAAGACATAGGAATTTAGATTTATAAATTCATCGGTTGGATTCATTTCAAGCGTTGGTTTAAATGGATTAATCTCACTTATGTTCCCCAAAACGTAAATAAGATGTTTATGCAAAGTAGCAATACATAATTCAGTGTAAACGCTCTAAGTTAAAAAAATTAACCATAAAGTAAACACAATTAGTTACAAGATAATTGTTTTGTGATTGTATTTTACTCTGTGTTGTAGCGTTCCTTTCATTAATTTCTCTTTCGGTGTTTTTCAGCAACGTTAGTTTCCTTTTCTTCAACCTTAAGTCACCAAGATATTTCCCATACCGTACTCTTTCTTTATGCCATTAATGAATCATTCTAATTATAAAAATCGGATACAAAGTTATGCGAAAGAGAGGCCTACATTGGCCTAACCTCGCCAATACAGCGTATATCTGTCTATTTAGCTATTTTTACATTAATGTTATACTTTGGCTAACGAACGTTGTTCGTTTTGGAATCACATTATTCAGACGAGATACTTGGCTTCGAATTGTAAATAACACCTAAAACTTTCTATAACCCGAGAAACTGTTAGCTTAATTAATATTACGAAAAAATGTATGCTATTGATAAAGTTTATGTAGCTATTGCTTTCTCTTGGTCAAGGGCGGTAAACTGACCAGGAAAATTCGATTGCCGTATTTGTTCAAACAAGACCGAATTATATTACATTTCGACATTTAAAAAAGTTATTCGATAAGCGAAGTACCGCTTTGCAGGAATAGTTAACAAGACACCACGAAAAGAGCATACTTTTTGGAAATGTAGAAAGAACGCTTAAGGTTTACTTTGGAAATGAAAAATCGTCGCTCACTTGGTCGACGGCTGTGAGTATTGCCGAAAAAAGCGTTGTCCTAAAAAAACGGCGGCCCACCTGTCCCGTTAACATTTACCATCCGTTTCCTCTTTGATCTCTCAAGTCGCTCACTTTGCTGAAACTTTCAATCATTTACTTCATTTCCCGACACTTTCGCTCTGATGATCTCGATGGAGACACCAAATGTCGAGCTCGATTGAGTGACACCGTTGAGCCGCGGGGTCCGTTCGAGGAGCAAGTTGTTTGACGCAGGTGACTTTATCGTCCTCTTTTACATCGAAAAAAGAGTGGCTTTCCAACTCCGACTCTCTTTCGACCTCGCAAATACTCCTTTTTTTCCTTCCGCGACTTCCTGCCTCTCCGATCCGTTCATAATCTCCCCAGAGTTTGTTCTTTAATGCTCCTTTTGAAAGCGTTTCCCTACTGGAACTTAAATTTATATTCGGGAGCCTTTTAAGAACTCGCTGCTTTCAGCCGCTCCTTTTCAGGTGCTCTCGGCGCAAGGGATACAAACTTTTACGGAGGAGAGTTAATCATGCCCAAGTGGTCTGGTTTTGAAGGTTTTCCACCCAGCATTAATCTTCAAAGAAACGAAACTGATACGACAGCATTCGTTAAAATTCGTGTCAGAGGAGCATTTCATCGTCGAGTTGGGAATTGTAAGATGGATGAATGCCTTGACGTCATGGTGGTTGGATCTGAAAAGATGCCAGTAACCAACTTACGAGTTGTATCGTTCACTCGTAGTTCACACATTTCTTGACAAATATAGGACAATCATTGGCCGTATGAAATATTTAACGAGGGAACTCAGAAAGTTTACCGTTGTTGAATAACACACGTAGGACGGTGTCGCCCATACCAAGTGCCACCAAATGCAAATATATAATCTGCAATAATTCTTCTTACGATTACGCAAAAGATCTCGTGTAGCACAATGGGCATAATTAGTTGTTTCATTTGAGGAGAGCTCTCCCAGATTCTATTCGCGTTGAAAACTCATATATACTACGAAATGACGTCATATTTTCAAACAAATTAAAAATTTACGTAGTTCTTTCTAAAACCTTTCATTTTAGGGAGAAAAAATCTGGGAGTTCTTATTATTTAGTTACCTCTTCATTGCTTAAACGAAAATTAATTAATAAGTTTTGATAATCATTTCTTAAACTAAAAAAAGGTGCACAAACGTAGAAATCTCATAAGAAAAGTTAGTCCAAAATGAGAAAAATAAGGTTCCGAATTTAGCATAATCTTTGAGGTTCTTAATGTTTAGCTCGCACTAGTCTTAAAAATAGTATCATTTGATCGAAGGTATAGAAATAATTTATTGGTTGATGAATATTTTTTCATTTTTCTACCGATTCTTACTGTTATACAGTAATCTCATTCTAATTTCTAAAATAAGTCAACGGATACAGCATTGCAGATGTAAGATCGGAAAGTATTCCTTCTATAACGCTAAGAAAATGCAATGTGGGTTACAATTCATTGCATGTAAATCTCAGCTTAAAAGTAAGTTTTCACCAGCGATAATTCAAAATTAAGCGCGTGAATGTAATGTATGCGAATACTTCGTCGCTCACTTTCGTAGTTAGAAATTCGAAAAAATAAAACTCGTTCATTGCGTAGCTCGTTTTATTACTTTTAATATCCGTTTGCGAGAGGTGATTCTTTAAATTTAAAAATTCTGATCAATTTATTTTTCTTTTCCAGATAGTTGAACTGTTTGAAAATTGCACTGCTGGGCCTAAGCAGTGAAAATGCATTTTAAAATACAGGCAACCCATCCCCAATTAATTGATATTGTAGGAGGGTTGCCTGAATTTTAAATTTAATTTTCACTGTTCTATAAGTCCAGCAGTGCATTTTTTTTAAAGTGACAAATGAATTGTAATGAAATTGAAATTTTTGTAGCCAAAAAAATAATTCGAGAAAAATGAAAGAAATGAATGATTGGACCGCCCACCGAGCGGGTTCGAGGACTGACACGGGTCCGAGGCTCCCGCAACACTAAATGTACGGGTTCGAATCCAGTTCACACTAAAAATCGAAATTAGGGTGGACTTCCGGGGGGTTTGGCGGCCCATTACCCGGAAGAGCTCCCGACCGGATACGAACCCGAGACAGTCAGCGTCGCACCTAGGTGCCTCGACCACTGCGCCAGTCTGTCGAACGGTTTCAGTGGCGCAGAAATACGTCCCTTCGTCCAAAGCCCTTCCCTCTCCTGCCTTTTACTTCCCTTCCCATGAGGAGGGAATTCAAAAAGGAAGATTCGCAGTCCTACAAACCAAACTGCCATCAAATAGCTTCAAGCGAAATTTTCCCTCAAGTATCTAGATTTTGAGAGCTCCCTCATCGAATATTGAGTAACCTAATTTATTTGATTTAGGAATATATGTTTATTTAAAAATGCATCTGACTCTTCTAAGCCATAATGCGTGAATTATTCGTGAATGACAATTTAATGTATTTAATTATTTTTATACATTAATCTCATTCTAATTTCTAAAATAAGTTAACGGATACAGTATTGCAGTATGATCGGGAATTGCTCCTTTGATAACGATAAGAATATTCAATGTGGGTTATCATTCAATGTAATGATATCAAACTCTTTAACTCGGAATGGAATCATTTGAATAGATAATTTTAATTTGTAAGACATAGATAACCTAAAGGAATTAATAGAGATATGGTATAGTGTGCCAAGTTTCAAATCTACTCAGATGTCATAATTTCCTAAAACTACAAAATTATCAGTTAAAATTTGCTTTAATCAAACATAAAGTGTGATATATTTTGAGTACTATAAAGTGCATTTTGTCTTGCTCTTACAAAATTTCCGTATCTAAAGTTAAAAATAAATTAGGAGATAGAACTACAGTGAAATAGAGCCACTGAAATTCAAATCCCTAGTTAATTTTGACTAAATGCAGGTTATATTTTGAAAGGTACCCTTCTCTAGCGTTAACAAGGGAAAATGAATATTTTAACCCAAGTCCGTATGTAATTGGAAAGTATGTCCTTTACATTTAAGCATCACATTAAAATGAAGCAAACAATTTCGCAACTCAGTTGATGAATGTATATTTTGAGACGAATGTGTTCATCACCAACATGACCAAATCTGAAATTAGTATCGTCATTAAATCTAGCTCAAAAGCTAAATTAACATTTCATTGCCATGCGTATCTCTTTTGAGCGACTTATGGCTGTACTTCTGCCAACAGAAGTATTTTATCAGTTGAATATCTAATATTTTTCTTTGAGGAAGGTGCATGAGGGGAAATGGAACATTCAAGATAATCAACTGAGGAGCGTTCATAAAAATTTGATTTAGTAATGATACGGAAACGATAGTTAAATTAAGAGTTGTATTATAATTGTTTTCATATCATTGATAACTTCTTTGGATGCCATTTGTTCGCAGTTTTAGTTGGCTCACTAATTAGTGAACATAAGGATGAGAAAATAAATACAGATTTATCTAAAGTCACATAAAAGGACTTAAATGAAGCAGTTTATAGTGTTTTAGCTCATTGGTTTAATCCTTTTATTATTCAGTGAATCGAACAAGGAGTCGTTCGCTTATAAAATTAGCAAAGTTATGTTTGTAAAGAATAAGTAAGAGCCAGTGCAAAGGAAAGGTGTTACATTTCTACTAAGTTACACTGCAGATAGTTGGATTTCAAAGACAATGAAGTTAATTAGGAATTAAGTTATAATATTTATGTTAATTTTATTTAAGGCAATGTGCATGGTGTTGTTGTTTCAAGCTTTATGTACTTTTATTAACATCTAAGCTTACCTGTAAAACAATTTCGACTTTTTTCATTTTTCGAAATATGCACTGTTTTATAAAAATTACTCTAATCGATAGCACACCCATAAAAATTATTCACTTCTCAGTATTTACTGGATGAAATATTAGTCAATATACTTTGCTACAATTCATTGCAGCTTGCTCCACCTTCTGCTGATTATCGATACTTTTCTAAATGTGAATAAATGAACTATCGTAATCAAACACTTAGTAACTTCCACAATTTTAATAAATAAAATTGTGGAAGTTACTTAGTGTTTGATTACGATGGTTTATACTGAATTCCACAAAGTGAGGATGTAACATATTAATTATATTGTGAATAAATGCTTCGGTTAATAAAAGCCTTGCTTCACTTTTGTTTATAAGTTCTTGAATTCTAACATTCAAGAGCTCCATATACTTCCAATTTCAAAGCTCCGCTATATGGCTTATTTTCGAAATGTTTTACATTTTTATTTCATTTCCATGTGAAGCATTTGGAACTTTCCATTAAATGCCGGATGATTTCAACTTTATAATTTTCGCTTCATGCTATGATTACCAAATGAGTGGTTTAGCGTGCAGCGAATTTTTAGACAGCACTTAAGTGTGCCATGGAGGATAAGTCTGGGAAGCATTATCTTATATATCCCCAACCAGTTTGACAGTAAAGAATGGTATGATGGATTGCGAATCTTAAAGTTATCATTAAATCGATATTATAAGCCCTTTTTTGGATTTTGTTGGGAGTTCTAACATATGTAAGAAAAAGCTGAATCAAACAAAAAATGCCTGAACTTGCCACTTGCCTGAACGTTTTTTAAAACTTCTTGCTATCATAAAATTACAGTTTTTTATTTCCTTATTCTTTTCCTACGTAAATAAAAATTGATATTTTGATCGAATATTAAAATATTTAAGCAATATTTTTGCATAAAACATGAGTCTAAAGTTTCCTCATCTCATTGTTACTCGTTTATATTCCTTTCATTTCCTTATATCTCTATGTGGAGTGATTGATTCGGAAACAGGGCGAGAATGCAAATTTAGATAAGGCAGCGATATTCACAATATTCATGATTTCTTTGGAAACTAAAATCAATACTTATGAGTATCGATATGAATAACTTTGAGTGTTTCTCAAGATATTTGAGTGTTAACTATCAAAGACGATCGAGATCGACGAACTGAATTAAGAACACCAGTAGCACCTTCAGGAGGCGCCACAATCATCCGCGCACTTGTCACCGCGCCTCGGCCACCGTAATTACTGCCAATTGCTTCCTCGGGAGTCCTTCCCAACGGCGGAACAAAAGCTTCAAAGCGATGCGAATATCGGAGCGGCGATGACTCCGGTGCAATGGATAGGGCAAAGGGTGAGTGTGTGCTCTCTCGCGAGTGTGTGCGTGTTTGTTGCAGCGAGTCGACAGCTCTCGATCCTGTGTAAGCAGCCACCCTTGCACGAGATGGATATGCGCAAAAACACAATAGATCGGAAGAGAGAATGGAGGAATGAGAGCTGCGGGGCGGATAGCGGCATTTTATGTCCACGACACATATTGAAATATTAGAAGCCTCAAGGGGAACGGTTTGATTGAGGAGAGAATGCACCACCACCTTCTGGTCGGTCGCACTCTCTCCAATGGTGCCTATCCTCTGGAGCGCGTTCGCTCGCACGGGCTTGCGTGTCGGAGCCACGACAGATTAACTGCGGTGGAGAGAGACAATGGAGAAATGAAAAAAGGAAGATGAATTGTGGTAGTGTTGTAGGACGATTTCCTCCCTGAATTTCCTCCTCTAAAACTATTACCGTTTTTGTAGAGTTTTCACGTGTACAGTTCATGTTTATTTAGTTATATAGAATAATTAGGAATTGATAGAAATAGATGAAATAATCGGATCGTAAATTCAGGGCGAGATTCTCATACTCTCATTATGATATATATTTAGCAACCTCATAAATAAAAACTATATTATTTCAGCCAGCAGATAGTACTATATATACTAAATTTATTAGGCACATAAAAATATAAATTTAGTGTTTAATGAGGATTCAAATAAGGAGAGGAAAATTATCTGGATTTTCTTCTTAATTCTTGCAGAAGAAATACCTCCTAATTACCATATTTTTGGTTGCTGGTTTTCATGCGCTATTTCTTCACGCTACCAAGACACCCTACTATGAGGGGTTAATTTTCGCTTTGCTTCTATGCTCTCGAAGTTCCTTCACATCGCCCGTTGAGTTGGCTTTACTGTAAATGAATTAGACATGTCGAACATACACTACCGAAGTACTAATTATTTGAAAACTAATTCATTGAGAATTACCTTTGCATTCAATGATTTTCATCATCTTAAATCACGCAAGTTTTGAATTCAAATTCGGATTCCATCTCTTTTAAACGCTGCAGTAGTGCGCTGCCCAACGATAATGAAATTGTTAAAATTACAGTGTCTGCTCATTTCACTTTATGTTATTACGCATTTAGTAATACGTATTCATAAAAGTTAGTTTCCTGAAGATTTTTTCCTGGAATACGTGATTTGGCTTTCAAATGATATATTAAATAGATAAAACTTAATGCCCATTCAACACCTGGTATTTTCAATATTAAATATTGTTTTCAATGTTAATGGCTCAATAGGATAGAAAGTCGGTTGCCCTTAACTAGTTACTTTTCTACCCGTGAATATATACTTCTCAGAATAATTCTTATACTGTAAAATCTGAACTCATAAAAGTATGTATGCAAATATGAATGAATAAATTTAAACAAACATAAGTTTTAGCCTCAATTTCGCTATTTTTAGAATGCTTTCAAAACGGATTCTTACTTTATTTGGCTTAAAAAGTGAAAATAATTTACTGATGTATTTTCGTTGGTATTATATTTCACGACCAGCTCCTTCCTTAAATTCATCATTCACGTTTTGCTTTCATTTAAGCTGATGTTTAACGAGATTTTCCGCTTGTTAAACTTGTTCGGTTTCCAGACATTCGGTTAACCAACAAGCAAATAAGCAATCCGACCTAATCCACTTGCTGGAGTCGTATCGACAATATTAGGTTACTTGCGGAATAAACACGGCGATTGGAGATGACAAAAAATGAGTTAGCACTGACTGGAGTCATTAAACACGTTAAAAATGTTGTTGTAACACTTTCGAATTGATTAAAAATACTTACTGAAGTCGACGGGTATGTGACGTGGAGATATGTCGCTTGAATATTCCGCCCATAAATTTTCCAATGCAAAGCCGGCGATCGATTTTTTCAATCTCATGTTTTATTCAAGCAGATGTGACGTTAAAATATATGTTTGAAGATCGAAAAAGATCCCGAACTAACGTTCACATATATGCAGTACTTATTGAGCATCGAGTTCATTTAATGATGATTTACAATCGAATTTTACTTTAAATGTTTTGAACCGATGGACAGCTGGTTCATAGTTAAACATATCATCCCGTAGAAATCTCAGCTCTTTTTGGTGAAAAATCCTTTCTTTATCGTTAAAATTTGTTCTATATATTTAAAAAGTCTTAAATGCATCGATAATTTGTTAAGGGACTTCTTTGCAAAGATTCGTTCAAATGAAGATACTTTGACAATGACTTAGCAACTTTGCAGTTGACTTATTTGTCTAGTTGTTTACTAGAGTCTGGATGCTTTGAAAATACTTTTCCGTAATGAAGTATGGGTATGTTCGAAAAAAATATGAGTATCTTTAAATGAACATTAAACCAAAATGAAAATTACTTCTGAATATTTTTAGAGAAGTCTTGGAATTAGGTAACTTGACTAGAGGTTGGAGTATTTTTAAATAAAGAACAGTTTGAGTGGTATTTTAATAATTTTATTCGTAATTACATTTGGCACACCTTGGTACTCTAATAATAAAATTTTTATTTATAAAATTCTTAAGGTGCTAATCAACAATTTAAAGACACACAGATACACAACCGAGACCTGTGGAGTATCACTTAGTAGTAATAATAAAATTTCAGTCTACTTGCACAGAGTCCCGAGCGTAATAAATCTCTGCCAGATACAAATAAATCACTTTAAAAGTGTAATAACGTTCCACATATTATTTTACAGAATCATTTTCTTCGGAGTCGCTGCGAAAGACAAGACATTTATTCTTTTACGCCCTCTTCAATCGTATTCTGGTCACGTTTGAAAAAATCTCAACGCCAGCGCAATCTCAGAGGGCTTACATATCAATGTCACAAACATTTTTTCTCATAGTGACTATGAGTCGAAATTCATGCGTCCCATTTCATCTGTTCTATTCAGAGTTTTCTTACCATCTATTAGCTCATGTAACCGAATCAGGAATGAATCACGTATGGCCTTTTACTTTACGTATGGTCTTTTAGATGTAATTTCAATGAAAGAAACCCTCCATTAGCACGCTCATGGTTTATTTTCATTATAATTATGATTTTACATTGATAAAAATCCTGGAATGGGAGAAGATGCAAATTTATAGTGCAGTGATTCATAGATAAATCTTTAATATATATTTCGCGATTTCTGCGGTTGAGCGTATTGAAGTGACTGAGTAAATATAAATTCAAATATCTATCATTTGCTCCGTCCCACATTCTTATCAAACTTTCCCAAACTCGTTTACATAAGCAATCCGTAACCCTGATATGGTAATTCTTATTGCTGAACACGTCAATAATAATGGATACTTCATGAAATTTCAGTTGAAATAAGAGTTTAATTCTTGGAATGTGTAATGAATAGTATCCTCGTTGCATAACTTTGATGTTTTACATGAAATTAATAGTTTCAAGGATATCTTACTCAATCTGCATTTTTCAACTTTTGTTTGGTCCCGTCCATCATAGCATTGTCTCAACTCCTTAGCTGCAAAGGAAGCAACCTATTCCTTGCAGGTAAAGGAGTTCAAATAGCAGTCAGCACACGTCAACACACAGTTTTATGCGTCACAGAATATAACATTAAATCACATTTCGAGTTCGTTTCACCATTCTATAGAGGCTCCAGTTCTCTCAGTTCTGTACATAGTATTTGAATTTGAAGCACCAGTACCACTTCCATGAAACAGTTCCTCTCCCCTCTCATGTCTCTTAAATGCGAAAAGAGCAAACAATAAAAAAACACAATATGTAATATTCGGATAACATCTTAATGTTTTGCACCCAAGAGACAACGATCATGTTATTTGTGGTATTAATAAAAAATGTAAACTTTTATGGATATATACGTAGATGGAGGCATGTATGCACGAACCTAAAGATTATGAAATGATAATATGGCACAGCAGTTGGGGAAGCATCGACAAAAAACGCGATCTCAACACGATTCCAACAAATTTAACGCATAATTGCACGCCGTCTGATTCGAGGGAACGAATTTCCGCAACAATTACGACCAACATCACCGATAAAAATGCTTAAAAAAGGACGTCGAAAAAAAGATAAACACGCCAGAAAACAGTTCTCGTTCCATCTTGCACACGAGCATTCATCTTCGTTTGTTTTGACTTCTTCCTCGTTACCTACCAAGTTCTCGCTCACTCTGCAAGCGGAATAATAACAATAACATTATTAATGATAGCAATTATAATGGAAATATTCCAGTTAACCCGGCCTCTCCCTCTCTTCCGTCGCTATTACAAAATCATCGGGTAACGAAAGACCGGGGAGTGGGGGAACGTAGTCGGGACGAGGGGACGGAGGGTGGGGGTGTATGTTCCACTCCTAAGGGGCAAAAGGATAGGGACAAAGGGAGCGGGTTCGAGGGGAAGGGAGCTCTCTGTTCGCCCCGGGCTGAGGCTTCGTTATTTGCCGACCGAAATGAGTTGGCCGCCGCCGTTGGGGTAGTAGGTGGCGGCGGGAGAAGGGGGGAATGTGCGTCCACTATTCCCTCCCCATCACATCCCCACCTTTCCTATCATCCCGAAGGGAAAAGATATTGAGGAGGGAAGAGCGGTAGGGAGGGAAGAAGTCCCGGAGGGCGCCCGCGTCGAATCGATGCCGCGATATCCCTGGGTGACCTACCCACAAAGCTTTACCTATCTCCATAGCTACTATTATTTTCACATTTGCGCGTCTATGCGGGAACCCCATACGGGAGCGTTTTACGCAACCCCGCGCTTGCGGCGGACGGAAGGAAGGAGGAGGCGAAACAAGTACAATATGTTACAAATACAACAAAACGGCGGTGTGAGAATTGATTGCTCAAAGTCTGACGAACAGGGTTTAAAATAGAGGTTATTACGATGAGTAACGCACCCGATAGGGAGGAAAAAGTCCGTCTTCTCCGTGGAAAATTCTCACACATTCACACAGACATATTTCTGGAACGTTGAGTTAAAAATCGAAAGAGAGTAGAGCATTTCTCTCGTGACCCTTCAAGGTAACGTCCATGCAGTCTCTCCGTCAAATAGGGAGGTCCAATTACCTCACTGCAGAGAGGGGGATCTTGTTCACCCTTGCGGCTACGAATTGTAAACCCTCCTCACGAACAGATATTCCGAAAACTGCTGCCCCTCGACTCCCCCGCCGTTGCTCGCGGCGACTCGGAAGCCGGCGTTTAGCAGCCTCGTGACCGCCTGCACTGAATTGAGCTTGCAGTACCCGTTCAACGGGAACCTAATGACGTGGCGGGGGTCTCCGCCAGCCGCGGCATTCCACGCGACGCCGCTCCTCACATCCATCAGCGCCTGACTCGTTTCCGGGAACGCCTCGTCGATCAGGACCCTGTCTCCCGACAGCATCACCCGTTCGCCAAGGTCCGGACTCACGTGGAGGGCCACGCACTCGAATGTCACCTCGGGGCCATCTTCATCTTCGACGTCCCCGCATTCGCCTCCCGCCGCACCTCCGCCACCTCCATCTCCTCCACCGTCACCCCTTCCTCCGGCTACCCTCACTGCCCTTCTTCGCCCGATTCCGTCCTCTTCCTCCTCGTCGGCGTCTTCAGGAGCTCCCAACATCATTGCCCCCTCCCTCCCCTGTCCTCTACCACCATCTTCATCGTCATCCTCGTCCTCTTCGTCAGCGGCGTCGCCTTCGAGTTGCCGCCGCCTCCTCTGCCGATGGACGAGGGAGGTGGGGCCCCGATGGTGGTGGTTTTTGTAGGGCAATCCCCCCAGACGCCGGATGCCTCGGGGTCCCCTACCCATGAGGGCGCCGGCGCCGGCGTTCGCGGCAACTGCGACGGTGGCTTTGCAGGCTGCCTTCATCCTCTCCTTCTTCAGTTGCTCCAGCTGCCGGATCATGGCTGAGGAAGAAAGAAGGGGTAGGATTAGCGGGGATGAAAGTGCGACCCGGAACGGAATTTTTGTTTCGCGCACCTGCTCTTCCCCGAACCTTTCCCGAGAAGTTGCAGTGTGCATCTGTTCCTTTCGGGTGTCCTCGCTCTTTATTTTATGTTTTGCGTTTTTTAGGCCAGTTACGGCAGCCACCTTATCTCAGTGTCCCGATCTTTACCGCCCTTATTTCTTCTCCCGCACACTTGCAGATGTAAGGATAGCGTCTGAAGGAGCTCCGTTGGGAAATCGTTATAATAACTTTTCGCGGGTTACTGGTGGTGAGACACGAATTCTCATCACTTTGCGACCACGAGATGGGTTCATAGATATATGATACGATATGTTCCCCTAGTATAACATGCAGGCATAAGAAATTCTCGTCTTGGATTACCTATCACAGTCTGTCGGGTTGACGGAGATATGTTTAGGAATGAAACTACAATCATTCGAATTATGGCTAACTTGGGATTCTGCAACTACCGTTTTAAGCATACTATAGATAACATCTTAGATCTATCTGATTTCGACCACGATGATCTCCTAGCATTCAGATCGGCATTCCCACTAACATAAGTTATTTATATAATGACATCTAGCAATCTAATTAAGCTAACGTAGATCGTCGATCGGTAGGCTCTGAAATATTTAGACCCCTGAAAACCTCTGCAATAAAATATAAGTAATTAAGTTCTAATGAATAAAATCGTAAAAGTAGATTAAGGTTTTCCATTGTTTCATTGCTCAATGCCTGTAATAGTATGATGTGACTGTCAGAATGTATAAAATTTTGAACTTAGCATTGGCTTTCGGAATACACATACTTAGCGCGATGACGCGAAAATTTAATCACTGTCTTTCCTGATTCTTTACACAACTGTGTATTTAACTGGAGATCAGTCTGAATCACTGAGAGAACTACCATTTTGGGTGCATAGGAACTTAAATCGCCTCAAGTAACGCAAAACCACCGAATTCGTTCGAACGCCGCATTTCTTCAGTCACAGTGGAAGTATGGCAACACCTTGTCATGATTAATTTAGCATACTCCGTTATAGCTTTATCCGTTTCCGACATATTAATTTGAAAATAAGGGACCGGAGACGCTTTATTACGAAAACGGAAGGAAAGCGGATGTAAGTAACGAGTTTTCACCGAGTATTCGAGGAATTTCCTCGTGGCTGAGAAAACAGTTTGCATTGAGTCCCCCACGGTTCATCTCTCTCACCCTCTTTCTTTTCAGCCCCTTGTGTTATACATCCATCTTCCTCCAGACTCCCAAAAGAGGGAAATAATTCCATCACGCATACACATATATATCCCTTCTCTGCACCGTCGGTCCATGCCTTCCATCCCCGTCCCCGACGAAAGCAGAAAGATGAAAGAAACGACGAAAGTCGGGTTCGATCGGAACGAGATTGGAAAGGGGCGCAAGTTTAAAATTCCACGGTTTCCCAAAAGATACGCCAACTTATTGCGGTTTTGGATTCCTTCCTGCGGGGACCGTTCTTAGGGCGATGTTAGGGGGCGAATCTCCAGTTATGGGAAACAGGACTGGAGGAAGCCGGGAAAGAGTAATCTAGGGAGAGGAACAAAGAAAGGGAGAGCGAAAGCTCTGCTTAAAGGAGTGAGTATTAAAGAAAAGTGAGTGAAGAAAGGGAAGGAGTTATTAGAGAGTATTCGAGGGGAATGCGAGCGAATCCGGGTAAGAAGGGAATGCCGTAATTTATGGGAGAGTAGTCAAACACGATGGGTGCTTGTTTAAATCGAGAAAGAGGTGTTTCGGAGAGAGAAAAGGGGAGGGAAGACAATGCTTCGAGAGGAGCCCGCGTTTAGAAGGGATTTGTAAACGCAATACACCGAATGTTTGCACGGCGTCGATTTGTTCCAAATTTCACGGAAATTCCCGATCCTCCACTCTATTTGCTCTCGATAAATATGAAAATTATGTAAATCAAGTCGACTGTAAAAAGAGATAACCCATAGAGCCGCTCATTCTCCGCCCACGCAATCAATTGCACAAAAGGAACATGTGTTGCCGTTGGATAGTCACGTATTTATAAGAGTTTCTATTATGTTCGACCTTTTTTAAAAGAGGACACGCCCACCTCATTTCAATTATCAATTGTTTCGTTTCCATATCAAAAGGTAGCGCGCAATTACCGCGGCGCATTGTATCGCTCTTGGGCGGACTAGCTCGAGGAGCTTTGTTCGATGCAAAAATATTTTTCTTTTTCGAGATCGATTTGGCGCTCGTTAGTGAATCCCGAATGAGATTTGCCCAAATGTTTGAAGAACTTTCGGAGGAAAGAAAGAGTATAAATAGAACCGAAAGGCATATAAGTGTTCGTTAGTGTTCTTTTCATCGGATCGCGCACTGAAAAATTCATTGAGTTTAAACAAAGATGTAGAATATTGGCCCATATGATACACCCGATTTTCCGACTGGCTGCGAAATACAGTTCACCGGATGATGGAATACTTCCAGATAATCCGAGAAATGAAAGAGAAATTTGAAAATGTATAGTAAATATATTTTTATCCATTACTCAGTTGTGGATTAGTAAAAGGAAGAATGACGGTATTTAAAAGAAATATTGTTTAACATGTGTGAAAGAGCTTTTTACGTAAGCTTTGATATTTTGAATGGAAACAGTCATACAGATGATTTGTGTTCGAGTCGCAATGAAAGGAAAGGCAGACCAAGAAAAAACAGGCTATGTGAATTTCGTGTACAAAATACTGAATTTGATAGGTATTCTTATAGAAAAGAATATATGAAAGTATTAGTAATGCCTAAAGGGAAAGAGTTAAGTAAGGACGTGAAAGGAGTATTGTGAGCTTACGTGAAAAATAATGTGCCTCCCACAAAATAGAATTGCAAAGATAATATTTATTTATATATAAGCAATTTTTTACATATTTTTAGTTCAGTGAGCTTAGTGAAGGTTACATTGGGGTTACATTCAGTGATTTAAAATTCAGCTACCTTCAATTGATTTATTTGTAGAATAGCGCTAATCTATGGAAGGGGCAGTTTCAATTGAGGACACTCGACATAAATATGGAAAATATCTGTCTCACAGACTTCCATTCCAAGAATATTTTATTAATCTCGAGGTAATAAGGTTTCCCTTGAACTTACAACTAATATATCATGAGATCCTCTTGATAGCGATACATTGGCACTGCTGTCTGACATTATTTAATTGGTGTTCAGTTTTGAGTTTACGTCTTGTAAAAATAACTTAAGTATACTAAAAATAGGAATGATTATGAATTCTAATAAGAAATTTACAGTCGAAAGTTGCACATTTCAAAAAGCTGTTCTAAATAATTATATACACAAATATATCAAAAACGCGGAAC
Organism: Sympetrum striolatum; assembly: GCA_947579665.1. Classification (NCBI taxonomy): domain Eukaryota; kingdom Metazoa; phylum Arthropoda; class Insecta; order Odonata; family Libellulidae; genus Sympetrum; species Sympetrum striolatum. The sequence goes on from OX388341.1 coordinate 17,605,952, forward strand.
TACTTTGAAGCGATTGTTATACTTACGAGCAATTTCGAAATATTTCGCCTCCTCTAGCAGTAGGTCCAAGTCTGCAAAATTCTCTGGAACCAGTAGCCGTGCGTTCCTCATGAAGTTAAGAATATGACGGAACATCCTTCCATCTCTATCTATGAAGTAGTGCTGCTTAAGGCTGTCAAGTACTATAGGGATGCTTCCGTTGAACAACTTCGCCAACTTCGACTCAGGATACCTTTACAAACGGGAAAAGAGTATATATATTAGTAAAAAATACAAAATTATGGAAAGAAATATGCATCCTGTTAGGCTTTCTAGAGGAAGTTCTTCCTTTGCTGGAATATCTTCCGTTGAGTGTGGGAAATGATTCCTTTACTCTTGCTAATGAGTTAATCGCACGCAAAGGAAGTGTTGCTAACCGACTTGAGTTTAATTATTGATTATTGTAACTGACAATCCGTGAAATGAAATGCCTATGTATAGAATCCAGGTCAAGTAGGAATTCTTGCGGTATCATTCGTGAGAAATTTTCCTTCGAATGCATCACTAATTCCGCGTTACATATTAACATGATGCGTTCACATGATCACGGATTTCTTGAATGAGTATTTAAGACTTGAGAAGTCCTAATTGGTTTAGCAATTGAAAGTAATGTATTCTTTAAAAAAATGTTTACTGTTTTTATTTTAATCTTATATCAAAATAAACACTATATAATTAGACATTTATCAATTTTAAGATTATCTCATTTCATTAAGGAAATACCCATCGTGTGGTTCTCCAATCGAGAAAATAGATTTACGAATAATCCATGTCGTTTGAAATCAAAGGAGTTACTAAAAGGAAAAACAGAGAAAAAACAGGTATAATTTTATCATAATTCAAATAATAAAATAATAATTTCGAAGAATTCTTGATTAAGGTAACTCACAAAGTATTACATAAGATAGTCAATTGTGACTGGTACAAGGAATAAGCAGCAGTCACAAATTAAAATAGATAATAATCGAAACCAAGCTGAATTCTCAGAGCTTATCTGTGAGTTGAATGGGTTAGTGAAAATGTGGAATATACTTTCGAAAAGTTTCACTGTTGATTGTTGATTCCACTGCATCTATATGAACACTATATCCTAGTAACCTCTTTCGCTGTCCATGTAATATTCCGAAAGCGATATTATTTCATAATAAGCTATTGAATTTGGTTATATATCCCTGTAGATAGTTGGTTGTCTACTGCATTCAGGTAGAATTGAGTAACGTTGATAGGCCGAAATATCATATTAACATCACATAGAACATCATCTCCACGAGGTATATTTTCTTTTACGTACAGATTACCACCTGGCCTGGTGCCTTTTCTTAGTTTTTGAGAATAAATAATAAACAATTTTTGAATTTCATATTATAAAAACTCATCATACTTAAAAAGTTACCACAAGGTAAAATGCAACTTCAATTACAAAGATTTTAAATAAATTATTACGATTAATTGTTGTTATATATGTAATTGAAATTATTTGTTAGGTTGCAGTAATGATTCAATATCCAACTCAGTAGTAAATCTCATATTACGTAACACGTGATAGATCTCGGGTCCAGCATATAACGAATCCTTTCTCATTAGCAGAGAAAGGTGCTGGTTGTGTTTGAAGGTTCGGTGAACAAATACGAATCCATCGCTCAAGGAAATCGAAACATGTCTCACGATCTTCGATCCCGTGACCTCTTGGAGGAGGGAAGGAGTCACGCTGACCGATTTGTTAGCGGACCTCCCCACGCTGTCGAACGCAAGGGTACGTGCGAACAAGGGAATCGCATCGGTTGACGTGAGCTTACCGATGACTAGGCTTTAAACTATTAAGACGTATTGCGATCACGATCTGGAAATGGCTTTGTATCGTATGTCCAAAAATTAACGGGGATCAGACGTTTGGATGGGCGTGGAGCAAGTTGTGAACAAACGATATGAAATAGGTTGAGAGAGAAATTTGAAGGGAGATACTCTACCGGAAGTGGATTGTTAGGGGAGATCCAGGAAAAGAAAACATTCTCTTATACAAAGCAATGCTTCAAAAGGTAGTGGAAGGTGAAACAGATGGGTGAAAGAGAAAGAAAGACGAGTTATGTCTACACGGCACAAAACAGGTCCACTTTGTGAGAAAAACTCGGCATTTCGGCTTGCTTCAAGAGGTTATTCCAAACAAATTCCTGAAATATTTTCCTCAGTCATACATGAGATTTAAGAAGGAACACGCGGGCCTGAAAACAACAGATCACTTGTTCTTTTTTTTCAAAATTCCTAGTCCCATACGGTCGACTTATACGAGTGCCTTCGCTCTTGATTTAATAGCGGTCGAACAGGAATATTTATCCTGGACCTGCAAACATTTTAAACACGGTAATCTACAGGGAAAATCAACGTTTTCTCCCGGGATTTCGGCGCGCTGTACTTTTAGAGATATAAATCTACCGACCTGTTCTTCGAAGAATTTTTTCGAGACTCCCACGTAAGATGATGTCGCGTCGCTAAGAACTTCATCCCGCTACCAAAACGCGAATGAAAACGATCCTAATAGAAACTCCGCATGGAAACGATATCAATTCCATTAATTACCAGAACGTCGGGGCGTAAACATGCGGTTAGGCCATTTTAATATTATTCCCGTGACTTGGTCATTGATAAAAAAGTTTCCAGACACGGGTGACATTCGGCGCGATTCTTCATTCCGGAGCGATTTATTTCGGCGGCCCTTTTTTACGTCGAAACACGCTCACGTGGAATGGAATGGCCCCGCACAGTGGGGGAGAAGTTCGCGAAGGGTTTTGCTATCAACAGAAAAACAGAAGACTCGAGATGTAAAAGAAGTGAAAAGAATGAAGATTAAGTGGAGGTGGATGGAGATAAGGAATACGAGAGAGGGACGGAGAGATTTGAATCACACACGGAGGAAAAAATGAGGATAGAAGATGTGAACATTGGAAGTATGAAAGTACATATTTAGTGTTATTTGGGTTGAAGATAATGGAGTGATGCTGAATTATGGGTTCGTTATAATTACATACATACGTTGCAATTAGACAACTGTCCGGTGGCAACATCATTGCAGTTTAGAATATTGGTGTAATGAGGAGTATAAAAGCGAGATGGGAAAGCAATGAAAAGTAAGCGAGAAAGATGGAAGAAGGAAAAGGAATTCAATGGAAGGGAATGAATTAAAAATGTACTATTTTACACAGTTTATAATAATTGGAAGAAGTTTTAACTTTGTAGAACTTCATCAGGTGATGAGGAAAATAACCAAATCCCAATTCCACAGGAAATTTTTATTAAAAGATTTCGCGATCGATTTCGACTAAAGTCTAGTCATCATCTGGCCAGACGATGACTAGACCTTAAAATATTTTAATAAAAATTTCTTGTGGAATTGAGACTTTTTTCCTCGTAACCTTTACACCTTTACAGTTTATTTTATACGACCAGTTTCAACGATACATCGTTATCATCAGGAAAAAGTACAGTTTTCATTTATTCCCTCGTGATAGAGTTACATTAAACAACACTTTCCTCCGTGGAATGCAATGAGATTTAGGCTCGGGGAAAAGGTGACGAATTGTAATGGATTGAAGTACCCTTGGATTGCAGAAAATGGGGATGAAATGGTAAGGTCAAATTTAGGATGGTTATAAAGTGAATAGGAAGAGGGGGAACGTTAGAAAAGAATAAAGGAAGGAGATGTGGAGTTAGAATGATGAAGATGGTACGAAGAAAGAGAGGAAGACAAGGATGGAGCTAAAAAGAGGTACAAAAAGAGAGTAGAAGATATGGAGGGGCAAGAATGGAGTGAGAGGGAAATAGCGCAAGAGAGAATGAAAGCAAATGAGTTAGAAGAGCAGAGAGAAGGAGATGAAAGAGGGATTTATAGCAGAGAAAAGGGTGCAGGCGACGATCTCAATGGGGCGAGAGGTCCAAGTCGGAGAAATGGGAGGACGATTCCCGCAGTGAGGAAAAATGAGAGAAAATGAGGTGATATCCTGAGAACAGCTGGATCCCATCCCCGCCACAGCCCCGACGTTTACTTCGGAAGGCTTGAGAGGGTTATAAGAGAGAGAGGGGCCATAAATCGAGTCGGCCTCTCCGGAGACGGGTGGCGCTTTCGGGAGTCCAAAGAGCCCGTGTTCGCAGTCCACCCGAAGCCATCAATTGCGCGCACGTTTAGCGATCCACGGAGGAAGAGTGGTCCGGTCGGGGAGGGGGAGAGACGCCCTAAGAAGCCCCCTTCCTTCTGTGGGGACGGCAGACCAACTTACGGTTGCGCCGCTCGTGATGGTGATAAATTCACGCTCCAGAAGGTCAAGTCGAGGGCCCGTGAGGTAAATGTAGTTGGCTATGAAGTTGAGGGGTAAGGTTAAGAGCCACGGTGCGCCGTTAGGAGTTGGGGTGCTAAAAGGGTGGTGGATGGTTTCTCTTGTGCTTTTTTCCAATCAGATGCTCGGGGTATAGATGTAGCTTTTAAGGTAGGGAAGGATAGAAATGAGAAAGAGTCGATGGCCTCGCTAATCGACGTCCCTCAATTCGTGCTGAGAGGACCCATTTAACGAAAAATTGATGTTTTTAGATTCAGTTGAAAGGGACTGAGGAGGCTTCGATACGAGAGCACGAATTCCACGATAACTTGGATGATGAGAGAGGTAATTCGTGTAATAAATACGTGTGGAAAGGCAAGAGTGGTTCTCTATTAATCTAACCACAGCATTTGAAACAGGAAAGTTCTCAATTATAGCTTTTTACAATCTGAAAAGGACGCCTGGCCGATTTCCGGAGTAAAGACTTCCTCCAGAATAGGATTAATTTCGAAAGACTCATTGTAAATACAAACAAAAAAAATGTATGCCTGTGTTATCTAAGGAAAATTGGAATTCCATCCTTGAAAGTAGAATTAAAAAGTTGAATTTTGTACTTTATTTTGAATTTTATTTTTCCACGATCATGCCTAATGAATTGACTGAAGTGCTACAGAATACAAGGAAGTGATAATAACCCATTTATTACCCTGAGGTAGATTATTAAATCAATTGTCATCTTCAAACTTGAAATACGCCTTTTGTGGAGTTTGGTTGTTGTTTGATGATGGCAGGTAATTCCATTTTTTAACCACTCAATATTCAAGTCGAAGATTTTGAATTAAGTCCTAAATTGGATTCCGATTAAATATCTTATACAAAAGCCGGTGTCACTCTCGCCTTTAATAAGAAGGTTCCATAACTTGATTCCCAAGTCTTCGGGGTTTTCCTGTTATGCGAATTATCAAGTGATAAGTCATTAAATAAGATTACGCGCTACACCTGTCATTTCAGAATAAATTTTAATGCCGCTGATGATTGATGCACTTTAATTTCCATAGAATCCATCGCTTTATGCAAAGCCGATTTATAAATATTTATAGAGGAATCAGGGATTCTACTTTTATTTATTTTATTTTCGCTGATTTGGTTCAAAGGATAACTTTTGCCTTTGGTGATGGTCTTGATGCCGACTCTTATTATAACACGTGATCCGAATTCTTTTGTGGTCTCCACAGAGTTCCGAGTTCTAATGAAATCTGCGTTGTAAATGAGATCCTTCTAAATATTCAAGCCTTAACGACTTAAATCACTTTTTACAAGATGGATGAAAAGGAAAGAAGCGGGTTTCGGGGCAGGAGGGAACCTGAAATTCATCAACGACGAGAAATTTCTTGACACCATCCGAGGTCACCCTAGCTGGCAAAGCACCTCATTAACATCCAAATGGACCAATTAACACTGTCCTTAACTTTTACTACTCCTTTCGTAATTTTTCACGTCGTAATTGTTCGTGAGATTTTTTTTTTAATGTTCCTCGCCTTAAGTTTTCTAGTGAAGTTCTCCTACCTCCTTTTAACCATCTGCGTGCATTACTGTTTCTTCTAAAAGAATTGGGAACTGGTATATGTGCTTATTTAAGGAAACATTTCCAGAAAGACTGTTCGTTTTTTGTGTTAAATCCGGTGAGAGTCATCTCGTTTTACTTTTCAAACTCGGTGGGATTATTTTGTCAACGTATCCAAGCACGTGGCTAATTTTTATCCTCCATTAAAATTATTTCGTATTTCCCCGCACCTGCTTGCAACGCATTGAAGAGGACCAAATTATGACCGACTCCGAGTGAAAACAGTTGATGGAGTAAAGTTAGAGCCGAGGAGGACGGAATGCAAAAGCGATTAAGCGTTTCGTACCGTTTTCGAGATATCGCGGATAATTATCGCTCGCTCACCTCTTTGTCGTCGAAGTAATTGCTCACGAATTAAAACCCGCATTTTCGCTTTTATCAGACCGGCGTCTTTCCCGCAAAGCTATTTTATCTACCCTCCATTTTATCTGCTTCTTTCGTGGAGATGAGCTTCAGAGATACGAAAATCGTTCAGCGTGTGTCTAGAGGAGAGATAATCGAAGGCTGAAAGAATGGTATTAATAGAGGTTGGAGAGGGAACCGGAGGAAAAGAGGGTGCAGAAGAAGCTTTAATTTGGAATGAGAAATCTCTTGAAGATCCGGACGACGAAGGGAGAGGGGGCAAAGGCCTCTGGCACGATGCCGGGGTACTCTGATTTCCTCCTCCACGACGCCGGCCTGTTTGTTTTTCTCCGTCCGCTAATTAAAGGAGAAATAGCACGGGCCCTTGCCCGGGCTCCGTGTACATCCAGAGCCATCTTCTCCCACTTCAGCCTCCGCTATCTCGAGTAATTTTTTCCCCCTCGAGTCTCCCCCGGCCGCCGACCACTCCCTCACCCGGCGGAGTCGTGTGTGTGGGTGAAGAGGATAAGGGAACGGTGGGAGAGATGGATAAGAGTGGGGAACTGAGGAAGATAGGTGTTACTCGCTCTGGCGTTTCCAATTAGGTTTGCCTTTTGACCACGAAGAAGTGTTGGGGTATCCAACGCACGGCTTCTCTTTAGGCATCTCCGACTCAGAATGCGAATGCATGGGAGTTGTCAAGAGGGGATTGGAGAAACGTTCGGCTGAATAGGAGAAGGGAATGCATTTTCGCTCTCCCGCATTCTCCGTCCATTCTCTTCTAAAGCCTTGTTCTCAATCGCTCGGCGGCGCTGGATCTCTCTTCCGAGTTTACCAGTCATTACTTTATGATGGCGACTGGAATGTAATTAATCTCTGAATGAAATCTTCTATTTCACCAAAGACGTTTTCGTGGATTTAAACGCGACAAAAACTAAGCAGCGAGTTACCTGCCACTCTCATTAGAGAAAGTTTGCGAGACAGAAAGAATACTCGGTTTGAAAGGTCGGGATATTTTCGCCATTTGCGTTAACCATTCTTAACATGGGCTGAATTAACTCATCTATTCAGCGGTGTTATACGCAGCATCTGCCCCTCATGAAATACCCTTTCAAACGAAGATCATTCACTTTAAATGCCAATCGATACCAGGCACGATTCAAAAGGTGTTCTCTACAGCAGTGTATGCCGCCGTGGTAACGTGGGAACAGGTTTTAATGATGAAACAAATGAAGTCTAACGGGCGGTTGAGTACGACAGTGGAGGGAATTCTTTTAAATCCATTGTTCTTGGAACGTTATAAGGCTCTCATTGTTTGGGAAAGTATAAGAAGAGGTGTTCCAATTCCCTAAGAATAGCTCAATGGCTTTGAGGTAATCGATAAAATTTAGCTGGAATGATGCACAAATATATTTAAGCGCATTTAAACATAGTGCAAAATGGGCTTAAAATAAAGATTTATGATTTATACTCATATAAATAATATTTTTTAGAGAAATATTGTATTATATAAATTGTAAAATAAAAGAGAAATTCCATATCTTTATAATTCTGGGAATTAAAACATTTCCACATTTGTTCTCGCGGAGACTTTAAATTTTCATATCTAAGAGTGATCACTCACTAATAACATTTAGTCCATAGTCTAAATATTTGAATATTGTACTTTGCATATCGCCTAGCCATAGTTAACTATGCTAAATAATTTTATCAATGATAACTTTTCTACTTATAATCATTGTTCTTCTTACTATGAAAATTAAGTAGTAAATCCGAAAAATCCGTCCGAAAATATAGGATAACGAAATTATTAATGAGCTTCTATGCAAAGAGCATAAGGGATTTTGTCTCCATTATAACCAATTTTACTCAATATTCAATTTTGAGAATATTGTCGTAGGTGAAGCGCGATATAAGTGTTATTAATTCTTATTTATAGAGTTTGGAAAGTTTTAATCCATTGGAATATCAGAAACTGAACTTCTTGCAAATCAAGAGTTATGGGACACGTGTGCGGAGGCTTTTTTCTTTTACTTCTTTTAAAAATACGGAAGGACTAAAGGTAAAAAAGTCTATGTCCCTCTGATGGTAAAGTAGCTCTTAAATAGAAGTGAAAACAGCAGAATCTATTAGATTCAAATGTGTATTTGAAGAATCAATTCACATTTGTTGGATGCTGCGGAATGCGGATCGAAGCAAAGGGATTGGAAATTCTTAGCACATCCTCTCTTATTGACTGGGATGATTGGCCTCAGGCCTATCTAAAGTAGTCATGATGCCACGGAACCTCGTAAATCGGAAAATCCCACGCCACCCACTAACATCTCGAAGAATTAGAGGGGGCACTCGCACCAACTGTACGCGACGAGGCACAAGGAAATAAAAGGTTCCGGTGAAGGGTGAGATACGCGATGACCCCTCGCTAGACACCGTTGGAAGTGGCGGTTTCAATAAAGAGCGGCCTCCCACTTTGGGGAGGGTGATGAGGGATGGCGCGAGCTCCCGGGCATGAGGATTCTCTGGAGACTTCAACGCCCGACGCCGATGCGGCGAGAGGATTCTGACGTGAAGGACACGTCACGTGACCCCAGGGGCGGCCTTCGTGAGCGGGCGCCCGTTTGCACCCTCTCTTTTTCTTGGCTCGATGCCCTGTGGTATTCCTTAGCACCTATTTTATTCCATCTGCCCTTTCTCTTTTTGTCTCATCTACACCCACTTAATGTTCAAGTTTCATTCTCGTTTTGTTAGAGTGTTCTCCATATGGTGAACGAATATCGATTTTCAGAGGTGTGAAATTCATGAGAATGAACGATATTTCCATAAATTAAGAATGTCACTTTACAGAGTATTACACTGATTGTGAGATGTATTTTAAATTTGCTACCATGTAGAGTTCGCATTTTTGGTTCTTCAAGTAAACCTTGGGATGGCACCACTTTCGTGATAAATGTGAGACTATAGGAAATTTATTTCTAATTTAATAGATTTATCGAACTGTATTTACTACTTGAGATATATTTTATGACTAACAATCTGAGCGATTCTCTCGGCTAATAATATTGTTGAGATAGCAAGCTATCCTATCATTGATAATTAATATTGGAGACTATCAATACTTTGTTCGTGTCACAAGATTTATATTCTGTAAAATTTCTCAGATACTCTTAAACTCTTTAAAAAATAGTAATTATAAACAGTATTGGATAGAATATATATGCGAAAATTTTGAAGATAAAATTTGGAGGTAAAATTTATATTCCATTAATAACCAATAATAATTTAGACTAATATACTTTGCCTTTGTGCAAGTATTTTCTGTTTCTTAGCCATTTAGAAGCCTTACATCTGTCTATTGCCTCGAAACTGTAGCACCGTAGTTCATTGGCTTATCAAAGCAACGAATGGCGTTTTTGTAACCCAGTCAAAACCCTTTCCTATTTCTTGACTTTATTTCTGTCACAAATGTTAAAATGCGATTAATTCTTGTTGGAAGGCTGTCTCAGAAAGAGGTCGCTCTGGCCATTCACAGAGGTAGCCCATTTATATTTACCCACCACAGCTACGATCCCTCAAAGGCAAAAGCTCTTAAGCGGTGGCGAAATTTTAGCAGCCATCTTTTTACGCCCCAGGTTAATGGTTCGGAGGCAAGAATCGACCCCAAATCACAACTATTGCCCGCGCGCTTCGTATAGAAGAGGTCTTCCATATTATTTTTCGCAAGTGGTATTCAGATTCAGGTGATTATTTAAAATGGTCAGGAATGCTGGGAAAACGGCAAGTCCTTGGTTAGATTCTGAACCGGAATGACACGTTTTGGGATATAGAGGTTAAAGTGGTATTTATATTGAAAACTTGTCCGAAGTCTGATATTTTATTCGCTGGACGTGTCGATTGAGCTTAATCTGGACCAGTTTACGATAATCATTTCTCAAATCATTTATGATCTTTCATTCTCATAATTTCAAAGCATTGGTGGTTAAAAATAAGTTTATGTAAATGTAGTAATTATTCGTAAGCAATTATAAATTCTATCTTCATTTACACCAGGGGAACATATTTAAAAAAATTAAAGTTACCATACGCTTTCAATTAAAAATATCAAGTTTTAAAAAACTCATTTTCTCATAAAATCATCTTTTCGTTAATAGCGAGGAAGGCATTGCGATAAGTTTTTGATTTGATATTACAGTAATTGGAAATCGAAATTCATTCAGCGAAAGAAAGTTTGATCAAATTCAAGAGAAGTTTCAGTTTACGAGGGTGAAAGTAAATTAAGAATCTCTATTAGCAATATATTTACCAAATTTGAGAGATTTAATTTTAATGAATATTTCATAAAACCAATTTAAATATACCATTCAATAGCTTCCTTACATCCTATATAACAATTTGCGATCCCACCATGATTGATGGACTAATCGTGGACGCATTGACGATTTCAACTCCGCGGCTAATAGCACTTCCGGCTAGAATCCACGACTTCGTTCGCAGATCCATAAAACCCTCTCCCACGGCGTACGACAAAAAGTATTAATTATCCCGAGCGGCTCACTCTCTCTTTCGCGGCAAAGTCACAATCGGAATTGGAGTCACCAAAGACGCGTCCCCACTCCAGTTCAACAATTCTCCGAATAACCAGAGAAAGAGAGCGCCGCGCCACAATTAAACCGTGATTACGAGGCAACGGAGAGTCGTGATCGACGCGGGCACGACTCCAATCACCGTGAACAATCCCTCGCAGCCATCTTCAATGAAGCATCCGTCCCCTCTCCCTCAGACCCACTCATCGCCATTGCCACCCTTAACAATCGTTTCGCCTCGAGGGAAGGAAATGCACTAAGCTTCCCTTATCCAGCTCTGGAAGATGAGCAGTGTGGAAGAAGGAGCCGAAGAGAATGAACGCCTCCCTCTTTCCCTTATATAGGATTCGAACTCATTCCATGACCACCCTCTCCAGCTCTCTTCAAAAAAGAGGGGACCCCATCTCCTTACGCAGCGCTTGCGGGATTGTTTCCTTCTCCCGCGGATGAGCGATGGAAACGAGGAATGGCTGCGAGGTGGAGCGCGGGTGGATGCGATGGGAGGATGCGTCTGTGGAGGAGTGGGTGAGAATGTTTGAATGTTTTGATTGGAAGAAGGGTTGAAGGGGATGGAGGGGAATTACGAGGGGAGGTAAAGAGCAATCTCTATAAAAGGAGAGAGGAGGAGGATCGGGAAGGCCTTTTTTTCCTTGGACTCCCCTCCTCAGGGCAGAGTCGGAATAAAGGATGTGGATAAGGCCTCGGGAATTCTCCCACACGACTTATTCGACCCTTATTCCTCGTCCTCTCCTAAATCCTGTCCGGTTTTTCCATCGCTATCATTCTCCCACTCATTCTCTGCATATTTTCCCTCCTCTGACTCGAGGCGCCCGACGAAGACGTCATTTGGCCTCGGGACGGGCACGATCGCGATCTTCGCGTGCGCTGAAACGGCCATGGAATTCGGGACGCCCACTTCCAGCGAATCCCTCAAGGGGGTCCCGTCGCAGCCACGGAGAACCCCTTACCCCATTGGCAGACCATGATGAGGCGGTTTTCGGGATGGGAAAAAAGAGATATTTCTTTGACAGTTTTCATCTTTATCCCGTTTCATTTGCAATCATGGTGTCATTCCCGTTGGGATACATAGCCATGAAGAATCGTTCGAGATGTCCGCACACTCGTCTTCGTCAGACCATCTGTTTCTCGCGTCGTTTTTAAATTGGGTAAATCGTGGTGGATGTAAATATTTTCTCTTCTGTTAACTCGAGTTCACTCGAGAGGTAGCACTCTCCATGAGGTACTATCCTCAGGGTTATTGAAGACTATCCAAGAGCTTCTTGACCCTTGTGACACGACTCTCTCTCATGCTAGAACTAAACTCTAAATGTGCCGCTTGATATTTGATGATTTTAAATGTACGTTATGTTGGATTTAGGACTTGCTCGAATTGATGGAATAATTCATCTCAAATGGTGACTTACCAGGATGATGATTTATTACATTCCTCATACGCCAAATGCTTACTTTTGACGAACATATGATTTAAATTAGTAGAAGATGCTGGTTGGATAGCGGAGATTGGCTTAAATGCACACCGTTGAGGATAAATATCCAGAAAGTGCTGTAGGCTATGCTATCCTGAAAACTGCTGTTATTGGATTTTCTCAGGAGAATGGCTAATGTAAAAGAAGGGACAGAATATAAGTGGATTCGGATGGAGGATGTATAGAAAGAGGTTACTAAGGAATGAAAACGATCGTTCAAGACATAGTGGAATGGAGAATTGCCATTCGTAGATCCATCCTCGGGCACAACACTATTAAATTAACATCTAAAAGATAAAAACGAGGCTATTATTAAAGTTATGGGCATCAGCGAAAATAATTTTAAATGCCATGCAGCAAAAATCCATCCCGATCATTAAAATCGCTGCTCCGTTTTAAAAGGGAGGTATAAAGCCTTTTATTAGCGGAGCACTGAACATCATCTATCTAGGAGAGACTTCATTCTATCATACTGCGCTCATAGTCCCAGACACAATGCTTCGGCGAACAATTACGCCGTGGGCCCTTTCGTGGGAGAGGAATAAAATAGCAGTGCAGAAACGTCTACCATTTCCGGCTGAGCATCTCGGATAGCCTCCAAACTTGTTTTTTTCCTCCTAACCTCAGGCCAAACCGACTAGACTCGGTAATTTAGAGTTTTTCCCTCCAGGATATGTACGCATTCCTGGGAAGAGAAGTTGGGAAATAGATCGCGAGTAAGGAGAGGTTGGTGTTGGATAGTTAAGGAATCGACATCGCCTGACCTCCGAAGTGGGCGGAGGAATAGCGGGAGATGAGTGTCAAATCTTAGGATAAATGTCACTTTTTAATCCCCGGGAAATGGAAGGAGATGAAGTCGGGAAAAAAACGCGATATCGAGATAAGATCAGTTCGGAGAAAACTGCGGGGCAGGAAGAATGAGTGGGAACAAGCTACTGTCAATTAGCATGGGAACATTCGCCTGAGGTTTTTTTGCGACTCCGATGGTTACATATTACGTCCTTTTTTTCTACGCTGCCCTTTCGCGCAATTTTTGCATCCCTTCCTGGAATCATATATTTTCGTGCCCTGTGTTGAACATAAGTGAATCTGATGAGGATAAAGAAATGCTTATCCACCCATGCGCCCTCTCATCTTAATCTTTGGCTATCTCAAAACTCCCTCCGAGATAGACCACAGAAGAGGAATTCTATAGCTTTGCGGTTGGCTGAATCACGGAGTTAGTAAGGAATCGCTTTCTTGCGGTGGGAAGAAGTCTTGTTTCGCTCATCCCGCGGTTTTAAGCAAAAAACATCGGTTTAGATTCGAATTCGGTAACCGTGCTTTTGAATCATCGGGATATTTATCGAGTGGAAAAACGGACTTGAAAAAAGTCTGACAGGGCCGGGAATCGAACCCGGGATCTTCCTCTAACCGAGAGGCTGCCTTAACCATCTAGGCTACCCGACCAGTATATATATATATGGTCGGGTAGCCTAGATGGTTAAGGCAGCCTCCCGGTTAGAGGAAGATCCCGGGTTCGATTCCCGGCCCTGTCAGACTTTTTTCAAGTCCGTTTTTCCTTGGGAATTTTCCTGGGTGCACGCCCTTATGTGCAAAGTCACCTAAACCCTTTCCTTATTTATCGAGTGGTTTTGGCGTCGGGTCAACCCCTTTCTCTATCATTTATGACATAATCCTTTTAAAGCGTAAATGATCCGTTGTGGTGAGTATGAGGCATCATATATTTAGCTAAGGTTGAAACATTTGATCCATGATGATTTCATTGTACTCTTTTAAAAGGGCACTTCGGCTGATACTTAGGGCTATTCCGACATAAATTTTGAATTGTCTTATATTCCACGGCAACCGATAGCTGGCTTCGTATATTTTCATTAAAAGTTCATTAACTTCAAAATCAATGAGGATTTTGATAAAGTAGTTCGTAAATTGATAGAAATAGACAACGATTCAGTATACTACTGAATTTCATTATAGTAATGTGGCGTGATGGTTCTCATTACGTGTGGTATTTAAATGTTTTGACTTCATTTTATTAACTTTCGACTCATATGTATCTCATATGTATAGTTAACCAGTTCAATTTTACGATATATTATCTTTTTCGTTACGGATATTTTATTTGATACTAGAACATTTAATTATAATTTTATACAGTGGTACCTTTAACGACGGCCTTAGTTAACGACGGACTTGGTTAACGACGAGTTGCTGTAACCAAAAAATATCTTGGGTAACGAAGTAGGATTTGGCTTACGACGCCTCGTCGATTGGTCTTTCCGGAGTTTCACGTGTTTCAGCACGTCTATTTATAATCACTATATTATAAACTAATATTTGGTGTACGTTACGATGTTACATCATAAAAACATACTGAATAGCAGCTAGCGGAGAGTATTAAAAATAGTTCAATGCCAAATTGCAGCTAATTCACATAGGCACATGTTGTCTCACCGGAGTTAAATCGGTAAATATTATAAGTTTTGCTTCAAATAACAGGGGTGCGTCCTCGACTCCGGGAAATACGTTAATCCATTACCATTATTATACCTGTGGAAAATCGCGTCTTGGATAACGACGGTTTTGGTTAACGACGATTATCCTGGAACGGATTAGTGTCGTTAACCAAGGTACCACTGTATATTTATTTCATATTAAATAGACAGGTATTTTATTTGATAAGAGAATTTAAGTATTTCAAGAGGTGTGGATGAATGAGTCAATGAATATTTATGGTTTCCCGTTGTAAGGCGAAGCAACGTGTTAAAAAATTCGAGTATAGTTGCATCACAGTCAAAACTTTTACGGTATAAGTCATTTCAGTGATTTCCAAGATCTCTTCAAAGCTATTTCCTTGAGCTAAACTCTCTACGAGCTTACACAAATTAAAAGTCACGCTAAGAATCATCCAGAAACAAAAGACCCATCAAATGCATGAGAGTCCAACCTCTTGAGACTTCTCTCACCAATCTCTCTTCTCTCAATCCATCCTCCGTTACCCCTACCAATTAATTAATGAGAAGCATTAATTTGCTCCTCACCTTTCTTCCTGCCTTTCTCTCCGTCATCGACACCTTCATTTCTCTCATTCTCTTCGCCATAATTTTATTTATTTCTTTCTCGGGGCGCAAACAGTGACTTTAGAGAGTGAGTCGGTGGATTTCTCAAACCTTCTCGCGATGGGGCTGTCCTTAATCTTTTGCTTCCGAAAATACTGGGGATGAGGTAGTATGCTACCTGAGGAAACGATAGCGAGGGATGAAGTACATTGGCGAAATGGCGATTGTGAAAAAGGATAATGTTTAATTAAGTAATGGGTCAGGCTATGAAGAATTGGTTGATGTAAGAAGAAGTTGTAGGTCAATTAAAGTACTGCGGAAATAAATCGTGTGCTAGAGTCAGCAGAACGATGGTACAATTTGGATGTACTGTAATTAGGTTATATTGCATTTTACTGAGGCCATTCTCTTATCCAATGTCTTTTAGATACAAGAGATAGAAAAAAAATGTATTCCTGAATCTGTATTTGGAGATAATTTTTAATTGGGATTGTTATGGATTCGAAGATTGCATTGATTTTTTTCAAATTGTCTATCCTGCTTTCCACATTGGTCAATTAGTGTCGTTCACTCTGGAATATGAATGCAAAAGCAATTTATATCGACGAAGGTAAACTTTGCACGTCATCGACGCTCTTCAGCTTCGCCTACCTATCTCCTGTTCCATGGAGTATGAAGAGGTTTTTGGTAAGTCATACTACTTGCCACTCTTGGCACCTTCGCGGAGGTGATACGCTCTATATTTATTACGCATTTCCAAGATTCCAAAATAATTTTCGTTCTTGTAAGCATGATTAATAGTTAAACAAAAGGGCTCTGTTAAGTGAAGTTCATTCGAATTAATATCAGATTTCCCCGTTTTTATTGGTCTGAAACCAGGTGAAAAAACTAATATCAAATTTCCAGTCATCACCCCTTCATTATTTTCTGAAAATGTCATATCGCATGAACTACCGAACTGCTTGCATTAATCGAAATTCTTCTGAAAATTCGACACCAGTATGGATTATCATCTATATTGAATTCTCTTATTTAGATATTGGCTACGTCATTGCAAACAGAGCTAATATCGTCTTCCCCTAATGACCATACATCTGTATCGATTACCAATGTTTTTGAGATCAAATTTCTCCTCATTTTCTAAGCCTAGTAATTAGAAAAGAGATGAATTGAGGTATGGTATTAATGGAGCATATGGTGATCGTATGCTTAATGATAAATAAAAACGCTTACAGAATAAAGGCTCGTAGGTTGAGTAGACATGTGATAGAAGGGCGAGAGTTAGGGGCTGTTTAAGATGGATTTGCTAAGGAACCGGAGAAAAAAGGAGATAGATAATGTGTGGAAAAATGATTAATACTTATTTATATCTAGATACTGAAGGTGGTAAGGGTAAGACTTTGGTAGAAAAGAGTAGGCACGAGGAGGGAAGAAATATCAGGATGGAGAAAAACAGAGTAATAGGAGGGAAACGCAAGGTGATGATAGTAGATATATTAGGGGCGAAAGGAAGTAAGACCCTGACTTCTACGAATAACTCCGCAGTGCCACTTCACGGGAAGGGCCCTCGCCGCATGTCCTTATGGAGGAACAAGGGGGAAAGCTAGGAGTGGACGGGCGGGGTCCAGGTGAGATCAGGCGTCGGTGCCCGGGGGCCAGAGCAGGTGAAGGTGGTGCGGGCAGGTGCGGAGGCAGAAGTAGGTGTGCCCCAGTTCCTGCCCCGGAGGCGCCCCTCGACGCAAGAACCCCCCAATCCTGGCTCTAGAAGACGTCACCCCTTCCTTCGCCATTCCCCGAGGGCACTTTAAGGGGTGTAATGAGACGGCCTTTCTCCACGACCACCCACCCTCGAACGCGAAGGCCCTCGAGCACCGATTTATTCCCGCTGATGCTTCGCACCGATTCATTCCCTCTCTTAATTCCGCCGTCTATTCCTCGATCGCCTCTGGGGGCTTCATCACATTCCGGACAAGCGACGCCCGAGGGAGAGAGACGCCATCGCGGCCCTAGAACAGGTGATGCGAACCGCGAATGATTCGAGTTTAACGGAGAGTGACAGGGCGAAGGCGACTTTTGAAGCTAATCGAAAAGTGTCGAGTGGAAAATGATATATTTATATTCTTAAACCTACGCACTCTCTCTTAAAAGAAATGCTTACCTAATTCTTTCATTTCTTTGCATTTATTAAGTGGTTATAACTGCTCATAACAGGTGGATAAGCAAAACAAACCAAGAAAAAGAAAAATTAGACTGCTTTCTAAAGAACCATTTCTTCATAGTACTTTTTTTTTCTTTCCGGGTCTATTAGCTTTTAGAGAAATTTTGTGGTGGTGTCTTACGTGCGGACTTCAGTTGTGTACTTTTGTAGAGCTTTTCACATAAAAGTTAGTTGATAATGTCTAATAGATTTTCAGTGGTTCATTCTCCGCTCTGATTGGAAATCGATTTGATATATTTCATTGCTTAGCAGATATACGTGTAAGGATGCATGAAATATAAATAAACATGGAAGATCTAGTGAGGTAACATGTATGCCATTCATCAGGTCATATATCTTCACCCCGTTACTTCTGAGAAGTTATTTGTGAAGAATTACTAAATTAAGAGTTAACGAATACAAATACAGGATGCTAGATAGAAAAAAGTATACCAACAGCACTAAGAAGAATGTGGGAAAGAATTATCTTAGCACATAAGGCTTTCACCTTAAAACCAAAGGATTAAAAAATTACAGGCACCGGCATGACTGGAAATTCAAGTTTCTGAAGAATCTACCAGCCAGCATCCCTGTGTGACATTGGGTCCTATTGCAGTTTTTATTGTCCTTATGTACTATATATACATATAAGCTACTTGCTTCGTTCATTAAGCATCCCGTTAATTGAATGGAATTGACTAATAATGGTAATTTAGTGGTTATAATAACTGCTCGCAAAATGAGATTGTGGGTTTGAATCCAAGCCGTAACGAATTCTCTTCCGTTCATCCTCAATGATGTATAGGGTAAAGACATTGCCAACTTGTTAACACAGCCATTGAAAGTTAGCCATATTAATGCGATTCGTCACTACGTGATTGACAACTACAGCCACTTTTATTGAAGCTAATTCTTAAAGCTAAGAAAAAGGTAAATATAACTCAAAGATCTTTCTCTACTTCAGCGAGCATATTTCTATTCTATTTCATAGTTTTCGCGAACTTATAACGTCTTCAGAACTAAAGAGTATCGAACAAAACGCCCTTAATCCTCAAAGCTGGGTGCATCGAGTTAACAGGAAGTTGATTTACGACGGAACAGGGAAGAATCTTTTTACTTCAGCGCCACTTGTGTGCCTCCTTTACCTACGCCAGACCTCTCCCCGTTCCCTTGACGTCTGTTTCAAATAAACCAGGCAAATGGAGCCACCTGTCGCACGGAGATGATACATCGTCCTAAGAGATTACACGGGCGTGCCACGGGGTAGTGACATAAAAAATTCCATAAAGAAGAAAAGGAGTCGCCACAGACTCCAGCCGCTTGGTGCGCATGCGCCTCAGTGAAAGGTGTTTTTCTTACGCCATTTTTTTCGCATTTGCGCTCGTGTTTGTGCCCGGGATGACCGCTCTCGGACACCTCCGACAAACGGTGGTAAACATATGGTGCGTTGAAATGCGCTAAATGGATAAGAACACGACGGATAAAGCATAAATCCTTTACAATGGGGGTTATTAAGGGAAGAATTTCCGCCGGGAAACATCGCTGGAATCGTAGCGAGTCATTAATCAAAGCTTAATTGTCACGAGGCTACACATCCATAATTGGAACAAAAGGGGAAAATTACTCGCGAAGGCAGGAACAAATAAAGGCAAGTGCATACTTAGCGCATTCTGTCTGACGCGATTACGACACGGTTTTATTTTATTGTAAAAATTGTACTCATTAGCTAACGAATGGGCATGCTGCTATGCATTCCGAATATCTACACGTAAAGCTGAGAAAGTGATTTCCTTTTGAAGGCCGCATACGGCCGCTAGGTAGCAAGCAAAATTAGTGTAACGTATCAAATGCGAACGTATAAAAATTATATTAGATCTCTAAATATCGATATAATACCATAATGACATAAGCATGAATAATAGATTTTACTTGGTTCCTAAGATGATAAGCATCAGAGTATCAAAAAGCTACTAAAACTACTCAATTTATTTGATATATATTATTATATATATTAACTAATATATTTTCCATAAATACGAAGACAAACTAAATTTTATGAATAACGTATAATTTAAAGATGTTATCTGTGCAGGAAGCACTATCTTAATATTACTGGAATTTAGGAATAATCTCACAATAAAGACACCCCTTTAAATGGCCAAGGAATCTTTTCCTCCCCAATTCCGAAGGAATTCCTTCCGACGGAACGACCTAAATTATTCACTTAGATGATAAGGACTCTCAGGTGTTATAAAAAGTTTGACTCGAGGTTTTTCATGCCGATGATTGAAGCCTTTATAAATAGTTATTCAGAAATGAAAGCTTTCGTTCCTTAACTACTTCAGAATTCTCTGCTGAAATTCCGACAAAAGTAAAAAGGATTAAGCTCGTTAAAATTTTTTCTCCGGAGTAATTTTTGACCTGCAGATATGTATCTCTATCTAGCTCTTTTTTCTATGGCTGCCCCGACGATCTCTTTTCTCGTTGCCATTAAATCGCTGGAATAATCTTTATGAGCCTGCGGTTAGTTTAAATCATTAAATAATTCATTTAAATGCTATCAAGTTCACACAAATCAGAATTCTTTGAAAACTTTGTGTTTCATCTAGCAACCGACAGCTTAAAGTAATTGAAGTTTTTGGAAAAAAGATTTATGGAGACTTGTGCGTAAAAGTATTTTAAACACAGAGATTAGGTCTCTTGATCTGCCATAAAACGGGAAAATAACGGTAGATAGTAAACGGTAGATTGGTTATAAAATTTCGCAGCTACCAAAATTAAAGCAGATATCCCAGGTGCTAATTCGTAAATAAACTATCGTAATTGGCAATTAAAAGAGAAAGAATCGAATTACATGGACAATTAATTTACCGACTTAATCCAAAAGTGAGGTTTTCCGTTCGTAAAATCCTGATGAGAAGAACATCCGTATAATCGGAAACGCAGATAAATCTGGAAATTATTATTTATATATTTGGAAATTTAGGATTTCACTCTTTGTTACGGATGAAAAATCATAATTATTATTGATTAAAGAATTTTTTTATCAAGATACTTCACTTTCACTTCCCAAATACTATTCACTAAGTATAATTCTAACAATACGGTTCAATCGACCCGATACATAAAATAATATTACACAGATGTAGTATCAAGCGTCTTTTTCTATGGTGTGGGTCCCATCAGAGAATGAAATCTTCCTAAACCCTTGCAAAACTATCAGCCAACATGTTCCATAACCCTTAAGACTGCGGTAGCTATTTCATTTTAGAGCACGTTGTTCGGCCCCAAGAAAGTAATTAATCTCCGGCGGCAACGAATCCTCTCGCGATCCCATCACGGACTCCAGAGGGCCAAAATTAGAAAAGATTCCATCAAATAAACGAGGAGGCAGTTTCCTATTAGATAAACGGTTTCCCAATAAAAAATCGGCCTTGATTAATAGCGGCCGGCGCTAATGAGGCGATCCGGGACAAAGGGCCGCAGACCGGGTTGCGGAAGTCGAGTCCGAAAACCTTTTCCTCCGTCGCGGAGATTAACAAGTGCCCAGTTTCTCCATCTGCTGACCCCAGGAGAGAAAGACCACCCTTTAGGCCCCGCCCAGGCCACACCCTTCAGACGCCAAATGAGCCTCTCAGGCCGAGGAAACTATACGTCTCCCCGTTCCGCCCACCACCACTCGCATATCCCTCCTTCCCTCGACCACTCCTTTAAGGATTCCATCGAGGATGGCACCGTGCCATTTAAATTCCACCCTCGCACACGCGGGCGATAATTCATTAAGGTTGGGCACTTGTGGAAAACCCACCCTCTTCAAACAACCCGCCTCCTCCACCGGCAGGAGTTTAGATCCCCGAGTTTACAAGGTCCGAACGCGGGCCAGAAGCCAGGATGACTCCCGGTTGAAAGAGGAGAAAGAGAATGGGAATTGTAAATTTGGACTCGCTACCACGGAGGAAGGAGAATACGGCTAAGTTCCTTTTATTTCGATTCGCGGGTTCCTGTGCGTCGTTGAAGCAAGATGCATCCTGGATCTTAAATTTTGAGGACCGCCTTTGTCGCCGGTTCGTTTTGTCTCGCCGACCAGAAGGGAAATACCTTTCCTGGCTTCCCTCGCGAAAATTTAATTCCTCATTGTGTGAAGTGGAGGCTGAATATAATTTGGGCGTCAAGTTCTTTTTTGTCTTGCTGACCGGAGCTCGAAGTACCCGGAAACTCGTTCCAAATTAAGAATGAAATTCGCAATTAACGGTTTTTTTTAGAGGACATCTGACAATTTGCCTCTTGATGCGGGAAGAAATATAATTTTCGCTTGTTTCATCTGCTTTCTCTCTCTTCCCCTCCCCCTGTCTCTCTAAAGTTTCTCAAGTATCAGAAATTCGCAATCCTCTTTCCTTTTAGTCATACTTCAACGCTTAAAAAGCGCCACCTGCTAAGCCATATGTTCGTTAACTTACAGCTTGAAACATTAAATAGCCAAGCGTAGGTGTAAAATGGATTTCTCGAAAGCATGGTTTCAAATTGCGATAAAAATTAACTTACTTAAAAAATGAGCACGAAAAGTGATAACTAGGCCAACGAGTGACTCAACAAAGAATGATTCGACTAGCGAGAATTTATTCACTCTTTTCCAGACTCAGATGTGTAAAAAAGACTTCGTTTACAAATGTTTAAGATCCACATACACATACAAGTGCTCCAAATTCAAAGATAACTAATTGAATACTCCTCATAATTACGTACACTCCTGGCCAAAATTAACGCAGCACCTCCCTAGCGATCCTTACGGCCGGTGCTGCGTTAATTTTGGCCAGGACTGTACCTTCAGCAATGTGTTATAGCTTTTAGTGATACTTACGAAGTCGATGGGCGAAAATTATTCGATGCCCGGGTATCGGATGCTTATACAAGCGAGTAAATTTTCAGAACGAATTATCTTACACATACGAGATATGCTTGTATTTATTTTGAAATCAAATACATATGGAATCTATAATATGAGGAGGTCAAAGACCGCACCGGAAGCTGAAGAACTTAGCATTCGCTCATCCTCACAATTCTCCCTTCCACTCTAATGACTGCAAAAGTTGGACAGCAAACGTGGTTTTTCCCACTTCTTAGTCGTTAATGCATCGGGACGCACTCCTTGCTGAAGATCGGGGAGAGCCTGCTTTCCGGGAAAACTTCTCTGTAACGACGGGATGGATAAGGAGGGGTGTGGGAGTGAAGATAATGGAAGATAGGGGAGGTGAAAGGGTTCCGGCGGCATCTTTGCGCTTCCCGGCGTTCCTCGCATTTTCTCACGCGTGCGACGCGTAAAAAGAGACGCCTTGATCACGAGCCGAAGATTCTTCCGAGAGATACAAACAAGGGCTGACATTTTTCACCCACCATTTTCTCCACTACTGATCATGGGTATGACGGGGTTAAATGTTTACTCGGGGGTGAGTCCCCTGACCTCTGCGATCCTCACATTCTCCGTCTCTTTCATTTTTCCTTCTTTTCCAAAACATTTTCCCATTAGAGCCCTACACTTTCTTGCCATCCGTCTCTCCTTTGTGGTGACTTCGAGATAAGTAATAGAGTATCGGTTTTCCCCAAAGATTCTCCAATATAATGTCGAACTAATGATGATTTCCTTATCGCTTCCTCGATCTCGGACACCGAAAGCTCGTCTCCCCTCCGGCTCACGGATGGTTGGCGGAGACAAGAGGTTCGGAAATTCTCTTAAGTGGTCGGAAGACGCAAAAACAGATTTCGGAGAGATCGCATGACTTCCCCTGATGAGATTTTGCCGCGAATAGATTTTTGTGGTTCGAGTGCTTCGGACCGATTTTATCAGGTCTGGTTTATTTATGAGGCGCTTTCTTGAAAACCAATATTCCATGAAAAGGAATGCGATTGAATTTGGTTAGTCAATATAATGAGGGGAGGGATGCCTTGGATCCGCCGTTTAATAATCTCGAATGTTATTTTAGCTCATGTTGAAAAGATACAGTGATAAGATATTGAAATTTCATTCATGTGAACTTTGCTAGGGAAATATGCCATGGTTTTAATATTAGGGATCCAGTTTAATTATGTATAACATCTAATGACTTCCTTCAAGATTGCTTACTTGATGAGAGATTCCGATGCAATTTTATCTAATTTATTTCATCTATCTTTTAAATAATTACGAACTTTTAATATCATTTGTCAGAGTGAAATAAGAATTTTATTATCCAATGATTTCAAGCTAAAATTTGTGAAAACGTGCTGAATTAAACAAAATCAAATTTGTAATTTTTCCAAAACATGTAATTGAGGAAATTAGTTTCTGACAACATCGTATGATTTTGTTTCGACTTCGACGAAACTAGTTGTCTTAGATATATATTCTACAGCAATTACAAAGTTAGTTATATTTTTCTATTAAGAATTTTCATAATTATTATCCCTGAACTCATAACGTACTTTCGAACGAGCTTATACATATTTTTATCCAATCATCAATATTTAATATCACCCTCGATCCAATCGAAGAACTAATACTACTCTAATTTACTAATCATGTCATCACTAAAATCAGCTCACGTTACCGCAATCACTGAATAGGTTACCTATTCAATTGAATTAATTTCAAAAAGATATCTAGTATCCAGATTTCGAGGAATAATTTTAAGAATCGTCCAAGAAATCATTAAAAAAACTAAAATACTTGGATTTTTCTGAAGCGAGAAGCATGTTAAATAATAATGTTGGATGAGCCGTGGGGCTATTTCCAATGGAGATTTGAATCGTAAAAAGAACTTTTCACGAATACAAACTTTTGGCTTACGAGTAGATATTTGACCTTCTAAGTAAAGTAAAATTTTCAAGGAAAACGGAGCCAGATAGAGATTTACAAAGATGGAATGAGGGATAAATGATCTCACCAGGAACGTAATGCTATAGCGGTAAAGGACTTCTCCTTGATGAATTTAACCCCGGGATGGATTTAACCCACTGAGGAAATAAGCTGAAACTCCTAAAAGAGCCGCATTGATAGAGTGCAATCCCCGCAAGGGCCAAACGCCTCCGAGAAATAGGACTCGCAGATTCGAAACTACGAATTTAACATATGACACTTCAGTCGACTTAAACTCGAGTTATACTCTTGGCCTTTTCTCAAGAGGCATCTCTCTTCCATCAAAGAAAAATTCATCCATTAATTTTATGGTCCACTCCTCCGAATATAAATCCCATCGGAGCGCTTGAGGCCCTCAGGGAATTTCGTATTGAAAAAGTCGGTGGCTTGACTGGCCAAGGTAATTGGGACCATGGAGAGATTGAAGTATATCTATTGAGGAGCAGCTGCCTCGGGAGATAATTAAAAATTGCTGAAAAAGTAGTGACCGCGAAGGGTTTTGAAGGGAACCGCCGAAGGTGACTGCGGGATCACCAAGTTCAAGCTTTTCGCTGCGTCACTCCGGTGATCCGATACCAATCGCCTTCAATTAGCCATAATGAGTTGCGGGAGGGGGAGAAGAAATTTTATATCGGCCTTGGCGATAATTCGAGAAAAACTCCGATCAAGTCGTTTAAGATATCTGTCTCGTGGAACACTTTTAATCGACAACGGAATTAAGCTTGGCTCATTACGCGGGACTGTTTATTATTCTTAATTAATACCCATTTAATCTTTTCTCGCAAAAAATTGAATTGGTTTCAGAGGATCGTAAACTCCACAAGTTAGTGTCTTGCACATCATGAAATCGCTTATTAATTGGCCAGACCATTATCCACGAAGAAATGCTAAATAAATTATTATTTCTCGGCTTCGAAGGAATTGAAGTTAACATATCACTCAAGATAAATATTTAAAATACTTTAATGGTTTAATACTGTTTATAGTATATTCACACTGAGGCACTTCTGTGGACATCTAGAACGGGTATAGAGGGTATGTAAACGATAAAATAATTGCTCGCAACTTTTATCGCTCACTTAATTTCACTTTTCCTTAATATCTTTTTATTGCATTATTTTCCCCTCCTTATTCTGTTACCAAAGGAAATCGTATGAAAAAATCTGATTAATCTCCAAATTATCTATAAATATGTGTGTTTATATAGTTCATTGTTATGACTAATTGGGGTGGAAATCATTAAGAAAATCGGAAATGAGAAAATTCGGTGTCGAAACTTTAATGTATAATTTGTTATATGAAATTAAATCAAAGGAAATAGAAACGGCGTACGCTTCCAACGAACTCCGAAACCGTACTCTATAAAATTAGTATCGGCCAAACATCGATGCTATGAATTGTTACCATACACTGCGAAGGTTGATTGTTTAGACAATCGAGCCAAAATTTAATTCTGTTCGCAGGTAACAATCACGTCGTTATATTTCTCGCTAGAATCCGTATTTATGAGGGAATCCATCGTAAAGATCCATAGCAATATTCACTGAGATTGCATAGTGCTGCGAGACACAGAGAGAGGGGTCAAAGTTAGCCATTCTGGGCAGAGAAATCTCGCTCACTTCCAAAGATAGAGAATCCAATTCCCTCCCCATCGGATCAACGCGGAAACGTTTTAATTAATAGCGACTGACCATTTTCGATCAGTTTACAGCCAAGCAACGAGGCGCGCACAAGAAAGCGCTGGGCAGAGAACAAACGAGTCCCCGCGGCGGCGGCTTAAAGCCATTCGGAAAAAATCCTTTATCGCGCCGCGGGTGAGACTGCGCCGAGGTCATCAGAGGCGAAGACAGGGTAATGTTTCTCTCCAGCGACTCATAGCAGAGGAAAAAGATTATAACAGGACACAAGGGAGAGACGGAGAGCGATGTTTTAGCCCAAGGGGTCAAAGAGCATGAATGGGCAAAGGCAATGAGTGAGTGGTTAGGTGCAACAGAAGGGAAGTTACGTGG
Organism: Sympetrum striolatum; assembly: GCA_947579665.1. NCBI lineage: Eukaryota > Metazoa > Arthropoda > Insecta > Odonata > Libellulidae > Sympetrum > Sympetrum striolatum. The sequence goes on from OX388341.1 coordinate 17,632,482, forward strand.
GCCGGGGGATTATGGCATACGAAAGAGAATTAACGGCGTCGGACGGAACAGAAAGGCCTAGGAGTGCGCAGGTGGATGAATAGGGAGGCGCAGTGCGAAGCGGGAGGGATTAAAAGGCGAGAAGTGAAAGAATACTTCTTATTTACAGCGCGAAATTCCACGGAAATGTCGAGAAATTACTAAGCTGCGGTCTTTCTGAGTGTATGAATCCCGCGAGGAGAAACTTCATAAATTCACTGTGAGATATCAGTTTCGTGAGATATGCATTAACCGACAAGAGGTATGCACTTACACGAAATATATTTTAAGACAAAATTCCCTGATATGAAAGATAATTGTAGGAAATTTGATTATAGGTCCGGAAAAAAAGTGAGAACATTTTCTCAAACGACATATACGAGTTGGCTTCTATGATGAAGGAATTGGGTTAGTATTGAAAATTTGGAACTGGCAAAGATTATAGGGAAATTATGGGTAAGGTTACTTGCTATTATGATATTAAATATCATTCTTTTTCAAAGTAAAGGGTGGAATAATGGCATCAAATGTTTTTATATTCGAAATGCGTTTGAGGGAAATACGGTCGAATGCAACCTAGGCCAATCAAAAAAATTTCAACAAAACTTCGTAATATTGGGGTTATTTGAACAATAGTTATTCCTTTTCTGCATCAAATATTCCGGCAGATACAAAGCATCCCACAGAACATCCATGTATCTTTCTCACATTAAAATTCTTTGGTAGGTGATTTAATTATTAAGAAGATTCAATGCTGTAGTTGCTGTTCTTCTATACATCGTAGTACGCATCTATGTATCCCTCATCCTATCCCATCAACACCACAGCGTGCAACCTATGAGATGATCAGCAACACATGCAATAACTCAGTTCATTTAAGATGAATGGGAACACTCAATCCTAAACCACATCCCGGATGTCAGCGAGAGAACACGCACCAAGAAAAACTAGCGCAAAAAATAGAAAAGAGAATTATCAAGGGATGCTGACAGAAAGGAAAAATAAATTTCCGGAAAATGTTGCTGATAGGTGGCGGAGGATAAAAAATTACTCCAAGACTCTCGTGCGATGCGGAAAAAAACGTAGAGACCAGAAACGTAAAGCATCCTAAGATTTTACCATTTTACGAAACGGAGTGACTGAAGGAGTAAGGGAAACTCAGAGAGACGAATGGGAGGAGAGTGTGGCCCCGCGGTGGTATGATGAAATAGAAAGAAAGGCAGCAACGACATCAAAGAGCCAGTAGGCGTGGAACCTCGAGGTCGGGGGGCCAAAACTGTGAAACGCCACGAGAGAAACAAATGATTTCTCGGAAAGGAAGAGAATATGAGAGATGTGCGGGAGTCGCGACGTTTGGAGAATATCGGGGCTGAGGAAAAAGTATCCCAAAGGTAAGGGGAGCCCGGAGCGGTGGAGCTTTCGCGGTAAGAAGGATGGGCGCAAAGGGCAAACGGGGATGGAGGGTTCTTCGGGGTCACCTCCGCGAGCGTTATTAAGGCACCACGAATCGGAAATGCGAGTGGCTCGTGGTGGGAGAGGATTTTGCCCAGTCATGGGAAGGAGATCCGTGAGAGAGGCGTGGAGAAGGGGTCTGCGGCTCGGGAAAGGGCCGAGGGCATGAGAAACGTTACCCTCTTTAAGTCCTCCTCCTTCCACCGCATCTCGCCGAGGGCCATTCCGCGGCGAGGTCCTTCGGTAGAATGGGTGGGAAAGGGATGGAATTAGGGGGAGGAAATGACGAGAAAGGGAAGTGATAAAATTGGGGGAATGAAGTCCGGTTAATGTTTTTATGGAGATTGTGCACAGAATAGCTTGATTGTGGGGAAGATTTGTAGGTGCCGAGATTGGAGGAGTGGATAAATATTGATGGTGGTCGGATTGAGGATGAAGGATAAAAAGGCCAACCATTTCAGAGGTGTTGATCGCGTATTTATTTGGATTCATTTTTAACTGAAAGTTGTAGAATGAATGAGCGTATTTTTACTATATACTTGTCTAGAAATATTGAGGCTAATATGGTTACAATATGTTCTTATTTTTGTTTAAGATATGGGTAAAAACAAATGATAATGCAGAAATTGAATTGATGCACTTAAATCCTTACCGCAGAATATCATAATTGTAATACAGGAAATTTTTTTCTAATATGGAGAAATATTTTACAAAAACCACATATAAAATTCCTTTTAAAAAATAGAAAAGAATCTAAGGAACGTATAAATAATCAAACGTCTAAATGAAACAGGTATACTCAGTTACCCTCCAAACTATGATGTGTAACTTTTCTCTGTTCGACGCAGTAACATTTTCTGGTAACATTTACGAGTAATATGAAAATATTCTCGCTCGCCTCTACTCCAAATCTAATCGATCCGGTTAAACTGGTTGGCTGGACATTCCAGAGTTATTTGAATCTTTGCGTTATTCACTTAAAGGAATTTTAAGGTCTGAAAAACGGGATTTGACTAACTTCCCGAAAGCATACAATTGCTGGTATTACAATATTAGAAATTTCTCTCTGCAATCGTAAAAGAATCTGAAACGAGTTTTACTGCCTCTTGTAGGTACACAGATGCCATTAGGTTAATTTGATTATAACTTTATGGCCGCTGTTTTGATCCATTCAAATTGACCTCTTTCAAAACAAACTCCACGTTTCAGAGCCTCGTTCATTCAGTGATTATTTTATGGGTGATTACAAGCGACATATTTTCTCTCGCCCTACTGCCGTAGCGACGGGAATGTGTGACATTTCGCAAGAACAGTTAAGCAGAACTGTCGGAAATTTCTCAAGGCGGGGACCACCACCTAAGAGGAACGAAATGAATGTAATTTCGGTTAAAAAGGAGCATGCTCCAGAAACCTGGATTATGCCCCTGCTAAAGAGGTTTTTAGGAATTTTATTACAGAAAGACGGTATTTTTAGCACCACTCCTTTCTTGCTTTCTAAGTGGTATTCGTACACTGTTTTCAGACCTTCACCGTGGTGGTTTCACTGCGTTTTCTCCCAGGTTTAGTATAAAAGGAATATGTGGAACTGTAGACATACTCTGCGAGATACCCTGCAAATTATAGTAATGGGTGCTTTATGAATCAATTTTTCCATTCAATTACTTTAGTTAATTTCCACAAAAAAAATTATTTCCCATGAATGGGTGTGATCCTATTAAATTTAAGAGAAAGATTCCCTTTCCAAATTCCGAATTTCTGTTTTAATATTTCTCTTGGAATATCACGATGTTTCCACCAAAGAGGAGAACAACTAAAGGGATCTGAATGTTCCTGACCATTATTACCATTACCACAACTTTCCCCGTTTACATTATGGGAAACAGAAATTTGGAAACCTTTCTAATCTTAGATGAAAAAAATAAATTTCGCCAACCCGTGAAAACGGAGAGCGATGCCATCAGATACTCTCTCGGAGATCCTATCTACATCCTTAAGAAATATCGTTAAATCTTAACCATGGAATTCCAGTGGTGCATGGATAATCCGCCCAAACACCCCCATTTCACGCTGCTGAGCATTTTCCACGCGGCGTGCTAACGAATTCGTGAATTGCCAGGTAGCGGTACTGCCCTCCACGGAAATGCCAGACCCTCAATTTCACTCCCGTGAAGAAGTGGACCAGCTTTCCCGTTGACCCCGCCACTCCGTAACCGCACACACCCATCATTAACCTCTTGACCTCCGTCTAGATGCCTTATAATTTGATCTCGAGGAAAGACGAGAACTCCTGCCTCCGGGTTGGGATAAAGGCGGTCTCACCGATCCCGAGAAAGCCAATAACATTGATTCTGCATTCAGAAGGAGCTCTTTTCGCAATTTACCCCCGAAGAGATACCATATCAAGGCTTACTTTGTATAACGTCTCTAGACTTCTTAAAGCCCCTAAAGGGCCCATTATCTCGAAAACTCGCATTCGTAAGAGAAAATTTTTAGACGAGCGGTTTTACTCCTAATTGCACTATTTTTTGACTTAATGGTGAAAGAAATTTTTCAGGTCAGAAGGATGAGTTTTAGTAAGTACAGAGAGAGGGAGAAGTAATTCGAAACGATGAAGAGCAACTGAGGTGTAAGTAACGTAAGAATGGGATCCCCTGGAGGTTATGCACCCCAACTAACGTCTAAGTCAGCTGCATGGATTTAACGATAAATAAGGAAATAGATGCACCTAAAGCATTCTTTAACATTGCAGAATGTAATTTTATATGTGATGTGTCTTCAAAACTAAATGGATTGTATACTTTATGCGTGAACGCAGTACATCGTCAATTAAATGCAATCGTACGTGTGGCCGTAGTGAGAATATACTAACGGAATTATTATTTATATATTATTTAATCCTACCGAGATATGAACAAATTCTCGATAAAAGGAATGCAAATAGTTAAAAACGGCCCAATAGGCAACTTAAAATTGGAATTGAGTATGAACATCAGTTGGGTTGGAAAGTAGTTGCTGGAATAAACTGATTATAAATCATACTACATAAAATGCGCTTTTTTGGTGAGTTTATATCTCCATAGAACGGCAACAAAATATAATAGCAAAATTCTTCATCTCTACTAAGCGAAATCCAGTGGTACATACAAGAATTTCCTTCTCTTCCCAGAACTTGGATCTAATCATTGCGAAGGGATAACATCGATTCAATTATCATCTCTTCATCGCTTCTACTAAAACCTCTCTCTCTATATATATATAGCCGTTAAAATTCAACTGAAGAGGAAAAAGTCTCTTTTCTTCAACTCCCTACCACCTTCGCATCTCCGTATCTAATTCGCTCCGTAAGTAACGCAATCCGCATCCACCAGCCGGAAATCGAAGTATTTCGTGCCTGGCGGATTGCCAGCCATCTTTCTCTCTCTCTTGGGCACCCATTCTTGAGACCGCCTCCACTTCTTGTGGTACGTGATGAGCTCCGACAGTTGTGGGTGTCGGTAGAAAGGTTTTTTGGCCCATCGTCGACAGTGAGGGGTCGGGGGATAAAATGTTGGTGTTGCAGATTGACCGCGTTAAATTCTCCGGGGTCATTCAAGGAAGATGCTCAATGGAGCGATATTCAAGGAATGATTTTATACCTTAGTCTCTTTTAAGATGACTCTGCTTTAGATAGTAATCATTCCAATTGCAAGAAATTCAAAATAATGTATGTGCATACTACTTCACTACCGTGTTAGCAGCAGTGGAGAAGTATAGAAAAGTTCAGTCATCTTCCACGCTTTGAGAGAGCATTTTCATTTGAAAGGTGTTTGGTCGTATAGATTCATTCAACTTGGAAACCTATCGTAAGAAAGGAATTTTTCTTATTCTTCATTACTTTTTCATAAGGAAATACTTTATAGATCTCCGTTATTGAAACTTATATGAATTGTTGAATGAGAAACAAAATGGTAGTGAATGTAAGTGGGTTAGGTGATTTTTGCACGAGATGCCGTGTACCAAGGATAAATCGCAAGGAAGAATAAACTTGAAGAAAATCCAACCCGGACACTCATTCCGCTCCCGCCGTAATTTTTTCAAGTCTATTCTAAAATGGTAGTGGTTACTCAGAAGCAAACTAAAACGCTCAGCATTTTGATTAAATCAGTAATAGCAAAAAATAAAACTTATCTGATTAACTTAAAGCGATATCTGTAAAATAACATGAAAGATCATGCTAGATTTTTCTTTGTGAATTCAAAGCCAAGCAAGCAATCAAACTGAATTGTTCAAACATCTGTGGATTTCTAATCATATTCCGGAAACATTATTTCTCCTAGATGCTACCATGATAACATCAAGTGATAGATAACGATGAAATATTTCGCTGCCACTCCCCATTAATTATACTTAACGGACTTTATTTTCAAGATAAATAAAAATGATTCAACCAACAATCTCTCTGGTCGCTCAAAATGTGTCAACCCACGTGGGATGAAACGGTTGTTCGCATAGGGCCACAAAAAGGACAGTAGAGGAGGAGTAAGGTAGGAGTCGGAAGTGTTAGACGTGGGACGAAAACGAAAAGAATGGGATTGGCGTAATTTAAGCGCGTGATTCTTTGGGCGTTTTCCATTCCGGATGTACTTTGAATTTGGACGGTCGAGTTGTGGGGGAAACGAGGCGCTGGCACGCCCGGAAAAAAATGTATACATCGCCCAAACAAACACACAAATATTAACACCAATAATTCCTCGTCCGCCACGATCTCAATGAGGGGATTCCGATTTGCTAAGCATGAATTGGGTACGATTAATTTTCGAGAAGAATTGAAACCGACTCGCGAGATTCTAACCACTTGTCACTATAATATATGTCCTCGGGGATACACAATGAGGAATTCCGAGGGTTCGAAATAGTTCGCCCTTTTCAATTCTCTTCGGTTCGAGTTATGAGGTTCGCGAAGTATATGTTTACGTGTTTTTTTCGGATTTGAACGTCACTAATGGCGGGAACCGTTATTTTTCAGGGAAAAAGAAATGCTTGCGATGGGTGATGTGCGACTTGGTAATTTCCACCGGGGAGTTAATCGTTTGCCAGCTCACAATGAGAGCCTTTTTTTCCTCGGCCCGGTTTGATTTACCGACCTAGATCGCTATAAAGTTAGAGAATGAAAGGCAGCTAAATTGCGTGAAACCGCGGCCTAACCGAAGAGCGTTGACTCCCTCGAAGATATACGGCGAAGAGCGTGGGTGGCAGGAAAAGTGGTGTTTTTATATAGAGCGTGCAAGGAAGGTTATGAATGATTAAGAAGCGTAATTTGTGTTCAAAATAGAACGTCTCCGTTACATTATTCTTGAATTTGTTCTTTTGAATTTTCATAAATTTATGTATTTCTGTCGAGATTTTTTTGAAAATGTTAGTTTGTATTTTTCTATATCCATATTTTTTTGTACCCAGAGCATTTCTTGTATTTTGCGTTGCTCTATGGGAGTTTACCCATAGCATAATAAATTATTATTATAATTATTAAATATAACGATTTGGTCCTGACTTAGAAAAAGGTAATAAATATACTTCAGGATCTAAAAAAATATTTGAATAAAAACTAATAACAATAAGGAACTATTAAAAAATCTGTATTGAAATGATTTCTTTGGTTTGTTCTATTTTGTACGATTCGCACGTAGAACTTCGTACGATTGCGTAAGATCGCGCTTCATGATATTATTTATCAAAATAAAAACATTTCACTGCAATCCCAAATATGAACTTTACAGGCTTGACTAATAATAGGGAAGGAATTTATTCGGATTAATAAACATGAAATTATATTGTATCAAGCTCTTAGGTGTAGATAATGTCTCGAACATTCATTGTAGAAGAATTTTAAACGCAAAAAAACTTTTTTCGGCTATCTAGCGATCGTCCTCGGCTCAACATTTCTTTCCTCTCGATTCCTACGTAAGAACCTTGCTAATTTCTTCTAAATAATTTCTTTTTCATCCAGTGTGACTCTTGACGTTACGAGTTTTGGACGCTCGTAATTTAGAAGCTAAATCGTTTAGAAAACTGCATGCGGTTACTTTAAACAACGCAACCGTTTGCGTTGTTTACAAACCATCTGGTTTTGAGCGTGGCTCCCAGCGAAATAAAACCTTCTCGAAGAGGCGCTCGACTTATCGTTTGGATAATCGATGGCTCGTAGTGCATAACGCGGCCGTTAAAGCCGGGGAAGATCTCGAGATCGGGCGATTGAAAAATGAAGGTATATCTCGCGAGGCATCGGGAAGAGAAAGGAGAAGGAACTGCGAGGCATTCTTATTTTTTGAGATGCGTGTTTTCGCCTTAAACGGAACTCTAAACGACCGGAGCCAAGAAGAAGGTTCCCTTTCTCGGGAGACAGATGCACCGTAAAGACATTTGAGTCGTAAAATCTTGCGAGCAAAATGGGAAAAGACTTCGAAAAGAGGCAGCCGTGCTACCCTCAGGAAGATTAGAGAAATGAATGCATCCAGAGCGGCGGAGAAGGCCGATGGGGAAGGAGGTGGATGAAGAAACGGAATCCAGGGTGTTGGAGGTATGCAAGATTAAAGATGGAAAATATTGGGATCGGAGTGTGGAAAGTAACATGAGAGAAGATAAAATGAGGATGAAGATAGAAATAGAATGGGTGACGAGGAAACGAAAACTTTAATGCAAAAATATATATAGCCTTGTAAATAGGAATTTGATGTTGCTAAAGTAAACAGGATTGTCGTGAAACAAATTTTATTGAAATAAAGTATGAAAGAGGACATTTAAAAATTAATGCGAAGAGAATGCGATGATAATAAAGATGAGAAATGTGATAAAATTCATTTAAAGGATATATTATATAATGCACATTTAACAACTGATGGCATAAATTCAGAAAAATAGAGGCAATTTGAAAAAGTAAAGGAGAAATATACTGCTTTAAAGATGGAATGGAGTAAAATGGAAGATGTAGAAGCATAAAAATACCTATCATAAAATAATTCGAGGAAATTTGTTTCACATTTATCACCATGTGAAAGTTACGTCATTATGCTGTATAAACAAAAACATTTTAAAAAACACTTTTTGTAAAGATTAACATACAAAGTTTTAAAGTGCCATGCTATGCAGCTATTCCCTATTTTTCTGTTCCTCATCTTTATCTTCCTTTTCAACTTACGCAAAGTCACTATTTTATAAATAAGTTTCAGTTTTTATCATTCTAGTGCCTTTTTACTTTCTCCATATACGTAGTATAGAGGAAGTATTGTTTTCATGAAAAAATTGACTTTGAGATTTCAACGGAAATACATGTTTTGGGGTCCCTAGAGTACGTTTTGACCATTTTCGGAATGGTGTCTGTGTGTATGTATGCGTGTGTGTGTCTGTATGTGTGTGTGAGCTTGTGGGCGCTCTAACGAAAACCAATTTGTCGTATCAATACCAAACTTAATGTGTTGAACTGTGGTGGGTGCTGTCAGATTTAATAGTTTTTAGAGTAGATCGGTTAACCGGAAGTAGAGGTTTATTCTTCGAAGCAAATTTCCATTTTTGCAAAATATCTCCATAAATATGATATTTAGATATATACTATTATAAATAAAAGTTTTAGAAAATGTAATTTAATAACTTTTGTTTTAAACTTATTTTTGTATCACTGATTTTTTAGGAGTTATTTGTGAAATACTAATAAACCGGAAGTTGCTGACTATATACTTTGTGGGCGCTTTACCATAAAAACTTTTTGTTGTAACATCACCAAATTTCATATATAGCACTTTGGTTGTCGTCGTTAGAGTTAAATAGTTTTTGGAGTAAATCGGTTAACTAGAAGTCGAGCTTTATTATTCGAAGCTTGTTTCCGTTTTTGCAAAATTCCTCCATTAATCTGATGTTTAGGTATATACAGTTATCTACAAAAATTACAAAAAATGTATTTGTATGTATCTTCCAAGTTTAGATTGAATGTAGAGTTCGAAAATACTGTCGTAGATAAATATTTACATCTTATGTATGGAGAAAGTCATGTGCTGGCCACATCAGATTTTTCATTATAGTTTCCGGAAAGGGACTGAAAACGTATCCAAGCCCTAGCATGAAATCCTCATCCCTTAAATTTTAGAAGTAGTCAGAGAGTGTACACTGTACATCTCGGATGCGATTTTCCTTCAAACACAGAGGTTATCGAAATACGGGCAACCTTCTAAGGATTCGATAAGAACGTGTTCTCAGGAGAAGGAAAAATCAGAATCACGAACTTTGTATCGCTGAATAGGAAGTGATGCTCGTATCAAATTAACAGGTGGTGCTCGGAGGCAGTTCATAGAGAGCTGATAGAATCGTAAGGCGGAGAGGGGTCAGAAGGATAAGGAGAGAGTGGGCGAGGCGGCGAAAGGGCCACGCGCCCCATCGACCTCCCTTCTGGCACACGCGCCGGAGATGGGGAAATAATATTTGCGGCAATTCGCCTCTCCCAGAGCCAGAAAACCCTCGATGGGGAAAACGTGCATTCGGAGGAACGTGACAAGTCTGAATCGAGGTCGTAAAACATGGAGGATTTCACAAAAAAATCCCATCGATCGGTTTGTAGGAATGGTTCATTGGCTGAGATCGGAAATCTGGACGAAATCTCTGCCTTGCGGAGCAGTTTCGCAAGAGCCAATTGTGAAATAACTTCATCCGCCACTCGGATTGAAAATGGGCATTTTTTATGATTAGGATCAAACCTATGCGTCGATACTCATTGATTGGGCCCTGATTCTTATCTCATTCTTCTGATTTCTCCTCCCGCTTATATAAGTAGCCTATTTCAACACCGGTTTACTATTTAATAGTAAATGTTTATTATTTCGATCCAGTTGTTTTCGTTTATATAATAATTAGATTTAGAACTAGACTGGATTTCAAGAAGTGAATCTTTCCTTTCATCGTAAGATTTCCATGTTCATATACTCTACAACTACTGCTAGATACATAAAACGTAATAAAATATCCAAACAAAAATTTCAGAACTATTCTTGGAACGAATGACTTTCTAAGTTTACCAAATGCTCAAGAGTACTGCAAAATTCTTGTTACATTGAAAGCCTTCCTATCTTCTATATATCTTATATATACTTGACCTGATATTGAGGTAAGCTTTCGCCCACATCCTTCTTGACTACGAATCCGAAAGAAACGATGAAATTAAATTTAGAATTTAGCCGTGCAGCGTCGAATGTTCTTTAGCTATATATAATTTAAAGCTTTAGGTATCAAATTAAGCTACTCGGAAAGTAATCACGACTTAAAATAAATCTAAAGAGAATTCCGAACGCAAATATGTTCTAGCGTGTTTTTTTTCATTATTCTATTTACTGATTAAACTCACCACTTCCATCTCATGTAACATCGTATTAAACTCGTAAGTAATTATGGACAGTTATATCTCTCAGACTAAAGTAAATGATACATAATTTAGCAATTAACACGGTGGTGGAGGAAATAAAAAGTGTCTATAACAAGCATTTGGATGCGGGCCAAGCATGCCTCCGCTACTCCCTTTCTACTGGTGCTACGAGTGCTGTAAAGTCTAAGACAACGGTAAAGTATTTTAATAATTCCCGGGACCTGTCGGGCGCGAGAGGCAATGCAGACTATTTACAGTTATAATAGAAAGATGGGTTCTGGGGGAAAAACAAGGAATGAGCGGGAAGAAGAAGGCCCGTGGGGGGCGGTACTTGGGAATCGTGATCCAATTTACGCTCACTCGTGCGACCGCGGCGAACCCAAGGGGTTGTCGTGACGACACAAAAGTCTCGGAGCTGAAGAAAAGTTTGAAGAAGGGGAAGAGGGGATGGAAGAAAGGAGATGGATGAGAGGGTGAAAATAAAATTGCATAAGGTGAAGATGGAATGATCGATCAGGTGGAGAAGAGCAAGAGAAGAGTATCAATCTTTTGCACCACTTGAGGAAGAACGTTCGGCATAGAGATTGCTGAAAAACTAATTCCTAATGTTTGCTATGGAATAAAAGAAGTGAAGAAGCTCAGTTTAAATGTTAGTTCATATAGCAGTCGTTAACATCACTGAATTAAGTAACGTAAATGTATGTTAAAAAAGAGTAAGACTGCCAAGATTAGCAAAGTAAAGTATCCAAGAGGTTAGGTCATGATGGGTAACAACTGAGTTTCTTTTGATTCATGAGATGCTTGGGCTTATAATTGAAGGCCTATGTCGCAGAAATCACTTGCTGGTCATAATGTAAGGAAGAGCAGAAGAAGGAAAATGAAATTGAAAGGAAGGAAAAATCTTGAGTAAGAGTTATAAGAAAATGAAAATATATGGGAGCCGTAATTTATTTCTTAATGTGAATGGATTTCTAATTGAATGACCTCTGACAATTGCTTTGATATTCTTCAAATTTTTACATATTTTTTGTTTTATTTCACAACCTGCGATTTTTCTGCAGAATATATGAACCTAAATCTATGTCCTGATTCACAATCGATCCTCTTAGCACTTAATTTACGAGCCACTTCCATCCTGTATTCAAAATAAGCCTTAATTACACTTTTATACTCTCCCCATAATAAGGATATTTGGCAAGATAATCAGTAATGAGATGGCTCGTGAATTTTAATGCCTCATCGATATATTAAGTGGGCCGATATTATTTAAGAGGGTTAATTAATTATGGTTATTGGGGTTTTCTCGTAGCAGATGCGAAGAAAGTCTCCGTTATGATGGATGTAATGAAGCAGAAAAACGATTTTCAAGCTGGGATGATCATTAAAAAATGAAAGTAATCGAATTTATCAAAAGTTTTTTCTCATACTGATTCGATTTTCTTTTAACTTACGGCGTATAATTATGTTATAGTTCAGAAACGAATTGTGATATAAAGTTCATAGTATAAATGCTTTTAATTTGTGAAGGAAAAGTTGACAACGTGTACTTACGAGGATGTGAATATTTATACAAATTTCTTATTTGAAAATGTTCGATGAGTTCCCACGACCCATTTAGGAGAATGTCGGCTGCGAATGATGACGCAAGTGGAAGAAATCGTATGATGATGGGGTAAAAATGCATTAAAGGCGAAGGTTATGGAAAGAAAATATGCTTTGAAATATGGGGAGACGCCTAAACGTAAAATAAATCGATTGATGTAGAACGAATCTTCGTCACGAGAAGTGTGTCTCAACATTGTATTCTGACCGTACCAATGCGTTGATATAATAAGTAAGCAAATTTGTATGCAATTTTCATGGGGTGTGAACTCAAATATAAAATGTTATACTAGAATTTCTGGAAATACGTAGCCTTCAATTCTCTTTTATAAAATTCTTAATGCTCCTCTATCGTTAGTGAATTGCCCTCTGCGATGGGAGGGACGATGTTGCAGTAATAAATGCATGAGTAACGATTAAACTAGAATAATATGGAGAAAGGGGTAAGAAAGAAGTTTTACACCAGCCATTTATGTTGTAGGTTTTATTGGGGAACCCAGCTTTTCAACAATATAATCGATATGAGAAGGCGTGACTTCGTGGAAAGCCATTTGCAGAATGAAAACACTTCGTACTTTTCCACAGAAAATTTATTTAGCTTTTCAACGTTCAAACCTATGGGTTTGGGTAAAAGTTTGTTTTCTTTTCTTCTTCTGCACAACGGAGTGATACCAAATTCTTAACTGATACATAGTAATATGATGAATAAAAGTTATTGTTGATAAAAATTAGTTGATATTGCATAGGTAAACGACATATGAGAGTAAATAAATATATGGTATAGTGTAACAGAAGCTGCTCTTTTATAATACATATTCAAAGGCACACAAACAAATATGTTTAAAATATGAATTATTTAAATTCAGAAGTATCCAATGCCATACTCCGTCTTTCTTAATGAGCGTTTCTTTGAGAGGTTCGCGGCGTAACCCATCGAAGGAGAAGAGTTTTGAAATCCTTCTTAATTCCTCCTCAGGGGAATGTGGAGACGAAGAACTTTTGCAAAGAAAGAAGAAGATTTAGGCAATGAGAATGAGATAGGGGTGGGAAACTCGGAGGCGGACCTCTTTAAGGGACTTCGACGGGGAGAGAGGAATGATAACTGGCGGAATGTTGTTTATGTGCAGAGCCCGGGGGATGAAAAGGAGGCGGTCTGTGCGGGGACCAAAGAGGGTGGAAAGGGCACCCCGGAGGCATCGGAAAGAAGGGTTGGGTCCGAATGTGGGTGTCGGAGCAGAAGAAACTGACGATGAAGGCGGTTGCCAAGAAACTTATTTTCTATCTCCCCTTTTTCTTTTGTGTACCGTGTTTATTTCGGGACAGCATACGCCGTCAAAGAACGCAATATGAAGGTTGGAGATCGTATGGCAGTCAGCGTGGCATTTCATATCTCCGGGACCTTATGGAAGGCTTGCAGATCCGTCGAGTTTCCAAGGAAAGGATAATTCAATAAACGTTTTCGGAGAGCGTGCCGGCGTAGACTTACTTCATTCGGTCTCGAATTTATCGCGATGCGCCTTAAAATGGACGAGGAGACCCTTCGGACTGCTCACGCGATGCGCACGGTCTTCGCATGACGAAAAGGCACGCATAAGGGTAAATGATGACGATACCGCAAAGACGGGCGTTCATAAATATTTTCCTCCGGTGGATTCCGTTCATATTTACGACCATCTTGGAAAAGTGCATTGGAATTCAGAATCTTCTGTATTATGCGTTTCTTGGGACGACTCTCCTTGAATTCCTGCGGTCTCACGATTTAATTATTACTCATATACACGATAGAAATACGGAAAATTCTTATCTATGAAACAGCTACAAGGAACAATATGGATGTTGTACGTAATCAGTGATGGGAATTGAAAATAGGTTTTTACTGAAAAATGGTCTTTAAACAAGGCCATCACTATCATTCTCATCCTACAATTATGTTTAAAATATTTAAATTGCTTTTTTATTTTTACCTTATGGGCAAATTAATGAGTAAAAAGGGCTCTGTTTTTAACAATATAATGACAGAAAATAAACATCAGCAGTATTTCCTCTATAATTTACCTGTATCTATGCACACACAATATGGAGGGATATTGAAAAAAAATGCTTAGTACGAAGAGATGTAGAAATCTATTATTTATAAAGACCATTCTTAATTTCAGCAGAATTTCCGCCACATTTTACGCATATCCGTGTACGCACAACATGGAGGGAAATGGAAAACATTGCTTAGCATAAAGTAGGGTAGAAATCTTTTAATTATACAGATCAACAGGCTTTTATTTCTAAGTTAATGAAATAAGTTAAGCGTCGATAAGTACTTATAATTCTATAATTAAAAGGAAGGTATTTTTATAATATTTCAAAAATTATTTTGAAGCTACGAATTAATTTCATGATTATATTATGATAACCCTGAAACTTGTTTTTTTTCAATAATCCGTAATTTAAAAAAACAGTCGCATTCATTGACGATAATTATGTACCGTCCAAGATACCACTGTACATACGAGATACTGTTCGCCATCTAATCTAGTTGTGGACTCAGCAACAGATTTCGTGAAATGAGTCCCCTCGCCCTATCTGATGAAGACGTTAACTGTGAGACGAAGGGAAAGACGGCGCCCCAGTAAATTGATTGTGCGGCTACCGTCGTGGGTTAAGGATGAACGTGGGGCTACAAAGAATGGCGCGGGAAGAAGCTTCCATAATGGGCGCGGAGTTAAATGGGAAACTTAAGGAGGTAACAGGAGTTGGGTGCGTGGGCGTGCGTGGGCCTGGACTACCGTGAGACGAAGCGGAGGCTGGGAAAAATGGCGACTTTTGTCTTCGTGTGAAAGGTCAATACATCATTTTTAACCTTTGCCCTCCCGTTTATTTTAACGCCGAAAAAACCTCGTTTCTTTCACGGGAGCTAGATAAGAGGTTTTTAGAAGGGTGTATTTTACCAGCGGTTGCATCTGACATTTAAGATGAGGATGCGGTTAGCGTTCGATCCCCAAGGTTTTTTGTCCGCGGGACCAGATTGTTGCTCTCGCAAAGAAAGTGCTGCGACTCGTTCCTCTCCGATGATTGGTCGCTTGTGAAACGATTCGACGGCTAGGAAAGGGAATAGGACTCTTTCCCGCGGGCGCTGGAAAACTGCGTGGCCTAATCCATCACGCGAGAGACTGATGGAAATTCACTCCGGCGAATGGGCTCTCTTAATCAGAAAAGCGGGGATTAAGATAGGGGTATAAGTCAATCTTAAAACCTTGTCATTATAGCATCAATCTTGACATGTGGCGTTCTCCGACAGAAATTAACTCTTGGGCAAGAAATGGAAATAAGGGGTTTGTGCCGTGGGGGATTAGTGTTGTGGAAAGTTGGAGTAAAATGGATTCCTCCGTTATTTCCTATGCTTTGTTCGCATGATTTCATCGATGTGATGGTAAGAATGGTGTAGGGGAGGATACTCTTCATATCTACTCAATTGACAATATTTTAAAGTCTTCTGTAATTGGTACCGAACGCAGAATGTTGAAGGAACAAGAACATTTTTACATGACATCATTTAATTTTCATCGTCAATGTTCGAAAGCTTCATTCCCTTCATTGCTATGGATGAAGACATTAGGGTTACTTATTAATTCCATCTGTGAATCTCTTTTGTAGTTGTTTCAGAACTAACAAGCTCTCATCGAAACACGTTAAAGAAGTTTTACTCTATATCCAAATTAATATTTACGGGTTGTATATGTAATATTTTAAGGCGATTGACATCATTTCTGTTTCACGTGAAGAAATAGCAAGAAAGTAAATAAGCATAATCATGTAACATCTAAGTTAGAGTGCGATAGTGTGATTATCCCTAAATTCAAGGAAATGAATAGTAACGGTTTATTTAGCAGATAAGCATGGCAAAAACTGTTGGTGATTATCATAAAATTTCTTTCATGTTCATCCAAATACCTCATTTTAAAGAGAATCAAAACCAATCGCACGATATCATTTAAAAATGTATAAAGTCATTTGGAAGTTAACTGCTATGTGACCACTACTCGATAGTTTAACAACGAAGAAGAAACCAGTTACCTGTGATGTAATAGAACGATAGCTTTTTATTACTCAATAACGGAAGGGAAGTGAGTATTGATTATTTGAATTCTTTATTATTATGTAATGTGCCTTCACGCATAATTGACACTGACATTTCCACAGGACCTTTTTGGTCTTCTCATAATAAAATGTTTCTGCAATATTACGGAAAGCACCCAATAATAATCTAGCATACCTAAAAAAATGAGCAAACAATCTAAGATTAGATCTAATATTTATATTTATTTTATTTTATCTCAAACCGCTTACAGATTTCAAATGCGCAAACTCTGTACTTCTTATAAATGGGCTCCAGTATTTCACCGGCAAACACGTGAGGGAGAATCCGTCCTTATTCCCTCCCTCAGCTGCACACACGCTGCACTGCAAGAGAGCACGATTCCGCAATTTCGCATTCACGTCGCCTCCTCACGAAACGCACAATTCCAGATCGAACGGTCGGATATCGATTGATGGCCGACTTCTCCATCGATGTTCCGCTCCGAGAGAAGTCCTCTTTCTGCGCTAAAAGAGCATGAAATGTAATGCGGACAACCTGTTGCAGGCGTTTCCCTGGGAGACAACACACGTCGGGAATCTCTCCTCCCTTTTCGGAGAGGAAATAAAAGCTTTTCCTAACGCTCGCGCACCCTTTTGACTGCGGGAAGATGCGTGTAAAAGACGCCTCGTCGTCTCCCATTTTCTTCCCCGTATTGCACTGCTGATGGAAGTCGGAACGCTTTTCTCTCCGCTCGTGTTTCCGCGGATTAATTGGGCACGAGTTTTTCGGCATCCCACAAATCGTATTTCACCCACCTGGCGATTCTATTCTTCCTTTTTATTGCGTTCTCGATTCGAGTTTTTATTTTCGGGATTCTTTTGGGGTCCCTGGGCGGGTCATGGATCCACTTGACTAGACCTGTCGAAATCCTATCTCCTTCCTCCCACCCCCTCTAAACCAATGGAGTTTAATGGCCCGAGACGAAACGGGACTCCACTACCACCCCCGCAGGAATCACCCCTCAACAAACCCACCACCATCCTCTTCCAATCCCTCCGGGTCTTCCCAGTGCCTCTTTCTCTTTGTGTAATCTTCTCCGAAGTGAGTCTCTCCTTTCTTGCCCTATTCTCCGGTCTACATATTCACCATCCTTTCCTCGTGTCTCCTATTCTTTATTGCTTTCCGGTAAAAGGTTTCCAAGTGGTGGAAAAGTCAGCAAAAATGATTCTATATTGCGGTTTTCGAATGAATTGCACTCATAACCAATAAATCATTTCGTGCCAGAGATTTCTTTAATCGGTTACCTACTCATTGAATGAGGCAATAGTTTGTTCCCGCGTGAATATGAAGTGGTCTGATGCGAAACATGTTAAGTATATCAGTCTATATTAAAGGTAAGAATGATTACATATGGATTATACTACAGGAATGTTGCAACTTATAGATTCTGGAAAAAGGCTTCCATGGAGTTATTCACACCTTCATTAGTAACGCTGAGTAGAAAGTTGATCATCTAGAAAGAATGAGTTTACTGCACAAAGACAATAAACTTTCATGGAAAACATGCCTCGGAATAATCCCCATGCATAGTTGGGAACGTTATTATTTAAAAACATAAAAAAGTGTGTAATTCTCCTATTGAAGACTATCTATTGCAAAGTATAGATTCCAAAAAGGTTCACAGCATTGATAAATCTTTACCAAGGATATCAGGCAAAAAATAAAAAAATCCCGTATTTTTCCAACCAATTATAAAAAACCACCAAGGTTGCTGTAATGATACGCGTCTTAATTTGAGAATATCAAAACCAAATAGTCTCCTCTTTCATCCATGCATCACCATTGAGGATTTAGAAAAGAGAGACACTATGGGTGAAAGCTATTGTGGTTTAAAGCGGACAGGAAGTAAACTATTTTGCGGCTAGAAAATTTCGTGGTTTGCTCAGAGCCGCTCAACTCCGACCAGAGACCACGACCGGGGGATTTTCCACCCGAATCCCCATAAGTTGGCGGCCCTGTTCCGAATATATATCGCTTTCGGGTAAATTGTCTCGATGAGGCGAGAAAGAAAGTCGTCTCATGCGGACACACCTCTTCTCTCTCTTTCCGTGCGATTGCTCTTGAAAACCAGTTCGCTTTTCTCTTAACCTCCCACTCCCTCCTCCCCCACCTTTTTTCCACGTCCATCTTTCGATAAGTCTCCCGGAGGAAAAAAATCCCGTCTCCATCCACGACATCTCTTTTTTCGGTCGCCAAGGCTTTTATGTCTCAGAAGGTCTCAGAGATCGAAGCGCGTGTCTCGAGACCGAGCGCGTTAGTCTCGAGAGCGAGAGAAAAGGAGTATCCACGTCCGTTCCTCTCCGATAATATCGCCGCCGGTGAGGCATACTTTGCCGAGAATGAGAAATACTTTTTATTCGCCCCGTTCTTAATCTCTCCCCGGCGAAGTAGCGAAGAACTTACGAGCATTGGCGGGGAATGGCGGCTCTTAAATTATGATCTGTTGTTAGAGGGAGCAGATCTAGTTACTCGCGGTGTGGTCCCGTTGGGCGGTGGAGTTCAAGGCTGCAATGAATATCCCAGTGGTGAACGTTTAGTGTACTCGGATGCCCGAGGGTTGATTGATTCGAACCCCTCCTCTCTCTTTAGATATGTCTTCGTGCGAGTTTTCGAGGAGGCTGCGAGAAGGAGGGATTGAAACGTTCCGCGCCGAGTAACGGATGCAATTGATTCGCTCGTATCTCCGTCCGCCCATGCTGGAATTGCTGAAATTAGTTCAAATAGTGATGTGTGAGCAAATGCGCGAGTCTTTGAATGCGTGGTTGAATTCCTTGGACTCCTTCCCAAGTTTTCCTAAACTGGACACGAATTCGATTTCCTCCTATTAAGAGTTAATTAGAAGTTTTTAAGTAGAACGAGGTAATGAAATAATAATATCCTGGAGTGTAAGGGAGCTCCAAACTAATCTTTATACTGAATAAGGTTCGAAGAATGAATTATTTACTGAGTTATGAAATAATATGGACTAACTAAATAAACCAAAGACAGTAACTTCCACAGTAAATGTTTACTGGCGACTAGTTTCGTCGATACATTATATGAATTTGCTAATTCGGAACCTGGAATCGTAGCACACTCAAGTGCAATGTGATTTCTTTGTATTTAGAAATATCAGTTAGTGAAAGCGCTATATTTACTCTCATATCTAAGAAATTATTAATCGTCCAAAAAATACGAATTTTCGCAATGATATATGTATTGAAATAATTAAATGTACGATATGAGAAAACATGAGCAACCATAATTAATCCTTCCTCTGAACTTAATAATCAAGTAACATGGTTTTACATTTATTACAATTCCCGAAAACAATTGCTCTTCCAATCTTGTGGAAGCATTAGATCCACATCTTTCTTCGTAATACGATTGAAATATAAAATATTCTTCAAAAACATAAAACCGCTTTCCGATGACTAATTTATATTTTTAAAGATAGTGAGCTAAATCGAAGCTATTCTAATTCGTATTTAAAAAATGGATTACGTAAGTTTACTCGAAATGCTTTATTCCGCAGTCTTGGAAAATTTCCAATACCAGCAATCCACCATCTGGACTGAGAGTCGGGTTGATTTTCGTGAAACGTAGCCGTAGAACCCATTTCATCATCGCTGGATTTCTCTATTCACGGAATAAATCGCTTTCAATTAACAACTAGGGATTCCGGGCATAGATTACTAATTGGTCAAAGTGAACCCGGATAAAGGAGGATTACCAATCAAGTGACAACTATCGCAACTTTTTACTTTTTGTAGGTCTATGAATCCTAAAATACTCTTCCTTGAACCTTCCATTTACTTTACATTTCTCAAGGCGATCTAACACTTCCTGTGTTTCCAACCTCTCCGTCGCTCTTCTGGTGTCCTGACTCCCCTCGGCAGTCTATCCTCCACAGATCAGTCATACCAGCCATTTTCGGCGGTAAGTAACAAGCCTCGTCGGTTCCGTCGTTAATTTCTTTAGTTTTGGCCAGAGGGGGACGAAGAAAGAGGTGGGGAGGACAAAATCAGAACAAGGCCCTCGAATCGAAAGTTGAAATCAAACCGTCAAACGTACAAAAACATCGCATGCCTTCGTTTATCCTGTTTCAAAACGCCTTTTATAGCTCGGAGGCGGAATGCGTGGAGGTGCGTGGGCGAGCCAGGTCGTGGAGGAGGCCGCAGGAGGGTGTCCTTCCAAAGCGTCGGCCCCGCGGCCACTCACGACGACGCCGCCGCCCTCGAGCGAGCGCCGCATAAATTACACCCCTCCTCCATTGGTCCATAACCTCAGCCCTCTTCACTGACAACACCCCGCTCATAACACGCTCGAGGGCACCTCCCGTACCATCGCCCGCCCAACCCATAAGCATCCCATCCAGTTCCTCCACCCATCCCTTGCGGTCATCTCTCCTACGCTCTCTTTCTCTCTCCTTTTTTATTCCCTCAGACTTTTGTCCTCCGAGTTCTTTGAGCGGAGGAACGTGCATTACGTGGTAAAATATCCCTTCCATAAACACATCTCGTCCGATTCTATTTCCTCTGTTCACTCGTTCGCTTATTCCTAGAAAAGTGCTTCCCCTTTATCTCGTTACACTACACCGCTCCTTTATTGGTTTAGTCCTGAATTTGAACTGTGAAAGAAGAAGAAACCTAGTGCTGAACAAAGTATTGGAGAGCGGAACCAAGAAGAAGTCAAAATTTTACACACCGGAATGTTTATTAGAAAACGATCACGGTTTCACCTCCTAGAGTCATCATCAGATGATGATTATGACTGTAGGAGTTGATCACGATTAATATAAGTTCGTTTTCTAATTAAAATCATGTTGTGTAAGAGTTAGATTTCGCCTTTATTCATCAGGGATTCATACCACAAAGTCACGTCCCAAACAATAGGTTCTATTATGTTATACAACTTTCATAACAAGCTCGAATTAGACGAAAAATATCTCGAAAACTATAGGACATAGGTAATCCGAAATTAACGCTCAGATATTACGCGGGTCAACACTGTTCCGCAGTGCACCTGGAGGAAATCACTTCCCTACGATAATTAAGTAATGGGGAGTTGATCGGGGAACTTAACTAACAAACAGTAAGATGAATGGTACATACATGTGGAATTCGATTGTGGGCGAAGCTAATTCAATAGCATAATTGACAACATAATGCTCGTTATTGAGATTCAATTCCATATTCATTCAGAGTAAGGAGTTGGATTGTGATTGCTTTGGTGAGAATTCAGAAGTATGAATAGAAATGTCCTCTACACGATCGTACATGTTTGTTTAAGTAATATTATAATTGTATGACATACGCAGTTTTTAGTCGATATCAAGAAAGAGTATCATCTGATACCGTGCGGATGTGAAATATATGACATTACTAACGTATAATGATTCCAAGTTCATCCGAATTTATATCTTATAATTGATCATCTGGTCATCTAAGTTGCAATCAAGTATCACATCCGTGATACAGTCATCGCATTCAACAACTAACAAGATTTCCAGTCGACGGGTTGTGTTCCCGATAAAATTCACTCTATTATGTTGCTCGTATTGATTATTCTATTTCGTCTGGGTGAAAGGAAAAATATTTCAATATTTATGCAAATGAAAGGCGTACGATATCCGAGGAACTAGTTCTGTCTCTCGTTCGTTAGCGATAACACGGATTTGCACTTACTGATCACCGGGAAGGCTTGACAGTTCCATTCTGAGGTATATCGCTCACATCACAATGGAATGTTTTTGTAGAAATTCCACGGCTTGGTCACTCCTTGAAGTGATGGAAAATGTCCGAAGACCAATCGGCAGCCATTAATCAACGAAGAAGAGAAATGAATGTAAACCTTTCCACCATAGTCTATCGGCTATATTGACGACTCAATCCTATCACATCGCGGAAAATAAATATCCTAGCTAATAACTCCCATTTGCTGCAAAGGCATATGGTAAATATATTCCACAAATGTAACTCCCTACTTGTAAGGAAAGGTATGGATTAATTAGCATAACCAGTCATAAAACACTAATTGGAAGCCATTAATAAGATGGGTTAAAACACAGAGTAATGTAGCTTTGAAGGAAGGGGGAGAGAATTTGAGAAGCAATGAAGTGAAGCGAGATGGTGGATGGTAATAGTTGTGAAACGATGATGAGGTGAGATGGAAAATTTGTTTTTTCCTTACGGTTGGCGTGGTGGCTGTGGGCGGTCGCACTGCCTCTGGAAGGAGTGGTAGGTGGCATACCGGACTATTTATTAGAGAGGATGTGAGGAAGGTGGAGGGGAAAGAGGAGGAAATGGTATTGTGTGGTAAAGGGGGCCAGATGCTTCGTAGTTTGGAATGTGAATAGATTAGAGTAGAAGAAATAGGAACGATAATGACGTGGACATATAGCTAGGAGAAGAAAAATAAGAATTTGATTACAATTGGGGCAATATAATACCACTACTAAGAACAATCCTTACCAATCTCACAATTACTTAAAATATTATTCCCACGAATTCAAAGCGAGTGAGTTCGAAAATTATCTTCGGGATTACAAAGAGAACGGTAGCTGATATTCTGGATTTTCTATCAGAAGTTTAAAAAATGCTACATACACTTTAGATAAAATTGATTCGTTTCAAGATATAACCTAACCTAAAAAGTGGTTAAGTACTGAAGCCATCACTTGGTGAATCTTATGAACAGCAAAAATAATAAAATTGAAAAGTTTTAAATTATTTTATATAATATGGAATATATTTTTACATTTGAAGGTATATTATTAAAATGGGAATTTTATAGTTATTTTTGATTCGTGCAGAATTCTTGACAAAAATTAACCATATACTATGAAGTTGAAATTATTATATATCAGCCATTACGTCATTTGCTGCCGAAAATCTTAGAAATGTTCAAATCCACTTCCGATATTAACCTGTATTTAGATTGTGAGAATATTTTCAGCTAAATAATTAAATTTTAATAATGAGCATCGTCATGGGAGGTTAAATTCCGAATTAAAATCCGACGAATTACTCAGTTATTCAATTTTTATACTCAATGCATTACACCCGGATATTTTCGTCTCTGAAATTCATTATCAACTCTGTGATTGCTATCCATGCTCCTCATCTGCTATGTGAGAACCAAGTCACATGTTTTCTACTGTTATGTCATTGGGAAACGAATTCCACGCGTGAAATTAGGACTTCTATTTCGCAACTTGGTGATTATTCGAGGGTAAATACGGAGAGAGAAACATTTTGACCCGATTTTGATTGCAGACACACGAGAGGAATAAACGTCGGAATTTATGTTTCCTGCTCACTAAGATTACGGTAAAAATGAAGGCGAAAGCTCGCCCGTTCTCAGTACTGCGTAATGCACATTCACGAGTAATTTTAATTACGATTGTATATTGCCGAGATAAGTTTCCACGTTTCGACGTAGAAGAAGTTCAATAGAAGATAAAATGCCAAAGATATAACAAGCAAGCATCATTTTATGATCTTTTAAATGAATTTCAGAATTAGCACCTTGGAGTTCTGGTGTTACGAATCGTAAGCTGTGGTAAAGTTACACGGGGTTAAGCCATTTTTACGATTCTTTTGTTCCACGACATTCATTGCATTTTCTTTGACATCTTAATTCCAGGATTCTCGATATTCTTTATAGTAGATTGAGAGATGATAAATTTTAACAGTAGAAAATTGCTTGTTCTAATTATAGGCAAGATAATATAAACTGAAAAGCACTTAGCTTAGCACTAACTAATATCTTAGTGTTTCAGAAAATGCTATCGCTATCATTATGCAAGGTTACTTAATAAAAGTTGAAAAGTAGACGATTTAGAAGTTTTAGGTATCCTAAGAAAATCCTGGACAGGAAAGCTGAAAATGATAGAACTGCTTTCTGTAACACCACAGCATTTATAAAGAAAGAAAATTTGGAACACGGCTGTTAATGAATTAGAGGTTTCAAATCTCCAATAGCCGTCTTGGAAGGCGTTCCTCACATCCTTCACCTGTTTTCTCCAAATACCAGTGAGGGAGGTGACGAGCGCCGACAAAGACTGTTATTAAAGATTTCAAACCTCTAAACTGCGGTATTTACTATGCTCCCCTAATCCCTAATTTTCCAAACTCCCTTTTATTTGAGGTTTTCCTCGAGTCTCAAATTCGCACTCTCAAACCACTTATGCTCCCTTCACCATTATCCGCCGCCTATGCAAGTCTTATTCAACCGAGTCTTTCCTTCCAGTCTATCCCACACCTCCAACATACGTCACAGGTCTCGAGGTAGTGGTACCCCTCAAGGGTCACGACTCAATCCCCAACACTACTGCAACTCGTATATGCAACCCTTCCATACAACTTTCCTTTGGTCTACTCACCCCTTCTATCACACGTGCCCTCATGCTTACACTTCCACCCACTTTCTTCTAGTTTCCCATGGCGAGCGCGGCGCCAAGTCCTCCGCTTCCGATGTCACTCACCCCTTCCCCGCTCTTCGAACGCTCTTCGGAGCCGCCTTCATTTGTCTTCCGAATCAAGCACTCGTGTTTCGCTCGATTCCTCATTTATCACCTAAAAGAGCTTGTCTCTTCTTCTTCTCCGTTCCCTCTGTCTCTCTCGCC
Organism: Sympetrum striolatum; assembly: GCA_947579665.1. NCBI lineage: Eukaryota > Metazoa > Arthropoda > Insecta > Odonata > Libellulidae > Sympetrum > Sympetrum striolatum. The sequence continues at coordinate 17,657,676 of OX388341.1, forward strand.
TTCCACAACTCCTCGTCGTGTTTCCGTTTTTATTTTTCTCCGCCGAGAGAGGAAGGCTTTGTTGGTGCTGTTGGTGGTCCGCGATGGCAAGCGTGCGTGTGAGGGATTCACTTACCAGAGGAACTTAAAAAGGCACGCCTATTTAAACACGGTTGGAAATCCGAGGAATCTCTCCAACCTTCCTCTTGATAGGCCGATAAAGGTGATTTATTCGTCCGGTTGTTTTTTTCCGTTTCCTTCGGTGGAGAGGCGTCTTTGATGTGTTTATCGGCTTGAAATCTCAATCGCTTTCATCCGTGCAGAAGGGGTTGCGACCTCTCTGCTCATGTGCCGTTTAATTATTCGCCCGACGATTGGACGATTTTTTCGCTTCGCCTCCGCGATTATAGATCGTTTATCATATTTCTGCGAAACTGCGAATCGGATATACACCGGTTGATACTGAAAGTTGCAATTTATTGCATTATAATGATGTAGTACTTTCCTCCGCAACATTGATGTTTCACGCTCCTAACCACCGGAACAATAGAAGTTACCTCTTGACTTTTCTAATTTTGCTTCCAAAAATAGCATATCGATATTTATTGTTCCTTTATATTTTCTTGATCGACAGATATTAAATTACAGCAGCATATCACCAAGCGGGAGATTTTTGAATAATGCCGTCTCTATAGATCATTCATCCACATATGAATTGCGGAATCATTTTCGTATTATTCGTTTGATTTGATTATAAGCATATCCCCTTATATCATCCTGGTAACATATGAGCTACGGAGGGCTCCCGGATAGTCATGTGGACAGCGCGTTTGCCTTTGGTGAAAGCGGTCCCGGGTTCGAATCCCGGTGGGAGCCAATGTGCGAAATGACCTAAGCTGTCGAAGCACTTTTAACAATACTACTACTACTATGAGCTACGGAAATTCCTCCGTACTCATTCCTGCATTATACATAGGTATGCACATATATATGAACTCAATCTATATCGACCGTGCCAAAATCTTAAGTTCGAGAGTGAATTATATCTTCCCAAATCTCGTTAATATATCTTCCCAAATCTCGTTAATACACTATGATCAAAAATAGATAATGAAAGAACTTTTAGAAGGGAATGCATTAATGTTGTGAAAAGAATGAAGAATTAATAGAGATGTTTATGTTAATGTAAGTGTCCAACCATTAAATTTTTTAAATGATTTGCGCTCCTTTTGTATCCTTAACTTGGTTTGTGTATCTGTAAACTTGTAGTTTCTTGTAACATTTCTTTGTATTTTTTGTATTGTAAGTAATATGTAATAATTGTAAATATTATAATAATTTCTAAATAAACCACTACTACTACATCTATACATATTTATCATTTTTAGTTTTTCGGCCTGTGGCAGGAGTTGTTTGCACCATGTCTTTACTTCAATTATCGATTAATTTCTACTATCGTTCGCTGAAAAGCTAATTTTTTAAGCGTCCTGTTCTAGCATATATTTCCGTGATCTTCCTCTTACTAGCTGAACGACCAATATAACAGCAAAGACGCACACTATCGGCTGAGAGAAGAACATACCCTCTCTGAATTTATTAAACAAAATAAGTCTTTAAGGATATTTATACTTCTGCTGACTTTTTTACTTATTTTAATACATACTCTCCTGAGAACATCTTTGACTTTGCTCAAATGTTAGCAAGGAATCCATAGAACACGTCATGTCCAAAACCATGCTCTTCCCGGAAAATGGTCAGCTGGACAGGCTTCGATTAATGAGGATATTATCGCGCATTTCCACGTCGCATCCACCGTTCACAAAGCATTCATTTTCTCATTTCAGCCCCGGCCTCATCAAACGGGTCGTAAAAGGCTTCCTCGCACTTAACGGTATAAACTGCCATTCATAAACATCCAATTGGCGCTCATTCGCGCCGTCGACGAGAGAGCAAACAAACCACAGAAGGGGTAGTCCAGTGCCGACGAAATGACTAATGATGATATCCCGAAAAACCCGATGGAAGTCTTTTTTTAGAGGGACGCGTCTGAGGAAATCCCGCCTCCCTCGCCTAAAACGGCATCGTCCACCCCTTGAACATGCGATACGCTCGCGAGGTGAGAGGAATTCTCGCCTTCTCCCTAACCTCCGAGGAAGACGCTTGACCCCTCTTTGTTGAACTCCATCCTTCCGGAAGACACTCGCGCATTCCTCCGCTGTATACATTACCTGCGTTAATTCCTCCCTTTTCCACCTGAGTGAAACCCTAGCTCTTCTCCATCTTCAGGCCTAGCGAATTTTCCTTCTCGCTTCTCCAACAGATACATCAAACGCTTCTCGCTCTTCCCCTTCTCTGACTTGAGCCGAAGAAATATTCCTCTTGAACCTTACCCCCGTCGTAACGAGGTTGCACAGGGGTTCCTTCGGTCGCGTTGAAATCTCCATGTGCACACTTCTCTGCGGAATTCTTCCGACTCCCCATTTCTTTGTCCTTTCCCGTATCTTTCCCTTCGTCTCACCCCTATTCCATCCTTCCTTCGACCATAACCTCCCTCACGCCAATTTCGTGCACCGCGCTCTCATTAATTAGAAATACCTTTTCTTTCCCGTTTTAGTCCTCGCATAGCTGTCTTCCTCTTCTCTTCCCCCTGAGCCAATTCGCCTCAATCCTCCTTTTCTCCAAGCCTTCCCACACTCGGGTCTTCCTCTCTAGCCCCAAGCTCACGGTTTCCCATAAATGCCGCGGTCATTTATCTTCTCCACGTTTTTTTTCTGACGTCGACCCTTGCTTTTATAAAGAAACCATCCGGCTCATAGCGCTCGTACATTCTATCTATATTTAGTTGGAGAGCTTGTATGTGAAAATATTTACCGTGGAAGAGAACTCTATTCTAACCCAACAGGGTTGAAGATTATTGTTTAAACTTATCTCTATCCTCATATTCTCTCACAAAAGTCTATAATGCACTATCCTAACATGACTGTAATGCTATTTTCTACTAGGAAGTTTTTCACTTTCATTTATCGCATAATTATGAAGACTTCTGGAGCAGCGCTTCTCAGTTTAGAACCGGGAAAATTTAACCACCTCTCCCGCAAAATATGATATGGGTATGAAATGGGTATGAAAAAATACTATGGAGGATGTGGCTTCAATGACGATTCTGAATCTCTTTATCATATCGCCGTATATAATTAGTGGAAACAGCTTCAATAAATCATTCCTGATGTATATTTCCATTGCAAAATTTTTCGATTGGCCTAAGATCCAAGAAAGTGTTCAGATCCTAGAAAGTTTTCGATTTAATAACAATATATGGATGAAATGTAGAGTAATCTCAGTTGAAATTAGTATTTGCTCAGATTCAATTATTATTTTTGGTATAAACACCATTGCATCGAGTATCTTTTCAACGGTAGGTATAAGATAAATTCAAGAAGTCTGAACTTATGAACGAACTAAATTCTAAATAAACTGAACAGTTCTGTGTATATTCCACCAAGTTTTTATTTAACGACCAGTTTTCACCAAAATGCCTGAGTATGCCCGTATTTTGGCCGAAACTGGTGGTTGAATAAATATTTTATGGAAGTTTTGAAGAACAGTTCAGTTTATTTAAAACTTTGTCATGGCGTTCCATCATATCCGGCCAAATCATATTGATTATATTATGAACGAACCTAAATGGACTAAAATCACCACATTTTGACAAACAGAGAATCCTTGTAGCGCAAAATTTTCATTACATTCCGTAATCCTCCTGCATTATTGAAATCATCTCTGACATCGTTGCTAACAGAGTATCTCCGTTGTCATAAGACCTCCATATTGGGAATATGGTCATCTAGAGGAAGCGCCGAGGCGAATCCCGCATTTCAGACCGCTTCCGCTCTTACACGCAGGCGACATGCCCTTCTGATGTACAGAGGATCACAATTTGTCTCTTTCCCGGTTATTTTCGCCACCGACCCTACGAGATAGAAGTCCGGCGAGGAGCGGCTTTTTGCTGCGAAGAGTGCCATCTTAATGCCCCGCCGCCCGCACACGCTTATCGCCTTAGCGTCATGCGGAAGGCTCTCGGCAGATCCTTTCTCGACCAGGAGGTTCCCATCAACGCTGATTGATTGACTTATCCACGAAAGGAGCGATAAATAAAGATTTTTCCATCCGGGTAGAAGTCTCTTCCCCGCAATGTTTACCCCCGGAATGAATTTTCATCGATGTTGAATGTCGCCGGTAGCGGACGCGAAATTGCGGGGATTTGTCACCGCGAGTTAACAGGTAGGCAAAATCCCGCTCCGTCTAAGTGCCCACGACCCCGCAATATTTAATGCGCTGTTTGACGCGTTAATCTGTTTATTTACGAGTCGATTTTTTTACATATATTACAGTCGTCCCGAAAGGAGACTTTTGAATGTTCCGTCGCGTGAGGAACTTCCGTAAATTACTTTTGCATGTCTTGATAAACTATTTAGCGGTGATTTATCCCTGATACACTAGACGTTTCAGATCTTGCCGTCCGTATGTTTTCCTAGCTCGTCAGGAAATTGAGTCTCTATGCAATTCATCCTCTCGAATGAAACTCCAAGTAAATTTCCCAAACATTTATTCTCCGTTAGTTATTCATAACTGGATATCAACCGGTCATCTATGAGGTTGCCGGCTTTGTCTAACAGTTTGCGGCCCTAGGCCTTCGATGGCTGAGGGCTGAATTTGAATATTGACACTGACATATATTCGCAACGCTTTGCAGATGAGCTAGGAAAACGCCTTAAAGAAATAATAATTAAAAGCTATATTCTAAAATTTTGAACAACAGATTGAATTTTACTCATTTATTTGGGACGTTTAACGTTTGATAAATCCTGAATATTCCACAAATCTACTTTGCGTATACATTGTATCGTAACTGCTACACTCTCAGACAGTATCGAAAAGTGAGACATAATCCGTAAGAATAAAAATATTTTCATTTTCACACTAATAATTCACATAAAACAAGTATCATTTTAATAAACATCAACTAGATTCACAACATATTTCAATCAAGGAGATGAAGAACAACCATCTCTCTTAGAGTGTATCCTTATTTAATTAAAATTACGCATTCTCTTCAACTGCGATGGAAAATTAGCCTAAACAAGCCCTCTATTCGTCACTGGGAACCCAACTACGCAACTTCCCCCTCGCTTTTTGTATCCCTTCAGCTCTACCTCTTTGATGCCTGGAGCAGAAGGCTTTTTTGGTATTTATTTTCAGAGATTCGAGGGTGGAGATGGCGGGTGATAGGCAATGGGAGAGATCAAGGCGAAGCTAGGGGGTGCGGTGTGGGTGTGGTCAGCGTTCATTTTTCGCCCACGCATCACAACCACTTTTCCCCGAGGGTTAGAACGTCCTCAGCCGTTCAACCCCTTCCCTCCCACATCGTCTGCAACCCCTCAAAAAAATAAAGATGCCCCTCCCTATTGGGGATAGCATTACAACAAGAGCATCGCCATCCGCAACTGACCGCATATCCTCTTCCTCTCTTTTGCACCACCATTTCCTCCGCTCGAGTGACTGCTCTCCTTTTCAGAGCCTCCCACACAAGCGTTGCTTTCCACGTGGACCAGGGTCCAGTTCCGCGAAATAGCCCCTCGATGTTTTCAAAAGAATCTTCTACGTCGCTCCTTGTTTGCCCTTCTCCTAATTAATGCATCGGGTGCTGTGTGGGCCATGAAGTGATGGCGGATTAGCCTATAATCTTTCTATTTCTCTTTTTGCCTCTTTTCCCTTTTGATTATTTAAATCCTACGCTCTATAAAATTCAAAAAAGTTCATCACTTTTAGCTAATTCATTGACCAAATTTCGTATCTTATGATTCGACCGTAAAGTTCTCCTGTTTTTGGTTAGACCTTACGGTTACTCCTGTCTTACCATTGCTCATTAGACATTTTATATTAAGAAATATAAATCAAGTTAAATTAAGTTTTCTTAATATAATCACCTGTTTATAGATAAATTTAAATTGCATTGAAAACAAAAATATATTTTTTATAATAGAGCAAAATGTCAGAAATTATCAAGATTTCCTCCTTACCAGAATGATATGTCTTTCGATTCATTGTCGATAGTGACCAAGGGATGATTACATTCGATTGTTTCCATTTGTAGGAGCAGCTAATGTTAGACCTTAATCTTGATAGATGGACAACAACAGTTGCAATAAACATATGCAATAAACAGTAAATAATGAGTAAGAAAGGCCTGATGGAACTCTATGGCAGAGGACAGATAAAGAACAACGTCTTATTTTATGAAATAAAATGAGATTGAAATATTATAGAGCAAATTGGAAAAATCGTTCCAGCTTCTTTTCTTATTTTATCAATTTTATATAGGAACAGCTTATTATTTCATTGTTTAAAAATAAATGCTTATCGTTTTTTAATTAATCATGTAAGTTTTAACGTATGATATACGAGAATATACGACTTTTGCAACAATGTGAGATGATGGCTTGATGAAAGTTGTGGGAGACGGCTGACTTAAGCTTTATTTTTCTTGTCCCTGGAGATTATGCGAGGCTTTTTATTGTTGACCCAACTCCGGGGCGAGACTGCTACCAATCGAAATTCTTCGGTCCCTAAAAACAAGTTAGCCTTCTTCGTCCGTAAGCCAGAGGCCAGCACCATCTGTGCCCAAAGGGAAGACCGGTAACGCTGGTTTTCATATTGACAGCCCTTCGGCATCTCCTTGGCAACGACGGTCCTCCGCCCATGCATTCGTCCGTGTAGGTCACTCTGACGCCACGCCCGAAAATTCTCCTCTAGATTTGTCCGCTCCTCCTCACCCTACCCCGATTGTGGTAACTCTTTTGGTCCACTACTCTTCAGGTCTTGATGGTTCCATCGGAGTGGAAGTAGACATCGGGCATGCAAAATGCCTCCTCCGATTGCCGTCGTGGGTGTGTCGGTCGTTAAAGTCTCCAGCTTTGAAAGCTAAACACGGGCGCCTTTCGCAAATATTATCCACAGTTCCATAAGCTCGGAAATAGATTTGATCTTTAGTGCTGTATAAAATGGAGGATGTAATGATAACGATTCCACTCTCTTTGCAGTATTAACTTGGTATTCCATTATATTTAGTATATTTGAAATATGTTAAAATAATGTGTGAAGCTAAAGAAGAGTATAATTGTTTTTTTTTAAGTACTTCGATACCAAAGGCATTCCGCATATATGGGCTCCAAGCCAGAAATTGAACCCGGAATCGCTTCCACTAAAGGCAAACGCTCTAATTTCTATGATATCCGGAAACCTCAGCTAAGGAAAAGTGGACGAAAAAAACTTATCCGCTATTTATGCAAGATTCATGTATGTACTGCCCAAAAAACAAGGATAAAATCTACAATAAAATTTGATTTTAGGACATTTGAACTGAAAAAAAAACTTATTCTAGAATTAAGCATTTTCATTCAACATCACCTGTTTGTTACAGTACGCAGGAATTTATCGACCCTTACCGAATCCAACATCTCTACGGCTTCTGTTCCATGAATTTCCTCCCATGTAATCTGATAATAGCTCTACGTCCCAAATGTCCCAATTGCCGGCTTTCTGTCTAACAATAAAATCATTCCATTAGAAAATAAATTAACTCTGACACTTTACGGAAATGTGAATATTTCCCGTAAAATTTCAGCTAATAAGAGGTGATGATTGTTTCACTTGGTAGTCACTATATCATCTTAGAATTCCAGAAGACGTTCATGATTCAGCCGAGAGAGAAGAACTTTTTTATAGATTGCCTAACATTAAGAATATGTATTAGGAACTTATCAACTATGGAACATGAACCTCAACATGTCGGACATCATCCCATTCGAAAGATATTCTAGATTCGGTATCAACGTATGTCAGTGACCGTGTAATGAACTTATTGACGGACATGAGGAAGACGAAACCATAAATAAATCAGTCTCAGGAAGGTGATGATCAAATCTTCACAGATTTCCAAATGGGGGGAGAGAATGATTGACTAATGAAGATATGTATCGCTACCCAGTAACACCGTCGGAGGAGTCCATTATTGACTTGGATGGATTCTCGATGGATGACCAACACTCTTCCCCATCCCCCTCACTATACTTTCACGTGGTGACACCACGTTGAGAACGCCCACAACAACTACTCCACCCACTCACGAATCTGCCTTCTCCTGGGATTGGTCAAAGGAAGAACCCTTTTATTTTCGATGGGGAGAAGAATATACATCAAATCGAAGCGAGATAAAGGTATATTTGGCCCATGTTCAAGTGACAAGAGTTTAAAGAATGGACTACTCTCCATGTCTCCTGTTTCACTCCCCTCAAGTAACGTATCCTATCTTACATTTCCGAGGGCGTTCGGACATAAAATAAAGGAGTAACTATATAGGCACGGTGTCTTTATACTTGCGCTCAATTTATTCCACTGGGTACTCAGGTACGTACAAGAGAATTCTTCGGTGTAAGATCTCGAGGAAATTTATTGACGATCGGAAAAATTCGAATTACAATTTGAACCTCATAAATAAGTAGGTATAAAATAGTAATAAATGGAATATTTATAAAAATATTTCTATTCAATTATTCATTTTTCCTGAGCTGTAAGATCGTTAAGAACTCACCGAGGTTAAGAAATTGGGCCAACTACAGTGCTATTTGGCTGGATGTTCTCAAAACTTAATGAAATATCGTTCTAATAGAGTTTACAATAATAGGGTTAACCTATTTACGGTTAGATTTAACAATGTAAAATAAAACTTGCAAGTGTCAATCTCGTCCATAAATAAAGTCGTTATTATTAACATTGAGATGTACGATATAATGGAGAAGAAGACTGAATTCAGAATTAAATTTCGGTAATGATTACTTGGGATTGTAAGCTTCAATTTAATAGGCAATTTCAACATAATGATAATCCGTATAAAACAAAATTTACGGCCAACAGCGGCAGTCAACGTCCGCTATCTAAACGACCGCGAAATTTACCGCAATAATGAATTCGCTCGCAAACGATGAATTATAGTCCGAGTAACATCATTTACTTAATGTTCTAACTCGATTATACAAACTCCATAAAAACCATCACGACCAGCAGAACGTTCCTCCGGGCAGAAGTATTTCTCCAATTAAAAGATCCTCCTATCTCGAGTAATTATCTCCAGGATTTTACGACAGAATAACAAATACTCTCACGACATCGATCTTGTAAAATGGTCGTATAACTTGGAAACGTTATCCTCCAGTCGCTCTCTTAAGTCTCCGTAGACACGGAGGAAAGTCGAAGGCGGAAAGGAATCGTCGTGCTTACCTTCAACTGCACTCTCCAAACTTTTTCTCTCGTCTATATACAACTATTCCCGACCCCTCGGCTATCTTATTTCCCCTCTCCGTTTCCAAACGCATAACAAAGTGATTTATCACCGCGACACGGGGGCGTTGAGTGGACAAGTTATAACGACGCGGTTTGCAGAACGGCCATTTACCCAGCTCTTTCCTGGGATTTATGGCGGGAGAGGGGGGCAGCGACCCCCAGAGGAGGGTCGGGGGTTCACGGGGGAGAAGGGGCTAATAATAGATGAGAGGAGGTGAGGGAGAGATATGGCACAGGTAAGGTTTTGAGGTGCGGAGATACTGGTTGTAATCGGTGGGATATGGCGGAAAGGCCGAGGATGGGCAGAGGAGGCAATAAGGATCATCTTCTTGAGAGTTCGCTTAGCAGTAAAAAGTGCTGCGAACCGTGTTCGAAGAGTATTACTCGGGCTTAGCGAGGCTGTAAGCTTTATTGGGAGGCTTAGCGGTGGGGAAAATCTGGCGGTCGCAACCCGTGAAGCATGACCACGTAAGTTTTCCATACCTCGTGAAGTTAATGCCGAGACTTCGATAAAATATTAACCTTAATTCCCCTCACATATCCTGGATTGCGTCCGAGTCGAGATTTTGAAAGAAAAGTAAATAAATCTATGAATATAACTGACTTCATTCATTGATGCAGTGTGTTTTGACTAGGATTTCTTTTATTATGATAAAGTTAAAATGAGTTTAAATTATGTCTGTGCCGCTTGGGCTAATCATTATTCTACATAAGCCTTTTACCAAAAACTTCCTTTTAATTATTATGGTAAAGAATTGAACTGCACCCAACAATTATATAGGGAACCCTGCCATTACCTATAATCACAGATAGTGAAAAATATAAACATCCTGATACCGTTATCCGTAAGTTCTGAATGATAAAAATAACGAAAAAACAAATGTTTTAAGTGTTTTCTACTATAGGCTATTTCTGCTTATCAAAGCTTACGTTATTGACAAAAGTTTTATTTCTATTTAGAAAAAAATCTGGATTACTGGTTAGCGTATGGTGTTATAATTATTATAGCTGAAGAACTGAGAATGAAAGAATGCTACGCTAGAGCGATCTGTTATCTCCTCTCTGTATTCAAATTTCAGCTATTAACATTCCATTGTCTAAATACTTGCGGAATTATATCTCTCCTATCTTATTACCAAGAAACATAGGCTATTAATTTAATTCCACGTCTCATATCCATCCCATGAAATTCTTGGTTTGAGCACATAAGATTCTACACATCAATTATAAATACTTTCAATAATTACAATATTCTTGATTATAGGCTACGATACATTTGGCGTAGCCTCTTTAGTGGACATCGCTCTGAAAAAAATCTTTTACTTTCAGAATAAAGGTATGCAGCACTCACTTGGTGAGGGTTTCCAGCGAGGATGTGTATATCGTTCCACCGACATCTATATGCACTGGTGCCGTGTATCTTGATGCTGCCGCCACACAAGGTATCCCCGAGATGGTGTTTGCGGCTGCTGCCTTTCCTCCGTGGTGCCCATGGTGCCCGTGATGTCCATGGTGGTGCGAAGTTGGGTTGGGCGGGACTCCGCCTCCCGCGCCGTGGTGCGAGTTGTATGCGGCCGCCGCAGCAGCCGCGGCTGCAGCTGCCGCCGCCTGGGCGGAGGAGGAGAGGGCGGATGCGGCAGCGATGGCTGCGGCTGTCGAGGACGAGGAGGCCGCCGAAGAGGAAGCAGGCGGCGTGGGGGCCGGCGTAGGAGAAGAAGAGTTCGACATTGTGGGAGATGTGGCAGGAGAGATGCTCGGAGATAAAAGCCTGCGTGAAATAGAGCGATAAAAATATAGTTACCACTTGAGGGAACGAAGTTTCTGCTTCAATAGAAGGACATATTAAGTTTCATGTATCCATTATGGATTCCCATATTAATCTTCTTAGTAACTGTGTTTACAAGAGGAATGTGACAAGTGATCGAAACCATGGCTGTGAACATATTCTATGGTAAAGCGTAAAAGTTTAATTTTTATTTGTCTACAAAATGGCAAACTGCCATAAGGTTGAGGCAAAGCTATTGGTTTCCAAAATTAACATAAATAATTGTACCACTGTTATTGCAAACATCTGATCCTTCAGAATCAAAAATCAAAATAATCTATTTCCTTTTCTAAAAATCATTCATGATGGAAACTGATATTAGAAATAAAAGACAAACCCTTAAAATATCTCCATAATAACGATATTACAAGGCCAAAATACGAATCATTTGGTACTCGGTCTCGATTTCATAGGATCATTATTTCTAATTTAATTTAGCGTTTGATATTTTCCCTTCGAAAGTTAAAAAGTAACATATATTTCTTTTGAACTTATTTTCGAATCGTCCAGAGTAGAATCAATGACAACTCTTACAAAAAATCGTTACGCAATACTTCAATGGCCATGTATTACTCCATAAATTAAAATTTTTGACAAATCCAAAAAAGATTGAGATGAATTTTCAAAATTGCTTGAACGAAGTTACTGACATCGGATGAATAAATAAATGCATTAATATAAAAACGTAAATTATTAAATGGAATAAAGTTAAAAATTTAATAATTCGAATATAATAATCATAAATTGTAAGATATACATTTATTATCAACTTATCCACTATACAACAAATCCTCCAGCGAACTAAATATATCTCACCTATACTATATACTGGAGATAAATTAAAATGTCATTCGCGAATAATTCATGCGTTCTGGCTTAGAAGGATCAGATGTATTTTTAAATAAATATATTCTTAAATCAAATAAATTACGTTACTTAATATTCGATGCGGGAGCTCCCTAAATCTAGATACTCGAAGGAAAATGTCGCTTGAAGCTATTTGATGGCAGTTTAGTTTGTAGGACTGCACGTTTTCCTTTTTGAATTCCCTCCCCAGGGGAAGAGAGGGTAGGAGAAGGGAGGAGAGGGAGGGCTTTGGACAAGCCAGTACGTATTTTCGCGCGACTAAGACCGTTCGACAGGCTGGCGCAGTAGTCGAGGCACCTAGGTGCGACGCTGACTGTCTCGGGTTCGAATCCGGTCGCGAGCTCTTCCGGGTAGTGGGCCGCCAAACCCCCCGGAAGTCCATCCTAATTTCGATTTTTCGTCTGAACTGGATTCGAACCCGTACATTTAGTGTTGCGGTAGCCTCAGACCTGCGTCAGCCCTCGAACCCGCTTGGCGGGCGGTCCAATCATTTATTTCTTTCATTTTTCTCGAATTATTTTTTGGCTACAAAAATTTCAATTTCATTACAATGCATTTGTCACTTTCAAAACATTGCACTGCTGGACTCATAGACCAGTGGAAAAAAATCAAAATTCAGGCAACCCTCCTACAATATCAATTGATTGGGGATGGGTTGCCTGTATTTCAAAACTCATTTTTAACCCAGCAGTGCAATTTTTCAAACAGTGCAACTCTCTGAAAGACAAAATGGAAATGGAAAAAAAACTGTTTCCGCAGTTTAGATCCATCAGTGTAACTTTCTGGAATAAAAAACGCGTTTTTGACGCTCTATAACTGAATTATTCAATTCACATAACCGCGAGAGAAAGTTTTAAACGTGTAGCATATTGTATTCTCGAAGTTCAAATTACTAAAGACAGTAATTAAGCTTTCGCATATATTACTTACTCACGCATAAGGTAGAATTTATTTTGTTGTAAATCTACTTTACAAGTTATCTGTGCTTCGCAATGATTCGGAATGCAATGGAGACAAGTCTAACCAAAGTAACTACAAATAAGAAAGTTTGATCTTCCAAATCTGTACCATTGTAATAGAAACGTGGAAAATCTCTGACTCGTAGATAGGAGATTTTAAATTAAAATTACTCTTAATATACTTTAAGTAAGAGCGTAAAATGTAAGTAAATAGTATTTAAAAATAAATTTTGTAATTGTATTTAATTGTGATAACTGTCTTTCTTAATTACTATTAATTTATTTGGTCGCATTTCCATTTCTTAAGGGTATCGCAATTGAAATTGGTCTATTCTTCGATATGAACTGGAACATTCCTCAATGTATTTTGCGAAATCACCTTAATACCATAATATCCTACAAAGCCGTTGTCCGTAAAATTACTGTTAGCCGCGAATTTTGATATACTGAACAGCAATTGTGAAAAATTATGATAAATTATAAAGTGCTGAGGACCGCAGTAATATTTATTAGAGATACTTTTTCTTTGCACAAATATTTGACGCAACGTGAGGAGGAATGTGACAAGTGGCAAATTGTTTTTAAGGAACACAATTCAAAGATGCGACATGAAACACAACAACCATCTTTCTCGTCGCCAATTACTCACCTCATCTTGATCGGTCCCGCTCCGGAGAACATGCTCCGTGATGACATAAGCATCCTCTCCTGCTTCACGGAATACTTCTCCTCTTCCTCTCCCGCTCTGAGGTCACATTCTCCGCTGCAAATAGAGAGAGACATCCATCAAGCAACGCTCATGAAGTAGTGGTATCATTTCTACCATATGCCATGTACTTAAGTTATAATTATACTAACGATGAAGCAATCAGTTATCATTCGTGACTCTAATGGACACTTTGTATACCTGAGCGTTTGTTTGACTTATTTGAAATAAATTCCACGTTCCTGTGTATATATGTATCCTATGTATATATCCTGAAACACTACTCTGCAGAAGGTATATTACCATATTATCTTCATCACGAATAGTTATATCCTGCAGCGGGCTCATGCGTCCTAAAATTCCCTTACTAAAGCAATTTTCCTTAATCCATAAATACTTATTCCACCGTTCATATCATGTATTCGTTTTTTATTTTTCTTCCTTTCTGACATTTTCTTGTATCATACCTAAGATAACTTTCTTTAGTAATATCTTTCCTCTGAATTTCTTACATTTTTCTCCGGTAAAGTAAGTTTTTCTCAAGTAAGCTTTCTTGGGTAATGCTATTCTTCTTACAAGTTTATTTGTGCTCTCTCAGTGCAAAAACAGAGCTTTTCCCAAGTAGGCGAATTGATCAATCTGTTTAAGTTATTAAGCACACATAAACTTAGTATCTGAAGTTTATTTCAAACCCAAATATTGTATCAGTTTTATTTTTCAGATTTTTTCAAAAATGAAATGTATCATTGGTTCCCCTAAAATTAACTAGAAATATCATGTACAACATAAACGTTAATTTTAATGAATTAATAGGGAAATATATTTTGATGAAGAAACTCTCTAATTGCTTATACAATAGAGACTCTACTACGAGCTCAAGTAAGAGCAGCAATTGTGAATATTTTGTAAAAGAGAAATTTATAATCAAGTATCTTGAGTTAACCCAAACACAGATCACTACGTTGATGTATCTCATTGATGTGAAGGTCCTTCCATGGGAATGCGCTCTGATTTTATTCTCACAGCAAGCTATTTCAATTTATGCTATAGGATTTGTATACATTCTGTAGCAACAGTTGATTGATCGGAAGTTTATATATTGCAGTGAAATTAGATTCAGTGGAAAACTCTAAGAAGATAACAAGGCGGATCCAACAATTTAGAGCGTTCAAGATTTCAGAGCATTGATTACTCCTCCGGACCGGCTAATTGAAATGTAAACCAGCTGCCATTGAAAAACTATTCCGAGTGCAGGATGTATCCAATTACACCCTGCGAGATGCGTACGATGATAAATTACATTCAACAGAGGCGGTCGGTGGCGTAGGATTAGGGTAGTAGATCAACTACTTAAGTGGAAGTATCCGAGTCTGTCGCTCAGCCTTACGCTCATCGTAAACCGGATCCTCCCGTTCTATGCGTTTTAGCGGATTGCATCAAGGGAGCGAAAGACTCGCGTCAACTTATTTCACGAGGCTCAAGATCATTCGCTGTAACAACGTAATTCCTCCAATTTACGTAGACTGCAGTAGCGATTGCCATTCCGTGAGGTACAGGTACGGGATTTCTGAAAGTCCTTTAAGTGTTAATCAGATAGAAAACACGATATGACGATTTCATTTTGACGAATGATTTTTTTAATGATGTGGAAAATGAAAGGGTGGAAATGGAAACAGGATACCATGTGAAATATTTCGGAATATATCTCAGGTATAGTGATTTTGTTATAATAAATAATATTGCATATATTCAAGGAATGGAGGGTGACTCATTAAATTCAATGAAATGAAGGATTTTGAGGAAAATTAATAAATAATAACAACAAGGTTTGCTCGAACAGATGGAAAAATTTTAAATTATAAAATAGTCAATAGAACTGTCAAATTCAAATACATACAATACCATAAACATGTATTGTTAATAACGTTGTATTACTGTAATTGCTATTTTATCAGTGTATAGAATGGATATGGGTTAAAGTAAAGTAGAATTGTAATAATATTACCACCGGACTATTAGTATATCTGTGACATGTAAATCAAATAGTAGTTATGACATTAATTGATAAGGATAAGGAAGATCTTAAAATGTCTTACGAAGAATAGAAAAGTATGTACGATAATATTACTAGAGCTGGTTTCTATAATTTTCAATTACAAATTTATTCACATGACGATCATTGCCATCAAACAAATACAATTTACCACATGATTGGATATCCCTGTAGAGTTTAACCTTTACTTTTCGCCCAATCTTCGAAAGGAATGTACCAAACCGACGCATGAAACCAATCGGAAATATTCCTTGCCATCTGCGCACGCTTTGTTTCCTGATGCGTAATTGATTCTACAAGATTCTCCGCTCTCGCTGATGGATTTCCAAAACCACGAGCTTCGATTTTTTTCAGAAGTCAATTTTTGCGTTAATATGGAGGCATCCGGAAAGGAAATCTAAAAAACAAACAGTGTTTGCCGAGGGAAAGCCGGAGACACACGAAGCCAATCAAACTATAGCGGAAAATTAATCGACTCGAGTTCCATTTGCACCGCTTGATCAAACATCCTCTGAATGCACGCCTTCGCCGGGGAAATGAGGAATTGATTGGTTTGATTGCGGGTCGAAAGGATAACAAGGAGGAGAAGATGAAAAAGTGCCGTACGGAAATTAGACGAGGAGGGAAAAATTCAATCACGAAAGTCATGCTTGTCTTAACGAGGGTTTAATTTGAATAACACGCCAGGAATAGCACTACCGCGTCCCTCTCTCAAGTACGTTGGAAAAAAAAGAGCACGAGAACATGCGGTACTCATGTAAAATGAATATGATACATGTATACAGATATATTATATGCAAATTCTAACACTGACGTTTCTTCTTTCGCTATTTTACCCCACGGAACATTGGGAATTTCTTGTGAAGAACTTATTTTGCGGCTAACAACGAAACTTTAAGATTTCTGTTCAACGTAATGCACTTTTTATGCCGAATATAAAATTTCGGAGTCTTATTCATAGTGAAATGTTTTTTTTTTAATTTTAGACAGTCGAGAGGTTATTTAAAACGTGTCCTCTATAAAGTTGAGTTGGGTTGAGTTGACGTTGAATTCGCTCAAAAAGCTAAGTCGACAAAAAAGACAAGATTTCCGAAGATCCTACTCAAACTGAGTAACTACTTATTCTATACATCTGTTACAACAGCTTATCGACAGAATAATCAATAATGGTGGAATTCCAGCGTTACAGTATGCTAAATACCTCTCTCGGAGAACTAATATGACGCAGTACACAGTTAGAAATACATCATCTAGAGATTAAGGGAGTGCCTGAACAAAAAATAAAACCTTATAAATTGTGTACAGTTCATTTCTGTGTGTACTATAACAAAATCGCTGACTGAAATATAAACAACTCTATTGAATTAAGCTCTATTACGTGTATAAATAACTTTAGTGAAATCTGAGCTTTATTATCAGCTTAAAATATTGATAGAACTTTGATGATCACACTTTCCGGTGACGTAAAGACGAAAAGGCAACATTCGTAGAATTATCATTTTAATAGATAACCCTCACCTTTCTATTAATATTGCTTTTTCGCTCAGAGAGTGAATCTTTGGATCAAAGTTGAAGGTTGAAAAACTTTTCTATGGAAGCAGCAGGCCAGTTGTTTAAAACGAAAAGATATATTGTAATCCTTAAAAATATCCTACGCTTGTGTTGCTAAATATCAGTTAATCAGAACATTTCACCAAATACCGTGACTAAACAAAAGATTCCTGTATGCTGGTGGAATCTGGAAAAGATCTGATCTGAGAGGGAGGGATTTTTCAACGAAAATTTCATTAATAGTACAAAATAAAAAAGGAAATGCAAATATCGTTAAATTATATTCCTTCTTTGGGAAAATCGATATATTATGGTGTGGTTTCATGAGAAGATTCTATACAGAGTTATAATAAAAATTTACTCTGCACACAGTAATAAAACACAAGGGAAAATACCGTCTTACTTTTAGAGTGTTTATTGCCTTCCTATAGTTTAGGTTAAATGATATGGATGTGTATCTTTGTTTTGTATAATAAAGTAGCATCATTTGAAAATAAACCTCATTCAATTCTTTGTGTTTTCTCCTGTTTTTCTCCTCAAGCAGTCGATTGAAATACGGAGTTTGCATTTTCAAATAACTAACCAAAAATCTACCGTAAAAACAGTTTCCTATTACATACAAGGCTTACCCCCACTCATCCTTCAACTATCGGGGAGACAAGCGCTATTTGGTAAACAAATAGGCGAGCGCGTTTACCTGCGATACGTCGAAATCCCTTTGTTTTCCCGTAACGCCCACCCTCTTCCTTTATTCAGCGAAGATGAGAAAAAACGCCGGTCCGCGGTGCGCGGCGGCTGTGGGCGGGGCAGGGGAGGGTGCCGGTTAATCCGTTCGACCAATTATTATTCGCCTGGAGAGAGTGCAAGCCCCACCCCTTTGGTTTTTTCGACTGGAGACGTGGGATAGTGGGTGGACGGGAGAAGAAAATCGATGCCGGGGAAGGGGAACGAGAAATGCAAGAAGGGATTCGGGAAACCGAACGAAAAATTTTATTGGGCCGACGGCGAGCGTTCGAATCCCACTACTTTCTTTTCCAAGGAATGACGTGTCCATGTTGAAAAATATTAATTCTTTTCGCGTGTCCCAACGGGTTTTTCCAGACCAGGGAACGAATCGCGCCTATCATATACCTCGTTAAACACCAGCGAATTACGTTGAAAGGTAATGGATTCCAATGAAAGAGGCATTTCCTCATTCGACGCGTAGTGAAATCAAAATATGGACAAAGGAAGATGTCGACAGGATTTTTATTGATAGGAAAAAACGTTCAATTCAAATTCCATTTTATTGACAGGAAAACTATTCCAACGTTGACGTAAAATGTAAAATACTCTGCATTGATGGCGACTGTTTTAATTCCAAAATATACTCAGAAATTGGAAAAAGAATTCGCTCAATAGGTACGTTTACTAATTCAGAATTCGCAGTCTTCTAAATTTTAGATATTAGGGCGGTCTTTAGATAATAATTATTATTATTTTAGCAGGACCTTAACGATTTTGGAATACATATAAATAGAGTGCTGGGCTGTTTTCGCATTTCCATTTTTTTCATTATCATTGTACAATTATCATGCATCTGTGTACCTGATATGTCTGAAGTCTATGTATTCTGTGATTTTTAGTGTATTTATGAGTAGTCAAATTTCCTTAATTTTTTATTAGCGATTTACATATTGGAATGGATGAGTGACAATTTTGCACGTCAGTATTAAAACATTTGCGGTACTAAATGTAATTTTTGTAAGTAAATAAAAAATATTTGAATATTCATTTATTATTAGCGTTTCGATAGCGAATTCGATGACCTCGATAGGTGTAAGTTTACTTTCATAATGAAAAAATACATACGACTCAGTTAACTTTAATAACATTAATAATAGGACAAAAAGATAATTTATACTTCCATACACTATCATTATAGGTGACATTTATATTCATCTGAATTTCGATGCCATGATTTGAGGATTCATATTTTATCTAATTTGTTGACGCATTAACATGTTCGAGAAAACTCATTTCCTTTTTATTAACTAGTGTTTTCTACTGCTCAGACTTCAAATACTTAAACTACGATATAAATTGTGTTCTTCGGTAGTTAAAGTTAATATAAATTGTATTCGTCGATAGATTTCTATAGTTTAAATCATTTACGCTGCTGAGACAATCTTTTTCTCACCGATTTCTTTTTCTCGGCAGATGTTGACTCCCATTCTATTAGTGGGCGTTTTTCTACAATGCATTTATTTTTTCAATAAGATATCATTATGTCACTTTTTACTCCTAAGCCACTTAATTTCCTTAATTCCTATATTTTCGCGTTCTTAATTTCAGTTGGTTTTACAATCTAATTATATCATCGTGTCTTTGAATATATTTCTGGCATAATGGGACATGAATGGGACATAAATGGGACTTTTTAGTAATAATAATATTTCATAATGTAGCTCATAAATAGTATTTCAATTATCATTATTATGCAATCTTTTCACTTTCAGCATTATTATACCGCAAGGGTGATTGTGATTCTCTGTCGAATTTAATTAGTTTACGCATATAAGCTTTTAGAGAACACCAGGAATAAAATTTAATTTGGTATTCATTAATATGTATTATTGCTGAAAATTTCCCTTCAAAATTTTTGCGTTTGCTCCACTAAACTTTCAATGCTAAAGCAAATAGCACCCTGACAAGTGAAGCAACATTAGCTCTTTCGGCATAAATAAGAGAAGATACCAAGAGTGTGAGCAGTTTGACTAACTATCTCGGAAAGACTTAGTCTTTGGACTTGATAACAATACTTTAAATTCTGCGATGACGTGAAAATCGGTGGTGATATTTTAAAATGAGAATTCCGAACAGTATGTCTTAGGTTTTCTTTATCTTGTCACGTTGTTGTAATGGTCGATTGATAATTTATAAGAGATGCCAATATTTTGATGGACTTTCATCCTTGCGCTAATGCGATGCAAAAAAGATACCCAACTAATAATGCTACTGGGAATGAATGGCGAGTATTATGAGAACCATGGCACAGTCACATACATAACAAATGGACATGCAAAAGATTTTAGCTTCGGCGACGGCTACTTTCAAATTACGGTTGATTTGGGTGTTGGTGTGACTCCACCCATATCATTAATCCGGATACATCTCGCCGATCGCCACCGTCCTAAGTTTATTCCTCCTCTTCGTATACTTTTCTCTCGATCGTTTCCCTTCCCCACCTCCCCGTCTGCCCTTCCGACTTCCCAATGGCTCCTGCCATTTGCGGTCATTAAGAGGCACAGAAGCCACTTCCCATCCAAAGATCTCTTCCTAATCCCGGCTCCTTAGCACCGCATTCTTTCCCCTCACATCCCACGGTTTCATCTCATTCAATCCCGTGTCCCGCCGTCATATCTCATTCCAAAAGAGAATCTTTTCGGTATTTTTCTAATTCATTTTTTCTCTTTGTCTATCAGTTTTTTCCCCATCTACGGATCGGTCGCTCGGGACCTCTAATTTACGAACGACTAACACGCAAGATACATTCCTCGAATTCTCCATCTGTTTCTAAATCCCGTAGGCGTTTTTATCCGTCTTCAAACTCAAAAATATTCGCCAGACGTATTCCGGCAGACCTTTCCTTCTCTTTGTGCTTTTTACCGGAATCAGCTTTTCATTATGTTGCACTGAAATTCGCTACTTACGGGAAGTTTTGTGCTTAAAAATGTACTTCTTCGATAAAAGTACGATAGTATCAGGTATATGATAAGAAAATTCGCGTTTATAATGTTGTTCTGTTTAAGGATTACTATATTTCAAATCGCAGATGAAACGATAAGTCATGAACTGAAATAAAATCAGGATGAACGATTAGAATTTGTAGGAAATACATAAAAATTAGGGAAAACTACCTCACTCCTCATCTTGCCCAACCAACCTCATTCCACTCCACAATTAGTTACACCTTGGTAACTAATTTTAGAGGGAGTGAGGCTGCAACCGTTCTTCGGGCTGAATATCTTACTGACCAGCAAATTATATCTCTGATATGATAACATTAAATAAAATAAATTGATGGAGAGTTCCATGATTTATAATTTGAAATAAATAAAATGATTTCGATTTCATTATTTATTAGAGGATATTGTACTATAATTGTTACTATTTTTTAATCTTCGATATTCAAAGGCGTTTGTGATATAAGAAAATTTCCATTACCTTCGATTATTCAGTAAAAGTAAGAGATACATATCCGATTTATTTAAAAATTCAGCGCAAGAGACTTTTCCAAGCTGAAGCATGGGCTAAAAATAATAATTTATGGCGTGAAGTTAAAGGTAGTTTCCCGAGATACGAAAGAAGGCAAATTTGCATTCGAGCAGCAACACAAACACACGAGTGAAAGTATGTACACAAAAGCAGAATACTTGAGGGCAGCTCGTGACTTGCAGTCAGGCGATGACTTGAAAAATTGAGAAGTGCGATCGGAGCTTTATTTATTACTTGTCTGCAAAACATAAGCTAGATGGAAAATCTTAGCATAAGTGAGTGATAAAAATAAATCTTATATTAGCGAATTAATCATCTATTGTATTAAATGCCTCAAAGTGAATCTAACAGTTGGTTCTTAATTTAGAATTATCTCTGGTGTACAGAATATTTCGGAAAATGAGCGATATCCAGATAAATTATAATAATAATAATAAATCGTCTTTATTTGGGCGAGATTGAGATTTAAAAGTCTCTTCTTCCAAATTATCTCCCAGACAGAGTTGTTAAAAATTGCAAAAGGAATGTTAAATAACAGTGATGAAAAATCCATGAAACACGGCATAGTTCTTTCCGAGCGGCTAATCATAAAATTTAGCTGATCTTTTAGATTTACGGAGAATTGATTTATTAGTAAAGTTCAATCTTAAGATATATAAAAGCTATTGTAATGCCTATAGTAAACTTCCACGCACCATCTAAAATCCGTTGAGTTACAAAAATCGACTTTAAATTAATCTTGGAATTTATCGGGTACTTTAATAAACTACCTCGAGTAATTACTCAACATAGAGTATTTATCAATAAACCTTAACAATTGGAAAAACTGTCCTCTTCCACATGATATTCCTTCAATTTTATTTCCTCAAATTAATTCAGTCGTCATTTCAGAATTATACAGCGGCGTCGTAATATTCTTACCTGAACGAGAAGTTCATTTCCTGTATCAACACTAAAAAATTCTTTGGAGACGCTTTTAGTCCCTCATATCCACTCCATTACCCCATGATTCACTCTCATAATCACCTCCAAGAGTCTCCCTCTCCTCCTTTCCTCTCCTCCTTTCCTCTCCTCATTCATCTCCTCCGTCTGACGCCTTTATTCCCGCATTCTCTATCCCACGTTCCTCCGACCCCTCACCCACCTCGAGCACCCTTTCCGTAATGGTTTTGGGCGGGTTTAATGGGTTGTTTACCCGCGCTCCGTTGGATGTATGGTCCGCGAAGAGGAATTGGCCCCGTGCGTTTCGCTGAACATACCTTTGGGTCACGAAGAAGAGGGAGAGACGGGCGAGTCGAAATTGCAGCGAGGATGCTCGGTTTGGATTACATGCAAGTGTGCGTTCTCGGCCGGGAAGAAGATGGATGAAGGAGATGCTTGGTCGATAAGGGAAAAGACTGGAGGTAATTACTCGACGGAATCTTTCGGAGCCTTAAAGCGCGAAGTAGCTAAAGGTTTGCCTCCATAAAATTAGCGAAGTTTTCTAATGGGCAAATTACTTTTCTACCGAGTTCAACGAGGAGTTTTTCGTTCCGGTTTTCTTACGTTTCTATTCTAGCTGAAATCATTGTTGATTGAATTTTAAGATACTGCGATCCAGAAAGTTAATTAAAGGAAATGAGGAAGTGGAATCAAATATATAAACGAGTGAACAAATTTTATCTTTACGTGATTGTGGAAATTTTGTTAGACATTTGAAATAATAAAAGCTATTTTCGGAGTTCCAGGCTGAATGCCGTAAGTTTTATTACATATGTTAAATGCATCGAGATTTAGGCTAAAAATCTTCTCTTTCACTTCATTTTCATCAGAAGTATTCATAATTAGTTTTTCCCTGAGCTTCTATTGCGAGTCAGTTTGGTGGTGATTTTTCGATTATAACATTAGTTAATGCCTATAAAATTAATTCAATGAAAATTTTCCAGGAGTGGGATACATAAGCAAATAATTTAACGTTAAATTTCCAATATTATTTGCCATTGAAAGTAATGTTACATCGCTTTCAATTAGACTTATTCGCAAATTAATTTCTATACATCCATCTGACCAATTATTATAATTATTTTAATTTCCATGTTATGCACAGCTTTCTTTAACATATTTTAGCTTGTACTATCAGTAAGTTTACGCAGTTTTTTCACACCACCCTTCTCTGTGGGTGTTTTCCTGCTGTGGATATTTTTTCCTAAGATATCACCTTAGGTTTTTTTTTAACTTCCACCCCTTAAGTTTTTCTCTCTATTTGTATTCACCTACACACACGTTTTTATGTACATAATATCATTGATGAAAGGTTAGATGGAAGAAGAGACTTTTCAGTCTCAATCTCGCCTTTAATAAAGACCTTAAAATACCATACCCCTG
This sequence comes from Sympetrum striolatum, assembly GCA_947579665.1. Taxonomy (NCBI): domain Eukaryota; kingdom Metazoa; phylum Arthropoda; class Insecta; order Odonata; family Libellulidae; genus Sympetrum; species Sympetrum striolatum. The sequence continues at coordinate 17,681,636 of OX388341.1, forward strand.
GTTAATATAATTAACACTTAACTGAAATGTCCTAAGGCAGTATGTGATTATACCATTTACTGATTTATCAATGGAGGTTCAGATAAGTATAATTTAGTAAAATATAAAAATTAACTAGAATTAAAAAGCATAGCGAATTTACAGGCTGAGTCAACCTTGTCTAAAAACATTTAAAGTGAGAATATAGATTTCCCAGATGTTACAGAAAACCAGAATAAAGAACATTAGGCGAATTGCTAGCCAATTTACGTCATCCATTTCCTCGGAGGACAACATTGCTTTCATCTCTCTGCTCCTTTCACTTAAGGGCACGCCGGCTTCGGGTAAAAAAACCCACCACCATTCCGACTGCCATCTAACTCCTAGCAATACACTAGGTAATTCACCGACAAAAATTCTCTTTCGATTCCCAGCTTTTCATCCCGTTTCTCACCGAAGGGCAAGGAACGTTTCTTTCCTTCCTCTTCCAGCCACAAAGGATCTCGCCGGGAAAAAAATCCGCCCCGATTCCTTTCCGAAGAGCGAGAGAAAGGTAGACTGCCCTCTTCATCCACCGCAACACCGGCAAACAAATATAACGCTAGGGTCTCTTTATCGAGCGAAGAAAAGGCGGAGAGAGAGAGAGAGCGATGAGGGCCGCAAAAGGAAAGGGGAGAAGAACAGAGGTCCTCGGCGGCCGCGGCTTCACGAGGCCACAGCCACAGGCGCCATCTTTCTGCCTAAACACACGACTATGTCTCCCCTCTCCCTTTGGGGCCGCCCCCGCACAATAATTCGAAGCGCGTGGTCACTCTCTCCTCCCCCTAGACTGTCTTTCTATCCTATTTAACCCCGGGGAGATCCTCTCTCTCCCATCACAAACCCATCAAGGCCCACCTTCCTCTCTCGGCATTTCCCTCATTCGTGGGAACTTACCTCCTTCGTCTGCCCCATCGCTCCCGGCCGTTCTCTCTTTTCTCTCCGTGCCTTTTCTCATCTCTCGATTTCGCTCTCCCATCTAGTGGACGCCCCGAGGGGCGACCCCCTTCTCAGGGCCGTCAAAACAAAGGACACCGCGTTCCCATGCATCCTCCCCTCATTTGCCTTCGTCTTTTTCCCACCCTTTTTCCCAACTCTTCCTCCTCTCGCATTCTTCTCATCTGCATCGCGGGAGAACGAAAAGTGAGGGAAATTGGCGCTCTTATTTTACTTTCGTCTCCGCAGTTCAAAGGGTTTTTCCTTTTCTTCCTTAGCCCCTTCCCATCATGCGTTAATTCGCGTTGCATCCGTTCTATTATTGTGCTGTTAAATGAATCATTCTGTGTATTTTTAGGTGCTCAATTACCATCCCCAACTTCCTGTAACTATCGTCTATTAATGACCTTTCTTTTATAAACCAATCACCAGCCAAATACAATGCATATCGTATTTATGTAATCCACTCTTAAAATGTAATACGAATGGTTTCGACAAGATTATTCTTTAGGTATAAATTATCATTTAAAAGCGCATTTAAAGATGGAATAATTGCCTAATTCTACTGTGCTTCATCATATTTCGATGATGTTATAATTTTATTTATCGTTTATGAAATTTAGGGTTATATACTTATATTTAACTAATTTATTTATTATTTTTGCATTAGGTTGGTTTTTCGTGATCAAAGTTGCTATTTCTATAACTAGCTCGATAAAAACAAGATTTACACTTCTGGTGGGCATAGGAACTAAATGATAAGACAGATTTTTTGCATATAGGTTTGCGTAGGAAATTAATACTCAAATCTTAATTTAAAACATTCTTTGGATTTTCTACGCTGGTAAAATATTGAAATTGCTACATTTCAATATATTTCTGTAATAACTAAATTTTTATTACTTTGAACCTATCTTAAAAGAAGTTACCGTTTCAAGAACTCCCCTGTCATCATTCTCTCTTCCGGCAAAAATATGGTATTTTAAATCATTCAATCCTAGGAAATCATTATTGGTTAAAATTTTTCCGATGGCCTACATTTCCTGGGAATTTCGTTTAATCACCCCTGGTCAACAATCTTCAAAAGGTTAAGGTATTTAATTCTTTCCAAGGTGATAAAGTTAAACTATTCCCACTCGCTTCTTTAAACGCTCTTCGTTCTATCCTGGAACTACAAAAATGTCATAAAGCATTAACGACCCATTTAAGAGATCACTAAATACAGGAATGAAATGATTGATGTTCGGATGTAATACCCGAGATTGAGCTTTTTTATCTCATTAATAATCTAAAAGAGTCAGAAAGAGGTTTTCCCAGTGGATCTCAAAAGTTCTGAAACTATTATTGAAGGAAAAATGTGATCATAGCTGAGTTTAAACCCTTTGAGAAAATTCCCTCGCATTTTAAAAACGTTCCCTGAATTTTGAGAAGGCAATAAATGTCGTTGACTCGAGCGTTAGAAATTCAACGGCAGTAGTAACTGTTTGAGGAATGCCGCGTTTTATTCTATCGTAAAGGAGCTATTAAAAGGTTGTTCGTTGTAACAAAGTGGGTCCCTTTAAACGCGAGCCTAAGCGTATCAGGTGGACACAAGAAGATAAATATTCGACGATAAGAATCGCAGCTGGGTCTGGCTTCTGGCGTGGAAATTGATTGCAAGCCTTCGCCCATAATGTTATAGGAGTAGATGAATGAATAGTTAACATCTCCTCCCTAAAGAGATAACTCTGAGATTGACAGAATTCGGATTAATTAATTAAATCATCAACGTTTTTTATAACGGATTTTAATTCGAAGTTTATTTTTCTTCCAGTCCACAGGCTCAAAAATATTCCATATGATTGCGGATAGACTGTCTTTTTCTATGAATATAGGTCTTTTAATTTATCATTGCAGAATTTTTCTGTAAATACGCTGAATTTTATTGGTACATTTCCAGAAAAATCTTTCCTTTTTTATTGATTTTGCGATCTGTAAATTGCATATATTGATGTTTTAGAATGAATTTCTTCAGTATTTAGAAGTTGTACTGGATTCCAGGAGTGCAAATGGTCTAGTTAATTCTGTCAAACATCAGAATAGGTTTTTATCAGTCGAGAAAGAGTAACATAAAATTCGTATCATTTAAAATATTTGTAATATTTTCTTGTGCAGCAGCAACCTATAACTTTTGACTTATAGATAACTATCAAGAACTAAGTGAAATAATTGCAACGAAGTACCAAAACCATCAATGAATGAATCGGCCTGATGTGCATTTCGATTCCAATGGAAGCATCTTTAGAGGCAAAAGGGGACTGAGAGTCAGTTAGCCCTTTTGCGAAATGCTTCATTCATTGATGGTTTTGGCACTTCGGGACAATTATTTCACTTACATCACCATCAGCGGTATACTTTATATTACTTTATTTTAACAAGAAATAAAATGATATGAAGTATTGGCGAGGAGCGAGATATATCCGAAACGTGTATTCAAATTATATTCTGAAAGAATCCGTTCGTTGGATGCTATTCAATAGATCATAGCCATAAAATGAGTATAATATCGTCATCAGCCATATTGATTCAAATTCACATGTCTGTATAAGATTTAATTGATGATCTTTATCTGCTCGTATGATAAGTTATTTGAATGTTATACACCTCTAAATTCTCATTTCAAGGAATGATCTCAAGGCATGGACAAAAGAATCACCCATATCTAGAAAACTTTTCCGCATTCATTCCAGTTACGAGAACGGAACTCGAGGCAACCATCGCGGGAGAAGAAGACATATATCCCACAGAAACGTGCATCGTCTTCCGAATAAACACAAGATCCCTCCCACGGCAACCAGGGATACACCCAATCCCTTCGATTTACCAACATCCCTCCCTCCCGCCCCCAAAAACCCCCCCTAGGCGGTGGAAAACCGCGAGATAATCTGGCATGAAATGGACGTTAAAGCGTCCCTAAGCGAAAAACAAACTCCCTTCCCTTTGCCCGGGAGAGGGAGAAAAAAATCGCTCCCTTCCAAATTTTTCTTCCTCAATCCCCACCACGATCTTTCCCTCATCCCCCCCAAGCACCGTCCGTGGAATCACGTTTCTTCTCCTCTTCGATAGACCGCGATAATGCGAGACACTTCGAAAATGCGTGGTCGAAAAGTCCAGCGTCCCCTCCTTCCTGTTTGTTTTATTTCGGTCCGCCGCAGCATCCATCCCTCTCTTCGCCTCTGGACCGGGCATCTCCTTGGTAACCCGGCGGCATTCGACCACTATCCTGCCTCCTTTTCCCCCATCTCTCGCTGATCCATTAGTGACCGCAAACCTCTTCCTCTACGACTACATGACCCCTCTCCCCTATCTTACTGCTGTTACCTTCCCTCGCAGCTTTTCTTTCGCAGATTCCGTGGTGTTTCCACTCCACCCTTCTTATCCCTCGACTCAAAATCCTGTAATCACCACGACACTCCTCCTCCTCGTCCGACTCTCCCTTTATGGTACAACGGAAGACGACGCTCGTTAATTCTCGGACCGGCGCAGGAACGTACGCGCGCGCACGATTCCTAAGCGATTCGTCCCGAAAAACATTCTCACCTTTTTAAATCGGGATGGCCGTCTTCGAATACTTTCTTGCGGATCGGCTGACTAAAGGAAGATTTTTTCCTCCCCCACTCCTCTCCGAGATCTTTACCTATAAGTGGCATTTCAGTCCGAAATAAAATTGTCAATGAATCACAGCTCCCAGCCGAAAATCGGTAAATTTGCTAAGTTTGCTCATTTGGTAAAATCCTAAAATTTAGTAGTTTTAGATTAGTGTAGGTGGTAATCCCTTAACATGTACCCTTATCTATGGTAGAAGTGTTACCGAATTATATCCTGGTGTCTGTTGTAATAAATAAATGCATGGAAGACAAATATTCCAAAAGACAAAAGTGAGATTATCGCTTCAAATGCATTCAAGTATTCATCGCTTGACAAAAATTGCTAAAAACAACCTACTGGAGGAAATGATAAATTTCTTAGGAGGAAAAATACAATAAAATTCAAGGAATATATGTGCACATTACGTAATTATCTAACGATACGGATTGAATGTAATATTTGCAAATACCAATTGTTTTTAAAAACCAAACTGTGACAACCATTTATATAGAAAAATATAAAAGTATGTACAGATATGTTTAGATATGTGCGTAAAGTAGTTAATATGCAAAACATTTATTAAGGCATCGTTTAAAATTCATAAAAATTTTGTTGGAACGTTTATTGGTTTGGAAGGTTAATTATTTTTGGCATTTCTTACCTAATTAATCAATCTTTGCCGCACGTCATTTCCCAAATGTAAATGCAGATACAAGAACTTGCTTCCTTACCTATTTTTTTCACGTTTTGTTGGTGTTCATTTTTTTCAAGCTTTTATTCTCACGGCATAGATACAAATCTCTGAAAATTCCTAACTCCCTCTATATCTGTCTTAACTTCTTTGGGAAGATCGTCCGCTGTAATCACTTCTATCAGCTCGTGGAGATTTATAAACCAACTGTGAGCCTATAAAGGGAGCTTGTATAGGGTTTATGGTGGAGAAGGTTTGGAGGGACTTTGGGATTGCGAGCTTCGGAGCCCAAAGAAGATTTCCTGATGCGAGAAAGAAGAGAAATATTTTTCGCCTTCAAAAGAGAGGACATAAAATTTTGATGCGTGCCATATGAAATCGGATTTTTTACCAGGATGCGCTCGCTAAACACTTCAAAAATAAAAATACGCCTTATGAGCAAATGGCGAGATTTGCTTAATACCACCTCATGCCCTACTTTATGGCTACGCAAAGGAAAATGATCCTCTGTGTGAGAACTTTTTCAATAAACGCGTAAAATTATTTAAACCTGTGCTCTTATATATTATTTGTCTATATAATTACAATACAGATCTTTGTATATAATCGAGCTAAAATTCTGATGTGTGCATTGCCAAATAAACTTAATAATTTACTCGTAATGTATGAATAGGATATCAGATTTCATTTACACAATTTACGGAGGCTACTAAAATTACTTTGTAATTAATTCTACTTTATTTGATGGGAATTTGTACCCAAATACATCTCCTTGTTCGGACCTTCAGAATCATATATGGAAGACAAAAATGCTCTAAAAATCCTAGAAAAATATTCACTTAAAATTGTATATTAATATGTACAAATTTAAGCTGTAATCACATTGGTAATGAAGCCTCGTCGCACTTTAGTAAATCAAAATTTTAAAATAAAAAAAACAGAAAAAATCCTCATTAATATTTCACGCAATATCGGAACATCTACTATATTTCTAGGTATATAGGTTGAGTTAGCAATAACTAACAATAATACATTTTGTAACAATTTTATAGATTTCTTCCATTATGACCATTGATATCTTAAGAATATAACGTTGAGATATTTTTTCGATGGAAATGAATTGACAAAATATTTTGACTGATACATTTCTTTTGCCTTGCTGTGTGAGATATATCAACAACACCACTATTTTGGTACATCACGTACAAATTATCTCGAGAAATCCCTTGAATTTCCTTCATTTAAATCAAACCTCAACCCACTGCTGCGCTTATTTCTTCTGAGGAGGTCTTTAAGTCGACTTACTGCATCCTCTGCGATACTTACAGAGAGTAAGGGCCGAATTTAAAACTGTGAAAAGTGAGTCACATTAAAGGGATGTGATCAAGTTGAAGGCAAGTAAAATAGGGAGAAAGGACGGGTAGGAAGCGTAACGAGAGTATTTAAAGAAGGGAAATTACGCCACCTTGTGCGTCGGGAACCAATTACGGGAAGACTGGAGCTACCGATTAGTTCCTATTGAGTGCGCATTGGGGCGTAGCGGTCGCTTTTCTCATTTTTTATTACCTTTTTAAGGCTTAACCCCTTCGGAGCTGTCCCCTGTTGTGGAGACATAATCAGGATGTGGGCAGAAATAAATTTAAAGGAGCTCGCGGAATGGAGAATTTAAATCTGAGCACAGCTTTAATCCCCTCATGAATTAAAACATTCTGAATCGTTGGAGTTGCAAGCCTGAATAAAACCATACGTTAGTAAATGCTGTCCAGATGAAACATTCATCCCTCCAAGAGATGTAATAAGAAAGGATCCATATTTTAAACTTCAAATCTACTTCTCTTTGCTTTATGAGTCAAATTGTTTCAACCATTTTCACCACAAACACCTGTGCCTTAGCATAAACTTAGATTCGCTTAAATTTATACCCTTGCTAGATTTTATTTGCGAATTTCCAAAAGGAAAACATTATGTATGCAATCAATTCCTTGAGTGTAGTTATTGAGAACATGTATTATTATTTTCCCTATCATTGTTTAATATCATAGCACGAAAAGTTACAGTTTACTATTACACATTATATATTGCTACGGCAGTATGTTATATTTGTTTATTGCTTGGTATATTTTTATTTTTCTGTTACGGTCGCGATGAAATTCAATCTACAAACGCAATAACGTTTGTACTTATGTAAAGTAATCCAAAAGTAAGGTTTACATTAAGTATATTACACTGATGGAAGGATGGCTATTTTAGTAGTTTGAGTTCCCTGGTTCTAGTTAAAACATGAACGTATTCTCTTTCTCTTTTAGGCTCTTTTCTCAATTAGGCTTGATTCAAAAATTATTATCTCTTTAAACAATTAGTTTTCCCTCTATCGGGGATAAATGAAACTAACCTTGATTAATACGAAATTGAAAGTCTTGTTAATACCGTAATTCCCACTGAGATGCGGAATATTGGCAAAGTTACGGTAGACAATACAAGGACCAAGTCTTGCTCCCTTCTCCAGGGCACCTTGAGCCCCATTCCTTAATCCATCACTGGCTGAATCATCGTGGGGGCTAATTCAATGGAAGTCGCTCATTTTCCGATGAAAACGGTAAATCAAAGGGACTGGCGTCCCATATCTCTCGCATCGCATCGCCGCTCTTATTTACGGCCCGTTTGAGACATGCGTCTGGCTTGCGGAATGATAAAAATGTCGGCTGAGTCACATCTCCCTCCGGGACGATAAATAATTCACGCGGAAACAAATCTGCTTTCCTTTATGCCCTCGCGATCGCCGGTGTGCGCGGCGTCTGCGGAAAAAGCGAAGCTCCCGAAGCAAACACTCCCACGTGAAGAACAAAAATCACCCCCGGGAGCGGCTCCATTTTTCCCCTATCTTATCGCGCCGGTTACCCGGAGCGGTAATTCCCTTAGTGGCGGCATCAAGGCTCCATTAACGTCTCGGTAAGGAATATAACCATCTGGTGTCAAGGGCGCCGTAGAACGCAAGAAGTCGTGCTTTAATGCCCCCTACGCCGTCTTTTATTTCGCCCCCGCTTATTTATGGTACACGGCGTCCATTTGCTCTCCCCCCGTGTGCATTGAGGAACGAGCACGCGCGTTAAGTACGCTCGTGATACACGCATTCTTCGGAGTAACGATACGTAAGTTCGAGGGGAATGCAAATGAAACTCCAAAGGCCGCCGTTTGGCCCAAAAGAAAAAGAAAGACATTGCTCCGGAATCGTGCTGGTAGCAAATTGACCGTTTCGTGTTCCGCTCGTCCTTCGTAGAGGTATTGAACAAATAAGTACGCGATTTATATTAGTAATCTTATACGTGCGAAGGCATTAGTGTGCTCGATGACTTTGAACCTTGAGAGGCAATGTAAGGATACTGTAAGAAATGGGAAGTGTCGAATCGGAAATTACTATCAGAATTGAGTCGAATTGCATTTGAACTCGATTTTGTTTGTATCAAATGAAGAGTAACGTACTAATAAGATAATAAAAACTAAATGAGAATAGATATACATGTTTCTTTCAATTTATAAATTTCGTATAGACGGTTAAAGTATTCGGTAATGGGATGAAAAAATAAATGTAGTATATAAATAAATATATTATTTTAATTGCCTCTAACTTCGCTAATGCATAAGCAAGACCTTTAAACTAATTAAAATTTATCACTCAATCTCGTCACGTGCGAGAAATGAGAAGAGAGATATCACTCAATCTTACTCGGTTACAGCTAATTTAATTCTTATCCCTTTTAAGAAATATTAATGTGAGTTTAAGCATAGAGTAACTATGGTTTAAGCTTGGTAGTACATTGTCAAAGGGAGAAGTATATGGAATTACTTAAGACCCCTCTGCTTGATTTATCACTTTACCTAAGACAGAACCCTTTCGAATGCAGTCTACACTTTTTTAATTGCGATATCTCTGTATAAAAAAGCTACCATCATCTTGTGCTTTATCTAAAGGAAACCCCTTATCTGTTAACACAATATTTGTAAAAGTCATGCATCTCCAATAGCTCTAAAACAGTGACAATAAACTTATATCTAAGAACGAAAGACTTTCACTCGATCTATGATGACACGAATGAACAACTTTTCCGAGACTAATTTCAATCAAAAATTCATGTATTCCTGGTCGCACCGGAATGAATCACTCCCTTTCCACTTGGATTTCTAACGGATAGAAGGGCGGCGAGAAAGTGAAACATCAAAAACAAAAACTACCCTCGCGGTGCCCGCCGATCCTAAGAGGGTTAGGAGTCGTAAGAGGATCCTGAGAAGGAATAAGCCCAGAGGATAAGGAAGAAAAAATACGAGATAAACACTGCGAGGGGTCGGAGGAGAAGGAAAAAAACCGTGAAACGACCAAATGGCCGGCGGAGGGGGGCGGTGTGGGTTGGGCGGAGATCGGAATGGGTGCGTGGGGCGCGGGTTCGAATCCGTCGCAACGGAAGAGGACTACCAGAACTTGGCAACGCCGGGATCGCATCCGATGCGAGGGAGAGCGGATAGGGGACTCAAACTTCAAGACGAGATGTAAATGAGCGAAAGAGAAAAGAGATGGAAGTGGACGAAGCGAGAAGAATAAGGTACGGCGGTCAGTGTGGAGGATGGAATTAAAAAAAAAGAAAGCACCCGAGGCGGGTCCAGCCACCTTCATAGCTTGTCGGTAAAACGCTGCCAAGACTTCAGTTATTCTCCAGTGGGGCGGAGGGCGGGCGTGGAATGAGATCAGCGTGGGAGGCTGGGAAAGATGACGGGGATTACGGGAGGAAGTTATGGGTATACCGTACCGTAGAGCGGGTAAAGGGAGAGTTACGCCAGTTGCCTACACACAAGGCGCTGGTAGCCGCTGGAAGGCACGTGGAATGGTGGAGGTCAAGGTATAGTGTCCGTTTGAAATAGAGAACACCAATCGAGAGGGGAGGGAATAAGGAATGAGCGGTTTACGTGAGAGGAGAGATGAAACGGGTGCGAAATAAATAAACGGGAAAAAAGAAGGGAATGGCGGAGAAAAAGGTTAACGTGGATACTCCGCCGTAAAATTTCCTCGCAGGCGAGAGAATTGCAATGGAAAAGGAAAGCGGTTTTTATGAAACTTCGGAGGAAATAAGGGCAAGTTGGGTTCGACGTTTGTTCAGGCAGGAAAAGAGGATTGAAAAGCAGGCCTGTGTTCTCCGGAACGCAAAAGCTGAGGAACGGAAGAATTTTGGTTGAAATCGATGCATAATTGAGTGATCTTTGCGGAGCACGAAAAGTGGAAGCGAAGTTTGCCCGCTGCAGGGCAGATTGGTTTACTTTGGGAGATTGTCATGAATATTGTACAACTCCTCATGTTCATTGATAATTGTACAAGAGAATATGTTGTTTAAGGGAACGGGACTGTTTTGGGGCAAGGTCTTTATGCTATTAAATATTGTTATATTTCATATTTGGTCATATTTTGTTAGTGTTACTTCGTTTTCATTATCCTAAAATATTGATGAATGTAGTGGCGTAATGGATATTGCGTTAACTTGGAAAGTAAGACTACACATTTGATTAACAAATAAAGATATTTAGTTGGTAAACATAACAATAATCTTTTAGTATTTGAGAAGACACGATATCGAAATCCAATACTAATCCGGATAAAGATCTGAATCCACTTTTGTTTGAAGCATACCAATTTGTAACCTTGAAAATAGCAAAAGGGCCGTGTCCTCAATTGAAAAGGGTTTGAAATGAAATTATAACGTTGCATAGGTGTTCTCTTGAATGTATTAATACTGTTCGACATGCTTTGATTAGTAATCTCTTCTTGCATGTGGCTTAAAAAGTCCTTATCATCGATAATTATCAATGTAACACTATTATTAAAATTGTGATACTATTGGCGTATCTGAAAACGCTGAATATGCATTTGTTTAGTAATACTCCTATTCGATTTGAATCCTAAAACTAAAGCACAACTAAGGCAAAGATCTCAATTTATAACAAATTTAGCTAGTCGTGAGGACCCATGCTACAGACACAAGGCTACGAAATACAATAACTAGATGCACAAGAAACAATGAGCAATTCCCCTTAATTTACATCCAATGTGTCATGATTATTCAAGAAATTTTACATCAGCAAAGCATCCAACTTATTAGAACGACAACCCGCCAAAGAGGAAAAAACTTACCAGTCATTCATCATTTCCGCACGGGCATACGATACTCTTTCGCAGAGAAGTTAAAATAGCGCCTACCATCTTATAGTTTCGCAATTTGAAACATGTATAAATCTCGCGTAGCATCTTGCTTGATTAATGGAAGGCTATTTTAAATGCACGGGGATGCTTTCTCTTTTTTCGCGCGACCCTGAGCAAATATCAAAACGATAAAGCCTCGCAAAAGATAGAGCGAGCGAGTGGAGAACTTAGGAAATTGATACGCTGCAGCGAGAGAAAACACTTTTCATCGCAATCTGTGTGACGTATCAAAGACAAGGTGTGTCGAACCAAAACCATGTACATATATTTTCTCCTTTATCCAACAATACGTCGTTCAGAAATTCGCAGTGCTGGGAGAAAAAATCCGCATTCTGTCCTGAGAACAAATCCACGTAAAAGAGCGTATATCTTGAATGTAGCAATGATCGTGAAAAAGGAGTATCACACCAGCCTTCTCTTTGCAGTCAATGAAATACTGAATGATACAGCTTTTGCTGTTCCTAGAAACCCCTCCTCCATCACCCCTTAGCGATTATGCCTTCCCTGTAACTCGTTCATTCACAAGAATTCGAATTATTCTAGGCGTCAACCTTCGCTACGTGCTCCTAGGGCGGTAATGACTCTTTACAGTTCCTATTTACCGAGAGAGCGTGTGGGATTGCCGTTCAAGGAACAAGGTTGCAATATTCCATAGCTGCAGGCTTTTGCTATTGTTAACCTTGCAACTCATTTCTAGATAAATTATTGATATTATCCCTACCCGCAGGCAGCGTACCCTGCAGTTTTTCATTGGATTATTCTTATAGCGAAGAAATCAAGGAAAAAAGCGGATATATTCTTTGCAATATAATTCGGTGAAAAATATATATAAAACATTCTTTTTATAAAACTCGTGGTGAAGGTGAATAAATATCAAAGAAGAGTGAATATTGTAACTTTTATCTACATGAAGGATATGAACTGTTATACAATAAAATATCTTTACTTAGTATAAGGAGTGAGTTTTGTTTGGCTCTTCGATAGATGTTAATATTTGAATCATGTAAAGGAATTAGAAAATTTTGCATCTATAGCAAAATAATTTAACTTATTAAATATGACTTTAGTGACTACTTAAATATGTGTTTCGTTTAAGCGATAGATCTTAAATTTAAAATTTTTTATCATAGGAATGTTTGTAAAAAAAAGTACCATGTTCTCAACTGTAAATAATTAAAAATCCTTCCCAAAATATCAAAACATAGTCAATTTATATTTACTATTTGTGATCAATTTTGTCATGGAGAAGGAAAAATAAAATGTTTTATGCACAATTCTTGTTTTGAGAAATACAAATTGAATGAAGATTTGGTTATAATATCAAGAATTATTCTAACAATGAGTGAATTAAATCTCTATAAAATACGTTTACGTACATATTTAAAACTATCCGCCAGCTTTTGAATCAGCATCAGATTGAAATTCTTAAAGCGGAGCAACTTCCAAGTATGAAGTTTTTTGCTGTTATTTTGGTTTCCGTTTATTCCACTTCCATGTTGGGATTCCTTTCGCCTTAAAACGGACGGGAAAAATCTTCTCAAACAGTTCAATATGTTTCCCCTCCAGTGAAGAAAGGTTATTTACGACGGACAGCGGCTTAATTTAGACCCCAAGGATATTTTTAAAGGACTGGATCTAAAAAATATACGACGTAAGATTTGGAAGAACCCATTTCGAAACGCTCTCAGTCCGAATGTAGATTTTTTCGCAATATCCCACACGTGCTCGTAAAAGGATGAAAAAACCGCTCCGAGATTTGGAATAATAGCTCGAAAACGGCAGGATCAATTTCGCAGACCAAGTTTGACAGCAGTTTTTATTTACTATAATCACAATTCGCCCGTTCTGAGGAACTCGGCCTTCTCTTGGATGCGATTAGATCCGAGAGAAGCGGACTTGCAAGATTCCGAGCCCTTTGGCCATTTACACCGCGAGGCTCCTTTTTATGACGGAATGAATATTTACGACCTGGACGTGCACCTAAATACTTTAGATTAATCGAATGCAAAATTTCTAATTTAACCTCAAAACTTCATAGACGCGGTCATAAATTCATTTATTTTAATCGCATTGATTGACGTTTTCGTACGTCATAAATAAACACTTCGCCAAGCCCTTTTATATACTCCAAATATTCTGGAGCTTTATTTCCTTATTAAATCTCCTATATATTTAGAATTATCAATTGGTTAGTGTTCTAATTTTTATGGATAATGATAGTAATCTCTCTCAATAATAGAGACCCACGAAAGCATCTATGCAGCAGTATTCTTACTAATAATAATGGGTTTTCACTGTGGTAAACTATTATTATTTACCATTTACGATGTATAAAGCAATGCTGTTAATATAGTCCATATTTTATACTTTATAGGTTACTTATTCACTGATCATCAAATTTCCATTTATTTAGGGAGAGTTGGCTATTTTAAGTTACACTATTTGAATAAAATTTGTGGACGTTTCTATCAATTACAGCCAACAATTCAAGGAAGTCTTTTAGTCGAAAGAATTTATATGCGAAAAGATTCTTCAACAATAATATTTCTTAGTCATTGCTAGTACTCAGTAACTTCCAGTCACTTGAAAGTAATGTGATTCATCATAGAAAAGACTGTATATTGAACCATTTTGGGATATTGTAATATGCGTTTCTTTGGTCGATGCTAAAATTAAGAAAGTTATGTTTCCGAATTTTCTCCACGAAGATTAAAAAATACTCCAGATGCATTTCTAATGTGGAGAAGTTGTATCTTTCCTCAAATTTTGTTTATGCAGGTCTGATGTATACCTTTTTTAACACGAAAACAGTGCTATAACTACAAACAATCCTAAGCCGGCTCTACTGTTGGCATAATATTTCTAGGGGCTATATATTTTAACCTCAGCCTGTTTCTCTTCTCGTAGACGTTTGTGATAGATCAGTAAGTAATTCAGTAAGAGAAAATGCACCTATAATACATTTATTTGTCTTTTTCATATCATATATATTATCATATGAAAGCTAATGGAGTGATGCTGAATCATGGCCTTGTCACACATGCTATGAAACGTGTTATTTAAGAAGTGCGTATTTTGGGAACTTTTCCACTCATGGCATTTTGGTTCACGTGTTCCCGAATAGCCAAATGGGTAACGAGTTTGGTGAGAGCGGTCCCGGGTTCGTTTCCCGGTGGGAGCCCACCGATACAAAATTACCTATGTTGTAGAAGCCCATAAAATATACTACTTCTACTACTGCCTTCTAGTACAGTAAAGATCTCAACTACCTCATAAACAGAACTACTATCTCATGGTACCGAGTAGGCTTCTTTCCCTCTCCAAAGCTTTTGTCAGCTTGTAGCGGTAGGCTTGTGGTTCAGACCGGCCTTCGGGCTTAGTGCTTTACAGTCACGAAAGTACGAAACTAAGAGAATGAAGGTCAAATTGGCCCACATTTGCACCTTTCCGAAGTAAGCTATTAAGGTCCTTATATAAGCACGGAGCTAAACGGTCCAGGCAGAATGGAATGAGGACGGGAAAGAAGACCGCGGTGGAGACTGGGTTGATATTCAGGATGGCGACCGGCTATTTGGTCGGCGGGTGGGTGTATGCCTCGGGGAGTGGACTGGGTGAGGCCGCCATGTCGAGCAGTGGTAGGGGAGGCGGAGGGAGTGTCTCGCAGGGTGGCTGCCCGTGGGCCTGGGCGTAGGCCCCCGGAGCCGGCGGATGAGGAATAGACAAAAGGTGGCGGCAGCCGTGCTTCTTTTTATTTCTGCTCTCCTTTTTTAGTTTCGTTGCTTTTTTTGCGGAGTGGACTGGAGAAGACCGGACTTCGGGCCACTCCCCGACGCAATACCTGCGATCGGCGCCGGAGGGACAGAAGGAGATCATCCGGTCGGTTTAAGGCCTTGTCTCCAACGTCTCTTCCACCCACTCCCTCTCACCCTTACGCCGACTACGGTCTTCTAGTGTAGTGTTGCACAAATTACGGCCCGCTGTGTTCTTTCATTGAGTCCATGACCGAATAGATATTATTGCAGTAAAATAAATCATGAATGATCATTAAACTATTAGGAAATTTATTATTTGGAATATTATACATGATGTCCTGTCATCATTAGCTATATTTATATGAAATAATTATTCGTAGATATATTAGTCGTAACGATATCTAGAGATGAAAAAAATCAAAAATTATTATATTTCATAAACTCATTTATAATTGACAAGTAATGTATTATTCGGTCCGCTGAGGAGAAGTTTTGATACCATTGTTCTAGCAGGCTATAATGCGTTCCTTTGCTCAGATATTTTTCGAAAGTTTAGCTTTTCTTTCGCTGTTGCTTCTGTTTCTTCGATAAAATATAGTGCCATAAAGTCGAAAATAAATTTTAGGATCGCTTTGAAAACTAGAAATAAAACGGTTGGCACCAATGCGTCTGTTTATTAACCGATGAAATTGAAAGTTATAATATTTAATTGAGGAATTTTAGAAATATAGTAAAAACCAAACTTATACGATCAAATGATTTCAAAATAATAGTTGCAATTTAGATTTATTGCTGATTGCAATCATAATTATACTATTATTCAGAGAAATTAGAATATACAGAGTTTCCTTACACTGTAAATGATTTCTTAAATTAGGTGTAAATGCCCTGTATCGTTACATGCTGATGTGTCTCTCTACTCGGAAACATTATTCGACAGCAGTGTTTCGGCTATGATAGAATCCCTCGGTTGGAACTCTCTTAGTGATAGAAGACGTGAATATCGACGGAAGCTTTTTGATAAATTTATCTCTACCGATTTCGGGGAGGAGATAACAGATATTGTCATCCCAGTTATATTCCTACGCGACCTTCGAGAGAAAACAAAAAAGCGATACAGGGAAGTAGTTGCCAGGACAGATAGCTACTTTTGGTCATTTTTTCCGCGAAGTATTAGAGAAGCAAATAGCTCTCCAGATTAGATAGGTATTTCGGTGTCTTACACCCCCTGCCACGCGCCACTGGCGGATTGCAGGGTTTAAATGTAAATGTAATGTAAATGCAAATTATTAATGTTCAGGAATGGAAGCGTTCCTGCTCGTTCTTCAAAAAGCTGAATAAATCTTTTCTCTTTTCCTTTATGGAAATTATTGGTGTCAAAAGGTAGTTTAGTTAATTAACCTCTCTCTGACTATACCTCAAGGAACACATGTTGGGTCACCTGCTGGGAAGTTGGCGAAATTTGTAAATTAATTTCTAAAATTTGACCGTCTTCCTCCCATGAACTACTTTCAATCGACTCATTCATTCGATTTCGTTGAAACGGTTTGAATGGCATTATTTATATCTCTTTCTTTCTGGGTCAGTGACATGATATGTGGGCATTGAATAGAGAATCATTTGGTATATATCTCCATATCGCCAACCACTTCTCATATCATGAAATGTTTAGAAAGCCTGGATTTATTTCCCCTAAAAAGGTGTCAATACGAAATTGCTTTCAAGAACTTGCATACGTTAGAACATCTGTTTCATTGAAGAAAAATGCTTAGGATCTGGAATCTATTTCTCGGCCTAGTTAACCTTTTAACCATCTCCCATGTTGGATTTATATTCATAAAATGAATGATTTGTGAGGTCCAGCTCACCGATTCCGAGAACCAGTCCGTGTGTAAATCTTCTAAATCAAATAACCTGAAAACACAGGAGGAAATGGATGTGTTTGTTAAGATGCGCCCAAGGGATATTATACCCCACTAAACTAATAGTGTTATTTTTGGCTATTTAAGTCCATGCACGCGGATCCATTTCGTTAGAATTATGAACTGACGAACCATTGAAAGCGCGATACGATTACGAGGGATGTATGCACCATGCGTGGGACTAACGTGAGAAGGGATGATACCGCACTTCACTTTAGGATTGTTGATGTAACTTTCGGAGAAGGATAATTACAGCATTACGAGGCACGCGGCGTTTCAGGATGATTTAAACTTTGAAGATTACACATCGTTGCGAGCGGGGTCGTCTGAATACGCAGCATCCCGATTTAATGGATATAAGTAGAAAGGATTTAGAGAAAATTCAGCGGCGGAAGTTCTCTTGATTAACTGTGAAAGGCATAATTATGAGAACTCGCGCTGAATCCTCTACAATAAGCCGGATTACCTCCATTCATTTTTGCCTTTTCGAGATATACCTGCTTGATATGCCGTAACGGGCACAAGTCCGACCGTGGAATTTCGACAAAAGGATTTATTCCATTACTTCGCAGCGCTAAGATTGATGACTCATTCTTTTAATGCCCGCTCAGCTCAATTGGCCCCATATTTTATCCGCGCAAACAATGCTTTAATTCGCCACATGAATGCGTGCCCTTTTGTAGTGCCTGGGAACAAAAGCGCTTAGTCACTTGAATAATTAGCGTCCATTCCCGGATCCCGGGCGGTAATTTCACCCTTCATTAGAAGCATTTGCTAAAACAGTTATTATATCAATTATTTTTGTTTCGCTTTGAAAGATTAATGCTGCGTCTAGGTTCATTTGCGACAACGCCACTCGTGAGATTGATATTGCCATTAGAGCACGGAGAGAGGTTCTTTCAAACTCCGGTGACACGGGTCTATAAAGGTGAGCGCGTGTAGGCTTCTCAAAAACGCTAATTAAAAGTCAAAATGGACTATTATGACTGTGAATTCTGTGGAAAGAGGTCACCGGGAGATTAAGGGCTTTCCAAATGCGGATTTGGAGTCCAAAGAAGACAATCCGTAAAGCAGACAAATGGTCGGTGATAAAGTAAATGCATTCGAGAGAAATTATCATTTTGCCAAAACTATGTGAGTTATCGAGACAAATTCTAGCATTATAACGGTTCAGGTGAGGATATTTTGGCTGATATCAAAATAAAATGAAGGCGGAAAAATAACTGAAAGCGAGAGAATGTCGATACAAGCAATCACGAAAACAAAACTTTTTGGGAGCTTTTCCAAAGCGCGAAAGCTATCCGTATATTTTTGAGTTTTTTCATCCATCAGCCTTGATTGCTCCAAATAAAATCGTGCAATATTTATAGATCGTTTCAATAGGTACATGCTCAAGTCACTATTGGAATTAAGAATGTCAGGATTTTTCTTGGAAGACAACCGAGCGTGAAATTTTTAATATTTCAACCCTTATATATTTCTCAGAGAAGCAAGATTTTTTACTTTTCACCTTAATTCTGAAACCTTGAGGAACTTCCGGTTCCACAAAAATTTCCTTTTTTCTATAAAAATTGAACCGAACGTATTATTCGTGTCTCCTCCAGAGAGAGAAAGAGAGAGAGAATGCGATTTTAACTACTCTTAGAGGACAAGTTGAAATCAACGTTTCTCACTAAGGACTATTTATTGGATGGAAAGAGTGAAGAGATGTTTCATGGGAAATTCTTTTGGTATTTACTTCACTTTTTGCTCTCATACCATTACAAGGTGGGACGAATCTTCTATAGCGAGCACTCTCATAAATTAATTCTGCAGGGAAAGAAGTTAACTCTTTCTCATAAAACAAGGAGCAACTTACAAAATATAATTTCAGTGTTCAAGGAGGAAAATGTTGTAAACTTTTCTCTTAAACTCTTTTCATTCAAAGCAGTGAAATAATCTCAGTGAAATTAGGTAGGCAGAACAAGTAATCTAGCAGATGGGGATGAGTTTTCAAATAACACTGTTACAGTTTTAACATTAGTTAGAAACGTCTAGTGAATGATTTTCTTTTTGATCCAATGTTGAGGACCTGTAAAATGTTTCTACGACCTCTTCAAACTACAAATTTTGCTTTTCTGTTTATATATATATATATATATATATATATATATTTGCTTTGCGTCATATAGCCTCTCAGCTGTTAGTTATAGGTCTTTCGTATTTCCACTAATATTCCACAATAGTAAACTCAAACTCAGATCTCAAGTGACGATATGTTGATATTGGTGTAGCCAAATTTTAAATCACGAAATATTTATTAATCTAGTCACTTTTACGTGGCTTCAAGGAAATAATTTATTCGTCACTGGACTACTTTTGAAAATATATGAGAAATCTCGAATAAAAATCGCAATTCCTCACTTTGCAAAGTGTTGCGATTGCACAAAATGAAATCTGTAGCTTCAGGTAAGCACAGATAAATGTGCCTTTTATTAGGGAGGTTTTGACTATTTAAGTCTCTTTTTCTCCTAACCTAGCCCGCCATTCCAAAAATGTATGGATGTGATTGAATAGAATGAAAAAATATTCGGGATAAAATCATTACAACAGAAGATTGACAAAGAAATAAACCCTTGGTTCTTAAAACAAAACCACCAATAATGGCATGTTAAAACTCGCATTATATATAATAAAAATAAAAATCAACAAACGCGGAGATAATAAAAAATAATACTCAGTTGACTAATTGATTATTAGTAAAGAAGGCGGAAAGCATATATTTCTATTTTTATAACATTCCACGGAGTCATCTGGTACCGTTACCTCGGAATTAAATATGGCAACCCCAATTTCAAGCGAGGAGTGGAAATATCCGTTCTATAATATTGCTGCCAAGCAAATTATGACAGGTGTTATAAATATCCCAACCTTTCTCCATGGCGTAGGATTTTGAAAGAGAGGATCCGTTTCGGTGGGAGGGAATCTTTTCTTCCTCAAACTAACCTTTAAAATCCACTCAATGTTTTCCCCTCCCGAAGACCGAATCCCACTTGCAATACGCGAAAGCCTCTCCTTTACCTCCATCGTCCATTTGTCACGAGGACAACCGTGAAAAAGTCCCCCTCCCCCTTTTTTCGCAAACCGCCTATCTTTTTCGCTCCTCGAAGACCGACGCATAAACCTTGCAGCAGATCACCCAAGGAATTCTTCTCCCACATTTTAACCGTCTTCCTCCTCCCCAAAATCTATTCATTTTTTCCAGAGGCTCTCGGAAAAGCGGTGGGACTCGTGGAGTGTTTTATTCTCGACTTTCCAGCCGATCAAATCCGGGAAACACCTCGTTTCTCCTTCTCTTATCCAGGAATCTTTCGCGCGGCTATAAATTTCTGCATTGCCTTCTCCTTGCTCCCCGTTCACTTTGAGGCACTATGGTGCGAATCGGTTTGGCTAATTCAAGCCGCCGAACAGTGGGTTGCAATCGAAAAAAGGAGCAGCAAAAAAGCAAGGAAGTCTTTTTTCTGGCGAGGTTTGTTTTTCATTCGTCCGAGCTGTGAAGTTTTACCCGACACTTTTGAATAAATTGCGTGTACGACTATGCGTGTCATTTGTTTAATGTTTTATTTTAATACATATACATTGATTTTTATAGTTATAAATTGCAAGTGGTTAATAAGATCTGTTTTCGCGTTAACGTTTGGAGTATTTGTCAACACATTCATACATATATTATCTATTTTTAAATACATAAGTGAGAACCAAAATAAGTACGTTATCTAATGATTTTAAGATATAAGGTTCAGTGTGTCTTTGCTTGTACCGTTTTTTGATGTTTTTCCCTCTCTCCTGTTCGATTAAAATTTGTACTAAAGCAAGATAAAGTATGAATGGTGATTTAAAGGTTAAAAACCTTGGAACGAACCACAAGCACAAAGACCACAACGAAGAACAGAGGTCGAAAACAACTATTAGGATCGGGAGCTGCAATATTTGTTTCATGTCCGTTTTCCATTGGTGTTATATTTGTATGCGATTTCTCATGTAATTCAGTTATTCTCTATATTTCTTTTCGATCCAATCATCTAACATTAGTGAGGATTAACATATGACACTGATTATTCATAATGTACTGGACTAACAAGAAGATTAGGCAGCAAACCCAGTTGGTAGTGACTGCATTCCTCTGGGAATTTTACGATGTTTCATTGGAAAGGGAAAATATTTCTCCATCTAGAAGAAGAACATAAAACCTTAAAATAAGCAAGAACGATTCTACATTAAAATCAACGGAGACTCACCATTTGACATTATAAAGCGAAACAGCGACATAATTCCTTTTTATATCGAAATTAAAATTCCATATTTCCAAAGTTTTATTAATGCTATCGTATGCAGTGGGCAGCATTAACACGTTGATTTACCTCATTGGCCGTAGGCAATCTAAATCGTTCGTGTAATGAAAGAGAATTCGTCGCAAGCCGCTACTGCGTTTTTCATTGCTTTTTGGGTCTACTAAAGACTGCACAGGATATAAATAGATTGGATTGGATAAAATAAATACATCTGCTGCACCGATCAGCACTCAGCTGCAGAGAGCTTTTATCTTTATTTTCGAATTTTCCCTACATAATTCATAAGTCGAGCGAGTGGATTACTGTGCTTTATTTTGAAATTTCCCTCGACGGCCGCTCTGAAGAAGGCAAAACTTCCCGCCGATGCATCATTCATCTGCAAAACGCAATCCTTACGCACTCTGCCACCGAAACGGCGTCAGAATACACTAGCAGAGCCCTCATAATATCGGCTGCGGAATGTGGATGGAACTTGTTTGCCTCGAGTTTTATCAAACCATAAAAGGTGAGCGCGTTCCAAATTGGCTTTCGTAATCGCGTTCACCAAGCTCATCCTTGCGAATGCGGAGCCGTACGTATTTCGAATAATCCATTTCCCACCCAAGTGGTAAAAAATGAAGCGCGCGGTGCGCCGACTGCCTTTTGAGGCCTTTCGACCGTATTCGCCGCTTACCCACTGATATATATTCTCCGACGGCTCTAAATTATTCAGGAAATTCCCCGATCGGAGAAGTGAAACCTTTTCCAGGAGCACTCGGCCGATTTGTAAATGGAGGTGGTAGATCATGATGAAATCCCGTCCTGTCAACAACATCTGATAAATTTGAAATACGCGTGCATTATTATACGTGTACTTCAAGGAGTTTTCAATTAACAGTCTTTTCGTTCCTACCGAACTTCTTCTTCTTTGGTGTACTGAGTGTGCATCATTTCCATTTATATATCAGGTACGGGATTCCGTAAATATGAATACTATGAACATGACCGGTTTTAGTATAACTTATTCCATACTTGGATACACCGTTGGTATAAAATAATATTTTAGAATTATGTACAAGGTTTTCAAATAAATTAACAGATCTAGGGCGTCTGAAAAAGTAAATTAACCTAATTTTAAGGGAAGAGATAAAAATATATCGCTAGGATAAGATAACCTCAATGAAATATATTAAAATTATTAAAAAAGCAAGGCAGGTTTATTTGTAGTCCCACGAAATTGTTTTTGGACAATAATCAAGCAGAATACCAGATTTTAGAAAGCACTAGAATTAATAATTCAAAGTAGTATATATCTTTACTTTAATAGGGATTTTAATGTTCCAAAAAGACTGTTTTGGGAAGCAACGGAATAAAACTGGTTTTTCTGAACCCAGAAATCTGCTGATCAAAAATAAAAAGAAGAGCTATCAACATTCGATGGGGTTTAAAAGCATTTACAGCGAAAAAATTCTGATCAAAGAATGATTCAGAAAGCCTAAAACATTTTTAACGAACTTCTGTCGATTTTAAGTTATTTTGGGAACAGAATTAGCCCGTCTAATGGGTATAATACTGAGACATTAATTATTGCGCAAATCTGGCAGTTTTTAAAGATTATGGAGAGATAAAATTGAATCTAAATAAAGATTCCCTCGTTTCCTACCATAAATTAATTACCTTTGCGCTAAGCTCATTTTTAATGAGTGAAAATTTGACGCCAGTTCAGAGTTGGAACCGACGGCTCTCTAATATCGAACCAGGGCCTGACATATCGTTGACGAATTTCCCCATTACGCAAACATCCCAAAAAAACATTGAAATATTTATCCCCGCGCAACGACGGAGAGCGGTCGGGAGAGACGCGGATTCTTGAAAACGTAAATATTTTGGGCGATCGGAGAATCCCATGTCCCCGGCGAGACGAAAGCGATACTGCAATTAGATGAGGGGAAAGATCAATATGGAGCACCCGTCCAGACGAGAAGAAAGAGGTGATCGATGGCAGACAGACAGAAAGAGATTGGCTTTCGGGGGATATAATATTTTAATAATGAGGCAGATCGGGAGGGGGAGCGCTGCCCCCGCGGGGGAGGAACAGAAGAAATCTGCAGAGAGCGAATCGCTGGTGCCGGGGGCGGAACGGGGGATAGAAAGAGGGGAGGAAGTCTGCACGAGGAGGTAGAATGTTCAAGACCCTCCGAGGCATCTCTTTGACAGCGGGGGGCATCATTTCAGACACTCCCGGCGGGGGAGTGGGATCCTCCGGGAGGGTGCGGGCCGACGTTGAAATAAATAAATTTGTATAATATATACATTCGGAATGAAGAATAGAAGCGGATATTTTTGGGCCGAAGTGAGAGAGTGCGGAGTGGGGGAAGATGTATGTCCCAGCCGCAGGAACAGGTAGGGATGTGTGCCGGGGGGGGAGTGCCGACTATTCTTTATCTCGCCGGAGGTTGCGGAGGTTGGGCGGTCCCGGGTATTCCTCACCGTCGACGTTTCGATATTTGGCGAGCCCTTTTACGTCCTCGCCGTGGTTTCCAGATTGCCTCGTGATCCCGCGATGAAATATCGGTTCCCAAATTTTTTGCCCTCCCTTTCTTCTCCTGCGGAGATCAATTCTAATCGTGGTTGCCGATTTAACGCCGCAGATTGCTTTTTTCCGCCGCGCTCTGCGGAAGCCCTGAGATGCCGTTAGAGTTTTTAATGAGCGGAGCCGAAGACGGGGCTGTGAAGTTATCGCTCCTTGATCGGCGTTTTCGCTTCGAGGGCGCGAGTTTAATCGCAATCGAATGGGTTTTTATGAAAGCGAATCCACTCGGAGATGAATGCCACCGTGTTGCGTCAGTGTGTGTATCAGATGGGAGAGAGATGGGCAGATCACAATATAATCCGTGCATCTGATAAGATCTCTTGTTGTAACACATTCCGGGAAAATTGAAGTGTATAAAGGTAATTTTATGTTTCAGCATTTTCGCAGTTAACTCTTTATCTTGTTAAAGTCACCTTCAATTTTGAATCACGAAGATTTGTTTCTCACGAACACCAATATTATCACCTTTTGCAAATTTGTAGACGTTGGATGTGAAGTTGCATGTTGTTGCATGGAAAAGAGCTGTGAAAAATGGGGAGTACCCTCTGAAAGATTTTGTTGCATCGAAGAAAAAGTAATTTAGATGGTTAACTTCCGTGTCAAAAATTTATGGAGGCCCACATTACAGAATATTTAGATTAAAATACAGACGAGGCGCGGGCAAATCGGAGGAGGTAGGTGGTGATGATTATAGTCATCACCAACGGGTTCTGTTTCAGCTACATGAGCTGGATTATTGATTGCAGTCAAATGAAAAACTATATTTCAATTTTCCATACAGTGGGTGATATGTTAAGGAGCTAAATATTATAATCACTCTCTGAATTGTTCCATAACCGATGATCGATTCTATTGCTTTCTCTCGTCTCTCTCTTCCGAGAGATTTTTGTTATCCGAGTATGAGTTTCCGGTCGGTGCTAAAGAAACTCGTTTTGAAAATTGGCTTCATTGCCCGATATGTTCGCAGTCAGTGGCATTCATAATTCGATGACGCAATGTAATTCGTCATATACTCAATCTATTTGGTGATTATCATCATAAGTCGCGACACGACATATGGTTGCCATAGCTCTTGAAAATTTTGGATGAGCATATTTATCTATAGCTGTAAAAATCACAGGATAGATATCCCAATATAACTGAATACAGAAATAAAATAATTGACACGATATATTAGAGAAATAAGTTTGAATTGAGAGCAATTGAGTTGGGCTTAGGAGGAAGGTCAATTTGGAGCTCAAGGACTTGGGCGAAAACGACATGCGAATAGTCGAGGCACGTTTAATCTCGAGTTCTTTATGAAAGTTTAATGTAGCATTACTTTGGGTGCTCTCGAAGAAAAAAGAGGTGACATTAAGCCACCGCTCAGAGATTATTTTAATTTATTAGGTTCCCAAAGAAAACTCTGTGAGTAAACCGCAATAAAAAACGCCTCAAACACCGCAAACTCGACTCGCTCGACCTCTAAACACGGCGACTCTCGAGGCGGTCTCCTCCTTGCGCCGCCCCCAACGGTCTTCATAACGTCATAAGCCTCAAGCTCCAATTATTTTCCCTTCAGAGTTCTCCCATCTTCTGCTCTTGCACTTCGCCTTTCACGGCATTGCCCCCTTCGGGCAACGTGACCTCTCTTCATAAGGCACAGCGAGCGAGAGAGTCTTTGGGAGATCACAAAACCTGCAACTTGAGGCGGATCCACAGACACCGAAGCGAGGTAACGCACACGCCAACTATATAATACAACACATACTTTCATTTAACTGCTAATTTCATAGATGAGTCTGATAACGTTACATTATTTCTTATTTTACAGGCATGCGGATGATCTACTAAAAGCTGTCTATTCACCATACTTATTTGTTTCATGTTCATGATAATATGATCGATTGCTCTTATCGCGTAAATACAGTATTGTACTGACTAAAGTATAATAATGCTTACATTATAATATTGTACAAACGCGATTAGAGCAATCGATCATGATACTGCACTGTACTGCATACAGTATTATACTATAGGCAGTGCAATACTGTAGGAATCAGGGAAGGTTTAAGAAACCATTATTTTTAGAGGTATATAACGGATTAAATCCTGTATCTATTCTATTCAGTAAAGTACAGAGGATGCAGGGATCAGGGAATTACAATTATAAAGTATGCGACGTAATTACTCGGCAATAATTAATGGTAGCATTAAAAGTCTAACCCTGACAGTTTCCATGGTAAAACATCCGATGTGTCCATGGGCCTCAAAAACTCTGATATATGCATATGTTAACATTTTTATGGGAAATTGGATTAAGAAGTAGAAGATTGGAAAAGGAAAACATACCTTTTCTAATCGTGGCTTACAGTCAAAATTAGATGAAACGAGCTGGCACTCAACGTGTTTTAGCGGTACCAAATGGATCAACCGTGTAGATAATGACGTAATATTGTTAATTTAGTCTCATATATATTTTTAAAAAATACTCTTAACTGAAATATGTAAATGAGTTAGTTCGTTGTTGGTCATTGTTGATGTTGATGCCGTTGTCATGTGCTTGTTTAGATAACAATATTATTGAGATTTTTCTCTTTATACGAAAAGAACTGGAATAAAAGATATTTGTAAATATAAGAACTTTAATTTAACCACTGGGCTCATAAATGTACATCAGAAGTTCATCTTAAGGAAGTAAAATCAAACGTAGATTGATCGCTGCGTATTTACACCCCATACACCGCACCTTCATCCGAACCAAACGAACAGAAATAACTGCGAAGTAATTCCGAGAAAGGGGAAAAAGACAAAAGGAACGCAACGAAGCAAGGAGAGGAAATTCGCGAAATGAGTGTTAGATGAGGGACAAGATGGCGGTCCTTGTCATCTACATAAGGGAGACCCGTTTGATGATATCTCCCTTCTTCCCAATCCTTAACCTCCCCTTGAGCGTTTCCATTTTGACCCTTTATTCCCTCTCCCCATTCTTCTCCAATTTCCCAACTACCTCCCTGAAGAAATCACTCGCCCTCTCATTCCGTCTCATCATATCTCCATCCCCTAATCTCCCTCTCGTACCGATCCTAACAAATATCTCCCCACCCAAAAAGTCCCTTTTCTTCTGCCGCTTATCCACCCCCTCCCCTCAGCGTTCAGCCCCGAGGACATTTGAGGATGAGGAAAGAGGAGGGCGCCTGAGGAGGGATGTGATGAGCCAAAGGGTCTCTTTTAGGAGGGGATTGTGGAAGGAGAGGTCACTTGCCCCGGGCGGCATTCGTTGGGAGGAGTTAAGGATGGGGAGGAGTTAAGGATGGGGAGGAGATTGTGGGAGAAGAAGCGTTTGGGGAAGAATTGGAAATGGAAATATATAGAGAGGAAAAGGATTTTTAGGAGGAAATTGGCGAAGAAGGGTACTAAATATAAACAGCCCCTGTGACAAGGAAACACGACCAATAGCGGAAGAAGGGCTGCTATGAAATACAGGCCCAATTTCTCAGTTAGATACTCATCACTTTGCAACATTGGTAAATAATTGTTGCTTTAAATGATATATGCAACAAAAATATATGTTTAATGTCTATAATATATTTGCGTTGTTTACCCTTTCATACCAAATAGCTATCTTGGATAAGGGCAAACCTTTCTCCGCTATAGCTTTATATCCACTTTATATAGTCTCTTTTAAAGTAAAATAACGATCAAGGGCATAACGAGCTTAATACTTTGAGAAGTCAAAGCAATTGCTCAAGTAGTGCAAAGTCCATTAGACACTTTTATAATGAAAAGGATGAAACTTATCGAGCTAAATTAAATTGTTCGCATAACCGTATATCAATATAGGTTTATTTAAATTATAAAAACTCTGATTCGGGATACGAAATGGGAATTAAATGTACCAAGAGCAATGTAAAAACGACTGAAGCATCTAGATAATAATTGAAAAAGAAGTTTATTCCTTCTTCATCTTGGTATAGAAAGGCAATTTTGAAATAATTTCACAGCTTATTATGTGTAAAAGCCTGCGAACGTTTTTGAAAACGCATTGTATTGCATTTACCACAATTAAAAGAAATAGTTTAAGTTTATATATATAGTGTATGTGAATTATTTGCAAGAAAAATAAAGTATTAGTTATGACTTAGTTATGAGATATTCCCTCCACCGTATCTGTAAATAGCTCATGAGAAGGAACATTGATTAAAGCAACGGAAATGACCAAGTGTAACAGATATATTCAATGAATTCAGCGAATGGAACAACTTCCATAAATAGCTAATAATGGAAAGCAGACATTATCGATAAGAGGAGGCGATGCAATATGATTATCCGTTGCCAAAAGACTACATTGTCAGAGTTAACGGAGGAAAGTTCAGTAGATGAGGAATCCAGCAGCGGAACGCGATAGGAATCTCTCAGACGACACCAACGGCGAGCATTGGCGGTAGAGGAGGAATCAATTCATAATTTAACCAAATAAGTCGCATCGAAGGTCAAGACGCTCGCAAATGGAAACAAAAGGGGGAAAGAGCGGTGGGCAGTCGGCGCCAGGAGGGAACTGCAGCCGGGAGGGGCATCTGGGGAAACAAAATAGGTGATCAAAGTAGAAAGCGGGGACATGTTGGTGGGTGGAAGTCGCAGACGCCGTCCTGACCTTAAGGCCCATCCTATTCCGACCTCCTGGGAGTGGGATGTGGAGCCCATGGGGGAGGCAAATGAACTGTTGGAGGGGAAATGTGGTGAAGAGAGATACCGCACTCGTTAGAGCATAGACTCCCTACCACTGTGCCGCGACAATATAGTGCCAAATAACTTCTGAAAGGATTAAGGGATAGTAAATACTTAGTGCATACAGGCATGCGTATTAAAACCCAAAGATAAACAAAGGGGAAAAATTTGACTTCTGTTCTTACATGAATTTCTGATAGAAATCCTCACAGGCAATTTTGCATTTTATATATACATTAATTATGCTTGTATATCTACATATTAATATTGTTATCATTACATATATTATTTGTAATAATAATTGTTATATACATATTAATAATAATACTGTAAATATACATATATGGTATATATTTCTCCAAGTAGTAGGATTGCGACACATTTGTTCACCATGTACAATGATATGTACATTGTAAATATCAACAATGATGGCAATAACAGCAAAGGAAAACGAAGATCCTCAACAAAACCGGTATTCAAATCCTGGAATGTAATGATACCTAATATTTTTACATCAAAATCGTTTTTTTAGTCTAAATTTAAATTCTAGTATTAGCATTCAGCCAGAAGAAACAAAATGAATCATTGTTAGCATTCGAGTTTAGGAAGTGAAAGTTTTGTGATCATATGTGGAAGGGTGGGTGGTGACGAAGGGTGGTGAGGTGAGGCTGAGACCTGGCCCTCAGATGTAGGCGGATATTGGTTCAATTCCTGTGGAGACCAAAAGGTAATAACTCCTGGATAGGGAAACAATGATAGAAAAACATTAAGTGGTTGGACATCAAAGAAGGGGAGCTAATACAACCATGGATATTGAAACCTAGAATGAGAAATACAGGTACTGCGAGGTAGTTGAAAAGGGAGGGAAAAATTGGACAGGAGGAGGTGCAGATGCTTGGGGGAACGACTAGGAGACTGCAATCGAAAGGAGGGTGGGTGCAGGTTGGGCGGGGGGCGGAAAGGCTCCAGGGGAGGGAGGGGAAGTGGGGGATGGAGTGGGAGAGAGGGGAGGGAGGCTGATATTCCGCCCGCCCGCCGCAATTCCTCTTATGGTCAAGAAGAGAGTCGCCCTGCCCTGCGGCCAACGTGGCCGGGCGGTGACGACGGCCTTAGGAAAGCACTGGAAGGAGTGTGGGATGGAGCGAAAGAAAAAGTGGGATAAAGTGATGGAAGGGGCAGCTTAAGGGCGTATAGAGGAGAAGTGGAAAATACGAAGGAATATAAAAGAACGAGACGATTAGGTCGGGGAAATGAGGGAAGGGATTGTGAGTGGAGAAGCGTAAGAGGAACACCCGCGTTACTCTCCCGATTAGCATGCGTTACGTTGAAGAAGTCGGACGATTTGTAGCGAATTAACCCATGCTGCTGAAGTGATGTATCCAATGGAAACATACGAGGGACGAAGCACTACCGACAGGGATGCCATGACATTTTGAATCTAATTATTTGGGCGCAGACGTGTTTTTTGAGTTTCTCTTGAAGCTCTTTCCCTGGGGGCAAAAGCAAAAATTAAGGTAAAGGTTAATCTTAACATCATATGTTTTCGAAGAATTCCGAACTTTTATAATGGTGGGTCGATAGTTTTCCCTTTTTTTTGGAACAAGCTCCACAGAAAATAATTTTAGACTTTTAATATTCTCTACTAGGATGTTTTCGAAACATGACGATCTTTATGTTTAAATATCTTAAATTAAATCTTTTGTAAATCCTTTCAAAGTTGATCAAAAGCAACACTTGTAGGTAGGCAGAATTTATAGTATATTTTTTGATCTACCCACGCGCAGTTCTCGTAAAACAAAACGAACAGTAACTTTTATTTTATCGATTTCCTGTACACCTGGATTTAAATATGATATACTAACATAGATAAATGGTTCAATAGAAGAGATAGGAAAGATATTATTGAAATAAAAATATGTAGGTTCCACAATAGAATTTTATTTCGACCGGTTTAGGCCCTTCCCATAAAATAGCTGCACCAAAATGAAGATTGTACCTGACGATGGTCGAAACCGGTCGACATAAAAATTATATTATGAAATGGGCGAAGTTTTATTTCTATAATTTCTTAGCTGTGGTGTTCCACGAAGTAAAGCCGTCGCTCATTTGTTTCATTTGAATAAATAGGAAGATTATATAAATTTTTCAATAAAAGTAGAAAATCCGCTGTTATATTCGTCTATATTAAAGCGCAGTTTCAAACTAGAGATGACAACCTACCTTTTCTAGGCACTCACAAGCGGAAAACTATCGACCCCGGCAAATGCCACCGAATTCCCCTCTCCGTAGAGGGAATTCCTCAACAAATAAAACGTCGCCAGGATTATAACCGAGATCGCCGACTCAAAAAGCGAGGAATTCCATCCGGAATAACCTCACCTGCAATCCCACTGAGTACATAGCAAATTAACTCCGTTTAAACCGACATGAGAGAGGCTGTTAAGAGGGAAAGGCTCACAAAGAAGGAGACCACGGGTACCTGGACGATGAAAGTGGCAAGCAAAGGGTAAAGGGGGAGGGGAAGAGATCTGCGAGGATGGAAACGGAACGAGACATTAAGAGCAAAGACAATGGGAGCGCCGGAGGATAGGGAAAAGGGAGGGCAGTGGAGGAAGATGAGGAGAAGGAGGTGGACGCAGGAGAGGGTGGGATCAGAGGTCAACGACGCCCTTGGCAACGGTGAGATAAAAGGGAAAGAAGGCTTTGGGGAAGGTTTTGAGGTCCGGGGAATGAATAGAGGCAGCGAGAGGTAAGTAGAGGTAGGGGAGTGGGTGAGATTCGAGGAGGAGGACCGCGACGGTGCGGGGAGTCATTCGGGGCAGAAGCGGGAAGGAAGAGAATAATTAAAGGAGATAAAGTTGAGGGGATAAAAGAAGGAGCGAGAGTTTCGGGAGATGCGAGGAATAATGCGTTTGTTTGAAGAGGAATGTTTCTGAAGATCCGCTCAAAGTGTGTGCGAGCTCTAAATTCGAGGAGAAATATGGAAATGCGGAAGGAAAACTCGAAGAGGCCGTATTTTTACGGAGACGAAGCGGAGGAATAAAAGGGACGACGTTTTGCTTTTTTTGTGTAGTTGACGCTCGTATTACGACTGTTGCCCAAATAATAGCTGTAGTTTATTTGAAAAGATATCCGGATTTTACGAAAATCTACAAAAACCTGTACAGACGTTCTGCTCAGCATACTGAAACTGCAGAATTATTTTTAAACTATTTAATTTGATATAAATGTAAAAGAAGAATTGAAGTAGCATCAAATATCCGAATTACTATTTATATTAGTTACCCTTAATTTCTAAAAACACACGAGAAGTAAAACTTTCATTTGAAAGTACTTGTGTTCATCACAGCATATAATTAAAAATTCATAGCCATTTTTAATTGTATAGATTTCTCAAGGTGAAGGTCTTAATGACTTAAACAAGTAAGAAGACGTTCAGTAGAATGGAAATTATTAGTTATAGATGTTTTTGATAGGAATGCATTTACCATCAACTGTTATCAATCCTAGGATTGCGGCCTTCTCAAATGTATTTCGAACTTCTCCTGAATTCGTTTCGCTCAGGTATCTATTCTATCTTTTTATTGATGTTCTTCTTAGTATATACCTTTCCTTGATATCGATTCATTCGTTGGAATAAATAATTTTAACATTTTCTTCCTAGAATAAGGGACTACATTCGCTTAATGAAAATGAAAGGTAAGAATTCCGAAGAATTTTCGCTGAAATTTCCGAAGGTTTCCATTCTATTCAAAATATGGAAATGAAGCCTTGTCGATGAGGGAAATTATTGCTTTCCCTCACTTCGAGTATCGTTATGTTTCCCAGGAGTCACGACTCCTGGTGTGTTTTGCTTGCATTCTTTGTCAGTGAGATATTGACATTTCGAAAGGAAGGCATAATTTCAAGAATGACGGTGCTTTCCGATGGCCGTGGGAGGAATGATAGAGTTAACAATATCCTTGGGAACAATAAGTATGATTTAAATCACCGAGTGAGTAGGATATCAAAAGGAACGATAGTGGAGATTTGCCGACTCGAAATCGATTCCGATGGTTACGATTTCCTTCACAAATCGATGGGCGTATAATTTCGGGTTGACAAAAACGCGATCCTTGTTTCATTAACTCTTCAATGGAACAGATTTCCAATCTTGCGATCAGTGCATGTCCTCGTTAGTTATTCAGCATTTGGCGTTTTCCATTTAGACTCCACGACTCGGCGGTTTCTTGTTCCATTGTATAATTCATGAGTAAAGTTTTTCGATCGTAGAATACCCGATCGCTCATTTCGAAATATCCCGCCTTTGGCGATGTTATTGGGGAATTGCCAACGACTATTATTTACAGTTGATTTTTCCTGGATGAAATGGTATTTCGCCGCAGGAGATTTACCAAAAAATGCTCTATGATGCTCGGATTAATACTTTTCTAACCCTTAGTACGATTCTGACGTTTCATCTCTGCATGTATGAAATCGAATAAGCGTTCATACCGCGTCGAATCTACTATTAATTAACTATGCAAGAATAAAACAAAAATATGAAATTTTTGAGTAGCTATACATTACTCAGGTTTTTTTAACATCCACTTCCTTAAGTTCTCCTCTCTATCTCTATTCACCTACACACTACGTATGTTTTAACAGCACTGACGAAAGGCTAGATGGAAGAAGACTTTTCAGCTCCGATCTCGCCTTAATAAAGATTATATAGATTACTTAGTAGATTATTTTATTGGTTCTTCATGAAAATGGGATACTTTTGACTTAATATTTACCGATTAATTCAGTTTATGACTAAAATATCAACTAAATAATTAGCTAAGGTCCAACTGAAGAAAAATATATGAAAAACTTTTAATTAATACTTCTTAAAAACCTACAATGAATAATTTAATTGAGATATTTATCTTACAATTGGCATTCTATTTATTTTACACTTGCATTATATTTGTATCGTAACATTTATAGATACATACATTTACACGCTATGTAATTTTCTTTAATTTGTTTCTACCTTAAACATAAACTCCGAGCGAAGTGACAAGTGGCTATAATCAGTCTTGATTACGGTTTAAAACTGAAAAGTGTACTATCTTACAGTGCATATAAGTCCACTATAGATTGAGAAATCTGCAGCTAAGCATTACCATTTTTCTTCACTAGCGTAATTGGAAAAATAGGCTCAAAAGTTGACCGGAAAATTTATTAGCGGCCTTCCGAAGAAAACCGGAGCAATAAAAACTCCTTTGATCGTCGAGAGGAGAAATCGTCCATCTGATCGTGTGAATATTAATGCCGATATCTGGATTATGCAGTGGCAACAGTTTCCTGCGACTCGCGCTGTTTCCTCCCGTGTTTTTATGCCAATCCGATGAGATAGTCAATTGGATGGAGGAATCTTATGAAACGTTTACTTAAAATAGGTTATTTTTACTTAATTTGAAGCAGCTCAAATCTTTCAGAAAGAATATGATCAACTAAGATTCCACTGTGATCAACTCGAACATTAGTCGTTCAACTCCATTAGACTTTTTTGAATAAAATTGGCATGCACGATCCTAGACTATGTTGATATGTTAAAAAAACTTAGATTTCATCTAACCAAGGTCAATTATTACACGTCTAAATGGTTGATATTTGAATTATAAAAAAATTTCTGTAATTTATATACATCTTGATGATATCAAGCACAACTAACGATCAATAGAGGGCAGAATAGACCAGCCGGTCGATAACCACCTATCGATAACGACCTATCAATATTATTTTTGTAATCGAGATGACGTAATTATTTATCGATGTTATCCATCCACCAATCAGAGCATCTACCAGGCCTTCTTTAAAATGTAAAATACTTAATGCTTAATATTGAACTACGTTACAGCTAACTGGGTCCTACTTTTGTCAAATAAATAAGCAACATTTATCCACACGTGCTCATTTATATCAGCTTCAACCGGGTCCTTTTTAATATCTACGGGCGTGGAGATAAACATGTGTGACGGTGTGCATTCACAACACGAATGGATGAGATTCGGGATGAAATATTTGACACTTGTATAAAGCAAGGGTGGAGCTTCCTCAAGACCAGGCGTTTTCCTTCGCATTCTTTCGGGCTTTTCTTCGAATACGACGAGGTGGAAGTGGGAGCGATTGGGAAATTGGACTCGATTCGAGCATGTGTCAAAAAGGAGAATGATGGCCTTTCCCTTTTTCTTCTTCCTTAACAATATTCCGGGCCATACTCATCGTGCGTCATAGAGGAGTGCCTTGCAGATGTCCAGAATGCTCCAAAAACCGTAGTTGCATGTAATCACGTGGAGAGATCAGCAGGTAATTTTAGGATACCAGCAGGCATAGGTGCCAATTTAGCGATTTTTCCTTTTTCTAGGGACATTTTCCTGTTTTGTGTACATTTCGCATTCATGGAATATATTCTATTGAGTAGGACCTCATCTACATGTTCCTAACACGCTAAGGTGATCGAGATGAACTGCAACTTGGCACGAGGAAGCTCAAACCCAGGGTTAAACAAGAGTGAAAAATAGCGGCTTGTTATAAAATCCTATGAAAGACTTGTTTTAAATCAAAGTAAAATTACGTTTATCGATGAAATACTTAAATTTCATATTATTCCTTTAATTATTAATTTCATTTTGTAAGAACTGATATTCTTTTGTAGAAGCGAGTTTAATAAATTTTATTTTTTAATTTATTTTCAACGATTTTTTCTCAGTTTAAATGAATATATAAATGATAACATCTTTAATCGGCAAAATTGTAACCAGGTCACATCTGCCCTACCAATAATTTTAGTGATCGTTTAGCTACTTTTCAAGGTACATCCTGCGATTTATTAAAAAATAAATAGACATCTCTACAAGTATATGGAATTCCCGTGGAGACATCTGCAACTGGATTTTCCTATACGTCATTCAACAACTAAGTTGCCATCTTCACGTAGTCATTTAATGTAAGGTACGAGATTCATTTATGGCTTTTGGAGAATTTATACAGTACCGTTTGGAAAAGAAACTTGTTCCGATTCCTTTTATACAGAGGTGGTGATCCTAGGTGGGCGATGTCCTGGTGCTCTCTCTGTATCCGTTCACTTCCACTCTCTCCCTCCCATTCGTTCCACTCCCTTCTTTGTTTCTCGTACTCTAACGCGGAATGCGACAGCCACTGAATATTCGGGTGTCTCCCGTTATGCCGTTTCATAAGGTCGCCTAAACACTCCCGCTTATGAGAACGCGTGCCCTCGCTTCGCTTAATCCCGCCAACTATTCGCTCTGGATGCTTTCCAGGCGCCCACTCTTTTTTACGCCACCATTAACACCTCTTAGTCGCCGCTAATCCTACGTTTAAAAAAAATGAGTTCGGATTCCATTCGCCGGTCGTGTTTGTCCGTGTGGAACTGTTTTGAAACCAAAGACTCGTTATTTTATGGGCCGCGGCGCGACTGTGTGAAATATTTGATGCAATTAGGGGTCGATCTTTTCTAGGAATGAATCACAATTGGATGTGGAAATTATTCCCGTTCCCATGGAAATGCTTTGTTTGGGATTGTGGATTATAAGAATTATCTCAATTTCCTAACGTAATTTTGACGCCAAGTGCAATCAAATTATGAGATGGAACTCGATATTATGAGTTCAAAAGTTCACACAGAGTTATGCGTATTATTGAGGTAAATACACACTTGTCACAGATTCGCTAAACTCATCTTTAAAATTTATGGCAAGTAATACAAGCATAGTTTTAATATCCAGTGCTATCATATGCCCACTTTAAGATTGTAAAAATAGCAGAAATCATTTAAAATTAGATCCACGATTACATAGTATTTTATGCTCGCAAAATCACGTTTAGAAAAGGCTAAATTGACAAGGTACAAAGATTTCAAATATTTCAAATATTCAAATACTCTTTCAAATATTTTTTCTTCGAAGCCTAATATCTCTCTTATTGTAGCTAATTATATTTGGCGGTGTTGATAACGATGAATTGTGGTTTAGGGGTTGATTTTAATGGATGGATGTTTTTAGCGGTATTGAAATATAAAATACAATAAACATAAAATATTATAGATAGAGTATTAGGACTTCTTGATAGTCATGTGCGCTCCACGCTCGTTTTCGCCGAAAGTGGTCCCGGGTTCGATTCCCGCTGAGAGCCCATGTGAGAAATGAACTAAGCTGTTGAAGCACTTTCAGCAATGCTACTATTACCACGAGATTATTATTATATTTTGGTTTTATAAGAGAAAAAAGTTGGTTTAATTTCAGATTAAACCGAATCGGTAAAATTGGAATGCTTTCATGAGACCGATGGTTGAACTTAAGGTAGGATATTCGTAAGCAATCAGTTCCTAAACGAAAATACAAGTACAGGTTCCGCAGCACGGCAACCACGGATGGAGCTTATCTCTCGACAGCTTTTCAATTGTCCGTTCTCCTCTCGGCCGACAGAAAACATCCACCGAAAATCTCGTTTCATTTCCGAATTTCCGCATCCCCAATCTCGTCCCGCATCTCCCAAACTGCAAAACCATTCGGTACCTCAAAAAAGAAGGCCCCCTTTCCCGCAATTCTCCCCGAGACCGTACGTCTCGCATTACCGATCTATAAGGAGGATCTCAATGGGAAATGAGAAAATTTTTCCCGAAAGTCACCGGGGCGAAAACGTTGAGTAAAATATGGGAAATCCTCCCGCGAAGGACACGGCTTTCGGTTCCCAGAGGGCGCAGGGTCACGGAAACATCCACCCCGACTCTGCACACACTCTCACCATTCCGGTGTCTCCGGGAGAAAACGAAAGAAAAAGGAAATCCTCCTTGTCCTCGTGGTCGTCGTTCTTAGGCGGCGGTCGAAACCATAAGGGGACATGGCGGTGGGGGGGAGAGAGTTTGTAAATGTGTTAGGAGTCTCATACGTGTCCTTTCAAAGGATCCGGGTTTTCTGGCTCGGACCTTTCCTCTTATAAATTATACGACGTCAGATACGGCGCCCGTGTTTGGAGGGGACTCGGAAATAACGAGGAAGAAGAAAACAAGGTTTTTCGGCGAGCGGAGAAAAGAGGCGACTCCTACCTTATCTCCCTAATGTGTTCCCTCTTCCGTACCAATCAACTCCTCCGAATTATCTCCTTATTTCGGGTGAAACGATCCAAACAGGAATACTGTAAGGTTTCCAGGAATTCCTGTTCCGGAGAATTCGGACGGGTAGTGTTCCTCCGTCTCCAAAGAAGACGTTGGGACTCTCTATCTCGGCCGCCCATTCCCATATAAATATATTCGCCATTACAAGGGACGGAATGGCTGCGGCTCTACTTTGAGTGAGTTCTTACACGGGATAGGGCACGATGACAGTAGTAAATGGCCGTTTAAAGACCATCATGACCCAAGCGATGCTGTCCGTCCGATGCGGGGAATTCTCCGGAGCTAGCGGTGGACTAACGTCGGAATGGCCCGATAGATTTATTTCGTGACAGTTATCTGAGGAATGCACTTTGTGATTCAAATGGCTCTTCATCCACTGAGTTATTATTGGAGCGAAGTGGTTTTCTAAGGAGAGTTATAATCAACACATTAGAAACTCATTTAGATGA
Source organism: Sympetrum striolatum (assembly GCA_947579665.1). Classification (NCBI taxonomy): domain Eukaryota; kingdom Metazoa; phylum Arthropoda; class Insecta; order Odonata; family Libellulidae; genus Sympetrum; species Sympetrum striolatum. The sequence continues at coordinate 17,720,045 of OX388341.1, forward strand.
AAATGGAGGCACGAAACGGAAGTGTATGCACTTTAATTCGTAATTTAAAAACTGGCAAAACCGCTGGCAGCGTGGGTAATCAAAATTCAGCTATAAATGCCTTTTGAATAATAAAATAGTTAAAGAAGTTGTGTATCAGGAGAAAAAGTGCTAATAGAGTCTTTTCGGCCCTTCATTTGATCTTTACAATTTAATCATCGGTTGTTGCACTATGAACATGAAGTATACTATAGAATAAGTAACCAATGTAAGCTGGTCTGATAAGTGAGATAGATAACGCTGAATTTAGTAGCTCCTTTGCTTTTTTCATCCAAAATCGATTATTATAATGGTAAAAATAATCATATTCGATGAGGAAATGGAGATGTTTGATTTGTGAAAATATCGAAAGATTAAACCAAGGCAAAATGTATCTGACGGAACCTCTTATCGAATCCGAATCATCTACTTCCATAACATCGGTCTCATAAAATGTATTATCCTTCGTGTACCTCTATCATGTTTTCTAAGGCGTGCACTAGATTCTTAATGCCCTTCCCTTTCCTTACTACTGAAACATTCGAAGTTATTCAAATGTCTCATTTTGACTTGAAGTGAAACCCTAATTGTGAAACCACATGAACATCCTGTTAGTAATTTATACATAGATTTGGTGTATGTTAAATTAGTATCACAACTAAAGGTCGACAGCAATTGGGTCGACCACAAAATGTCGACGACAATAGGTCGCCGTGCCAAAATCGATAGTCAAAGGGTCGACAGCAAAAAGGTCGACAGTAAATGGGTCGTCGCGGAAAAAGGTCGAAATTAAATGAAAAAGATGACTAAAAATTTTGGAGTCTGTAATTTTACTATTTCATTCAGGTGGGACTTCATGGAAACGATATCAATCATAAGTACATTGACAGTGACAACTACAGTGGGTTGGGTTGGGTCGATCATTTTGTATGGCGACCTATTTGCTGTCGACCTTTTTCCTCGTCGAACCTTTGGCTATCGACCTTTTGTCGTCGACCTAATCGCTGTCGACTTATAGTCGAGGAACCGTTAAATTGGTCGAATAATTTGAACATGTTACTTTCCCATCTTCCAAGTTAATTTTTGATCAAAAGCCGACATTTAACGTTCCCAGAGTTCACCTTTGCCAATCTCGGTGATCGTAATCGTAAACTACTTTAAAAATTCAATGTCTTACGCTTAGGAAAGAATTTTCTTGAATAGTGTACATTAGGGTGTATCACGAAAAACTTTTATTCGAAATTAAAAACTTCAAGTTGATAAAAAGTTGTCACTATGGTCATATATTTACCCAAAAAAGGTTTAGTTAGGTAATTGAAAAATATTTAGGTCTCCCGCAACGGGCTTAAAGTTTGATTTTTGTTGCAAAAACGAAAATTTTCATTTTTTTTTAAACATAACTACGAAGAAAATTTTTGGTTTCAATTACAATGATGTTAAGTTTATAATGTTTATCAGTAAAAAAATAGATTGTATTATTTGGAATTCTTTTTATATGTATGGTTTTAAGAAATTTCTAAACGAAAAAGTAGACTAGAAATAAATGAAATGGTCAACAATAGACCTTAATTTAAATTACAATTTTACTGCTAATTCCGGAGGCGTAAATATTACATGATATAATTTTTTATAATATTCATTAACATTTTAAACTTGACATTTTTGATCTTGAAAACAAAAATTTAATTTGTATTTAGGTTTAAAGAGTTTTTTTTTATGAAAAAACGGTTTTCGTGATAGACTCTAATGTACACTCCTGGCCAAAATTAACGCAGCAACTCCCTAGCGATCCTTACGGCCGGTGCTGCGTTAATTTTAGCCAGGACTGTACATACATGGTGTCCAAACGAATTTGAAGAATGATCGAAAAGGAGGACAAAAAGTTACAAAATTGTACCTCTTGGTTCAAAGTGATGGGAAAACAGGCAAATTTCCATTTATCTACAAATTAAAAGTAGTTATGTTGCATTTGACCACTTCCCCTTTTTCTTTTAAATATTTTATATATATGGAAACGTGATAATTAATTTTATAGGGATTTAACTTAGATAGTGCGATCATATATTGTCTCGCTTTGTCATCTTTACGTATTTGAGCTTTACTATTCTGTCAGCCACTGAACACATCAATCACAACTCCCGTGGGTTCATATCATTCCCCTTACAGTCCAAGGACGGTTGCCCTTCGTTCAAATAGTTTGTCAAAAATAGTTTACGTCTGATGTATCCCCAAAGAGTGGGTGTGAGCAAGAGGTACAGAAGCACACAAAAAGGGCTTGAATCACGAAACCTGGCGGTTACAGCGATTCGGAAAAATGGCGACATTCACCAGAAGGATGATCACGAGAGGACACGATGAAACGTGATCGAAGCTCACGAGTTTCAGCAAAGAAGTTCGGACGCAGCCTGAGAGGGGGTATCATGTGGGAAATTGCCTCAAGTATATTGGAGATTACCTCATGCAGAATACAAGTCCCGAATAAATACACGCTGAATTTTACAAACCTAAACTAAGACGTATCGAAACAGGCTAATTAACAATGAAAACGGCGGGTATGTACATATAATGAGAATCGCTTAAGAATCGTTTCCTCTCTGCCTCAGAAGCTCTAAATAAGAGCAAGGATTTGTTTTAGAAAACCGAAATAATTCAGTTAACGTTTTCCTCAATTCTTAATTAATCAAATTAGATTTTAAAATACCATATTATAAGCCGTCATTTATACTTAATACTTGCAGAAATTGTTACTTCTCAATTTATCGCACACAGTGAAATGAGGAAATAATTAATGGTAGTAGTAAATAAATATCAGTGGTTAAAGAGCTTGATCTGGTTTGAAAAGATACGGTTTGGATTATAATAAGTTGAATACATTCGTTGTAGTAAATCAATATAAAGCTGTATAAAACCAACAAAATAAATTAATGGAAGTCAATAATTTACACGAGTGAAAGCCCATCATAAGAACTTCATTTCCGATAAAATTTTGTGACTGTATATTTGTTGAAAAACTTTGATCTTCCAGACTGCGACATGATTGACGTACCTTTGTGTTTGAAAATGTTTTCATTATCAATTGAAAAATAAATATAAAACTTTCATGATATCCGTATGAGGGTTATAATTATTCAGTAGAAAAAGGAAGTTCATTTTAAATCACGATTTGAGTTCCACCTGGTGCAAAATCAGGGACATAAACGTCTCTTACAAGGTATAATGTATTGATAGAATGTGTATTAATTACTGATTGTATTTTTTATATGTTGAGATTAGCTGCCACCAAACTGCTGTCTAACTGCGGCGAAAATTGTAAATAAATAATGTATTATATAATGTTGTAGAATTTATTAATATAGTTTATCTTTTGGAATGTTCTCATGTTACTTTGGCTACCAAGGTACCAAAGCTACTTCGCTATTTTGATTGATTTAATTTGCTGGCGAATTGATCTTAAAGTATGGTTGCCAGCTTTTGCAATTAAAATAATTAGATTTTAATTATCTTGCCGCGTAATATTAGAACCTGTACCTTAATGAAGAGTCTGTAACTGTAAAGAAACCTTTTCTCGAACCTGTATCTAAGGCTGCCAACCTTACTACACGCCGTTGTCAACAATATCAGGTATGATATCGTTAATTATAATATTCTTCACTGATTCCGCTTTCAGATACACCTCCGTAATATTTCAAGACCGTATTGAAATTCCAATTAATATGCTAGTACTGCGCTTTATTAACAAATAAATTGTACATTAAAACTAATCGAAAATCATTACAGCATATTGATGCCATTTATATTTGTATAGATCTCTGAAAGCAGAGGACCTTCAGAAGATGGATCCAAACCTCCCCAGCGATGGCGCGACTACCCATGTATGTATGGCAAAAGAGGAGGGGAAATAGACGTTAGTGGTCCCTTTTTGCACCCCCTCCAGTGCAGAAATATTACCCTTGGTTTTCACGTAAGGAAGGCGTGGTGCCGCCGAAATAGTTGACCTCACTTAACCCTTCCTCTCCCACGCTTTGCTGCGTGTTTCATCCCGAGGAATACGAAACGAGACACGGGAGACACGGTACACACACACTGAGATGGGACGAATTAACAGAGGGAAAATGTGAGCCAAAGATGCGGTAATGATATGGTTCAGGGTTAATGTGGTCGACGCGAGATTGGGTCGGTGATCAGAAGAACAGAGGTAGGTATGGACGGTATTCGGTGGAGGTTCCTTTGGGTTCCTCCTCATACCCGGAAGTGAAAGAAGATTCATTTCTAGCTATGCAGATTTCCGATAAAGGGACTCTTATCCGCAGTTAAATTGTGCTCACGAATTCTTTCGTAGGGAGAGGAAGAATTTTTAAGCGATATAATTTTCTGATTAGGATATAAATTTTCTAAGAGATATTGGCCGAATGACGGCAGGAAAGGAATGAAGTTGTTTATCTAATACGGAACCATATACCCAAAAATATGGGGACAACATTTACGACCATAAGCTTACGGTACCAGTAAAGTTCGTGGAACAAAGGACAGGATACTCAGATTTCTAATTCTATAGATATTAGAATTGGTTCTAAATATTCCTTATGTAAAACGTTGTTGTATTTGAATTTCTCTTTAATGTTTCATACAAATCAATTACTTAGGATAATTGTAACATATGTTGCTGTAATTATGTTAAAGCTTGATTAAAATTTTAACTGCTATATTTATTTATCAAACCATCATCATACTTCTATATTTGTTCATAAAATTAAGGGAATGATGAAAAACATCCGAGGGCCTCTAGGAAAACAAATAAAAAAAACTTTTAGCATGCTGTCGAAAAGTCTCAACATTAGAAAAATAAACGTTGAAATAAATTAAGTCGAAGTAAAAGGGTCTTTATAATTTTACTAGATATTTTTAATAATTTATTCTCCAGAAAAATAAACTAAATACGAAGCAATGAAAGTTAAACCAAAATCAAACTAGTAAGCTTACAAATAGGGAGAAATTAACGCCAATGTAAGTTTTTAAAAACACTTTGTTCCCTGGTGAGAAGAGGGTCTGCAGCCTACTCCTTTAATGCCAAACGGAGTGAATGAGCGTGGTAAAGAGAGAAAAATGGTTCTCGTCGATAGATAGTCGGAGACATTTTTAAGTTCGAAAGAGTGAAGTCGCGACGTTATCACTAACGGGGAATCTTTCGCTTTCATTGGACGCGTGGGAAGAAGACATCTTGCTTCAATGGGTTTCCCTTACACTCGTGCGGACAGAGTACATTACAAGGAAAACTTTGGAGAAAGGGAGAGTGAAAGCAAAGAGAAAGAGGAGCTATAGAAGAGAAATTACGAAATATCGCAGTGAGGAAAATCGGAAAGAGGAGATTTAATTTGCTTTCCGCTTGGACGGAGCTGCATTCGAAGGATTACCGGTAATTTTAAAACCCTACTCGCGGCGTTTATCGGATTAAAGCGTGTTTTTCCGTGCCGCCAGCTAATCCAATCGGCATTACGCCCGCCTAGGGTTTTTGTTGCGCTGCCTTTATCAGGTAAATCTTTTAGAAGGGCAATTTGTCGAACCATGCGTAGGATATGCACTTTTTTCCGAAGACTTAGAGAGTAATCGACCGTGAATGTAATATCTGCTGATTGCGATTCATGACTATAATTACTTGGTGAAAAACTGCGAATTAGTGTTTCTTCTTCTACAACCTAGAGCCTGTCAAGTATGTCTGACATACACGTATTTATTACATTTTTCCCGCTACGATCACTGGAAGTATGTTTGTTTAAACATAAATTTTCCTCTAAGAATCATGAAAGGGATTAAGAGCTCAGCAGATTGGTTTATGTCAGAGTTTATCCAATTTTATTTAGGGATGACGTATAATCCTCGAGAGCTCAAACCTTTTTTTGTTCTCCATATTGTAAATTAAAGTTATTAAAGTTTTGACGAGTTTCGTTTAGAATTGGGTATATAATAATCTGTTCTGAACTTGAAATATTCTTCTTCACTCATGGAAGGAGAGGATTAGAAACAAAATCCAACAAAAATATGTCAAAGCGTGAGGATAGAGCAAAGTATGGTAACAGTTATACTAACAGCTGTACTATGAAGGATGAATGGTTCATATAATAAATGTTGTTAATGAGTAAGACCTACCTCCTTAGAAAATTACGCGAGGTATCTAAAAAGCAATATTTTTCCGCTAAATTATTTAAATCGTGTGCATTATACTATTTTTATGTTAAACAATAACGAATTTAGGATGTACCAAAAACAATTTTAGAGCCAGGGTGGAAGAATATACCAATATCAATCTGCCATAACCGCATGATAAACCTTCCAGTACCTGGAATTCGATTAACATCGGATTATTTTGGAAATGACCTTTTAAAGGCCGTCGTTTGTCAGCTCACGCATCCTAGTGAATTCAGCTAATGAAAACTGACCAACGAGTGCAAACAGGTTTTGGCCTCTAAAGGGGAGTTAACCGTAGAGCATTTTATCACAAATATTCCATTTTAAGAACCTCGCGATTTTTTTACACTGTGGAAAAAGTAGGAAACTCGTTTATAGTTCCTCAGAATCCCAACACTCGCTGCAATATGAGAGTGAGTCCTGGGTGGTCTACTCTCCACAGCCGCTTCCCATACCGACTCTCGCGAGGTCAGCCGCCGGGGCCACGGAGGACAAAACACACAGAGGTCACTACGCGCATCCACTCCTCAAAATATAATAGTAATAAAATAACTTCCATCTTTAGAGTTGCGGCGTATGACACAGGTCCAGAAATACGGAATGGGAAAAGGTTTCCCCTATATTCTTCGGAGTCCTCCATGAGAGCTCTTCAGCCATGTTCCTCTTGAACTCGCTATTAACCGGACGCACGCCTCCTCGTGCTCACACACCACGCTCGCGCTGCTGCTTTCCTCTTTAACTCGCTTCCCTTGCCACCTGTCATCACGTTCCCTATCCTCATTATCTCCCCTCACTTAATCACCCCTTCCTCCTTCCGGTCCTCTCTTACCCCCACTTGACCCTCTCGCTACCCACTACGCAACCGCCGAACTCGCATCTCTGTCTCCGTCACAACCTTTCCTACTGGTGGAGTTAACAGGAGGCACGAAAACCTCGCTTCAGAAAAATATTAGGTGGAACTCTTCCCATTTACTCTTATCTCTGTCCTTTTCTTCCCATTTCGGGCTCTGTTCTTATCTGTTTAAGCACCTTTATCTGCCCCAAACTTGCAGCTAACTTCTTGACCTTTCTTCTGATCTTCCTCTCCAGAGGAGCTTACTTTTTAGCTCGTGAACATCCCTCCTATTAAATTCACTTTTCTTAAGAAATATTTCATGGTGACTCAATCGTTTGATTTAATAATTTCCCACAAATTTGTTAGTAAATATTTATCTCCTATTTTGTGTCTTAATTCTACCAACTTTGATCTAATAATATCTTACATGGAAGGATTAAACTCCAAATAAATTTACTCTCTATTGGCGAAAGATTATAACTGACATAACCGACTTTGAAGTAAAACATACATACTTTCATAGGTAGGACGATGTTATATAAATATGATATCTTGTAATATATTAATTAATGTGTAGTAAAAAAATTAACAACGGGTATTCAGCAATCTAGTAGGCTAGTTTTTCGTAATTTTTCTTTATTCATTTCTTTGATAGCCTTCGAGATTTCTCTTTTACCGTTTATTTATTTCAATCCTTAATCTTTTAGCGTCATTCTTAATGGATTGAAATATTTTAATTTCAGAGAAACAATAATAAAGGCTTTAAAATCTAGAGACGATGCGTCAAGATGAACTTCATCCCAGCACAATCAAGCTCCATGCCATTCAATTTACTTCGCCTTAGTCTTTTTCTCCTCTTTCTCGAATGACATGTTAAATTTAAGGAGGGACTGTTGATCTCTGTTTCGTACCTTTAATACGAGTCGGGTTTTACGGTCTTTCCCAACTTATGTCAATGTCCCCTTACGCTTTTTCTTACTCCCCATGTAACTGTCCCCTCATCTCCGTTTCTCTTGCATTCCGCTCGTAAGTACTTGTATGATTCTCTCGTAAACGTCCTTCATTCTTAAGTGAGCCTTTTAACGTTTGTATTACCCGCACCATCTTGAACAAAAAAGGAAATTGCTATTTCGTCATAATATTTAACTTTTTTCAATGTTCAAGTCGGAGCGGATGAACCTTTCTTGAATTACACTTGGACGAAATACTTTTACAACTAACTTTTAACACCTAACCTTACTCTAGAATGGTAATTACATACATGCATAGCGAAATTTCAATTTTTCTTGCACCTTATTTTCTTACAACTACAGTAATCACAAGCCTGTTTTCTCATCCCATGTCCTTCAAGTGTTTATCTTTTTATTTACACGACAAGCCTATTTTCTTTTCCATTCTCTGTACAAAATCCCAATGATGACCATGTTATTCCTTGTACTTCGCGCGATTCTTTCTTTCCCAAGACAAATGAATCGGTCGTCGGAATTTTTCAAGAACTTTAAGTTCTCTTTACTTTCCATTTCTCATTTGTTCTCTTCCCTTACTCTTTTGTAACCATAATAAAATAAACCAGAGTAAAAGCTTTTCCAGGAAATCTCGTACCCCCTCCCCCATCTTACTTAGGCAATATTCCCCCATGTAAGGCCACGAGAGCGTTTAAGTACGCATCTTTCGTTGTCTTACCGTCTCGCGCGCTTCTCATTCAAGCAAAGGGGTTGTACGGCGAGCGCGTGTTTTTGCGTGTTACTACCCATGCCTCCATCTTTTTGCGGCACACACCGTCATTTGTCGCTCGGACCGTTCATTACCCCATCTTTCGGCCAAGTTCCGCATAACTCCCTTCGAAACACATCGGTGGCATAAAAATATCCCCCGAAGATATCATTATTCGCCGCCATTCTTTGAAGTCGTCGGATGGGCCATTACGGACGTCTTCTTTCCGCGAGGAATGAAAACGTTAAGAAAAAGGAGTTTGGATTTCGAAGGAGGCGGCAGAATGACTCTCCAGAACCGAAAGGAACGTCGGGTGTAACGTTACACACGATAAAAGTTGTTTCTCCGTGATTTATTACGCAATGCCGCCGTTCATTTTTCTCCTCCGCGCTTCCCGCCGCCTAGATAGGTGGCGCGCGGGTCCATCGTTTGGGCGACAGGACATCGAAAAAGTTCCTCAAGCTGTAAAAACTTCGGCGTCCAGAAATGTTACAGACGCATTTATGTGAAGCCAATTAAAAGAGCCTCCTACGAAGAAGGCTGTAAGCGAAATAAATGACATCGAACGTCGTGAGGGATCGCATCCCATTACGCAGCAGTTGTCCTTCATTAAATTATGCATTCCGCCGAATCCTCGAATATATCCCGGCAGTTTGAGAGAAAACCCGTTTCCGACGGCGTAGTAAAGTAAGGTCCAGAAGACTGAGAGGAATATTCGAGAACTGGAATGGGGCAGTCGATTTCTCGTGATTGGGAGGCCACCTATGCTGCGGGAGAGGTTTCGACGAGAGTTCTATTTGTCGTGGGGAAAAGAACGATTTCTCAGGGGTCGCCCCAATATTTTATGGGCCGTTTACCGATGCGACGCATTAGAGACCCCGCGGAACGGAGAATTGGGGCAAGAATGAGGGATGGAGTGGAGTATGAATACAAGGAAATGCTAAGTGGCGAGCTGGAAGAAAATTCCCCTTTAAAAGGTCGCCTTTAGAGGACTGGAAACTTATGTGGAAGGAGAAGAAAGGGTGAAACATAGCCGTGAAGGAGACGTGTCTCATCCTGTTTGTATTAGCCCTCCGTACCAACTTTCTGAATTATCCGATCCTGCCACCATTGACAATCGAGATTCCACGGCCAAATTTTTGAACATCCCTCCTTTTTTTCTTCCCAAACCTTTAAGGTTTTATTTAGCGGAACCCCGCATAAACCTGTCTCCCTCACTGTTTAAGGGTGATAAAAAGGAATAAAAGGAGGTTCGAAAAATCGTTTTATTTTTTATATCTCCCAAGAGCGCGGGTCTGGTTTATAACCTGAAGTAGAGAAGAGCTGGAGAGACCTTTAAAAAAATTTCCTCCCAATTTCTCTCGAGTGGCTTCTTGAAGTCTTTCTCTAAGCCTCATCTCATATGCGGTCTCCGAGTTCGACTTCCTTGGAATTCCGGGAGATTTATTTTAATTGGTTCCTCCACGTTCTGATCGACTACTGTGCTGGCTTACGTGTTTATTTTCTCTCTATTTGTCTGCAGTGACGCGGAAAACTCTTTCGCCTTTGAAAGCCGAATTTGCACAATTTTCCACAAGTGATTTAATTTTAATATAATTTAGGAATTCCATCCATAAATCTGCTACTATTCCCTATTTAGGATTGCTGAGTACGGAGAGTACTTTTCTAATTTCTTGCGTACCTGGTTATGAAAGTGTGAACACATTAAACCCAGAAAAAATTGAATCAAGTTATGCTCATATTAGCTTTACGTGATAATAGACTGAATTATCAGAAATAATGAATGAGTGGGTAAATACGATTAATAAATTAATCAATTGATTCGTACAAATCATTCATTGCTTATTTCGTTACGTTTTTCATAGGAAAAAGACTTGCATCATTTAAATAATACAAATTCAATATTCAAGGTGAATAGACTGGAATGTTAATAGAGATGGTTGCCAGTTGACAGGTATGTACAGTTTGATTATATATCATTCCGTTCAGATTTATTGTGACTTTAAAACTCATTGAATCCTTAACGGTAAATCTATCCAGCCGTAAAATTACATGGGACTATAGAAAATTGTCTAAAATTTTATTTAGCACATAAATTTTGCATTTCAATTTTTTGGATTACTGTCAGAATCCTTTGAATGTTTTAACTAGATGCTTCGATATTTCAATCTTTCAGCGCTTTAAATATCACTCTAGGAATTTCTTAGAACAAGCCGCAACTTTTTCCTTCTTACTCCAATTCCTTCTGAGAAGACTTTCAGAAGGTCAGCGACTCGTCTAAAAAATAACGACAGTATGGGATTGCATTAGCATGGGCCCATAATATTACAATGTTTATGGTTTTGGAAAACGGAGCCTCGACCCTTCAGACTGTATCGGAGCAAAATTAACCGCTTTAAGTACTTGGTCCGCGAAACGTGAAATTCCTCTCATATCCAGTCGTTCGATTTCGAGTCGAATTTTCGCTCTGGTTGATTATATTGAGGTAAATTTCCTGCCCGGTCCGATCGTAAACGGCGGCAGGATTCCGGTTTATTTGTTTCGACGCGCGTAATAGGAAAGCCATTAGGAAGTCGCGCCGTCATCGCAGCTCCGCTCATTAAATTCTTAACTGGTCTCTCCTTATCCAATTCCGCGAGCAATTCTCACGCCTACAGAACAAGTTCAGGACTTCCGAAGGGGTCCACTTTCTAGCAACCACTTACAGCGGAAATGTCACCGAGAATTAAAAGGTCAAATCGGGTAACGTCAACTTTTAAAAAGGTAGCTATAAATCATTCGATTTTCATCGCCTGCAGAATTGAAAGTGTTACGTGATTGACGTATTGTTTTTTTTATTTCGACGGTGGTATCTTTCATTTTGATGCAGATTTTTAGCGCCATTCGACGTGTAAAGGCTTCGACGCTTAAATTTTATTTTCAAACGTTTAAAGGTATTCAGCTTTAAATATTACCCACCATCACTGAATTCCTATATGACGATTCTGAGCTACTTAATTTTTGTATGTACCTTTAAGCCTTTAAGTAATTTTACCATATTTTATTCGGCGTCATCGTTATGTTACACGGAATAGTTTTAATTCTTCAAATTTATTACTCTGTTTCATCATCAATATTAACCCATACCGAATATTATAAATTAACGGTTGTGTCCACAAAGTTTTAGGAGGGCATGAGTGAGCCTCGTAAAATGGAGTCTGGATTGAACGATTGCCAGCGATATTTAAGATTGTAATTATATATTCACCGCCATCTAAACAAGTTAGTATAAACCTAGGATAATTCTAATAAAAAATGTATATCACCACCTATTTATTTCAACGAAGATGTGTTAAGTTTCATATCATGAACATCGACACAGAGATTTCACTTACAACAGAAATGACAAAAACCTTGGAAAAAAACAAAATGACATTCTCTACATCTCTGTACAGAAACAAAAAAATAACTAATAGTCTCTTGCTAAAGAGCATGGTGGAAAATTCTAACCATATAATAAAAATGCTCGTTCTTTATTCTCACGATCAAAAAATAAATTTCCAAGCCTGTGCAAAAATTTAATTTATTCTTGTGAAGCGAATACGATATTTATTGTCTTTAATTTGAATGAAGAATAAATTGAGGAGCACTTTACCCTCTGGACATTCACAACAATAAAATAAAGACAAAAAAGTTAACATTTTAAATATAAGCCGTAATGCCTGCGTAAAGTGCTATAGTTTTTTCTTTATTTTCCTAGGAAAAAGACATTTTTTATATTTTACTAATACTACTTGATTTTTGGGCTACTAAAAAGATTTTGTCATTAGGTTTGTAAAATCTATAAATTATCTTAGGGAGCTTGGCTGATTTTGTGAAAATGTTTTCATTATAGGTTTTCTGTTCAACATATTCAAAGTCCACCTATTATTATAAGAGTAATATTTTGGCCGCCTATCTTCCCTGACGTCGCACCTTGCTCTCCTGGTTTCGGCGGACCTGGTTCTATTTAATAGAAATCGTAGGGTTGTTTTAACTTCTGAAAGGTTTCCTCGGATATCCTTACTTATGCCTAGTAGATAAAACCTTAATAACGAGCCGGAGCCAATATAAAATTAGTTTACGGAAATCAAAATTCATGATGCCATAAATATTGATGAGTAGCGCCAAAAAAATCGATTTTCGGGAAACCGACTGGGGTCCTTTTTCTTCGGGAAGAACGGCAAGAGAGAATTTTTCGAATGCCTCCTTGGACGAAGGAGAAACCTAAAATAAACTCAAGCACCCCATACCATTCAATAATTCGCGCATAATTTTTATTCCGACCTTTTCGACCGCTTTCTCCGGGAGAACAGTCGTGTCCGGAGCTCTTCTACACCTCCGTTCAATGACCACAGCGAAAATATCGATCTTCGAGTTTTTTATTTTCATCCCAGTCGAACGTTAAAGGATGACCCTGCGGGCGATGGATTTTTTTACTCCGCTCGCATTTTTTAGTCCCTCCTTTGGGCCACGGAAGCTTCGACGCGTCTGGGAATCATTAGCCTTCAGCCATTATCTCCGTGCAACCCGTTCCCATCCAATAAAGTATTTATCCAGATTGGACCTTTTGCCCTACTTCGGAGGAGACAGGGAGAGAAACTAAAGAGTAGGGGTCAAACTTGTCACGTTGGTTGGGAATCGAAGACTTTTTTTTCAATTATGTGTGTCCTCTGTCTGTTTTTATCCACTCTGCAGTCGGGCTGTAGAACAACGTACCCGGTCAGGCCATGTTTATTACAAATAGATATGGCACACCTAAACTCATAGACTGAAGCATTCTTGGCCGAAACAGATGTTCATGGGAATCCCTTGTCGTTTGTATTTCCTCAACGTATCGAAAACGATTAGACAAGGAATGTTTGGACAATAGATCGACCATCGAGGGATACTTAGTCCATCGTTAATGGCCATCCGGGTTCTAATTCCACTTGGACTTTGAATTCGATTGCTTCAAATATTATTTAATGAATGTAAGAGAGATAAAACTGATCGTATTGCCCAGGAGATAGTCTGACAGATGCTTCCCTTACTCAGTGCTACAGAAAATGGCGGTATCATAGAACCAATGCGAAGCTCAGTAACCCCGTATACAGAGAGAGGCAAGAGCAAGGCTGTTATGTTGTTTCCCGTTGAAAATTTGCTGGCTGTCAAACTAATACTAGCTGAAGAAAGACAGATTTAGGGCTTTTTCAATTTAAGGAAGAATCATAGGAAGGGAAAACAAACTGATTATAAATGCTATTCATTTTTAAGAATATGAAACTGCTTAAATTTTATTTTTTTCTTGATGACCATTTTGATCTAATAATGTAAACAAAGATTATTGCATTTTGTTTCATAGAATCTCTAACCTTAATTTTTACTACCTTAAACTTAAGAATTTTTATATTTAAGAATTCTTTTATTTCGGATGACTCATGTTGTAAAACGTATTATAACTCCATTAATGCACTTTATACGTGGTGGAACTGATTAGATCTTGTTGGAATAACTTATGGTTCCTCCCAGGAAATTCTTAGTGTAACATTCCTTGATTATTAAAATGATACGTATTGGAATATTGTGTTCTAATTTATAATTAAATTTTCTATGATGTAACGTGGTAATATTATTATCTCAGGGTTCATATACAGGGGAAATGGCAATAATGTTATCCATGCTAATAACAGTAATAGGTTATCCATTCCACGTGTTACATCTGAATCAAAACAATTGATTTTGGAATATGGATGAAACTGTCTTGTTTAGTCTCAACCATAACTTCGGTTAATCAGGGACGCAGAGTCCTCTATTGTCCGCTTCGAAATTTAAAGAGAAGGTATTAAATCCTTACAAATTCTACACATTGCTCCCCCTAACCAGCAATGCATTTCTATTATAAAATGGATATAAATACTCTTCAACATCTCCTAACATTGCATTCTACTTATTAATTCGCGTGTTTTATACTCCATCTGAGTACGGCTTCATCAATCTCAATACCACGCGCACAAATCCTCATTCAATCGGCACGGGTTTCCCTTCTTTATCCCCGCCAATTTCCCCCACAATCTTCTTTCTCCCATCCCATTCGGACGATGGCTCGTGTAGCGGAAGGAAATGAAAAATTCAGGGCAATCGGTGGCGATTGAGATTACGTCGTACCCGAGCGAATGGATATCGGCCATTGTCTGCTCCGAGAGCGGTTTCCCTCTCTTTGGGGCTCTCTCGAGATCTGTCTGAATGTCCTCAAATCCGATTCTCGGGAAATACATGTGTCTCAAATCGATGGCTCGAATATTTCCATTTTAGTAAATTGTATTTGCAGGCTTATTATTTATTTCTCACGCACGGAAACACAGATATTAACGACTTGCTTGAGATAATCACTTCGGCGCTAAACGAGGGGTTCCGACGAGAGGC
This sequence comes from Sympetrum striolatum, assembly GCA_947579665.1. Lineage (NCBI taxonomy): Eukaryota > Metazoa > Arthropoda > Insecta > Odonata > Libellulidae > Sympetrum > Sympetrum striolatum. Next base: position 17,735,217 of record OX388341.1, read on the forward strand.
GATAATTACCCTCCATTAAGTGCAGATGAAGATTTGACCTTAGTAACGACGTGGGGGTACTCCTCAAGTAGTCATTGACGATAATCTCAGTAATATCATGGTATCTATCTACACAAGTCGCATAAGTCATTAATTTTAAAGCAAAAAACATAATTTATTTTTTCGATTCCATCCCGACTGAATAACTCAACTGCCTTGCATTCTATAGTTTCATTTGTCGCCATTGCTGTAACTTTTCCCCGTGACTGTCGTGTAAGAGGAGCATAAATTGTTTGAATCTCTTAGTAGAGTCCATGATATGCCAGCAAATGAGTATTTATTTTTGCCATGTTTCAGCAGAATTAATATAATTACGAACGATTTCCTAAATTCTTTCATCATAATTCAACTCTGGAAATAAGATGATATTATTTTCATACTACCAATTTAGCATTTCAAGAATTTGAGAGTGATTGCACAATGGGAAAGTTATCAAAGTTCGGAAAAAAACTGTTTTAAAGTTCATTCAGAAATGTATTAAATAACAATGAAAAAACAAAATAACAACAAAACTCCTTTATTTACGTAAAAATAAGTGAAAATAAATCATATGCGTAGTGATGAAATGAATAAACGTTATTCATATAGCATGTATTCATCTTTTCATTCCGAAAATTGGCTCATAATTGCAACTGAACTATCACGCCCTATCCTCTTGTCATTTTCAATGATTCCTCTCGAACTTTCGTCGAATTTATGACGAGGAAACAAGAGCCTGCGAATCGGCCATCCGATATGATAATTCTGCGACAGCTGTCGGGACCTCGTGTCCAACCTCCTCAGCCTTTCATCATGGCCAATTATCGTCAATTATTTGCCTCCAACAGAGAAGAAAGAGAACGAGGGCCCGAGGCGGTGCCATAGATTCCATTATTCGCAACTGTCCCTCACCTGTCCACCGTTCATTCTTTCGGCACAGGTGCATCTCACACGCATCGCCCTCCTCCTCTCGTTCAAACGTTTACATTTTTCAAGAATCTTCATTTTCCATATGTCGCAGCGCTCGCCCACGCTCCCTAACAACGCAGCGCATCCGCCGCTCATTTGTTCCATCGATTCGATTCCGCATTTTGTTTTCGAAAATCCGCATGTCATTTATATGTTACCGAGTCGGATTTCGGAGGGTTTTTCTGGTGCAGACCTACTGGGAGGATATTTTGCTGTTGAATTAAACGAATGGAAACGGTATAATGTGAATACTGGTCCCTTGTGGTACTCTGCACTTTTGATTTGTTAGTAAAAATTACATCGAAATTCAATGAGAATATTTTTTCCTCATAAATGTTCTACAAGGAATTCGTTATTTAGCTTAGTTTGAAAATTTGCCAACAATCGAAACATTCGCTCGGCAATTACAACGTTTCTATCGGTATTCAGGATTTCGAGAAAATATCTTTGACCGGAAGAGTTAATAAGTAACTTAATGTTTAGATTATCACCTCAACCCTTTCCTTGTAGTTAGATTTTCAGTTTATTAAAAGGAAAAAGAAAATAAATTCTTGTCTAAGCATCTCTGATGATAATACGGTTAAAAGACTTTTTCCTAATGGTAATTAAAATCAGTAGACCCTCATTTGCAGTGAGTTTTTGCAGATTTATTTCACAGCTAATTTTATTTAAAGTTAGCTATTGTTTCAATTTTCTTTATGATGATATTTTTCATTAGAGGATGGCAAAATGAAAAATAATTATGAATCTCGGGTGAAAGAGGCTCAAAGGACCTGACCATCCTGAGGACTGTAGCACAATCGTGGACTTTAACATTTTTGCTAGTTAATTCTGATCACCGAAAATATACCTTATGGATTTTAATTAGGTGAAACCTCATTTAAACCGAGCAACTCGTAAAACTTGACAATTCATTAAGAACTCATACGCATTTATCAGTTCAGTCCCATGCATCTAGGAATTCAGACAATGGTGCAGCGAAGTAACGTCGTTCGGCTTATCAATGAGAAAAATATACGCCAATAATCGAATGGCTTCCAATTCCTGGAGTTCATTTCGGAAGGGAAGTCTTTTGAAAGCAGCACCACCCTTATTATCTCAATCCAAAACCGAAAGAAGTCATATATATAAAAAGCGTTCATTTGTTTCCCCCTTTTTGGCAGAGATCGATGGGGACATCTCCCTCCAAACTTTTTATCATTCGGCCGATCTTCTACGTCTCACCGCCGTGACAAATGATCCATCGGAGAGTCCCATCCCCTAATGGATAGCATACACCGCGGAAAAATAAAAGAGACGAAATAGAGGAATCATCCACGGGTTTCATTCCTCCAGTAATTCGGCCGTTTATCAAAGGCATCGCCAGACGCGAAATTCCGTGGAGCGCGCTGTCTTCCTCCAGTATCTATCCAACATTAACGCGAGAAAATAAATAGCGAAGCGGAACAAAAGCTCGCGCACGCATTTCTCGTTCTATTTTCGAATCCTTTTGAATAAAAAAAAGTCGGATCTCTGGGAGGGAACTAGCGAGGGAAATGTTTCATTTTTTTGCCCATTCATTGACTCCTTTGGTGTCTCGTCCTATCCCCGAAAGGGCATTATCATTTTCCTTTTTCGTTTCCAAGACCTCTTTCCTTCTTCCGCACCCCATTAGCGAGCGTGGCAACTCTCCACCGGCGCATCGCAGACTTGCCGCTCCGCGATGGCCGTCGGGGGCCGCCCCGGAGGCCCACCGCAGAAACATCGGGCGCGCCGCCGCACGGCAATATTCATTTGCACGCAAATAAAACGGTGCAGAGAGAGCAAAGGAGAATGCGTCCGTATTGACGGTGCGCCCTCAGGGGGGCTGCACAAAGGGAGGGACTAAGTAAGGGATGGAAAACGAGGGCCGATGGGAAGAGTCGACTGCACCTGTGGTGTCTATTTTAAATAATGCACCAGAGGGCATTCGAAAGGGGCCGTGTCAATCGAGGCGTGCGGCCGATCGCGTGACGTTTTCAGCGGATGTCACGAATACATTTGTCGGGCGATAGAGCTGCTCGAATGGATGATGCAGCTAATGCGGGAAAATGGGCGATGTTAAGATAGGTTAAGTTTGGGCCGTCGGAAAATCGATTGCTGGAATATTTCGGAGTTGCGCTCGCGGGTTATTCGCATGCGATTCTGATTGAACGTGATGCTTATTCATTCCTGTACCCGTGTTTTTTCCTACATAGTTTATTATTTAATTTAATCACATTAGTTTATTTAGTTTAGCACATTTATCAGTTACCTCTGGCCCAAATTTATTCCTTTTCCCGCATCAGTCCGTTTCTGCCGAACCTGACAACTCGTCGTTAATTCATGCAGTACGACAGTATAGATGGCGAATGGACCTCGCAGTAGACTAAAACAGGCTTTAATTGTCATGATATTTGTTTTTTTTAATCTTGTAAAAATTTTAGATTACAAAAAAATATAGTAAGGTATAGACTAATACTTTTCCAGTTAAATAGATCTAAATATGTATTTTTTGTAAAATTTTAAATTCAGTCTTATTAACTAAGTCTTCCCACGTATTTTTAATCCTTGTATTACCAGGATTTTCTCCATGAATAAAATAAAGTATCTAATTTGACCAATGATAAGAAATCAAATAATATTTTCAATCTGAAGTTATAGAAAAAAATTAATTAATCACCAGATGATGGCCTTTGCGCAGAAACCGGTCGTGAATAAACTCCAATAGTGTAGAAGTTTACAGTGTTAATTTTTTCTATAACTTCGGAATGTCCTTCCACGGAGTTCAGCCGAATATGATAGAATTTTATCTTTTCAATCTATCTTTCGGTTCTCTTTTTTATTTCATAATTAGTTTTCAGAAAATTAAATAACTTACAACTACAAATTTATAAGTTAAAGCTATAGGGAATGTAAAATACATACGATTCAATAACTTGGGTTCGATTATATGGCTTAATTTCATGATATAATGAGAAAAATCACACAATAAATGATGGGAATGTTTCATTATATACTTAATTCTTAATAAATAATAAATAAATGAAACATTCAGCCATGCAGCTATTTTATAATTCGAGAAGTGTGTATATAAATTAAAAATTCATTGCATTGGTCTGAACAATTAATTGAAATAATGCCGCGTCGAGACAACCATTACATTTTTATTTCTTTCTCCTTCTTCGACAATATTTATTTATTCAAACTACGCTGCGATTGGGCCATCAGGCCTGGTGGCAGCGGTGATAATCTTAAGGAAATTCAAAATATACCTACATGAAGAGGATAATATGAATATGATAATTAAAATTTATAACCAATGAGGGATAAGGATGAAATAATAATTAGCCGATGAAGCAACAATAAAATTGCAGTTCCTTGAATTTTGGGACGTTGTTAAATATTTTGAGTTCCACCTTATTCTATTGAATTCTTTAGACTGCCTTGTTTTTCAAACCCTCACAGTTTGACATTTCATAAAAGGTCAGTGAGTAAACCGAATAACATGAAACTTTAAATTCGTTTGATAAAAACAAAGAGCGAAAGGAAAAATTCATGAATATAAAATAATAAGTGAAACACGTCTAGAAAGAGAAATTGAAACCTAACAAAGGTAAAAGAAGACCGGACGATCAAAGTACACGTCAGAATCATATAATGATTATCTCTGCTATTGATTCCAAGGTTCAAATGGAAAAATCGCAGAGGAATTATCCGGAATTGAATTCAGAATAGCGTGTTACAAAGGATTTTAAAGAATTTTTATTTGAAGTAGATTCTGATCCACGCAATATTAAACACATCACCGGGTTAAAAATAGACTGCAGCGAGATCTCAAAAGAAATCTCTAAATTGAAAAGCTATTTGAATTTGGCTTATTTTACTTTAGAATATTACACACTGACCAAAACATAGTCTATATTATATGACATATATCAAAAGTCTTTTCTTAATAAACTTTTCGATAAAATTTAAATGCAATAACTTTTTAACTTATAAATGAATTAAATCATACAATAATATTCTTAGATATAGGAAAAAAATATATTATTCGGAGAAGTAGGTGACATATATTGCTACACCGGAATGCATCACAGAAATGTAATATTACTATTCGAAACTGCATAAGTTGAAGATTTTTATTAACATTCAATTTATCCTTCGATTATACCAGCAGAATATACTTGTAAATAATTTTATCGTCAATAATCTCAGAGAAGGCGCATTAGGAATGCTAAAATGTTTTTGGGAAGTCTTGATCAAATATCTCCCTTCTGAAATTTTTTTCACGAAACTCAAGATTGGTATGTTTAGATAGAGAGTCCGTAAAATATTTCATTTCCTATTGGACATTTACTAACTTCATAAAGGGTCTAGCACATGAAAAGGAAGTACTATTTTCAAGGAACTACCAATTTACCTTATTTCGAGTATTTATCGCACGAAAAAATCTTAAAAGGGGAAAATTCTTGGAAACTATGGTTATATCTAAATATGCATACATTGAAAATTTTCCACAAATTTCCTTTCTTTCAATACGAATGGCTCTCGTTCAAACACTTTTTGGACCAAATAAATGGGTTTGGGATACTTATAATACCCTGCTGTCCTGTCTGTAATTATCAGTCTGATTGATCCACGAGAGAGAGGGAATAAGAAACCTTTTTATTGGAATCTCCACTCACGGAAACGAACCTCGGGAAAAATAACAGGCCGTCAATCATCTTTATTATTTTACTCAGAGCCAATTCGACAAGACGCGCTCTTCCGGAAAAGAACCCTTCGATTCTATATCATCCGCATTAATTCATCGGCGGTTGTTGACTTTCGCCCACGGTTCATTATCGAGGAGCCGAATTGATGAGAAGTGATGAAAATTAAAAGAGTAAAAAAAATACCCTTAATTTCCTCGGCTCGGAAATAAAGCACTCGGCTATCACAAAGGGAAATAATAAAATCGGTCTGAAGGAACAGAGGGAATGTATGCACTCCGTCGGAAAAAAGACCACTGAGAGGGAAGAAATCAGCGCGGAAAGTAAAAAGAAAGAAAACACCGACATTGAGCGCGAGATTGGGTTTTCCTAGTGCCGGTAACTGCGCTACGAATTCAAGGAGGGTACTGTGTTTCCAGATGAATGTATCCTTACTTTGCCACTCCATAGCCGTGATTCCCTAGCCTTTATTTTCCTTTTACATTTCAATTCAAATTTCTTGATATAATGAACTTCTAATATATATATATAAATTCTAATTAAAGAGTTAGAATTTATATGTTGGAATATCGACATTAAAAATTGTTTACTTTCAAAAGTGTACTTTGATTGTGTAATAATCAGTAATCGAATAATCTACGATGAAATGTGATTGAATAATATCCCTTGGGTTGCTATACTATGGTTTAGTTAATCTTGTCAGCGATAGTAAATCATTAGTGAGTAAGATCATGAGGATGTTTCCCTTACTAAAATAATAACCTCATACTTATTTGCCTTTCATGATGGTTTTCTACAATAGAACACATAAAATTAAGTTTTTACGTTTGAAAAATTCAAATATTTTTAAGTTCCACATGCTGCATCCGAAATGCTGGAATGCATTATACTTCTATGTTCACAGTTTCTACTTGTAATTATTTTTTTATTTTCAATTTTTTCATTTCCAGATTGGTTCAAATATTGAAGAAAAGGAAAATATAGAACTGCATATTGGTAGAAACGCCATGTAAGATAAGCAACTAATTTAGAACGAAGGAATAAGTCAGAAAAGTCGTTTCTAAATATTTAGTTCCTAGCAGCGGGGATCAAATACGACAAACACAATCAACTTCCCCATACGTCAGAGGGTGTTGTCTGAAGAGTAAAAAATATTTGAAACTAAGAAATTGTGCGGCATACCAAGGTATTCCGTTTGGCACACAGCATAACAAGCTCCCTGCTGTAGGATCGCAAACAGCATACGTGAAATCACTGAAAGGCGGGATGAAAAATTTCGAAATAGCTCCCGGAAGGAAATTTTCCAAGGATGGAAAATATTGTTTAAGGGTGGCCGAACCGAAGAGGAAAGCATTGAAACACCCAGAAGTCAAATAAAGAAGTTCCGGTATTAAATTTTCCCCTGGCATCCGAGAAGTATCTCTCTCCATCCCAACCGGTTTTTATTAATTCCCATGCCTCAAATCAAACAGAATTAACGAAGGTTAATTACGAGACCCTGGTAGGGATCGGAAGGATATATAACCCGTTTGAAAGGGGCCATACCCAGGCTAATTGCCCCCGGCGAACGGAATGCAAAGAGGTCGCTGGATTTTTATCCCTGCGAAACCAAACAGAGGCGAATTCGGCAAGCGTTGGTTTCCTAAGAGCCGAGAAGTTTAGAAAAGATTTGATTTTCATTTCGCCTCTTTCATATTTCGAGTGGGGAAATTTTTCAAAGAATTTTAAATATCCTTTGAATAAAATCCATTCAGTCACATGCGAGTAAAACATTTAACGAAAATGTTGCCTTGGGTAATTTTTGGGATATTTCTTCATTGATGCTGAAAAAAGATAAGGCTATTTTAAGCATTCAAATTACGCTGATTTTACGATTTAGGACTCATCAGTGGACGAGGATGAGTCGATGATGTTCACGAACTGAGGATAATCTAAATATTTGGATGTTTGAAGCATCATTCTTTTGCTGCAATCTACTTTTTGGGCACTAGTATTGAATCTAATCTTCTTCGTAAGTTTACGTTCAGATATACTTTTCTGAGTTTGGAATGAAATTTTACGAACTGAAAGCAGAAATTCCAATTACTTTCTCGCCGAGTAAATTAAATTTGTTTTTTATCAATAGCAATGCCCGCAGAATGTCGAGTCAATACCTAGTTATTTTTTAGTGAAAGAGGCCTATAGTTCGAATACCGGATCGGGTCGAGATGTTTATCTTGTGACATATAAAAAAAGGGGAGCAAACCGAATAGATACCTCTATAAGAGTCTGAACAGCATGATAGTCGACTCAATCATCCACTGTAAATGGTAATTGAATAGGCTTTATCTATCTATAAGCTGTCACTCATTTGATTTAATTTCATATTTTATCCACTACGACGACGACAAAAATTTGAAAAACCTTTTCTCAATCCAAATGTAATTCTGTTTTCCTAGAATTATTCCAACACACAACAAATTCCATCAGGAAGTAGTCCTTTTGTTTCGATAGCCATTGTTAGAATGCTTATATGAATGAGGGTCAATTTGATGTAAATAGCTTTCAATAATTTCCATATTCCACTTCGATATTCAATTTTACAACCGACGCCAAAGGCACGATCTCTTTCCAAGTCGTCATCTGGATTAAAATCGGACCTTCGACATAGTTTCTCCGTTTTACTGGACGTACCAAGATTGTCATTTCACCTTACTCGCACGAAAAATGCAGCTAATAAAGTGAACTCGAAAAATTCATTTTTCCCGTACGCCGATCCAAATACGTAGTTTATCGGAGTCAGACGAAGCATGGTAACGCCCCCTTAACTTTGCCACCTCTCATAACGACCCGCTCGACAACTCTTTCACGCGGACCTTATTTTATTAGTATATCAAAGGCGGAGGAAAGAAATCGGCCAAGTCTACCTCTCTCTACCCTTCCGTAAAAGGGCAGCGGTTTGGTACGAAGGCAAGGAAAGAGAGAGGAAAAGATACCCTCGCAAAATAATTCACCGCCTTCCAATTTCCTCCCTTCATTCTCAATTCCAGCGATCAGCGGTGGAAATAAAAAAAAGAGGTTTCGGAAAGAGAGACCCTTTGAGGCTTGACCGCCTCACCATCGATGAAGGCAAATATCAATCCTTCCCCTGAAAAATCTTCCCGAAAGCGAATAGAGAGCCCGCCGATTCCCCCTTCCCACGGGACGCCCTCCTTTTCCTCCCAGGCCACTTGTTCCTCGAGCCCAGACTACCAGAGGGCTGCAGTGATGGAGGGAGGGAAAGGCAACGGCGAGTTTGCTCGAATTTCTGACTTATTAAAAAGATCGCTCCGGGGTATACGTGTGGGGAAGGAGGGGGTGCATTTTTTTCGAAAGGAGAGGGGCGGGAGTAGAAATTCCCAGCTCGGAGGTAGAAGTATGGGAAAATGTTTAAAGAATACGTACACCCGAGTAGGGCTAGCATCTTCTCTACGTGTTTCATTTACTCTTTATCTACGCGTTCGCGGTACCGCGAGGGTGGTGAAGCGATGGGGGTGGGCGCTATCGGAGGGGGTGGGAGAGTGGGTGGCGGAAAAGGAGATGAATTTATGGGGGAGGAAGCGGTGGCGTTCTCACAGAAATGAAAAAATGGTAGCCGGGAAAGATAAGCTAATTTTTTTATCCGGCCCGGAGTAGATGTGAAATAGGGGAGCCCGTATAAGGTCTTTGTAGCTCCATGTGATTTCTGATGTATGCAAATAGAAGAGTAGGGATTGAATGGGAGGGGCACAATAGTGAGTTTTATACGCGGATAATACAGTTTTGAAAATGGCTGAATGAGGTAAAGTTTGGACTAGTTCAATCAGTTTTTAAGGACTGTTTCACATCTAAATGGGAGTAGGTTGAATGATATGGAGTGGCTTAAAATTCGGTCTGAAATTATTGAATATGGAATAGAAGTAACTAAAACTCTTAGATCGAAAAAAGGCACCTATAGGAAAATTTGCTAAAAAAAATAAAAACTACTTACAAAGTTTTGAATTGAAAAGGAAGAGTTTCAATTCATATTAATGCTAACTTGAAATTCTCATCGAACCTTTGCTTTAAAAGTAAGGGAAAGACAAAAATCGAAGAAAATCATATTTGACATTATTCTAGATATAGATAAACTTAATCAATTTAAGATGTTTTCACTATCGTTGTAATTGTAAGTAAAAATTTCTCGAAGTTGCTGACGGAACGCTCTCCTTCCAGAAGTCGGAGGAAAATACCTTGTTTTAAAAAATTACGAAAGAGAAAATGAGAAATGTAAACCCGTATTATTCTGCTCGTTTCCCTGGAATAACAAGCAAAGCTACAAGGAAATTATAAGCGACGGAGACGATTAGTTAAAAATTAACATGATCGGCGAAGGGTGTCAGACATCTCGCGAAAGTGAAATCGTTACTGAACTCGGACCATTTCAGTTACACGATATACGCGTGCAAAAGTACGTATGAATAAATGGATGAATTAAAAAGCAAGCGATCGACTGAAATAGAAAAGCAAAGAAAATGATATTAACGCAAGCAGAAAAGGGGGGCGACGCGCTGCCCGGGGCGGCCAATTGAATTTTCATACGAAATCGTTTGTTTTGCATAATAATTCGGATTTAGTTTGTCAGTTTCGATCTCATCCTTTAAATACGTCGTAGACAAGGTGCCTTCAACAAAAAACCTTCATGAGCTTATAAAATAAATTACTAGAATAATAAATTTAATTGGGAAGATAAAACTGCTTCTTACCGGGTAATTAAAATCGGAATTCTTCTTCGTGAATTCATCCGAGAGTTTACGAATCAAGGTAAAGATAGCTTTTACTCTTCTCTAATTAGCAATTTACATCCGGGAGTATCTTTAAATTCCTCCACCAAAGGTAATCCTCCGTTTCAGGCTCTCTATTGCAGAATATAATGAGCCGTAATGATCTCTATTGCCTTATATTGATCTTTATCAGGTTCGCTTCAACTTGAGTAAGTGCTTATTTATTCGGGGAACGTAGAAAGGAATTCCGGTCTGGCGTCACAATCCGTCCAAGACCAATTTCATTACGGCGATAAGAAGTCATTAATAAAACGGAACATTTTAGCGTAAAAATTCGCTCCGAAATGATGATGACTGCCTCCCCGGCGCTGATGTGTAACAGTGGCAAAAAATATGGAACCTGTTCGATAGAGACGGTTTATTTTTACCCGAAGATGGAAAACAGAGGAAAAAGAGTATAAAATATCCGTTTTAAGAGGACGGACGCTCGAGCGAGTTTTTAATTTGATGCCTCAAGATAGCGCGGTCTCTGGATTTGTTCCGTTTACTCCATTGACGCAAATTATCCGAGCGGCCTCACGCAAGAAAAGACCCATTAAAACACGTCGTCCATCTTTTTTAACGCGTCTTCTTTTATGACGGAACGTGCCACCTGTTGTCTGAAGACGGAAATCACTGTCATTAACGGATCGAAGGAGGAATCTTTTTCATTTACATGAGGACGTGGACCACTGAATATTAAGTATTTTAGTACAAGTAATTAGTCTCGCTGCGGACCAGCATTACCCGTTATGGTTTTAATCGCTCTCTTCCTTTATTTTCATAGGTTTATTAGATATTGTTTTGTTTTCTGAGTTCATTAAGTAGCAGGTTACAAGGAGAAGAAGTTAAAGAACCACGGTTATAGTTTTTTTTTTGATTTATTGTACCTTTGTAAATTTGGTTGCTAATCAAACATATAAACGTTCTAACACTTGTTTTAAGTTTTTTCAAACTATAGACGATATAAAATTAAAATCTAAGAATACAAATTACACTTTATATCTATTTAAGATATCGTTTGAAAACGGTTAAAGTGTACTTTTTATACCTACAGTTTCCTGCCATGGATTTCTACATAACAGAGCCAAAATTTATTTCAATACGGGATCAAACTGTTACCAAATCTTAGCATACGATGTTATTGAATTTTCGTGAAATATGGTTTACAGAGATTGATGAATAATAATTGTGTTAAGTAAACGTATTATTTTTTATGGTATCGTATCTGATATATCAGATACTTCTCAAGGACTAGGTATCGCAAAAACAAGCAATGATAACAAGCTATTTAATTTTTCCCTATATAGTTCTATTTCATTTCCTCTGCGTTCTTCATTGCGATTTGAAAAGCAACTGGTACTGATATCTACCCTCTCATGAGCAAATTACATTTAATTCATACGCAATTATCATTTATATAGATATATACGTGTGTGTGTATCCAATCTTCATCAGTCACTCAGACGACTAATTGCTCTTGAACCGTTCGTCATGTCTCTCGATATCCTGTTCTCATAAATTTCACTCTCAACAGTAGAAAAAAGTGTCTGAAATATGTGAAATTTCAATCAGCGGAATATGCAGCCTTGTGTGTACTCCCGGCCTGCTGCGAAAATCTTTTGTCTCCTGCCGACCAATTCTCGTCTCCCGGAGCTCCCAGACGAGGTTCCGAAAGATCGCAGAGGTACCAAGTGTGCACCTATCAACACGGGCGGAAGAGATTACATCGATTCAGCGGCGAAAACCCGACTTTTTTCATCCTCTCCCCTCCACCTATACGTTTCTTTTCCCCCCTCGAACCCCGCCCGGAGCCTCGCCTTCGCTGCAAGACACTCGCACTTGCATTATGAATGGAGTTCCCAGCCCGCGCCCTGTGATTATTACGTATCCATGACTGAAGGTTACCCCTCTCTTTCGTCGCTGATGGGCCACGGGAAAGGAGTCGGGGAAAAATTCCGACGTCATGTAAATGTGCAGAAAGGGGTGACTTGATTGTTTTTGAGAGAGAGAAAAAGAGTTAATAAAGGAAAGGGACGGAAAAAAGCCGTACCTTTTCCTCTCTCTCATCCCTTCAGACCACCTCGGCCCGTCTTCCGCTTTTCCCGAGTGAAAATATATATATACGTGTGTATACGAGTTTATTTTAGCGAATGCCCTCTGCTTTGACTGTCGACCGGAGCGTGATTACACAGCGAGCACACAAGCTCCGAGCATTGTTGGAAAGTAAAGTGTAATTAGTCCGAAAGGGAGGAGGAGAAACGCGCGCGAGGAGAGGAGCAAAATGAAAAAAAATCGCTTATAACGAACTGAGTGCGGGGAATAAGGTCTGCTGGGAGAGGTGGATCTCCTAGCGCGGACCCGGAGGAACTGATAAGGGCCCCACGGTATCGGAAAGAAGTTAATGGGCTCTGAAAATGGAATTAATCAAAATTTACATTGGTGGTGTCAAGATCATTTAAGTCAATTTTACAGAATGTGTTTATACTTGGCGGGAATATCATTATTCAGAGAAATTTCACGCGGGAAATTCTATAATTTGAAGCAACAACTATAACTTCGGTATAAAAGAAAATGATGAATCCGAAAATGATACTTTCTATGAAAGTTATAGTGAAATAACATTCGAATTCTCTTCTAAGAAAATTATCGATGTTTTGAAAATGGTTTAATGCTTTATAAAGCCTATTTCCACTATAATTATACATTAAAATTTTATTAATACTATAATTTTTATTAATCATTAATAGTCATAATCTCCCACATTCCATGTGCGATGGCGTTTCCAAAGATAAGATATATTCTTATGGTATTATAACTTATAAATTTATATCCACCAATCTTAATATAGATATCTAGTGTATGCATAAGGACTTTGAAGCCTATTAAACATTGAAATTTGGTTGACTTACTTGACTTTATCTATGGGCACCTCCTTCGTAAAATTATTAAATCTCATAAACATGCCTGAATATATTTATTAAGATAACAACAAGAGTTGGGCTTAAACGATAGCATAGAAAAATATCGATTCTAATAAAGTGGTTATCTAAAAATAATGAGGTTATTACATAAAAAGAGGAAAGTTGTTAAAAATAGATAATTTTATTAATTACGGGTATGGAATAAGTTGATATCTGACAAGCGTTTGTATGAATGCTCTGTCGTTAAGGGAATGTTTACGAAAAATACCAACCTACTCAACCGTAGGTCGCAATAGAATTCAACGCCTGCATGTGAATTTTCTCTAAATGAATAATACGTAAATTTCTTTGGAATGCATTAAAATGACAACAGCTGCATGTTTTCTGAATCTTTTGTTTATTCGTCTTGTGGTTTCGCAATACAACGAGATATCCCATCTTTTTTACTTTATTTTTGTTTCCACGGCCTAATAAATTTGAAAATTTTACCCTATATTCTATACCTGGAAAACAAATCTCAGCCTATTTCCTTATTTGGGATTTTGGGAGGTTATCGAATATATGTAGTTACAATATTAGATTGATATAAGTTTCACTCACCAACAGAAGTACTTTCAATACCTGCAATGTAAATTGAATTCCCCGCACCAGATAATTATCCCGTGTTCAGCCACTTACCTAAAATATAAGAAAAAAAGTTTTATTAACACTACTCGAGACAAGTAAATCAATAATTATCGTTTTACAATTAATTATAATGACGTAAGATATTTTTAACAAAAAACGGAGATAACCTAACAAACGTGACCTTACGCTGCCTTTTAGAGACTATTTGACGGTCCAGACTTAAAATATTAACTATACATCCACCAGCGTTGTTCAATTATTTTATTAATTCACCAAATAATATTAGCTAAACGACATCTGTAATGCTAAAAGAGCTTAAGATATACCACGTATTAATATTCTTTAATTAACAAATTCATATAAGGTAATACTAATAAAGAAATATAAATTTCGTAAATCATTACTATTATTATCATAATAAAGAATATAAGTTAAATGGAATTTAAATTGTCTTGATATATGGATTAAGAGACATCAATGAAGGATTGATTTGATGATTTAGAGCCCGTTTTGTACGAAAAGAAATAAGTGATATGGTCGAACAAAACAAAGACTTGTCCATACTCGGGTCGCTTTCATTGATCTAGGACTCGTGTCAAATCATCTAATGTAATGAATCTTATAAAAGGGACTAATGTATAATAGTTGATCATGTATTTTCGATCATAACTTTTATCATTTAAGTACCAGAATACATATCTTAAATAAATCGATTTTCACTGAATGAAATATCAATGAGAAAGTACCAACTCCGGGCACGAAGTCCAAGAAAGCCTGTGTTTTGAAATCAGAAGCCGTACTATAACTCCTCTTCCTATTTCTGGAGCACGCGCAAGAACGAGACGCTCTTAAAGTCTAGGGAGAGACATATAAAGGGTACATCCATTCAAGGAAACCTTTAAAGAAATCCAATCGCGAGAAACGGTCATATCTTCTCACTTCAAGTAGCCGCATGTACAAAGTGTAAGCCCGACTATAGCGATACGCAGAGAGATATTAAAACCAAATTTCGAAATCTCTACCCTCCTCGTTACGGACGACTCTCATACACCCTCCCGGCGACTCCCTCCCCCTTAATTCTGCACCCCCGAACTCCGCCTCTTTCTGTCCCCGCAGTTATGCCCACAAGCGCGCACAACAATGACTCCAAAGAGAGTCCCTCTCCTCCAGCGAAGCATCTTCCTCCCCCTTTCGAATAATATCTCCCCTCCATCGCCCCCGGGGAGTTCTCTTTGCTTCTCGCTCACCCTTCCCATTTCTCTATCTCTCTTTCTTCCTTTCCTTTCCGTATCAATTCTCCATCGCTCCAACTACTATTTCTTCCTCCAACACTTCCTCCGCCATCCTTTTCGATTTTCTTAGGTTTTTTTCACGTTGTGTATCCTGGATCCGAAATATTCTGTATTTCATAATCCAATGCAGTGAGCTAGATGAGTGTGAATTTTTAATAGATTAAGAAATCATGGCTGCACAAAATATGAAGCGAAGACTTTAAACACAAAGAGGTTCGCTGACGAATGGAAGAGGTTGATAGGGGAAATATTTTTTATAGACCACCCAATTCGATTTATTTCCTTCATCTTTTAAAGAGGTTATACTATTTTCAAAGAAAAAATGTTTCCCCAAGTTATACTATGTTCAATAGTGCCAAATGAAGGTTAAATTTTTCAAATAAAAATGTTCAGTTCCCTCTCCCTGTAATATGTATTTCTAAATCCGGGCATATACCGCTTCCGAAATAGAATTAACCCCTAAAACATTCGGCTTACAGATATTCAGTCATAACATAATCTTTTACTTATTTTAATCAATACTATCAATATATATCGAATCCCTGGGCCACGTTTATCAGAGATACCAACTTTAATTCGCACGTTCCTAAAAATAACTTCGGAAACCAACTAAAAAGTTATCTGCATGAATAAAAATTTGCTAAGTTTAGACTAGCTAAAATTGATTTGATAGGTTAGAAGATAAAAAGATATTAAATTATCAAATAAAAATACTTCACATATTATTTCATGAGCTAAAGAATAAATCTTAAAACTAAAAAAATGGAATGTAAAGTTAACAAAGTGCGTTAGTTGACGACAAATAACTGCAATATAAATAATCTCTAATTGAAACATTCGCAAATTTATCGGGCAAAAACTTTTAGTTCCTTGATAATACACCGTTTCTCAATTTTCTCTCTTTCGTTTTCGTTCTACTGTCTCTCTAAATCCTTATCATAAGGAGCACCTTAGTACAAATAAAAATCTATAATAGGTATATTTTTAAAGAGTTAAAATAGTTAATATCGGTATACTGAAAAAATAGCAAGGGTATTCCAAACCCATGTTAAACTCAAAAGATCAACTCAACTCCCATTCTTTTCTCTAATTAATGTTTCTTTCTCGTTCCTCTTTCTCTGACATTCCCGCGGTATTAAAAGTATTGCGGTCGGGGGAAGCGCAACTGGAGAGAAGAGAATGGCGAATGAGTGCGGGTGTCGCCTTCATCATCATATCCACGTCCCTTCTGCGCTAACTTTCATGCTTCGCGTACAAAAAGAGAAGCCTCGCATTTCACCGACGCGGCCGTTGATGCTGCATTCGTTTCTGCGAAATGCGGCTTAGTTTGTATCTTACGCGTGGGTTCGCTGCTATGCACGGATTCCTCCCTCCCTTTTACTTGTATACATCTGTACTTACGGTGTATTCGCGCGTGCACACACGAAGGCGCTCGCATCGCAGAGTTAGTTTTGCCGACGCCACGGAGGAAGTGATAAATAAAGGAGGAGGTGAACTGTTCCGGAGGCGAAGAGGGGATTGAATGTGGATGAGGACTGCGATAAATGGGGGAGTAAAGAATGGGGTTAGGAAAGGGTGTAGTGAGAGAAAACAACAAGGTTAGTAACACGATTGAATGGCATTTACTCTACTTAGAGGGTGAAGTCTGGACTGAGGTTTCCTACCATCATAAAATTTGTTATTAGCAGCATGAGATACGAGAACATAATTACGAGAAAAACCTCACCTATTTCCATCTGCATAATTGTAGCATTGCTTCAACTTCCCTTGCTACATAATGTAGAACTCATAAAATTAGTCACAAATTTTCCTTAAGGACTAGAACTTTTACCATTTGATTATAACTTTTATTTTATTTGATTTTCCCGGCGGTATTAATCAATAACGTAATTGAGTTACACAAAGAAATACCGACCCCAGCAAAAATTGTGAATATATTTAACATATTACGTTGTTGTATGTGATTATGTTAATGCACAATATTTATATCGATATACCATCTACGATGCTTTCACCTAGGGTTTTATTCCAAAAATAACGCGAGATTTTTATCACACCAATTCCATTATTATAGAGATTACTGATTTACGTTATACTTGTCGCTCGAATTCACCGCAGATTCATAATACTCCATACAATTTGAAGAAGGAGTAATTAATTTTAAATTACTGATTCTTCAATGATTGCCAATCAATGCCTAATTTTTCTAAAAACAATTTTAACGACAAAGTCCGAGAGCAAATTAATAACAGTAAAATTGAGTAAAGATAATTTGTATTCCCGCGTATAAATGTTTTTATTTTGTTCAAAAATGGATACTTGTATTATTGAATAATCTATATAGTACTGCGATTTATTATCAAGGAAGGGCTGATTGATAATTAAAATACTTCCAAATGCAGCATAGTTAATTTTACATTCCTCTCATATAATCAAACTCATTTAGAGTAAAATTGTCTCACAAATCTATATTACTAAATACCTCCAGCAATTATTTTATAATTCTTCTTCATTCGATTATACATTTAATATCGTTGAGGAACCCTTAGCTATGATTCATTAGGTTATGGACAATACAGTTTAATCGTGACATTAATTATACCTATCGTTAAAGCAGCCAGATTTAAACTTTTTATATAATTTTAAACTAAACCCAGAACATCCCGATGTCGACTTTATGATAAAAGAAAATATTTCAATAAATATCACTCTCATAAAAGCTAGTCCAAGTCGTGAGTACCATTGACTGTATCACGTTTTTATTCGAAGTAGAATATATTCACACGAGCTGTCTTTCGGTATAATTGGATGACATCCTTTCGGAGTTACAAGTCACACATTAAGAGTCAAATATTGTGCGAGTCTCCATCTTCAGTCCTCGGAACGTAGCAATTCGGATGCCAAGAAGCGGCTTTATACCCTATTATTAGCATATTAGCATCTCATCCACCTGACAATTCCCTCTCGCTTTCCCGGATTCTCCGGCTCTCCCTAAATGGTGTTCCCGTGGGCGAAGGGGTGGGAGAGGAGGAGGCAAGCTGAAGTAGTCGAAAGAAGAGAAGGAACAATGGAAGTGTGGGGATACTGAGAACGAAAAAGTGGAAATACTAAAACTACGGGTTACATGCTGTTATCCCTTCGGTATTTTGCCTTTTCGTTAGACTTCTAAGGCAAAAATTGCTTTCATTTTCGATCATATTTTGATGCGAACCCGCTTTAATAACCCACTTTTACAGGAAGGCTAAATAAGAAGTTATGATCAATGAGTTACAAAATACATATGATAAAATTTTCAACGGGTCTTATGGTATCGAAATCAGTGGGCAGGTGTAGGCTCTTCAGGTATGTTTGACCTCATCTTTTCTAATGTTATTAGTCGTATATCTCTTTCGCATTATCCCACCATGTGAAAATGTCATCCGGATTTGAATTTCCTTTATCATCGAAGTCCGTAAATCTATTTAGTAAGAAAAAGTCATACAATTGGTATCTCTTCTTCATGAAGCTGTTCTCTATTTCAATCATCAACCTAATGCTTCTCCTATTTAAGGCTGCCGTTATCCTTGACTAATCTATATCCAATTTACTATCTCTCGAACCGATCAATTTTGATCGAATATAGGCATTTCTCAATCGACTAAACTGGTTCTTCGTTTATCTAAACGGCGGACCATTTTCTCTTCTGTATATGTTGCAAATTGACATGTCTGTTATGTCTGACTACGGCTGCTCATGGAGATCATTGGTCAATACCGCATCCTACATTCTAACTTACTAGTTAATGATTGTTTGCGTACGGGTTGTCGGCAAATGGGGGAAAACACACACACACATTCATGCAGGAAAGAAAGACTCGCAAGTGTACATCGAATCACTAAAATATGAAAGCGGAGTAGAAGGTCGGAAGTGTAGCTTTCGACGAAGATAAGGAAAGAGCAAGTCGCGCCCGAGGGTGTTCCGAGGAGACGCCGGGGTGCGCCCGGCGAGAAGAAAAATTCACCCGCAGATACGGGGAGAGTGCGAGAAAGTCAAATTTCTTCGGGTCGGAAGAAGAAAAGGACACGAGGTCATATTGGAAAAAGGAGTGAAGGGGGAGGGGATCCGCGTTCTAGAGGGGGAAAAGAATGAGAGAGAGATAGTTATACGGCGCCTTACGGATCGTAGCTTTGTGGACGCCTTGAGCGAGGAAGTGTCGCGAAATGGAAGTAACAAGAGGGGGAGGAAAGACGGCCGTGGAAGGGAGGTTTCGAAATAGAAGGGAGGGTGCCTAGAACAGGAGTAGGAAATGAATAGAGAAACACAATAGAACCAAATTAACTAAAACCGGTTAGTTGTTTGACAATTAACTTCGTGAAGTTGACACACTTCCAATCAACGTTGTATAATTTTTATCTGGAGAAATAGACCGATGTGCAGGCATACGTTATCTCTCTATTCCAGTTTTTTTTATGGATTTATATTATCGCAGGAGAATTTCAATTTTAATTAAAAGAGTGGAACTATTATATTCTTAGAAAAACTCCCTAGGAAACGTGGGATAGCTTTTATACTAATATTGCCATTCTAAATGACCCTGTTCCCTCCAAGGGTACATCTAGTGACCTGTTCAAAATTAAACCGGCAATACTGATTTTAGAAAACACAGATTAATTTTGGTTTAGTTGATGTTAATATAACCCAATCGATTCGCCTCTGGTGTCTTTCGGGATCGATATGCAAATTTAAATATGAATGTCAGTAAATCATTGTAAAATGCAACAAATATTAATCAGGTGCTTTATCATTCACCCTAAATATATAAACACTCCAAAAAATACAAAAACAAAAAACTATTAAAAACAGTGCTACATGCTAGTAATTCAATTGTAATTTCGATAAGCTTCAGAGTATCATTCAATCGAAGAAGCCTTAACTTGGTGGAACTCCGTAATCGGGACCATATTAAATTAACATTCAAAATTCCACAAAACAAACAATTTCATAAAACATTGTTTTGTGGAATTTTGGATGTTTATTTAATATGATCCCGGTTCAGAGTATCAAACATATTTTTGTGGAAATTTTACCAATATTGAATATGTTGGAAATATTTTATCATTCTTAGTTATCTTGTCTCTGCAACTTTAATGCCTAAAACTAATAAATATGTGTCTTAAAATATTATATATTAATGGTTAAAATTCTGTCAAATAAGTCGTGATTAAAGAGAAGCTGATTTATTTCTGTGGGCCCTTGCAATTTTTCACCCATCCAAATATAAGCAAACGCACATTAAACCGAAATGAGGGAGGAGGAGATCGGAACCGTATCGAAAGACGCGCGAAACACAAAATAGCAGCTAAAATAATAATAGCGGAGAAAACAGACTTTTTTCGAAGGATAACGAGTTAGGGCGCGGGGACGTGCATCGTGGGAGCGGGGAAAAAAGAGAAGAAAGCAGAAAAGGACATGGAGCCGTGTTATGGTATCACCATTGTTTCGCATCTCTCCCTCATTTCTCCTTTTTTATTTTTACTTTGGGCTGAGGCACGAGATGACACTTTCGCCACTGCATCGCTGGAGGTGGCCTCGGGAGGGGCGAACAGAGCAGAAGAAGAGGGAGAGAGGCGGTTTCAGCGATGTCCCGGGGACACGAGAAAGGAAAAGGAATGGAAAATGACGAAAGGGGAGGCGAAGAAAGAGAGAGCGGGGATGTAGCGAGGGCTAGAGGGATTGTTGTGAGAGAGGATACGGGGTGAAAGCTAGATGTTCATACAAACGGGTGTATTAAAAAGGAGGGATGGGCGTGGGATAAAGGGACAAATAGAGCGCGGATGGTGATTCGTCGTAGTGACGAGCTTTTTAGGCTCTTTTTTTGCCCCCTCGCGGTCCCTCCGCTACCGTCCGAATCCCGTTCATAGTCATGCACGCCGACGTGTGTGTATTTGTATAAATGTTCGCAGCCGAGGGAGTCGAGGGAGAAAGAGGTTTTTCGGTGTCCGCGCAGCTCTTTATCGTTGATTGGCACCTCTTTTTTTCCGAAGTAACGAGAGCGAAGCGTTGCGGAATTAGGAGGGATCGGAAGAGAGGGAGATTTTTTGAATGAGAGGGTTAGGCGTCTTTTTTTATAAATGCTCGATAAGAGATGTCCTTTTGATGGGAGGATTTTTGCTCAAACGGTTTGGCTGTTCCCTTAATTAAATTTGGAAGTCGTGCGCGAGGGGATTTCTTCCGGAGGCTCGTTTAATAAAACAAATGGCGGTATGTCGAAATTTAGTGATGGATTTTAGGAGTAAAATAGTCAGAACCGATGGCTCTTTTTACGTAAAATTTTACAAGTACAGTTTCGATACGAATTTTATTTTATAGTGTCCGACATGCTTCATTCTAAAACTAACAATGAATATATACATTTCTTATACAAATATTTATATCCTATGATTTTCTCTGCTATTACAGGCTTTTAGATAGTGCCATATTAATAGACTAAATCTATCCATTTTGTTTTACTCTAGGGATTTTTTTTTACATTATAAGATTCCTATTCCTGTTATGTTTCACATAGAAAGAATTATATTTTAATTTTGTTTTTATTTGGAAAATGGTACGAAATTAAATCATCTTAATGGAACTTTTGCATGAATTATATTAAATCCTGCTCACTATTCTCAAACGTTCCATTAGGAAATTTAACATGTTCTATTCATAAGCGTCAGCTTTTGATAATTAAATGAAATATTGGAGTCTGATTGGTTGATATTTTTGTAATATTTGATAATTAATAACTTCATAGCAGTTGGAATGATTTCCAATTTGCGTACAAATTACTTTTTCAAACGTGCTCGAGAATTAAATATGCATTCCATTATTGGAAACCCTCTCCTATTATTCCATTTAAAAGAATTAATGAAGAAACAGCCAGCAGTTATATTAATCAACGGCCGAATCGGCTATGTTTTGGTCCAATTTCCATCATATTCCCTGGCAGCACTATTTCGCAAAATAAAACTCCCGATACAGCAATGGGTAAACAGCATCTTCCTCATCATTGGAAATTTGTTTGCTTATATCTGCCCAAAAGGTTATCCGTTCGAAATGTCTACTTTTGATCAACGGGAATAGTTTTCATTCTACTCGGCGCTATGGGAGGGAATGATTGATAATTTAACCGGATGCAGAAATTCCATTTCACCATTCAAACAGCGGGCGTAATGGGGCCGATTCCAATTATATGGAGTTTAGAACCACTGCAGGAGGGATATTTTCCCAAAACTTTTCGGATGGTCTATGAAAGAAGGGTCTATTACAGCATGCCACTCAGAGCCAATATTATGATAGCAAACAATCGCCAGTTGATTAAATTTGGAAGAGGGACGGCATGCAAATGAGGTACACATTGACCGAAGGAAATATTGCCCCCGAATTCATCCGCGATCCCGATTGGATTTCCATTGGCTATCAACTTCCGTAATTACGGAAAAAATTCTCTGTGTTTAGATGAGAATTCTCTCTCCGTTGAGGATATTTATAATATCTTAGGATCGATCGGTTAGTTTAATTACCGTAAACAACACATGGCGTTAATTCTAAGAAGAGAGTAATTTAACTCACTCGCTTCCCGAATCGAGGAAGAGGAGTTTTAAAATTGGAATTTTTATTGCATTTGCAATGAAGATGTTGAATTAAGCTTAAGAAAGATTTCATACAACACAATTCAATATGCTTTACTAAGTAAAATGAAGGAAACAAGATTTTACATGATGAATTTCCACCACAACTCGCCTGATTCTGTGAGTTTCATGTTTTACTACACCACATAATATGATGATCTTATGTGGATCAGTAAAAGTCATTCAATTCAATGAAATATTGGTTTTATTCAACATCTTTATGACACGATTCCATAACGTAACGGCCTCCTCCGTGAAATTCTTTTGTATTATATTTGTTGTTCATGAAAGGCTTTTTGAAAAAATTGGTTCCGTGGTTTCATGAAAACCTGTTAATGACTAGATTATCTTAAAAAAACTTTCGAATAGACACATGGAATTTATTGGTTTATTTTAAAATTAATTACCTTAATTACAAAATTTGAGATGTAAAAACCCACAACATGTGATATGTAATTTCATTAGGTAATAACTTAAATGCAATTGAGGGAGGCAGTTATAATTAAAATTTATTTTATAATCGCAGGGTTTCCAATTGTATTCCCGATTTAATAGATTACCATAAGATTAAAAATTTCTTAGATGATTTGGAATTGAAAACACCAACAATTGTAGGACTGAAACTTGTTCGAGTGAGTGCTCGAAGGATTTCAATCAGGAGCTCAATCTAATATTACCCGATTTAAATTCCCTATAATTACCTCAGATTAAACAAAAAGAAACAGTTGCTAAATCTTTATCTACTTGGAAACCAGAAAATGTCATAGGCCTGCCATTTCTCTTTCCTATCGCCTGGTTACGTTGAGTTAACACTATGAAACTATCCTCAAAGTCAGCATTCCGCATGCTCCTCGCTCATTTGCAATATTTTAGCAGCAATAGGATTTCCGTGCCCCTACAACGCTATCGATCTAGCCAGGTCACAGCAAAAAACATCTCCCGAAGCGAAGCTGAAAAGACCGCGCGATAAACCGCGGCGATAGAAAAACTCGCCGCAGTTCTGTTTCCGCCACTGCAATGACCCATTAGCATGGCATTTTCGTTTCCTCCACTACTTCTCTATCTCTCCGAAAATATTAGCAAAAACGCAGAGATACGCTCGCTGCCCAATGATATTCGCTGAATGCTATCGGGGTGTAATGAGTGAGATGAGATCGCCCGGGGCGGGCGGAAGGGGGCGAGACAAGGAAGAAAGGGGGCAGGAAGCTGAAGGAGAAGGAGCGAAATAGCGCTGGAAGTGGTTGGGCCACGCAGGGCGGGGAAGAGATATCGAAGTCTGACCGTTCCACTTCGGGCTTCGGACCCGCGACCACTGTTCGACTGGCGCCCGGGGCGAGAGGCTGACCCCGCTGGAACGGGCACCGATCGGGCGACGCGGGAGGGGAGAAAATCGGGTGACGCAAAGCGAAGAGGAGGCGTGTTTAATGCAGGGGACTAAAATGCTTACCCTTAAAGACAGTGACTCTAGAGCATTTTCACTAAGTGTTCATACGGTGAAAATATATAGTGTTGGGAATGTATTTCATTTTTCGCCTCTCGAAGAAAGAGTTAAAATGTTCTCAAGGGGAAAATGCATTCATAAATAAATTTCTCGTCGTTTTCATTAATTTATCTCTCCGTTTTCTCATTTCATAAAATTTGTCAAAAGTCTATCCTTTTCGCAATAAGTAATGGTGTGGTTTCTGTGCTAGTTTTAGTATTTCTATACATTGTTTCCTCTGTAAGCGAATATAATTCGTTCCGTAATTGAATTTATTTTCCAAACGAACTTTTCCCATCGATTAAAATATCCTACAGCGAGTCTAAAAACTTCCAATGCTTGCAAATACTCATGTATTGGCTATGGTGAAACTTTTTGGCACAAATATATACTCTCGGATCTTAGGAAACATTGTCCATCGAAATCAAAAAAAGTAGCAAATAAAATCCTCTTATGGACAAACTTTCATTATAAGGGTAGCTCCATAGTTCTTAGCATATGATTATATACCTGTTAATCGGCTCTTAGAAATTCTGCGTAATCTTATATTTTGTACACGCTTCTGGACACCTTATATCTTAGTAACGTATCTTAGTACCCTAGGGCTCGTCCAGAGGCGAATTTTAGCAATTAAACTCACAATTACAACTGAAACCCCACCAAAAGATTATTTACCTGATACAACATCTTTTTATAAGGCCCCCTTAACGGCGAAGCCCTCGCCATCCAATGGTGAATTAATAGTAAATCCGTTCGTGGGGTCACCGAATAAAAACAGCATTACTTATTTATTGAATACAGAACAGATGATAGCCAATCTGAAACCTCTTCTGATTCGCTTTTAGGATGCACCCATCGTTACCCAAGCAAAGTTATGAAATCTTGTTTAAAATAAAAAAAATATGAAAATTGGAAGCAATTTAATTACAACAAAATAGCAGACTGAATATCATGCATTTAGTGCCGATATGTGTTTCGGGGATAAAAAAATGGAACGCTTCGACGAATCGGGAACTAGTCCACCCCCTCTATCGACGTCCGTCAGTTGGCGAACGATTTAAAATTTCAACATTTTTTGCTTCTTCCAGAAATGTCTGGTGCACTTTTTGTGTCACTGGGATTCGTCTGGGTCAATCACACGGATCGCTCGCTCGCTCTGGCCGCGGGCTATAATTGAACGCGTAGATAAATATTCCAATGAAGAAGAGGGGGGTGGATAGTTGAAGGGATAAGTGATTGGTACGGGTACGCCTTTCCATGTGGACTGTAATTATTGAACTGAGAGCCACGTTTCCGCTCCAATTGCGCGGAATTCGTTCTCTAAACGGATTTGAAAAAATTAAACGGTCGGAGAAAGGTGATTGTAGATATCACCGGGTAAAAAAGTATTTGGAAAATCAGCAACTTCCCATACGGGCGCTATCGAGCTGATTATTCGTTGTTCTCACTCGTTTAATTAGAAACGTAAGTCAGGACTTGAATGATACCATTTTATGAAATCGACCACTTTAGCAGTGACTTTATGATCGGGCCCAATCGAGGATGGAGAAATATAACTTTAGAAGCATATTGCACGAGATTTAATTCAAACGACGAAATATTCTGCTCAGCTTTTTCTTCTCAAATGATCATCGTCATCTCCGGATAAAATGTAACATAGCATGATAGCATGTTTTTTTTATATAAGAGAAGGATTGAAAATCCGCATACTCAGACAAGCACCTAAAGAAAGCGAGGTTAAGAAGAATTGATGTTTTCAAAGTTCTAACCAGAAAGTGAAGGATCCTAGTTCGAGTATTGTCAGATTTCCACATTCCTTTATCCTATAGAAATTTGTAGGAAAAAATAGGAGGATGGTAAAATTAAGAGGTTGGGATGCTGTAAAGGTAAACTTTATGTTTCTCTTCGTGATAACTCCGAGAAAGAGATTTATCGCGAAATTCTGCCTTTTTTTAAGATCAGGTGTAATTGTTAGAGCAGATAACCATTCTGGAGCATAAAGAAAATTCTAAACATGCTCCTTCTCGTTACGCTTAAACTTAACGATAATTTACATCGAGATCCTGCTTTTATAAATATAGGTGTTCTGATAACTAATAAATAAATATTCACTTAAAATCTTTCAAAATTATAATTAATAGTATACGTGACCATATGTCTCTTTTCTTCACCCAAAGCATCTTTCTTGCTCACTTCTCAATATTTGTGTCAGACATCGTTCGAGACAACACTAAGGAAGTTACCATGTTTCATTCATATTCCATGAAAATATACTTAACTCAAACGACAGCGATTAGGAGCGAATTCGTAAGCGAGCGCAGACTCCATTCTATTCGCACGTGAGTAATTGAGAAAGCAAGTTTAACACCACTCGCTCGCGGCCAACCTCCCCAACACGTATAAACATATATCGAGGAACGAAACTAAAGGAATTCCTATCATAAATAATCGCGGCGCTGCAGCGAACGGCATATCATAGAGGCTCGATTCGACGCCTCCGAGAATTCCTCGCTCGTAAGAGTGCTCGCCGATAGCGGAATGAAACACAACATCGCGTCCGTCGAATAAAACACTCGCGCGACACGGCGAAAAAATATTCACAATTCCCCGCGTGCGCGCCGTTCCGTAATATTTCGCTTAATCAACTCCCTCCTCTCCTTTGAGGTGCTTAGACGCTTAACAGAGGCACCTCGCTTCCTTGTTCCTTGCTCACGTGTCACGCACTTGCAACGAGACGCGCTCCCACTCAAAGCCAATTCATTACGGGCCGCGCGTCCTATAAATCATCCCCGCTAAAAAGATTTGCCACTTTGCATTTCGCCAGGAGATCTCTCCCTTCCCGGCCAGCGATGCGGATGGGATTTTTTTAATTGCCGCTCTTTCCGAAGGTCTTTTCCTCGCCCCGGGAGTGAATGGAGGAGGCGCTGCTGAAGATGCGCCGGAGCGAATCTTATTAACCGCTGCAGTCCTTCCGATCGGGAGGAATGGGGGCGAGAAGCGCTATCGGAGACACCTGACGATTTGGTCTGTTGAGAGGGCGACTGGGATGAATCGCTCCTTCCTCGCACTACATGCGCACATCGTGTCGGAGGGTTTGTAGGAGAAATGGTTTCGGAAGCTTGAGCATAAGCCCGAATGACCATGGTTACCAAACAAGTTTCTTGATTAACAAGGAATTCAAAATCGTGGTATTAGGAGAGATATTATTACTGTTCACTTTCCCTGTGCAAAAAACTGAAGTTTCAACTCTTAGACCAACATGATACGCGGAAAACACAAACAAGCATTCAGTACTACGTGTTTCCTGAAAATTATTATTCAGTACAAAACATAGTTCTCGTTTATTATTTTGTGCAAATAATAGTCGTTATTGCTGATCAACATAATTAATATTTGTGAATGGTTTAATTAGGCGGAATTGATGCAATAAATTTCCTTACGCTAAAGTAGATCTTGAAAATATATTCAAAATATATACTTGTATATTTATAGATGCCCTATATTATACCCTCTAAGGAACATAATGAATAAAAAAAGAATAGAAGATCGTTTTTGTGAAAAAGTTATCATAATTTGATAACATGGAAATTATTGTGTTATTTTGAAGCTAGCATTATAAAAATGAAATAATAAAATAAAAGGAGCTTTTAAAACAATGAAAATATCCCTATTCCTCGATAAAAAAGCAAAACTTAACTTTTCATGTTCACTAATTTAAAAATGGTTATTTCACCCGAAGATAAGTGATAAAAGTTATGTGTATTCATGATAGCCCTCGATACTATGAAGTAAGCTAATATTATTGCACTAATCTGTGCAAAAAGCCGAAGTTTCAACTCTTGGATCAACAATATTACGTGGAAAACACAAAAAACAATCAATAGTATAATTTTTTCTAAAAATTATTAGTCTTTAGAATATTCAGTTAGCGATTATCATATTGCCAAAAGAATAGTCATCATAGTTGATCCATAGAACAAATATCTGCAAAAGCAAAATAAGGGAAAATTGCGGCTAGTTAGAGGAATTTCCATCTTACGTTAAACTAATTATTCAAAATATATATGCACGTATAATTTACAGATTTCCTATACTAAATCTCCCAAGTAAAAGAATGAATAAAAAATCAGAATAGAAGATTGCTATTTATTGCTAAAAGGCTATTACGATTTGAAAGCAGAGAAATTATTACGTTATTTTGAAGCTAACATTAAAAGGAAAAAAATACCAAAATAAAGGGGTAATTCGAAACGAAAAATATTTATCCCTAAAGTTCGATCAAATTTAGTAAAACTTAACTTCCCAGATAGGTATATATACTTGAAGTATGGCATTTCACCCGAAAATAGTTGAGAAAAATTAAGTATCCATTTTGTACCTCAAAACTTATCGAAGCGAATACTATATTATGAGAACGTCTCGGGAGACGTCGACCGAAATGAACTGAATTAGATTGATTGATAATTTAAGCTAGAGAATTTGAAAATCACCATATTGTAGGTGTAATGCGACATTCATCGATTCCTCCCAGTATCTCGAAAGTAATTACACGCCAAGAATTTCATGATTTTCCGAATGGAAATGGCAAGGCTCAATTAACTTCATATTACGCAAACGAAAATGTCACCAGGAAAATCACACATCTAAATTATTCCTCACGACATCTACTGAAACTCTTGATGTAGGATTGCACTAGTAATGCATATTTCGCTGGCTGCCCTCGTCCTTGGCTAATAGCCTTTAATAGCCTCGCGTGTCACAATCGGACGCCCTCGTGGATACGGGATATTGACAAGTGGGATAGCGGGATGGGTAACAGAGCGAGACGAAAGGGAAGTTCGTTTTGATCCCTCTCGCCACCTGTTGTGCGACGGAGGTGACTGCCATCTTCTCCCGGTTACACGATGCGGAGACTTGTCGGGAGGTGTCGAGAGAGGGGTTCCTTGAGAGAGGAGGTGAAGAAGAGACAGGTTTGCTTACGTTGGCCGTGAGGGATCTGACGCATCTGATGGGGTTTCGCCCAAGTAATTGGCTAATGAAGTTGGTCGATTGATTTCATGATTCGCCAGCTGAGTTGGTGTGCTGGGAATAGTCGCAAGAGTGCATGCGGAGTTAATGATTCATAACTTAGGTATCTTGGGGACCAGCAGTAAGTATATCGAGAAATTAGAGGAAAGAGTATTGATAGTATGTCATGCAATAACTTTGTAGTATAATACTCTACTTAAGAACTATGTTTAACATTACTGTTGAATAAATCGACATGTTCTGGGCAAGCATCATATTCCTTTTCTACAGTTTTAGTACAGTTGGAGTTTGAGGTTACTCGGTTTAGAAATTAAGAATACAATATGCATATGATAAAACCGGTGACCGAAATATAACCGCAGATAGGTCAATTATTCGCGTGCGTTAACTCGTTTAACTCGAGTTTGCGAGTTTTGACACTCAAAAAATATGCTATTATCTGCCCAGGGAAGACATTTAAGTATCTTTAAAGTCGTGGCTCTCGAGTTTTCAGTGGACATACACACACTAACTCTCTACTTTATGAATGAGAAAAGCACGAAACTTCGAACTGCCCGCTTTTTTGTTCTGAAATCCCTCCTCAGGGACACGAGACACCTGACATCATCGTCATGGATCAGAAAAAGTAGAAAATGTTTATTTAATGTCAAATCTCAAATGCGTCCGAAAGCTTGAAATTTTAATGAACGATAGTTCCGCCTGATTTTGTTCTCTCTGTTTTTACTATATAAACTTAAAATTTCCATGTGAGCAAAACTTTAATATCGAGTGATTATTATTGTTTATAAAGTGATATCTAGAGAGAGAATAGAGATAGTAATTGATGGAAAACGGAAAATAAGTGCGTATGGTGAAAATTCCCGCCTCTTTTTCTGAGCGATCTAATTAAAATATATGTCAAATACTTTCTTTTGTCTAAATTTATTCAAAATGACATCCAAGATAAAAATATGAGGAAATGAAATTCGTCCTGTCCCAGATTATTTGCCTCAACACACATTCGCAATAAAAGATTTCTCTTCGCCGGAAAAAAATGATGTGTTGATTCATAAAAAGGAAGCGGGAGGAAGAAATATGTGCGTATCCGGCATATGGGACGTAATACGAGGTATCTTTCGAGAAACTTTAATTAAGCTCTTCCTCTCTTTTTATCATTCCAGTAAGCTTTGCCATCAACACCAATTTAATGTATCTTTTCCGACGGAGAGAAATTAATAAGTCATTTCCGTCACAGCAAACACTTCCAGCATTCAATCCTCTCTCACGTTTCCACATTCCATCATCAGTTCAGCGTTATTAATTAGGTTTCGTAGGCAATTTAGGAAAACCGAGAAAAGAAATTAAGG
This sequence comes from Sympetrum striolatum, assembly GCA_947579665.1. Lineage (NCBI taxonomy): Eukaryota > Metazoa > Arthropoda > Insecta > Odonata > Libellulidae > Sympetrum > Sympetrum striolatum. Next base: position 17,766,061 of record OX388341.1, read on the forward strand.
ATAGAATGAAACATGCTGATGAAGAGAGAAGAATGGTCAATATTTGAGCAGCAGATAGTACCCTCTGCGTTCTTAGAGGTTAGGTATACAAGAGAAGAGATTTATTAATTTTACAAAATGAAATTGTTTATTCATTTTGAGGAAAATAGTAGCTACGATTAGTTATTATAACAATCAATAGCTAACATAGCACATATGACATAACTATCAATTTTTAAGGTCCATGTTTATTGTACCATCTCATAAAGAGTTTACATTAGGTTGACTTAAATGTTAAAACAGAAAGACAGCAATGTATTGAAGAATATTTTGAAGGAAAACAATTTTTAAATATCTTTTAAATCAAGGGGAAAATGGCAGCTATTGAGATATGTAATTATGGAGGTGGTTTAGTCTTAGAATTATTCAGAAAATCGTCTACATTTCTTAGTAATATGAAATAATTGGAACTTATAGTAAGGGTAATTTTCAATATGCAATGAATGCATACACGAATCTTATACCTTCCAGTATATTCACGTGTCCTAAGTAACTTACCCTTTCACTATTCTCTCTTTGCTATCTGGTATCCTTTGCGTTCAGTATTCAGATGTCGCCAGTAACAATTCATTTTTAATACCAACTATATATCTCTTATACCTTTCTCTTTTCCCTCTTAACCTTTTCCTCTCAATTGGTACTAATAAAAACAATAAAATTGCAAACTTACGGAATACTTAATGAAGTAAGAAACTGATGAATATTAGGACACGTAAATCTCTTCCAAACGAATTGTCCATTCTCGGGTTGTAACATCTTCATCCTCGCTCTCAGCGTTCGTATCGCGCACTCGCGGGTAAAGGTTGGTGAATGAGCGCGGTAGATTCTGGAGGAGGAGTAAACGGGCACGGGAAAGTATTAGGAGATCCGCTTGAGTGTAAGAGGAGGCACGAGATGATGCCGGGTATCTCGGACGGAGATGGAGGCTGTAATTTAAATGAAGCCTCGGCTGAAGTTTTCGGAAGGGGATTCCGAACAGAGGAGATGAGAGCGCCACTCAAGAGAGAAGGATTAGGATGAGTCGGTGGAAACAAACCAAAGGATGACGGGGATGAGAAATGGATGGGAGGAGCCGACGAGATGGGGATGGAGTCGTAATTTTTTACAATTTTTGCTGTCCCCTCTCCCTGGGGAAGGGGGAGAATAATGGGGCGGGGATGTGAGATGGGTTGCGGGAATGAGAGGTAGCCTTCGCGGTGGCGTTTGGGCGAAGCCCCCGCGGCTCCAACGCGAGGGCCCTCCTCGTGATGCCTTATTTATTTTCCGCGGAGGAGAATGAAGATTGCCCGTCGTCGCTACCGGACTACGGCGGCTCCCTTAAGACCGCGCCGTCCGTTTGTAATAAGAATGGCCCCGGGCCGCGAGAGGAAGAAAAAGTGGAGGAATTCGGCGAAAGACACCACCTCATGCGTTGAGGTCACCGGGGTCGGGACGGCAACAAAACGTCATCTCCGATAGAATAACTTATTTTTTGAATGTATGCTTTCATTTCGCCAATCAATCTTTCTCTCGCCTCTCGAAGTCTATTGAATACAGCCTCCGCGCAAGTGATGATTCTTGAGGATTCTTTTTTTCCGCGGTTATTTTCTCAGAACAGTGTTTTTTCCCTCTCGCTCCTCGGGGGAATGTTTTCTTACGGGTGCTTTCCGAAGAATGATAATTGAAGGGTTTTGTTGAGGCGGAGACAGCGGCGTGAAAAAACACAAACGACCCCGCTAACAAATAAGATTGGATGGGATGTCATTTCTTTTTGGGAGCCGAAAGAGACGCTCGGCCATTTACGGTGTTGATGGGGAGAAAGGAAAGGAAAAAAGCTCCGTTTGGGATGAGTAGCGGAAAATAGTTACCACAAATAATTAACCTCTACTGGTTACCTCCGGATACGCCTTGGGGTTTTGATACAGAGGATTACCAGTTAAGGGTAAATTCATCAGAGGTGACGTTGATAGAGTCGTTTTAAGTCATGCGTATTGTTTTGCATTTGCGGAAGCAACAATCCACCACTGCTGTTGTTGACTCATCTACCTCTCGCATTAGCTGCGGAAGAATTAGAAGTGTTGAAAATGTAAGTGTTGGTTTGGGTCTGAGCCAAAGAGTATTCCATTAGGTCAACCTAATCCCATACTTTCCAACTTGTTTTTCAATGCAGCTATCTGTCTATTGGAATGTCTACATATTGAAATATTGAATCCATTAGTGTTAACAAAGTACACATACATACAAGCTAATAGATTATTCACCGAAGATGCATGCAAACGTTGTGAATATCTCATAGTTTTAGAAACTCTCTACCGTAAATCTTATGGAACATCTGAAGACTCATTCAAGGGGTTCAACGAGAGATATTAAAGGGCAACAGGGAAGTTTTCTTAAACCCAGTAAGTTAAAGTTCACTTGGCGGTAATATATATCTGAATGAATTCTTTTTTACTTTCAGCATTAAATATTATATCATCATTTTTCTTATATATTGGCACAGACTCCGTGATAAAAAATGCTGTAAAAAATTGAAAACCTTTAAACGGTATCAATCATTCGAAAAAAATGGATATATAGCATCCAATACTATTTTCTCATTGACTGAAATATGGGATATCCATGAAATTTCATATAATTTTCAGCCGTATTATAAACCTTAATTTGGAATATGGAATGGCTATTTCGTAAACTTTCTAAACCAACCCGGAGCTAAAATTAATCCCAAACGTTTCGAGTGTGCCCTGGAGAAACGTGTTGGGACAGGTGTGCAAAACCAGAATCTTTCCGGTACATCTGGTCACCTAAGGAGGAGAATCCGTAGATCATCTGTCCCCATCTCACGGCCCTTCCGGCGACGATAGAGAATTCCAATTGTCCCCATCGATCATCGGGCAAGTACCGCAACACGCATCATCGGAGGGATATTAAAAAATTATCGATATTAATCCAAGGGGGCCGAGGATTCGAGGGATGGAAATATGATGTTTATGATCGAATAATCCTTCCATCTTGACGCGGCAGCCCCGAGGCCATTAAGCGGTGAGTTGGACCACCGACACCTGCGAGGTGTGTGTGGAAAGGGGGGCGTGTCTTCATCGAATTGGGGGGAGAGAGCTTTCACCGCTTTTATCGAAAGGATCAGAGACACCTCGGAGAATACGGAGGGGGTCTAAGGAATGGGAAACAGTTGGAGGGAAAAATGAGAAGCGTGACGTTGGAGAATTAAATCTTATTAGTGCTTTAGTTAGCAGATACCGAAAAACGGTTTTTATTCGGGAAATCGAAGCAATTAATATTAAATATTACAATTTCATTTCCTAATTCAATCTGCCGTATGTTGCTCGAGCTCATCGATCAGAAATATCTCTGAGGCATGTAAATTTGTATTTGATTGAGAGATTGCGTAAGAATATGACAGATGTTTATCTAAAAGGCTTTTTGCCCTTGTCGACAGATATGGAATCACATTTTTTAACCACAAGGGTATTCCTGAAATAATTAACAAACTACAATAAATTTTGCTATTCATTTTTCCTGCAAATTTTTATCGTGTGGCCAACATCTCCTGTTCTAAATTAAAATAATTAAAGGATATAAAAGAAGAGAACTCTGCGTTTAGTAATTATCAATCGTAGTTCGTTTTCATTGGTTCCTTTTTTACTTTATTACAATGTTTCTGAATTAAACTTGGCACAAAAGGGATGGTATTCAACAGTAATTATATATGTACTTGAGGAATGAGTCATGAAAAACTCCAACTTACCTTGATGATGCTGTTAGTTTGGCAGCGAAATTTAGTTCGTTGGATCTCATTTTTGATGGTGCTTGGAGTTTTTCGTGACTCTTTCCTCATACTTAGCCATCAGTGGAATTCTCAAGATCATTATATACTTCTTAACTTTGTCTTAGAAGGATGCTTTTGAAAGCGTGTTATTCAGTTGATTTCGGGCAGCTACTTGTTAAAGAATATGATAACTTTTCGTTTAACCTTGCATATCTACTATTCGATGGTATTCTATCTATGATGGCATCAAAGTTGGGCATGCGTTCTACCACAAACTCCAATAACGACAGCCTTACAACATTTTGAGCTACAGGGAAAGTTGGGAAGTCATGCTGCAATGCCATTAAAAAGGAAGTAAAATTCGACTTCTACTTCATAATTTCTCAATGCGTTATCTGGTGTATATTGGCGCGGAATAGTCCGATACCACGTGGCTAACAGAGTAGATAAACCGAAAGTGAAATAATTTACCCAGTTTCTGAAGTTTCTCTCTTTGATAAAATTGATATATTAGTGGAAATATAGATATATTGACTTCTCATATAGTAGATGGAGCGGAATGCAAAAGGATCGTGCAACACAAAGGCGATCAATCAATCCTCCACCATATCCCAACGTTTTACGGGGAATAACTTTATGATCCTCATCTCCATCAGCGTGTTATAATCCATCACATCGCCTCTCTATCTACCGGCGATCGAAGTATTTCTCCGATCATTCAGATCCACACGTGAATGTCATGAGTCATTCATTCCGGTAGCACATCACGAAGTGCTTCTGCCCCTCTCACCTCTTCCCTCCCACCTCTTAATCTCCCGTTCTCTCATCGTTCCGCAAGATATATGTTATGATAACGTTATTAGGATAATACAATTTATCTGGTCCATTATTTCTGGAAGCACTGCAAGAGGTTCACTCCTCAATGGTAGAGCATATTATTTCTCGGATAGTATAATCGCCAATGTTTATACTAATCCAATGTATCCGAATAGAGAAATGAGTTCCTCAGAGGTAACACCTAAAATGGTGTTGATGGTTCACATAGATCATTACAAAAATAAAAATAATGATAGATCTATTATTTTAATTTGTACACAACCACAAAATACATACACACACGACCATGGTTTCGATGCATAGCATCATCGTCAGATAATGAATCTCGACAAAGACATAAAACATAATGGGGTCGTACACAAATAACGTAACGCAAAATTCTCCAATTTTCGACCCCCCCCTCTCCTCCCACGTAGCGCCTGGCCAGACCCTTCTTCCCCCCAAATTACGTTACATAATTTGTGTACGGTCCCAAACCATGGTACTGTGTGTAAGTATTTTGTGTCTATGTCAAAATTCTTTGCCTGATGATGATGCTATGCTTCGAAACCATGGTTGTATGTGTACTTGTATTGCTGTTGTGTATAAATTAAAATATTATATATATTATTCTTTTAATATTACCTAAAATGGTTATTAGTAGTATCAATTTATTTATATATTGCAAGCTCTGCAGTACTACAGATAAACATTTGAATTTACAACTCTCGATACTTCTCAAAATAAAAATTAATTTCCATATGGAATAATAATTATTTTACACAATACCAAAAAAGCACAATTTGCGATTATTTTCATGTGTGATTTTAAATGTTGTTATGATAAGGCCGAAGGGAAATTTATCATAAAAAATAAATATTGAAATAGATACATTTATTGTAGATATGCTGTCTAGATATATACATTTAAGAAAATGTATTATTTATTCCTTTCTGGTGATAGGTAAACACGCTAATGAATTGCTACTATACGGAACGCGGAGAGAATGTTAGAATAGATGTTTATTGAATAAGCGAATTCAAACAACCTTCAATGCAACAGCTTCCGAAAGACTATCTGAATTGGAAAAGGGGAAAGGAAAAAATACTATGGAAAGAAATGAAACGGTAAAGCTTAGCATTGACACAAGTGACGGGTGCAGTCCGACGAAACTTCAACTGCTCTTCCGCACAGATGACCACTGAGCATTCTCGTTTACGGTTTATATCAAATCGTTAAGAGACAGTAAAATAAATGTAAGCTGAAAAGAATTTCTCATGTCCCGCTCTTGGAAGAACATCTGGTGTATTTGCATATCTCCACGTTGCTAATAAGATAGTCTCTAACTAACACACCTGTTGTATTTTTTCACATGAGGTTGCCCTTCATTTCTTGCGTCGCGACATAGGATTACAAAACAAATAAACATACTCAAGGTTGAATCAGAAGCGAGATTATCAGCATTATTTCATAAGTAAAACATGAGTTCAAGATATAATAATCAAATCTTGATGATATATTACCTCAACTGTTCGTCACCGATAGTAAAGAAGTGAAAAGTAACGTATCATGTAACTGAGAATTGAAAGCGGCTTAAAAACGAAAAATAACAATTTCGCTATGTAAAGTGCAAGTTTCAGTGAAGGTCGAGAAACATTCAAAAGAAGAAATAGTATAACGAAAACGTTTACATACATGTAGACTAAATGAGCCGTACTTTGAGGAACATATTGAAAAAAGGCAGGAATGCGCATGAATGAGAGAGAAAAGTGATACCAGGGTTGGCAAACTTGAAATTGCACGAAAAAACCATGTGCTGATTAATGATGAAATCCGTAAAACTAGATCCTTATTTGAAAAATCTTACACAGATAAGGAGTGAAAAAATGACTTGTTAAAGAGTGCGAGGAAAAGGGGATAAAAATTACAGATTTAATGAAATAAGATGAGAGGAAAACAGAATGTGGAGTATGAAAAAAGAAGGAAAATACTCAAAAAGGTATGAGAAAAAGAAAGAATGGTCCAAGACCTCATATCATGCTATTCTTTACCACCCTGAGCCAGTTTATCGAGCGTCACTCATTGAATAAAATGAAATATTTTACGATCAGCCCATTGTATGTAAAACTGTTTAAAGCCCAAAGTTACGCTCGAATAATTAAGATCTGTAATAAATGAAACCATTGGGACACCTCGATAGAACAACACAGTGGTAATGCCAAAGGGAAGAAGGCCTAAGGAGAGACGGAAAAGTTGGAAACGATATCTGAATTATGTCCGAAGTGGCAGATGCACATAGGCATAAGAAATTGTTGGAGAGATTTGTACAAATAAATCAAGTAATAAATAAACTCGTGTGTTCTTACATCCAATAAGGACAGCGAAAAAAAGAAGCATATCTATCTGTATGGCATATAAGAAAATTGTGTGGGATGAGTCAAGTCAAGTCTATAACATCCAACGAATTTTCTCTCTTTGATGAATGGTAGAGTTTTAGAGAGGCAACACTTATGGAGGAAACGGGCACAGAATTCTGACGGAAAGAGTTTAAAAGTTGACAAATATTTTGATTAAAGGCGTAAGAGGTCAGAGAGAAAGGAAGAGAGTGAAAGAGGGGAACGGATGAGAATTGGAAACTTTGAAAGAAAAGTTGTGGGAGATATGGATGACATAAGATCCATGAGGTGAGGCGGTGGGAGAGGAAGGATCTGCAGATGTGGAGGGTGAGCGGATGAGAGAAAAGTGGTCAGATGTTGGAGAGTTTTAAGAGCTGAGGAGATCTGCTCCCGTTGAATTAGGTAAGATGCCGCCGACATCCGGAGAGATAGCTCTCAGAGGCTTCGGAGGGAGCGCGGGAGAGTGCGGTGTGAACACAGAGGACAGAAAAATGCGTGCAGAAGGGCGGCGCTTCCTTAAAAGGGAGCGGTGTCGGTAGCCACTCTCGTGGAAAATGGCACCCGGAGTTACAGGGAGAAGGAGCGAGAATGGTAGTTGCTGAGGGTGTGGTCGTTCGGTTTGCGGCTCATGAAATATTATGAGCTCCACTCGCCAACGATTTGAAGACGGAGCAAAATGTAGATTTGAGTAGAAGAGTCAAATATGAGCCGCTAAGTTGTAGTGATAAAAGTTAGAAGTTGCCTTATATTTTAAAAACTTTTTATTACTATGGATATTATAATAAATGCTATGAATAACATTCAGCGATAGTTCGAGGTAATTCATTTTTAAAATAGTCTTTACAAAAAAATTATTTTTAACGGTGAAATTTGTTCAAGTTTTGTTAGTAAATACCCATTTTCATAATAAATGTATTTATCTTATCTTTATAATAAATGTACTTAAGGATTCCTGAATAAATTGGAAGAACAAACGGGTTAGCTAGTTATGCTATTAATAAAATTTTCATATATCATATAATAGTCAGAGTTTTTGAGGTATTTTGTAGCACCTAGTGGTAAAATTCGATGTCTCCACAGATATTGGCTCAACTCAATATTACAACGTATCATTGTACTTATTTCCGGAAAGGAGAGAATTTTATTTGGAAGAAAATTGAGTACTGACGACATTTTCAAGCCACGTCAAAGGTGAGTGTGAATAGGGAGGATAGCTTTAATTGAACAAGATTAGTTTTAATGTTTAACTGGATTTTAGTCAAACCGAGAAAATAAGCCTTAAGTAAATGCTTTGTATAACTCTTTGAGGAGGCACTTTCTTTGTCGGCTACGGAGCTATCGGTAAGGACCAATCGCGTCTGCATTCAGTCTGGATTGAAAAGAAAAGGTCTCAGATAAACTTAAGGATGATGATGAATTGAGAGGTTTGAAAGACAGGAGGAGGATGGAAGGGTGAATGGGATGACTGTGGGAATAATAGCTTAGAAAAACCATACTTGTGTAACTTATTATTCATAGTATGTAATATACTACAGTATGTATCGTATAGTAATTAAGTATATCAAGTATATTTGTGTGTCAACCCAAATTCAATGAGGAACTTTTCTCCGTAACTTGTATCTCATGGTCGAAGATTTTTATTATTGACTTAATATATCTCGCCACAATCTACAGTATTTAAAAAAATGTCAAAGTCTGTACCGTTAATTTAGAGAGAATTTTGTCGTCTTAAAAATTAAATGGGACGTGATAAAAAAATGTTTGAAGCTATTAACATTATCACCAAGAGTGAATTACGTATTAAGTAAAATCATAAAATTAACGTTCGCGAATTTATCAAGCATCAATAACAATCAAGCTTGTATATTTTTTTATTACGAAAAAGATAAAAAGGAAGAAATTCATGAATTCTATTAAGAAATTAACTTGCTACTTGCTTTTGAAATTTTCTCGGAAAAGTTGCCAAGAATCCTTAACGAACTAGATATGTCTCCAAGACATTCATATTCCCTAATAAAATTCATTGATGACATGCTTCCCTTACGGAAACACTCTCGCAATGATTCTGATGCATTACATGACCGCTTTCTCATTGCTAATAATAAGACTCCTTTTCAAATCTAAGGTGTCATTTTGGCGAAGAGGATTGTAAACATACCTCCGTCGGAATGAGAGGAAATATGTTACGGTATAAGGGAAGGGGTGAGGTGTAGGAAGGCGGAGGTGGTAACATTTATCTGTCGACTGACAACAAGCAAGGATCGAGGGGGAAGGAGGAAAAATGGGCCAAGCTAGATGAGCGATGGAAGCATAATGATATGGGCGTCGAGCTGGCAAAGGGCTGAGTGAGGGAGGAAAATGTTCGCGTGGGAAAGTACCGGAGAACGGATTCAAATAAGGGAAAATAAGCAAACGCTATGAGGAGTATTGAATGGCAGGGTAAGCAAATGATTGCTTTTGCAGGTCGTAAACGAAATGAAACGAAAAAACGGATGAGGAATTATAACTTCGGGGAAATATGGCCGTAACTTTTATGTGCCCACCTCTGTAATGTTTGAAAATCTCATCGTTTTAAGATGCATAATTTGAGAATCGCATTATAGATTATTTTTTATTACCTTGTTTTATTTATTCTCACGCTTCTGTGGATGATGGCAATGTTCATATCGAAAAATCAGGTAACTAATTGCTGACAGATATATGTCTATCAAGAAATGATAACGATGCTGCGATAGATTTCCAATGAGCCATAATGTAAAGATTTTGGGTCAAAGATAGTTAAAGTAAATAAGATATTTAGCATGTACGCAGCACATCTATTTATATAATACAGTTGCTAACTAAGGGATAAAATTTCATACATACATTTTATTTATATTTAAGCCAGAATTAATATAATTAATAGATTTGAGTATTATAGTAGAACTATTAAAATAGAAATAACAAATTTTACAGAGATATCTCCACCTGATGATAATTGCTTGCTTAGTGTCCAATTTAAATATGCAAGGCATATTTGAAGGATTGTTTTATTTCTTTCAGGCTTCTCCATATTATTTGATTTGACTTGTATTTTCTTTATCCTGGGGGAGATGATGAAGCAAAACCACCGATAGAGAATGATATCAAATGTAAACAAATTAATATATATAGTTCTAATGAAATAAAAATGAAAATTATGCCGAATTCCAGTACATTTTATAAAAAGTATCCTAGTTCAGTTCCCCCCTCCTCTGATCCTTAAAGACCCACGGCCTCTCACCAATCAGAGCGAACCTCTCTCAGCGGACCCACAGGCGGTCGGCGGACTGGAATTATATCCATTAATAACCCCCCGTCCTCCTCAACAAACCTCCGTAATTTTAAAAGGGACCGCGCGCCGGATTCGAGGAAACATTCCTCAGATTGCGCTCGTTTTGTCCGGCGCCCGGAGCCTCGTGAAATATTGCATTGTGGGAAAAGGCTCGAGGGAAGGACGCGAGACTTCGAAGACATGAGGAGGTGCCAAGCGATGTAATCGCGACGCGAAAACGGGTCGGAGGAAAATTACCATAATTGAGGGGGAGGCGAGATGAGCGGACGGGTCGGTTCGTAGTTCCTCCATGGGAACAGAGAGGCTGGCGTGAAGTATGAGGCGCGATCCTTATGGGAATAAAAATAAACGCCATACACAACCAGGCAGCGTGTTTATATTAAATGTGGTTGAGTGAGGGGAGGGGGGTACCTGGAGGAATCGGTAGAGAGAGGTGATGCCATTGTTGTCGATGTGTTATACGGATGGCACGGGAAGATAAAAGGTGACGGCCGGAGTCTTAAGGGTCAAGGGGTTCTTCCTCGGAGTTTATTGCGATCCTACCGAGGCTCATTGAATGGCCACAGGGTATTTATCGGTACGATATTGCCACAAGGCGGAGAAAGAGGTAGTCCCGCCGGGGGCTGAAAAATTCTATTTAATGCCTCGCCGCGTCCTCTATACATGCAGGTGATTGCTGGAGGATATCTTTACGAGAAATCGAGGGGAATTAATTGCGAGGTAACCATTACATTTATCATTTTTCGTTGGTTTGTTTGCAGGTCATTAGCAGTTCAGAATTCATTCTTACGGTAGACTTACCAAGAAGATTTCACTGGTTCTTAAGGTTGAAAAACTTAAGGAGAACGTATTTTTATATTTACGAAAAACTGTCTCGTAGAATACCTCGTAGTCAGTATAACAGAAACTGGCGAACTTTGGTAAATTGGAAATAGCAGAGCAAGTTTGTAAAAACTTGTATTACACAACGGTTAAATGGAATATGGGAATTCCTAGTACCAATTCCGCCCAGTAATAATAATACTTGTATGTATTAATAGAATCTAATCGTGGCAATATTTGGAAGAACTGATAAATCAGATAATGGATCTTTTCAAACCTGAATCCATGTATTCTTATAAATCATAAAGTCTTACAAAGAATTTTTAGGAATGTTAACTTCGAAGACAGAATTGAGAACGGAAAACGAATCTATTAAGAGATATTTTGATATAATCTAATCTCTTTTTATGCATGTATATCCTTGTAGCACTTAGTAATTAACGAATGAAAGAGTTACGAAAGTTGTTTTGGAGGCCTTTGCAGTTCCTATCATCCAGTTTCTTCTTACAATAAAACTCATTATTTAAATTATTTCTTTCTTTAAACATTTATATGAAGAAGGGTTAGATGTGAATAGAGACTCGACAGTCTCAATATTGCCCAAATAAAAGTCGATTTATCATTATTAATATAATCAGACTTCCCTCCACGAAGGAATATATTGTACGTAAAAATCTCCTTACACCCTCAAGTTTGTATGAAATCTCTTCAGAGACTGTTCACTTAAGGAACGCCCCAAGGTTGCATTAAGGTGGGCCATTAGCGCGAAATAAAGGAAGGTCTAAAAAGGCAAGAGGTAGCGAAGAACGCTGGAAGGCGGTTCAGACTAGTGGCCATCGCATTAGGTCCCTGGTCCGGCCACCGTAGTTAACCCTTTGTTTACGCCTACGACTCAAGAGTTATCTCCCCTTCCCTTTTTCGCCTCCATCTCTCCCAACAGTTGACAAACGCTTCCATCTCTCCCATCCCAAGCTATCACGGAGGCGGTATGGAGGCGGGAGTACGAATGGCATGCGGCTGACGATCGTCATATTTTTCAAAGCGTCCGGTAAAAAGCGCACCTCCGACTACACGCGCGGATGACTATCGTCGGCCGTGATTCATGAGCCTTCGCTTAAAACCCGACGACCTCTTCCTCCTCCTCTCTTATTTTTGTCGACCCCTCACCTCACCCCATTCCATCCCTCCCATACTTTTACACGTCCCCCTCCGCCTTTCCCCCGGAGCTGGAGGAAGTGAATTTCTCTCGGGATGCGCGCTCACCGGGATTGTCTTCTCTTTGTCGCGAGGGACGACTACTGTCGATTACTCTGCGCCGCGGATGGCTCGACAGCACTCCCACGTATTTTATGTATAAACTAGAAGGTTTAACATTGTGCTAGCGCTTCCAAAGTACCGCAAACTCTCGATTATCGAGGTGGGTTGGGAAGAATCTCCATGAATTGAATCCCCGGATACTACGAATATTTAAAAACAAACCAGATGTATAACTTTAATTGATCGCCGTTAAAGAATCGACCTTTTTTAAAATTTTCATTAATAGAGTAAAATTAATTCAATAAAATTGGTGTAGCAAATATGTTTGTAAGAATAAACTTCACTGAATCAGGCGAGGTCTTGTGGTAATCCATAATGGAAATAATCTTCGAAATATTTGTACTTTTACCATAATTTATTTATTATGAAAAACAATCACAGACCAGAAGATGACGATCAATCGTCGAAACCAGTCGTGTGATTGTTTTTTATAATAAATAAATTGTGGTAAAAGTACAAATATTTCGAAGATTATTTCCATATTTGTAAGAAGCTTATCAACAAGAGAATATTTTGTAAATAGAAAACATAATCTCATACATAGAATTGTGACAAGTATTTTTGTTGGATTTTCTCAAACTTAACCTTTAAAGCCATCAAAAGTGTATACGGGTTTGTCAGTGATGGAGCAAACATCTACATTGAATACACTACGTGAAAAAATATATTTAAAAATTTGTATTTGTTAAGAAGATATTGGTTCTCTGGAATTAATATCTGAAAATAGTAAATAAATATATTAAAACCTACTTTCAAAGAAAATACAATAAAACACAACTTTCTAATAAAATTTAACCCAAAACGTTTTCTAACCTTTCTGGAAATATTAAAAGGAAACAATTAGATTGCCCGTAGGTTAGTAAAATATTATCGTCCGATTATCAGTAAGTATCATATCCTGGATACGTTTTAAAGCGGTGTTATTTCAAAGAGGTAACGGAAAGCTTGAGGGAAATCAACCTATTATTAGAACTTCCAGGGCGACATCAAAGCTGTATTTTCTCGTAATCTTATTTGTTCCAAATTCCATAAAATTGAAATCATATGGTGCTTTTGGTATTGGCATTACCTTCATATCATCTTTATTATTTCCTCAATTGCCCACGCAGAAACCAACAATTTATTATATAAAGGTACCACGGAACCAAAGCGTTCCTCATAAGAGTTTATTTACGGCTGGAAGGCGGCTGGAGGGTGGGAGAGAGCGAGGGATCGACGAGAGGCATTCACACAGGTGATCGAACTGCCGAAAAAATAAAAGGCGACCGCCCTTCGGTTCTTTTTTTTAATGTCCTTCGGTGGGAATGCCGAAACGACCGTTGGGGCGGGACCAAGGAAGGGCATACCACTGGAGACATTTCTATCTATTTTCGGCTGCCAGTGTTACGCCTCTTGAGAGTTCCTTCGGGAGAACATAACTGTCGTATATTTCATTGCACGCGATTTCGCATGCTACGGGATGTCGGACTTGACATTCTTTTTAGGATGCTTATGAACTAGTCCAGAGGAGGAATGTGTTAGATTGGGGACGGTGTGCGTTGCAGCTGGTGTGATATTAACGAGTTTTATTGAAATTTGAAAATATGGAAAGAATTTATGTCGCAAAAGTTAATATCTTTGATTTTCCTCAACTTAGAGCTAAAAATCGACTTCCGGGATAAAATATCGCTTTGATTTTACATTTTATCTTATCAGATATTCAAATTATATCAATGTTATCGTTATCAAATCAAACTGAAAATTATAGCTGGTACTAACATTGGTAGATATGGATCAGATTCTATATTTAATTTCCACACAGTTTTTCTGTTGAAAAACATGCTTTTTAATCAGGTCATGTGCACTCCTTCATTACTAAAATTGAAATTTTAGAAATATAAAAATAAAATAATGGAACTTTCGTTTATTAGACAATTATTTTAATATATATTTTATGTGTGCGTTTGATATGTGAGACAAGAGACAAATTGAAGCTTAAAAGTATAAATAGTTTATGGTTTTCATGTGTCAACATACCCATACCTATACCCCTAATACCCATGATAATATTCTTGTATAGCTTTCTGATAAACAAATCAAACAGTGATTTTAGAGAGGAAAATTTGCAGGTTAAATTGTGGACAACCTTGCAACAAAAACCCATATACTAGAGAAAGTTTATGTTTTACATGATTAATAATGCTAAATAATTTCAGTATCTCTTCAAGCTAGAAAAACCTAGTATTAAAAATTGTGAATGAGACGTATCTAAAATTTCTATCACAGATCAATGGCGGAATTTTTCATCAGGCACAGAAAACAAACAAACAGTCCATGTAAAAAAATCGAATTCTTTGATTAGCGGCCTTTTCTTTCCCTTTTCCTCCCAACGAGCTGCTCCTTTCGACACACTGTCAAAGCATCCCCGCAACACACGACCGCAAATATTGAAAGGAGTTTCCGTATCAGTTACACCGACCACGGACCCGAGGCACCTCATTCTAATGGTTATCCCTCTGGCTGTAACTTGGCTATTTTTTATTCACCCTTGACTTTATTGGTCTCCTCATTGAGATCGTGACTTTGCAGGTAAAATACTCCTCCCCCTCTGTACTTCTCTTTCCTTCTTCTGTCTCTTTCCAGTCACTCTTACCCAGTAGACGACTTGCCTCCGGCCGACGCAGCGTGGCGCCACGTTCCCAATCGTCCTTCGGGATTTCTCTCCCCTGCCGACGTACCTTATCTCCATACCTTCCCTCGAATGCTATCCTTTACCCTATTCGGCACTAGCATCTTTCAACCCTAATTTCTATGGTATCTTCGTTCAACTCCACATTTTTCCATCTCACTTTTTATTTCTTTGCCTTATGTTTGTACCGCTTTGACGTGTATTGCCACTTATTGAAATTCTGGTCCGAGTCGATTCATCAATTCGAATCGGTGGAAAAATAATGAAAGTAGCAAATCTAAGGGGATATGGCGAGGAAAACAATATGGAGGTTAACTTCGAAATATTTACTGTATTTTCCTACTTATTTTACTTTTATGGTCGAAAATTAGGTGATTTTGTCCACCAGATTTAATTAGATCCCAAATTTGGAGGATCTTGCTGAATAAAACCAGTATCTCTACTTCTGATCTTTATATTTCTTGATTTTGCTATTCACTAGGTATGAAATTCCTAAATTTTTCCATAATTCTGGAATAATATGGCCAACAATATGACATGAAGAGCTACTAATTTAATTCAAAAACATTTTTATTCATTCCAATGAGTCCCCTTTAAGAATTATTTTGACTTCACTGTTCTCTAACTATCCTCCATCGCTAACAACTCCTGTACTCCAAATACCTTTCATGCACACATCTTACCTTCTTCTATCACGCAATTTTTCCTCATGTAACTGATTTGTTGCGGGACAACCTTATACGTTTCCGCCCCTCACCAAGCCCAAACCCATCGTTGGGCGTCCCGTTTCGGGTCCAAACTTCTCATTTCCATATTCTTCTCCCCTCCGTTTTCCTTTCTTCCTCATCTAGCTTGACTCACTCTTCCGATCACTGCTTCCCAACCTTTTTCCTTTCATAGCATATTTACGTCTTACCCTCACACTAAACGTTTATTGTACTGAATCCGAAATTAATTAGAAGACTATCAGTAATTTATAATATCAGAATTAATAGTTTACAATTAAACATTAATATTTTTATAATAAATTGTACTTCTTCATTAAGAATGCAACCAATAAAATCAGTTGGGTGTAAATAAGGTAAAGTCGGATTCATTTGTTTCTCGTGGATACCATGTGGCACCCATTAAACTTTCTGACGGCAAACTTCTGTGCCACGGCTCATGGGTTGCTCAGGAAGCTCTATTCTGAATGACTTCATCACCTCTACCAAAGTCAATCCTATTCCCTATCATTCTATCTATTCTTCCATTCTCTTTTTGATCCCTTTCTCCCCACCTCCCTCGCCATATTCTCTTTCCTCCCTCCTATATATTTCCCTTTTATCCCACCATTCCTTACCCCTTTCCTCCAGCACTCCCACCCACTCCCGGATTCTTCTTACAGGACCCAACGGGGGCCAGCCACATCCTTCTCCCCCTTCTTCACGTAATGAATGCCGCTGCCCCAAACGCCCTTTTCACGGCCCGACTCTCGCCCCCGCCTTGTCGCCCCCACCAACCAGTCTCGCCCGGGGCGACGCCCCCCACGCAATCCTCCCCCCAACACCATATCTCTCCTCTGGTAAGGATCGTGACGACCTCATGGCATTGGAGGAAGGCCCAAGGGCACCAAGGTGAGAGGAAGGCGAGTGGGAAGGAGAATTAAAAGTGAAAGATGAGTCGGAGAGGAGGCGAAGCAGAAGAGACGTGGACGCTTCGCCGAAGGAATATAAGCTGAAAAAATGCGGGGACTGATGGGATGAAGATGGCTAGATTGCGCTAAATGGGGAGTAGAAGAGGGTCTGCGCGTGGAGAGAGAATCCGTGTTTAGAAGAAATTTTCCCGCCGCGCTTCCAGAGATATTATTATTCCTCGAATGTAAGAGCTGTGTAAATAGTGGAAACGCTCGCGAGGACGTCCCTTGCCATTGTTATCTGGGCTATTATAAGTGAAATTTTACTATCCTGCGGCTATGAGAGCTACTTATAACATGTGATCGTTCCGTATATTGAATATTTCTGCCAGCAGTTCAAGGAAAAGTTGTTGAGGGAGGTTGCAGAACAACCTATCCTTAAATCACTTGGTGAATAAGAATGTGCGAGAAAAACCAGCATTCGGGGACATAAAGTCCCATATTATAAGTAAAAGAGAAACATTTCCCCTCCCAAAGAGGTGAGAGAGAAGTAACTTTTTAATTTATACATGTTTGTATCAAGACGACCGAATTCGCCCGAACCGCGATTTTTAAGAGTCTAACCAACAAATTTGGAATTAAATTTTTTTCACCTTTTAACAGTGCATTTCAACTAAGTCCGTCTAGACACGATAGATATATTCCCTATTCTTTCTACTACTTCACAAGTTAAACTAAAGTAAAATTCGACAAAAATAGTACTGTTTAACCATCTCTAGAACACATTTCATCAGCAATTATGCATTTCATGATGGTTTCGTTATATTTTTTCGATATTCACCACTATAGCAGCGGTCATAGTTATCATTCGTGGAAGAGAACTCGGAAGCAATCGACCTACAACGTTGGTCAACCTCCACCATATGTTTACATGAGATAAAGGTCATCTCTCGTGATGGAATGAATTATTATTTACTGCGACTGCATAGAAAAAGGAGGTGGTGACAAAGGGATTCCGTAACGTATTTTGAAAGGAACTAAAAGAGGGCGCGTGAAGAAGGTAGGGCGAGGTAGAAAGGATGAAGTTTAGAAGTGTCATCGTGAGACGTGATGCCACCATTGTGCAGGGGCTATCCAAAAACGGGAAGTTAATAATAGGAGATGATTAGCGGTTCTTTAACTCTTTTCCCAAACAGGATTTGAAAGCTGTCCTTATGAAAGCATATGCGCGTAAGTATGGGTCACCATGAAAGCTCTCGACCTTTAGGCAGTGATATATGACAAACAGATTATCGCCTTCGCATCCGGCGCGATCAAGTCCACAATTTCACGTGTTATTTACTCCTGCTATGGGCTCTCGAGACTGAATTTTCCCTCGTTAAGGGAGGGAGATACGTATGGAAATTCTCTCCTCGGATTTAGCGCGCGAAACGGTCGAAAGAATTGCGCGGAATGTAGCGATTTAATGACAGAGTGAGCGGTGGGAATGGTGGAATTTTGCAGGCATCCACAAACATGAGTTTGTATCATGATGCGTGAAGTGCGAAAGATATTTAAAGAGTTAGGTTGGAAAATTGATAAAAAGAGAGCCTAACGACATGTACTTTATGGCAGTTAAAAAGATACGCTGGAGGTGATCATTTATGATATATATTATATAATAAATTATATATTCGTTAGATTTACGACAAACATTCAACTGCAACGTAACAAGACTAGGCAATCATTTCTTTCAATTATCACTAAAACATTCCTCAAACTACTGATTACTTAAATACAGTCCCGTTAAAGATTATACACTTACAGATTGCTCGTTAGTATATCGTTAATGTGATTCAAATTACGAATTATGATGTTGACCTATGTGATGCAAAGAAAACCTGACCACACGTTTTCCGCAATAAATTAATCAAGAATGCGTGAGAGTATAAGATGTGGACAGTGATGTATGCAGTGTGAGCAAACATACTCCTCTCCCTTCCTTTCTGAATATAATTCTGAGTTATAAGCGATGAGCGATCTATTTTGGCTCTTTGTATTATAAATTTAATCATTCATCTTAAGGCTATCTCTCGAGATTCAGGCATAGAAAAATAAATCAATCACTAATTATATGTTCTTAAGTTTTCCTAAATGTATCTGTAGGACATGGATCTTCAAGGGCAAAATACCTAGAAGAAATCCTATAGGCTATCTTCTGAATGCACGTAAAAATGTAGTGCAACTCTACCAAAGCTTATTGAACTCCCTTCGAGAAGGACTGGTAGCAGGATACATCCTCCGCATATCTCAATTCACTTACAATCTTTATCGCCATTGAATTCGCGATGAATCGACTTCATCATTCGATACAACTCCACCTAATAATAAACAAGTTAGGCGCTTTGTTAGGCGGACGCTTCGAGAGACCGGAATGGCTCCAAAAAAACGGAGAAGAGCGAGAGAGAGAAAGGCACTTTGGGCGGAATAAATGGAACGGAAAAGGACAAGGAGAGAAAAAAATAGGGACGAGGAGTCGCGGAATTAAACTTCAAAGGGGACGAAGAAAGGAAAGCGGGGAAAGGTGAGCGGGGCAGGAAAGGGGAGAGATGAAAGGGGGAGGTGGTGCAGGTGGCCCAACTCCATCGGAACCTCGCCCGTGGGCCCTGACCGCGGGCCACCGCCGCCTCCGCAGAGCACAATACGCCCTTTTCCATTCTCCGAAGCCCCCACCCTCCCTCCCGGTGCCTCGTCAAGGAAACCGGTGGTCACATCATGCATTCCGTGATGGAAGATGCAATGATCTCACGGAAGAATGCCGCCGAAGAGCTAAAAGCGTAAAAATGCGCGCAATTAAACTCGACCCGGCGAATTCCGCCGCTTTCGGTAGGGAAATAAAGGAGTGGAGGATAGAATTCGCGCGGATTTCCTTATTCTTCGTTTAATTACGGGAAAAGGTTGCGATAAACGGATGTAACGCCATCCGAGCGGTGTCCGGCTCTCTTTATGACTGGACGATAAATCCCCACGGGTGGCTCGCCGCATTCGGAGCATTTATACGCGTAGATGTACCTTTGACCTTTGCGCATAAATCGTTTGTTGACATTCAGAGACGTATTAAAGAACTATAATGTGGATGAAATGGGACATAATTATCTAAGCGTAAAGGTATTCGTTGGTGTCAGCTGCCTTGCAAGTTTATCATTTGCGTTATGTTTGCCCAGATGTACCGACGAAGAGTATAAAATGATTTTCATTGTCATTTTAGATTTGATTCATAATAGATACGTATGATTTTCTGTTATGATTGGGTATGGTTATACCATATGTAATACCATAATGGTAGACTGGCTTAGTGAGGAAAGCAAGAGCAAACTAATTCAATCAGTAAAGTATGTACCAACGAGCCTTTGGGATGAATATACATAAAGGTGGACATTATGATAACTTGAGTCTTCTAAAACAATAGATAAAGGATGACGGCACGAAAAACAAGATGCAGAACTGCTATAATACGTGGAAACACCTATTTTGGTCCGTTTGGAAATATCTAGTTCGACTCAATGATCACTGAAGCGTAAAACTTGTAGGATCCCAAGATAAAAAAGGCAATTATCTATAAGCACCTTAGCGCCGATCGACCGTTAAATTTCTACTACTGCTAGGACCCTCCTCAAAGGATGATGATATCGCCCCCGCGTGTTTTAGATCGAGCAACGCAATTAGAAACTCTCCGAGGGAAAACGTGGTGGAAGACAAAACCGAATCTCGGAATCTCCGCTGGGCAGAACAAAAGCAGCACACTTGAAGGCTGCCCTCAAACAAGAGGCCTCGGGGGTTTGTGGGAGGGGACGGAGGGTTTTCTGCATCTTTAAGGGAAACGATCACCGGCGTTAAAGGCAAACATTGGAGAACAACATGCGTTCATTACGCAGTCGAGAGCAACGGTGGTGAGGAGCAGGTACAAGATGAAGGAGCGGAAAAAATAAAACTAAAAGAATGAATAGTGGCGGTCGCAAGAGAGCGAGAAATAACTCAAGGGTCTAGGAATTCTTTAAAACACATGTCGCAAGCTTTAAAAAGAGACAAACCTACCGGGAATATATGACTCGCCCTTGGAAGCTAGTGTCCCTTGTAGGCATTAAGCTGTGTATTATCATAATAGTATGTTATTATAGTACGGGTTAGATGAAATAAGAGACTTTTGGTCTCTATCTCTCCCGAAAAAAGACGTATTATAGTTATAGGATAATAAGAAGTGTGATACCGAAGATTATTAAAATATACTAAAATATTAGTTTATGTTACTATAGCAAAATTTTAATGCAACTTGGAGGAATTGCAAGCTTAGATACTTATACCGATAGTTAAGGAAAAACTATATGATACAGGGATGAAAATAGTAGCTAAAACAACCGCTCAAAATCACCCACTTTGGAAGACTCTCCCGAATTTAGCCTAAGAATATCTCTTCTAAGCTATATACACCATGAATTGGTGAACGGTTTTAAAGTTACTAAGTGACTCATTTATGATCCTCTATAATAAATTTAATTTTAATTTTCGATTTGCTATCGTTGATATGAAAATGATGTCCATAAACAGGAGAAATCAATAACTTTTTAATAGTAAAGTAGCCTGTGAATATTATGTTCATTTCTATGTTAGACTGATCCCATTAAAATATATTTGTTTTTGAAGATACATACAGGTGCATCTTTACTAGTAATTAGAGGGAGAAGGCCACGCGTACATCTAATACCACCTATAAGTATGTGCTATGCCACCAAGAGTAACCACAGAATGTTTTACTTCATTTCAATAAGAGCTAATTCAAGGAAAGAAAGTCTTTTATAATAATAAATCATGCCGTGAGAAACAATGACGGAAATTATTGACTAACAAATCTGGAACAAAAGTTTTGAATACCTTATAGGATATTGGTTCCGGAAATAAGGTAGAGATGGGGTCTCCAAATCAATAAATAATGAATACAAAACATATTTCAGCTAGAGGAAACAAAAATATAACAACTGAAACAGAGATATAGAATGTAGGTTACTAGGTATCTCAAATTTAATTGATGTCTACAATTAGTGGGACCGAATTTAGAACGGGAGCGATCGAGTTGGTGGGATCATCGTTGGGAACGACTGCTGTCAATGATAAGCAATTACGGGGAGGTTTGGCTTCATCGGAAGGTTCTCTAAAACGATCTTTTATTCTGATTTATTAATATTGGGCGCGTGAAAACATTTCCTCTCGTCCGGCCGCTCAACAGGAAGATGGCGATCGAGCAGAAACCTCGGCTTTGCTAGATGTCTAGCAGATGGGCGATGGATTAACTTCTTATTTATTTCTCATTTATTTAATTTTCCGCACGGGCGGGGTTCAAAATCGAGTGACTCTGCTCTCTCTTTATCCCGGAGCGCTCATTCGACGTCCACACAGCAAACCCGTTTGTTTTTTATGCGAGGCAACTTTTGAGCAAGGAGTGGAAAATGAATTTATTATTTAATCAAAGTGTTGAAGAGGAGGGCGAAATTACATTGCGCCTTTATCTGTTTCATTATCTTGTCTCTCGTTGGAAATAAAAAGGTGGGAGATCGTTTAATAATCGCGTGAAATCTCTTACCCGAGGATGGATTGAAGCCACGTCTCGTCGAATTTGCTGCGAGCAAATACTTATCGTGGGCGAGCGGACGTCAAATTGATACGGCTACTGTTACTAATCCTGCGGGAAGGTTTTGAAAATTATCGTCTAAATGGCAGTTGTAAGAGCATTGAAATTAAATCTTAAATCGATTTCGAATTCTTCCGCACTTGATAAATCGTTTCGCGTAATTTCAGGTGTAAATTCCTGCACGAAACAACTAATGCAGTTGATTTCACTAGACTTTAATGCAATCATTATCTCTTCCGAAGAAGTTAATAGCACCGTTCTGGATCATCGACTTACTTCTATTAATTTAACTCCTTAAATAGTGGGATCGGTTGTATATAATTACCCAGAAGTTATCATGAAAAAGCTAAAGGACCACTCCACCCCAGCATTAATGCTTTTTATATATTTCACTATCCCATTGATATGTAAGCGTTCAAAAAAAAATCAATAAGAAGAAACTGACCTTATGGTGAGGTGAATTCTATTTCCAAAATTTTTCACGTAGTTCAGTACTTTTCATTTAGTCATTGTATATAGCAGCGTATTGATCTGTTTCATAAGTATTCCATTAGGAAGCCAATTGAAATTCTTTGTTTGCGAGAATTAATCTGTAAATTCGAAAAGATTTCAATGTGAACATTTTTGCATCCAATTCCCATCTTCAATAATTTTTACATTCATTCACTTTCCTTCTCCATTAATATGTTCCCATTTCATCCCTTTTCAAACCAATCTTCAACCAGGTCCGTCTGCATACAGTTTGTAAACTCGGATAATAAATCTGGTCTCCATTAATTAATAACCGACTTAAGTTGTATCGAGGTAAAACACTTCACCCAGTACCTCTTTTTCTATTCAGTAAACGAAGTAGATTGAACATGAGCTTCATACAGAACATTATTTAGCGTTTATTTATTATATTTACCGTTTTAAGTTCCGTTCTCCTTTTCCGCTTATTTTTAATTTATGATGAAACATTTCAATAATTTAGCTCAATTTTCCACAAAGTTGGTTTAACATCGAAAAATTAAGCATGTAAATTTTGTTAAGTTAAGAAGAAAAACTCAATCAATTCAGTATTGATACTCGTATATAAATACCTTATAGGATTATAGACTTCTTCGGAGTATCAATGAAATATGAGGACAAAGATATGCATGTTCTGGCAACAGTGTAATACAATGGAGATTTACATATTTTCACCATAACCGTTGAATTGAAAAGTCAAATTTCTCCTAAAATAACCTTTTCCTCCTGCTCAAATCCAAGACAAATACACCCAAAAATCAGCATTCTTATAAAAATAGTGCTGCGAGGGAAAGAATCTTAAACCTCTCCGAAATAAAGAAAAAGTCCTCCTTGATCACAGTCGACACGGACCTAATAATGTCCCATTTTTTTCCTCCCTCCCGAGATAGAAAGCCCTAATAATGAACGACGATCATAAAGGGAATAAAAAGGCGCCGCTTGGGGAAGAAAACAAAAGAAGTTCCCCTCCATTTCCAGCGCTCGGGTACCCACAAAGGATTTCTTGGGGAAAAAATGTCAAACATGAACCCGGTTTTTTACGGAGGAGGAGACACATCTATGTCTTGCGGTGCTGGTCTCACGAAAATTTCGAAAAAAGACGGAATGAGTAAGGAGCGCAAGCGGAGGAGGCAGGGAAGGGACGGTGTAGAAAGATGCGGAAGAATGCTGAAGAAATTAGCCGAAGACGGTATGGAGATGAACTTGCTCAAAAATGAGGCGGTGATGTTGTATGTATTTTCATTTGCATAATGGGGTTGGGAGAAATACTTTGATACTTTCATAAGAGGGTGATTATTATCATGTGTGTATTAGCCATATTGGTTAAATTATTTTATAAGGCAGTGATTCCCAAAGTGGTTGATAACGCCCCAAAAGGGGCGCTGTGCTAACGTAAGGGGGCGCTACATGCTAAGCTATTTTATTCCCATTTGATCATATTTATATTTCCACTGAATTTTATTGGGCTCTTGGCAATTACTAAACACCAGATATAGTGATTTGGTGGACATTGTAGCTTTAATTTGGATTTTTATTCATTCTCTGGATTAGGTCTCACAGAAAATAATTTTTATAAATGTCGATTGGGGCGGTGGTAGGGAAATCAGAGGGCGGTAGCATGGACAAGTTTGATAAACACTGTTATAAGATATGATTTTTTTCTTACGTTTTATGACGATTTCCTAAGGAATCTCGTCTGCGATCGTATTAGCGTTTGGAAATATAAGTCGTATCATCAGAGAGTCGCAGAAAACGGACTGAAATTTAGTTACTAATTAGTGCCAATTTTCGTTTTTTTAATTTACCGTATTATTTTTCGTCGAAAGAAAGGGTGGAACAGGCTTAGTGTTATCGTGTCGTTCTTAATGTTGATGAAAGCACGTTTCGCTTGAATTTCGGCTTACAATCGTAGATGTAAAAAATCGTATGAGAAACACAAGAAAATTGATTTAATGGAGACCGGGGATGAATGAAATCGATACAAGAGCCGGTGGATTGCGGACCGCAGATTGACGAATTTTAGATTGGAAGATTAAGCGTAGATTTTTTATCATCTTTTCAGTATGATTTAATGAGTAGGGTACCCAAATCATGTTTTATCAATACGAGACAATATATTAGCCATTTAATTATAAGTAATTTGCAGTTCTTAAATGCTCTTGCAGGCTAGGTTACGTACATACACAATACGTTCGCCCTTAAAGAATGTGTCATTAAAATTAGTACACTGATTTGATATAATAAATTAAATACTAGGTAAAATTCAAAGAGTTGAGTGACTGGTAGTTACTCCAAAGCTACGATGATGGTTAACGAAAGGCGTATCGACAAAAATATATCTTTTGAATTTTCCTTCCACGATTGCAGGAAAGCGGGGATTATATGAACCAGCGTGGGAATTTCAAAAGTGGAATAGATCAGCCTAAAACGGCACGTCTGGTTACCCTAAGTATGGGTCAATTCGTTGGGATGCGGAAGAATCGAGAACTACTAAGAAAACGGATGAGAGTGGGATCGCGGATTGAAAACGGAGAAATAGCAAGGAAGAAGAAAAGGGAATGTGAAGAGGGAAGAAAAGAAGCGGGCGAGAGAGATTAAAAACGATGGAAGGATAAAGATAGATAAAAGGAAAGACAGGGAGTGATGGAGAGAGAGAGAGAGGAGTGAGGTAGTTTTTAGAGCCCTTTCGGTTGGGAGGGCTTGGCCGCCAACCCGGTTTGGCATGCGATCGCCCGGGGCGAGAGGGGCGAGGCGAGGAGGGAGTGGGGTGGTCGGCAGGGAGTGTGGGGGGGAAGGATTTTTTTGCAAATCGAAGGGATATGAGGCGAAGGAAAACGAACCTCCTTGACGATCGGGGCTTCCGCATCAACTTTCAACGTGCGATTACCGCGATCTTTTTGAAGAGGAAGAAACGCTTTCATCCGTCTCCAAGGTGACCTCCTACATGTGGGTGTGCGGGTGTTTTTCACCTAAGGAACCTCTCAGACAAGCGAGATTAATTGCGACCCGCGAAGGAAATTCATGATTGTTTTTACTCTCATAGAGGGAAATATAATTGTGTCGCGATAAGCTGTTTTGTGGACGTGGAATAAATGCCAATCTTGTCTTCTCACTACATTTCATGCTTATTTAATTAATAAATGCTGAAAATTCGAGATCGGTTGATGATGAAATTACTTGGATACTTGTCAAACGTATTCTTAGTTGATGATGCACCTTGAATTTTGCATGATTACTTTATTTACCATGGTTCAGTCTGGGGTCGGTTTGAGCTTCACCCCTCTATCATTACCTAAGTCTTAGAGAGGGAATGAGGTTTACAATGTAAGGTGTGGAGTGATGTGATTTTCCCTTGTTTCCTCATTCAGCTGTAACATTGTGAGAGCATATTGTCCACGTAATTACAGCATATGACCCAGTGAATAACACCACTCATAAAATTTAATTAATGCCATTTTATGCTATAATTCATTTTTCGTATCTTCGCAGTATGTAATATTCTATTATAAAGTTAATAAAAATACATCCGTCTCTTCCCTGCGCTAAAATCAATACTATTTGAGACATTTATACGCCCTACATAACAAGAAAAAAGACATTCAAATTGATTAGCAGTCAGGCAGAGTAACAATCCCGTTTATGAGAATAAGAAAGGTCCAAGTAACCATCTTAAAAGAAGTACACTTGGTAGCTTCCTTTTTTAAGATGGTTATATCACCTTTCCATGATGTGAAGATTGAACATATTAATTTTATTTAAGATTCAAGTAATATACTAATGGAATTTATAATTACAATTTTTTACCTCGATAAAGATGGTTGATATCCTCTATTTTTAGCTTTCAACAAAGTCTCGCTGATAGATCTAGTGAATCACACTGTTATTTATAACAGTTATTTGGCTAAGTAAACGGATCAACTAATATTTATTCAAGAAATCCAGCTAGCATAGTTCGATTCCGAGAGAGGTGTTTTCTCTTCAAGGAGCCAGCAGAGAATGTGCGGCTCTAATTAAACAGTGGCAGTAGGGAAGAGTGAAAGATGAAAAGGGGTGTTGAGCCAAAGGAGAAGATGTATAAGAGGACGCTAAAAAAGCTTAGATTCGAGATAACGAAAAGAAAGGAAAAAGGGAACGCAATGCATTAGGAGGGAGTAAAAAATAGAGAAGGACGTTTTGAGATACCGGCGCCAGCATTTCCTAGGCAGTAAAGTGGGATGTAAAGTAACTCCGAATCCTGTCGCAAAGATATTTTTACATTCTTTCTTTTTTCTAATTTCGAATGCATATGTAATTGGTATAGCTCAATTCATTTGAAATTTCTGACATGAGAAGAAACTATAATTGGCGAATGTAGTACCTCTGAGTAATTTTGGTTGATCGATATTTGGTTGAAGATGAAAAGCGTTTAGTTTAGACTTTGCGATTTAAAAAAACATGTATATCTAAATCGACCTTAAGGGATATATAACGACAGTCTGTTTTTACCTTAAATATTTTATGTTTAATATTTAAATCTCGGCTTCACGATTTCATCCACGATAATAAACGTATTAATAATCCTAGATTGCTTGCAATAACTTATGAGTAGCTGATAATGCTATCACTGACTACATAAAACTTCTATCTTTACAAATTATAAATACTTATGCAAAGATGTTTTAAGGTTTACTGAATCATTTTAGAATTTTGATAATTTATATTTTATAATCCGTTGACCTTTGTTTGATTTGGCAGAGTTTTTATCTGAATAACACTAATTAGGTTAGAACTAACTATTTTCACTGACTTTCGGTGTAGGAGAAGGTTTAACAAGCTGAGTTAGGTAAGGCTAAGAAAAATTACTCGCATGTCTTAATAATCGCAGTATCGGCCGAATCTTTTGAACTGTCATCTTTTTAGAATAATTCAATCAACAGCAATAATAGTCGGAAGTGTTCGAGTTTAGGTTGCCTTGAATATTAAGGAAGAGGGAGGTCTCAGAAGCGTGGTAATAAGGAGGCTGGAATAGGAAAGGGAGGAGGATGGGCTTAGTGTCGGAACAAAAAGATAATTGAGCGAGAAGAGGGATCTCTTGTGGTGGAGTGGAGGCACCGAGGGACGATGAATGAGCTTGGAAGACAATCGGCCGACGCACGAGCATAGTTAAGAGGGATAGTTAGCATATCCCGTGATACATTTTTTTTCTCTAAAAAGAAGGGAGGGCCAGAAACAGTGGGGATAAAAGCACCTCGTGATGAATTTGGGATGGAGGGAAGTCGTCTCGGAATATAAATAGATCATGTTTAAATGGCGTGATTACAGCTATCCTTCCAAACGGTAATGGGAGCACTAGTCAAGCTCTGGAGTCCCAAACGCTGTGATGATACATGTGACTCGGGGTGGTAATGGTTAAAAGCGATGTTTTACGCTCGGATAAAGGTTGGAAATGGTCGTTCGTGAGATCAGGACTGAGTGATTCTGTGCAGAATTTAAATTACGGGAGCTATTATTTTTCACATCGTGCGCGATGAAAGAAGGAGAGGAGATGTGGTTTAGATCGATCGGTTGGAAATCAGTCGGAAATACATTTTCTCATGATCTGTCCAGATAATGAATTTGCGTAATGCGTAATTTTGCGTATGAACTCGAATTGGGTTGATTAGAAATATTCGTGAATCTATACCTTTCGATTTTTTTCGGGGCCAACTCAAAATGCAAAAACAGGAGTACCTAAAAAAATTCAGGAGAAAAGAGATACAGGTGAATATAGAATACACGTCAAACCACTACTTCGACAATACAAACATCTCATTTTTGAAGATGATATCATTTAATTCGCTCGAAAATTTTCTATGGTGTTATTTCCTCCTATATAATAAATCTGCCTTCTGTTGGCGAGCTACTTTTTAAAGTCAGCATTTTTTTATACCAAAGCACAGCAATTTCCTTCCCGTCTCGTATATAATAGCTTCTCGGTATGTTCGAGATTTATCATCAGCGTTGAGGGACCTTCTTATATCGACATATAATCCCAAAATTACTCCCACTCAAAAAGGAAATTGGCGCAAGTGGACCAGATGCAGCCGCGGAGTGAAAAAGTGCCTCGAAAAAAAAATTGACTCGATGTTCTATAATGTTCCTTTTCCGACACCAATATCTTCTGAAGCGATACGCTGTCAACTTTTTATAGCTTTCCAATGTGCTACAGATTGTCTTAATTTAGGTCTAGTTATGACGTCTATGCGTTCAGGAAGTTGGATGGAATTTAAGCAGTGCATCTGACACTTGATTACGTTCCAGAATCATTCAGGATCATTTTCATTAGGATATCGGGACGCACTCTGTAGTTGTTGTAAATTAATAAATAGTTTCGATAACTTTGAGATTATGGAAACATTTTCGTGATGTTTTAGGAGCATAAGAAGCCCTAGAAAATCCCCCCTCAAAACAAGTAAATGATAGTTAAAACGAGTCTGAATTATGCCAAACAAATAAACGGCGATATATTCTAAATTATTAATACTTGAAAAAAGTCTTACTACTTCTACATACTAGCAAAGAATCTACTGACAAAGATGGATAAAAATATTTTAGAAAATTTATATCGTAAAATATAAACCTTAACAACCTGATGTTAATTTATAGGTTTTCCTTTGGGCTCCACATCGACAAAAATCAAGTTCTACCTCATAATAAGAGAATTTGAAAGAATTTTGTTTTTCAATTCAACTGATAATTCCTTACGAGATAAAACAATGATAAGTCAATGCAACGCAACCCATTAGATAGCCCAGTAAATATTTAATTTCAGAGCGATATGAAAAGAAAGTACATAAATACACTTTAATATCTCGGCTAATGAGTAATTCTGCTCAAAGAATTTTAGCTAAAACTCTTTCCCTTCTCTCAGATCTGCCAGCAAATACGAATTCAGCTGACGTATTTATATTCGTGTGGGCTCGGTTGTACGTATGCGCAAGTCCAAAATGACCATAAACCATATGAATCTATTTTTGTTTAACAAGTAAAATTGCGCAAAATTGTTTAGTAGTTATAGTGTATACATTGGATTGGATACGGATTGGTATCGCGTGTGTAAATCGTATTTCCGTTATCGAACGTTTATTGATTCCGGTACGGATTAGCACCATCGTTGGCCGAAGCATAAACATTTTTTGCGTGAAGGAGCTCAAAGGGAGCCAGATCGCGAAAGGGCACGCCCGCCGCCTTAAATCTCATTGAAACGCGTTCGGTCCATTTTAGGAACGGATGCAGTCCAGAGCCTAAGAGAGTTAATACCGGTGTTTGTGGCCTTTCATTTCGCCCAAGAAAGCTCGTTCCAGGAAGCGAATCGAGCCATAAAAACCCTCAAGGCGGAGCAAGTGACCAACCCATTACGACCCCCTGGGCAACGAGACATACGCTAAGGTACCGAGACCGCCTTGAGAACACTCGGTCGCATCCCATTTTCTATAGCATTTGCCTCTCCTTTGAAATCGTTTTATAGATAGAGACTTCGTTCCGCGGGAGCGCGGATTACGACCGCGGTTTTGATGCGCTGGTTTGCGGGAGGAAACCTTTAACAAAATAGCGCTCACATTGAGCGCATGAAAAAAATAAGGCGATGAGAATGGCGTTATGTAGGGCGGCGGAGAAAATGAGTCGGATGGACTGAAGGGGACCGCTCTCAGATTGAAATGTTAACGCGGAATAGGCCTTCCGCTGGAATGGAATGTTGCTTTTTTGCCCAATAATCTCACCGACACTCTTTTTTTCCTCCCGACCTTTATATTTCGACCCTGTATTCGACCATTTTCGTTTTTCATATCATTACTGCGAGAGAAACCGTGCATTTTACAAATGGAGGCCGACTGGTAAATATGAATTACGCGTGACCAAAAATGGGAATGGAATTTGATAAACCTTCGTATGAAGTCTGTTTTCTTGTTCTTAGACTCTTTATCATTCTTTCGGTGCATAATTGTTTGAGGGAGAGGAAATTGCGATTTTAATGATGGTTGTCATAATAGTTTGATACAATTAATCGAAAGCAGCAGGAGTGAAGTTCTGAACTATATGTTTGTACTTCTCCAGTTATTATTACGCCAAAAAATAATTTTAATGGTCCTATCTCTTGCAATATATTGACTCTTTTCCATATAAAATCTTTTTCCACATTTATTTTCTCATATGTACTATATGCTCCCAAATTTTAACAAATTGAGAATACGGGTTATAAAAAGGAAAAAGAATTAACTACCAATATATTATCTCAAGTACATCTAAGACTGTCATAGTGCTCCAAAAGGGATTTGAGAAATAGAAGGAAAAAATGGAACCCTACAAATTGTAGAATAGTTGTCAATGCCTGGACGAAAGATAGTAAATGTTTGAAAGTGGAATCAGGATATTTATTCTATATCTACGTTTAAGTTCCACTAAATTCATCGAAACTTTCCCCTCGTATTGTTTCTTCTAATGTACTCAAACTAAAAGTTAAACAAATATTAATATCCTCTGTTGTACTGGAAGGATGAAAGTCTTTTAGGAAATTCGGTTTCCTTGCTTCTACTTATTTACTAATGAATATAAGAGATTTTAGAATTCGAGTGTACCCTTACACGCTGCATAACAATGTACAAGTATTGAGGCCGCAAAAGGCAATTAGAAATCAGGTAAATTGGATCAAATGGTCCCTATTCGTGTACGTTAACTGCATGTTATTGAGGAAGAGGTGACTTTCATTCTGGAATTCTTAAAGACACACTGGACTTCCCATTGTTTCGCGGAATCGATGAAATTGCAGAGATCGGGTGTTTGCTGCCGGCGGCAATTTCGATCTCGGTCGTTGAATTATACGTGTCTCGGAAATTACTTTATCTTCAATCAGGCTTCCCGTGCGAGCTAGTATGAGGTCATGCGATATGTGACCTACAGAAACAAAACCTCTCTCAAAGTGCCAGCATGACAAGATAAATAATCACTAGTATTTTAGAAACCTTATTTTCTCCTCAACAAAAACTAAATATATTAACATTTTTTATTGTTAGCAAACAACGAAGTAATGCTAGATATATGAAGGAGAACACGCAATAATTCTTAATGGTTTGCTATCTCTGAAAAAAATTAAGGAAATGGGTCGAATATCATATTGAGCTTTCTTAATGATGTAAGCAATTAGTATTAAATAAAATAAAATTAATCAATTAAAAGAGACCATAGACTTGAATTAAATGATGATAAAATATGAAATTACCTCTTCATTATCGGAAGGAACAAATGTTTCCGATATCCATTTTTGCTCTTTTTTCATTTTCCAGGGATAAGTTATTTATGAAACTAAATGAACTCTGTGAATTCTTCAAATTTTTTTCGACAAACTTTATGGGTTACGGAGAGAATAAATGGATGCGAAGGACATGATGAAGTTTCTTGTGTATTTTCCAGTAAAACACAACTTCGCCCATTCAGTTACTTAGGAAGACGCCGAATTCACGGCTGCTGAATTATGTATATTCTGAGAGCTAAAAAAAATGGAAGTTATAGGCTAATGAAAATTAAACTGATATATTATATGCAATTTCTGCTGATAGTAGGTGATCGAAATGTAATGAAGCCACTCATTTTGCAAACGGTACGAGGGTCAAATCACATCTAAATATTCTTTAATTTATCAGAATTATTGCTGAGATTAATGTGCTGCATTATTATTTTAAAAAAAGGTTCATTGAGTAAGCCAATATAATATCAGTATTACTCAGATAGAATATGAATAATTTACTGTCTGATACTTGGAAGATCCCATCATCAGTCTCGTGTCATATGTTTTAAACTTTAGGACCTAATCGTGCAAACGATTTGAGATTACCGATGAATTTGTTTAAAGGTCATATTAATCTTACAAGGAATTAGTTGAACAGATTTGATGAGTAAATATACCAAAAAGGGAATAACTTTCTGTAAATGCGAGGAAGCTTTAGTGAAACTCATTTGAAAGTTTACATGTCAATCCAGAAAATGAACGGATATGAAAGTATCCGTCTCTGAGCGAACCACATACGTACCAACACAGGGTAGATGTCGTCGTATGAAACGATTTCACGGATGGATGGACACCATGCGTATCCGTTAAAGACTGGTACTCACCTGCAAAAAGAACAGAAGGAAAAGGTTTAAATTGAGGCCAAATATAGCAATATGCAGAAAACTAGATTTTCTTTGCGATTGAGGATACGAGTTGAAGAGCTTAAAAATCGGTGTATACCATTGTTCACTAGTTGAAATCATAAATGCGGAAACAGTGATTTAATATCGGGGTTAACGGCTTTCCGATAAGGAAGTATTACTCTAAATAGGATAAATACTTAAGCAATCTATATTATGCCTAAGAGTTACTTTCGTATCTTTCAAATAAAATCAAATTCTTTAAATGAGTCATCTCTAAAGCGAATTAACATTTAATATGGTGAATATTTGGAATTATTACTAATATTTTCGTAAACCATCGATTAAGTAATTTTAATTAAACTTCGGAAATAAAACTTTACTGATAATGAGATAATGTAAGACTCAGAACCACTTCCTCTCTACATCAAATCGAAACATATTTCTCGAAAGAGTCGTGTTTAAAGCGAATTTACATTGAAATTAGTCAAAAAAGGAAATTTTATTAATTTTAATAAATTATTAAAGTTTACAATAAGGTATTTTGGTTTAAATATCTTCTGAATCAAAGAAAACAGTCGGCTGGTTTGAAAAATAAGTATCTCATAAAGGAATAAGTACATAATTTATAGAAAATTAAATATTCCTTATTATAGAAATATAAAATTTTCTTATTTGTCACATTCCATGTTGCGATATTCCAAGTATGGAACATAAAAGTCTGCACTTAAGATTGTCAACAAAGAGGAAAAGATCGTCAAGTTATTTATAAGGCCATCTCTTTCCATTTTCTTCCGAGAAGCAAAACCGCTGACACAAACGCATAAGTCGCATCCTTCATATCTTTATTGGAAGCAAAAAATATCGCGGCCATTCGTTCTCCAATAACCTCAAACATATATTTTGGCGGGACATGAATATCCCCAAGACCATGATTACGTGGAAGATGAATTTCCGCTCAGAAGAAGTCCACCTCCGCATCACCATCATCATCATGCGTAACGGAGGCACGTGTAGGCGAAAAAAAAATCTCCGAAGCACCCAATCACTAGGAGTAAATAAAAACGAAGCCTTTGGTCTCTTCCCGATCCTTGTTTTCCCTCATCTTTACAACATCCGCTTCTCGTAGCAATCCGGTTCGCGCTCTTTCTCCACATTCTACGGCACTCTTCCCAAACGCACGATACATATAATCCGTCCACTCGAACATCATAATAATCCCCTCCTTTCCAAACTATTCGAGCGTGGCCGGTGTTCTCGTTTTCTATCTTTGCTTTTAAGGCCTTGTATTGCCCTTTTACGAAGATGTGCCCGATCATCGTGGAGGGGAGATTTCCTGTACATCCTCCACCATTGGAAAGGGTTTCTCCATCCGATGAATAAAACGGCCTGTAGGTTAAGTACCATTCTAAAGTGCTCTCGAGCCCTATTCTAAGCTTCTTTTTGCTACAAATATTCTCGATAATAAAGCGAGATGTAAAGTAGAATATTTTCACAATGCTATCCAGTTCACATATAGATATATATTCCTAGATTCATTACCGTTGATACTTGCTTCTTCATTCATCTTCACCTTTACTACTCATTTTCCATATCGATATAATTAGAAAATGGTTTTCGTTATTCCAGAATGGGTTATTGGTAATGGTTTTTGAGAAAAACAACTTTTAGTACGTGTTAAGAATTGCGACTGTGGTAAAATGGAGATAATTAAAATTTTGATTAAACATCGCATTTTTTTCATGACCGATTATTCTATTCTAAGGAAGTAATTTAATCAAAACATTAACTGTACGTAGCTTTACATGATTGTAGTCTTTTTCTTTAATTGATACATCGGATATCATCTTCCTTTAACAATTGTTTTTGATACTTGTATAATTTCAATTCTGTTTGTATGTATGTCTAAAAATTAATTAGGGAGTCAAATGATGCAGTAAAATAGAAACAATCTAGTAATTAAACGATGGGATCTAATCACTTTTCTTATTTATTAGGTGTTCTCCCTCATGGCATGATGTAATAATTAGTACGCATCTAGTAATATACATCAATTAATATTTGAAGTAATTATATCAAAATGTTTCACTTGCAATGGGAAAATTAGTTGGATAGCCATTCAAAGAGATCTCTTAACTAATTTATCATCTTTCTCATTACATTTTTGAAAAATCTTCTACATTAGTCAAACCTTCCACACCTTAAATTATTTACCAAATATCCCTCATATCATAGGTGTTTACGGATATTTTTAAAATCCA
This sequence comes from Sympetrum striolatum, assembly GCA_947579665.1. Taxonomy (NCBI): domain Eukaryota; kingdom Metazoa; phylum Arthropoda; class Insecta; order Odonata; family Libellulidae; genus Sympetrum; species Sympetrum striolatum. The sequence goes on from OX388341.1 coordinate 17,801,386, forward strand.
ATTTTTTCTGTAACGCCCACCCGTATTAAGACATCAATGCTGCTTTTACTCAGATCACCGCAAGCAACTTTACGCTCCTCAGAGATCCTTTTGAGATGGAAGCTCCAAAGCCCTTAGACCGTCGTCCGTTCGTCCATTAATTTCCTTTTATATCGGCGAGATTGGACGCGATTCGACCCGAACGCGAGACTGCTGCAAGACAGAGTTGCTGAACACATTCCTTCGGAAAAGAACACGAAAGGAGATAGTTTCCTAGCAACACGCTCAAAATAAGTGGTGTCCGACCGATGCGTGTTCCTCACACGCGCGTGTGCCTTTTAAGTCAGGCGTCAGGGAAGGAAATTAACTCATCGGTAAGTAATACGATGGGAGCTGTCGGGGATTCGAACGACCGGGAGAATAACAGGTATCGAAGCATAGCAGAGTTAAGGGCGGCTATTTTAGAATCCCGTTTAGGGGGATGAGTTGCCGTTACCCTTACCATCCGACGTAAAAGGGACGTATCCCGAAACCCCATTATATGGAATTGATTTGTCAATGTCTAGATAATTACTGAGTCACGTTCAATCGACGTGGAACGCACTGCCACTCCCCTGTTTCGCGTGCAGTCCAAATGGTTCATGTAACTGAACGTATTCTTGGTTTACTGATATTGGTATTTAGACTACGCGGCGAATAAACCAATTTCAGACATGCAATAATGCTGTGAATTAACGTAGTATCAGGCAATTGTTTCTCGCTTCCTATATTCAACTCCTCAACTCCTCAAATGAAGTTTAAAATGAAGGTATATATTTGAATACAATTTTGAAGCATTTTTTTAAGAAAAGAATCTGTTTATTCGTGAAAATGAATATTTCATTCTTATGATTATTTATTTTTTGCTTTGAAGGTTTCACCATGAATAACATCCTGTTCCTCATCGTTATTTACAGTAGCCTCACAATTGCCAGAACTGATTAAAATATGCATTGATAAATATTGGCAGTAGTGACATAACAACTCGAATTAAATATGAACCATGCTACCATAATGAACAGCTGCAATCTTTATTACTGCTACTAATAAAAAAATAGTAACAGCTTAAGGAAAAAAGTGCTACTAATAATGATTAATAATCACAACAGGATTAATTCGCATGACCTAGTACTACATTCTCAATACAGAATGAGCTCCAGTCCTGAAAATTTATCCTTATCTCATTAAATCTCTTCTTAGGAATTCAATTTCCAAAAATATATTAATTCTTTGGAGAAGAGACATTATCAGTAATCAGATAACTACAGGTGTAATATATATGCGAATTAAACTTGGAAATTTAGAACAATTCCTTGGTTGCGGTTCAAGTTCAAGATTATTTACTGTTGGATTCAGGTTCGGTTTTTACTTACGCAAAATTACTGAAATTTTGAGTCAGATATTGGTTCAAATCTGATTCGATAGTACTCGTGACAATTTGGTTGAACAGCACGGATTTATTTCGGCAGGAGGTGATCGCTGAGCTACATATCGACATCGTGGTATTTTTAGTTAGTGACCGTGTTTCTGGTTTGGAGACGTCGCGGCACAGAGAGAGCGACGGCGAGAAATGAATTTTTCGGAAACACGTTTTCAATTTACGACACAATCGCCGGAGAAATCGCGTCGGAAGCATTTCCCTCTTATAATGGTAAGAAAATTGGGATTCGGGAACAAATCGAGAAGCATTGTGCGGATCGTAACATTCTCCCGGGTCGAATGGCCAGTCGTTATTACGGGAGAGAAATCTCCCATACTTATCTCCGCGCGTGCTCTGCTCGGTCCGGTGCGGCGATTGCTCATTACAACCTCAACGGCCCATTTCGATTTAGAAAGAGGTAATTTACTGATTTATGGGTTTTTGATGATCTCTTTTACTTTCATCAACATATCTCTTCCTTAATAATTTATTACATGCTGTTGAGCGAAAAATATATCTATTCATATATTTATTGCCTCATCCCTCATTTACCCAACTAACTCATTCATCCACTCACCCAACCACTTTTTTAGTTTTCATTCTAATAATCTATTCATGTATTTATTTAATCAAGTTACTCAATCATCTATTTATTTATTTAACGATTCCATCATATAAACCATGATGCATAATATTATATATATAATAATATTTAATTCGATTTTCCTTAGTACGATTTTATCTATTTGCCTGTTTTACCTTTTATTGAGTATATTTTAACAAATTGGTTTTTAACTATTGTTTTCTAAACTTAAGTATTTTTAATGTTTGATTCATTACTATTTATACCTGTCTATTTATCTATGTATTGCAACTTTGATTTTCACTTTGTTCCCAAAAAGATTTTATGTATTTATCAAAGCATTTGACTATAATCTGTATGTATATAATGTTACCTACGTACCTATTGTAGAGAGCAGCTGGGGTAGGGGAAGAGGTGGCAAACTGTATATAATCTACCTCCGCAGATAAATAAACTACAAGTCAAGTCAGCATAAGAATAGAATAGAATTAGGAATGCGTGGCGGATGCTTTACAAGGCTCTTTATTAACCAATAAAATCAATGTATTAAAATCGAATTCGTTATTTTTCATTCATATACCGTTATGGCCGTACGAATAGAATGGAATGTGACTTGGAATCCCTGATTCCTTCAAAAGAAGTTACATCAAAGGGAATTTTCTCTTTTAATAGAATTCGTAATTAAAAAGGGCATTTGCCAAGGCTGGACAGGAATTATAGTTAACCTGTATGAATTGATAACATGCAATAAGATGCTGAACTGCTGGAGATACTGATGAGGAATCAATCACATCTAATATAAAGCAAGGAAGAGCTTTCACTGTGTTATTTGAAGGGAATATAATTGATGATGTGGAGCGAGCTTATTATAGGAATATGCCAACATTCTACAATTAGTTCTGAGGGATTATTGAATATCTGAACGTATCCCGCTCTTGTTGAATCTCCTCTCATGTATGATATTATTTGATGCTGATCATATTTTAAACAAACAATGGTGGATCACAATTCGAAGCCTAATTTGATCCTCTCGAAGGGAAACGCATTTCCTGGAATTCAAATCCAAGAATACTGAGGCATAACCCAGCTCAGTTCGATTCCTCCTACCGCTCTCTCACTCCATGTTAACACGGCCTGTATTTACTGAATAAACATTCATTGGGCTCCCGGATAGTCATGTGGACAGCGCGTTTGCCTTTGGTGAAAGCGGTCCCGGGTTCGATTCCCGGTAGGAGCCAATGTGCGATATGACCTAAGCTGTCGAAGCACTTTTAACAATACTACTACTACTAAACATTCATTATATCGCTGCCACTCCGATCGCCTCCTAACCAATTGATCATATTTGAATTTCTTGTTTTTGCAGTAGTATTTTCTCTTTCTTCCTAAACTTGTGCCAACCTCTTTCAGTGCATCATCAGATTATACTATATCCATGATATTCCGCCATCTTTTCTTTGGTCCGTTCTTGCTTTTCTACATGAGACATCATGTATTGGTACCTGAGCATTATTCATTGGACTAATTTCAAAACTTTCTATGACTAATTGTAGTTGATATAAATAATCATCCTTATTGAATAGAATTACTATCCTAATTGTAATCCTTGTATTTTATCCTTAGCAGAATGAAGAGGTTGATGTTTGTATGATAGGATTTATTTTATATGTATTTTTGTATGAGAATTGATATATTTTTATATGAATATGATATTTTCTATAGGCGTTTTCTATAGGATCTTGAACTCTCATTCCACTTCTTATAAGAAAAAGTTCACGGAAGTACTCGAGACGAGTCCACTAAGTATGCCCACAAAAATATCCTTAATAAAGAATCGAAAGTGTACCTAGGAAATGATGTAGCATGAGAAAGAATCGCCGGAAGGAATTTCACGCGGGTTGTATCGGCGAAAACAGCATCTAAGCGTGACGGAATGATGATTTTTTAGAGCGATCTGGGGCGATCCTTTGAGGATCTGAGGGATGGAAGGCGCAATTGTCCACAGTGATAAATGAATAGGCCCAAACGAGTGATTGATGGAGCTGGTGGGAGTGGCGATAGAGGGCGGGAGGAGTTAAGCGTGAAACATCCCGTGTCATGGAACTGTCACTCATGACCAGCTACCGCGAGACGCCAGACGTTTTTATTCACGCGTGCGGTAACGGGGTTTGGAGCCACGCCCACGAAACTCGGTCAAATGCGTCTTTCTCGAACTCTTGGAGAAAAGCGCAAGGATTGGGGGAGCGAATAGCTAAAGTAGAGATGCTCTTTTTACTTCTTCTTTTCGATGTTTTTTAAAAACGTACCTATCACAGCTTTTTGTTCAAGGTAAGTTATTTGCCCCATTTAACCATAAATTCCTCCATAATTTCCTTTACTTGCATGAAATTCTCCCTGAAAACGCATCAATACATATTTCCATATATTCACTCTTAGTTTTGAACGAAATTTATCTTCTGAATATCATTTTGTACGTTCAGCCAACTTTTTCTTGGCATTCTACCTTCATTACCATTCACTTTCTTCTCTTAAGTCATTCAATTCACTTCTATCCTTCCTTTCTAACTACATTCTTACTCTTACGAAGCTTTCCATTCATTACTAACAACCATTGATTTAGAAAAATATAATTAATTTTTTGATGTTCTTTTCACTTCGATTTTTATTTAGCTTACTTCATTATAGCGAATTGAAATATAATCAGAAAGCTTTCATCTTTGATTGAATTCAAAAATATCCTCGCCATTTCAGTTCTCAAACTCAACATCGGTACGGTTTGCTTGGGCTGGGAATGAGGTGCTATCTTACAAGCAGTTTTTTGTTCCTCCAAGGCTCATTTTCCCCTTGCTATAGCCACATCTAGCACTAGATGGATTTAGAGAACATTTCAAGCAAAAGAAGATTAACTATTTCAATATCCGTATTTAAATGTTTTTTTTCCGACTTTCAAGGAATGCCAATTTCCGTATGCAAAAAGTAGTCTTTCTTCGAAGGTAAATGTGAATGGATTACTTGGCTTAATACAGCATATGACTGAAAATTTTCGTTGCAAACCGCCCATTTATTCAAATTTTTATAAGTTGTTAATTATTATTGTAAAAGCTCGATGTTTCACTTTTTCTCCTCTGTTCTGCGTATTCAAGTAAAAAAGGTAGAAATTTTTTTAACCTATACCAGTTCTCCTAAACGGTCTCATAAGTAGGCTACTCCTTCCAATTATCGAGCATTTGAAATAGAGCGCGAAGACATAAGTCTTCTTATCGAAACGAAAAACCGTATTCGGAGAATAAGGTAAGGAGGACCGGAGAAAAGTGGTGTAGCGGTCGGGGGTGTGAGAGGGGAACAGGTGAGTCTCATAGTAACGGGTACAATGAAAACCGGGATTCGGATTATGGAAGCGCGTGAGGGTTTAAGATAATGCGAGCCTGCGGAGCGAGAGGGCGTGTCCTTAATCAAAGGGTAAGAGAAGACAGAGAGGGATGGCTGAGAGGTAATCTCTCCTCCTCTTTACTCAGGGAAACGGGAAGTTTTCCGAGAGAAGAGAAGGAATGAGGATTGGGACTATGGGAGAATAGAGAATGAGTTGGAATCTCCCAAAGGTAACGAATCACGCGTCATCCCATCGGTGACGTCGGTATAGGAACGACTGGGGTAGAGGAGACATTCCAAGAAATGGTTTTAATGGATTAAGGGCCCAAGACGTTCCCGTGAGGCACCTCGTTATGCATCCGTATCCTATGCAGAGGGGACACCTACGCAAATGACGCCCTGTGGCAAACGGAATAAATAACTGGAGCGAAATGGACTGCCATCGCGACCAATAACTTATAACGAGATCCAATAACTCTCGTAAGTTTCTCTGTTTCTTACCTCATCTCCGTCCCTGGAAGCTAAGACATCCAATCCCTCCGTTCGACTCGAAAGCAAAGCAAATAATGCCCGCGCGAGTTGCTCCGCGCTAATTTTATTTATCACGTCGTTAGAATCCTCGAATAATGAAGATCCGACGAGATTACGGTGAGCGGAATGAAAATTTGATCGCGTTACAAAGGAATCGTTCCTTCACCTCGCCGTATGGACGTTAAGAAAAAGGGGGATTTATAGGTCCGGAGTTGGAAACGTGATGATTTCGAAGAGTTATGCTTCAAGGTACTTATAAAACGTCGAAGGAAGACAAGTGGTACCGGGTCAGAACGTGAATAACGAGTTGGGCAGATGATTAAATGATAGCGGAGCGTTTCATTCACTGGACGGAGGAAATTTTTTGTTATATTCGTCAATGAAGTTTTTTTGGAAAACCCGTCATGGTGTCCGAGGAAAAGCCGTAATTTTACAGCTGATCCATGCCCTGCTTATCAATGTGTTTTCTTTCCTTATCAGAGAAAAAACATTATGCCGTTAAAAGAGGTATGACTGCTGTTTATATTGCAAGAGCTTTTACTTACACATTGAAATAGAATTGGACTGTAAAGCTACTTACGGATTTTAAGCCTCAAAACAAGTTCTTAGTACCAGAAATAATCGTTCCATTTTATATTCCTTTCTTCTTTTTCTTCCTTCTTATATTCTTTTCTTAATTTATAACTCTCTAATGGGAGAACAGGCCGAAACGTTTTCTCAACTGACGATCATTAACATCAATTTGATTTAATGTTAGTTTAAATATCTGAAATAATCTGCAGCACAATATATAAAGATACGGAAAAATATCTAAGAAAGATTTACTTGAATATGCTATATTGTAACAATGAAATATTCCTTCATTTCTCCTCTCAATAGAATAACAAATGTCTAAAATTTTCAATAGTAAAATATTCCACACGAAACTTGTATATTTTATGTGAAAATATTTCTTTCGCATCGCTTGTATCGAAAAATTCACCAATTTTATTAACCCTAATTCCAGTAGTATATTTCGAATAATACTGCTGAGGTACTTTTTGATATTTGGAGCGAAGATGAATAAACCTTTATGATTGTCTTACTATTTACCACATACCAATATGTACAAACCTTACTACGTCTTAAAAATATTCTCTCAATTTCATTCTATACAGTTATTTAATTATATTGTAAGGTAGCAAGAATTAATATTTACAATTAAATTGAATCTAGGTTTTTAGTATCTAACATGAAACGTAAGGTCTTCTTTTATCTCAGCGATTAACCTTGTTAAGCCAATCAGGTCAATATTTATGGGAAAGTTAAACCATGCGACTTTTTCATTTCCTCCACAGGATGTAAAATATTTTCAATTAAACTTCGCAATCCGCCCTCTCAAATGGTATGCCAATTAGGGCGAATCACTCGCAAAACGTCACGTGAGCATCCCGAGATTATTTTCGTAATCAAAGAGATGCTCTAAATACGGCCTGATTCCTTGTCCATTGTATCGCCTCTCCATCCCTTCTTTGTAATTATTAAGTGACCAGTTTTTTGTCAAGGCTCAAAGCTTCATTAGTTCGGACCTTCCCCGGGCATCGTCAATGAGCTAAAACCACTTCATTCCACGTTCGGCTTCTTTCTCTCCTCCCTCGCATCAACCCCCTCCCCACATGCACAACCCCTTCCCCACAAACCCATCCCTTTCCGCCCATCCTCCGCATCCTCTTATACTGCGGCAGCTGTTTCCAATCGTCCTTAATGGAAAGGCCACTCCCAGGTAGCAGCGCATGGAACATCTCCTCCTTTTTTATCTCCTTCATCGCTTCGGTTTCTCTACACTTTTTTCCGAGTGTTTTCGCTCTGCCCCTCCCTTAGCTCTCATTAATTCCATTCTATTCCACTATGTTTATCCCGGTGTCCGTTTTAGTCGACCCTGCTTATAGTTTGTTTTGACCTCCGGTGTTCAAGTGGTGTTGATCCGCATTTGCCCATCGATTGTGTGTTGATCCCATTTGCAATGTTTGCGCTATTCTCATTTTTGTGGAGTGAATTGCTGGGGTTTCTTTCCTAGAAAACGGTTTTTCTCTTTAATCCAGTACCGTTGGTCCATCACGTTAGGATAGCACTAACTGTTATTACTAAGCAGTCATGCATGTGATTAGTAGATGTTTTCACTTAAATTACCGCGAGGAAAGTAGCTTAAACGTATATTTTATTATTTTAATCCTTCAGCGAATTGGTGAAAATTGAATCTGCTCTTGTACCATAATCCCAATTAACAAGGTAACTGGAAAATCTGAACAGGAGCACATCTAGGTCATCTACGTTTAAAAATAAACGCGACGATGAATCGCTAATGATGCACCCTCTAGAAAAAGTTTACCAGAAAGTCACTTTTACATTTTCATTTTTATACACTAACTCACTTAAACATCATACAGGCGTTGAAGTCACCGGAGCGACACGCCTTTCAGATAGACAACTAGAAGGGAAAGTCCCCTGATGATGCGAATATTCTGCCGTTTTTAACATTCAGAGTAACACATTCGTCATCTGCCGACGTCGAAATTGCATTACAAGTTGTCTCTCGGCTATTTATCTTGAGCGATGACATTGAAAAGATTTTCTGTCGGTTATTTTCAGAACGAATACCGGGCATTCTTACGCATCTTTTCCTCGCTTGCTTTTCTGGAAGATATTCCGTATTTGGAATGAAATACATATGCCAATTTCGGAAACACACGAAGGAGACAAAAGATCTGAAGGGCGGTTTTGGGACAATGAGGAATGAATTTCGCTTCCTGCATCTTAATGTTGAAATCGCGAAGCAATTCAATTGTCACCATTGCCATACAAGTATAACCATACTTTTGTAACCAGTTCAGCACCATGTGCTGTCGTAAGACAATGTTTAGCATTTTTGACGTTTCTATTTTATCTGTATTTACTTTACTTATTAGTAAGTCAAGTGAACTTACTGGTCGGCTATGAAATAGCCGTCTTGAAGGCATGAGAAACGTGGAATATTTTTCAATTTCTCATTTAGCATAAAAAAATTACTTCAGTTACTATACAAATGGTTTTAACAATTCCCCACATTGATTCCCCAAACTCCAAGATGTTAAACGTCAGATTTTCTTAAGTAATTATTATCAATTCACCTGCTAGGTCATTCGTATTGATCTAGGAGTATACAGGGGTACCTATCTATAGGTGCGCCATAGAAAAGTTTCTTCTCTAACTGATCAGTCTTTAAAATTATTAAAATGCATTAAAACCTAGATAATATCATTCCCTCATAATGAGGAGATCAGGCCGGGTGTTTTGATGCTTTACCTTACCTCTAAAAGGCCAAACACTTCATTAGTATTATTACTACTATTCCGTACTAGTTCTCTTGAGAGACTATCTTTAATCTCCTTAGGTCTTTACTCTCATTCTCTTGAATACATCAGTATGCCGTCTACAAAGTTGCATCTCAAATACCAGGTGGAAACTAATCCATTATTAACTACAACAAGATTTGGAGGGAGAATTATGTTTAATAGGTAAGATGAAGAGTGAAGTAGTTGAACCTAGCTTTTATCAATGAGCCGGAATTTCATGAGTGAAATAAGTCCATGTAAGTGCCACAGTACGATTCATTTTTATACATATTACCTTTTGTTCAAATATAAGAGTCCAGAATAAATTACAATACGTGGCATAGCTAATACTTCAATATTTTTCATATAATCATAACCATGAGTAAGATTGAGAAACAATTCAAATTAAGATATTTTACAATTATTCTCTAAAATTCAAATTAAGATATTTTACAATAATGTTCTAAATTATGTGGAAATATTTCATTTATTTTTATGTTATCAGAAAAAAAATATACTTCATTGATAGTCTACTGCCTTCAGTAGCCATAATGAGATAAGATAAAAATTGCACTAAACGGTAGACCATATTCGAGTAAATTTTCAAACTGTAGAGGTCATTCCGCAGTGAAGTTACTCCCTTCGCAATTCCCTTTTTATCTTTCAAGTAGGCTATCTTCATTCTCCCGGATAAGCCTTGAAAATATTAGATCGCTCTTAATTTGTGTAAAAGATACGATTGCTGATGTAGATACGTGAATCGATTAACTAATGAAAAACGATTTACACGACATTTGCGGAAAGAATAAACTACGGAGAATGCTAATTGCGTGAAGTGACGGAAATTTGTTACGCTACCCATGCACTCCGAATTAGCTGCGACGAGGGACTTTTTTCCTTCTACCAACACAGAGGATCTCAGAGAAAGATATAGAAGGGCGTTTAAGATCTCAAATCGCTTATAAATTATTTCCCCCAAGCGTGTGATTATCCTTTCCGTCTCTCTTTAAAGCGTCGATTTTAATAGTGCCTCGTAATCTTTATGATATCTCCTATAATGGGTTCCCTTGCTTGACTCACGAGTTTAATTATCCAGCTCTTATCCGATTAGTATTAATTGCGTTCACTAGAGTGAGAATGCGCGGAATGTAGACCGACAGGATAAAGAAAGACGTATCTCTAATCTCTATCAATAAAAAGCACAAGATCCGTTTATCAGCAGGGCGTGCTTTCGTTCCATTTTAGCCCTCAAGAAAACAACTAAAGTTTGGATATAACAGAAGATAACAAACTACGTTTATCATATTGAAATTGTAGGCGAGAATAAGCTGTTGAAACTAAGAAGGTTTTATAGATTATAAACTTCCCTTTAAGCCTATACGGTTGATTTACGATATGTATTTAACCTTGCCAAAACGATACTCTCTATCAACATTAATAAAGTCCATTAAATATCTGTTTTATGGCTAACATTAAGCATTATATTGAGACAGAAATTTGTATATTCGCTGGATAAAATTGCCTTAATACAACGATTTTTGCGATAAGGTACCTTTAAACTTTGCAAATGCGTTTCCTGATAATATTTTCTACTCTATAATAATCATATTAATGTATTGCCTCTACATTACCAAGAAACAGGAACCCCATAGTTCAAACCGCAAGAGAAAATTATTCAAACTGTGAATGTAGAGACATTTAGTTTTACATTCCCGAGCCATCTCCATACATGGAAAACATTTATCACCATCCTGAGTTGGAGAATCACCAAGGGTGTTAGAAAACTAACTTGAATACTATAGAAAGGGGATGCGCTAATTGATTTTCTTGCCGCCGTTATTAACTATATTTATTAATTTATTTTCCCCGCATTACTTATTAATTACGTCCAACGGCGGCAATACAGATGGCCTTCCAGCATTAGCCCATAATTCTTGACCGCGTCTGAAAACGTTCCACATCGCAGAAAGCACTTGATACCAAATTAACTCTGACGATTCCCCGACGCACCGAAGGTTTTCATTCAGCAATAATATATTTTCGAGTCGACGCCGTCGTTTCTCTCGGCATTACACGCCTGCTAATCATCTCCGAGGAAGAAACGTCAAAAGAAAAGGGAGCGCTTTTCCCAAAGGGCCCTGCGGAGGCATTTCACCGGACGGAGCGACAATCGCCTTGGGTGCTATGAATTAGCGTGTGAATCGCTAGCCGTGGAGTGGGCAAATGGGTAATCCGAGCTTAGCAACTGTTGGGATGCGTGGAATACGTGGAAAAGGAGCGGCGATTGAGTTACGCACCGCGGGCTGGCCAACGGGTGCATAACGGACCGGCGAGGGCGCCCCGGGGCGGAAAAGAGGAGTCGATTATGAAGAGAACAAGAATGCATAAGGAGTGCAAGAGAAAGCTACCTTCAACATGGCCAGTTGGGACTATTTCCTCCGTCGGGTAAACGACGAGTGGTCATTTAAAACTGCTTCGGAATCACGCCGTAGTGCCTCTCGGCTCCCATTCGAGTACGTGCTGAAAGTCGCGGTGTTGTGCCATCAGTGGGGTGCGAGAGGACTGCGAGGATAATTACTTCGTGAGGATGCTAAGAAAGCAGATAAAAATGTTATGCCTTTTTCATTTGGTGATTGTCTGCATATTTGATTAAAATATGCAAGTGTAAAATGAATGAAGGGAGGGGTTTTGTGATGTGCGGTTTGTGGCTTCGATATTGTCAAGAGAAGATATATTTCGCCTTCCTTTTATTCTAGAGTTATCGCATACGGTGTTTTATATATTTGCTCTAAGTCATTGTGTAGAAAAGAGAAAAAATAAAATAATTGGTATATAGCCACCTGCAATATACTCAGAGTATAGTGGAATGTGAGACTGTGGGGTGTTAACTCTTCTACAAATATTTTAATGGAGATGAAATATGGTAAAGCCCCTCCTCTACAATAAAATAACCCCATCCCCCTTCAAAACTGCTTAGTACACCATACATTGTCTCATTTTAAGATAAAGTGTACCTGTAAATGACCGTTATGGTCGAAACCGGTCGTTTCTAAAATAAATTTGTGGTAAATACGAAGTATGCATTTGAATTATTTTAGATGGCGTTCCACAATATTAGGCCAAAACACCTTGAATTTGCCCCTTGTCTACTTCTGATTTTCCCTCCATAACTCTAGATAAAGTTTTGGAAAAATATCGTAGATAAAAAACATTTTCAAGCTGTACCATACTGAAACAGTCTCAATCTACGCTCATCCATATATCCGGAGAGTTTGAAAGACTTCTTAAAATTTTTATTACAGATTTTAGTTTGATGTAGTGAAGGATGTTGATAGGTATTACAACCACATTTTCGAGGCATTATAAAAGCGAATTGATTGATGATATGATTAATGATAAGAGAAATTACTCATGCGACTTAAGACAGGAATCGTTTACCATAACTCGTAAATCTCAAAGAGATCTCACATTAACAACAACATGAAACGAAAATCTAGAAATATTTTGAAAATAGCACAGTTTCATGAAATACATGTACTTTACGATCAAACAGTAAAAATGTGTGAAATAACCAAAACACGAAGCAGGATCTTCAGGCCGCGAAACGTTTTTGTGATGGGATCCAAAGAGGCGAGCTTATTTACATTTCCGGAAGAGTTTCCAGGTACCCAACGCGGAAAGAATTTTTCCCATTCATCGCGTCGTTGTTGAGAAATCGCTTATAAGACGCGCACGCTAAAGACGGCAAAACATTAATTCCAGCGAGGATACCCTAATGGAAATACGTGCTAAAAATTCTAATAAGCGCCGCTTTCATCGCTCATCCAAAATAAGATGATAATTTTGCAAATGAAATCTTCCTTTCACGTCTCGGACACTACGTCTTGCGCACAAGAACGGCGACGGCGAGCGGCTTGTCGCCGGCAGCGAAAACATACAGTCGCAATACAAACAGAGAAAAATCACACTTCATTCCAGGTAATGACTTCCGAAGACTTTGGCACTGTAATAGATTCGATTCCGATGAATAACGAAATGCTTTCTCTTTGATTAATGCTGCGTTAAGGCGATTCTCCGCGTTTCCGATGGCCCCTGGTAACGTGTTCTTCGGATGCCCTCGGAGCGTATTCACCCGAGTAGCGGTAAAGAGAGCCAAATAGAATCTGGTAGACCACAAAGGCGAAGTTATGATGTACGACCACCTTAACCGCAGATCGTGATGAATCGACTCTTCAATCACCGGGACGCGGCGGCGTGTTTCTTTTATTTCCCATTCACCGGGGGATTATTTCGAACTCCGTCACCCACACGTGTGTAACTGTGTTGATCGATCGATCATAATGTTATTTATCGGGAATTTCGAAGTCCATTCCCTGGAAGACTTCATAGGAAAGGATTCTGATGACGCATGGTGTCCACTAAAGGTCTTATGGAAGCTAATTTATTTGAACCAAAGGAATAATTCCATTTCTTGCTCCGAAAAACCTTTGGATACCAAATGGATAATTCTTTGAGTGAATAATAAAAATGTACGGACGGTACATCATGAATGAATGCGAGGACGAGTAACAACGAAACATATATCAGTGTGGATTTGTACAAATATGACTACTAGTTGTAACTAAACGAAATTTCTCTTAAATAAAGGTAAATTCTGATCAATAGCCATAAACATTTACATATATTTTTCATCAAAGCCTAAATATTAGCCCAAACTATATAGTTTATTAAACTGTAACTTTTCAGCTTTTTCCGTCTCCTGATTTTGGATATTTATTTCCAAAATAATGTAACTGCAAATTTCGATATTTTACATGACGCAAAATTAAAATCCACTTCGTGTAAGACGTACATCTTCGATTTTCGATTGAGAGTTTTAAAATTTTCCACTTATAGATAAAGAGAGAGCTGCGGTGACAGGAAAAGCCCGAGCCAAATAACTAATATACCAAAATAAAACCGATTCCAAGTAACTCCTTCCCGTTTCTTCCTGCCCAATTTTTAATACATAAAGATGGTTATAATACATCTTATGTTTTATTACTTGTGGAATAATGACAAATTATTGTATCATTCTTTCGCATTGCACAAAAAGATTTTGACGGATAAGGAAGAAATATTTAGATAGTTATTGAATAAGTGTCTACTGCCTTCAAATATCAATTCAACAGCATGGACATTAGAGTTGAAAGTGATTATTTTCATCGGTATTCAAACTCTCTCCCCCGTAAATGCAAATAAATATTTCTCCCGCTCCTGTGTCGCGGCATAGCTTAGGAAGGCCGCACCCAACCTTTTCGGCCGCAAACGAAGAAAGACCGTAAAAGATCAGCCGTCAACTCCCACGCGAATCCTCCTTAACGAACCTCCGATAAGGAATACCCGGGACGTATAAACCACCCACAGGGAAAACGGAAAAAAATCCGAGCCGGAAATTTTCGTCACCCATCTCCTGAATCGGCCTCCCCTACCCCTCGTTCTAACGAGGCTCTGAGGGATCGCATTGGCCCATCGCGACACGAAAATTCGCGGGGAACGGAGGAAGAGAAAAGGGAGCGATTCTGTAGCGACCGTGGTGTTGAATGGACGTTGAAAATCTGCATTTATCCACTTAAAGAAGGTGGTGAGCTGCAGATGCATAAACCTCTAATTTTTACACCGCAATGACATGTAGATATTATCTCAAAAATTGATCATGGGTTTGAATTTTTTAAATTATAACACTACTATATAACTATAAACGATAAAAATATTGGCACATGTATTCTAGGAATACACGAAATCGTACAAACTTAAGTACATATTAATTTATGTGACAAGGATTTCACTTCAGTATATTCTTCTTATTTGTTAATAGTATTTATTTAGTTGGTACCCGCACAAACATCCACTTATGGGCAATTTGCAATACACTACAAAAATCAGATAATTAGTCATGCAGATGTGACGACGTCCGGAAGGTCGTTTCTTCTCGGAATGTCACTCGGTCTGAGTGTATCTTCTGAATCGGCCTTCCCTCCCTCTCTCTCTAACGAGGCAAAGGGATCACTTCGGCAAGTTGTCCGCCGCGACACATAAAATTCGTGGGCAACGAAAGAGGGGACGAGGGCGCGATGTTAAGGCGACCGGGAGCTTATGGGGAGGAAAAAGAGATGAAGAAAAGCGAGGATGGAATGCGTCTGAGGAGAAATATAGGAGCGGCCGCGGTGTGGGCGTCGACCGGTGGGTGGAGGACGCCTCCGGGGATGCGACAACACCCCTCGGGAGACCTCGCGGGGCAAAAAGGTGGGATGAGCGTGCGTGCGTATTGGGAGGGGAAGAGGAGGGAACCAATCACGTTTCCGAAGTGTGCCCCGCGGCGGTGATACGCAGACGGCCTTCCCGTCGCCAGCCCGACTGGCGATGGTGTGTGTGTGGCCCCCGGGGTTAGCGTCGGCCCCCACACCATTCCCGCAGCTGCCCCCCGAGGCCTTGGCGACCCCCACCCATGCCATGGGTTGAATAAACTCTCGACCCGTTTCCCCCCCTCTCCCTCCCTCTCCCCCCTACCACTACTCTCCCCTTTTGGAGACCACCCGAGGGGAGTTTGATGCCCCTCCCCCACCTCGAAAAATCCGTCCCTTTTCCGTCCACCCCTTCGGGGGCCTCCGAAAAGCGTCGGCCCCATCATTGAATTCGATTACGCCTCATCGGTGAAGATGCGGTGGGGGAGGGAAATCAGGCGGTCGGGGCACTAAATAAAAAAGTGACCGGGGAGGGAGGCCGTAAACGCCGGTAATTCTAATGAGCGCATTCCTAAGAAATGATGCCCGCTCTCTTCTCATTACCATCCTCTAGTCGTCGGTGGGTGCAGGAGTGCGTCCGAGTGGTGGGTGAGGCTCATTTTCAGAAGCACTCGAGGAGGATGTTTTTAGAGTATGCTCACCCCGCGAGGACGTTAGGGTTCGCCGGGGAGGTGCGAAGGCGACGGAGGCGTCGAATTAATCACCCAGAGTCAAATTTCTCGGCCATTTAGGAATCGCTGAAAGCATTAATTCACCCCCGATTCTCGCTCAGTTGTTTGAGGTTCGGTAATGAAATAGTTAGGTATAATTATTGCCGGGTGTTGCTTCTTTGAAATGAGCGGGGAGGGAATTTAAGCTGTGTTCGATTGCTGCATAAATTCCCGCTGCGAGACGGCTAGTCACTGCTGTCGCGCGAAAATCATTTAGTGTCTCGCTTCACCGCCATTCATTATCATGAAGTGTAGGATGGAGGTTTAGAACCTGCTCCTATTCACTTACAGAACGCGATGAGCTGCAGGTGCATAAACCTCTAATTCTACATCCCGATGACATGTAGATGTTACTTTACAGATTGTTCATGGGTCTCAGTTTTTTAACTCATATTCTTTGTCAACGTAATAAAATTGCTGTCACATTATTATTATTATTATTACAATCAAACTACAAGTAAATTAAAAATCTGGTGGCAGTGGTTCAACATTACATATCATACAAGTATAATCTCATACAGCCGTACATGGTCAAGCAATATAAAGATAGTGTAAATTAAGGGGTAAACGCTATACCTGTCAGTCATTTTCCCATTAAGGTGGGGGAAACCCCTCGAAAAACCTCCCTCTGACAGAAGTCAAGACATATAGATATTACAAAATTTACAAATGTTATCGCATCCCATTAAATAACAACAGAATTTGATTAACAGCTATTACAATTTATTTAACTTCGCCTTGAAGGTACACACTTGGGAAGAAAATGGCTCAGATATACTTGCAGGGAGAGCGTTCCATTGATATATTGTACGATGCATTCGAAGAAATCCTCGTCAAAGGTGTGCGTAAGTTGAAAATTCCGTTTTCTCCTTAGCTCAATCTGCCTATTTACTAGAATCAACTGTATAAATCGGATAATTCGGATGTGAAGACACCCGGAAGGTCGCTCGGTCTTGCTGGTGAACTCTTCTGGGAGCAATTAGTCGAAGGCCCCTCGAATCCCAAAATATTGTCCCAACGCGAGGCAGGTAGCTTTCGCGTGGCCCGAGGAAGTCACCGCCCACTTCGGTGTCCACCTGAGGCAGCACGAGCCCATGGGTGAGGCAACGAGGGGCACGGCATGTTCTTACTGGGCGTTGGACAGAAATAAACAGCATTTACACTCACTGGACGGGTGCATTCTTGGCATTCCGCGTTTATTTAGATGCAAGGAAGCGAAGTCGGAAAACGTCAAACCATAAAACTGTCACCGAGAGGAAATGAAATCAAACACTGATACGGATTCTTCGATGATGTTGGTTAGGCAGTTAAGAGAAGTCGCTTAAGTTTTTTTCCAACCAAGTTTTATTAAGTGCTCTTGGAGTTTAATATCGAGAGAATCGATCTAAACATCGTATTCTAGCTTCGAAGGTAAGTGGAAGACGAAATTAAATCTCACTCATCGAATTGCATGGAATGAAACCTGTAGTAACCTAATTAAAAGCACTCATTCCGAAGTATCAGTTATATTAAATAGCAATAAATATCTCAGAGCTCTTGCTTTATACGCGAATGATACCTGGTTTAATATATGAGAGGCACATCAATAGAAGGGTCATAATTTTTGTTCAATAGTTTCCGCGTTCTAAAAATATCTCTATATTTCTCGTAAAATGAAATCAGAAATATTTAATTTTCTTTTGGTCATTTAAATAGAAAAACTTGTATTCTTCACCTTTTTTCCAACAATAGTGGTTAAATAATGACACATAATTTCTTGCGTTATTATTAAAGGGATTAAAGACAGATTGGATACAAAAATTTCTATATTAGGCTTTTGTATGAGCTAACAAATAGTCGATAATGTCGTAGATTCGGGGAATGTTGTCTACGTAGCAATATACCATTTTGTGGATGCGATACCTATATGTGGGTTACGCATTAGACATATTTTCTTATTTAAGTTTGACCTTAATGTATTATGAATGTATTATAATCAAATCACTATCCAAAGAAGGAAAAATATCTCATATGAACTGAATGAAGGAATAGTTTTCATTTACCTCTATGACCCTCATTCTCAACGTAGAAATCCGAAAAATCATGAATCGAGTTTAAAAGCTGCGAGAGTATCTAAAAATACATTTTAGCAAGTGGTGCTTTAATGTGCCTCTGGCTATTTCAGAGGGGACTCTTCTTAATTATTCTGCGGCTGCTTCACCTCAGGGAATCTCTTGCGAGCGGAAAAATACCTTATGAAAATATTTATGTACCATCCTGGAGCTTTCTTTTAATTTCTTGGTCGCTGCTTACTTTTATTCAAACTTTATCATTTGTGTAATTAAACATGTAAAAACACATGATGAAAATGCCTGAGATGTTCCACATAAAAGATTTGCCGAACCGAAAGAGTAACAACATGTGCTTTAAAAACAAGGGAAAGAAATCTTTTAGAGATTATGGAATGTTTAAAAATATTTACTTCTTTCGCACAATAACAGTAAAACTACTCTATTAATGTAATTGACAAAGTTTAAACAAATCGAATTCTATGGAATAGTTAAATGTTCCACTAAAATTTCGTATTTACATTCTGGCAATAAAGTTACTAAAGAGAGAGGGACGGAACTAGAGACTCGCCAAATTCCAATCGCCGGGGTTGAGGGTAATACCTAAGTTAGCTATTTTAAGTTCAAAACAGTATTAGTTCCTAAAATAACTGCTAAATTACCACATTGACAAGAAATATACTATAGATGTATGGTTATTTCAGGCACTGCTATTGGTTTTTAATTGGAGCTCTTCGTATCGGTCTATGCAAATAGTTGGTTTAGCTAAATCGTAACATAAAGGGAGGGGTCATTCTCATATTCCTCTCATAAACAACAAATTATTAAAAGAGGTCATCAATTTGATACTTAATAGTCCAATCCTCAAAGTTTTATTTAAGTTAATAACCCCAAGTAAATCATTTTCTTAGGAAGTGTTCATTTATGTGTACTCCCAATTGGGAAATTCATGCCAACTACTGGTCGCATCTGCATCTTCGGCAAATATTCTGCAATATAAACTGATCTTAATTTAATCAAGTTTTAAGAAAACAATCCAAGAAACTTATTATAAACTCCAACTATCGAATTAAATGTTAAATTAAAGTAAAATGTCCCAATTAACATAGGAAATATGACTTATAGCCTATTTAGGCATAAGTTCGAAGGGATAAAAGTGCGCACTATGAAATTATCTCATACCTCAAACATACCATCAGCGGAAAAGAGCTAATTGATTGATTCTCTATGTCAGAGCCCAAAATAGAGCGGGGCACGGAGAGGTGAGCCCTGAAAACAAATGCTGCAAAACCAGAAGGACACATTTCTCTATCCCGAATAAACTCCTCGACAAGAGTCTCAACACGGACTTTCACTCTGCTGTCCGTCCCCACATACCCGTGGGCTGTGGATGCGGAAGATCTAACCAAGGGACTACGGAAAGTACACAGACCTCTGCAGAGGCTTCGACTGAAAACCCTTGGTGGCACCAACACGCTCCCTTGCGGGACCCCTCCAGACAAAGGGTTAAGGGAACGCCGGAGTGGTGTCTTTCCTCCATTGTCTTTCCTTTGAGGAGTGGGAGAAGAGTTGTTTGAGGCGGAGGGAGTGGGTGTTGAGGACGGGGAGTTGCTGGAGAGCGGCGCCCGCTGCTTCGGGCGACGTCTGGTGGTTTCCAGCGACACCTCCGTCGCTGACGCCCGGCACCCCTTTGCCTTCCCCCCTCAACATCACACACACAACAATCCCGCCCTCCTTTGTCTCCTCCACCTCTTTCCTCTGCACCCTCTCCGCCCACTTCTTGAAGGTCCTCCTTCTCTCTCTCCTATATAACAACGGACTCGTTCTCTTATCCCCCGGGGAAGGCGATGGGAAACCCGCAACACTCGAGGCTAAAAAGACGTTGGTCCACCCTTGGAAAGGCTGTATTAAATTTTTAGCCGGAATAACTAACCAGAGCGTCTACTTCGATTTTTTTCTTAGGCAGCGTCTTCGAACGGATCTCAATAGTCCCTTGCGGTCCCGGAGGCTGATTGCGTCAGCTTAGATAGCTTCGAGAGCTGAATTTAAATTATTCAAGGAAAAATTAAGATGCAGCAGGGAAGGGGATTGAGAGGGTCAGTTTTTTTTAGATTCGATGATGACTTAAGAGACAGTTCGTCTATCTCCATAAGCGCAGAAATGTGCCCATGTGACCATGTAATCATATATAATATTTCATATTGTAACACTAAAATTTCTTCTTGTATTAAAACGTATGTCACTGCAGGTTTATGATGTGGTGGTTAAGATGCTTTAGCAACTAATAGATTTAAGGTATGATAACACATTAATATTAAGTAAAGTTTTTATGAATACCCAAATTTAGACTTTTGTTTCAAATTCAATAGGATTTCAGTGAATGGAATTCTTCCGATGAATCAATCCAGAAAGTCTTGATACCCACAGTACATGATCGAGTAACTTCCCTGTTAGGTTAGGTTTTACACCTTAAAAACTACATGTAAAAATAACAATAGGTCTCCGGTCAGATGCGTAAATTTCAAGGCTGTAACTAAGCATACATTGCATTACGTTTCTCAAAGCTAAAATTTCAGAGGGAAAGAAAACATTGTGGAAACAACGTTTCATACTTGAACAAGTTGGCCGAGCAGGTTATGATGGACCGTGATCGTGAGGAAATTCATACCCGGGAGCGAAGACCATCCCGAGCATTTATCCCACTAAGCAATTACCTCCCACAAGTTGCTTGTCTCTAATCCAGCGAGGAAAAGCGGCTTGCGTCAATAGTAGACAAAAGAATGGCTGCACAGTTCAGCCCATTGTTGTATTACGTTTCGCAGCAGTGCGAGGAAACAGGAGCCTCAAGACCAAAAGTTCCTCAACAAGTCCCTCTTCCACAAATCAAGTATTCAAACGTCCTCCAACAGCCGCTGGCTTTGTCCACTCCTCGGTCAAAAGCAGTAAGTTGCCTTTGTTCCGTAATATCGCCATGGGCAGAAAGTTGATTGAAATGCAGGACATACTCCTCCGTGAATGGAACTCTCTTTGAGAGGAGGAAAGACGCGATATTGAAAAGAGCAAAGAAAATCAGTATGGGATACGGAAGTGTACGTATTAATCCGATGGGTCTTATTTGGAGATGACCTAGGCAAATGTAGAGGCTGGAAACATCGATGCTATTGCTACGGTACACGCTGCGAAATGCCATTTTTGGGCCATTTTTGTTTCATCTATTTCCCATATATCTGACGATATTAACGCATTGACAGATTAAACCGAGTCATACTACGTCCATGTGATTTTATATTTGTTTGTATTACCTAATTGGATTTAAAATATGTATTTCCATCTGAAAGAGATTTCCTTGCTAGAAACCAAGGTTTCCAAAACTCCTTTTGATCTCTTAGAACAATCAATGGTCCCAACATGACCATTAATTAATGAAGGAAACAAGTTAAAGTCACTAAATTTAAACTGGGTAACTTGACACAAATTTCATTGACAAAATAATGAAAGAATCACACGCCTGAATTTAAATATTCATCCCTGTATTCAGTACTTCCAGAAAAATTGACTGCAGTAAAATTCATCTCGACTCAAAATTTTAGTCAGAGTATAGTAAAACAATAAAATGATCTCCCCCAAATGACGATTATCATTTCATTTTACACGTTCCTACGTACTATCTACATGAAATGGAATACATTTCTTCAATTTTTTATCAGAAATACACAAAATATTCTATGGCCTTACTTCAAATCATATCAGATATAGGCTGAGGCTGAATCTAGGGATTACGAAAACTTTCCATTGCGTACTTACTCTGATTCCTCCGAGATTTTAAACCTTTCTATTTAGATCTACACTACACAAAGTGTGTTTTGTAATAATCTTTTAGACTTGGAATGCAAAACGTTATGCATACACGAAGTATTTTCAGTATCAAAGATTCACATTATTTTTGTATTAAATACTTTATATAATGCTGAATGAGGGATGAATGAAGAATGTATTCTTTCTATGTTTTAAAAAATCAATAAATAGACATTATTGAATTAATGAGTTTATGATGGTGGTAGAAAGAAGTATAAAGGTATAGAGGGAAGGAAGATCCACATACTGGTCAAGATCCAAAATAAGTCAAAGTCTGTAGTTGTTTTTAGCAAATAGTTCGGTATTACCTGGAAGATTTCCGATAGTAAGAAGTAGGTAAATATCAGTAAGATTGAACTTTGTCGTTAATAGAAAAATAAGAATTTCTCTAAACTTCTTAAATTTCTATTCTAATACGATATGTAGCGCGATGACAATATTTCGATTGAAGAAGAATCGCGGGATGAAAGATTTGACCTTTTCATTTGTAGCAGTGTTCACCCACGTGTTATCGATACCCGGTCAAAGATTGAGCCGTAGTTGGATAGGTTACCGATGAAGGGATAATATGGCGAGGATCTCATCGAGCATTTCCAGGGCGATACGCAACTGCTTCGTAGTCCAATCAACCGCAGCCGTTCGTCGGACACGCATCAGAATGTTTCCTGGACCGAGAGGGGATCGCCTTCGCGTCAGCCTCTGTTATCGCATCCCTTCGATTGAACATGGGAAACTTGGGGGGGGCGGGAGACGAGATAGGGTGCGGAAGGACGGAGGAGCGGCAACCCGCAACTTCCGGTGGTGCCTTCGGAGGAGGGATCGAAGAGGACCCCTTCATAGTCTGTTATGGCAGGTCTGGGTTTGCTACTCTCAAACTCTGATGCACCCCTCCCCTCCTCCGCCCCCGCGAGGGTATTTGCGTTCCGCGGGTTATGCGCCCTTGTCTGGCAGCATGCGTGTCTGTATTCTCTGTCGCCGAGTGGAAAACACAATGGGGCGGGGAGAGGGAAGGCTAATGGAAGTGTTGCGAGGGTTGGATGGATGTGGGCGGCGGGGGCTGATTCAACTTCGGTCCAATATCGATCTGCTTTGAGTCAAATCTGATTGCCGGATGGTTGACGGGCAATCTGGGGTTGGATAGGAAGGGGGCGTGGCAGATGTTGAGACGTTTGTGGTAGATGTGAATGGGGTAGGGTGAAAGGGTGGTTGGGGGAAATTATTGCTGTGGTTTTCAGAAATGGAAGCTGTTAGAGATATGAAGTAACAGGCTGACGTTTAGCTTAAATCTCCTCTGCAGAAATGTATGAACTAAAACAAGAATAAAATTTTTCTTTTGTACATTCGTTGAATTTTGCCTCTTCCTAAACTTCTTTCACAGACGAATAATAATAACTGTGTTGAACTGATGGTATTCCAGTACGCACGCAGAGAAGAAACTTACGAAGATTTATTTATACTATAGCCCGGATTTTGATGCCTGGCATCATCACCAGAAGTATGATAAATATATTTAAGTATTGTATCAACAAATAATATGTTCAGCTGAATCATGGTTCGATATAATGGAGGGAATGAAGATGAAACAATGTACAAATTTAAGAAAAGTGTCCTTCTATTAAATAGTAAGGTGCTCAAGATATGAAATTCATAGCATAACATGAAGGCAATAATAATCCTTCAAATTTACTAGTTAAAGTAAAATATTGGAGGCCGACGTCTTACAAGGGGAATACCATAAGTGCGTTCCACAAATTGACACGAGATGGTCAAAGTGCGTACCTTGCTCTAAAATAATGGACAGGTTCCTGTCGACACCACTGAGCTCTTGTTCATGCTAAATTTTGTATCTGAAAATCTGACTAAGAATTTAACCAAACCATGCATGGACAAAACTATAGTCATCATGAAATTTTACAGGTAGGAAAATATTTTCCCATTTTTTTAACAAATTACTCATTTTTCCGCCATTATATTCATCTTCTTACCTTCCAGAGTTAAGCAATACGATCACCAACTTTCAAAATCAGCTAATTGGAAAACTTAACATAAATATACCTGCATTTGCGATTGGGGATATTTCAGAAAATTTTATTTTTAAACATATCTCGTTTTATGCGCAATCGTGCTGTGTTCTATCAGGAAAGCTGTGGAGATTGGTTCTCATGAGTACAAAAGGATTCAAAATTGTAAATTTTGGGATTTACCGGACTAAATGAGGGTTCGCAATTTCTTTCGATTCCATCTCTTGATACAGAGCTTTATGTTATCGCTGTGATATTTTGCGATTTCATCTCGAAAGAATCCTCTCCGCATTCGAATATCCATACAATTCCAATATTCCCGGAACTATCATCGCGCGAAAGAGACGGATATTTAATTCGAAATACATTTCCGTAATTGCATAACATATTCAACATTTATTTCATAATGTTTATTAGCCATCGAGTTCATTCGGAAAGGTCCGTTCGAAATCGCCTGAGGCTGGGTCGCCCGAGGCTCGCCTTCGAGAATTTATTCGTTCAATTTCTACATTTGGAAATTCGTTTTAATCCAGTTTGTGCGTCATGCGATTAGTTACTATTTTGAATATCGTATATAATAAAAGGCCGAAGCCCCTTTTTATTTATTTTTGGCAACCCATTCATTTGCATGTAAAATATAAACCTATATGATTCAAAACTGCATTTACGAATGTTTCCCTCCACGATTCTCTTATATTTTGGGATTAAAGTACCAACCCATTTAAATTTCCGAGAAATAAATATCAAAATTCTCACAGCTCATTTTTTTAATCTCGGAAAAGGATTGACTTGTTTGTAATGGAAAACTGAATTCGTTTCGTAGTAATTTCTTCTCGGATAAACACAATACCCCTTATCATAAATCGTAAGCTGGTTTCTTTGGGATGGTCTTGCTAGAATCGTATTGATACTGAAAAAATGTTTGATGGAGTGGCTTTATACTCATGAATGGCTTTCCCCTTCAGTAACTCGTAGGTAAATTACTTATGAATGGATTTAGACTCCTGGCACCCATATTCTCATCAATATCTTCCAAATAAAAATTTTATCAACAAGCCCGGAGTTAATTATTTCAACAGGAAAAGCTCCGTTAGATTATTGCTTGTAAACAAATAAAAGTAATTTTTGATAAGAGTATTTACATTATGATTCTAACATGTCCCTATATAATAATCATAACTGTAAGCGTGTATATGGATGAATATATTACCCATTAAATTATTAAATTTCCCTCTGAATAATTTGATAATAAAGTATGCTCTGATTGAATTTTTTGGGTGAAAGATCGCTTTGATTTAGCGAAAAATGAAATGAAGCCAGCGTTTCCTCTCTCTAAAAGATCGGCTACGTTTTGAAGATCATTACAAAGGAAAGTAATAACAAAGCGATTTAGTTATAAAAATAAAAGAAAAAGAGATATAGTGTTCTCTTTGTACGTTTCGAATACGTGAATCCTACAAAGGCTATGAATTCTCTCTCTGTGTATTTTTAATAACAATTTTCAGCAAAATATCCATTCTCTCGAATAATTTTATTGTAGATATATATTTTTCTATGGAATTATTGATTAATTTATTTTAGTATCGCTCTAGAATCAGGAAAACCCAATGCAGAGGAAATAAGAGAAATGAAATATTGAAACCGCAAGGACAAAGGTTCCTCGTTTGTCAACGTTGATAAACGAAATTTTGTATATACTACATACCGATAGTCCTGAATTATAAAATGCTTCGGTTGGGCCATTCATAGATTAGGATTTCAATTGATTTTGAATAGGAAAACATGTATACTAATGATATTTGGGGTTTTTCTCACAAGGAAGAAAATAAAAGTAAAATACTGTTTTTAAGGATTTAATATACATCATTCTTAAATGAAACATAAAATCTATTCCTGCCATCGTAATAAAATTAGCCTTAATTAAACATACGCGTATACATCATTTTAGCTCATAATATTTACTATCTTTTCAGCACTATAAGTTCATCAACACGCAGAAATGTTTGAATATAATCTTAAGTCTTAAATCTTAATTTTAGATCACATAAACATATCAATTTTTATGATACATTTTACTCGATAAAAGCTATGTTTTGCCAGGTGTCATTGTCGTAGGATTTCAGCATCTGCATTTTCTAATGTTCTGAAATAATTTTTGGGGTATAAACTTTGAGAAGTGAATATTCCCTAAATAATTCTTAATATTCGCATTTAATTCGATTTGTGCCCAATAATTTTAATTCTATTTCAGCACAAATGTACGTGTACCAACTGTTTGCAACTCCAACCGATCGTACGTCGACGAGAGACCGTAAACGGGACAAATTTCTTGCCTTCTTAATACCAATGGAAGTGGTTTGGATAACATGGTCATAAAGTTTGCTCTGACTTTAATTCAGGGACCTCAGACAACCGCCGTAGGATTCTTGATATGCAAATCTCTTTGCCGAAGGTCTTATCCCATGAACGCAAGTTTATTTTTAATTCTCTCCCAGTTGCATACGTGATAACTTGAAACCTAAATATTGTATTCCCTCGAACTTCCAATTCAATCCTTCGAAAGACCCCCGCTGAGGTAGCACGTTTGTCATGATGTCTTTTCTTCTTTTGTATACAGCTTTCGGCCTTGGTCGTTTACCTTCTTTAATGGAGGATAACCTCTTTCACTCTTTATAATTTGTTATCAAATTTAATGTATTATTACTTATAACATTATAGCAATTATTGCCTTAAAGACAATCTAAAAATAATAAAGATTCAATAATGCGGCTATTACATTTGCAAGAATTTTAAGTGGACTCGTGGGAGTGTGATATAAGCTTTACGATTTTACGTTAAATATTCACTGTGATTACGAAAACGATAAAAAATTATTTTCCGCATGTTGCCTATTCCTAGAAATGTTAAACTATGCATCACCGAATATTTGTAGTCATTGTTTTTAACTATTGCATCAACCTCTATAAATGGGATAGAAACTAAATAATGGTTAGGTAATTTTTCAATGGGGTACCTTCTTTTTATATTAAAGAAAAGATTTTATTTTAACGATTTATTTAGATCAGCGATAAACATTGCGTAGAAAAATCCATGGAGAAGACAGATATATTGAATGAAACAAAATATTTCTTAGCAGTACTGACGTGAAGGTTCTTCGACAGCTGAGGTCATTTTCCCAAAATATTTCCTTTAGCTGCAGTTATATGAAACCAGATCTTACCAAGGCTAAGCCTGATGATATAGATCCGCTCGGTAGAGTGAGTTAAATTAAGGAGATATATAAAATATCTCTTCGCAGATTATCTTCATTCAAAGAAAAACACTTCCAAACCCTTCAACATGTGATTTAGGGAGATAAGCTAATGGCTCAAGTATAATGATTTGAATACTTTCGCAAAAAGACGTACATACATGTCCCTTTTACTATTTTATAAGGAGGGCAGATTTTCATTTTAATCGATAGCTGAAGGCGATCTTTCTTTTGAAATCATCTCACAATATGGCAAATCAAATTTACGGTTAAAAAGATTTTTCGTTGTACCTAACATTAATAGAATGATTAGCATATTACATAGGGGTCATATCTAATCACATTTTAAGTGTGGCTTACAGAGCGCAAACTTTGATTGAGATGTTTTTAACCGTTGATTCCATTTTTCTCCAAGTCGGAATACTGCGAGCTTCGTCTCCTTTCTCCATCGCCTCCTTTCAACTCAGTTTCTTAGTCTTCTCCACATCACATCCCGAAAATTGATTTCCTCTAAAAGGATAGCTATTCCTTTTTAAAACTAATCTCAAGCTCTCCGCATCGCTTCCCTCAGAACATCGTGATAGCTTTCCGTGAGCTGAGAATCAATGCCTCGCTCCAGCTGAGACGGTTGTGGAAATCCAAGGCCTTCCCATAACCTATCCGTAATTGCGGAATCAATCAAATGGAAGCTCCGCAGGAAGCCACGTGATTACCAGACGGTAGTCTTAAGACACCATCTCAACCACAAATTCGAAACCCCAAAACAAAATTATGCCTCCAAAACAAAATTGTTGCCACCCAGCCACAAATCGCCGCTGGACCAGTAGGCAAATGAAATGGCCTGAGTCACCTCCTATTTTATATGATTAGACTTCCTGCCGGGAATACGTCTGAGGATTGGGAGCAGATATAGAAATAATGCTGGTCAATGGAGGCTAAGAAATTGAATTATTGATTAACCTAATTTCTGTGAATATTTTTGTAAAAATCTGAGTATGATTTGCGTACAGAAAAAAATCATTGTACGGTTATTTGGACATCTACCAACAGTATATTCTTTTCAGTAACAATTCCCATTCCATAATAAAAATACTTTATAGATACTGTTGAATTGTAGCATAAAAACGGTACCGGTACATAAGAATTAGATTTCATTTCAGGCACAACGGTCTCTTACCTAAAAAATCAACAAACTCAACTCGCGAAAACCCAACGGGTAGAATTAACTTTCAGCAAAGTTTTTTACAAATTATTGAATCAGACTCAAATACTTACGAAATTTATTTGCACAAAATGAAAACAGTGGTCAATAAAGGAAGTACTTTATCTTTTATTGCCTATAATAAATCTTTTCGAATTATTCGTTTAGAAAAATTGTCACGATTTTTTTAAGAAGACTGGGAAAATATATTCGCTCATTATAAGTGTGCCGATTACGGTTACCAATATTATGGAATTGCTTATTTTTTAGATGCCAAATTAAAAAATATTCAGTATTTTCCGAGACTACGGGAATCGACATATACCTTAAGATGATTCAAGGATTATTGCCTCTTTTTGATGCTAAATAATTTTTTCCCTTGAGGAGCACGAACCGGAGGCAATGGAAAAAAATCACGAAAGGATTGCCATTCTGTACAAGCCGCTACATCTCGTGAATAAGAGCTTTTCATTACGAGACTGAATATGACCATTAAGACATTTCGTGTAAAAAGGTCGAACTATCAAAGAAATTTAGTGGCCATTACGATCCTGGCGCCGTCCCTCCGCTTATCGTCTGCCCTCGTTCATATTCAGATTGGGAATTTCGGAATCTGGTCGCGGCCTTATGGAGGGCGTCGATTGAAGCGGGAGAGACAACGGGAGGCGATTACATTGCGGGAGAAAGAGCTCGATATGAAGGTGGGAGATGGAGACATCTGCGGGGCGCGTGCTTGCGGGATGCTGCGGGCGGTCCATCTCTCTCCCCTTTCTCTTTTGCCGTCAGTGCAGAATTCGAATGAAAAATGAAAGATTCCACGCGCATTCATTTGTCACATAGCTGGCTGGCACTCGGTCATTAGCCGATGGTTATACGGGAAAGATCGGCGTGCGAACGCTTGTGGCGCGCGCCTCGCGACCAGCACTGGCTATTCACTAAAACAAACGGAGGAGAGTATGCGAGAAAACAGGCGGAACAACGCATCGTGGATCGATTGAAAAATGTGTATTGAAAATTAGCGACTGCTCCGATTTGTATTCACCGAGCTGAGCTTCCCAAAGCACGTAATGAAAAGTGGTGGACATAGCCATAACTCACTGATACTTCTTCCAGACATTAAAATGTTATTTTTAGAGGTAATATTGCTTTTTATTGAAGAAAAATGCTGATTAATTGAGTGAAGTGTGTTTGATTCCATAGTAATATAAATGTCAAAATCAACGTAATGATAACACAAGTACAACTTTCACCGTATATCATTCGATTAATATCAATATCAATAAATCAGTCAATAAGATATTAAAAATGGGGAATTAGCATTACTCATCACATTACTAGTGGACGAATACTTCAATGGCTAAGCTGAACTATTATAATCTAATATCTAAATAACATCAAATAGCATATATATTGTTATTTTTACTTGTCTTGTCTCAGAATTCGCATTCTGTTTAATGGAACCCATAAAATATTTTTTTACGTTTTACATTCAAGTTTTTCCATAATTTAGAAACACGGACGTCAAGGCATATTATTCTCTTGAAGTTTAGCTTTGCGACAATTTTGAAGATAGAAAATATAAAGGTAGAAAATTCATAAAACGGTAAACAAGATTTGATAAAGGTATATATGTTTTAATTATGCCAAAATTTTAGGTATAAATACCAATATATAAGAGCGATAACTGTAACTACTTTATATAAAAATATAACTAGGAATTTTAATGAATTCCTTGAATTCTAATATACAGAGGAACATCATAGCGAAATAATTGTATTTCTGCGAGCTAACTTAAAAAAAACTGCCAAACTTACTCACATGCGATAAAAATCGAAACATTGGGAGATAAGGTTTGTCCCTGATAAAATTCTGATAGGTATCTGACGGGTCTGTAAGCAGAGAATCCGAGGATAAATGATGGAATGATTTTTTCCGCCGACTTTTTTGGGACAGATTGAAGATGAAACGATCTGAATAGGAATCCTCCAAAGCGAGCGACCGATAAGAGGATGAGAGATAAAGCATACAAAGGCAAAGCACGGTCGAGGCCTTTCGAATATAAATCCCTCGCATTATCTATTTAACCTCCGACGTCGCGGTCAAGATTGGCCGATGATAACATAGAGACAGGTTGAGAAATAACGGCGGCTCGTTTGCAGCCGATCACTTTGGATTGGAATTCCTAATTGAGTTGTACATATAATTTAGAATCGCGACTGATGCCCAGCGCTTAATCGCTTATCGGACTCGCGTGATAAATAGTTCCCTTCTTGCAACGTTGGTGAAACTCAGCGATGAAATTAGGCATTTCAGAATCATTCCGAAGATCAAATCTAGTTGAGAGATAGAGACATCACCAATAATGATTTTTGAGCAAAAAGGAATTGTTATACGGTCAACGTTTTCATTGAATCCCCTATTGCCGAAATGACCTGAGCGAATTTTATCTCTTCGCATGTCACTCTCAAGTATTGTTAGTAGTAGTAGTAGTATTGTTAAAAGTGCTTCGACAGCTTAGGTCATTTCGCACATTGGCTCCCACCGGGAATCGAACCCGGGACCGCTTTAAGTATTGTTCTTTCCATCCGAACGTGATGCGGCACGCTGATGGGCCAAGAGTAAGCTCCTGGCGTGCCGCATAAAGTCTCAGAGCATTTGGATTTAAATTTACGTCGAATCAAATATACTTCATTTTCCGGGATTTTATATGCGATATCTCTTTGTATGAACCTTCAACCTAATCATAATATTTGTTAAGAATATGACATTATGATTTTCTACTTATAACATAATTTTGTGTTAGGTTAATAAAACTAGAATTTATACGTGTAAATTCGCGAACTTCATAGTAAATTCTAAGTGTGCCGTGAGTGACGATCGGAGGTCGTGAGTTACTGAAATTGCTAAATTAGCAATGAGATGATTACCATCGATAAGTGAAAAAATGTAAATAATGATCCATTTAAAACCGAGCTTAATGAATATATGTTAAACACAGAAAGGTTCAGCAAGCAAGCAATTCTAAGGCTAAAAACACATTTTACGCAACGTTTGGCTTTTACCCTTTCATTTCTTTATATTCATTCATGTTTAAAGCTCTTGCCTCTTTCTTGTTAGATAAATTTCACCATAACTTCTTTCTTTCATCTTATCTTCAAGGAATGCATTACCATGATGAATCCTTTCCTTTATATTGCCCTTTGCTAACGATAGCTGCCTCGAAGTCCTCCAAGTATTTTGATACCTTTACTATTTGACACGACTCCTATTTCGCTGAATTCGAATGCATACGGAATGTGGCAAACCAGATCCAACACATGTACGCATGAAAATAATATTGACAACCACGAGATATGAACGATTAATTTTATCTACGATGTAGGTACACACGGAAACGAGCATTTTTAAAATAGGTCTTTTCGTGTATACTGCGCATGTTCCTAGAATCTATTTGACCACTCATGCGCATAATATTAACCTGTGTGTAAAATGTGCGAATTTATGGTGAAGCATGCAAAAATACAAAAATTGTATGTTATAATGGCTCTAGAAATGAAGATGAAAATTAAAAGATAAGAAAATAAATTGCATTCTACAGCAAATATTTAAATCCGAATTTTACAGATACACCGGCTAAATTACGAAAAGATTTTTATTATTTTATGACTACAAATAAATTGCGGCTGATATATTCGAAATGAGATGTCCATTAGTTTTATGTTGACATGACAAAATTACTCAGCTGCAAAAAAACCTTACGAAGAAAAGAAGAAATTACGTTACCGACTTGACAGCTGTTGTGTTAAAATATGAATGATGCAAAATTCATTATATGAAATTCCCTTGTAATCAACGGTTATTCTCGTGTTTGCATTATTTATTAACCTGCTTCATCGTGAAACGTAATTAGGAACTCAATTTGGCTTAATTCCAGAAAGTGTAGAATTTCAGCGCAGCTGGTTCTAGTGAAATATTAGTGCACTTTACGAAGTGCGTTTATCTACAATGAGATACGCTAGCTCGTAAACAGAGCGATTCTCCATTAACATATGTATCCCCTCGGGAAGTTTTTGCAAGCAGTCCCCTATTTCGGGTACTCACCGTTTAGAATGTATGGTTGTGTCCAGAGGGATGGCCGGCGACACGGACGACGGATGTGAGCTCTTCCTCTTCTCTCCTCGGGAGGACGCCCGGGGCGTCGGTGGGCAAGAGCGGGGAGCGCCATGGGGGAATATCTTAGATGCCGTAGGCGGCACATGAGGGGCTAAACATAGCGGGGTTGCAGCCGCCGCGGCGGCCCCGGCATCTCGGAGGCGGGCCCAGAGGGCCGCGCCGCTGTCGGCCGCCGTGGCTGGGCTTCTGGTCCTCAGCCTGGTATCACTGTCCTCCGCGCCGCCGCCGCCCTCCACACCCTCCTCTTCACCACGATACTCCACCCGGGTAGCCACCCTCGCCGTCACCTCGAAGCAGAATCCTCCGACGACGTTGCCCCTCCGCGGGTGTCCGCCCACGATACGCCACGCCCTCCCGTATGATCCTTCGGGAGGTCGGAGGGTGCGAACTGCTGGTACGTCCCCGGATGGCGGTACACGTGCTCGGTATTCCTTCTCCGGAATATTCCGAATCTAGTGTAACGATCGCTTCCGGACCGTTGGAGAGGGTGACGGATGGAATCACCGAGCAATGGTTAAAAAGTTATGGTAAGTAAAATCCACCGGTTATTCTTCCACTACACTTCTCACTAGCGGTAGGCGTGCTAACGATAGAGCGCAGTCCCTTATAACACTCGGAAAGTATAATCGACCGGGAGGGAAAAACAACTTCCTTTCCCGACGAACCGATATGTCAACACAACACACGTGGTTAGCCTTCGGTCACGGTCGTATCTCGCGCGGTGTCGGTACTTTTCCCTATTGTTTGTCTGCTAGAAATCATCCAAGGAATGTTCGGCGATGAGAGTTTTCCGTCGGGACGACCCCGTCTTCCTTCCGCGAAACCTCGGCTCCCTTTGGGGGCCTTCCCCGGATGGCGAAGACCCAAAACTGCCCGCCGACTTATCCCTCGTGGCTCGCGCCGCAGAGGCGAGTTGAACCGCGCTCGGGACCGAAAGAGAGGCGATGCAGAGATACGACCGTGAGCACGACCGCCGTCAGACTGAGGGAGGTGGGCCGAAAGGCAGGCGGGCGGGCGCTAGCCGGAGGAACTGGGTGGGGATCAGTGGAGAGAGAGAGTGGGCGAAGGGGGAGGCTTCGAGAGGGGGCGCCCCAGGCGATATGGAAAGAGATGGAGAGGGTGGAATTGGGAGGGGGACCGGGCGAGGGGAGGGGATGAGGAGATGTAGCAGCCAGCTAGCTAGCTGCCAGCCGTTTTGTTGCAGGCAAAAGTTGGGTTAATAATGCCCGCGGGCCACCGAATCTCCAGCATTCTCCACCTCTGCCATCCTTCTCCTTCCTTCCCCGCCTCCCATTCCTCCATTCTCTTTCTGTCTCTATCCGTCCCCTTCCTTCGTCTCTCTTTCCCTTCTCTTTGTTCTTCATTGTTCTTTCCCTGAAATTTTCCCTTTTCTGTCACAAAACTCCGATCCCTTTCTACCACCTTTGTTATTCTTACCTCTCTTTCGCTCTTCTCCGATTCCGCCGCCGTGTTGTCTCTCTCTCTTCTTTCCTCTCTCTTCATGATCCATTTCTATGCTCTCGCATTGTTTAAATAATCCCTTTATGCAGCCCTATTTAAATCATCCTTGATTTCTTCCCTTCTATCCCTCTTCCACATTTCTTCATCTCTTTTACTACTCTTCCTAATATACATCCCCTTCTCATTCCTCATCCCTCCCCTCCTCGACTCCGATTCCCTCCTTTCTCAACAATTTCCCATCCCCGCGCCTAAATACATACATATATATGTATATATACGTACTCATTCACCTCTTTTGCTCTTTGCCCGGAGGCCCAACTCCCAGCGCCTCTCCTTCCCTCCGTATCCCTCAGGTCTTCCCTCTCTATCTATACACATCTATCTGTCTTTCTCTCCATCTCTTTTCCCCCCGTTCCACCGATCTCCTGCTTTCCCCGCAGCCACACCAAACACACACACACACACCCGTACAGAGAGAGAGAGAGAGACGCCCCACTCATTCCACTTTATTCTCAATTCCTCACTCTCAATGCCGTCCCCTTTCCAATTCACTCCTTCGCCAACTCCATCCACTTCACTATTCCTCATCAAAGTTGAGCTGGAAGGGTCTCCCCACCCACGCCGTAATCCCTCAGGGGGTCGAACTGTGCATTGGTGTGGGGCGATAAAGGGAGGGGCAGGTATCGCTCCTCCGATTCCCAATCCTTTTTCGACCTTTGGCCCTGTCCCATAATACCCCTCCAGGGAGCTCGTGCCCTCCCTCCGTCTTTTAATCCATCCTTCGCGATCGCGGTTCGAGACCCGCCGCGGGTACTGATTCTCCCACCTCCCCGGAGGAGCCCCACCTTCGGAGACCTCTCCGGCAGATGTGCGCTAACTGGGAGGATGACAAAAAAGAGTATACTCGCGCGACACCCCTCTTTTCGGAAGGTTCCCTCCTAACTCTTCGACAAACCCCCTCTCATTTCCTTCATCTGCTCCTCGTTTTTCCTCCCTTTCTTTTCCCGCCTCCCCCTTTATTTCCGCGCCTTCCATCCTATAACTTTGGTCCGCGAGCGGAGTCGCTCGTACGAGGTGCTCCGTTCCGTAGCCGCGGGCTCTGCTACGCCCCCACGGCAGTCAAAGGGTGAACCATTATTCCCCGCTCCTCTTTTCTGCACGAGCCGTGCGCAGAAAGCGCCCCTCCCCCCCTCGAGTGCCACTGTTTTTGTCGTAATCCTTTTTTCTGCCTACATCGGCACTCGAAGAGCACTTCATAATCCAAGAGATGGGGGCCGTATTTGGGAATAGAGAAAAGGACTCTTATAAGGGACTATATTGGTAGGTAATGATTAGGAGCGGCTATTTTTGTATCTTATTCAGCGGAAATAAGAAGTTTAAAGGGGTTAATTGATTAAAAAGGCGAAAATGCGATTCGTTACCCATGCCGCTAATTGATTTAGAAGGGCATGAATAGGAATGTGCATTAGTTAAAATATGATATATCTGGGGCTTTCAAGGATTAATTATTGAAATATAATGAGTCGAACTGTCCCTACTGGAATGGCTACCAGCAAAGTTACACAAACATCACCCACGAATCATTTGAATTATTGCACTGTATCTATAAATATAAATTCCTCCCACATGGATTGTTATTACAATTTGGTGGGATAAACATCTTATCGAGATAATTGGTACAAAATAATAATTTGTACCTATAATTGTATATCTATAAATCTATTATTACTGAGGAGGCCTCCGGATAGCCAAGTGGACAGCGCTTCCGTCTTTGATCAAAGCAGTCCTTGGCTCAATACCCTGTGTAATCCAATGTGATATAACCTAGGTTGTCGAAGGTTTTTTAGAAAACATCAACAACAAAGAAGTACTGAGAAATTTTTTCTACTAAGGTCAAGCTATTCTGATAAAAGGAAACTTACTGGTTAACCTAGTACGTTTGCTTTTCAAATACTGTAACACTTGCAAGGAGAACCGTGCTTATATCTACATAACGATATACCCAAAGGTTTCCATATTAAGCCATCCAATAAACCTAACTATGTTTTAATAATTTTGAACTTTTTTCTTCACATTTTGTCCCCATTATAATAAACAGATAATTCGAAATATTTAGTTCAATTAGCAAAGGAAGAACAAGGAAAATTTTTGACGACAAAGAAAAGAATTACATTGTAAATCTTTTATTTCTAAATGGAGAACGTCAGCCTCAATGGTTTATAAATATAGATTATCCCATCCCTCGGAAAATACAAACGAGAAATATAAAATCTGAGGGATATAATAGAATATATTAATTTGGTCTCAAATTCGATAATTCTATGATAGGAAGGTTCTTTGAAACTATTTAAATCTTAACAACTCTTCCTATAATAGCACTATAAATAAATAAATTATAATTATAATGTTATATATATATATATACTTGATAATACTAATATAGGAGATAAAAGAATGTAACCTAATTTTTATGGAAATTTTTCTTCTAAATTACTTGAATCTTTCATCGTGACTCTACCTCGTTGGCCTTACCTATCGAAAACTTATATAGCGATTTGGATCAGGCAGCAGAGAAATGTTTTTTAATAAAAACGTGTCACCCACGCACAGTAAATATAACGCATATTCTCTGTGAATCGTTATAAACGAATTGTTGGCATTGCTAAAGATCGGGCAAAAGCTTCCCCGCAATTCAGCGGTCGGGTAATTACTTTGGAAAATGGCTTTCTTGCGACTCACACCCCGTCATTATCCACGCGTTTCCAGAATGGCGACAAATATTTGCTTTTCATCACGCGGGATCGGAAAACCGCATAAAATTATCTTCCCGTCGTGGACACACCTTTATTCCGTCCGAGCTTAATTTTCTCCCCTCTTCCCGGTGGAATGGAACATTTAATGCCGTCAATGGGGAGTGAGGTCCCCCACGAAAAACGCCCATTAATCGAACCATTCTCGAAATACCTTCGTTATAACTTAGTGACCCAATTATTTTCGGCACTAGAGAGATCCCTTCAATGCTCTTCATTACGCTAACCACACTCGCCCCCTTCTGCGGTTGTGCGACCCTCTCCCCTCTCGGCCACACCGCCTTACCTTTGCCCCTCCCATTCCCCAAACAACCCCGAATTTTCCCGCTCTTTTAGGCCATCCAAAAGCCTCACTTCCTTTCTTCGCCATGAATACAAGTTCCCACTTTTTTATCCTTCCCCATCCAGCGTGCCCCTAACGCAAATTTGAAGGGAGAGGGCTCTAAATAAGATCCGAGCGTGGAATAGGTAGAGCGGTTTTTGTTGCCGAAGAGCGTGGAATGATCCCCGTGTCTTTGAGGAGTTATATCCATCTTTGTCTCGTGCCGATCTTTTGAAGACGAAGAAAGGAAATAATTTTATTGTTATCACAAAATGGGTGTATGAAAACGGACACTGCCTCCTGGCACTCCACTTTACGTCAATGAACAAAAATTTGGTGTATTAATTTTGTAACATGACTGATCCTTCAATTATATGTTTTAATTAGGGGTGTCTAAGTCGCCTGTCGAGTGTGACTGTTAGGATCGTTCGCATATAAGGCCCTCTCTAGCATCATTAAAATTATCGTTATACTATACAAAAATATTTTGATATTCCCCATTACAAACGACATATTATTTTAGAATGTTTTTGATTAATACAGAGGAATTATTTTTTATTTAATGCAATCCCTGCTTACTGCTTTGATATTAAAATTTTCTTTAAGATTACGCAAATTCTTTTATTTCTCTCTTTGCCCAATTTTTATATTTGTCTCTCTCTTCCTTGATGTAGTTAATTTAGTTGAGATGACTAAAGAAGAATTCTTCCTAAATCACGATTTCAGTTTTATTTGGTATAGTATATCATAATTTATACCATAAATATATCTTTGTGAGGTAGTATCATAAATAATACTCAATTCAATCTCGTTTCCGCCAAAGCAAGAACGTATTCTTACTCTTCTGACTGTGATTTATGTGAAATGTTCCGTGCGACAAATTTTTATGAAAAGATTGCTTTTCGAAGTATTTCCTCCAGAAATCTTAGATTACGGCGTTGCGTGAAACGATGATTACTTCCTCGATAACAAACTTAACAAAACTCCTTTTTGTTCTATATTTAGACGTATTAAATCCAAATAGGATAATTATCATTTCTTTCAGTCGGAGGTATTCCCTCCGGGCGTCTTATTTTCCTCGTTTTCTTCCATACATTGTTACAACTCGAATACCAAGGTCTTTTAAGTACCTTGTTCCAGCGAACGAAAGATTTTTCATTTTTAACATGGCCAGTGCCCTTGGCTAATCTCGTTTTTCATTTCCAGTCCTCGACTCCCTGAGGCACCTCTATCATCGTACGTGGGACGTAGAGGCCGCAGACCATGACGTGTAAGCACAGGGTGAGTGGTTCCTTTGTGCCCGACTATGTTTATAGGTTTGTGAAATAGGCTTTTATTTAGTTGAAATAATGCTCAGGTAATACTGAGTTCCATTACCTGACGGCCTGAAAGAGTTAAAATTTTTCCAAGCTCAGACGTTACGTATGAAAAATAGCAAAGAGTGAAATGGCGCTGGATTTGACGTGACAGTTGTTACGTATCGCATGACGTCATTTGAACATTAAATTCGAATTTTATTATATAATACTTTTGGCGCCATTATAGTGGACTTTATTTAAGATTAAGAGGGACATTAAACGTTTTTTTAAATATATTCGGAAGTGGATTGTTGTGAGGAATTGTAATTTAGGAGAATTATTCAAATTGCTATCTTATCAACACATATATGCCACAAAATGGGTAGGAAATAATTAATGCGAAATATTTTGGTATGAGTTATTGTCTGTTTAAAAGACTCCATCCCGTTAAACATGACCCTAGAACAATAGCTTGACGGATGAATATTGTTCGTTTTTCTTTTTATGGAGGCAGAGAAAAACGTATCTTTTTCTGCTTACGGTTGTGATAGTATGAGTGATACTGGGGTATAACCAATGCTAAATTATGTAACACAATGATTGTTATAATAGTTTTTCTTAGTATCCCAGGCCCAAGAGTATTTTTTCCACCAGCAGAATCGTGGCTCTTTAGGAAAGCAACGGTGAAAACCGCATTCCTCATCTTGCCTAGAAAGCCTCATTTTCTTTTATTTGCTATTAGACTTTTTATTTAATGCTACTGTTTCCATTTCTATTCTTATATAATATCCCTGCAGATGTATTTGTATTTGATTATGTATTATTATTACACGGAAAGAAATATCGCATATGATCTTCGAAATTATGCGGAAAACCAATTGATAGAGTTGTAAATGAAAACATTTACGTAAGTTGATTACCATAAGAAGCAGTTTCTTCAGACTACAAGGTATGAGATAATAAGGAAAAGTTGTTACATAGCTTAAAATTATCTTGGAAAACTATATTGGAAATCTTTTTTAAGAATATCCAACAGAAATAGATATTCAAGCAAAAGCAGTGTCAATATAACTATTCCATGCATTTAATCAAAATTAGTAAACAATCTTATTTCTTTTTTTCTTCCTGAATGGCTACTGTAAATAAACATTTTTCCTCCACGATTACATTTTTTCTTTTCCTTTTCTCTGCGTTTTGGGCGGTTTAATCAGATAAGCGCCCAAACATGTGCAAGAGAGAATGAAACAGTTTAACCCTTTTATTAATTATCTCTCACTGTTTACTCAAATCTTCATTCACCCACTTTATTTTTATATTTTTTAAACCTCCATTTTTTCTAATACGTCTCAACACTTCTCTAATTCGATCGCTCCTTTTCTAATTAGCTTTCACTTTGGTATATCTCTGCGTCTTTCATTTCGATACATTTTTCTTTTTTTAAATACCTTTCTATGAAGTATTAAGCCCGGTATAAACTTTATACTTTTAGTAAATGCAAATTTTTCATCGATAAACATTCTATAATACGACGTAATTAATTTAACTCTTTAGAGAGTCTACCTTATAGGGTATCAAACGTACCATTCGGTAGTACCAATTTACAGTGATTTGGGATAATTACTTAGAAGTATGGGATCAAATTCTATCAAAAGAAAACACATTTTTAATGATAAACTGAGACATAGGAGCACACGGAAAGGCAGAATGCACATGAAGGGTTCGTCGCTCTACATTTAATGTATGATAATTCATACCTTACTTCTCGTGATACTCATAGTCTTTGTCTTTTTTACGTTTATTGATAGATATGGTCGACTTAGAGGACAGTTGTGACTACTAGCTCAAGCACGATCGCGTGAATTTTTTACCGCTTAATTTTTAACCATCGCTTCAGCGCGTCTCGATTTACTTAGCATTCACCCTATTTTATTGTAGATAACGCATGTATACTACTTACAAACAAATTATATCGAAGCCGATGTTATCGATACACAGCACAAATTGATTTGATATGGGTATTGGAGGCACAGTCTTTGAGCCCAAGTTTAAAAAATCTGATGTTGCCAGCACATGACTTTCTCCATATATAAGATGTAAATATTTATCTACGACAGTATTTTGAACTCTAGATCCAATCTAAACTTGGAAGAAACATACAAACATTTTTTGTATTTTTTCTAGATAACTGTATATACCTAAATATCAGATTAATGGAGGGATTTTGCAAAAACGGAAACGAGCTTCGAATAATAAAGCTGAACTTCTAGTTACCTATTTACTCCAAAAACTAATCAACCCTAATGAAACCAACCAAAGTGCTATATATGAAATTTGATGTAGATAGGACAAATAGTTTTCATGTAAGAGCGCCCACAAGTACACAATCAGCAACTTCCGGTTAATCAGTATTTCACAAATAACTCCTAAACAATCAGTGATACTGAAAATTGTTTATACAAAAGTTATATTAAAAACCAATTTCTAAAACTTTTATACATAATAGTATATACCTAAATATTATATTTATGGAGATATTTTGCAAAAACGGAAATTTGCGTCGAAGAATAAAGCTCAACTTTCGGTTAACCACTTTACTCCAAAAACTAATCAACTCTGACAACACCCACCATAGTGCTATATATGAGGTTTCGTATTGATACGACTGTTAGTTTTTACGTTAGAGCGCCCACAAGCACACACACACACATACACAAAGACATCATTCCGAAAATGGGCAAAACGTGTTCTAGGGACCCCAAAACATGTACTTCCGTTGAAATCACGAAGTCGATTTTTTCATGAAAACAATACCTTCTCTCTACTACTTATATGGAGAATGTAAAAAGTTGAATTCCTAGGCAATGATAAGATAATTCCAGGATAGCTCCGCGCGATGAATTAGAACGAAGTGAAAATTTTCCAAGAGCACACGATTATACAATTATCACCACCGGATCATTGTAACGTATTTTTTTTAAGTAGACTTATTTACTGGAAAATGTAGTATTTTATCAAAAATTTTTTATTGCATTAGATTACATATGTATAATTATCAATAGCTCAGTACAACACAGTCTTTGCTACTTGATTCGGTGCTTAAATATCGGTGGTCCGTGAATAAGTCCTTGAATTGATGCTAAATATGCGAGAGTGCCATATATTTCTAATTTCTCATATATACATACGAGCTGTGCGATTTTGGGATGCAATTCGTATAATGCGATTTAGCTATGATGCTGCAACAATTTTTAGACCAATTCGGTGGTGTCTTATTGTTCAATTTGAATTTACGCTAGTACTTACAAACGCTCCGTTTACTACTATTCCGAGAAATTGGAATTAATATTTAATGTAGAGAGTAAAACGAAAGGCC
The DNA here is from genome assembly GCA_947579665.1 of Sympetrum striolatum. Taxonomy (NCBI): domain Eukaryota; kingdom Metazoa; phylum Arthropoda; class Insecta; order Odonata; family Libellulidae; genus Sympetrum; species Sympetrum striolatum. Next base: position 17,843,463 of record OX388341.1, read on the forward strand.
GGGGAGTACTAATTTAATTTAAATCATAAAATGAAATATAAATAATTGTTAAGCATCAGATATGAAAAATAAAATTACATGAATACTGCACAATCTGAAATTTCATAGTTAATCATATTAGTTTCATCATTACACAGTAGAATTTAAGCATTATATATTCCATATTGCGTATTCCTGCTGTACTCCAAGTGGTGGCTTATAGGGTAATTAATGGTATTAATTTATCAAAGAAACATCGCTTTGAGAAAAGAAAAAATTAGATAACCCATCCCAAAACATCATTTTCAAAGTAAATATTTTAAAATCAAATTTCTTTAATTTGATCATGCGAAATATGGATAGCGTGTAAACAAGTTCCATTTATAGCACATTAACTATGTCATTTCCGTTACGTTTAACTGTTTATACCGTTTTCAATTCTTTATTTACTAGTATATTTATCCGTCTATTTTTTAACTACTTACATGTAAATTTTTAACTGTTTGCTCTTTTTTTTCTTGTATGATACTGTTGGTATGTCTTCTTGTCTTTTTTATTTCGTTTAATCTGATTTCATCGCTAAATATAGTTTTCCCTTTCTGCTGGTTTCGCAGGTTTTTCACACCCCCATTTTTGAGGGTGTTTTCCTGCAGTGGGATTTTTTTCCAAAGCTCTTAGCTTAGGTTTTTTAAAACCAAAAAGTAAATTTCTTCTTTGTACTTTTTTCATCTCTTCTTTTAAATATGACGAAGGGTTAGATGAAAGAAGAGGCTCTATAATGTGAATATCGCCCTTAATAAAGTCCTTTCGTTATTATTACATTATAAATTAACCATTAAAAATGTCAATTTTTTAAGTATTAGATTGACACAATAATCAATAAAAAATCGAAATTCATGCCGTGATTTTTTGATTATTTTGTAATAATACCATTATGTTTACCCTCCTAATTTCAAATACTAGATAATCACGATTTTTCTCGGTCGCTACCCTTGATAGTGTTCTTCTTAATCCATCCTCATTCGTTTTATACTCTTCCACTTCATCCCCCTTCTCTATCAATCCCGTAATGCCCCGTTCCATCTCTTACCCTGTATTTCCCCTTTCCTCATTTCCCGCTCCACATCCTCCCTCCCCATCCGCTGCACTCTTTCCTCCGCAGCCACACCCCGAGGGAGTCGCAGCGACGCCTCACGGAAGACGCACATGCACGTATACAAAGCACGCCGAAGGCACGCAGCAACACGAAAAACTCAAATAAAGGCAGCTTACATGGCGGAGGAGAGAGAGGGAAGCGATCATTGAAAGGGAGTGCGAAGACAGGAGGGGAAAATGAAGAAAGTTTCGCGCAAAGGGATAACGTTATGGATCGGATTAATGCGAGAGGGGATCCAGCAGCCATTTTTCCCCTTTGTGGACACAGGGAATCGGCGATCGGTTTATTAAGAGGCTGTTTCGTCGCTGTGTAAATCTGAAGGTTATTCGGACATTCTGATGTTTGCCCTGAATGAAATGGAACACCGCGACGAAATGAACGAGCAGCTCGGAGCCAATATGGGGGAAAACTACTTTACTGTCATTTCTTTTTCCTCGGGAGAAATTGTTAAAAATTTTACCTAATGCTAAAATTACTAACAAGGAATGTATGTAGCACAGTTATCTCTTATCCTTTTAATCCCACAAAGATCTGGAGGCACTATGAGGAAGACCATGTTGAGAGCCTTATCTCTCAATTCAGCATTCAGTTCTGGAAATCACTTAAAATTTATATGTCATGTCAAACCTTTGGAAATTGTTGAGATATATCGAGATGAAAGATCAATACTCGCAACCCAGCATTATTATGTAGTATGTATCCAAACAAAGTGACATGACACGTGTTTAATAAGCTAAAAGTAACTGGGGTAGTAGTATTGTTAAAAGTGCTTCGACAGCTTAGGTCATTTCGCACATTGGCTCCCACCGGGATACGAACCCGGGATCGCTTTCACCAAAGGCAAACGCGCTGTCCACATGACTATCCGGGAGCCCCCTAAAAGTAACTATTTATTTAATTTAATTGAAAGATATACTCCTGGTTTTGACCTTGGCAGGTATATATCTTAAATATTAGCATATTCAGAGGAGTCAGTTTCAGCTGTTTTGATGAATCATTCCCTTTTATTACTTATTATCGAGGAAAATTCGTTACATCGATTCTCATCTCTGGTTTGTTGTACATAAGTAAACTTACTAGCAAGAGAATTGGTAATCCAGGATCTTGGTGTACTATTTGATTCATCTCTTATTTATAATGCACACTTTCACTTTGCAAGCAACAAATACTTGAAAATGTTAGGTTTCATCACCAGACATACTAAAAGTATGAACAACATGATAGCTCTGAAAGTTCTGCACTGCACAATTGTAAAACCCATACTGGAATAATCTGGTCTCCATATTATGCTAAACATTCAAAATCAATTGAAGGAGTGAAGCATAAATTTCTTAGACTAATTAACTATAATCAGGGTCGTGATGTGACAAATATATCATATGAAGTTATACAACAACATCTAAAACTTTTCACTCTTCATCATCGCCGTTTATTATCTGACTTAATATTTTTATACAACCTACTCCACAACAAAATAGACTGTCCCTAAATTTTATAAAGATTTATAAATCCGTGTGCCATCCCATGTAACCAGAGGCCAAGACTTATTCGCTAAACCTGCTTCAAAAACTAATTACTCCTTTAATGCACCTCTTAACAGGTTACATTGAGTAGCAAACAATCATCTTAAAAATATTTGCATCTTCCATTGTAGTACAAACTGTTAAAAAATATAAGTTCCCTTTAATCTTAGATATAAATTTCAAATGTACATACTATTGAACACTTACTGTAAATAAATGTAAATTATATTGTATTATTTCATGTGTATTCGTATTTGTTACCAACAATTTATATCATATATGTTAAAATTGATTTTAAATCCTTTTTTTCTTATTTTTCACATAGGCTTTTAATTATTACTCTCTTCACAAAAGCTGTACTTTATGTATTTACTCATGTTTATTATTTGTAAAATCCCATATGTAAATTTTATCAATTATAATAATGTTAGTGATATTTATGCTTAAATTTGAATGATTTGTGATATAAATTTCCCTATTTGTGATATTTTATGCTTATAAAATCCTAATGTTTATTGTATTTTTACTTTTTAATTCTACTATGTGATGTTAGTGATGTGACATGTTTTTTAACAAAAGGGTACTTCCCGTTGAATAAATAACTAAATCCATCACTGTTGAGAAAGCATTATCGGAATCGCAATCTTTTTTATACAAATGAAATATTTCCAAAATCAAGTATCGAGTTTGTGACTGATGTAAAGCTTACACACGAAGGTATATCAACGCATCACATGCTCAATAAGGATATGCGATTTTCATCGATTTGAAAACTAAAAGAAAATTGGTCAAAATTCGAAAATTCACGCGGATATTGAAACAGATGAGATATTAATGGTTATTTACGGGAGTACCACAAATACACGTGAGTACAGCAATTACATTATGATGATTATGTAACTATTTGATAAGGTATTTTTGGTATGACAGTTTATATACATCATGGAATGTATATCGGAGGGTTTTGAAGTGTTTTAGAGATAAATGTCTTGGACACAAGTAAATCGATAGAGGATAAACAAAAAAATTGAAACTGAAGCAGCTTTGAAAACGACAAAATAAAGAAATTGTTATAAACATTAACTACTATTTTATCAATGTATCATCAACTGTTGTCTAAAGTATCCAAATTAGGTGCTTAGGACATGTATAGTTAACGTTCTGTCAGAAGAGGGCCATATTTGACAGAATAAAAGACTAGCTGCCCAATTTGATGGGAAATCATTATGTTAGATGCTCACATTTTCTTTTTTCAATTCATCTGTTAGAGGTTAAAAATGCTGTATTTAATGAAAAACCATCATCAATTAGTACAATTCTTATACATGTACTTTGGAATTAAATTTTTCTAAGTGACGAGTTCAGTTCAGTATTTGTTTCCCGGGCCACTTAGAGCATGCGTGCCATGGTTTCACAACCCCCACATTAGGTCATACTTATTTCTCATAGGTGTTATCATTTCATTGAAATTTTTTCAATTTCCATTTCCCATTGTTCTCACTGTCATTATTAACTACCTATTGAAAAATATAAGTAAAACGATTATTAACGTGAAAAAGGAATCGTGAGATCTGGATACAACTAATGACGATTTATTAATCGTTTATAATATCCGAAAATATTAAATAAACCATCTTCCGCACATTCCGATAACTTATGTTCCCTCCTATGACCCCTAGAAATATTTTCGGGCAATTTCAAGAACAGGAGTCGACTATTTCGGATGGGAGAAGTGTATTCCTCGTCTCGGGGGATTAGTTATGAAAAGGGCGAGGAAAACAGAGTGGCGCAGGGGCGGAAGGGTTGGGGAGTGCGAAAGACTCGAGGACGAGAAAAAATATCAACAAGGAAGCGTCATTCGATTTTCCGCCCCAGTCATCCATCGAGAAGGCCCTCGTTTCTTTTTCCGTTCGCATCCAAACTCGCAGCATCTGATCCCATTTCCTCCTTTCTCCACGTCTGCTTCCCCAGAATGCATCTCTTCTCTCTCTACCATTTCAACAGTAGCGCCTAAAATCTTAACGCCAAAACTCGCGTTCTATCCCATACGACAGGTCTTTCTTTTGAGCTGTCTAAAATTGGTTGAACTAATTTTAAATTTTGAGAACTAAACCGTATCTTAAAATATCCATAATGAGGTATAATTTAAAGTAATTCATCAACTTTTTTAATTTTCTCACAATTTATATCATATTAAACTCAATAAATAATATGTTTAAAATCTTTATGTCTAGTGATTTTTGGCTCAATTTTCAGATTATACATAGATTCAAAACGAAGTTAGAGAATAATTCTATGAATTAATGACATTTTTACTAAGGAGGGGTTAGGCCCTAGTTCCCTCTTCTACCTAACTGTAAATAAATTCATGAATTTAATGTTAGAATAATAATAAATACAAGAAGATCACGAAAAAAATTGTATTTGTGAGAAATCTTTCCGTCTGATGGTTGAAAAAGAAGTAAAACCCCACTGTACCGGAAAAGAACATAAAAACACAGTTAAAGTAAATAAAAAAGATTTTTTAATTAATCCATTAAAATATAACATACAAAATAACACAATATTTATAAATTTAAGCAAACAATGGAATGCAATATCTAAAATCTGAGTCATGATGAATACAAAATATGTAATTCCAATAATAATACATATTATAATAGTAAACTACAATTTTAAAACAAACAATGACGTTAATAATTTGTTAAATAGATGTTGAATTTAAGATATTTAAACACGATATAATTGTATAATAAAGGAAGGTCGTTGATGGTTGAAATATAGTATAAACGAAGCACTTCTTTCATGGTTTTTGCGCTTCGTTTAATCTATTTATTCTACGTTAGAATTGTTCGAACCGTCACTGACTTACTCGCTGCGGTTGTCGGACTATGACTAAAACAAATCTGTTCAGGCCATTTAAGGTTAAAGGGCAGTGTAATATATAAATATATCCATGACTGAAAAGTTCATGTGACCACTAAAGTAGAAATAGAGTTCGAAAAACTATCTGCGTTGCACTGAATCCAAGGGAGAGACTGACGGAGGGTTAACTCATATAATCCCCGCCGATCTCTCTCTTCGACACCAGTCTCTTCCACTTTCTCTCCTCCATCGCTTTGCATAGCCTCGGGGGCGCAGTCTTCCCATTCGAATATTTCCCCATTAGCTATCAACCCCTTTCTCCGCTTTCCTCATTCGTTTTCTCCCCGCGAAGCTCCCTCATGACGCGGCCCCCGAGGGAACGTCAGCCCCGGGGAACACTTCTCTCCGGGTCTTCTGAAACTCACTCGCGGAGAGATAGCGTTTTAGCGAATCCTTTATCTTCCGATCTCCCCATTGCGTCCCATTCCGGCCGCGCCCTCAACCGTTTTGTCTTTGATCGGAATCCGCAGCCCTAATTCTCCGCGATGATTCTGGTTGAGGTTCACGCGTCTACGAAGGATGGAACCGATTTGGATTCTATCATTACGGTGCTGTTGGATATGGGCAGATATACTATTAAGAGTGGAAAGACGCAGAAAAATACTGCGTTATTCAAAAAGAACTCCTTAGTCCTGAATTGAAGTTTTAGTATGTGTCTCTAAGTATATTTTTAGTTGGTCATTGAAGTTCTTATGCAATGAGTTCAAATTATATATGACTCCTTTCTATCAAGAGGTATTAAATCTGTAATTTCTTCGATTCAAAAACTCTATTGAAATGAGATTAAGTGAAAGAATGATAGTATTTCATGCAAACAATGTCTTCTGATTCCATAAACTGAATTTTTTGATGTAAGGGACCGAGGGTCAATTCTTTACACGATGTTCTGAAAGCGATTTTACAATATCTCAATTGTAATCCTGTTTGCTTATTTTAAAATAATCACAAAAATAAAAAGGTTTTATTTATAAAATTTATTTACTAATGTTCTAGGTCTAATCCAATTGTGAATATCTTATTTTCCCTAGTTCCCTATTATAGTATAGTATCTATTAACTTCGTGATTAATAATTATATCCTTAGACAAGTTGCAACCTTCATTTTTGCTTTCATCTTGCTATTTTTCGGTGTACGAGGGGGTAAAAGAAAGCAATCATCAAAAGAGTTTTAATTTATTTTCTTCATATTAAGGGAGGATAATGAGCTAAATCCATTTTTTAAATAAATTCATTTAAAAAATCGGAGTCGATCCGAGATTTCAAAAATATTAAAATAATAGTATTTAAAATATTGATTTTCACCCGTCGTTACATTTGTAGCTCTCGGATTAAATGGAATCGATGATAATCTGGAATAAATTACATATATATTTCTCTAGCTAGAGGAAGTTCCAAAACAATATCAGTTTTTTTACTAATAACTGAATTCTTTATTTCCCTGTGGTAATTCACTTCCGTTCACATATAGTTTTAGAAATTTAAAAAGTTAACGAATCGCTGGAAATATTCCTGAGAACGCTTTAATGAATCTTAAGCAATATCCTCAATATTTCCCATTCGAGGCAATGAATTACAAATTGAGCCCCGTGTATAAGACAGCGATTCGCCTCATTCGCAAACTACCACGCAATCACGAGCTCTTTCCAGCCACATAATTAAGTCAAGACTCCGTCCGTTTAAAGCACGCCTTCATTTCCAAACTTAAACGCACGACTCTCCCACGCGGAGATTCCGGATGATATTGGAAGCCGTCACGTCCACCAGACGTTGCCTCCAACCCTATACTTCCCAAGTCTGACTCCCGCGGATCAATCAACCAACGATTTTTCGACGTCCAGACTTGGAAAACCTCTCTCCACCCTCTTAATTATCTAATTCGACCGGGACGAATTCGCCCCTCATTATTTCGCTATAACGCAATCCTCTCTGAGAGCTTTTCCTCCCGTGAGCTTTATGCGCAAAGGCAGGGCCGGTAGTTTGATAACCGGCCCGACCCCATCCGCGTTCCCTTTAATCCATCGGGATTTGCCTTGAGGAGAAGTAGGGAGATGGGCAGAGAAGCCCTGCGGGGTGGATGTGGAGAAATAGCCTCCCGTTTGTCTATCACTAACGCCATTCTCGAAATCCCCCTTTTGGCGGTTGGATGGAGGAAAGATTTGCGCAGACGAGTGACGGCAGAGAGGCCGCCGTGGTCGCGATGCAGAAGGGGCAATGGGAATTGGGTGACCCGGGGCGGTCTGGGTTCTCGGATGGGCGGCGGGGGAGTGAGGGGTCCCTTTCGCGGCCTCCGTGGATTTCGGTAAAGGCGAATGAGGATGTGGGAATTGAACGCGGAGGAGGGAACGGAATGGGAGCTCCAAGCGAAAGATTGGGGGGTCTACGAAAATAATGAACTGGTATGCGTACAGAAGAAGCTTGGGGTAATACTGTTATATATTTGCAATAATTTATACCGCGCAGTCTTTTGTTTTCTTGCTTCTCAGCTTTATTAAAAATCTTTGACATATGAGTGAGATGAATTTTCCTGTATCTTAAAATTTATCTATTTCTTATTGCACGTACCCTACTTAATAGGTTTTTTTACGAATTTATTAATTTTGTAAGCTGCTATATCACGTTTGCTCATCGTCCAGGTGTTGGCGATCTCAATGAAAGATTAATCAACAGAGTGACCGTATTTTACTTCTTCATGGATACATTTCCTTATTTTTATTACTCTTAAAAATAAAATAATGTTATCACCATGCTAAGGAGAATCGTCCCTTCATATAACACTATTTTTATAATTTTTGTACAAATGAAATTATAATTTACTCTAATTTCGATACTTTTTTGGCATTCCATATTTGATTTGTCTTTTTAAGATAACGATTCTTCTATTTCATTCACATGAACTGTTAATACTAAGTGCAATGGAATTTCAATTTCTTTTTATAAAATCCGAGATGTGTATTCAGTGATATACCATTCAACCACTCACCGTAAAAGATCGGAAAGAAAACTATTCTGAGAGAAAAGAAAATTCTTCCTCATGTTTGAAAATTCGTAAGTATGTTTTGCCTCTTTCGGGTTGTTTGATATTACCCACGAGAAAGGTTTATATCGCGAGTACCTCTCAGAAGGGAAACTCTGATTGCATTAATCTATTTGAGGAAATTCGTATTTGAAGTGTTTAGTATAAATATTAATTATCGCATCTTACTTAATTTCTGTCGAACGTTATATATTTATTTTAAACACGGAGATTGATCTGATTAGCTTATAATTGGGGAGTGTATATTCAATGTTTAATAAAATAAATAAATCGTTAATAAATTGAAACTTTTTCCATGCCTCCAAAGAGTAATTTCTCCTCGAATTTATCCTTTTCTGCTTGGTTTATTACTTCCTCTTCAAGCGCCTAGACACATAATCACGCTATTCACACCTCTTACCAACGATAGTGAGCTTCCTCTTAGAGAGATTTTACCTCTCATCAGTTGTCATCTCCCGCTATCTCATTACTCTTCTCTAAGGTTGTGATTTACGGTTGAATCAATACCTCTGATTTCATATCTACGTCCACGCATAAGTACTTGTGGTCTAACGAATAACCACATGGATTCTCCAAATATTTCACAAAGGGCGTCATGAGCAGATGTGAAGTTAATTCGTCACTTAAGAAGTGGGATTCAAGTCAATAATAATTATGGAGAGGAAAGTATAATTCTGCAATGATCATTTTTTATTGATGTATCACTTGCCGTTATATGCGTATAGTAATTCGCTAGTCTACAAAACTATGTTGTACTTCCCCTCACTCCTTTCCTATGGCAAATAACGAACAAAAATTCGGAAATGATTTTTTATATAAATCTTTAAACTTCGTAACCTCATGATTAAAACCTGCATACTGTTACGTATGTCGCTGACTTCGATTCTGACGCGTTAATATTACCCAGTAAGTCAAAAATCAACCAAATCTTGCAAAGTGCGTCAATATCCAACTTTATTCGAAAATCTTAAGTTTCGATTCCGAACACAGAGTAGTAAATGTATTGGGTAGTAATATAAAGTTCAATATTTTAAAGTTGTGTTTATTTTTACAATTCCCTACGCGTATATATTTATCGATATACGAATCCATTTATCATTTATTCTTAACTTTACATACGTATCTTTCCAACAGCATCTCAATTATTGAATTCAAACCAGCTCATTAAACCTATAAAAAAATAAAATATCGGTTTTTCTCTCCCTTACGTTTCGCTCATATTCCCTTCACACACATCTTTGTTACTTTACTTCGGTTCATCTTTTCTATAAATCCATACCATAGAATGACAGTCCTATGCTGGTTACCCAGCCTTTATTTAATCCTCATTTATTCAACAATAAGTCATTGTTCTCTCTGTTAGTATTTTCTACCCTCCTAAATGATCTTTTGGTCAATCCTTGATAATAACGTTATGAGAATTACAATTTATTTTATTTTTCAAATTTACCTTTCTGTAAAGAGTAAATAAATTTCTAATATCCGCAATTTATTTTATTTTGATGATTGTTTTCTAGTACAACGCTATTATCAACGCCTTCATCAGGCCTGATGATGGTGTGGTAGCCGAAATTTGTCATCTAAATAATATATACTGCGTAAATTGCAAAATTTTAATCTTTTATATTTATTTTTACTGCTTTATAATGGCTTTTCTCAAAGTACTTTCTAGTATGATAAATCTAAATTACCCTGATTTAGCAAGAAATGAGTTTTTCTTCTATTTTTTGTAATTCGACTAACGAGAATATTTCAAGCAAGCAAGAGGGTCATGGGAGAGGTTATATTGAGAAAAGGTCATATTCCCAATTCGGAATTGGGATTAAAATGTCTACAGACATATCTGATTCTTAAGAATATTGATTTTCTGATATCAAAAGAGAATGCAGAAACTGGAATCATTCGCTAACCCGTGAGCTGATTCCATAAAACTTATTCTGGCAGTGCGCATATTTTAGGAAAGAGTCGAGAGGGTGCAAAAAAATCGTCATGCTCAAAAAATATACGAGTTAATCTGCCTTGATTTTTACGGCATCATTGTTTGATTAGGGACGTAATAAGGAGGTGGGTTTTACCAAAGAGAAGAAGACATAAGAAAATTTTTAAGGACAGCTCTCTTACCGGTTTCCCCTCGGGCTGAAACTGAGGAAGAGGCTTCCATAACCTCAATTTCCTCGTTCGTGTTCTCTCTACATGTAACATTTCTCATTGCTCCTAGGCATTGGTTTACGTCCTCCCGTCCTTTACGTTCATTTCGTATCGTTTGTCTATGATGTCGCCTTGTTAGCACAGGAAGCCCTCGTGAACTTAAGAGATGATTGATCGGCCTGACCACCATTGCGTCTACATTCAATCACTATATTGTTTTGGCTTTAATCTGCAAAGGATGTCGTAGGGGGTCTAGGACGCCGCCATCGTTTTTCCACCACCACTTCGGCGCGTGTATTATGCAGGATCATTTTATCAATGGATGCAATTGTATATAGAACTCATGGGGAATTCTATCCCGCTTTTTGGTCACTGAGTGAGAATTTTGGACCCCAACCCAACTAAAGAATAAACCCTCCAGGGTTAAAATATGCAACATTCACAGTATCAAAGCACTGATATCTGTAAGATATTAGTGCTATGATACTGTGAATGCATGATATGTAAACGTTATTTATTATTTGAGATGGTAATTTTGTATTATTACATCAAATACCACTCTTATTCATATACGTTTCAATATAGTATTAACTGTACGTTGAATTTTAATGAAAATTGGAGGACATACTTGCTCTCTTTCACTCAGCAGTACCTTGCTGCCCACTACACCTCTGTTGACTTCGCTTAATTTATGTAGCTGTACTTGTAATATCTGATGTTGTAATAACCTTCAAATTAAGCATTAATTTTCTTCGAGATTATGTTTATGGAATTCCAATAAAACCGCATGTGTAACTGAGAGACTATCCATTCTAAAATATTTTTATGGAAATTTTCTGTGGAAGTCTGCAAAGAGTTTTATTTCCATAATTATAGGCTTTGGCGATCTTTATCAATATTTACATATCTATATTATGTTTCTTTTTGCTTACATAGTGACGGTACATCCTTTATAATTTTATTCTTGCAGTCTCATTGAGCCCATAGTTTATTGTATTTATCACTCTTCACCTGTGAAGCTTCTCATAAAAGCCAAACATTTTGAATTATAAAGCACCTTGTTGAACTTACATAAGGTTAGATAGAAGGGAGAATTGGCCTAAACACACAAATGCTATACCAAATTATGGTTGTCATATTTTTATGGCAATTAATTCTGGATATAATATCTGATTTTGTAATAACCCTCACATTAAGTATTGATCTTCTTCTAAACTATGCGTATATAATTTCAATAAAACAGTATGTGTAAATGAGAAAACAAATCCCAATCATTCTAAAATTTTTAGCAGTATCTTAATTCTTAATAAATCCTGGCGGCCATACGGAGTCATCGAAAATTACCTCTCGCAAAATGTCCCATTCCGAGCTGTAGCATGTTGAGTAGTCATGGTTTTCTTTATCACAATGCATCGTTGGAAAAAAAGCAAAATGGTTGAGCAAAGAAAGCTTAGGCAGTGCGGAAGATTGTTTTTGAATGGGAAACAAATTTGTTAATATGAGGTACTTAATGCGATTAGGGAAGGAACCTGAGGGGCAGGAGAGGGCAGATTTTCATTCCGAGATTTCATTAGCAAATGCTCCTCGTGAAGCCACCCATAGTCGAGGGCGCTTCGCAAAGTCAATTTCACCATTTACGTGATTAATGAAAGTAACACAATCGCGGGAGGACTAATTACCAAGTTTTGTAATTTCGTTTTAATTCGTCGCTGGCTTTGCAACGAGATCATTTTCGACTTAATTGAAACTTCGTGAAGGTCGCAAAAGTGGAGAAAAAATGTAGCGCTTTATGTGCTTCCAAAAAAAAACGAAATGCTTTTTTAAATCAAATGCAGTCTGATGACAGCAGATAATAGATTTGATTAGCAGATATTACATTAATGTAGACCAAAGAAGGCAAAGCGGATTGAATTTATTCTTAACACAGAGCCAAACAAATATTTATTCATACTAGATCATAACATCAATTAACAGCACGATTTTGGGTTCGATGCCTGGTATCATCAGGTGAACAAATTTACGCAGAATAAATACAGAAAAAGGTAGGTAAAGGTAAGGAATTGTACAAAAAATAGGAGGAAGAACGGAAATTTTCATTCAAGGAAAAGGAAAGAGAAATCTTGTTAATCTTATTTTTAATGAGGGCTCGCTCAATTAAGAGAATTTATTGTTTTTAAAATGATTCTTCTATTGAAAATATGCGCTATTCAAGAAATTTTTAACATAGTCACTTTATACTACAATTTTCGCAGATTTTTTTTGAACCAAGTGATTATCAGAATAAAAAAAAGAATAGAGATCTGATGGTAAATATTCATCGAAGGGGAAAGTTAGAAATTGATGAAACCTAATGCCTATAGTACCAAACATTCAGCATTTTAACCATACAATTTTCTTCCTATATTCTGAATATTCTCTTTCTTTCTAGGAACATTCCTATCTATTTTAATCTATAAGTTAAATAGTCGAAGAATAATACTATCCCTTATTAATTTTTTCGTTATTTTGTGAAGGCTAATGAGGTGGGGAAGCATTCCAATTACATATACATTTTCTTCCGTTTTTTCTTACGTATTTTCCTTTGCATGACGCATCATATATAAGGTTTAATCTTCAGTTTTGTATGAACATTTATTAATTCAATCCTTACATAATATATTATTATACATCCCTTAACTAATCATTACTAGTAATTAAATTTAATTTAACTAAATCATAAAAATATTCTCGATGCAGATTTAGTCGTAAATGGACTAATCACTCACTTAAGCAGTGTTGGTTCATATCTCATCGGCTGCGTTCTAATCCATTCTACCTACTAAGACTTCAATTAAATGTCATAATTTCGTGATAATTACAGCATAACCCTTATCACTGGGTCGATAGCACTGGATGAAACCCTTCATAACACAACGTTCATCTCGTGCGAAGGTTATAAAAAAAAATAAGGGAACGGGCGTTGGAAAGAAACCAGAAAGAGAGGGACAGCGAACAAAAGAAAAACCCCTTGTTTTTTCAAAAACCGCGATGGCTAACTTAAAGGGCCGAGCATTCCGCAAATAAAAAAGGAACACCCGAAGGAAAGAGCTGAAACTGCTTTTTCGTTAATCTAACACGTTTCAAATGCCTTTGTTTCTCTCTCTCCGCAACCTTTCCTTCTTCACGGCCCCTCACATAGCCGCACATCCTATATCCGTCTACATAGCCCTTGCCCCCTAACACGCGGCGCGAGTATCCCGGGGGCAATCCCACAACACCCCACGGCCCTCTTTCGAAAGGCCTTTCTCTCCCTTTCATCCCTTCGGTCACCCCCTCTCCTTCTTCCAGCGCACCCCGAGGCAGGGGGATGGCGAAATGATGCTACGGCTCAAAAGAACTTTCTTCCTCCGCCTTCCTCCATTTTCCCTTTCCCGAGAATACATGCAAACTCGTTTCTAATTCCAATCTCGTTCTCCCCCGCGTTGTTGCCTTCCCTCGCCTAGGCGCCTATTCTCGTTACGCGGACTTTTCTCTTTATCTCCCTGTTTCCTCGAATCATCGCCCCGCTCACGATCCTTCTCCCTCGTTTTTCTCGGATTCACGAACGCCCCGGGCGAGACGAAATGAGTAATTCATCCGGCTCTTGTCTATTTAGGTTTTTCTTTCCCTCGATCATCTCTCCCTCGTTTCTTTCTGTCGTTTGGCTGCTTAGCGTTCTCGTTATTCGGAGCTCTTTTTTGGGCGTGGACGTCTTGGGTCGAGGTGGGAAAATTCCGAATGGATTCGAATGTCATTATGTCGATTGCTATTCTAGGCTTCCAGGAGGATTTTTTTTAAGGGATTCGGGAATTGTCACGTATTCTGTATTTTGGATGATTATTAAGTTATTCAAATCTTAATGAGTGGCAATATATCATCCTGGATTATCTGTTGACTTGACGAATATAAAAGATACAAAGGATTACTTATTTAGATCTTTATGCCATGATTTATCTATCAGTAATTCAGACGATTATCTATTTTTTGATGTTGTTATTCTCTTATAATTCCTTCAAACTTCTCATATTTAAAACTAATTTTATAATTATCAATGTAATGAGTATATCATTAAAATTCATTGGAATGTTTTACGACATCCATACTAAAATATGCTTTATGGAAATTTTCTGTAGAAGTCTTCGGAAAGTTTTATTTCCAATATTATGTGCTTTGACGACGTTTATCGATGTTTACATATCTATGTACTATATCATTGCTTATATAGTGACGGTACATCCTACAGGGATGTTTTCTTGCAGTTTTATTGAACCCATAATGTTTAATGTATTATAAAAATAAAGATAATAATCATAGTTTATATGTTGGCTTTAAGCTTAATATATCGATTAATAAGCAAATGGTAACTGTTCAATGAGCGATTTCGAGCGGAACAGCTCATTTAGTTAGAGAGAAGAAAGAGTTTAGGCTAAATTTCCTTTAAATATTTTCAAAATTACGAATAAAATAGTGATTATCCTATTCTATAAACAAATTTTACGAACAAATGTTATTGAAAATATTCTAAAATATTTCAGTCTATGATAAACTGTGATAGCTCTTTGGGAATATGCTATAAAGTGTAGACACTCAAATGGTAAACCGTATTTTCAACTACCTGCAATCACTATGAGATGTCAACAGTAATATTTAAGGCTTCAAACCATCTCCAATATTTCATCTTATTTATCAATTCTAATATTCCTTTCCTGTATAATTCAATATAAATAATGGAGTATTTTGTTTCTTCAGAGGTGAGATGTACACACGGAAGTAGCGCTGCTGCGGCATCGCGTCACAAAACTCGAGCGTAATAAGACTCAAAACCCTTCTTAAAATGCAAATTTGTTTTCCTCTCATTCCATTTGTCTTCGCTCGTACATCTGTCATTCTTATGGATTAAATTTCTCCGGTAGATCGTGATCTATGTACGGACCTAGAGATGACCCTCACTCGCTCTTTCCCGGTACAACTTTCAGTGCTGCCCTAATCCCCCCTTCCCCTGAGCAATACCTTCCCCAACTCTTCCATCTGAGCTGCTCTCGGCTTACAGGGAATCCCTTTCTCAATGGTAGACACGTTAAAACCTCCATCATCCTCCCGCCTCATCTTTAATAAGCATTGCCAGCCAACCTGAAAACATTTTGGATTAATCGCGAGACTAATGAGATTGCACATCCGTCTTGCATTTTCATTAAGATGCAACTATATTTGCTCTGTTTTGTCGATTAATCCACAGAAACGGAAGCTTTTGTTTTTACTGATTCTTCAACTTCAATTTCTTTAACCTTTAAGTAAACTGAGCTGAAACTTTTAAGTCCAACAACTTTGAGGGTTCAAATCTAGTCCATCGCTCGGTAGATTTTTGAGATGAATTAGACAAGAATTGAAGTATTTGAAGTTTTTGAAAGCGATTCTGACAAATGCTATATGGTTTGATGCTAAAAGGAATGAGTAAGATTCTTCAATGCAGTGCGGAGCGGCGGACATAGAAACTTGCAATAGGAGGCGACCTATATCTACCACAGAATTTGCGTCATTTTCATAGTGATTTGAACTATTTCACTTTCACTCATATTTATAATCATATGGAATGTTTCAACGCCTCTTTTAAGGGAAAAAACCCAAAAGAAAGCACTTACTAATCCTAATTATCAATCTGCCACTACCCATGACAAATTATGACCTTACTGATTAAAATGCATCATAATCTATTATTTAACTTACGCGTTTCAACAGGCATCGACATTCATTCGTTTTTGGCTTCCAACACAGAATTGCTTCTTCATACATTATAACATTGTCGATTGGGAAATTCCAAAACCCAAATCTGTAATTTACCACTCAAGTAGTCATGTGGAATGTGGTAACGGTACAAGGCGAGTAGTGTCATACTGAACCGAAATTTAAAATCGCTTAATAAACGTGATCACCCTAATGCGCTCCATGCAATTGTTATATTATTTAAATGCTTAATTAAACATAAAATGACGACATTAATGTCAACATTCTGTTTACATCAGCATAAAAGGAATGATTAGAAATCGCTGCTCTACTGACGCAATAGTAAAGTGAATCGGTATAATATTCTGTGAAGTATTTACTCTCTGTGAACTCACGCGTTTTTATAGTTCTCAAAAGAGAATAATGAGTGGTAATAACATTTATGAACTTTTGGTAAATCAAGAGATTTTCAGTATATCTATTGACAAATTTTGTGACGCCAACGCTCGCACCAGGACCAATAAACCATATAAGATATTTTTCATATATTTTGAAGCTGTAGAATGGCAGATAGGATAAAAAATAAAGATGACGTCGATTTCTGGTTTTCGTTCTAAACCTCCAACTACAATTTTCCTAAAGAAATCTCATCTGGGTCACACTTGGATATGCAACTACTACTAAAAAGGCTTAGGCAATGTATGACCGATATTACTTTGATCTCCTTTAACCTGTCGACATATTTCTTCTAGCAACCCCGCTGTTAATCTTCTCCCGTGCCAACTTACCATATCTCTGTAGCTCCGTATTTTACGTCTGACCGAAAGAATCAACAAAATCAGATTCAACGAGCGGATGGATTCGAGAGCCTCCATCGCCTCGCTTTGATTAGTGGATTCGGCGAAGGTATTTAGCATAATGGGCCTAATGACGGCTGTAGACTGAGCGCGCGATCCCCTCCCAATTGTCTAACCAAATATTAGCTCGTTTAATGATAGTATTCGTTATTCAGATTTCCTCCCTTCTCTCTTTCCCATTCAGGCAGGCGGTCGGAAGAGCTTTTTGTAGTATCCATTCGGATAGTATGTGTTTACCTGTTTACTTTGGCTCATTCACGACGGCTGTTTACGATAAGCAAATTGAATTACTTCTCACATGTCATATCGTCTGATGCCGCATCATTAGCGGTAAAAATCTTACACCGTTTAAATATTTCATAGCAATAAGTGGGTCAATATTTTCATTCAAGCACTTCCAGGAGAGCGAGATTTGTCTTAAATATGTCATTAATTTCATTTCATACCTGCAGTGTGATGTTTACCAATTTTCGTGTTTAAAATTAATCATTTATTGTTTACAATAAATTTAATGAACAAATCAACTGTGCTCATGGGTGATGGTATAATTTCAATTTCATATCTGGTAAATGAAGTTAGTTCTATTAGACCCATGACACAAAATTCATGATTCTAGATGATTTTCTTATAAACCATTTAATTTTTCACGGACTTATTCATCTTAAGGGAAAAATCGTCTCGCTATATGGTTTTAGTATTTGGAACAGAAATATCGTAACAAAAGCATCAAATCTAGATTGAATAAAAATATTCGTCACCGTATTGAAAAATCTCAATTTTTAATTGCCGATAGTAATTTATCTCCAGAGAAACTATTAGAGAAGAGGTTCCGCCATACTGAAAGCTTTTTAGCACGCTCCATGTCAATAAAGACAATTTAAACAGCTTCTGAACGTATATTTTCTAGGGTAACGTCCAACAAAGACACTATAACCAATTCGGATGAATAATAGAATTCTAAGCACTTCCTTTTTCGAAATATTATTTTTATTTTCGAAGCGGTAAAAAAAGTATGAACAGTAATATAGTGATTATTTAATAATAATTTTTCCAGCAAAACTTGTTGAAATCGATGTTTACATTTTCCATAAGCATAACTATATAACAGAATAAAACATTACTAAAACATTCGAGTAACATTTCTGTCACCGTATCCTAATTTTTTAGTTTTCCTTAGATACAAAATAGAGAAAAAATTATCTGTAATTTAATTTTGTTCCATCTTGTTTATGGATGAGAAGTAAAGAAATTCATTGCTGCTCGAGTGATGCAGTGTTATCCGTCGGATTATAAGTATAGAATACTAATTGTAAGATGTATATTTTGTAATGCATTTAGTGAGTAGCGTATATGTATTTCAATTGATTATAAGGCAATTAATAACAATGACCTATCCTAGACATACTTTGTATATCCTTGGACCAATTAATTTATATTTTTATTGTTATTATAAAGTTATCCTTAGTTTTTTACTCCATCTACTTGAATTTCCCTCTGAACCAATTTTTGCATCTATTGGTTTGAGGATTGCGGAACCAACCAACCATAACCGAGTATCCTATATAAAAACATTTAAAATTAAAGTGAACGAAATCTGAGGGTGAAATCTGTTCTTTGATGAACTAATATAGCCAAAAAAATTCCGAAATTACAAATATTGAATTAATTTTGACATCTATCAGTGGGATGTTTCTCGCTTTAAGCAATGAATAGACAATGTATAAAACCAACATCACTTTATGAAAGGAATGGTTTTATTGTCCTTTGCAAAGTGAAGTAGAATTTCGAGAAAAACACCTAGTAAGTAAGAAACTAGCAAAATTATATGATCTCATTGTTATCGTCCTAATTTTGTATTCACGATCACAAAGCAAAAAAATATTCAAATAACTTTTTAGTATAAGAATCGAAAAAGAACGAAATACACTCTAAAATAAAGAGAAATGATCGTACCGGCTTAAAAATTTATTATCATGTTTTGGTTGCATTCAGCTGTACCTTTCCAAATGAGAAACCTTAGTAAAACGGATTTTTTCCATCGTTCAACTAAATTCAATTTGCTCCGAATTTAACGCGAAGATATCTTGATGCGATAGTAAGCAATTCCATCTGGAATTTAATTAGTTTGATGGAATTAATCAAAGCATACGGTGAGAATTAAGCCCCTTATCGATGCATTGGAGCATTCAGAATCCAAAACAGACGCTTTTCCCCCTTCAACTCGGTAATTTACTCTCCCAAATGGAGTAAATTGCGATTTTCTCGAATCTTCCGGATACGCAGTATGCGATCTTGTTTGGGGCATGCGTCCTCCAATTACTTTGTCCGTACTCATAGATCCGCTAATTAGAGGTTATTATTGTAGCATCCACTGTTTAACGGAAGGATGATGAACTAAACAAGGAAAATGGCAGCCAATCATGGATATCGCATGGCCTATGAATCCGAGAATTCAAATCGCCAAATAATCTAACTCGGGATCTAGAGAGGATACAACCACCGCGCAGTAAAGTATTAACCTTTAATGTCCTCCTCCGGACGCAAGAAAAAAGTCCTCCGGGGGATCCACGCGATAAGCCTAATTGAAGCACAATCATACACTCTGCACTTGAGTTCCTTTCCTTGTCATTGGCCATGGGACAAGCCCCTTCGCTCCGGTTTCCCATTATGCCCATAAAGCAAGAGCCGCTTGTCACGGGGCCTCCCACCTCAAATACGGCCACGCATAATTTCAAACAAATAAGGATCCCGTCTCACAATTTCAATCTTCGCATTCCTTCGGAAACGCGGTTCGGGGAAATACAATCATCGGACATTAGAACGGCAACTGTTCTAACAGCTCCGGAAGGGATGGGGGAGGGAAAAACAAAGCTCCCTCTCTCTCTTGAAAGAGAAAAACCGAAAAGGGGAGAGAGGAAACGACTTGAGGCGACTCTCAAACGAAAATAATATCCGCACTTATCTCGGATCGTAGTGGTAGACCATGTTGGAACGTGGAGTCTTAAAGGGCTTTGGAGTGAGGGAGGGGTACTGAGGATACATTCTTGTAACAGCGCCCGAGGGGGTGGAGGAGGGGAGGGGGCAGTTGACTGGAAGGGTTACATCGGAGAGGAGGCAGATGAGAGGGAGAGCAGGTCCCCCGTTCCACCTTCGACTGCCCCATCGGCTGGTTTCCTTCTCCATTCCCCCGGAGGGCTATGCGAGCCGGTGAGAGGAGGGAGGAACCGGGCTTGGACGGGGGTGGAGGGAGGGGCCGAACCCGTGGGGGAGGTGAGGAGGGAGATGGAGGAGGAGTGCGGACGCGTGGGCAGAGCCGCAGATGGGAGCGTGGGGCAGGATATCGCAGCCTCCGTGGGCGACTCCGGGAGCGGTCGTGGACCATCGGGTGCAGACCGTGGTAAATGGTTCTCTAGTCGCACTCCCGTTCCCTTAGGACGTCCTCCGTGGGCTTAGAGGGCTTTCTAAGGTGCGGGTTGGCTTTGGAGGTGTCCGAGAGGGGAGGAAGGGAGGGTGCGCGAAGGGGTTAGGGGTTGCCCCCAGGGAGTGGCGGAGGAGACGGGAAGGGGACGGCGACGGTTAGAAGGCCGACCAGCGTCTCGGTCACCTATCCTCCCCCATTTCTCCCTTCGATTCCCTCCCGGCATTCCCCCAACAGCCTCCCGTGTCTCCTCCCCGGCAACATACCGTTGTTAGTGGCACTTCGGTCCATCCGCCGTCATTCTCCACCGTCCTCTCCGAATTTCGCTTACATGCGATGGGCGGAGCGCTCCCGACCACCGAGCAGACGCATTCTCTACCGGCGATTCTTTTGTGTCCTCCCCCTCTTTACGCCGTCTTCGTACCCTTTTGTTTGTTTTACTTTTTTCGGGCGAATCTGAAGGAATTCCTCCGGGACATTCCGTGAGGGATGGTCCAGAGGAAAAGGAGAGAGGAGAGGCGTAAATATCCCATCCACTACCGTTTTCGGTTCGGAGAGTAGTCAAGCCTGTTAATGGTTTATAGTTGGGTGACTTGAATGACCGTCCCTTGTACTGCTACGGGTCGTGATCAAAGACCCATCGTTGAACCACCATCCGCGTCTCCTCCTGTTCTCTGGGAACCGTCTTCGAATGATAAAATGCGTCCTTTTTCGGCCCATCGGGAGACGGCGAGGAAAAGGAAGAAAAAATGTGTTTCTTCCAGAGATGCTTCGGCAACCATTCGAGTCGGAGGCTTCGGTCATCAGTTTTTCCGAGTGCAGCCACGGGTGATTGTGGCCGAGGAATTTAACGGGAGGCCTAATTATCTCATTCGAGGGAATGTTATGGGGCTGATGTTTATGTTGGCCGTTCCGACGCTTTCGTCAAGTCAACGGAAGCTCTGTTAATTTTATTGAAGCATAAGGGTGTTTTTTTGGAGGGACAGACGTCCGCTCCCATTCCGAGAGGAATATTCCCGCTTTTTTCCTCGACGCGTGATATGAGGATGAGGCTCCGTAATTTCACACCTTCGCTTCGAAAATTACGAGAAATATCATCGGGATTATTCCGCCATAAAATCATCCGAGGAATCCGGCGATTGAAGAGAATAGACGCTTGGAATTTCTAGGACCATAAAACCATTTGTGCGAGCGTTTCCTAGTGGTATTTCACGGAATATCGACACGAGAGCAAACACAAAAAGATAAGTGCTTGGAACGCATCCACAGGCCATTTAGAACAAAATAAAATAAATTCGTTGATGTTCAATTGAAGTTATTTTAACGGGGTATTCGGTGATAGATGTTTAATTTGGGGTTTATTTCCTGGAAAATGATTTCCTATTATCTTATTGAGTATTTTTCGGAAATATCCGAACAAAAATTACTTAATAACACTCCATCTATCATGGTTGTCGGTAATATTAAAAAAAACATCACGATAGTCGTGTTATGTTGTTTCTTAGGAGATATGATTTTATTTTATGCAAACCAAATAAATAGGCAATTCAAAAATGTCTTTGTGAGATAATTTGCCGTAAGATTTATAATGAATACTCAGTGATCTATTTCGTAACCATCCGTTATTTAGCTATATATTTTATGGGAAATTAAAAATCGAATAATGTAATGTTTGAAACCATGCATAAAATGGAATTAAAATATTAATCCGAGTAATTTTAGCTAAAGTATTTATTTCTTTACTGATAGGATAGCGCCTCCAAGTACTGCTAGAATATTCAGTAATAAATTTCAGTAAGCCAAATTCTTAAGAAATTAGTGGAACATTCATACAATCATTGGCTGTAATTTATTTTTTTTCTAATTAATTACTTTTGAATCTATTAGTTAATGACTAAGAATCATAACAGTACCTACCACCGACAGTAAATGATTACAATTTTGCATTAAATTGAATTTCTTGCTTTAAAAACCATAGACATTCAAAATATCTGCCTCTAGAAGCTTTGCCATGAATTTTCTGGTATTAAAACATACGATAAATTGAAGGTTTTTTTGACAAACCTAAGTAAATACAAGCGAGATAATTATACAAATTTTACCAAAATACGCATCAAATCATGAATTATTTATTTCTGTAAGTTTAATTTCCAGATTTTTCTCCAATATATTGTTAATCCTATATATTCCTGTTTCTTAATCGCAGCGTCATTTGAAATAAATAAATAAATTCCAAGTAAACTGATTAACATTGAATCACTACCCAATTTTTATGTAGCCTTATTTGACTGCTGTAAACTTTTCCCTACATTCCTTGAAATTAGATGGCAATAAATTAAAATAATTTCCAGCTAAGTTGTTTCATTATAAGTCTCTAATTGGTAGAATACGTAAGGAGGATTTCCAGCTATTCCTTACGGAAATTCAACCCAGCCCATTCGCTACGTAAGATACTCAATGTAATAATCAATCTATGGAACCTGTTTTCTCTGGTTAATTAGAATTCTGTCTGAATTAATAAAAAAGGTTTCTACATATAGTAATTAAAATATACAGGAATAGTCACATTATGTTACATAGTATGCGAATCACATAAAACTGGAGTATAAAATTGTTTGTGAGGGAATTGAACAGAGCTTCAAGAATTCCTTACCTCTTATCTCTTTTCTGATACCCTTAATTACCATTCTAAGTAGTATACAAAGAGGATAGTTTTTGGTGTGGATTATAATTCTCCCTTAAAAGTTTCCCCTCACTTAAGCATCTCTCTCGTAATACGATCCAGTGAGATTTTTTTATCTATAATTATTTACATAATTAGGTATATATCAAAGGTTTTAAATGAGTTTTTGTATATTCAGCAACAACGATTTTTCATTTTATATCCTCGCTACTAGAATACCTCTATTTTAGTTAGTGTTATTTTGTGAAATGTGAGTTTTAGTCACCTTTTGACTAACTATTGAAATTTTAGTGATAAATATGGATTGTATTTTTTTTTTAATGTTTTGGCTTACTCTATCTATTCTTCGTTTATTTAAATTATCTTTCACTGTGTCTCTTTTTTAAGTGCATTTCCGTAGGGTACTTTTCCTCTTTCTCAGCGATGCATTCAACTTTTATGACTCGAATGAAAAATAGATGAACATATATAATATCATTTTTCATCGACTGCAAATTATTACATTTTTTTCACTGAAAACGACTATAGTCGTAAATGTTCTTTTCTTTCTTTCCGTTTATTCCATTAGAATTTTAAATGTCAATAAAAGCCCTATTAAGATATGCACGCAAGCTATATTAATATCCCAACCTGCGGGAGTAAAGGTTCTCCGTGTCTGCGGTTTGCAAGGTAATTATTACCTTATATATTATTTTAGTCTATATACCTAGATAGTGTGTAAACTCACAAGCTAGAGGGCTGGTTTGATATTCAATCCCTCCACCATGCTGCATCAAAAGGTTTGGATAAAGAATCAGACAACAAACAAGATGTGAAGTATTTATTCCTTATCTTCCCCAATGAGTTAGAATGCTTTAAGCAAAACATTTCAAGTACTTTTAGATTGATGAACAAAATTTCTTATCATCCAAAAAAGATTAACCATAATGAATTCAGCGTCACCCATACCTCAATGGCTTTCTTATAATTATAATCATGAACGAGAGGAAGGCCGATGTAATGAAAGGATACGTTTTCCTTCGTCTTGCAACGAAAGACAAAGGGAAATTATTCCATTCATCAAGATCCTGTGACTGTATGGTCATAACTTAAGCGTCCATTCTTTCATTGATTCGCTAAACGCTTTTTGCAGTCTTTCTCTTCGCCGCTCCAAATTCTGCCGCTGCAAATTCGCCTACAGGAGAGCAGCTGCAGCGATAATAAGAGCGAGGCTTCTGCTTTTAACGAATGAGAGCGATGATGATCAACTGAAACGATCTCTACGGAAAGATAAAATGGTAGACGTCGAGGAAGATGAAACAAACTTCGCGCACTCGATACGAGGAAATAAAAGGGAGGAGATATCGTATGTACAATGCGCCGACGGGAATAAGAGTTTGATCATAAGAGGTTTCCTTCATGAGCGGATATCACGAGCGTTGTCTTCACGCGTAGGCATCTTATTAGCCGAGCCATTCCCCTCTCCTTCAATGTGCTCTCCCGTCAATTTTGATGTAACTCTTTTCCCCTTCTATCCTCATTCTTTTTTTAATCTTCTCATTGCTGGAATGCCTGGGGTGAGGAGGCGATTTTCTTCGGAAAGCCATAAGTGCGATTCGGCTGCGTCAGAGACCATTAGGCCACTCGAGGATTCATCAGGTCGCAAATGAATACATTAGGCCACCGTAAAAGCGTTTTGTCGACATATAAATAGTCTAACAAAGAAACAGTACAAATAAAAGCAAATTGAATTACCCAGTAAACTAGGTAAGAGGATCGCCATTTTACTTTCATTAGCCGTAATAAATGATATTGGGAAGGAGAAAAAAATTAATAAATGCATTTATTTTAGGATTTGATAGAGAACAGAAAAGTACACTCGAAAAGTTCCACTACAGGATTCATACAAAAGGTTGATTTTTTCCATAGCTATTTAAAATTTTGATTTACATCCATTCTTTAAACATCCCAAAAAATTACAATCTCATACTTAACCACTTTGTCATGCACACACTCAAAATATTGATTATGTATCAATACTTACTTATCGGACGTTTTTAACTTTTATTTTCCATATAATTAGTCCTCCAAATGTCTATAACTTTTTATGATGTTATTAAATTAATGAAACTGCAGACTTCATTAACGATGAGAAAATGAATAAGTTACCGAGGATGTGTAATTTCTCTCTGCTGTTTTATAATCGAAGAGTAAAACAGGCGATTTCTTCCAAAGGTTTATACAAAGAATAGCTGCAGTAGATAAGAAATGGATACGCAACACTGGCTGTAATAGCTAATTCCTGCGTTAATGGAGCTTATTGAGAATATATTTCAAAGGATGTAAAGTTTACTCACATTGCATGTCCAACCTTCCCAATTCATTTTCTAGGGTTAAATTTCATCTGTAACTGAATAAAATTGTTCGCAGTCAACTCTGTTTCTATGAAACGTTTCATGAATTCATTTATTACTTAAATTTATCAAGAATTCTTTAATTATTTCCCCCTGTATAGCAATTTACCAAAAGTAATAAAACGTTATTGACTTCATGAACGTTCTTTCTACCACACCTTTGTGAACAGATTTTTTTCTCATCTCTATATTAGTGCAGATTTAGGATAAATTTATCTTTCGCTTACTTTTGTTAGTTTTTTCATGATCTTGATGGTATGAAGCATACTTGTGTATATGTGATACTGAATCCATATTATTCACGCATTATCGAAGTCATAAAATTTATTATTCGTGAGATCATTCAGCTGCAATTTCCTCAGCTTGTTCTACTATAGTATTATTTCTCCTTTGGGAAAGGGTGGAACAACTGTCTTATCCCAACTGACTCCTCGTCTTACCTAGAAAGCCCATTACTTTGTAATGAATAGATGAGTTAATTCCATAATTTACATCTGCATTTCGGATCAGTTACTATTTCTTCTTCCCACTGTCTAAATGTATGTCTGCTACTATTACACCCTACTGTATAAGGCTTGTAAATTGCAGATCACTCGCCTATCATTAATATCTCGGATGCTGTATATATGCGGATCGCTCGCTTGTTCTCTGCTTATCTAAATGTATCACCTCCATTCTGACGTCAATATGATTCCCTTTCAATTAATTTACTCGATTCATTCTGTTCGCTGGATAATTATTTGAGCGCGGGCGTATACTTCGGGTGATGATGAATTATTGATGAGATTCAATCGACAATTTCATCAACAGTTTATTAATTGCAACGACCTTAGGTATGTTAGACTTTTGACAGAGGAATCGTAGAATACATTTTCTAATGATGAATAGATGCAAACCAAGAAATACCTGCTCGCGAATATTAAGTTAATCTTCATGTTTATCGTATCCGCTCAGATGTTTGTATCGGTCAATTGAACTACATTTTAATAAATTATGTTAGCTTTGAGATTTCTTTAATATTAAGTAAAAGAAAAATTGAACATCTTAACTCTTTATGGCATT
The DNA here is from genome assembly GCA_947579665.1 of Sympetrum striolatum. Taxonomy (NCBI): domain Eukaryota; kingdom Metazoa; phylum Arthropoda; class Insecta; order Odonata; family Libellulidae; genus Sympetrum; species Sympetrum striolatum. The sequence continues at coordinate 17,870,379 of OX388341.1, forward strand.
TAATTACTGTTGCTGCAAGAAGAAGGCACGTGTAAAGTATATTTGGCAATTCAAAAATTTTCCAAATACTACCCTAAGTAAAGATGTCGTTTATTATTTTATTCCATGATAAAATATTTTCGTGCTTACTCCGTAGATATAAGTATTTATTTAATGGATTTTCGGAAGGAAATGATTCGTGGATATTTTCGCAGATGTACAGGTCCAAAGAAAAATTTTCGATAATATTTAACTTCAGTCTACGTAAAATTTAGCATGAGAGAAAATCAATTAGTGTAAAATTCAACCGAAATTCTTAAATCACAGTAAAAATGAGGAGACTACAATTTGTATTCTGACTGAAAAAATATCACCTAAGTTCCGACGTTAGACTCTATGAATAGTATTACGTAATATTAATTTCGTGCGTTCTTATTGTACATTGCGTGAGGAATGCATGAAATTGAAATTGCTTGAAATGGTCACTTCGATCCAAAAAGTTTTTACCTTAGGTAATGTTTTAGGCTGAAATTTAATTATTTTACTGTATGTCGTTACATCTTTTTGGCGATTTTATGTTCAGGAAATGGTTTAGTAGAGCATTGGAGGACTTCACCAGATAGTGACAACATCAGCTTAGAAGAAAAAAAATGTTCATAAATTGAATAAGTTTGAGTTACTCTTACAAAGGACATGAAACGGAAATGTTTTATGATAATTCAGATGTTAAAAGAGCACTCCGCAGTCTGATGGTCTTAGAAACAAAATGGAGAATGGTCTCGTATCTGTTTAGATATTTCTATTTCCCCCGCTCACGCTTGAGCGGGAGTCACCCCCAATTCAGAACTGGACGTCTCAATGGAATCAAAACTACCTTCATATCCTTCACTTCTATAATCGGCATCCACTCAACTTTCTAACATCCTCCCTCCCCCACCTGTTTATCGCTTAAGTAATCAATTCTTTTCGCAATTTCCTCCGACCTACATAATCACGCCGCAGAAAAGATACGTCCGTGCCTCTTATCAGTAATGAATTCCTTCATTATCGAAATTACAACGGTCTGATTACAGGAGGAAGTGGATACCGAGGCAGATTGCCCTCCTTAATGGCCGGTCTCGAGAATTAGGCAGCCTCCCTTTCTTGCTCTCCGAAGGTCACGTGACCGCCTACCGTTTTACACGGAAGAAATTGGTGGAGGCGAAAATTACGGGGGCAGAAGGGGGCAAACAGGAATCTATTTATTTTGTCCGTTGAGAGGAGTGGGCGAGAGACAGGCGATCTGACTTCGGACTTCTTGAACAGAAGCAAGGGAGGAAGAGAATGAGACAGAGAAATAATAAGCGTTTCGGACCGGGGCCCACCTTTTTTTTAATGAGATTCGGGCGAGTGGGATACGATAAAAAATAGCGAAAGAAAGCGCTCCTCCGCTCGGACGTGGAGCGATTCTAGGCGAACACGCATTTAAAAGCTTCGTGAAGTGATTGAATATTGCTCGGGCGCACCTAAGCTTGATTTATCGGTGCCGATGAAAAATAACGTTTCTTCATGTTCTATCCGCGGCGACTCCTCGGTCGTTAGGGCGGCGTTCAAATAGGGCACGTGCCCGAAAAACCGACTCGAGTCTATTCTAGTTTTTAGACCAGATATTTTGTTCCGCCTTTGACGTCAGCTCCTGTAACACGGTATAACCAATGTAGAGTTCATGGAAAAAATTTCTCGGTGATTCAATGTATACTCTAGACTGGTCACGCCCAAGGAATTGATTGATGAATTATTTTCTGTGACAAGGATACGATGATTTATGGACGGATAAATATTTGTTAAGAGTTACTTATCCTTAATTTTAATTGAATTCTCCTTGCATTTATCTGCACCTCATTTGAAAATTTCAAAGTTATGGGTCCATATTTAGGCACTGTTTAGGCAATGTATTTATTTTAAAACAAGGGTAGTATTTGGGAGGTAATGGGTCCTGTCCTTATATATATATATGCATATTATTATACATCAAAGTATTAATGATCGATTAAATCTCTATGATGCACTTGTTGAATTCCAAGAATTATTAGGAAAGTTATATTCCTGTGCTCTGGCCTCACTTCCTGTGCTCAACTCACACGCCAGACCGTACGACTCAATTACATCGATAATATGTTAATGTTTTTCAGTTTATGTAGTTATGTTTCTTTATGTAGATGCTGCTATTGGCCAAGTAATACATGCTGTTGTTTGGGCTATTCATATCTTAAAACGGTGAATAAAGAACGCCTAATCTTATTCCCATTAGTGCCTTATGCTTGTTTAAAAACAAGCAAAAGACGTCAGTTTGAGTAGACGGTATAAAATTTATTCTGGACCTTTATAGCTGAAGCTGCACCATGATAACTTAGAGTATAGATAATAAGAGTAAAGGAATTAATGTCGTGAATTAATTAATCTAAAGTTAATGAATTAATTGAGAAAATAGAAAATTGAGGTTTGACTCAGCCAATAAACTTTACAATTATTTTATGGAAGAAAAAAACTTGTAATTTTCCCCAATTCAACATTCAGCTATATATATTTTTATTTGATATTTCAACAAGTTACTCATTCTCATAACATTTTATTTATAAGCGATTTATCTCATAAATAGAACGAGTGTATTTTTTTTAAGAATTTTAGTAAGTCAGGAGGAAATTATATACTTGAATTATTTTTTTCCCGCAGTTGACTGCAAGGTCCAGCGTAAAGATGCTCGGTTGGAGAGGCGTGCGTTTGAGCCGAATATTTTCGGCTAAAAGGGTGATGAATAAGAATTTTCATTAATAACAGTCAAACACATAATTAACTTTTTGAGAAAAGAGAATTCGTCATAAGTCGACATTTACCTTCCTGCTACACTTTTGACTCGTCTCAGAGAGTGAAACATCCATCAATGGAAACAGCTGACAATCAATAAGCGTTCCCATCCACGTTACCATTTCGTCGCCCACACCTCTCACTTGCCATTCATTCCAATTTTCTCCCTTCGCATTCACGCCGAGAAGCGCACCGAAAAATCCCTCTCCATCAACACAGGAACGCACATTGGCCTCCCTCGAGGAAAAGCGAAAAAGAAGATACTCCATCTTGATTGCTTTGCCGGAGGCGTCGACACCACGCGGCGAGAAAAAGGGATAACTGAGAAATGAGGAGAAGGGAATTGGGGAGAGGAATAAGGATGAGGGAAGTTACAAAAACCATCGGTGAGACACGACCAAGCAAGCATATACTTAAAACTGATTGACTTCTAGTCGCTTCCTTGACAAATCAGCTGTAATGCGGCGCCCCGGGTGCTCTCCCCCGTTCGCAGAGGGCAGCAGGGGAGTTTGGTCCGGCCGTAATGGTCGTGTAAAGTGGTCGAATTTCCAGCCGTGGACGTTTCTCTCTCCTCTCTGCTGTTTTTCTCGTCCTTTTCTGTCCCAGGCGCCGTTGTTGTCTTCTTTTCGTAGCTCTTCGTCTCCCCTGCGACTTATTCGAGTCGCGTCGCGGTCGGATCGGGAAGGATGAGATTTTTTGTCCCGTTGTTTTTTGTGATCCCCAGATTTGTGGCCAAAAAAGTTTCATCATTCTCAACCTCCCGTCATTAAACTTCGAAATAGTATTCTCCGCGAAAATGACCGTATGTTCGCGAGATTGTTGGAATGCATTGGCACTGCTAGGCTTGGATAGATATCCACGTATTACTTTCTCGTGGAATCTTTTAAAAATTTCATGTTTTAAAGTTGAAAAATGTACGAAAAACTTCTACTTAAAAAAATTAACTATATCGACCTTACTATATAGTAATAATAAAATGTGACATTAATGAAAATTTGCTAAATGTTCGTAAGAAAGTTAAATAAATTTGCTTATGAACAATTTCGTGTACCAAAAGTGACTGAATTGCAGTATTTTATGAGTAATGAGTAACTTATGGATAATGATTTTACGTCTACTTTTCCATTGCATCTTTACGTGTAAAGTAAATATAGGTAGTCTAGATAGATACACCAGTATCCCTAGCCTGTTCATTACTCATTTCATCAGAGGCTTACCGCTGACAGCAAAATGTAATAATGAGTCACAAACACCTTAAACTGTCAAAGAAGGTCCTTCTTTGACAGTTTAAGGTGTTTGTGACTCATTATTTCATTACTCATTTTATTGGGGTAATTGCATTCTTGCATAATTCAATGAAGTCAAACCATACTTCATCTCTTTCTCTAAGAGCCAACTCAGTAATATACCTGAGTATTATGCATTTTCTATCAGAGCAGCATCTATGTATGGTAGCATTACTTCTAGGCCCTAATAGAGTATAGCTACCTTTCGCCAGCGTATTTACATCTCAACAATAGGAAAATTAAATATCAGACATTACAAAAACGTCCAAGCTCTCTATGTATGGCTCTGTTCCTTCTATCCATCAGGGTACTTCAGTAATATTGCCCAATTTATTTAGCCGTTGAATAAGAGTAAATCCAAAACTAGCTTGAAATCCACCCACGATACCCACAATGATCGTTGTCATGTTCATCATAATGAGGAATGACCTCAGACGATATAATTTCCATTCATCTCATCTCCACCGGACAGACATCCAGTTTAAAATTCATCTTTCGAACGAGGACCGTAAAACATCGCGTTTAATTGCCTCGGGAGAGTAAAGGCAGAAAAAAATCAAGCGCAACCGAAATGAACTCATTTGTATGTACGGCTGTGGCAACCAGACTGATGTCCTAATATTTTTCTACCCTTTATATCATTCGGGGGCGGAAGAATTTTCACGTTGACCAGGGTTCGTGAACTTGTAACTCCACCCACCGCGGCACTCCCATCGCCACTCTCTCCCCTCACCTGCGGTGTTCCATGAGAGAGAAGAGGGCTTCCCGCTGGGGTCTCGCGGACGCACACGCAGAGAGAAAAAAGGTCAAGTGAAAAAAGAGGATGCAATTAAACAGCCGAGCATAGAATGGATGTGCGTTCTCGACAAATTTATGCACGAGGCGTCCACGGATATTATCCGAGAGAGCGTTCCTTTTTTACGTTCTTCCCCCACTCGATACAAGCGCAAAAGCAGAGTGAAGAAAGGAATAATAAGTCAAACACGCGTTAAGCTCGACTTCATGGCGATCACCCATCACATTACGAAATGATTCGTTCTTTAGTCCGTATGTTTTCTGAAGGATTGACGACTATCATCCCATAATTTCCACGTAGACCATGAGTGTAAGCACTTTTTTTATCTTCTGAAGGTTGGATGTGGATTCCACATTGTGGAAGCATGAAGTTGCGATTTGATTGCGTGTTGCCTATATTTAGATGTCGACATTCACGGAGAAAAGGGAGAGGAATCGCTGAAAAAAAAATATAGAAAGATTTTAATTTTATTTTCACTAAATGTGGTACACCATACTCACCATGCACACATACAGTTTTCTGATATAATAAAAAAAAACATTAAAACGCAGTAAAAGCCATCAAGTGGTCGCTTCTTATGTCGCAATAATGACTGGCTAAAATAAAAAAACATTAGAACCAATTTATAAATTAATTTCCTTCAAAAGTTGCAATCATATTGGCTTTTGAAAATTATATAAACACAATTCAAGTGATTTATGCATTAAATGCATTGGAATTTTATTCCCTACAGGAAGGGCCTGTGTTTTGTGGACAAGTTGTTTCTTTCATTTGTTCGGTGATATTTTAACTCAGCTTGAATTTATAATAGATCATTATTGAGTCCACATCATACCGATATTTTTCGCCTTCGTTTTCACTTGGAGTCAATTAGATGAAAATCATAGGTCAAGACATATTTAAACTAAAATAAATTCTCCTAGAATTAACATTGCAAAATCTCAGAAATACCTTACTATCAAGATTTTTCAAGCCATATTGCGATTACAACGTCCTCCAAATGTTGACAGCAGCGACATTATTTATCAGCATTGAGGCGGTAAAAATTTCCATTTATTAGTTTCTCTCCATTTAAATTTCCTCAGCTCCAACGACGACGAAGAGATTAAAATGTTCACATCTAGATGCAGTACAATGAAATAAAAAAAAGGGCAAACCTTTTAATTTTAGTTTCAGTTTGTATTATACTGATTATTATTAATTTTGATTATTGTTATGATCATTATTGATTAACTAATAAAATTATTATATAATTTTATTTTATTTGATCATGTGATTATTTGACATGTCATTATCAATTTAACTTCATATATTAAGGATTATTTATTTTTGATGAAAGAAATATCAGAAGCTTAACATCTGGCTTATATTAACGGGACAGCTGTTCAACCAGACGAAAAGAATTAAGAGAATCTATCGCAATTGGTTTCCTTTACATAAGGATATCTGCTGTTTCCCACCAGTACAACGGGGGAAAATGGAAAATATTGAAATCATTTGACAACTCCTGCGACCCCCTATGCTACTACCATGTTATGCCACTACTCTTTCTTTTTGTGTTTGTTTGTATAAATTAAATAATTAATAAAATAATTAAATTCAGTACACTAATTCTAATGCAGAATAAATAAGGAGACGGATCTTATATTTATATAGAGAGATAACAGATGCTCATGGATATCATTTCCGATTTCAGATAGTTGAATATATAATGTTTGCTTAGCAAACTAATAGACACACAACCACGCTAATAGCGATATCTGTTAATCCACAAGCCGGAAAATCCAACTCGAATAATCAAGCGCCCACAATAATTGCTCATTTTCAGTAATGAAGTAATAATTATCGTGAAAACTATTACATCGGAAATTCATCGGCATTAATGCGTGAAAAATCTTTCGAACGAGAAATGATTGGTTTTAAGTGGAGGAATTATAAACCCATGCGGCGACTTACGAAATGAAACGAGACTTATGAAATGAGATGATTGGAGGAACAGGTTGATAAACGACCGTGTTCGCGCAGCAATCCGGTTCAATTACAATGTTTGCGCGGATTTTCCCGGAACGGGACGGGAGCCATTTAAAATCGCTCCCCTTTTGCTCCATAGCGATCCTCCAAGGACAGCCCGCGCGAGCGGAACGTCCTTGAGGGCCACCGGGGGCAAAAAAGTTACGACTGCACCTCAAATCCGCTTAATTATTGCCTTACCCAAATTGATAAATCGGCCGCGATCGCTCCCTCACCCTCCCGACACCAACAGAACATCGCCGAAGTCGTCCTCAAGCCTTTTTTCTCCTTCGAATACGGTCGGCGGAATCTGGAACGATCTCTGCATGCGAATGAGGCGGGATGCAGCGGGGTTTTGGGGGAAATATTTTTGGGGAATCTTACAAGGGGAGGACACGGTCGCCGCACCTCAGTAGAAGTAGTAGTATTGTTAAAAGTGCCTCGACAGCTTTGGTTATTTCGCACATTGGTTCCCACCGGGAATAGAACACGGGACCGCTTTCGCCAAATAAAAACGCGCTGTCTACATGACTATCCGGGAGTTCTGCACCTCAGATCTGGTAGAAATTTGGCAGGGAGATAGTTCTCAATGCAACATTCAAGAACCACCACACTTTTTGGGGCAGGTAAACCTACGGTCTTTCCGAAAAATCGCCTTTTATTTCGCGAATCTGCATTCAATCATAAAGTGACAGGCCGATGCCTACTGATAGCCCACTTGGTAAGACACTCGGCTTCCTGTTGGATGTAGCGTAATAGTATCTAGGATCGTATCGTATTTGAAACCAATCTGCGACTATACGAACCTTCCGCTGCGGAAACATGGTCGAATACTTTACCAAGTAGGCTATCACTAGAGTCGAAAGGATTGTTAAATAAAACAGGTTTTTTAAAACAAAAGGGTAGCTATTACAATTCCACACACAGAGGTTACAGTGGCGAATTGTTTGACTAGGCTTGAAGACGGCTATCACTAGCCGAAACTAGTAGCCACTGTAACATCTGTGTGTAGAATAGTAAAAGTTCCTTTTTTGTTTTATAAAACCTGTTTTTTTAACAATCCTTTCGAATATGTCGGATTTTCACTATATATCGGCCTCCTCCGTGAATTTTTTTGCTATCAGTAGGCTGGTTATTAGCATGTCACTTTATGAGCTAAAGCAGATTCGCGAAATAAATAGCGGTTTTCCAGATAAATCATAGGCATGCTGACCCTAAAATGGGGGTTATTCGTGAATGTCTTATTGAGAACTATCTCCCTGCCAAATTTAAACCAGACCTGAGGCGCAGCTATCGGCCCTTGATAGCCCGCGAGAACGATGCGCCGGGGGATAAAAAAGGGCCGTCGCGGAATTTGCAATCGGTTTATTTTTGGCGGGTCGGGACCGGACGTGTTGCGACAGGGGGGCATCCCATCTCACCCTTATGCTAATACGGGACGCTTCTCCGCGCGGTGATTTGGAAATTAACGCCCCCCCAACGGCCGCCGTTCCTCCCCAGATGGCCGTTTTGTCTCCCTCGATCGAATCGGATGCTCTAAGTAATTCCACTTGGACGGAAACCAAATCGCAAACCCCCGCGTCGTCCCATCTTCCCCTCCCCGGTCCAGCAACCCCCTCCATACCGATCGAGCGAGTTTTTCTTTTTTTCTTCTCGTTTCGGACAGCGTACCCTCCCCCTCCTCCCCTGCATCCTCAGCCGTCTTAAGACACGTCCCAACCCCTCTTCTTATCACCTAGGCGAGTGCCTCCCAACCTCACCCATTTTACCTGGAAATCTTTCCCAAGAGAACAACCCCCCCTAGACTTCCAGCTGTAAATATGTAAGAATATATGTTATTTTATTTAGAGGTCGTTTTATTTTGGGTCTGCCTGCCTCCAAGGTCCGTTCCGGTTAGATTCATAGAGCTCAATTCTGCCTCTTGGTCGAGATTATACATTTTTCCTATATGACAACCCCCTTCTCTCTGTGGATATTTTCCTGTAAAGGAAACATATATTCTTCTAAATTTCTATATTTGATTTTATTGAATATATTAATATTATTTATTTTATTATATTTATTTATACTATTTTCTTTATTACATTTATATATATGATTTATTAATATATTTTATTATACATATTTTATGCATAATTATTTATATATATTTTTCAAAATTATCTTTTTTCTAATTTCTCTTTAAAACCATGTTTTCTTTTCATGTTTCCTCTAATTTTCCACGTTACTTGTTAAAATTCACGTATATGTCGTTGGTTCTACTCTTGTTTTTATGTTTATTTATTAGACACCCAAGTCCCAATTTTGTCCAATAGAGGCCTTTGTATATATTCATGTAACGCCGTTCGGTTGTGAAATTAAAACTGTAAAATATATCTAAAACATCTTTTAAATAGCCGAGAGGATAGAAAATATAGTTGTTGGATAGTGTAAAGATAGTTATTATGAGCTGTGATTACCTATGAGTAGGTTCTTATATCCTTATTCGTCAGTGTGTGTAGTATTCAGCCAGATGGCCGGTTGGAACCTCACCCCTCTAGCATAAGCTATCAAGAGTTGGAAGAGGGGAATGAGGTTTGCTAGACAATATGAGGAGTGAGGTATTTTGCCCTTGCATTCCTCACTGAACTAGAATCCTACAAAAGGAGCACGTCCTCGTCAGTGAAGCACTATGGCATTACGAGTGACATTTTTCATTAGATTCCATAAAAAGAGGCCATAATCACCATTACTCAGCATTACTCATACCTCAGTAGCTTTTAGGCCTTGCTCACGTCATCACAGCCATGGGTAAGACTATGAAAAAAGTAAATGAAAAATACAGTTGTCTCTATCCTGCACCAGAAGGCAAATGAAAAATAATCCATTCATCAAGATATAGTAGCAGAAAGAGGCTTGTATGTATGAATATATAAATATTTATAGGTATGTTATTTATTAGATTCCATTATTTACGCCATTTGTTTATATACACGTAACTTTTCTAGTCGGATCCTAAAGAGAGCTCGGCCCGCCTTTACCGTTTCTTTCTTTTCTCCCTTCTGCCTGTCCACCCCGAGGTATCTTCCTATTTCACTCTTCCCTCTGGACTTCTCTCCCTTCCAACCCATTCCAAACTCCTCAGGGTCCCCACCTACTTTCGCCTTCCGGCGCTGGCTTGAAATACCAGTTGTCCGGACGAAGGTCCAACGCGGGCGATTCTCCCCTTCCCTTTGACCATCCACATTCCTAACCCCCGGGCTACCCACACTCCCCTTTCGCACCCCTTCCCACTACACTATTTCCTAATCCCGAACCTAATGCCCGTTCTCTATAAAGTGCATTTTTCATCCTCGCCTCGATCGGATCGGAAAAAAAACGAAGCGCTAACTAATCTGTTGGAAGGGATCGAAAGGTGTCTTTCATTTTCTATTTCCACGTGAGCGTTGTCTGCCTCCATCTCAACGTCGAGACTGATTTGCCTCGGTAATTGTGGAGCGTTAATTCCTAGATTACGGCGCTAGTTGGGTGCTTCGGCTTGTAATTCGACTTGGGATTTCATTCTAATAGAAGGTGATAAAGTGAAATTCTAATGGAATTCAGTTTGTTGATAATATCGGTGCAATAGATTTTTCACTTCTTCCTAAGACGGAAGGTAATCCTTAGAGTGACGAAAATAATGTAGGGAATCCGTTATTGGTTATAACAGAAAATAAGAGAGCAAATAAGAGTTCTGATCCTTTCCATTTAGTGGCTTTCTTTACAGTACTAAGTTCCATTTTTTAAAGCACTAAAGACCGGTCATTTACAGAATATTTTATAAATAGCTCGAGTGCAAGAATTGTCCATCCATCTCAAGAAGTTTTCGTTCTTTCAATTGCGAATTCCTAATCGAATGAGGAGCAAAATCTCAAACTTTCCTCTCTCAGCTCTCCCAAAAATTATTTTCTTTTTAACTACATCATTCTCTTCTAATACTTTTTATGACTTTAAAACTGTTACTATTTATTATATTTCTCATCTTAAATAAGACGAACACCGCAATCCCAAATTCAGGTTCAGATTCCGCATCGATTTTTGCTGTTCATTGCTTTCAAAATGTAAGATATCAATTAAAATTTTAGTCTTCTGATTTTAAAAAGTCTATTTTCCCAATATAAATATATTTCTGAATAATTCTTTTTTATGACTTATCTTTTCCCTTTTCTGTTACTTTATTGTGAATTTGCATTTATGCGAATTTAAGTAAAAAATGTATAGCGCATTAAACATTTAGCAATTCCTAAAGAATCCTGCAGAAATATATGAATTACAGTAACTCAACAGTATAGTAATATTTATTTGTTTCTAAGAGCATTCTACATATAATAATATTGAATTCCACAATTTTATTTTATTTTTTATTGTCATGAATTATTTTGCGAAATATTCTAATCAGTTCAATTCTTATAGGTATTGTTTTCTCTGAAAACCTTCTCCGTAACTTCAACATGGTAAGCTTGTAAATATTTATCTTCCTGTGTTCTAATTTGTCTTTTATAGTTCATGGTTCATTTAAAGGTTAGCATTTTCTTTCTAAAGGTCAGGCAGGTTTCTCTAACTCCACTTCCTTACGGACCTTTTTAATTAGGCTTTCCAAAACCTAAGCTTCAATTGTCGATTAAATTGTCCTAAGCTATTCACAGGAAGGGACAAAATAATCTCAGTAGCACCTTATAAAGACTTCAACTGGATAACTAGACTTCGAGAGCTTTCGTGACCTACCCTCTTTCTTGTATTTATCTCACCATAGTTGATGATCCTTCCTTTTTGACTAACATCTAATTCTTTCAATCAAAAATTTGTTTTTGATGCTTTTATGCGCATAAATTACATACTACTACGTTCAAAAGTTCCAGAACTTATTTTTCCCCGCGAAAACGCCGAGCAGGAGAAATGTAAAATTCTGCTGGTGGATAGTGCCGCATATTGTGGATACAACTACTTACCACTTACCTACTCGTACTACTTACCTCCCACCTATCTACCTACTTACCTATCTACCACCAGAATTTTACATTTCTCCTGCTCGGCGTTTTCGCGGCAAAATTAGGTTCGGGAACTTTTTGAGTTTAGAAGTGGAAGGATCGTTAGATTGGACTGCTTGAGCATAACCTATCATGGTTTAAATAATAAGAATATTCCCATCTTTTGATAATAGCTTTTGTTATCTGTAACTTTAATTGCGAGAAAACTTACCATCTTTATAGCTCATAAAAACCACTCTAGAAAGGCATCATCATTCTCTGAGTTCCTACCGATAACTAAACACTGGAACCGATGTAGATATTAGTAAAGAAGTGATCGAACGAATTCCTCCTCATTGCAATTCACCGGTAAAAGAGCAAAGCGGCTGTAACAAGTCGGGAACACGGCCCGAACCACATGCCATCCGATTCCATTGTGCCGCTCCCATTCCTCGCGTAGTTCCGTAGAAATCATTCCATTTTCTTTAATTGCCTTCCCCACTTCCGATTCCATTCATGCATCCACGGATTCCGCGTTTCCTTTCATCCTTCTTTCCTCGCACGCATATCTCCACGTCACTCCGCCATCATGCGCTCATCCATCAGTCCATTGGTTTCTCCCTCCCAATCCTTTATAATCTTCTCCACCGCTCCCGTGTTTTGTTATTGACCGTCGGGGAAATGGTCGGCGCAGCGTAAATAGTTGGCTTCTGCGATACGCGCGCGAAGCGATTGTGCGTGCCCCTTTCTCTCCCCGCTCATTTCATCGCTATCTCCGTCGATCGAAAGCGATTTGTCTGGAGACGGAGGTCCTGAATAGAACGTGGGATGAGCGTTTGTCGTCTGAAAGGATGTTGTCGGGTGCGTTTTTTCCGGCTGGGAAAATGGAAGAAAAGGTCGGAAGCGATGATCCGGACGAAAAAGGGAACGATTAATGCGATGTCTAAACGGGGAGAGGCTCTATGACGAAATGGCCGATGTGGAGAGATGTTCTAAACGCGTCGCTCTCTTTGTGTTGGTTTCGGAATGCGCGAATGTTTGCTTTGAATTAGGCTTTTGCTCGGCGGTTCGAATTCCAATCGTCGTATGGATTCGATTCGAGTTTCGCCGCACGAGCGTTCTCATGCATTACGAAGGAATAAACATGTTTTTCTGCGATACCATTAATTGTCTGGTTCTGTGAACCCCAGCATTAATTGGTAATTTTACCCTAAAGGAGTCTTTGATGGTGACCGTCCAGTGATGACTATTTGGAATAAGATGTTTGGCTTAAACAGTGCCCTCCATACTTATTTCTTCCATGTAACATCGACGTCTTCGATCTGTAAATGAAACAAAACTAGGTTTAGTTGAGACTAGGTTTAATTACCTTGAGACTTAAAATTATTATTTTTTTAAAAATGAATATTTTATTAGTTTCTGAATGTTATTAACCAAAACATATCAAAACAGAGTGCAAACTTTGGTACTGTAAAATAGAAGCATATGGCAATTCCATAAGATATTGTAAAGAATACTCTGCGAATTATGCGATAAAATAACGGCTTTCTGACGGCGCCGCACGAGTGTGTGTACCGCAGCTCACTGATTTGGAGGCAAATATATTCTGTGGTACGCTCAAACTGTAACTATTTGTAAAGAATTTCTACAGATTTATGTAAAAAAGAAATAATATTTTTCTTACGGAAAACATTAATGATTGGACGAACTTAGGTTATTTCTAGTTCTACAAAATACAAGGAAATTACCCTAAATAGCCCTCTATTGGATTGGTCCGTCCCCGCGAAGCTCATAATAAGAAGATTGTACATGCATGATGAATGTTTTGTCGTTACCGTTCTCTCATAAATAACACTTCTGAGATTCTCTTTTTGATAAGATCGTACTGGCTGGCCAGTGTTTCCCAAAGATGAATAATACCTGAATTCATAGGAAACATGTCACAATAGAAAGATTTTGAATATTGATGACCCTTAATCTTCGTATGTATCTTTCAAATACTATTTGAGATTAGAGATATTCTTTTTCAACACTCAATCACAGCGTTGTTTCACCGATATAACTGATATTGACTTTTTATCTAATTTATATGGAGTCTGCAGAATGTCTCCGAAGTGAGCTCTTGTAGCTATGATCAATCAAGAATAAATCGAGCTATCATCGATATACTTCGCCAACCTTTGTGCTGATGTTTTCGCATCCTCCATTTCCTTTCGATTCTTCTGCGTCATTAATGGAGTCCAAAGGGGTGAGATAAAAATCTTTCACAAATGTAACTCATACGGGAGAAAAACGATGAACCCGATTCGATAATTGGTGAAAAGAGCACCTTTAGAAATTATAATTTCGCAAATCATGTAAACTTCCTGCCGGAAAAACACCACTTTTCAGAGATGTATCGATTATTCCGCTCAATGGCCCATAACGAAGAAATAAGCTTAAACGGATACATTTCTATAGCTCTCCATTCTCTTACTTTTGACGTCTCTTCCTTTCCCACGAAAGGGGTTTTCCTCCTCTCGACCGAGCGTTTTCTTCATTATCAAACAGTGCATCGACATATTTCGACGCATGTCTATTCGGCATCCTTCTCTCTCCCTGATATCGAGATAACCTCCCTTTTCCTCCCACGGTCACTTCACTCCTCTCCTCCAACCCCTCAATACTTGAAACGAAGAGATCCAGCTTCCCTTCCAGCCATAGCCTCAGGGCACTACCGGGCAGGTAGCTTGTCACCTTCCAGTCCCTCCACGGAAACCTACGCAGAAACTTCGGACTCGACTTCTTCGGCACCAATCATCTAGATGCGTCCACGGTTTGATGCGTGAAATCGTTACCGCCGCGAGAGCATCGAAGGCCGGGAAAAAACGACCGGGTGGCATCGAATACGTCTATATCATTCCCATCCTTTCCTGCGCGAAATTCCCTCGAGGGCATCTGCCCAAACACCCCCTTCCGAGCCCTCCCCTTTTCCTCCTCGGGGCAAAAAACTTCCTCTCGCCTCCCTCCAAATAACCGAGCGATGCCCGAGGCTCTTCCCTTCTTCCATCTTATACCCGAAATCGCCCCCGGTAACGTACCCCCCTTTCCCCTACCAGCCCCTCTCCTATTTCTCGGCATCCCCTCTGGCCGACAGACTCGTCTCGAGCCCTGACGCCAGCAATCCCTCCGGCGGTGGGCCCCCGGGACTCGAGGCCCTCGGGGCCCGACGGAATGGGGGCGTACACATCTCACGTCGCGAGGGAGATGTTGAGCCGCCCCGCAGCGAGCCTCGGATGCTGAGGTCGGTGGGTGGATAGCGTATGACTTCACATTCTGATGTCGAGGAAAACGTATCTTTTACTTCCCTTTCTCCTCGACTCCTCTCCGGTGTCCCTCCGGATGCGAAAGGGATAGGAATTCGGTGCCCGTGAAGTGATTTATGCTCAGTATGACGATTCACTAGGGTGGGAACTGAATTGGGCCTTGTATGATGCTGTGTGTTATTCCTGAGTTAACGTGGGACCGGCCACCTCCATAAAGGAAGAAACCGGAGCGAAATGGGATTTTAAACCAGTCTAAACTGCCGTAAAATACACTCTCGTCCTGAATCATAATGTAAGGTGTTACGTAATATGACCGTCTCAATTTTATATTGAAAGCTCTTGGGATTTAGCTCAAGATTGAAAACAAACGTTTGTAAAGCTTGCCTAATTTTTCAACATTGTGAGTGACCGCTTCAGCTATTGATTTTATTGATTGCGTGAACTTAATGAAATGTTTCGAATTATGCCACTTGTGCGGCAAATAATTATTTGGTGAAAAATAAGCGTTTTTTAAGAATTTTAACTCATATTCCGACTTTCATAATCATCCTAGCCATTGAAATTCTGATGGATAAATTAATACTCGTCATAATTGGTATCGATCGATAAATTATCAAAAATAAATTTTCTTAAATTCTCTATGCGATCCTAATTACATATTCCGAAAGATTATCTTCCTACATTTTCCTTCGTTTTCACTCGCTGATATGTTCAAGTGAATGATAAAAATCCTGTTTGATGTAACAACCCGCAATGGAATAAGATATCGACAGTTGGCCGGCTAGGAAACCTCTCGTTGGCTTAGCAGATCAATCCACCGTGGAAGGGACGCATAGCATTACTGAATTGATGGCTTTAATGAGGCGTGGGATAGAAGGAAAAAGCGCGAATGAGTCACCTCGACACCCACGAGCTCAATCGGTTTCGAATGGAATTGAAGGTCGCGTTTGAAAGAAGAGAGAGAGTTAAGTGAGACGTTCTTAAACCATGTCGTCGTCTGTGTAGCGAGTCACTTTGCTGATTCAGAACGTGATTAAGCGAGGAAATGTTGGCGACAGGATACTAAGCCACGGCCAAGGTCCAAATTATGGCCATCAAGAACACTATTATGCTAGAATCAATGACATACGATAGATAATTCATTAGGACATCAACATTCTTTTTCCTGAATAAAATACTGGAAATAATCATTTTCTTGGTATAAAATCGTGTCTTGGTTCCTAAGTGAAAAATCAATACCAATAAAGTGACCTGAATAACTACGAGAATTAGCAGTTTTGAGCTTCGACTCGGCTGCCATTTGAGTCAATCAAAATGTCGCACTATATATACCATACTTATATCTTTCAAACCTTTACTTGCACCATGAGTTAATCTGATAGAAATAGGTGGCTAAAACAGTAAATAAGAGGCCAAATATGTTAATAACATAACACTTACATGCTTTTTGGACCATATTTACAAAAGTAAGGAAATATTGTATTACTCCTCTTAATCGAGAGCATCAGTTCGTAGTCAGTGTATGTAAAATGACGAAATTTACTATAATCTCTACTTGTACTGAATTATCGGTCTACCGGCTTCCATTAAAATATCCTCACTTAGAATTCCTAAAATTAACCATCCGATATCTTCTTTCCTGACCCCTACCTTACAATCATTGGTTCCCTTTCTTCTATACGAATTCCTTCAATAATATTTACCTAGAACCTCTCCGTCTGTCATCCCAATCCAATGATGATTTCTTAATCTTTATCGATAATTTAGATGATGGTTATTATTGCAATCGAGTCACTTTTATTAATTTATTTATTTGCTGAAATTATTCACATTTAGCGATGCCACCATTTACAGTGAGTTAAAAACAACAATATAGAACAAATTTATAATAGCTATGTATGAAAGCATGTACATACTTGGAAAAAGTCAACAATAACTAGAAAATTAATTTGAAAAGAATATTTATAAAATATAATTTTTATAGTACAGTTTAATATTTATTTTACGTATCTCTAATGAATCACGTCCATATTTATTATCAGTAACGTCTATATTATAATATGGTGAACTTCCAACGAGACTTCTGGCTGTGTCTGGACCAAATGATGATTAAATAAATAAACAGTGAGGATAAAGAATACAATCGACCCAAACATGCTTGACTTAAATGTCAATCTTCGAAAAGATCTCCTTTATATAGAGAATGACATTTATTAACATATGATCGAGGTGGTAATTGGGAGCAAAGTGATAAAAAACCAAAACACACCACCCAATCCGCGAAACAAATGAGTGAGATGCATAGAGGGGACCAAACTACAATTCTTTCCTAACCGCTCGGTCCTCTCTCCTGTTCTAAAAAATCCCGCTTTCCGCTCCCCTTCCCACCCGCGGGCTATACCTCTCCCCTCTGCAGCCACCCACCTCCACTCCCCGAAAGAAATCCTTCTTCTCCCGGTCGGTTGCCGCTGGAATCCCAGGACCTTGCGCCTCGAGCCAACCCCATGCGGCGGTCGCTTTGCACCACGCTCTGAGGAAGGACCCGCGGAGGGCAGAGCTAGATCTTCGCCTACGAGTGGGAGTGGAATGGCAGAAAGAGGGAGCCTCTGGGGGATAGATGAGGGGGAAAGAAGGGTACAGGCCTAGGAGATTTGGAATGGAAGGGTGGGTTGCCTTCTTCCGACTGCATAGCCCGGGGAGGTCCTCCGGAGGAGGTTGGGTTCGATAGGAGAGGATCTGTGGGCGGCGAGGGACGGTGAGTGACTGATAGGAGAGAGATATTGACGAGAATGGCCGTGAGGTGGGTGAGCGGTTTTCTACGGTTTCTCCAAGGTTTTGGTATTTCGAGGGGTTGGTTTTCGGTACGTGTCATTGACTTTGAGGTTCAGAGTGGCGACCTAATTTACCTGCTAACTGCATTCTTCTTAAATTTTAAATGGTGTAAGGTGGTGAGACAAAACAAATCTAAGGAGTGACCAGTGTGTGGAAATCCGTGACAAGGAAAGTAAATGGAATAATATGGTCCATATATCCCTCGAGGTTTATACTACAGTCCATACTTCGTTCATGGCTAAAGATTTCGGTACCTTAATAATTCATGACCTGATAATAGGATTATTTTTCATATTATTTAACAGAAGTTCTTAGTAGTTTTTTAATAAATCTTGTGGAAACGTGAAGGGCTGTAGCATTACTTTTGCAATTACTTATAATGAGGGTTCTTTGGTATTCTGTGGATATTTCCTACTTTGCTTCTCTTCACATTGAATCCCTCTATTTCCGACTCTTCACTAAACGATGCCCTGACCATAAGCATGAATGATACATAGTTATTAAACTTTAACCTTTGTTGTATCAATGGAACTGCTATTTCAAAATTAGAAAGGAAGAAAATGCGAATTAGGAGGTCGGAGATATTGTAATCTTGGAACTAGAAAATTGTGGTGATAAGAAAATCGTCACCTATTTGTACAGCCCAAATGTTGGTCGTAAGGCAATTATTCTACTCCAACTATTGACGTCGCGTCGTTCCGGAAGCTGATGGGATATTGATCTAGCTAATAGTAATTTCTTAATTCTTATATGCGTTTAAATGTAGATATGGAGTTATTTTAATCAGATTATTGAATGAAGAAAGTATACTCGGGTTTCCAACCGGGCAGCGTCTCTCCATTCTGTCGACGTTTCGGCTACGCACACTGCAGCCATCTTCAGAACTGTCAGACAAACAGACAGGACATCAGTCCTTAAGATGGCTGCAGTGTGCGTAGCCGAAACGTCGACAGAATGGAGAGACGCTGCCCGGTTGGAAACCCGAGAATACTTTCTTCAAGCAACTCACCGGGAAAGAACTACTTCCTACTAGATTTATTAAATATTATAAAATACTTACAATAACTTTAAACTTGTCTGATGGGGTTCGTAGAATATCTACTCACTTAAAGCCGCGTTCTTTGCAAACGGACATTTATTTTCATCCTCTTCTCGTTGCAGTTAAATTTAATTATATTTTTTTATTCATATGTCACAGGAAATGATAATTTAGGTCTTACTCATTGGTGGAGAGGTGTATCATTTATTAGTCGTGCATTAAACGGGAGTTTTAATGATTCGCTAAATACTGCAAATGGTCGCTAGAAACATTCGAGAGCTCTTAACGGACGTCATTCTAAATATAATTCATCGAGTCTCATCGGCGTACGCGAATCGTCAATGGGCTATATTCATTTACTTCTAATTTCCCTCGCGACTGCATCGAACTCATTTGCCGTTTTCCTCCATTTCCTCTCTCCGACTCTCTCGTTTTTCCATTACGGATCTCTCTTATTTTTAGTCGCGTTCCATTAATTCTCCTGCCGAAGTCCACTCTGCCCGAGCATCCATAAATAAAAGACACCATTTGCGAGCGCTTTCATATCAATGGGCGCATTAATATGTGGACACAAATGGGCTATTAATTTAGCTCTGCAGTTTCATTATGGTTATTGTATAATTAATGCGTTGTCCTAGGTCGAGAGAAATTTTCCAGGTAATTGAGCGCTCTTCGTTAGAAATTAATTGAATTATATTAATCACTAATGCACGTGTACGCGAGCTTAATTTGAATCCACCTGATATTCGGCGATAAATTTGAAGGTTTCATCGTAGCGGAAATAAAAATACCGGCCATTTGCATCGAAGCTGAATGCATGAGCTATGGATATATTCTTTTGTTATAAGTAGAGCATGTGGTCAAGCTACGTATAAGAGGGCCTTTCGGGACCAACCTCGCAATATAGTTGTTGTATCTAATCTGATCGAAACCAAGCTGCTAATTTCCGAATCGATCCCATGCAGAATTCTGCATGTATATGATCCCGTACAGAATTCACTGTATGACCATTACGGTAATAAATAATTAATTAACTTCAGTTAAGAAGAACATGGAAATTGTGGTATTAAATTAGATTCAATAATAAATATTAGATATTTAGTAATAGGTTGATATTAGATTCAATTATAGAAAGATTTTACACATTACTCTTTTTGATAATATGGTATATGAAAAATAAATAAAACTTTAATTTACAAACAAATTTGAGTCGATAATGCAGCAACCATACTCAATAGATATAATACTTAATACGTTGCATATATTTACAGTTAGTTTTAGAGGTTTAAATCTCCAATTGACCTTTTTTCGGCGTTTCTCTTCTCATTCACCGGTAAACCGAGAAAATATGAAAGAACACCGCGAGTGCTCCCAAAAAGTGCGGTGTCCTTTCTTGCTTATTCGGAATACCGGTGAATGAAAAGAGAAACGCCGACAAAAACGGCTATTGGAGATTTTAAACCTATAATTCCTTAACAAACGTGTCCAAATTTTACTTTCTTTTTCTTTAAAGTAATGATATCCGAAGGTATTCAAATTAAAATTTTATCACGATTATAGAATAGATATAGTTTTATTTTTTATTCCTTTTCTACTTCTGTACTTTTTTGCTTGGTCAGTGTTGTACAACTTACTGCCCGCGTACCAAATTCTCCCTGCCAAATACTTTCATATCAGCAGCAAGGATGTTTGTCGAACGTATTTAGAGTTCTTATGGATACAGAATCAACAAACTAATAGAATTTTTTCAGATTCGGGTGAATATTATGACTGATTTCATTCTCTTCTTGAATATAGATATTTAAATAATTTTCTCAGATAAAAAACCGATACATAGCTTAGATTGAATTATGTTACCGATATTAATAAAAAAGTTTAATTCAAAACTAAATTAGCCAAATACGATAAATTCCTAAATAGGGCAAGTGACTTATCGTATTTTTATGTATATTGAGAGAAAGAATTCAAAAACAGTGCCTTTGGAATTCGATAATTTTGATGAAAAGTTCCAAATTTTAACAGGACTATAATTCCACGTAGATGAGCCAGACCTTCCGCCATTCTCGAATTTAGTTCCTTCTGTATTTTTATATTGACAATTTGCCTTAAAAATTTTAACTAATTATACATTTAGCGTGCTGAAATTCAAGCTGTAAAGAGAAATTAATGATTTCTCCTGATCACAAAAAGCCATATAAATGGTAATTCTGTTAAGCTTCCATATTCTTTTAAATATTTTACTATCACATTCCGGTTATGATATCAAAGACACATGGTGCATAACGTTCGCCAGCTACCCACTGGGTATACGTTAATGCAGTATCGTTATACGTCTTAAATATTAATATGCCACTGACGACGTTAATTTCATTCGTTTAAAATGTAAAGCTAGAGGCATATTACTTCTAAAAAACAGTATATTGGATTTTTGGTCTCCCATATAACAGAGGCATTTAATGAACCATTAGGTTCATTAAATGCCTCTGTTATTGACATTTTCTCACAATTTTTCGGTAAGAAAATATTTTGGAACCATTGAGTGCCATCTGCGATGAATTGGAATTTAAAAATATGCGGACTAAGACATGTATTTATGAGAAGAGGCAGCTTGAGAACTTAGTAAATCCATATTTGTTCAGCGAGATCGATAAATTCGATAACTCCGCCTGCCAGCAATCGTCGTAATAAAGTAAGTGTTATCTAGGCTGCATCCCGAGAGGGCAAACTAGGCTAAGAAGAGAAGACAAATTATTTACCGAATGAAACTTGATGCATGTGCTACTCGGAGCTTTCCGGTTGATGAAGGGTTATTACCATTCCAAGGAGTGTCTTTCTAGATATTTATGAAGGGTTCGGTAGATGAATGTTTCATGATTTTATGAATGCCAATGAACTCTTTAACCAATGATATACAATAAGATATCATTCTAATTTCTGTCGATGTAATTAAAGTTAGTGAATGTTACGTAAAACCCTTCGACAATAAAACAGTTCTTAGAAGATCCATCCATGCAATCCTCCATCACTTCGCACAAATATTTTAGTAACAATTGTATATGCAACTAGGACTACGTAGGAACCCTGCGGGCCACCTTTAAGCAATTTAGTTCAGGTGCATGTATCGCCCTATATTTATTCCCTAGTCGGTTATTATTTATTATTATACGTTTGTTATTGAGCATTTACTTGCAACGTACTCTAATTTAAATCACCACACCATTTGATAACTCCATCTAATCCTTGAGCAAAATGCATCTATTCTCTTTGTTTCCTATTTATTTATACATAACCATGTTTTCCGCAAATATCTGAAGTTAATGATATAGAATTTGGTCGAAGTTGTAAGATTTGCACTAAAATTCAAATTGGATAGTTATTCCTGTTGAAAGAAAATATTTATCTTGAGCATCCACAGAACATTCTCTTTGCGAAGGCCTCAGTGATTTGTATGTCATACTCTTAGAAAAGATACTGAAATGTCATTATAATATTGCGAGTTGTAATATTATCAGTTACATTGTATTCGTATTTGTTTACAACACTCACGTGGCATGAGACTTAAAGAAGGCAATCACACGTAATCTCATTCTTAAGATGAAAAAGATCCCAGAAATACCATTCATTCTCATCCAAGCGAGACCTAAAACTGGGTGTGTAAATAAGCTTCGTCACATGAGACAGCACCCTAAAATGGATCCCAAAACACATTGAAAATAGACACATTGTATCCATTCGACGTTATCTAATTTGTCCATTTCGATTCCGCATTTTGAGATTCACATTCCGTCACCAGTGCTTCTTTTTCGTAGCGAGAAATGAAGAGATAAACGTGGACTTGAGACGTTTGATTTCTTCTTTTAAACGAGCGATAACGATGCACGCGAACTTTCCATCAGTTGAAAATCCCAGTTTCATCGCTTCATAGATTATGGTGCTTCCTCCTCCTCCGTTTCTACACCTACGTCACCTCATCCGTCTCTCCTCATATCGATCTACTTCTTCAATTCCCTCTCCTAATTCTTTCTCCATTAACCTTGTGCCATTCTCAGTCTCTCTTCATTTCCATCAATGACTTCCCTAGCAATCCCTTCATAGGTTTCTAGTGCCAAGGTTGTCCCCACTTCAAATCGCTCACGCGGGTATTGGTATGCTCTCGTTATACCAACTACCTTGAAGGAGATCACTTAATAATAACAATAATAATTTATTATGCTCTAGGTAGATTCCTATAGAGCAACACAAAATACAAAAATGCTAGAGTACAAAAAGTTTCAAAACATTTCACGACAGAAATTCTACAACATATGGAAAATCAAAAGAACGAAAGAATGCACTGAGAAATACAAAAACGTGTGGAAATTAAAAAATACAAAATAAAGAAAAACACAAAATAGGACTTTAGAACATAGAGATAGACAACAGGAGAGGAGAAAAAACGAGATGCAACTCGTCTAACACAAAATACTCATTTAACATCAGCAGCTAATAGATAGTTGAATAATTTTAACTTAAAAACTCTCACCGAGCTGGAATATTTTATAGAGTCAGGTAAAGAGTCCCAGAATTTAGAGCCTTCAATCTAAAACGAATTAAGAAAAATGTTTGATCAAGGAGTAGGATATGTAATTGGCTCGGGTCCACTTCATGTTAATCTAGTATTGGTAGAAAACTGTCTTTTGCGAGTGAATGTGGCAGAAATATAGCTCGAATAAATATAGTCTTCCGTTTTTAATTGAATTTTTATTTTAATTGATTTGCTTCCTAAGCAATTGTTATTTATTTGTAACTAGGATACACAACTTACTCTTGACAAAGAAATGAACTTATGCTTCACGGAATTCGTCATAAAGTCATTCACGAAATATTTTAAATATTGATGTTGAAAGGTTTTTCGTGACATTAACTTATCAACGATTTCAAATGTTATTTTACTCCAATTATCAAACTAGAAGTCAACAAAAGTAGCCTACGAATCTTTCGTGAAATTCCCCTCTGAGTTAGTAGAACTGACAGTTTATTCTATGTACGACAAAGAAGTGCTAGTTACTTAGATATTTCGGTATATTAGGAAAAGAATTCAACATTTCTCATTAAAACTTACTTACGCACTACATGATATCAGAAATTAATTATACGTCCACGGAACCCAAAATAAATTATTGGTTCTCCCATCGAATTTATGAAGGCTGTCAAATTGGCAGTTAAAGAACGGTGAATAAATATTTGAACAAAGTTATCCTAATCGGCACTTTTATAACTCGTGAATTCCATCCGATCTTATGTAAAATTGCGAATAAACGGTGTGAATTACGGCAACGCAATTTTATCTGAAGTAAACTGTATTAGCTTGCCGAGGCTTCTGAAATTCACGAGAACATTTTGAAATCTAACATATTCCTAATAATACGATTGAAGAATATTGCATTAATTACAGAAAAGACTATTCTGGAACCCAATATTTTATCAATAACTGCGTTTTTATCGAAGTACTCCAGTGTCTACCGATTTATAAATGTGATGATTTATCTATAAAATGTAAGGAATATCTATTTCATGGAAAAAAATAATATAAATTGCATTGTCCTCTTTTATTATAATATAAACCTCGTAAAAATAAACCAAATATAAACCGTTTCTTAAAAAAACTTTTAAATATTTTCGCAAATTATTTTATTTATAAAAATACAAATAACTAGATATTACTAATTTTAATTTGAATAAACTAAAATTGTATTCCTCCAAAGATATACACCAACAAATGCTACATTTGACACTATTCGTTTTTTACCTTAGTATTCTCCTGCTTACAAATCAATTTCAACTATGATATACCGACATTGGTGGCCGAGTGGTTAGCGTTTTAGCTACGCTATCGCTCTGACCTCGAGGTCCCGCGTTCGTTTCCCGGCTGATCGGATCTTTCTGATCAAGGAATGGTTGTTTGAACTTATCAGAAGGGTTATTTTATTATTGTTATTTTTATGGTTATTGAACTTGTCAAAAGGTACTTCACCAAGGCAACAGCAACAATAGATTGTCCATCTATTGTTGCTGTTGCCTTGGTGAAATACCTCCTGACAAGTTCAATAGAGCTCAGGAGGACTTTATCAGATATTGGTAATAGCATTACAACTGTAAAAATATATATATCTGCCATTAATTCACAGTGATTTTATCCTATTGTCTCCGTAAATCATAAAAAAATGTTGCGTTCTAAATACAAATTCTAAAATAGTTATTACTCATTTTTATTTTCTATGAATTGCGCAGATAAAACATCCTTTGTGATTATGCATCACTAATGCAGTAAAGAATCCGTTATAACGCCGTATAAAAGAACATCGCCGCTGGAAACCACTATCTAGCAACGTAATTGGTTCCTTATCCAAAAATAAACTGCATCGCTAGATTTCAGCGTTGCCTTCTTCTTGTCGTTGCCCTATTCCGTTCCATTTCGACCTCTTCTCGCCCTATGTTTTATCTCCCCTTCCTTCTTCCCTCCACAAACTCCCAAACGCACAACTCATGGCCACGGGCAACTTCCGAGGGAGCTTAGCACTGTGAATATGTGTGTGGATTCGACATCCCGTGATAAAAGGAAGGAGTGTGTGATTGCGACCTAAGCGCAGTCTTGCGGAGGTTTTTGCAAGCGCACGATGGATAACGCTGCGAGCGCATTGGATCACGTACGTAAAAAGGAGAGAAATGGGAGAGAAAGGAGAGGATTGGGGGAGGTGCCTAAGAACTGAGATTAATCATAGTGAGAAGATTTTTAAACGCGGCGCGGGCTCTCGGGGCACGCCTTAGGGCGCGAAATGCATCAAGTTGTGTTTTCAGAGGATCGAATCCTTCCCAAGTTCTGCGTGCTGCGTTTCATTTAACGTCATACAAACTTGTCCTGGGAATGGGGTCATTCCTTTCAGAGCTGGATAAACGCTATGCCGAGAATCGATTTAAAATTAAAAGAAAAAAGTGCTCTTTGCACCAATTTATGTTTCCTCCGAGGAATGCTCCGTCGTGAGATAGTACGTGTTTATTTATGAAATCTTTTTCTGCTATTCGATTCACGTCGGATACCTGTCTTGATCCCCATGTTGTCTAAATTTTTATGATCGCAGCTTTAAAATACGTCCCTCTTTAGAAAGTAAAAACTTACGTACATTTTACAACATATTGGTGTAAACATATCTGTAATATTTATTTTGAATTTTCATGCGGTTTTTAAGTGTCTATTCTATTCTAGTTTGTATGTCTGGTCTAGTTTATTCTATAAATATTAACAAGTGTTCCTTAAGCAATAGTCTGTACTACTCTTTTTATTGGAGTGGAGTATAATTATAGAGAAATTTTGCTTTCTTAGTATGTACTCTGTCAATAAGATCACATTAGCTGATTGAAATCTTATCCTCATCCACTTCATGATTAGAGACCTTATTCTTTTTAAGCGACTATGAAATAAATGGATAATGTTAATGTTCCCTTATTTTCCTTATTTAGCTATGATGACGAGGAAATTCCTCGTAATATGATAATTTTCATTAATAAATAATATAACTGAATTTGATAAGGTAATATGAATACTTAAGATAGAATAGATGTAACTTTAAAGCTTTTCCCTATCAGACTTTGTAAATCTTCGGCCTTCCAAAACCTTTCCACTTCAAAAATATCATTCCTCTCTCTATCTTTTATTACTCTCCCCTTACTATATTCCATCCTATCTTTAACTTCTATAAATATTTTAATTAAGAACCATACATGATGCAGGCTCTAATAGTTCTTGACTTTGTTATTTTAAGTGTTTAATTTTACGCTTTTCTTCTATAAATAGACTGTTTAAATTGCATGAGAAAAGTAATTACTTAATTATTGTCCGCCGTTTATTATTGTAGACGATATAATGAAGAAAAATCCATTGATATTCCATTGAAGCTATAATTATAATCTATCCATTCCTCAAAAACTATTGCCCTCCGATTATTAATTATAATTAGTCCATTAGTATTATTACTATTAGTTATAATTGAGTTATAATGATATCACGATAGTCCGTATGTTTGCACGTTTATTTCATGATGCGATGACAGAAAAGTTGATGTAGTTTAAATTACCTCCAAAGCAAGCAGTGTTGCAGAAATTTCGACGGAAATGGAGTGGTCTGCATCTTGATATACGCCTGAAGCTTTGCCCAAACTGGTTATACTTGAAAGGAGTGCAATGAATCCAATATTTGCTTTAACTCGTTCTGCGTAGAAGTTGTAATGGAATAATATTTCAATCCATAAATAGTCATTTAGAGCGATATTTTCTGAAATAATGATCCAGAATAAATTTTCCATGATTTAATCGAGCTGACCAGAAGCATAAGATCTGTAAAGCTTTCAGAAATTCAAATTATATTCTTGAAACTAATCCATCGATGACATGTTCAGAGTTGTAAATTTTAACAGATATAAGCGAAATACATAAAATGGATCGTAGTACATCATCTCTGTTTATTTTCTAATGAGAAAAAATAAGATGCTATTGAGAAGGCGTGACTATTCAATCGGAAACTATATATTTTCCACTCTTAGTCATTTATCCGACAACAGCTTTCAACATAACGGAATTTTGGACGCATTGGAAATCAATCGAAAGTCGACGTAAATCGGTAAAATATTGGTTAAGTCGGAGAATATGCTTAACGAATATTCATTACATACATTTCTTGATCGTATATTTTCCTCTTTGGTACTAAAAATCAATGTTGCGACAGCCCTTCAAATTTCAAAACTCAAAAAGATGAATCAAATTTAAAGTGAATTAAGGTAGACAGTATTTCATTTTACTTTCAAATCATTCGGTTTTAATTAAAAATTTGACTACATTTTTGTGAAATTTAGGATTGGCATTGGTAAGATGAAGTCAGAAAAGAATGTATAAGTTCAAAGTTTTGTTAGGTGAACTTGGTGAGTATCGGTCGGTCAGGACCCGTTTTACTCCAAAAATATAAGTATTCAAAATTCATGAAAGAGAGCATATTTAGTCCGCCAAAGATTTTAAATCAACTGTGGAAGACTTTATGGGGTGGAAATCTGTATGAATAGAATATGTTAGAATAAAGTTACAATTTCATTGTTTCGAAAATTAATTTAATGCAAGAATGGTTTTGACACAGATCAGCTATCATCATCGTGTTTTAAATACATTTTCAGAAAATCTTTAGTTTAATTTTATTCTTACATATCCTATTCACGAAAGAGTTATTAATCCCATATTAGAAACCGTAATTTGTTATTAGTAACTATAATATTACAAGTAGTTAAAAATACTGGAACATCCGTTTATTACATGATAAACTCTAATATAGCATGGCTCCGTACGCTATCCAGAATTCGGTCTTTATGACGTAAGAAGAAGATAACACTTAAGAATGGCCGGTTAGGGTGATAGCTAATAGGATAAGGAAATTTACCTCAAATAAATCAAAACTTCCTTACTACTACTACTCTTCCCTTCTCAATGTCTGCCCTTAGGGTCTCGTACACTCTTCAGAAGAGTCGGTAGTGTTTCACCTTCTCCAACTAGTGCGATTACATATCCAAAAGATATATCTGCTTTCTCAGAAAATAAGATTAGCATATAATTGTATAAGGTACGGGCATTTTCGGGGGGGGGGGGGGCTGAACATCTCTGCGAATTCCGCCGGTTGCGCTGAGGCTATCGGCGGAAAGACGTATTGACTCCATCCCGAATTACGAGCATCTCGAAGATCTTCGATTCCTTGTCTCCTCTTCCCCATCCCACTTCCTCCCGATTCCGTGGACCCAAAAGCTTGAAAGAAGTCCGACTCTCTTTTGCTTCTCCCTTCCCTCACTCCCCACTCGGATTTTATGGCGCTGCATTCCTCCGGGGATAATTTATGTGAGCCGATTCCACTAACCTACGTTATCTTATATGTTTCACGGGTTTATCCTCCTCCTCTCCTCTCTTTCCCCTTGTGTCCTGCGTGTTCCGCAACACTTTTGATGCCCTCGGCAATCGGAGCAGCCGTCCTTGGTCACTGATGAGAATTTATATCGTCCACCGTCACCACCTCCTCCTCCTGTTCCCATAGCAACGCAAACTTCCATAGACCGCCAAAATGCTCGGACTTTGTCGGACCTCTCAAACACTTCTCCGCCGCGATGTTGATGCGTGGATTGCGGAGCATGCGCCGTTTAAGGAGTGGGAAATTCGGAATGAGCCGATTTTCTCGGAAATCGCGAGAGAGGCATTCGATCCGGGAGAGAGGAATCGACAGGTGGGTTAGTCTTCCTTTGGGTTCGTCAAAATTTTTGATCGCCGGGGAGGATGAGGGAAGGGACGCGCCCGTCGTTTCTGCCTAAACGAGGTTAGATTCCGGAATCTTGCTGGAATTTTTTTTTGAGGAGGATTCCGCGTGAATGGGCCTTTCTTACGAATACTTTCGTACGTGTGTGCGTGGATTGCAGATTTCGGAACGGGGTCTCTCTCAAGGGCGAGTGAGGATTTGGCGATTTGAGTCTGGACAAATTGAAAATGAGGCTGGGACACCTGCGATGGAATGTTGAGGATATTGCGTCGCTTTCAGACGGAGTTTTCCGTCCAGATGAAGGGAAATATGTGAGGAAGATGGGAGTGGTGGTCGATTTAAAGTTTGGACTTTGTACGGAAAGAGAATTTTTGCTGGATCGCTTGTGTTTGAGTATTGTGAGGAATGCTGAGGCAGACGAATCAGGGTCATATTTCAGAAACTCATTCTATTGTTTTCCACGGCTTCTTTTTCTTCTTAAACGCAAGATAAATAATTTGTCTATTTATGTCTCCTATCTCTTACAATTATGTTTTACTTATGTTCTTGCTTGTCATGGTTAGTGCATTTTCATTTCAATTTTAGCATCAATATTTCCACATTACAACACTTGTAAGTGGGTTTTCTTGTTCGTAATAATGTCCTTTGCGGTGAGAAAAAATATATTCTTTGTTAATTGCAAACGCTTATTTAGAAACTAGTGTTTTCCGCTCTCTCTTTTTCGGTTTCAGTCCTAATTTTTTCGCCTCTTTCGAGTCAGAATGTAATAAAAATTGGTGGAACTTATACATGACGTTCAATCGCAATTCAAATTCTCAAAATATATTTTGAGCTTTCTCATGTAACGTCTGAAAAAAATGCGAGTATCTCTCTTGGATGAGTACAGCTTGTTTATTTGACACGTATGTGAGTTGACGAAGACGCAAAACTAAAGAGAATTTGAATGCTTAGGCATTGTACAACATAAAAATGAATGGGATAGTAATTTAAATGCGGTGAGTGATTAAAGTTCAAAAGAATTTTGTTTTTAACTTATCAACATGGCCAATATCACTTCTAAATATCAGTTTCAATATTTGAGAACGTTTCTATACTGAGGTCCGATATACTTTCATTCAAAATATTTGTTTAGTTAGCATATAAATGCTCAAACCATATGGGTGCTATAACATTGGAATAACAACATCATAGTAAGGATGATAATAAGGAACCCCTTGATACGTCACATTAAGTTCTGCAATGTTATTATATACAAATGCAGCATTTGGATTCAATTCAAGGTAAAGCGATATCCTTTGAAATACAAAATGCTATTATTCTATGTTTACTCCCCACATGTTTGTATTCAGATGCCGAAAGCAATGATTGTGCCTGCTAGTAAAAGGTAATTTAGATTAAGCTAATCGACTATTAGAACAAATATACAGGCTATGGAGCCGGTTAACTGATTGAAAATAATAGGAACAGGAGAGTGCAGAAACTTCCTTATTTTTGTAATACGTATGCACTATTTCCAGCAATAGTTGTTTTTCGAGATGTATTTGAAAGTACTTGCTCGAGGATTATGCTCAATCACACGATTTATTTCAATATCAGATAATACAAATCGGGAAATACCAATTGATTCAGATTTTCTGCAATAAGAAGAATGTATCTTCATGATTTATGGAATCGATCGAGACTGTATTTCACAACAAGAAGACATAATTAAAGGAAAATTTATTCACACATGTCAAGGACGGAAGAGGCTAACTGTTTTGTGTAACTAGATACCTTTACAGTTTTATATGAATTATTTTATTTGAAACACTACACTATTAGATTCACTAGGGGTCGATAAATGAAG
Source organism: Sympetrum striolatum (assembly GCA_947579665.1). Classification (NCBI taxonomy): domain Eukaryota; kingdom Metazoa; phylum Arthropoda; class Insecta; order Odonata; family Libellulidae; genus Sympetrum; species Sympetrum striolatum. The sequence continues at coordinate 17,901,616 of OX388341.1, forward strand.
AAAGATATCTTAAAAAACTGAGTTTACTTTTCGTCCATCTTCTAATACATGTATTTGAAACAAGAATTACAGTTATATGAATTACTAATTTTATTAAATTTGGGAAGATTAGAAATCGCAAAGGGAATTAGTGGTAAATGTAAAATAAAAATGAGTGTCTATCTAAAGAGTATCATAGTGTATTAAATTCCAATTTTAGACTTCAAAAATCAAATTGAGATGCATCATTAATTTATAAAAAATCTTTGAAGCATTTTCATTTCACTTACCAATTCGAAATTCCCTCTTATATTTCATACCTAGTTACCATACCTTTCCGTTAGGTGAAGAGATGGTCCATTCTAACTGCATTATATCCTGATTTATAAATATCTCCAAATTCAAAACATTTCCTTTCATTCTACGGTACAATTACGATTAAAATTTGAGAACCTTTCATGCATTCATTTTTCAGTCACAATTAAGCGGAGTGTAATATATATTTCGTTTGAGAGCCTCGGGGCGTCGAAAAGATCAATTTCCTCTTTGCGATGTATATTTGGGTAAAAGTTTCAATGCCATCGGACAACGGGTGGAAATAACGGATCAATTTGCAATATAAACATTGGAGGAAAAATATTTGCAACAGACCAAAAGATGCCATCACCCGATTCATTTTCAAGTCAACGTAAACCTACATTATCACGATGTGCCATCTCCATTTAAGGGGCTGACTTACATAGACATCCTCGCTTTCCTTTCTCGAGCTAAGTTTATATTTTTTTAGACCCTTGAGTAGGATATTTCATTGTAATTATTTTTCCATTCCTCATTTACATCCTATATTTCGATGATAAATAACTTGCATCTTTCTGTTCTATCCTATTCCAAGCTGCGGCATTATTAATCTAGCACCATCATATTATGGTTACAATTTTTCTTTCGGTAGTTTAGAAAATTACTGGTATATTTCATAATTTTCTTCTCTGCCTCTCACCTTTTTTTCGACATATTTTAACTGTATATAATAAATCTTACCATGAAAAGCGTTCCACCATTATATTTTTTGGTTTGTCCTCCTCATGAGCTATTCATATATATATAAGATAATTTTTCCCCATTCTAATTCTCATCTCTACTTCCTTAAAATTTTCTGGGATTTCTATGCCACACACTTCTACCTATATCGCAGCTGTTACATTTAGGAGCGTCTTGCATTAATGTTCATGATGGAAACCTACCACAAAGTCGGGGTCAAATAATTAAATTATTAATTTCTTCATGTTAGATTCATGGTAATAATCCTTATATGCTTTTTTTCATTCTAAAATACTTCTTTTAACCCATTTCAATAGTAATTTTTCTTAAATTTTGTCTTTTCCAGTCGATCTTTTAGGAGAATCTTTTATGCCTGGATTAACCCTTAACTTAAATTGTTTTACTGCTTATTTTCAGTCTACTCAGAATATTTATGCTATCATAAATCCTTGAAAACGGAAAGAATCACATTTACCATCAAAATTGCAGAGAAATCCTGAATGGCTAGATTAACGCTTTTGTTGAATTATTTTAGTGATAATTTGTAATTTCCTTGAAAAGTTAACTTTTTAAAATACGAAATACTTGAAAACGAAGATCATCACATTAACAACACATTCATACACTTCTTTCACCACTCTTCATCCCTCCAAGCACTCCCTTCGATCCCCCGTTGGAACCCTTCCTAACCCTTAGTAATGCAGAGTATCACTGTAGTGTTGGCTTCAATGCCTGCGGACTGCTAACTCGTGGAATAAATTGGGTGTGGGGTCCGCACTCCGGGAAAAGTGGAGAGAGAGGTGGGGCTGGTGGCCCCGGGCGCGGAGAGGCCGAGTTGCACCCGCCAACCCGGTCGCATTCCACGTCTCCCTCCGGGGCGCCCAGGGACGCGGTCCGGGGATGGAGTTTGCCAAGAGCCGGCGGCGAGGAGGGAGCGGGGAGGGGAGAGTCCGCTACCCATCAGAGCTCGCGGCAAATACTCAAGGGAGATGGGATTGATCAGGGAGGTTGACTGGGAAGAGGTGCGTCCTCCGTCCCTCACGCTCTCTTTCCGCTGATCCCAAATCCTGTCGAAAGGTGTCGCCAAGCTCAAGGGTGATCTCTCGAGAGATGAACGAAATGGTATGGGTCCGATTCGAATCTGGAACGGTTTTCCGGTCGATGGCGTCTTATGGTATCTGACGGACAAGTAGATGAGGGGCCCAAAGTTTAAACGTTCCATCGCTTTGCCGGCGATGATCTGTTTAATCCTAGGTTAACAGGATGGTGTATGACTGAACTGATGTGACTCAATGGCTATTTCATACTTGGGTGATGGCTTTATAAAATATATGTAACACATAGTAAATTTTTCAAATGACGATTGTATCTTTGAAGCGCATGTATACAATTCGGGCTCCCGGATAGACATGTGGGTAGCGCGTTCGACTTTTGGAAAAAAGGTCCCGGGTTCGATTCCTGGATGTAGCGGACATTCATCGTTACTTACCCAGCATCATGAGGAATATTGGAAGCTATCTAATTAAGAGGTAATGGGGTTCAGTCTAGATAAGCCAATTTAACGGCGTGGGAGTCGAATAGCTGACCATGTGCCACGCAGTGTAAATACCGCCTGGCTCCTCAATGGGATGTCGCATCATAAACCTTTCCTTGATTGTATGATTCTCTCCTCGGTAAGCTTCCACAGTCTGGAAACATTTTTCACAATCAATGTACTTCTCTTTGTTTCTAGGTAATTTTTGCTGCCTCTTGTGTTAGCTAACATCTAATATATCATTTTCCTTGCTCTGTCTTTCCTTGCAATTTACCTTGCACCAACATAGCAGTGGCAAAATCATGTTGCTGATTCTAAGTTTTATTTATTTATCCATAGATGTGCATAAACGCCAATCATCAGCTCAATTTTCACCAACAGAGATTTGCACGAAAGCTCCACACAACAAATATGCAAAAGTCATCTATAATAGTACTTTATTCTCTCTGTGTTTTGTAACCTATGAAGAATAGCTTGTTAAAGAATATAGACCCACCCGATCCCTCCATTTCTATTACATTCATCATTGGTCACTTTCACATAAAGATTAAGGATTAACGTCACCTAAAGTCCAACGTACCCAAACCGCATCAAGAGTGCCAAACTGCCTATAAATTATGCAATCTAAAGAGATGTATGAATAGATAAAATAAGGCAGTGTAAAAGCTGTCCCACTCTAAATAATACATTGCCTTAGGATATTTTAAAAACGAAAAATCTCTATTATTTCCCTTTAGTTAGCCTAAAAGTTTCAATGGGTCACAAAGATATCGCTTTAGAAACAAATTCTAAATAAAATTTAAGATATGATGCCTTCTTATTTGACTCCTCATTAATCTTAAATTTAATAATCTGATTTACTGTCCATGTATTCACATACAAGCGGACTATGTGCGTCCAGACTTTTATTTCGAGCCGAAAAGTTTTCTCTCCGTTTATTTTCCTAACCTACCTCGACTCTCAAGCTAACAACTCGACGCCAGGGGACACTAATTAATTATTCGCGGAAAAGAACTTGATTATATTACCGCGGAGGGCTCATGAATAGTATCGGAACCTCCTGCGGCCGTCGAGGGCTCTAAATTTCACACTAGCCCATTCATCCAGCATTGGTTTTGCATTCATTTAGGAGTTGCACCGAGCAGAGGGGTAAGGGAGAGGGGCGGAAAGGAGCGGGAGAAGGTGCGGCAGAGGACGAAGATGGCGAAAGTAAGGGGAGAAAAGTGTAAGATGGGCCTCCGAAGAGGGCAGTCGGAGGTTGCGTGGGTGGAGGCCGTAGTAGGGGCGGATGGAGTGGGCGGGCTGGGTGTCGGCTTGGGGGCAGAAGTAAAGCACGCAAATTGAGGTCGAGGCCCGAGGTGAACGCTCTTGTAATGGAGGCAGCGACGTGGCTTACCGCAGGGTAAAGCTGTGGGGCGATGAGTAGAGGGAGGAGGCGAATAAGGGGAAGGGAGAGGATAATGGGAAGAGAGGAGGAGGATAAGAATTATGAAAGAGGAAGAGAAGGAAAACGGAAAATAAAATTTTGGAGGGGAAATATGACAGGAAAATTCGAAGCATATGATGAAGAAAAAATTGGAATGGATAAAAATAAATTTAAAATTTTGAAGGGCGAATATTTTTAGGAAATAAGTTCAATTGAATAAACACGGTGTTACAAAAATATGTGTAATATAGATGAGGAAAAATTACATTGGCATTTAAGAAAACTTGTGCTTCACCTTCAAGTAAAATCTATACAACCCTGGGAAAGTCATGACCCAGGGTGTAGATATTATTAACATTTATCAATTTTTAGAATATAGAGAAAAATATTAAAAGAAAATAATAGAAAAAATGTTAATTTTTCTACCAACTTAAATCGATAAAATACCAATTTTTGATTAGGCAATGAAAAGGCTAAGCGCGAAACCTTTCACTAAAGTCTCACTATTCTTACTTCACCCAAATAATATATTAGCCATCCGTTAATATTGCTAGAGAGAGAACATTGAGAGAGACTAAGGATGGATCCTAAGCTACACAAAATTAACAAAATACTATTTCCGCAATAAGATGTCCGGATGAATGGGAAAGCTAAAGGAACTTCTGAGTATTTTTCTGATTCATCCATACCTCTTATGTAAACATTTCTTAGCCAATTTATCTCATACAGCTGAAGAAGCCACTTTAAAGTGACAATATAACAACATCTATTACAAACATAACATAAACCTACGAACACGACGGACGTATACAGACATACTTAATTGTTTTTACGATTAATACAGAAGAAGTCATTTTAATGAGGCATTTAGGGTAACGACATATTGCTAAACAAAGGCTTAACATTCTTGATTACACTTAAAAGGGGTTTGCAATGAGACAATGAAAAAATGCAGAAAAGGGGAACAAAAGGGGAACTAAAAGAAAGAAGGGAGTCCTATGACCCAAGAAACTCGCAAACTATTTCGAAACCATCAGCAATTTAAGAACGAAAATCCGTTGATTTTTTATTTAAATCTTGGAAACTATAAGGCTATGTTAAATTGAGGAAGTAACTTATATAGATTAGATAAGGTTTATTCAACGGGCATATAACAGCTTTTATATTGTATAGAAGTAGGTACTATATATAAAACAGAACAAGAAATTAAAATATGACAATACTAATAAATAAATCAACAATATAGACTTTTTATTTTAATTAACATGTTTTACACCAAATCATAAGTAATTAAGTCAGCTCTACAATATTATTATTGTTGTTAGTGTTATTACTAGCACCATAACGTTAATTATTAACATAGTAATAATTTTTCATACTATGGAAATAGATAAAGATTCCCTTACTACTAAACAAGAAAAAAAAACGTCTCCACATTAAAATCGGTTTCACGATAGAGTTAAGAGTAGTAAGAAAAGTAGAATGGGGTACCTTCACATATACTTTATAGACAGTGAAGTAAAACTGAGGAAAGTTTATTAAGTCCGGCCTGGGCAGTTATTGGTAAAAATTTGAGAAAGGGTTGAGGAAGGAGAAGGAGCGGTGAGGATATCGACAAGCGGTCGAAAAATAAAAAGAGAAAGAGCGATTTGAGTTGGGTGCAGACAAAGGATTAGAATAATTGAAATTGATGCTCAAGGAGGCGAGGTTGGGAAAATGAAAGAGGAAGGAAAATGACGGAGAAGAAAAGGGGCGAGAAAGAGATCAAAGTGAGAGAATATGTATTAAGGATACGCTTCGGAATGAGCAAAGGGAAATTGGTTTCGGCAGAAAGAAATTGGAAGGAGGAAGGGGAAAATTTGAAGAGTGGATGGAAAAGTTTTTCGGCGGGCATGAAAGGAACCTGGCGAAGAAGGTAGTAAAAAGGTAAGTAAATGAGTGTGGTTAGGAGTCGACTGGTTAATTGCTCTTGTCGAGAAGAGTTAATTTGAATAGGGTGAAGGGGAAAGAAACGCCCCAGAAAGGGAATGAAAGTAAATGTGTAAATTTCAGCAGGCTTTATCGAATTTGAAATGATGTAGAATAAAATCGAATGAAAGCGGAACATATCCACTCAAATGAAGCACAATAACTCTATGAGTAACATTTTCTTGGCATTCCGTAAAGAGAGACTTTGATTATAGTGCAATTCTTCACTCATACGTCAGTAGTTTTCATTTTATCACAACCATGATCAAGACTGGGACAAAAGAAAATGAAAGATGCATTTTTATCTATCCAGTACCACATGACTAATGAAAATATTCCATTCATCAGGTTACAGGAACAAAAATCCAATAAAAATGGAAAAATATGCGATCTAAAAAGCTTGCATACATATCAGACGAACGATCTTACCGGTGGTAGAAGTGGAGAATTGTCTATAAATAAATGAAATTCGAGAACAAATGTGAGCAGTGATTACCAAAAAAAGGTATAAAAGATTATGTATGATTTTAAAAAAAGGAAAGAAATGAAACAATTGCTAGTAAGTAACTCGGTGGTGTAGAACGAACTACGTAATTCTTCTTTGTCATTCCACAGCACATTTTACAGTTGAAAAAGAATAGAAAGGTAAAATTATAATGCAAATAAATCGAAACTACGAATAAATTATAATAGTTTCTCTAATGTAAACGGGAAGATCCCAATTACATCCATTTCAATAATTAATACAGTTTACTAACGCTCACAACTATTCCTTAGCCGACTACTCGAAATGCGAACCCGAGACCTTGGCGTTGGAGGGTTAGCTAATCACTCCGCCACCACATCTAGAATTTAAAGTCAATTTATCTTCTGTAAGTATGGTATTTTGTAAAAATTCTCGACAAATTTTATTTCCATGAGGTATACTTATTCCATATAAGAATATATATTTTCAATATTATTGATAAATTATTTCTTATCAACAGAGGGACAATATAGTAGTGTTACGATGTTTTATGATAAATCGTTATTTTTTGTTTAAATTATTCCTCGTTTGTGATATAATGACTGAGTTCATGCTTCTTTAACAAATTAATTAAAATAACAAAGTCAGTGTTCCAAATTCATTATCAATTTATTTACGAACAGCCGGTACACAAGGGAATAATATTTCAAATATATACGCTACTTCTCATGACCAGTACATTTCATTTACATCAATGATAGCAGATTATGAGGCAAATACGCCACCAGTTTCTAGAAAATTTTCACTAGAAATACTTTTCAATATGAGTAATTCCACATCGGAAAGTTGTTCGTAATACATCATCTACATCGATGAAATGTCGTTTTTAGTTGGTTGTGATAATAAAAAATCGGAGAGCATCTAAGAGTGCGAAGGAGAGAGGAAATATGGAAAGTGCCGGCTGATCGGACGATTAAATGTGGAAATGAGTGGACGCAGGTGAACCTTGGACGAGCGAGGGACTGCCGTTGATAAGCGGTCGATCCTTAATTAACATCTGCCTAATGGAATGGTGACCTACACTCCTTAGCAGCAACACCATATCGGGAAACGTTCTCGATTCCTTGCGCAAAACAATTTGACGACGCATTTCAGGCGAAAGTTACGCGTCGTGGAAAAAGTAAAACATGACCAAATTCCCGGACAACCGTTTTGATCAAACTCGTTATTATTTTCGAAATTCGTCCGCGATTTTACAATTGAGTTAACCGTAAGGTTTTCGATTCGCTAGGCGGGGTTAATTTTGTTTCGGTCGCCCCAAAAATTAAGGTTTGCCAGGATTATGAGAATGTGCATTCCGCGCGCACCGACAAATGCGGAGTGTTAAAAGGACAGCGCTTAAACGGGGCAATCAATTTGCACGCCGACGGGTAATTTTGCGCACCGGAGTATGTTAATAAACGATTCCCCCGTGTGCGCGAAGCAGAGTTATTAAAATTCCGTTGTGATTTTAGGAATTCAATTTAATTTGGAGCCCGCTGCGCCATTTCTCGGATTCCCAATTAAAATTTTGGAGGATGTTTCGAAATGGAATTGCGTAAACAAATTCGGCGCAACAAATAACGCTTATTTTTAAATATCGAATGTTTGAATTGCCAGATACGCTTCGGAATAATCGGCCGTTTCGTTTCCTCGGTATTGCGTTTCCGCTTTTTTAAACGTTTTTGCGTACCCATGGTGTGTGTGGTGTGTGTGTGTGTGTGTGTGTGTGTGTGTGTGTATGGTGAACCCCATTTCGAGAAGTGCGCCGCATTTTTTTAATTAGTGACGTACGTTCGATTTGCAGCGTGAGAAAGAGTTTGGTCGTGTCATTACCTCGATGATGACACCGGTTGTTCTTTTTGTGGGAGGCAGTCAATTAAAAGGGTCCACCATATATATTTGGAGTATGAATATTTTAATTTAAGAATTTTCGAGGGAGAAGCATCGATAAAGCTCATGCTATCAATAAATGTTCTCCCATGTCAATTGGAAGACACCTTCCACAGGAACTACACCTCCGAGAGACTGTAGGAAAGTAAGACAACTGCGACAGACAGGCAGCAATTACATCTATCAAAATATTTGTATTCTGAAAGTTATGTACATCTACAACTAAAGTATTGGAATTTTGGAAAAGTTGACCACAAAAAATACATCAAGATATAGAATAGATTTGTAATTAGCGAAGATTGTCAGATATCAACAATAATGGAGATGAAGAACGTGAAGAATTGCATGTGAACTCTGAATTCAACGTAGCATCACATATCAACGCCGACACCGTAATGGACCCCGATTATCTGTTTTGTAGATAAAGGAGCTGATACTAAAGAAGGCGATTTTGAAGCAAACATTGCGTTGCGTCGCAATCATCGTTTTCGTAATTGCCGTGATATGGAAAAATATAAAAATCACAATTTACGTATTACCGCATATATTTCTAAATACGACCTCTTTAGAAACAGGTCAGGAACAGCACAGACACAGATATATATCATTGTGTGAGAAAGACACAATTTAAAAGATACATACATTGGGCAAAGAGAGAGATTGGGTGAAATGACATAAAAGTACGGGAGTAAGGGTTGAGAGAAGGGTTGTTCGAAGGGTCGAAAACGCCAACGATATAACTTATAACTCATAGCAGGTAACCTACTGGCTAACCTGGGAGAATCTGCGGCAGCTCATACAAATCCATTACTTTCGATTATTTCTCCATCTCCATCCCAAAAGTACACGAGGTATCATCCAATTCTCCTGTGCCTCTATCTGGATATTGCGAATAAAAAATGATTGATTGATCTTGTAGAGGTGCCACCTGAATAACAGATTAAAATCTTTTTGAACGGAATAAAAAATGTGAGGAGGAAACGTTTTCGGAAAGCTCACGGTAAGTGCGGAGAATGGCCATGCGTCATCGCAGCAGTTATTCCGATAACCAAGCAAGTCTCTCTCCACTCCCTTAGCGAAGCTTCATTCTTGATTGACAACCCAGCATCCTCAGGACTCGCATAGCACATCAACTTTCTAACATAAACGCTGCGATCGCTACAAGTGCACGAGAAAGCCGGAGAAAAAGATTCCGCGCATTTTTCATCCGCGGAAAATAAATTGCGAAGACGTCTCGGGGGTGAGGGAGGAATTCACAAATCACTTTTTAATTTATTTTCGCCCGTCCGCGGGACAGAAACCGGAATTCGACACTCGCTCGCGCCGTGTACGTCTCCATTCGGAGGGAACGACTTCATTTGTCGCGTCTTTCTTTCCTCGGTGATCGTCAAAAGAAAAGAAACAATTGCGGAAGGGCGTTTTAAGGAAACCTCGAGGTAACGATTTTCTTGGAATTGTGAGTCGCTAATTTTCTCTCAGATCGCATCTCGAGACAACCGACGCTCGAATGTGAGTAAGCGTTCGGAGTGAATCAGTGAAGAAGACCATTGCCAACTCTCATATTGTAGCACTCAGGCGCCCTAAATTTCTTCATACGTGTTACTACTTCTTCGACCTCAAGCAATTTCGATGGATGAATAAATCTTCCCCATCGATGTGATTTGCGATTATCTTATTTAATCAAGTCCAGCGAAATCTGGTGGAAAGTCGTACTTAAAAATATTCACTAAATAATATAAAATTAATACAACTTGTGGACATATATACTTGCTTTGTATTTTAATCTTTAGGTAATTATCATTTAAGTATAGTTTTTATATTATTGGTTCGTGAACTCGCTTCATAATCTTCGTCTTTGCTTTTAAATTTATATTGAAAAATGTGCTATAATAAATTTTATTTGTGAATTAATTTAAACTCAGCGAGATATGCAATTATGGCAACAATATGTTATTGTATATACACGACAATGCTCGTGATTTTGTATTGCTTACAACTTTAAAGTAGCGTAATGACGGCAGAGATGAAATTGGAAATATGAAGGCACAAAAGAAAGACAAAAATTGAAATATTTTTCAAATTGAGCAACAAAAAAAGTCCTTCGAATAACAAATAAAGATTTGATTTCAGAACTTATTGATAAAAAAGAAAAGGAAATTTAATCAGCCAAATCATTTGGCACAAATATGCCTCAGAGTATGGCATAATCGAGTCATAGAAGGTAACTGAAGTGTGTAATTATAGAAGGAAAGAACAGAAGTAAAGAAAGAATTATTATTAAGTATAATATAGTTGTAATGGGCTCTCGGATAATCAAGTTGGCAGCATGTTCAGCTTTGATGAAAGCACTCCCGCATTCGATTTCCGGTGAGAGCACATGTGTGGTATATCACTTATGCTGTCAAAGCGCTTCTGAGAAATACATACACAATACTTATGATAAGATTTAGAATATGAGGCAATAGGATTAGAAAGGTTTGAATAGTCAGAAGAAACCAATCTTGGGATTGTTACCTTTCGTATACTGATGATCGCACATTACTTGTATTGTATAGTTTATCATGTGGTATGTATTTTAAACATGTGCCATCGTGGGACTGTTATTAATCACATACACTGTAACTGAACACGAAAACAAACAGCAATGTATAATGCAATCATAACTTGAACCGAGGAGAACTTGGCATAAAAAATTTCCATTCGACATCGAATCGAATCTCGGGTCTTCGCATGCCCTTACGATATTCCTCAGGAATGGGTAACATCTCAACTGAGTGAAACGTCTTCGCTGGTGAATGGGAGGACAACAAGCAGGCGAGAGGTGAGCGCGGCTGTTGGTCTCGACCTCTGACCTCCCTCTCATCTTCCCGGAGAGAAGGCGTTGTCTTAGCGATCCATACTGCCCACGCCCATTACAACCTTTAACACACCTCTGCGAGTCGAAGTGGAACGTCCCTTTCAGCTCGCAGACACTTATTTAACAGTCACGTGGTCACGCGTGCGGAGAGAACGGGCAGAGATGAACATCACTCCGGAGGGGGAATGGGTGAGACCGTTAAACGTTTCACGGGTTATCGCCGTAAATGTATAATGACCCCAGCGGCTCAAATGAGTTTCTCGTGTGAGTTCCTCTTAAAGGGTTTTTAACACCTCTTGAGGCCTCACACACCGCGGCTTATTACCCTCTATACATTCGTACCATCTAACAGAAGAGAGAGATCAGGGAACTGTGGGTTTGGGATTGAAACAAAATCTCGCGCGCGCCTAGTCACTCGTCTCCTCTCCGCCCATGTCGGTAACCTCTTAAAAATTCCCCCGAAAGTCCTCTAGGCCGCTAATTCCTCTCCCGTTCTGTTTTATTATTTTTTGTGCTTTCCGAATTCCATTTCGGTCCCGTGAACTTGTCTTCGGTCGGCGTGGGATAGCGCTTCATCTATCGGTAAGTGCCCACCATCGTGCGCTGTCAGGATGACGACCACCGTCGGCCGTGACCAGGAGGTCAGAAACGTTTTCCCCCAAGTTTTACTTCGCACGCCGCTTTCCTTTCGTACCCTTCTCTCGCTCTCGTGCTTTATTTCCCAGCCATTTGCATCGGTTCCTGTGCCATATTTTGGTGATGGGATCACGTCCCATCTTCCGCTACAGGGTATTGGAATTTGAATCTCTCCTTTACTTTTGCCTCAGTCTTGCTCGAGCAGGATGTGAAAGGTACTGAGGTATGATTGACGATGAATTCATCCTCGTCACTCCCTATTGAAAGCTATGAAAATCATTATTCTTAGGATCGCCGAGATTTATCTTTGACTGATACATCATGTATTGCATTGAATGCGCATTTTTCGGTGACGTCTTTGCTTAATTAACGGTTAATAATGTTTTCGCCTATTTAATTATTATATTTCTCTAATTAATTTTCGTTCCGTGTTCTGTGAATTTCGAACTGCCATGACTATTATCTGCTATTTTATATTTTTTGTATTTACTTCAATTATTATCATCTATTTTCTATTTTCTCTACTGTAAAGATTTTTTGTTTACTTTTTTCCAATTCTTTCTAAATATATTTTCATTAAATTCACTCTTCAAATGCATGTATATACTCTATTATACCTATTGATGTAACACATTCTTGTTCTTAGGAAATTCGTATTTATATATCTATGTCATGCTATTTGATATCTTTTAGCTGTTATTATCGGTAGATCTGTGTAGGTTTTTTACGCTCCCTTCTTCCCAGGTCTTTTCCTCGATAATTATTTTCTAAAGATACATAGGTTTTTAAATCCCTTTTCTTCTATTTTTTCTGTAACAATATCTTTAAAATTAAAACCAGAATTAAATATGGTAATTGGTTAGATGAAAGTGGAAAAATTTAGTCTCAATATCAATTAAGTCAAGACGTTTAATTTCTATTTCAATTGTACTACATTTACGTGGACATTTCCACTGGTTGCAAAATGACTCTAGTAGAAATCAAGAGCAAACTACTTCACTCCTCGTCAAGCCTAGCACGTCTCAATTCCTCTTCTAAGGTTTCAGTTGCTGATTGCGGAGATGGGAGAGATTACATCCAGCCTTCAGGCAGAATACTATACAGGTAGACATCGGCCTTGACGTACCTTTTTGAATTTTATCCGATTTTTTTCGATCGTTTCAGCTTTCTCCATAAACCGTTTTCTTCTGTTCCATTTTTGGCTTCAACGTGCCCGTTTTCCCTATTTCGCATGGTCGTTTGCTTCATTTTCAATCTCCCCAATATTTCTCACAAATTGACCGTCCATTCACTGTCATGGCATATTCAAAGACAACCCTTTCAAGTTTCCTACCAATGGTTTCTTCTTTATTTCCTTTGTTCCACTACCTTTACTTTCACAATCCCAATCTAAAATCGAATTAGAACTGATTGACGCCGACGTTTATCCGTATGTTGCAAGTATTTATCAATTTTGTTTTCATTGAAAGGTTTTATCATTATTTCTCATATTTTACTATACCTTTATTAATATAATTAAAATTGTCTAGTTCTGTACCTCTTGTAAATTAATGATAAGGTTTAAAGCCATAATGGTATATTCATTCACATTTGTCTCACGGTCAAGTTTCCTTTCTAGTAAAATTTTATAAAGATATTGAATGCTTTCCATAAGCTTCTGTCTATGGTTCCTAGGTAACAATCTGTGGTTAATGGTAGATATCTGGGGGTTCCACTTTTTTTTTCAGGTAGAAATTTAGAGGATCTCCGTCCTAATCCGGACCCTTAGCTCGCCTTTGTAGGTACTGAGCGCCCGACCTTCCCATCAGGGTGTACCATAAAAAACTGACCGCGTGGAATACGATTTAAGAAGTTATAAACAATTCAAATGGGCAACAATTTATCATCTTCGTTGTCTCACTCGTCCAAAGAGATATACAAGCGTCTTTTGATTCACGTACTTCGATGAAAATTAAGATTTTTCGTGATTTTGCTAGAAATGACCCGTTGACACACGGCAACGTTGCCCCGGAGATGGGTTAGGTTGGGGGGAGGGATTTATAGCAAAAATCTCGTAGTCTAGAAATCCCATGGTGAAACCCCCAGATATCTACCATTAACCCAATCTGTTTCTCTCTCCAATTTAAGCTATTGATTCTTTTGATAGACACTATTTATCCAATAAATAGGGAGTTTAAATTTACATCCATCGGTTCTTTTCTCTTTTGACCAAATTTTTTTATTGACTTCCTGAACCCTATCGCATTTTACTCGTCCCTCTATTTTCAAATCCAAATGCTCTGCTTTGATCCGAAAGGAGCGCTATCAAACTATAAATAAACGAAAATTTTCAGAGTGCTGCTCCCATTCATCTTGCAAAGGGCCCTTTTAAACTGCTTACGAACCATTACCTTTAAAACATTTTGATTTCTCGCGTCCTTAGATAAATAACGATTTCCTTATGAGTCGTTAAAAGGAACGACAGATAAGAAAAAAAGCTCTTTCTTTTCCGTGAAGGGGAGGAATTGAGAGCAGGTGGCCGTTGGCTCGTGACTTCCCCAAAAATATTCACGTTGTTTCCGCCACGAGTATGAGTTACGAGAAATGGGTCGGCAGCCGCATTCTTTTCGGGTGATACAAATGCACCGACTGCGCGTTATCACCGGGAAATGAAAAGCAATTATTCCACTCGAGCGTACCACGGCCATGACTCTGCTTGTTTTGCACTGTTAACTCGCTGAGGACCACCAAGAGCACTGTTAACATGCTCACGTTCGCTGTTGAATATACACTAGGCAGCACGAATTTGCACTTGCGCGTAGTTCTTTATTCCCATTTTATAATCGATAGTTTCCGTTCTATAATTTGTAACCAGTAGCTATACAATATTTTAGAGATCTGCTTAATTAACTGGATAATGCACGTAACCATATTATATAATGCCTCATTGAACGCGACTGTGATGTGCATGATGAAATATAAAAGTATGATTATGAAATTAATTAAATGTTTTATCTCGCTTGGCTGTAGGTATTATATTTTTTCTAGGTATAATTGAACTGCGATTATGAAGTGAATTCCGGAGCGATGCCACAGTTTCAATAATTGTAACATTTTACTTTTATCGCTTTGGTTCACTGGTGATCGCACTGGAGGTAATGGATTGGTTATTATTTTGCTGCCAGAGAAATGTTCATTTCTCCCCTCATTAAATTAATATTTATTGTGTTAACTATTTTCGTATTGGAACGAAGAATTTGGCTTTCTGTCGTGTATTTCATCGGCTCCATTCTTTCATTGTTGTAATATTATTTTCTATAAATGTGTGATTTCTTTTTTTTTCAATTCTTTTTATTACTTAGCGCTGCTAACACGTTATTACAGAATGATTGGTCACCCGTAATTATTATTTCATCATGTAAGGTGGTCACATACGGTTGACTTCAGACAAAGCCATTACTTTCGTTACGGTCGTGACCATCAGGAAGGATTTATCTTTTCTTTAATCCGAGAACAAAAATGGGAAACCAACTTTCCATTTCGATGATGATTCATAACTTAGCCATAAATTTAGTATGTGATGAGAGTAATAATACGTTTAGATCTAGCGATGGACGTCGTTAAGGCAATAACATGTTAATACGCTATTGATTCTTTGTAATCTCCCACCTCTTCTTTGAATTGATCACACTAGATGAAAACATGGAGTATTTTATTCGTAACTTTGGCAAAAGTTTCATTGCATGAGGGAAATCCGTATAGATTCTACTTCCCTATTTTTTTCATTTTTCATAAATTTAATAAATTGAATATCAAGATGTTGGTAACCTAACCGAAAAGCTATGTCGCAGCATTCGCTTTTATAGTTTTCTCTAAAATCTTGAAATTAAACTTAGATATGTGAAGACAAAATTACGATTACTATTTGGAGATCGATTTCCTTTCCAAACATTTTATTCAACCCCAAGGATGAGTAGTGGCACTTGTTTTCAATAACGCTTGCAGCCATAAAAAGCTGGGTTGGAGACCTCTGATGGCTTGTTGAAACCCCTGCTTATATAAATGCTATAACTAGAAAAATAGCGATGAATTTTAAGAATCCTCTCTACAGTGCGTTAAAAAATATTTCCAATATTGCCAATTTTATATGGAATTATCATGTGAATATACATTACTATTAGAACTTGGTAATCATCTAAAGAAATTTTTATTCGCAGCGTAATCGTTGATGATTATAATTCACTTTGAATTAAATTCGTAGCGATAAAATCTTCACATTTAGATTCATAAGATGATAAAAAATTCATCTGTGAGATTACAATTCCCTATTATTATTACAATGAGTTAAAATTGTGGAACATTTCGTGCCGAATAGGTTCAGTATAATGGAAATAGGTGTTGTTAATAAGGCTGAAGCAGAATTTCTCAGAATTTTCAATCATTTTCAACGAGCAAAATTTATTAAAACTCAAGCTTAGCAGAACATCTCAGTAAAATTTTAGTTTATTACCTTCTTCTGCTAACGCAAAAGCGTTGACTCTAATAGTAGTAAATGGCACTTCAAACATTTCAACACAGGCGAGGACCAATTGTCCCATTCACCTCTAGAACCACGGATCACAATCGCTATCCCCTCTTTCTCACCCTCTCTTCAGAGAAAGAGATCCCACTTCCTCTCAAGAAGCCCATCGTGAGCGCAAAAACAATCCGCCATCGATTAAAAACATGAGTCCGACAAAAACAATCGACACGCACCTCTATTGAGCCGGAGAAGCACGCACGGCCACGCGGAGTTCGTTTATTAACTGTTAACTTCCCCCTCACCCCTGGAAGCAAGCCAATCACCATCCGAAGAAAACCCTTTCTTCTCCTCGGTGCAGTAATTGGGTGGGAGGCGAGTGGGAGGGACGCCTTCCTTGGCCCCCTCGAGGGACTGAGAGAAAGGCACGGGGGGGCGTAATCGCTCTAAGAGGGCGTGATTTATCGGAACCAAATCACTGCCCTCGACACATGGAGGGTGGGAATTTTGCGCTGAAACGTTTGTTGCGAATGCGTGGGTGGTTCTGGTCAGAGCGCGAGATATATGGTCCTCGGAATCTTTGGTTTGGGGATGTTTGAGATAGGTGAAGAAAGCGGTATATGAAGGGTTTTGGAGCGTGTGGGAGGAGGTGCGAGGCTATGGGATGGAGGAGATTTTGGGGAATGGTACGTAATCGGCGATAAAAGGGTGTGTTTTGAGAGAAAGGAACGCCCTTTCGGATTTGATTACGATCGGTAAGAGAGAGAGAAAATCTGATTCCTTAAGCAGTGAAAGGAAGTTTGTTTAACCCTTCGGTCGATCGGCTGAGGTGATTGGGAGCCGGAAGGAAAGGGATGTTTTCGGGCAACACATGGCTTGGTTCACTCAACGGTAAAGTGTGAGTGAAACGGTTTCGCGAAAGCGAGAGGAAAAATATATTGGATACAAGTGCTCGTGAATGCTGTTGGATGTTGTTCCGTTATCCGGATTTATTGAAACTTGATTCTATTGCCATAGCCCAATACTTCATGCATTGGGCTATGGCAATAGCAATAGCAATAGAGGACATCTATAGATATCCTCAGGCATAGGTTTAATAAAACTTCGGAAAATATAGAAAGGCAATAACTATATCAATACCACTAGAGGACTGAGGGGACACACTGGAAAACTTGACCTAATTGATATGTAAAGTAATGGAATAAGTTGATGAAGATCTTGATATCTTTTAAAAAAACAGCAAAGGAGTTTTGAGTAAGTGCAACGAAAGCAATGAGCTCTTTCTTCCGAATATCATCTAAATATATTTAGTATGGATATTTAATATTTAATATTTAACTTGTTTATTAGGAAAAAAGGTTCTTAATCAAGTGTGGAAGAGTTTATTTATTTATAGTATGGCATACATAACAATGGTTATACAAATATGTGAGTATAAAATGAATATTTAGACATGTCAAATGAAAGTGTACTGTTGTGATACAATTGAAAAAATGAGTGCATTCTTGGCCCTAAAATATGTAAGGGCACACTGCGGTTGCTGGCTAGTGGGCAACTTCAATTTTCGCCCGGTCCAATTGTTTAGATATCGGTGATCGAATTTGAAAATAAGATTGAGAAAATATCAAAGCGCTGATGATATAGATTTGACTTCATTTTACTACGCCTTATCGTAGAATAATTTGGTAGTTTTAAGTAAGAGTTCTAGTATTGATAGACATTCATGCAAACTACATGGAAACTTCGTATTATATGAGTATCTCAATTCACAATTTACCGATTGATAATTTAAGTTACTTTTAATTTAAATTTAAATTTATATGGAATTTGAATACAATTAGAACTTATTTGCGTTTTCTTGATAATTTCGTCAAACTTTATTAACTTAGAATGACAGATAGAGCATTAGGTCAAAAATAATTATGTAATGCCTTTCTTAGAAGTGATTTCGAATTTATTTTCATATATTTTTCCCCTCGTTACTCAAACTGGCATCAAACCTTAAAAATCACAGGAATTTCAAATCGAGAAGAGATAGGCCGAGACTTAAGAAAGATCGGCAGAGAGAGATCGATGCGCGGATAAGCGAAAAAATCGCATCCCCAATTCGTTTCGGCATATTTCATGATGATGGCGTGCTAACCTCAAAGTAAAGAACGGCAGTGTGGAGGAGGGATTGATAGTCCAGGGAGATGAAGCGAAGGGTGAGGGACAGATAGCATTCTGCTCGGGAGGATAAGGTGGGTGGGACTTGATTGACCGGCGGTTCGGTCCTGTTTTTCGGGTCTCTTGAGCATACATAACTTGGGTCTCACCCACGCGATGATTCCTCGGCGAACCCTCAAGGACTTCCCGGCAGGAAAAAAACCGCCATCTTAACTGCCGCCCTTCCCCTCCACTTGTTCCTTGACTAAAAGGGGCAACACCTCGAGGCATTGAGTGCGAAATTACACTATCTGCCCTTTTTAAGGTTAACTCTCTCATAGTGTGGTTTTAGAAATATGTTACTCTATCCATCTCCTATTTTAGCTATCACCACAAATATATAGTTTCTCTTTCGGCAAAGGAATTCTGCTCGTTTCTAAATATCCTGTTACCAGGTCCGTATTTACCATTATGCGAGTTAGGCGCTCCCTGGGGTCATACTACAAGAGTGTCCTCTATCACAAGGGAACTACCATTATCAGATATATTTGCAATGACCCAACTTTTAAAAAAATTATTCTTAGCTTTTTAACTATAAGTGAATATTTGTTCAGTATAATCCTTATGATAATTTTTCAAGATATAATCCAAGATCATGTGTTTATACCGAAAATTTCAGTTTTAATTAGATTTCTTCTTAATTATCAAATGAATAAAACTTTAAAATTCGATTTTCCTTGTTAAACTAAAAAAGTTAGAAACATTGAATCAACGAAAGAAATATTGGAAACAATCATATTTGACTTTATTCTGAATTAAAGAATTGGGGTGTCTCTATTGTGTTACAGCAAGTATATATATTTTATATATTAATTTTAAAAGAAAGTCTTTGTGTGTCTGAAAAATATTTTATTCTAAAGATTCGCTAATTGATTGCCTAATTTCCTGAAATAAATCTGGTTGCTTATTAAACCTTCACTTTTTTCGTTATCATCGATACCGCTTCAGTATTAGAAGAATTTTGGGCACAGATCACAGTAGCTTTTTATCTTTTATCCATGTGAAGGAATTTTAAGTATTTTCTCGAGTAAAAAATAATAAAAACACTTTCGATATCTAGGATTATTTACCAGTGAGGTATTCTAAGATTTTAAATTTCAGAGAAAAGAGAGAAATACTCTCTATATTGAGAAATAATAACACCTCAAATCATTAGCAAGAATTCGGTATCAAAGATAGAAATTTTAAATGCATTTGGTATCTTTTATTTAATAACTCTCATTTAAAATGTTTTCTCCAAAAGAAATTATAGTTATAGGTAAATTTGTTTTACTTGAATTTGTAGAAGATTGGATACGAAAATGATATACCTATTCACTGAAGTATAGTTCTTTTTTACCTATTAGTTTAACAATAAAATAATGATGATAATAATAATAAAAGGACTTTATTTAGGGCAAGATTTAGACAATAAAGCCTCTTCTCACATTTAATCCTTCATCATATAAATGTAAAAAAATTACAAATAAAAAATTTACTTTGTGGTTTCAAAAGAACCTAACCTAAGAATTAAGAAAAAATTCCTCTTCAGAAAAACATCGACAAGAAGGGGGATGTGAAAAACCTGCGAAACCTACAGATAGGAAAACTATTGTATATTTAGTAATGAAATCAGATTAAATGAAATTTAAAAGACAAGAAGACTTACCAATAGTATCATACAAGAATAAAAAAAGAACCAACAGTTACACATTTACTTGTAGGTACAAAATAGACTGAATGTATGACAAATTAGCAACCCGCAAAATAAAAACTATCATTTTGCTCTAATAAGTCAAATTTCATCCATTACAATTTATTTTTCCTTCAGTTACTTCATGTTGAAAATCTAAGCTACAGTTTATGTTTATAGTCTTAATGAATACATTCTTGACTTTTGAAAACTATGTGGTGACATTACATCACTCCTCAGCAGACATTTAAATTACAAGGTATACTGATTCAACTCGATAAACATTCACTGATAGCGAGAAAGAGCTGATTTATTCTAACGAATTAAAATAGATTTCTAGCTCAATCGATTCCAATACAGCCCTCCCCTCTGTTACTCTCCTCTTTTTGGTAATACTTTCGGAAAAAAATAAAGTCATTCAATTACCTTACGCAGGTCAAAAACCCGTTTGAAACTGCTGATGTTCGCCCGATTATTCACGGCTATCTCAGCACGAAATGAAAGGAAATGCGTCAATGTTTCATCTCGTCCTCCTCCGTTTCGTACATTCCCTCGCAGTGCTATTCCGATCTCGCCCGTGTTCCATCCCTCTCACCTGTGCGCTCCACCCCTCGTGCATCCACCCCCTCACTCAACTTCAATAGAATACCCATGATCACGCTGTACCTCTTCCTCATCTTTGAACTGCAGCCGTTAATACGCCAACGCCTGATGTATGAACCATCTTGGATTTGTCTCCATCGAACTCTCTCTTTTAAAACCGATCTTCCGATTAATTTATTTCCGAATGTCTTTTTTCTCGGTTCCTTTTAAACGGGTGTAGCTCTAAATGATTCACTTGTTTTCTCTCATATTTACTTTTGTCTCAATCTTCCTCAAGGTCTAATAATATGAGTTACTGATGTGTGAGTGTGACTGAGCAATGGGATTCATTAAGGTATCTCCTTGCTGAATACTATTAAAAGCGTTGATCAAAACAATATTATGCTGCTTTTTACGAGATTGTATTCCATTCATAGCTGTCTAGCTCAGTGAGGAAAGCAAAAGGAAAGTACTCGATTCCTCATATTGCCAATTGAGCCATCCTCTCCATAGCTTATTATAGCTTATTTTGAGGTTAAAACAGGTTTTGGGTTGATAATTGTTTAAATAAAAGATAAAAGGGTATCAAGGAATAGATTTTTACATATACAGTACGATATCAATTTCAATGAAAGGTTAACATAAGAGTTAACCTTCCTTCATTGCAGATACATGAAATACTTGGCTGATAAAGGAATTACTAGGTAAGGTAATCGGAAAAATGAAAAAAGTCTAACGGGAACGGGTTAGTTACTGGAAATTGGGAGGTCAGGGTTCAAGACCGGGTCCCATCTTTCTTTTTACAGCCTTCCTTTCTTCTTCATTAAATTTCCCACACATTAAAGTGCAGAGTCGTGCCCTTTCTCTTCAAGAAAATCTTATTGGAAACTTCTTGATTAATATTGAAGGACAAAATACCAAAATGTGCGCCATTCTTATTTTGATTTAAAACCGCTTAATTTTTTTAGTATATACTCTATTTTAGTTCTCTTTACCCTTCAGCAGCACCTGGTACCGTTTTTGAACCAACAACATGTGAAAAAATATTATGAAAACATAGTTGATACATATTCCTTACCACCCATAATAAATTGCAAAGTATTGTAAATTTTCAATGGCATACGTATTTTTTTTGTTTTATTTTCCTCATTTTGAATGTATTTATTATATGACATTGATTCTTAACCCTGTCTCATTTATTTACACCGTCCGCTTATGATTTTATCCCACCATTTCATTTGAATATAACCACGGATTGATGCCATAGATTTCCCTCTTGTTCCGCCATCGCTACTCTTTCGATTCGACTACATCAACATCCACGAAAATAGCTACCTCGCCACTTTCCGGAGTGAGGCAGCTCGATGAGGTTTTTACGTCTCTTTACTCATCCGCCGCTTCTGTTACATTTCAATCCCTCGATCCAGACCATGTTGTTTTAGCAGGGCCATCAATACGAGCTCCCCATTCGATGGCGCGGGCTTCTGCTACCATTTTTTACCTTTCAGATGGGAGATGTTGATCTACAGTGGATTTCACAAGCAGTCAAAAGTTCTCTGCATGGGATCGCTTCTCTCTCTCTGCGGGAGTCCGCTTTTCCATGGATCGATGGAGTATCACTCTCCTTTCCAAATTTTTCAGTTTGGAAATGACTGCCCGTTGCTAATGAGGCCCACCATCGTGGCGTTCTGTAAACTAGGCGCCTCGTAAGCACTCCATAATTTTTTTATAAACCTCCAAACTGATATTCTGAGCCCCGATTATTTCTTGAAAAATTTGAAAGTCATCAATTGTAGCTATCCCAAGCTTTTAAAGATATTACGAGCAGTTGGTTGCTCTTCGCTGTTATGTTTGCCTTCCAGCTAATAAAAATCATGCATTGGCCTAGTACCTTCTTTTTTTGGTATTTATAGCGCAGCGTCGTTAACTGAGTGCTCACACAAATGTTCCTTCCACCCATACAAGATGAAAAGTTTCGAACCATTATCCACAATACTTCATTCGTGGAAATAATTTGATACAACATTGGATCCTATAAAAAGTATAGCTCTTTCTATCTCATTCGAAATGTACGTCGCTTAAGTCAAGAACTAAGTCACAACCTAAAAAAGATTATCTCACAAAACAAGCTGTAATCAATCTTATTTGAGGTATGTTTCTTTTGTTGTTGTTACTATACGTCATTATACACTTTGCCAATTTATTCCTTTGTATCTTAAAATTTATTGTGTTTAACTTTGACCAAAAAATATCTGCCATATTATTATCTGAGTAATTATTAACTAATCGAATTCCAAATTATCTAAGTCAGGCGTAAGCATTTTTTTCCATAGTTAAATTCATCATCGTCCATATTTTTTCTCGATTTTCAGATTTTTCCAAAATTTGGAAGATAATCGTTTCATTATAGCTTGTTTTACATGGTAACTGGTATATCTTTCTTGCATATTAATAAACAGCATGCCCCGCTATATACGCCTCATTCGGGAAAGTGGTCAGATTTTTCAATTATAGCTCAATTATAGATTATAACTTATAGCTTATAGTGTTCTTTCCCAAATTCTTTTTCCGAAAAATATTTTACGTAAAATCATTCGCATTTAAACTAATAACATATGTGATTCCAAACTGATATCCATTAGTCTGAAATTCGTCAGAGTTCGCAATCTATCCTTAGCTAGGCTCAATTTTCCCTATTTTCTTGAATAAAATATTTTAAATACCCTGAGGACGGTCTCAATATTTATCCTACCCAATATTTGTCCTACTTATCTTATTTTTATCTATACTGAGGAGCTATAGCTATTTTTCCATGAGAGTGTTTCGGAAACCAATTGCTCTACCTTTTTTATACTTCAACACTGTTCGTTGATTTTACCTTTGCTGAATTTTTTGGTATCTTGTCATAGGGAAAAACGGACTTGAAAAAAGTCTGGTGGGGGCCAGGAACCTTTTTCTTAGACTTCTTTCAAGTCCATTTTTCCTTGGGATTTTTGCTGTGTGCACGCCCTTATGTCCAATGAACCTGTAACCCTTTCATCTTGTATTAACTTTTGATTTCCCTTTTTTATTCAATATAAAATTTTATTTTCTCCCATATGAATCGCTATTTTACATCCCAAGCAAAGGAAGGCGACCTGGTTAGCTATAATTATATGTATGAGCTATATAAAGATTCCTGGATGTTTATTTGAGATTTTTCGTTATGATCTGTTTCACCCTATTTTCTTGCTTTTTCAATTTCATACTTCCATCATCGCTCTCTCGTTATTTCTATCTACCACTTAGCCAATAAGTTTCATCTCCCCGTAAAGGAAATTTCCCTTTGTTGTTTTCCCTTATCTCCCCCAAGACCCTTTCGTATCTTCTTCTGGTCCGATTCCATCTCCTACTGCCCTTCCTTTCCCCTCTCCGCCGTCTCAGTTAAAAGGGTGATACACTCCCCTCTCCGTCCGCCTATATCTCCGCCGCCCCCTATCTCTTCATAGACTCCTCCGCCCTCTACATTACACTGCCCACGCCTCCCCAACATGTCGCACGTGCCGCCTCAAACGAGAAGACCCTCCCTCGACCTCGCCAAGAAACCCCTCGAGGGCCCCTCCGCTCCCTCATGCCCGGGGAGAATTAATGCGATTTGAGCATTTGATTGAGCTTGATTTGTGGCCGGACTGGCTGCAGACGCATTCATCTTAACCCGTCCCTTAACTGCCCGCTCCTCCCGAACCCATCGAGGCCCTTCTTATTTTTCCTCTTCGCCCACGCAAAATGGCACTCGTATGTCCCTAAGGTAGCTCTCGCTTTTCCTCCCCGTCCGTCTTTTCCCCGCGGGCCGTGCGTTAACAACCTCGAGTCCTTTTGCGGTCGAGAGTAATGCCGTTGTTTCCGCCGTGATGAACGCATTTCTTCCGTCGGCGACTCGAATGGTTTCGCGGATGAATTACCGCTGACGCATTTCAGAGGAGTCCCCGGGTTAGCGTTAGCGATGACCGCCGTCCCATAAAATCGTAATCGGACGAGTCGGTGATGAATTACTTCCGCCACGTTTTAAGGTAATCCGGAGCCGAATTTAAATCTTCTTCGTACTCGAGAATTGATGAGCCATGGGTGAATTCGCTCGACTGCGGCACTCGTGAGTGATTCTGAATGACTCACGAACAGGAGCCACGAGGCTAATTAATTAGCTAATGATGGAAAATAACGGTCTTAGATCGGATGATAAATACGAGATGATAAAACCGGTCGCATATTGAAACGTTTCTTGTAGAAATGAGTTTTTGTTATTTTCCCTCATTACCTTCATGGAGTTCCACTTGAACTGCTGCATAAATTGATAGAATTTATTTAATCATTAAACTATAATGTAAATAGCCAAATCATAAAAAATATCCTCAATAGGATTGTGTGTTACCTCAGGGGTAATTTCATCCTTCGGGAAGTCAAAGATAATAGAGTTAATTATGGGCAAATATGAATTTATTCAAAGTTTTTTCTACTTCTACGCATATATAAATTCGATACACCATTTTTATCGAAAAGATATCCAAATTTTAGCAAGAATGCCATCGCTTTGCGTTTATTTCAGTGAAAGAGCTATTTTTAACTGATATTTTGTGTTCACTGTTAAAATCTTGAAGGTATTGATTAGCTATGCAGATATTTCGAATCACAACCATGCTCATTGCAATGATTCGTATCCATCCGATTCTTGTATAAAATACAATTGTGAATCTATTATATATAGATGCTTCTCCGGATTCATTCATATATCATATATATATCTATTATATATAGATGCTTCTCCGGATTCATTCATATATATAGCCATATAGCTATATAGCCATGTAGCTATATAGCTATATAGCTATATAGATAGGATACAAATTCACAGGCTAAACCACAAGCGTCATTGAATTGAAATTTTTATGACATATTGGCCATAACGTATAACCCCCAGGAAAAAAGCGACTTTGATCCTCAGTGTCATAGGTTCGATTCCAGAGGGCCCCAAAGTCCCGATTTTTCCCGTTTAAATGCATTGCCGTAATTTTCGGGAATTAAAAAAAAATAGTTTCCGGAAAGGTAGAGAAATAAAACTCAAGGTGTCTATATTTATGGTCTTGGACTTTCGAAAACATCAATGACTTTCACAAAAAATATCCTGGGTTCGATGCTAGGACGATGCAAAGATCTGCCCTTTAAAATACATGGGAGCCGTTTTTCATTATTTTTTTAGATGCACTTATCGAAATGATAGGATGTTCGTGCTCGGCTGAAAGATGTATGGTACGAATAAGTTTTAGAAAAAAAATTTCATAAGACCGTAATATTCCTGGGTTCGAAGCCAGAGCACAATAACGTTTCTCTCATAAGGAATATAAAGGAAAAGTAGGACGTCATTTAAGGCAGTTGTAACCAATACGAGTAAAATGTAGCTTGCATACTGCAAGCAGATCGGCAATACTAATTTCATATCGGCATCATATCGGGACGGTCTTTAAAAGAAAAAAAAAGGATTTAATTTTTTCTTAAAATTCGCTGAAATTTCATCGTCTGGGATCGAACCCTGGTCTTACTGGTAAACCTACTATGAAACACAATAGAAGATCACCATCTCTAACTATGTGTGAAAATTCAAGCAGAAATATTGGCTATAACTGCCTCAAAAAACGTTCTAATTTTCACGAATCTTAATGCCTCTCGGGACTCGAACCAAGGACGATCGTGGAAGTCTAAAATATGTTTCTGATAGATATTTATGATCTCTATCTATATGCCGAATTTCAAGTTTCTATTTTAGTGGGAAAGGTTTCAAAATAATTCCTAAAAATCGGATCAAATTCTGATTTCAGAGACACCTGGTGTCGAACCCAGGACGTATTGCAAGCTGTGAATGCAGAGTTTCATTTGTAAAGACTTACTCTTGTATCATGCAAAGTTTGAAGTTGATAGCATGTCGGAAAGTACCTAAATTTTGTTTCCGTTGTCTCCGTAAGAAATGCATTGAGAAGTGCAAATGGCCCTCTGGGATCGAACCAAGGACCATCAGCAAACATGTAAAATTTGATTATGAAGTATATTCATGATATCTATCCACGTGCCGAGTTTCGAATATCCATGTTATCGGGAAAGGATCCAAAAAAAATCTTCAAAATCGCCGTAATGCATTTTAAACGGCCGATTTTTTCCCCGACCTAGCATCGAACCATGGACTATATTCTAAGATGTTTTTCTGATTTTCGTTGGATACGCACGGCTTCTAGCGATCCCTCGAGTTTCAACTCTTTCTCTCCCCGGGAAGTACCTCAAAAAAATTTTCGAAAATCTCCGCCATGTATTCTTATGGAGAAAATCGCGACTTTGGGGCCCTCTGGAACCGAACCCATGACCCTGAGGATCAAAATCGCAATTTTTCTGGCGGTTACACGTTATGGCCAATACGTCGTAAAAATTTCAAGTCAATCACGCTTGTGGTTTAGGCTGTGAATTAGTATCCTATCTATCTATCTATCTATCTATCTATCTATCTATCTATATAGGTATATCCATGAATGAATCCGGAGAAGCATCTATATATAATAGATATCTGCTTGAATTTGCATACGCGGTTAGAGATGGTGTTTTTCTGTTTTGCTGCATAGAAAGTCTTGCCTGAAAGATTTGATGCACTTCTCGAAAAACAGGAAGTTCGTGCTTAGCCGGAAAGTGTAAGGTAAGAATTAGTTTAAGAAAAAATTTTTC